>CM072802.1:21680000-23115000 GCA_037013495.1 Hippophae tibetana | reverse complement strand
AATAACTCTGAGGGCTTGTCTGTCTAGAAGATTCCAATCTTCTTCCTTCATAGCTTCTGGCTTCTTTTCTGAGAGAAGTTGATATAGATTTCTTTGATACAGATAATCCTCTATCTACATTTTCCAAAATCTGTGCCATCAAATTTCTCGAGTTTCACCCTTCCTTCATCTGCGGTCATTGCTTCCACTCAAATATGACTTCCTCTGGATCGTTTCTGACTATTTTTGTAAACCACTGTGTATTAGAATACCTCCGTCAACGAACAATTATCGTCGACAAAATTTCACTATTCACGTAATTCTCTATTCACGTAAATAGTAATCTTGTAGAAAATTGACAGAAATCACCACCAATGGCTCTGATACTAGTTGTTGGGAAATTATGCAAATTCTCGATAAGCCAGATTTATGAGAAAGCAAGAATAAAATAACACACAAATTTGATAACGGAGTTCGGTCAATCTTGCTTACGTCTCCGGACCTGCTACATATTTTTTTACTAAAATAAGAGAAATTACACAAGGTGTTTACAACACTCACAACTCATAACCCAATTGCACCTAAGAAAATTACTCTCAATTTTTTCTCACAAAAGCTTTTCTCTTTAAGCTTTTCTCTCAATTGGAATGAATACTTTGGATGATGAATTCATTACAATTACACATCTATTTATAGGAAAATTTACTTCTTGAATTACTCCTTAAATTAATGGTTCCTTAAATTGCTCCTTGAATTAAGCTCCATGTTTTACTCCTTAAATATTTTCATATTAATTAGATTTAACATTTACTTTGTAAAATTTAATGTTTTAAGCGTTTTTTAATCAATTGTCACAAAAAATAATATTTTAATAACAATTATTAAAATATTATATTTGTTTTTAATTAATATTTTTTAAAAATAATAAGACTAAATTTTAACATTTATAATCTAAGTGATAAAATAACGTAAATGATCCTTTGAAATTATAATAACTTTTGTTACCTGTTTTCGATTATGGTTAATTTTAAAGAAAAAAACATCAAATTTATGAATAACAACATATTCAGTTATTCCGGACTAAAATGTCATCCCATAAAACCAAAGGCTCTTGCTTAAAAAATAAGGTTTTCCTAAAGGATAAGTCAAGGTGTCTTAATTTTGATGGCTAAGACTTCCAAAATTCGGCTCCACACCTTACCGATCAAACCAATAATTTTTTTGTGTGACATAATTAAGTTGATAATTAATTACCATAACTTGATACAAATGGGTAGCAATACTCATTGTCATTTACGGCATTTTAGTGGCATATATTTGTGAAATAAAGACAAGTGCTTCTAAGGCTAACAAGATGTGTAGAATTTTTTTATTTATGGTGTGCATTGGTTTATTGGAAAAAGCATAATTTAAAGGATATTTAAGTAGAATTCACAGTATAATAAATATTACATTTACAATATATAATATAGTGTTAGGTATTTAGTGAAGTACATTGTTAGAATCTTTTGAATGGAGACTTCCTTTGGCATCGGTTTGCTTTACTATCCAATGAAATTCTAGGAATTTCTTTGGCGAACTTTGAAGATGCCTTGTGCCTTCCTTGAATTCGAAAACTGGAAGAAAAATAGCCATCTTTTTAACGAAGCTCCATCATAGTCGGAGATGGAGATGCATGCTCGAATTGGTCCAATAAGAGTGCATAAATGAAACTTTTTAATATTATAGGACATAATCATTAATAAATGGATACTGCGCACGTATAATATGAAATGATTGTAATTAATGAGTTATGTTTATAAAATATAACAATTAATATTTTTAAATTTTTTTTAATAACAATATTATTATTGTTGTTTTTATTGTAATTAAATTCTTTTATTTTATATTTGTTATTGTTGGTGGTGCTTATTATATAGAAGGATATATGACAAAATGCTACAATAATTGTTAGAAAATTACACAAATTCTCGATAAGATAGATTTATGAGAAAATAAGAATAAAAATAACACATAAATTTGATAACGGAATTCAGTCAATCTTGCTTACGTCTCCGGACCTGTTGCAGATCTTTTACTGAAAGAGAAGAAATTACACAAGGTGTTTACAACACTCACAACTCACAACCTATAACCCAATTGTACCTAAGAAAATTACTCTCAATTTTCTCTCACAAAATCTTTTCTCTCAATTGGAATGAACACTTTGAATGATCAATTCATTACAATTACACATCTATTTATAGGAAAATTCACTCCTTGAATTTCTCATTGAATTAAGCCCATTGTTTTGCTCCATAAATTGCTCCTTAATTTGCTTCTTAAATTAAGGAGCTTTATAACAACCTCCAACAACAATTTCAAGATAGACTAGTTCTAACATCTCACTTGTTCTTAATAATTAAGGGAAAGAAAAAAAATTTTGTTGCTAAAATATAATGTCATTTAATGATGATTGCCGCTTGAGTACGAGTGCTTATAGGTGAAAGATATGTAAATTAATAATTTTGTTTTAAACTCGTGCAATTTAGTTCATTTATTTTAATCATATGAAAAAAAGGGGAAAAAGAGTTAAAAATAAAGTAATCAAAATTAAAAAAACGATAAATATAACTAAAATATGTTTAATAATACATATTAAGGTAATTAAAATATATCAATTTAAAATAATGATATTAATATATTCATTTATAAAAATAAAACAATTAAAATATTCTTTTTCAAAAGTTTACTATTGAATTTACTTAAGGATATGCATTCTTTTCATTTCAAGCACTATTATGTAATAAGAATGATTTTAGTTATTTTGATATTTAACTTATAATGAAATGTAAGGTATTCTAATAATAGTAATAGGAATACTCATTCTTATATCTTTTAAGATTACATTGGAATGTTATATTTTTTTGCAATTTATATAATCATTTATCATTTTTTGTTATTTTTTCTCATTTATAAGTTAAAAAAATAATTTCATAATTTTATTTCAATATTAAAATTATTTTTTTATTAAAACCTTATAATACATCAAAATAATCAATTATTTATATTTTAAACTAAGTTATATTTAATACATATATTTTTAAATATACAAAATATTTATATTAATCGATAAGTTGATTAATTAATTAAAATATTATATAATAAAATATATATTATTATTTTTAAATTGTAAAATGAGTAGTTAAAATGTTTAAAATAATTAAGTAGTCTATTTAATTATAACTGTTATAAATAGATAAATTTCAAAAATATAAAAATAAATTTTATTGATTATTTATTTTTAAAAATACTCATATGTGTAGAAAACATACTATAAACAAGAAAAAAGAATATATTATCTTCTACAAAAGTGAGAAAAAATTAAATTAAAACAATTATTAGAAAGAAGAAGAAGAAAAAATCAAGAATTGATCTTTTGTTTGATATTTTAGTAATATTTTTCAACATTTTAGAATATTTTAGCGACAATATCTATAAAATTTTAATTAAAAAAGAAATTTAAGCGATATTTTAGTGACAATAATATTTTATCGACATTATCAATATTTGTTTTGATAATTTGAACAAAAGATATGGATATCATGTTTCGATATTAAGATTAAAAAACTACATTGTCAATACAACGTTATGGTATACATTTTAATTCTAGAGAATAAGTTAAAATTTGATATTAATTTATATTAATATATGGTGTAAATATAAATTTAAAGTAGAATAAATTCATAAAATTTCTTTTAGAGAATTTTTTTGAATAACTAAAGTTACTTCGTGACAAATTTCTTGAGAGCAGATTCTTATATGCAGAAAAATGATGTTTTCTCATTATCATATATGTATATTTTACAAAATTTCCTCCATCTGGATTTGAGTAAGTAGTTACATGCTGAAAGAACAAGTTTACAACACCAATGCAATCAAGCCAAAAACTTGCCAACAATATTGCTGCAAGCAAAACTTAACAACACCAATTCTCATAGGTTACCAATTTGTTGAGAGTTTTCTTGTATCTTCAACTACTAAAATCCATGTTAGTAATATATAGCTGCTTTTCAAAAATCATGAATGCTTTTCTTCTCATAACACACTAATAGAAAAAGGCTTACAATCAAACTTGAACTTCTGATATGGTTTAGCATTGAAAATATTAAATAAACGAACACAAAGAGATAGAGCTCAGAATTACATACCATTATTTATTTATTTCTGATATGGTTTAACATTCTTCTTCTTTTTTTGCAGGAGGGAAAGTTCCTTTTACAAAGAAGCTTTCTTTTTGGTAAATAAATATTTATTTATTTTTTCACTTTAAATAAATATCATAATAATTATTATGTTATTTATTTTAGTGCATGTAGTTTTAGATAATTTTTACACCTAAATCTTATTTAGGGTGACTTTATGTATTTTTGTTATGTTTTGACAATTTTTTTCCCATAGCTAAATCAAGATATGTTGTTCTTGTTCGAAGTTTTATTGTAGTTTAAAATTTAAAGAGCTGAAGCTATCAAAAATCAAACTTTGTTGAAAATTTATAATATTTTCAATTAGAAGAATCAAATCTAAGTAGAGGTTAGAAAAAGGTGAAGAAGAATCCTCAAAATAATTTAATAATTGAACGATAAATATGTTATTATGAGATAATTTGATGTATTTTTAATTTTTTTATTTAGACATACTTGGTTTATTTTTATATTGAATTAATAAAACTTATTTTTTAAAAAAACAAAAAACAAAAAAGTAAGCCCTTTCTTAGGTCAAGTATTAACCTATTTATCCCACACGTGACAATGCCCTATAGGGGTCGTACTAATTAAGTTTGGGCTGGTGTTAGCATGGGTCTTCTCCGACTTCTAATTAGGGTTGTCAAAAAATCAGACTAGATCGGTTTAAACCAAAAAACAGATCCGGTATGAATTTCAAGAGGTATAGGTCAAGTAAGAATAGAGGTAACAAAGACATCATTTTCTACCCTCGAGAATAAAAAATCTATGCCATCTATTTGTTCATCTACATAGCTCATTTTTCATTTTAACTAATTATAATCATCAAGATGCATTCCATCTTTCTTTTACCCACCATGATCTTCTGTTAGAAGGTAGAGTTATTTTTCGCCTATTGGATCCGATTCCAATTCCTATCAAATTTTTATCAATATTTGTTTGATCTAGAAAGTTAATTAAACTTACAGCTCAAATTCATATCTTGTTGATGGTCTGGAGAGTGTTTTCAGGGTTGGTTCTGAGTGAACAACAACCACTGTGGAATCGTTTAGATAATAAATTTCTCTTTCAAAAAAAAAAAAGTCACAGGTTTAACGGCATTTGTATCAAATTTATATTTATTTATTTATATGACTATTCTCCTACATTTAAAAAGTGTTTAAACAAATTACCTTAGTGTAATCACATAATACATTGATCTTTACAATAAAATGTGTTTTTTTTATTAACATGATTTGTTAATATAACTTTTTATATATAATTTCAAGAGTTTAAGGAGTTGGTTTCATATGGCTTAATATATGAACTGGCATTTTATTGATCAAATTGTAACTAATCGATTAAAATTTTAATTAATTAAATTTAAATTGTGGTGATTTATATAGATGAATTAATCTGTATTTTTGTCATAAAATGTACATAAATTGTGGTGTTTTTGTTTTATAGGTTCTTATTAAATCATATTAGTTCTTAATTTTTAAAATGTATATAAACAATGTTTAAATTAATATGGTTATAGATTGCATAAAGTTTTTGAATATCAAATTGTATTATTAAATTATTAACGCCTGATGCAACCATAAACTAAATATTTATGCAGATAATTATATTTTAAATGTAACTAATCGATAAAATTAATAAATAATAAAAAAACAAAGTTTTTATTAGCATTCAATTGTACAAAATTACCAGTTTTGTAATGTAGTGGCACCAAACATTTTGTGAAGCCCACAAATTTAAGGTAATGTCCTGTATTGTTCGAGTGTGTGAGTCGTGTAAATGGTATTTAGGAAAAAATATTCAGAAAATGTCCTTCACTTTAGGCTTCCTTTATAATTAAACTTATCTGAAAATAAAAATAAATTCTTTAAAATTTTTATAATCTATTAATTACTTAAACTTCAAATGTTCTCGCATATATGTGAAATATCAGTCTTAAAATATTATTTGTTACACTTTGATGATTGATATTATTTTAATTTTGAAATGATTTTTGATTAAGTACAAAAAATATTATTTTAATATATTAAGAATATGTACTAATCTATATTCTATATATAGATAATGATTTACATGAGTTTATTGGACCAAGTCAATTTACAGACTTTACTATGTCTATGAGTGAAGACATTGAACCTGAAATTCATCCGAATGAAATGGAAAATCCATCACAGAATTTAAATGACTCATCTTCAAAAGGAGAATAGAAATAAGTAATGTTCACCCCGATAACAAATCTAAAATGAAGAAACCAAAAAGTTTTAGGTCAGAAATATGGAATTATTTTTCATATATTTTACCCTATGATGTGGAAAATCCTAGAGCTACATATCATTATTGTAAAAACAGTTATGCTGCTCATCCCATAAGGAATGGAACTACTTCAATGATATATCACTTCAAAAATTTATGTAAGAAGATTCCTAAAGAAATAGATAAAGGAAAAAATATGTTAAGTTTTCAAACACAAAAAGGAGAGGATGATACGACAACTCATAAATTAGTTGATGTATCATTTGATGCAAAACGTGCTAGAGTTTCTTTGGCAAAAATGATTATTATTGATGAATTGTCTTTTAGGTTTGTTGAGGGTGAGGGATTAGATTTTATAGGTGAAATTTGTCCTAAGTTTCATGTGTCATCTCGTCAAACAATTTCTAGAGATGTGTTTCAACTTTATTTAGATGAAAAAAACGTTTGAGGAACTTTTTCATAAATGAAAAGCAAAGAGTTTGTCTTACTAGTGATTGTTGGACTTCAATTCAAAATATTAATTATATTTGTCTAACCACTCATTATATTGACAAAGATTGGAAATTACAAAAGAGAATTATAAAATTTTTTCAAGTTGAGAATCATAAAGGTGATACAATTAGGAGAGTGATAGAACAAAGTTTGCGTGATTGGGGTATATGTAAAGTATTCACCATAACACTTGATAATGCTTCCTTAAATGATACTGTTGTGTCATACTTGAAAAAGAAGCTAAAAAATTGGAATGATGGACTTATTATGAGTAGAGAGTTCTTTCGTGTGCGATGTTGTGCTCACATTTTGAATTTGATTGTAAGAGAAGGACTTAAAGATCTTCATAGCACTATTATGAGCTTTCATTGCACTGTGAGATATGTTAGATCCTCTTATTTGAGATTAGAAAAGTTTAAAATGTGTTCTATTAAGGAAAATATTGAGTCCAAAGAAAGTGTCGTGTTAGACGTGCCTACAAGATAGAACTCCACATATCTAATGTTAAAATCTTCTTTAGATTTTTAAAAAGAATTTGATCGTCTTGAAGAAGAGGAAGGAACAAACTTTATTTCTTATTTTCATGAGGAGCGATCGAATGTTGGGCCGCCAACATTAGATGATTGGAAGAATGTTGATGTTTTTGTCAAGTTTTTGAAGACTTTTTACGACTCCACTTTAGCATTCAGTGCATCTTTATGTACCACATCAAATTTATATTTTACAGAACTGCATAACATTCAATCTCAAATACTTATATGTTGTGGTTTCAATGACTTGTTGTTGAAAAATATGGCTAGTGGCATGAAAACAAAATTTGAGAAGTATTGAGGAAATGTAGATAAGACGAATAAGATGTTGTATGTTTCATTTGTACTTGATCCAATATACAAATTAGAGTATTTGGAATTCTTATTTGAAGAGATTTATGATTTAGAAATTGTTCAAAAATTGAGAGATAATGTCAAAAATACTTTTATGGATCTTTTCAAAGCTTACTATATGTTAGTGCATGGAAATGATTTTCAATCTAATGTGACTCGATCAAAAGATGTAATAGGAAGGATTCCTTCATCTGAGGAAGCAAGAAAATTGAAATTTCTTAAACGCTTAGAGGAGAAAAATAGTTTAGAGTTGAAAGCCGAGGTTGAGAAATATTTGAACACCCCATGTGAAAATGTCATGTTGGATAAGTTTGATATATTAAAATGGTAAAGGGGAAATTCTTTTAGGTTTCCTATCATCTCTCTCATTGCACGTGATATGTTAGCAATTTAAGTTTCAACTATTGCATCAGAATAAGCTTTTAGCATAGGAGGGCGCATTCTTGATCCATTTAGGAGTTCTTTGAATCCTAAAATGGTAGAGACATTAGTATGTAGTCAAAATTGGTTCCGTTCTTCCATTAATAATGACTATGTCCTCTTACGAGAATACAATGATGACCTAGAGATTTATGAAGATGTTGATTTTGTTTGATTGTAGAGTTCATTTAAGACACTACAATGATTATTGATGATTAATAATTGATAAGTTTTAAATATTATTATTTAATGATATATTGTTGTTGATTGTGAGTTTGGATGTTTGTATATGTTTAAGAATTCTGTGTAAACGAGATATTTGGAATTCATTTCTTCATGTCTAATCTTTTTTTGATTTTTGATTTTGATAACATCTTATGTATTTATTTAGGTATTTATGTATTTAATAATAATATCTATATATGTATGATGATAAATGAGCATCACATTTGATTGTATTATATTAAATTATATCATATTAAACTGAATCATATTTATGTATTATTAATTGTTAAAAACCGTTCAAAATCGTTAACCAAACCAGACCAAACTGTTCGATTATAACATTGTATATAACCAAATGGTCTGATCCGGTCCGATCCAATCCGGTTTCAACTATATGAACGATCCGATTTGGTTAAATATTTTTTAGGCAAAATTGGACCCGATCGGACCATGGATACCCCTAGGTGGAATGAGCTGGTTTTCGAATCAGTATGGCCCGCAACTCGAGCTGGTAGGGGAACCATCTCGAAGTGGAGAGGACTATCCGTCGGGCTTGTAGGGATTTTTGTCCATGGGTTAAGAATAATCGGTTGGGATTCAGGTTAATATATAACCCCCTATTGGTGGGATAAGTTCTATTACTGGCCACAGTATACCCAATATATTTGTAGACATAATGTTAAATTAAGCAGCAACTAAACTAAAATATCAACGTCAAATGGCATTAATCCAATATATTTGTAATCTAACATGTTAAATTTAAAATATATATATTTTTAAATAAACACATACTAAATATAAAAATTTAAACTCTTTTTCCTAACACAAGGATTGCTTATAACGTCTTGAAAGAATATTTTTATTATTAAATTATTAAAAGATAATAATTATTTGCGCTCGCTGATGTGTCAAGAAAATTAAAATGCATTAATTATCTTATAATTGAAAAATAATTGCTTTCAAATATAAATTGAAAAATTAATGTAATTAGTGATTTTGCATATCAAAGAGCAAGAAAATTAAAGCTTGAGGCTTGTACTTATTAAAGATTGAAGACTGGTGCATAAAGAGATAGCAAAGGGCATTGCAGAGATATTAAGATGGAATATATTTAGTGCCTTATAATGCTCCCCAATTTTCAATTAATTTCAATCATAAAATTATGATATTTAATTAGTGATGTTTAACTTTTTATGAGTATATTATTAATGATTATTTTCATTTAAATATATATTTTTTAAATTCGATTCGTTATTTTTAACGAAAATATATTTTAACTAACATTTATTAAGTAAGATAATAAAAGTATGTTATCTTTATCAATGTGATGTAACGTTACTTTTTTATTGGATAATACAAATCAATTAATTTTATAAAATTGATTTTTGTAATATTTTTTTGTAAAACTAAAGAATTTGTAGTGTCTACCTAATAAAATGAAACTAAAATGTAATTTTATTAAAAGTAATAGACTCGAGTGATCCTTCGTCCCTTCTATAATTCAGTATTTTTTATGTTACGAGTTATGGTACAATAAGAATTGGACATAATAAATAAATAATTATTAATTAAAATAATAATATCTAGTTTTAGGGTATAATTAATTGTTATATTATTTATGTTAATATCATAAATTATGAGGATTGTTATGTTCAATTAAATTTGTGCTTATTTTTATTCAGATAATATATTGTGTTAATTATCTAGAAAAATAAATAATATTTTTATTTTTAAAATTAATATAACTAAGTATTATAATATAAGCAACGTAAGTATAAATATAATGTTACCAACGTTTCTCTTTTCTTTTCTTCCTCTTCACTATGTTAATTGGGCATGTAAGATGACATCAAACTTAATATAGAATTAATCAATAATATCTCTCAATAAATTAAATGTTAATTGTATCGACCATCTGGTTAGTCAAATGTGTCTCTTGGTTTGCTCAAATTCGTATTTGCTAATTGGGATCCTTGAAGGCGTGTATGTTTACGATAAGTTATAATATTATCGTAGAGATATTATTTATTATTTATAAAATATATTTTTCATTAATTAAATTATTTTTTTTATCTTTTATTTTAAAGAAAAAATTGTATTAATTTCAAATTTTATTGACATAAAATACTACGTCATTACATATATATTCTAAGATTAAGGAATAATTTTTCTCCAAATAAAATAAGTGATACTATTTTAACCAATAATTATATATATGTTACATCAGTTGGTTGTATTACAATTTTTTTCTTAATAAAATGCTCAAAACTCTCATTTGTATTTGTAATGATTTGGATAAAAAATTATGCTTGATACAGTAGTACTAATAATTATTAATTCCTCTTAACGGATATATTTAAGTAGCTAGTTTATTCATCCCAACGAGTATTATATACAAGTTGGCTAGCTAATTAAATAAAAAAAACATAAATCTGACTGTAATTAAAGACGCAATGGATAATGGATTTGGAAGATACATAAAATGTGCAATGATGATGATTTCAATGGGATGTTTTATAGTTGTTACAAATTCAAGTACTGGATTCGTAAAACCAAATGATGAGTATGAGTTCAATGGCACCTTTGATTTCTCAATTGATAATTGGAAAATTCCCTTTGAATTTAGCAAATGTCTTAAGAGATGTAATTTCAATCGTTGTCGGCAATACATAGCAAAGAGAAAATTTATGGACTTCGGAGTGTGTGTTGCTGGATGTGTGGAAGAAAATTGTCTCCAGTATGTTGACTCTCAAGCTAGTTTCTTATATGAGTGTACTCTTGGTTGCACAAAGTTTAGAGTCATTGACTTCGGATACGGTAAGTAAAAAACGTACGCATGTTTTTCTACCAAATTTTCTAAATTAGAAAATACATGGTTTAATATTCATCACGTATGTAGTAAAATGAGAGTATGCTAGCTCTAAGTTGATACTAAAATATTTAAGTTTGTAACACATTCGAGGTAATGGAAAACAAGTTAATCAAGTCATGCATAGGGCGAGTCAATTGATAATGCATATGTTGCTTAAGATTTCAACCCCCAACTTGAGAAAGTGTAGGACTTTCCATCACAAAATAGCGTACTGTATATATTGTGATAATTATAAGATTTTTTTTTTTTTGTTTACCATACAATTATACATATTAGTTTCTAACCTGTGACTTGGACGGTTTGGTTTTTGATATAATTTTTGAAATTATTTTATTATATAAAATAAATTATTTATCAATAAAATATTAACTGTAAATAATAAATATTTATCATAATTAATAATTGGACTTAATACTTACACTCCTCTCTTTTTTTTTTTAAAATAAATTTATTTAGTTAAATTTAAATACTAATATCTATTTTAAATTAGTTATTGATATGAATGGGGAAGAATAAAGATGAAGGAAGAATATAACGAGAGAAAATTAGAGTTGGATTTAAAAAATTCGAAATTTAGGATTGAATTTGTGGAGAAAGAATATAAATAGGATATAAAAAGCTACGATTATTAAATAAGTACTACTATAACTATTTTCTGTTTTATTAACTCATTAATCCTTTTAGATTAATATAAATTTGTGTAATTACTTTAACATTTCTTATCATGTTTCAAATGATATTACTATCATTTTTAACAAATTTTAAAAGGTATTAAATTTAGCATAATAATATAGGTTTAATTCAATCGCATAACCTTCGTTTATAAACATAATTTTTTTAAAAAATATTTTTAACAATATACATAAGTTGTTTTTATAAAATATAAAAAAACACATATATTTTGTATTTTAAAAAATACAGTGTAAATATTTTTCATAACATAAAAAACATATATTTTTTTAGAAGAACATTTGAAAATAAGACTAAGTAAATAAATGAATCAAATAAAACCATGATATAATAATATATCATTTATTTTAATCAATAAATAATACATATTCACAAATAAAAATATTAATAATAGTAATAAAAGAACCACGTAAATTTAAATTGTTGCATATATTTAGTTTCATTATATTAAAATGTTTCTATTAATATGTAATAGTGTACTAGTGTTGAATATTTAGCAACAATTGCTATTGCTAAATTTTTATTTTATAAAATAAAATATTGAGGTTAAAATTGCTGTTAAAGTTTTTTTAGCTTGGTTTCCTTATATCAATGTGAAAAAATGATTTTAAATTTTGTGAAAAGGTTTGGAGAAATACTATTAAAATAAATATTAATTAATTTGTTATTTAAGTTAAGAATAAATATACAACAATAATTATTTTACCAGCAATATAATTGATAATTTGTGATAATGATATACAATCAAAATATTATACAAATATGAGTGATTTGATACGATATTGACAAAACATAAGTAACTCTATTTAATAAGTAAGTAAATATAAAATAACAATATAGATAAACTTGTTTAAAATAGTTAGTCCTAATGTATTTAGTAGGCACAAATATGATGGAATTTAATAAGTTTTTTCAAAATAATGTATGTTGGTTGATTATATTTTAGTTATAATGATATGGTATTGATAACAAAATGATGAGTTCTACACAATTATTAACCACTCATAAATGAATTAATTAGACACAATTCGTTTATAAAATTGTCATGCACGAATTACATAAAATATCATATTTAATGTTTATGATTACAAGTTTAACAACTTTGATGCGATTAAAAAAATTATTCTACATAATATATAAAGATAATATATAATAAAACTATCAAATATAATAATTTATAAGAATATAATATATTTATTATAGATATATTTTGGTATTTATTAGTGTAGAAGAAAGAAAAAAAAGCCAAAAGCTAAAACGGTAAAAAAGAAAAATGTAAGGGCAATTTTGTCTTCACATGCACGAGAAAAATTGTTTAGATAAAGTGTTTAAACAAATCATTTCCAACCATCGGTTAAATTGATGTTAGGATTGAACGTGTTTTTTTCTATTTGATTTTTGTGTTGATTATAGGAGTAGTTAATTAATTTAAAATTTAAAATTGTTATAATATATACAGGAGGATACGATCATTTATCATAATTTATTATATTCTTATATTTTAATTATTGAGATCATAAAGCGTGATTTTTCACTGGTATTTCTTAAAAATCTTAATAGTTATATGTAATAATAAATTACTGCTATTGATTATATATATTTGACATTTTCATTTTTTTTATAAAATGTTTAACATATTAAATTGATTGATTGTACAGATAAATTTGATGGATATATGGCCACCTGCTACAACAAATGCAAGAAAGATATTTAGCTTTTCATGTCATGAAATGTAAACATTATCGCAACAAGAATTTCATCGGCCCATCGCAATTTATGTAAAAATCTCTTTATCCGTGGTATCGTTTTGCACGAGAGAATGTACACACTCTCAGTGAAACTATTATGAATGATTCACAATATTCAATGAGTTTTTCTATGTCTTCCGTTGTGTTCTATTTTCCTTCGTAAGATTTACATGGTATTAGAGCTCTATGGCTCGACTTTTTAATCCAAGTGCATTGCGTTTTCAACCTCGATCATCTTCTCTGATTGCTTCAATTCTTAAGTTTCTCAATGAAACTGTATGAGAATAACATTCTCATATATATAGAAGGAACAACTCAAACATATTGTTGTGGTTTATAAATTACAAGGATTTTTAAATAGTTTAGAAACTTAACCTCCAAGATTGAACAATTAAGAAAACAATTAAAGATCTAATTGAAATTGATGGTGCTGAAGTTTAAAAAGTGTTGGAGTTGAATCATGATTTTGAAGTATGGGACAAGAGAGATAAGATTGCTATGAACTGGGTCTACAATTATATATGTTTCTTAGAATTATTTGAAGTATCTATTTGGTAAAGAAATTGCTCATGCATGGATATTGGAGTGCTTTGGAGAGGAATTTCGTTAATTCAGTAAGGGCTAATTAAGGATCTGCTCAACACTTTGTTTACAATTGGAAATAATATTTCTATTCATGAGCAAATCTTGTATTTGCTTGGTGGACTGAAATTTGATTACAACTCACTAGTTACAAAACTCACATATAAGAAGAAAATGTCACCTTTGGAAGAGGTCTTTACAGTGATGAGAATTCATGAATAACAGTTGCATCGAATGCATACTGTAGATCCACAAATCTTTCAAGAAAATTACATGAAGATAGAGGTTGTGAATAATGACATGCTTGGTGATTCACGACAATTTCCTATATCAGTGGGTTTTAGTGTTGTTCCTTATCATACTCAACTATTCAAGAATGAAGGTACACCATCTGATCATGGCCAATAAATCAAGAGTGTCCTGATGAAGTATAGAGTTCCACAATCTGGTGGTCATAATGGATCTGGCGAGTCACGACAACATTCTAATCAACAATACCTTCAGAGTAACTTAATTCTATTCTCTCAATTAAAACTCTCAGATTTCTCTCCAGCATCAAGGATGGGTATTCATCACCCTCGTAATCAAAATCATAATTATCTCTAAAATTTTGCATATTTATTTCAAAAATAATCACAACAGATTAAACGGAAGATAAGAATAGTTATTATAACATTAAAATTATAATTAATCAAAATAGAACATATACTACTATTATATAATTTTAATATACATATAATTACATTAAAAAACACTTTAATATTAATAACACATTATACTTTAAATAATTAATTAGGTAGAAATTTTTTATTTTACTTAAAATCATTTGCTAAATAGTTAAAAAATAAAAATTAATATCAATATTATAAATAATGTAGTAGAATATGTATTATATTTTTATTTTTATTTTTTAAAAACATATTTTTAAATAAATATTAAAAAATAAAAAAGTTTGGTTAAACATTAAAAATCTACTATCTACCAATCATAATCAACATTTATTTTTCAAATGTATACAAAATATTAGGGATTATTTATCGTTATCAATATAATCATGACGATCTGTCCCCACGTGCGATCATCCTTACTCAAAAGCAACCTCTTTCTGTTCTCTCCTAGTCTTACTGTCTTCAACCATTCCTAGCCCAGACACCAATTTTATCACAACATCTATTGTTACAACTTCACCTTTAGTATGTATTGTATTTTATTTTTTAATTAATTTATTTGAGATTTTTTGTGACTCTACCCACATTATGTAAACAATTATCAGTCTCGTTATCCTTAGAATAAAATAACCTAGAATTTGATTCTTTCTCATAATACTACTACACGAAAAAAGACTTAAATGTTACACCTTTATTGAAATTATATTACTCAGAATGAAAGAATAAAAAGAAACTATTTGGAGAGAAAAATGAAAAGATGTACAGATAAAAAGTTGGTTTTGTTGTATTGAATTATTCAGACTACTACCTCAATCTATAGGTGAAAAGTTACATATAAAGGAAAACTTAGGAGTGAACATTAGAAAAAATATGTTAGGGAAACATGGGAGTAACGTTTGTTGAGGGAAAAAACAAACATTGAAGGAAACGTGGGCAAAGAGAGAGACTCATTTTAGCAAACTGAGTTTTCTCTGATCGGTTAAAAATATAAATTTATTTTTAATAATAAAAAATAAAATAATATTTGTCTAAAAAATAAAGTATCACCTTACCTCATGCACATGCATATGCACTTGGTCTCAACTTGGTCGTTTGATCGTACAGATAGCGAGCGGTGACACGTGCATGTGTGGTAAACTAATATTTGCTTGTCTCCCACTACTCCACAAAATTGGATACCCCTTTGGAGCCCAACCTCAAGTTCCAAGATAAAGTCTTATTAACACATTTAAAAATATGTAAAAAAGTAATGTGAGACAAGTTAAGGGAGCAAGGTTATGGACATTTTTTCTCTTTTTTTTTCTTTCAAAAATTCACTTATTTCTAACAATCCTAACTTGAATTATTTTAAAAAATTAATTTTCATTGAGTAACTAATCAAAATCTAAGATTGTGCATAACCAGAAGGTGTCTATTGACTTTAACCTTTGCATAGTGAGAATGCTTTAGAGTATATTAAAGTAACTCATAATTTTGAACTTTATCTCTAATAAAAGTACACACAACCTTTCTAAGGTGTAGTTTATAAAGCTCATGCTTTATAGTCATGCATGCCTATTACAGTATAATGAATGCTCTAGTAAATTTTGCCCAAAATTTCATAAGAAACGACTACACTTCCAAATTCATATAAGTAAGTTTATCAAGAATACTCATGTAGCTATGTACTCCACTCCATATAGAGTATAGAACATATTAAGAGTAAATACTTAACTAATCCTTCTGTCACTTCAGAATTTCATGCTTCTAATAATATATTATTTCATGACTTATTATTATCCATTGGATTTATTTCTTGGGATCTCTAATCTACAAGCTGAGTTACCATCATGAGTGACTCATCACTCTAAAGGTTTTAATTCTATTCCTTTCAAGGTTTTGAAAACTTTCTCTCTAGCTAATTGTTTCATCAAAGGATTATTCATGTTTTCATTGTTGCGTACATTATCTACTATTATAGATCCTGTAGAGATAAATTCTCTAACAATATTGTACTTACGATGTATCCATCGTCCCTTGCAGTTATCATAACAGTTCTGAATCTTTGCAATAGTTGCAATATTAGTACAATGGATCAAGATTGTTGGAATCAATCTTTCTCATAAAGGGATCTCAACTAATAAACTTCTTAACTAGCCTACTCCCTCACTAGCAATAGTTAATACTATCATCTTAGATTTTATCGTAGATTGAGCCAAAATAGTCTATTTTTTACACTTCTAGGAAACAACTCAACCAACTATGTTAAATATATAGTTATCGGTTTTTTTGGAGTATTCTAAAAGGGTATTTCAATAAACATTGTTACTATCCTTCTAAGATAGTAGGAAACCTCTAATAATGTAATTCAATAAAATTTCAATGTTATATATTAAGTCTATTGATAAACAAACATAGTAGTCACATAACATAAGTTATGTGGAGGCTTGGTTAAAAAAAGAATTTTTTTTTTAATAATATAAACTAAAATAATCTTTACCTAACAAACAAAGTACAATCTTACTTCACACACTCAAACTCGGTTCGATTATTGTTCTCACATATATAGTAAACTAATAATTGTCCTTCTTCTCACCCCTCCCCAAAAATGGTACCTCTTTGGACCCAAGCCAAGTCCCAAGGTAAAAGACTTACTAACACCTTTAAAGATATGTAAAAAAAAGCAACTTGTGAAAAGTTAAGGGAGCAAATTTATGGGCATTTTTTTTCTCCTCTTTTTTTTTATTTCAATAATTAACTTATTTTCAACATTAAATGATTAAATAAAAGATTTTTATTTACTAAATCAAAATATATAACAAAAGTTAATATTTTTAGTATTTTTATGTATCTTGTACTAGCAACTAATGGAAGATTTATACACTGATTGTTTAGGAGTATATTATCTTTTTTTGAAAGTTCGGTTCTTTTATTCCTGAGAGAAACATCTCTAAACTAATCTTACTAGCTGTTAGAGTATTTGTCTAATTAAAGAATATTATTTTACAAATTTTATTCTATATTTAATAGAGTTTGTTAACTCAATTGGTATCTGAATGAGATTATTGTGGGTTCAATGGACCATAGTGTTGAATTCAACAAACACTGCAAACACAATTCAACAATCACTGCACCAACGCCAAACATTTTTTCCAATATACACGGCGCCTACCAATCAAGCTGTAAATCATACAATTCAATCATGGTGGTTGGTGAAATAGTAATTAGTATTTGTCTATATAAACAATGTAAATATCCGATACA
The DNA here is from genome assembly GCA_037013495.1 of Hippophae tibetana. NCBI lineage: Eukaryota > Viridiplantae > Streptophyta > Magnoliopsida > Rosales > Elaeagnaceae > Hippophae > Hippophae tibetana. The sequence continues at coordinate 23,096,721 of CM072802.1, read as the reverse complement.
AATCAAGAAATTATATGAATGAAACGTTTATTTCTTCAAACATTGATTTCTTCATGGTATCAGAGCCAAGTCGTTGCTTTATACAAATTTGAAACTCTTGTTCTCTAAAACAGAGATTTCTTTCTCTGAAAATATTTTTTTCTCGTGAAAAAATTTTCATTCAAACACCCTTACAAATATTAATTACAAACATCAATTTTTAAGCAGTATTTCTCCCACCTAATTTTACCAGATTACTCTAAACACAATTCTGAACATTTTGGTAAAAATAGATTAGGAGAAAAACCCCCCACGCGCCCTCACGCGCCACCTAAAGTGGAGGGAAAATTTCCCACGCGCCCCACGCGCCGTCTGGAGGTTGAAGATGATGACGTGTCGTCCGGTTCGGTTCGGTTCGGCCGGTTCGGCCGGTCCGGCTCGGCGCAGCGCGGCTCGGTCCGGCTCGAGGGCGTAGCCGGTCCGCGCCTTGGCTCGGCTCAGGTCACCTCGGTTCGGCTCAGGTTGGTCCGGCCAGCGGTTCGGTTGAACCCGGTTTTCTCAGTTTTACACAGTTTCCATATTTTTGGCCGGTTCGGTCTATTTTAAAGGTCTGAACTCGGTTTTTTTTTCCGGTTCTGGATTCCTAACACCCGTCCGGTTCATTTTTTCAAGTTTTTAAAACCAAATTTGAACCGGTTTTATGGTTTTTATCCAGTTTAGTATAAATATACATTAAAAACACAAAAAAAAAAAATTAGTCCTAAAATTATTACACCATTTTCTAGTTTGGTTACCATAATATCATGACAGAGGGTATAATTTCATTACCTATGGAGCAATCAAATCCAGTTGTTGTACAATCTGTTCAGTCTGAAGGTGTGTTTAATGCTGGAATTGTTCTTAATGAGACTAATTATGATGTTTGGTCTCAAATAATAGAAATGCATATTGCAGAGAGAGAAAAACTCTCTTACATTCATGACAAAAATTTGCAACCCGAAAAAACATCAAACAATTATAACAAGTGGTATGCAGAAAATCAAAAAGTGAAGAGATGGCTACTTATGTCAATGAGTCCAGAAATCATGAAGCGATATTTACGCATACCTACTGCTCTTGAAATTTGGGGTGCTTTGGCGAAAGCATTCTATGATGGAAGTGATGAATTACAGGTATTTGTCTTAAACCAAAAAGCCTTTACTTCTAGACAAAATGGAAAATCACTTTCAGAGTATTATGGAGAGTTAACTGAAATTTTCCAAGAGCTAGACCATCGTGATAAGGTGGTCATGAAAGACCCTCATGATCTAATATCATATCAAGAGTCTGTTGAAAGACTAAGGATACATATTTTCCTTGCTGGATTAGATGATGAGTTTGAGCAGGTTCGTGGCGAAATTTTGCGAAAAGAAACTATCCCAGATTTAGAAGGTTGTTATTCCTTGATTCGACGGGAGGTAGTACGTCGAATCTCATTGAAGGAAAAATCTAGAGATGTTGACGCTTCCGCCATGATATCTAAAAATCGTTCTTTTTCCAATCAGCAAGAACGAAAGGTGACTGATAAATCATCATTTAAATGTACCCATTGTCATCAAAAGGGTCATACAAAAGAACGATGTTTTGAACTGGTGGGATATCCTGACTGGTGGGATCACAACCGTGACTCTCGAAAGAAAAATCCACGACAGATATCTACTGCCACCATTGCTGAAACAACAAAGGATCATGTTGCAACCTCCTCAGCACATGTTGGTAAGATGCTTAAAGTTTTTTCTCATGTTTTTAATAATACATGGATAATTGATTCAGGTGCAACTGATCATATGACATTCGATTCTAGACAAATCTCAAAACCATCCTCACACAAAACTGTTTGCACTGCCAATGGTAACACAACCCCAGTCATTGGGGAAAGATCTTTGTCTCTCACTAGTACTTTGAATTTAGACTCAGTACTAGTTGTTCCCTCTTTAGAGTATAACCTTATATCTATTTCTCAAATAACCACTGCTTTATCTTGTTTTGTTATTTTTTGGCCTGACTTTTGTGTGTTCAAGGACATTCAAACAAAGCAAACGATTGGTCGTGGTGTTAAGCGAGGAAACCTGTATTATTTGGACTTGGATTCAAAAAATCATGCATTGGTAGCAACTGGATCTAACAAGGATGAATCAAATATATGGCTATGGCATAGGAGATTGGGTCATGCTTCTTTTGGATATTTGAAAAAATTATTTCCAAGTTTATTTTTGAGCTTAGATCTTTCTACTTTAAAGTGTGATGTCTGTGAACTAGCAAAAAGTCATCGTTCCTCATTTCTTGTAACCTTAAATAAAAGTCCATCTCCGTTTATGGTTATACATTCTGATGTATGGGGTCCTTCCAAAGTCTCTACGTTGGGAGGATCACGTTGGTTTGTTACATTTATTGATGATTTTAGTAGAATGACTTGGGTCTGTTTAATGAAATCCAAAAGTGAGGTAAACTTCTTATTTAGAAAATTTCATAAAATGGTTCGTACTCAATATAAAACACAGATCCAAGTTCTAAGAAGTGACAATGGAGGAGAATATAAAAGTTCTGAGCTTCAAGAATATCTTCAATCAGAAGGCATTATTCATCAAACTACTTGTGTTGATACACCTCAACAAAATGGAGTTGCAGAAAGAAAAAATCGACACTTGTTGGAAGTTGTCCGTGCCTCATTGATTGAAGCTAATATGTCATTATCTTATTGGGGAGAAGCAATTACTTCTGCTGCATATTTAATCAATCGGGTACCTTCCAGTCCCATTAACTTCCAAACACCACTACAAGCCATCACTGAAGCAATTGTTGCACCAAATGTTCCCAATTTACCTCCTCGTGTCTTTGGTTGTGTGGCATTTGTACACCTACATAAACAACAACGTAGCAAGTTGGATCCACGAGCAATACGTTGTGTTTTTATGGGATATGCCATACAACAAAAAGGGTATCGGTGTTATCATCCTCCTACAAAACAAATGATTACTACTATGGATGTTATTTTTCATGAAGATACAATGTATTTCTCCTCTACACCTGAATTTCAGGGGGAGTACAACCATGCTGAAATTCAGACCCTTACATATAAATTGCTTCCTTATGAAGAAAGACAAATTATATGTGAGGAAAATACAAATAACTTGAATTCAGATGGTAATAACCCTCAATATAGAAAAGACTCAAGGGAAATGGAATCAAGTCCTCATCAACTTCAAGATCATCAAGGAAGTTCCTTACTACCACTAAATGAGTACGAGATTCCTTCTCCACAAGCTGCTGATATACCTAACCAATCGTTTGCAGAGGATGTTCCAACTATTGAACCAACCAGAAAAATACTTCCATCACGTCCTAACAGAGGTATTCCTAAAGCCATGTATGAACCTGAGATTTCTAGTAAAGTCAAATATCCCATGAGTAACTATATGTCTAAACATCGTTTGTCAAAATCAAACGTATCATTTGTGAATCAATTATCTGCTGTATCTATTCCTAACAGTATGCAGGAAGCTTTAGCTGACAAAAAATGGAAAGATGCTATGAATGAAGAACTAAGATCTTTAGAAATAAATAGAACTTGGGAGCTTGTCGATCGTCCACCAACAAAGAAAATTGTTGGATGTCGATGGATTTTTTCAGTAAAATATCAAGCAGATGGTACAATTGAACGATATAAAGCAAGATTGGTGGCAAAAGGATACACTCAAACATATGGGATCGACTATACAGAAACATTTGCACCTGTAGCCAAAATTAACACTGTTCGGGTCTTGGTATCTCTAGCTGCAAATTTAGATTGGCCATTATATCAGTTTGATGTAAAAAATGCCTTTCTACATGGAGATTTAATTGAAGAAGTCTACATGGATTTACCACCAGGAATCAAGAAATCCACAATCCATGGAGAAAAGGTGTGCAAATTAAAAAAATCACTGTATGGATTGAAACAATCCCCAAGAGCATGGTTTGGCAGGTTCACAAGGTCAATGAAGGCATTTGGCTACAATCAAAGCAATTCAGACCATACTTTATTTCTAAAAAAGGGGTATGGTAAGATCACTGCACTTATTGTATATGTTGATGATATGATAGTAACAGGAAATGATCTTGAAGAAAGGAAAGCGCTACAAACTTACTTGTCCAAAGAATTTGAAATGAAAGACCTTGGTTCCTTAAAATATTTTCTTGGGATTGAGGTTTCTCGATCAACAGAAGGAATCTTCTTATCTCAAAGAAAGTATGCCTTAGATTTATTAAAAGAAACCGGTATGTCAGCATGTCAACCAGCTAATACACCAGTAGAGGAAGGATTAAAGTTATGTATCAAGGTTGATCAAGTTCCAACAAATAAAGAAAGATACCAAAGGCTTGTTGGAAGGTTGATGTATTTGGCACACACAAGACCAGACCTTGCCTATGCTTTAAGTATTGTCAGCCAATTTATGCATAATCCTGGAGAACAACATATGAATGCAGTTATTCGTATTTTGAGATATTTAAAGTCTGCTCCTGGAAAAGGAGTATTGTTCACTAAGAACTCAGAGTTTTCTAGAATTGAAGTATATACTGATGCTGATTGGGCTGGATCAATAAATGATAGACGATCTACATCAGGTTACTTCACTTTTGTAGGGGGAAATCTTGTAACATGGAGAAGTAAGAAACAACATGTTGTGGCCCGTTCAAGCGCAGAGGCTGAATACAGAGGAATGGCACTTGGGCTTTGTGAGGCCTTGTGGTTACAATCTCTCTTAAAAGATTTGACATATCCTGCGAAAGAATCAATTAAGTTATTTTGTGACAATAAAGCAGCATGTGATATTGCGCATAATCCAGTTCAACACGATCGTACAAAGCATGTTGAAGTTGACAGATTTTTTATTAAAGAAAAGTTAGAAGAAAATTCATTGGAATTGCCAAAAATTAAGTCAGAAGATCAATTGGCTGACATCCTCACTAAAGCAGTCTCATATCGAGTATTCACAGAAGTTTCAGTCAAGTTGGGCATGAAAGACATCTATGCACCAACTTGAGGGGGAGTGTTGAATTCAACAAACACTGCAAACACAATTCAACAATCACTGCACCGACGCCAAACATTTTTTCCAATATACACGGCTCCTACCAATCAAGCTGTAAATCATACAATTCAATCATGGTGGTTGGTGAAATAGTAATTAGTATTTGTCTATATAAACAATGTAAATATCCGATACAAATCAAGAAATTATATAAATGAAACGTTTATTTCTTCTTCTGATTATTTCTTCAAACATTGATTTCTTCACATAGTACATGTCTTACGCGAAAAAACAAATCAAAAATTTCGTCAAGAAATATTTGATAAAATTACTGCAGTATTAACATTATTAAAAAAGAGCCTGAATCAAGCCATTATCCGAAAAATAACTCAGGAATAACATAAGGATTATGCGCTATATAAAATTAAAGGAGAGAAGCTAATAAATGAGAAAACAAATATCCAAATGCATTTGCAGGAAGTTAATGTTTCCCTAACTCAAAAGGGAAAAAATGATTAAGCAAGATGCTAAATACGAAGAAAGATACGCCCAAAGACTTAAAAGCGGAAGGGCAACCTTTTAAAAGCAAGGCTCCTGAGATTGTCTCAAAGACTCAAGAACCTATGCTATAGGTCATCCAGATTTAAAAAAGAAGAAATTTGTTTACAAGGTAAGATAATTCTAGATTTCAAAATTCTAGATTTTAAGTGTCGAGCGTCTGTTCCTATTCAACAATTTAAACTACAAAAAATACATGCATCCACAAAGCCACATGACTTGTTAATGCATCTTAAAGAAACTGAATCATATTTTCTCATTTCAGAATTTGGTGAAATGATTAAATATGAAAGTGCGCATATAGATAATATTTGCCACTTATAATTTCCCAAATTCATGGTAGTAGTGGAAAAACAATAAACACATCTTTAAAGATTCATGAATATTTAAGGGACGAAATTAGATAAATAAGAAGTTTTTATTAGTAAATAGCAAAATAGGCCGTTTATGTTAAAAAAATTAGTTTCCTTATGTATCTTATGTCCCTCATTGCTTATTTTTGTGTTTTGGAAGGGACTTTTGGGGCAAGTTCATTCTATATATAACATCCAATAAAAAATAAAAAAAATTCCTATATTTGTGAACTTTTTTTCTGATTTCTTTAAAGAGATTCGTTTTGTAAGTTTGTTATTAGGATAGTTCCAATAAAAGATCGGATTAATAATATATACAATACTTGAATTATTGATATTTTTTCTTGTTTCTTTCTTAATTTTATATTACTAATTGTTTAGAAATATCTTCAATCTCTCTAGTTTAAAAGTTGAGTTTTTTATAGAAAAATATTTCTATTATAACATTACTTTAGAATTGTTAAAATACTTTCATGGATTAGAGATAAATATAATATAACTAGGATAGTAATATTCTAAAGTTATTAGTATATTTATCTAATTGAAGAATATTATTAGAATAGTTCTACTCTACATTTGTTAGGGCTTATTTAGTTAATAGTTTATTTTTTATGTACTTATTAGTGACTATGTGTATGTGTATGTTTGTCGAAACAAGTGTTAATTAAAAGGAATTGATATATGAGGAATAGAAAATGTCAAAACTAATCTGTCTTGAAAGGTCAATTATCTTTGTCTTGAACGAGTGTTAATTTGCTTTCACTTCTCTGCATAAGTAGCACAGAATGGTTATGACGCTTTTTTTTTTTTTTTTGGGTCCCGTCATCCCTCGGTACCTGATAGTTAATACTTATCCTCGAGCTGTTTTAATTTTCGGGCTGTTTTGGGGTTATAGTTACATGTTCCGTTTTACTAAAATCAGTCCATACACATGTAAATAAACTATTTTTTTTAAAAAAATAACTACAATATTTACAAAACCGTAACTAAGACTTGAATCTAATGTAAATGAATTATACCTACCGATCTTACCCAAAAGCCATTTCATTGTAGTTTAAAAAATATTTGTCAAGTTTCTGTGATATAGTGAGTTTTGGAGCTCATATACCCCGAAGTTCTTTATGGAAAGAAAATCTAGACATATTGAAATCATTTATTTAATTTTAGAGTTTCATTTTGAATGCTTAATATTTATATACTTAAAAAAAATTATATTTTTATTATAGATTAATAGAAGTTGGTTAGTTTTTACATTTTTATGTTTATTATTTATAGAGTTACAATTCTAATTTAAAATTCTCTGTATAGTTAATCATATGACCTCGCCCCTGCAATGGTGGTGGGCAAATTTTCCATTAGCTATGCGGAGAAAGGTATTCTATAATGAATAAAATTTTATAACTTGAAAATATATAAAAATATTAGTTCATTAATTAAAACTCCCTTCATAAATATAATTTTATTTTTAATCTCTATTTATACGGTGAAAAAGCTGTTTAAAAATATGATATATAAATATATATATATATATATATATATATATGTTTTTTCTATAATGTAACAAACATTTTTTTAAAGATGATTAAAGGTAATATAAAATAACTATTTTATATAAAATTTCAAGAGAATAATATTCTATGTTTTAATATATGTGGATTGGATCAAATTTATAGAGATTTAAACACATGAATCCATGATTTTCACAACCTACCTATTATGAAAATTTTGAAAAATAGGTTGATATATCCCCTCTTGCGATTTTAATGATATTTTTGATGTACTCTTTAAGTACATTATGTCTCATCAATCTACTTTTCAATCCCACAAATCTCGTTCTCTAATAACGGTCAATTTTTTATACCGATGATGAACATATATCTAACTCGATTAAAGTAAATAAGATTATTGATTGATTAAACTCTAATTAATTAGACAAATGTTTAATTCTAATTCGTTAAATTAATAAATATTTAATTAAAATTAAATCAGAATTGATTAATAAAAATTAAAGATTTTTTTGGTTACTTTGTATAAAAAGTCAAATAAGAAGAAATTATATCTAATTTTTAATTAATATTAGATTATCCATTACATATAAACTGAATTTTTTTATACCATTAATCAAATCCAACTATTGAAATAATACACGGACAACTATGCAGATGTGGACAGATTTAGTATGTTAATAATAATAGTATTTTTTTACACCTCTAAATAATTATTTTTTATAATTTTGTTACACCTCTAAATTAATAATTATTTTTTATAATTTTGTTACATGACTCTGTGAAAATATTAAAGAGGCATGTGTATAACTCGGTAGATATAAAAAGCTACTACAGCATGATCTGTACACAAAATTCACACAACAACCTAAATCCAATAAGCCAAGAATATTATAAATCACTGCAGAATCTTATAAATAACCTAGCTTTGAAATGGAGAACAATATTGTGATGATGCTTATGACGACAACACTGATTGTTGTGATAATTCCTAGTAAAATAACACAAGCTGCTGATTTCTCAATGAAATCCACGTTATTTAGTCGATGTCTTTGGTGGTGCAATATACATGATTGCATTCATCACATACCACCTCGAGAAATCAAGCAGTTTGGTTTATGTCTTGGTACGTGTATGGAAAAGAATTGTCACAAATTACTTAAAAAAAAACGCAAGTACGGTGATTCGCTCTATACAGCTTGTACTGTCGGTTGCACAAAGTCTACTATCGGCCAACACACTAGTTACGGTAAATATAAAATATCATCGTAAGGTTTTACATATAATAATTAATTAATATATGTTCCAAAGCTCGTAGATAGTTTTTAAAAACTATGATGATTTATTCAATTTCTCGGTTCAGTGTTAATGTCGATGATATTAGATAATACGGATAAACTAACTATTCTAATTTTACTTTAAAAAAAAACATAAAGTGAACATGTGAAAAATATATACATGATACACTTTCTTAAATGTGAGGTATATATGTAAGTCCATCACACAAATATATTTTTATTTCTTGTATATGATATTAGTGATTATTGTAAAAAAAAATTATTTAAAATTTATATAATATATAAATAACATGAATCATCTAATACTAAAAAGTTAATCTTAAATGATAGTAAGTTTGTAATATTTATAAATATTATATTAATATATTTTTTAATTAATATTTGATATTTTTTATACTAATATTATTTCTACAAATGTAGGTTATTTGACTTAATATTTTATATTTTTAACTTATTCTTTTAATTTTATTTGAATCATTTTTTTGTAAAGGCACATTTTTTCCTAGCTCATTATTTTTTTCTTGACTCGTGCTAAAATTCGTGTAAATTTTATATAATGTATGAATAATATAACCACCACATCTTAAAAAATTAACAATCAAATGAAGGTAAATCTTATACTAAGTTTAAATATTATATTAATATATATTTTAATAAATATGAGACACTCTTTTTATATACTAAAAAGTAGTATTTTAGGAGAACTTTAAGATAAGAAATAGAAATATTTATGCTTATTTACGCATGAAAAGCAAACAGATGAATAAGAAATACAATTTATTTCTTAGTTTATTATTCTCATAAATTATATTTATAATTATTAAACAATTTTATTTTTTATGAACCAAACATGCCATTGTAAATTTATCTATGATTTCTTTTTCAGGTTCATTATTTTTTTTTTTTGCGTAAATTATTTTAGGTTCATTATTTAGTTTTGATGGTCTTCACAAGGTCATCTATCTGATTGTACACGCTCGTTATTATATTGTCAATTCACACATATCACACACACGAGCTTGAATTTTTATTGCATTTATTCTTAAATTTTCTATTTAATTAATAGTCTTGATTATACAGTGGAGGATCCAATTGAAGATTATATGACCACATGCTACAACCACTGCAAGCGATTTTATTTCTAGCATTCCATTCCTTAAAATGCATTGGACGTGTATAAATAATTAATTTTTTCTTTACATTCTCGCAAAATCAACTTAAATGTTAATTTAATGTGTACTTTTTTTCTAATTGTTATTTTTTAAGATGATTTTATGTTTTATTTTATCTTAACTTTTAACTAATATTAGAATATTGCCTATAATTTTTAATGTGTTATGTTATATATCACTATTAATTAACAAACATGTGAATAAAATGATCTATTTTTTATACAATTTTATGTATTGTTAATATATGTCACATGCAATAACAACTTTAAAATAATATATCATATATATATACAATAATTAAAACTTTTATGATGGACAATGATAAATTTAACTTTGCCTTTTTTAACTGCCAAAGGTCAAATAAACTTAAACCTGGCAAAGGTCAATTGAATTTTAAATGCACTTTTTTAAAGTTAATAAGCAAGACGTAAATAATAAATATTGTATTTATTATATCTTTTTTTCTTTTTTGATTTCTATACAAGTGATCCTATATCTATACGAATAAAACAAAATAAAACAAAGTCTAGCGGTGCTGCACACATGGGTGTTGTAGCACACCCATGCTTACCTATCCATCATGGGTGCTGCTGCACACCTATACTTCACTGCTCCACTACCTTTTGTTGGCTACCCTATCTCTGCTTCACTACACATGTCAACATTCTCACTCAAGTTGGTGCATATATGTCTCTTATGTCCAACTTGTCAAGTGAGTTATAGAAGTTCTTTGCAGACACAGATTTTGATTATATCAGCCAATTGATTTTCTGATTTAACAAATAGAAGTTGAATAATTTTTTCTTAAAGATTCTGTATGATGAAGTTCCGATCCACTTCAACGTGCTTTGTGCGATCATGTTGAACTGGATTATGGGAAATGTCAATGGTTTCCTTGTTATCACAAAATAAGTTTATTTCAGAGTTAGGAGCAACATCAATCTCTGTTACAAGTTTTTTCAACCAAAGAAGCTCACACATTCCCTTGACCATTCCTCGAAATCTAGCTTCAACGCTAGATAAGGCAACTACCTTTTGCTTCTTGCTCCTCCATGTAACAAGATTTCCCCCTACAAAAGTAAAGTACCCAGTAGTAGATTTTCTATCCTTGATATTCCCTACCCAGTCCAAATCTATATATCCAACGACTTCTAATTGATCATTCTTTGAAAACATAAGTCCTTTCCCAGGGGAGGATTTTAAATACCGAAGTATTCGCATGACGGCATCCATATGGTCTTCACTTGGGTAGTGCATGAATTGACTCACGACACTCACAACATAAGCAATATCAGGTCGAGTATCAGATAAATATATGAGTTTACCCACTAACCGTTCATATCTCTATTTATCTGCTGGTACTTGGTCCACATATTCTCCAAGTTTATGATTTTAGACCATTCGAATATCGATAGGCTTGCAATCTAGTAATCCTGCCTCTACTAGTAGGTCTAGAGTATATTTCCTTTAGGAAAGAAATATGCCTTGTTTTGATCGTGTTCCCTGAATGCCTAAGAAGTATTTGAGTCCTCCTTGGTTCTTCATTTCAAACTCATTTGATAGTTGTTCTTGAATCCTAGAGATTTCTTCTTTATCATCCCCTGTAATAATCATGTCGTCTACATAACTATAAGGGATGTTATTTTTCCCAATCAATGTTTTAGGAAAAAAGTGTGGTCAGAGTTGCTTTGTTGAAACCCATATTTCCTCATTGTTGAACTCAACCTGCCAAACCATGCTCGAGGTGATTGTTTTAGTCCATATAATGCCCGTTGTAATCTACACACAGTTTCTTTTCCTGATGTAACAGTATATCCTGGTGGGATATTCATGTAAATCTCTTTTTCAAGATCACCATGAAGGAAGGCATTTTTCACGTCAAGTTGGTGTAATGGCCAATCTAAATTTGCTACAAGATATAAGAAAACTATAACAATTTTTAGTTTAGCCACAGATGGGAAGGTTTCCTGATAATCTATACCATGTTTCTGTGTATACCCTTTTGCTACTAGCCTCGCCTTGTATCGATCAACTGACCTATATGCTTTATACTTAATGGAGAAAATCCACTTACATCCTACCATCTTCCTCCCTTGAGGTAACTCGTTTAATACCTATGTGTTATTCTTTTACAATGCCTCAAATTCTTCTTTTATAGCTTGAGCCCAGTTGAGATCACATAAGGCTTTTTCAATGCTACTTGGAATTTGACATGAGGAGAGTGTTTGTGCAAACACCCTGATAGGTTCTGATAACCCTTTAGTAGATATATAATTGGCTATTAGATACTTGGATTTTCGTTCTTCTCTGTCTGGAAAGTATCGATTTGGAGGTTTGTCTCGATTGGGTACTAGAGAGTGGAGAGGTGCATCAACCACTACATCTTCTGGAGATTTAGTCACTAGTTCAGATTCAGTCCTTAAAAGTTCAAGTTTGAGTCTAGGTACTATCTCATCCATATTGTTGGCATTATCCGACTATGTCGGATTGTTAGTAATGTCTAATATTTCAACATCAAGCCAATTTCGTTCTTCACCATAACTCTTCCTCTGAAGAGGGTAATTGGATACCGGTGATGGAAAAAAACCATTCAGATTCTAGAAAAGTGACATCCATGGTAATGTAGGTTTTTTAGTAATAGGATCGTAGCATCGGTATCCCTTTTTTTGTACACCATACCCCAAGAATACACATCACACAGCACATGGATCCAACTTAGTTCGTTGATTTTTATGAAGGTGGACAAAAATAACACATCCAAAAATTCAGGGCAGAAGCATCAAAATAGTAGGTAAGGGAACATGATTAGATAGCACCTGTAATGAAGTCTGAAATTGTAAGGTTTCTGTGGGCACACGGTTCAGTAGATACACAGCTGTTGTAATAGCATCACTCCAGTATCTACTAGGCATATGTGCACTGATTAGTAAGGCCCGGGCAGTTTCTAAAATATGTCTATTCTTCCTCTCTACAGTCCCATTCTGTTGTGGGGTTTGTGAAAATGAGGTTTCATGGAGAATACCATGGTTGTCCAAGTATGTTCGAAATTGTTGATTAACATACTCCCCCTCCCATTATCAGACATAAGGATCTTAATTTGTTTTAGAAAATTGTGTCTGAATCATGGTGTGAAACAAGTAAAATGTAGAAAATACTTCATCTTTATGTCTGAGAAGGTAAAGCCATATCATTCGTGTACAATTATCAACAAAAATTACAAACCAATGATGACCCAATGACGTAGTGACCGGGGAAGGTCCCCAAACATCAGAATGTACTAAAGCAAAAGGAATCACACTTTTATGCATGCTTATAGGATAAGATGCCCTATGACTTTTTGCTAAGATAAAAGTATCACATTTGAAATCTGAGTGTATAACATTGGAAAATAAACTAGGTAGTAAATGCCTTAAATATCCAAATAATGGATGCCCAAATCGACGATAACATAACCAAATCTGTTGCTCCTTGTTACTAACCGTGTGTTGCATGTGATTGGCTCTTCCTAAACTGAGGTCATCCACATAATATAAACCTCCTCTCTTAGTACCACACCCAATGATCTCCTTGGTGAGAATATCATGTAGAAGACAAAAGGTAGAATACGTCAATACCACACAGTTAAGATCTGAAGTGACTTGAATTACAGACATTAGTTTGTTTGAAAGAGAGGGTACAAGTAATGTATTAAATAATGATAATGAAGGAGATAAATTCACTATTCCAGCCCCTGTAATTGGATACGTGACCCCATTGGCATTAGCAACACGACTTCGTCTTGGCTGGGTTAAATGTCATATGATATGTAGCTCTATAGTCTAGAATCCAATCTTCATTATCACTACGAGTAGAGATGTGAAATGCTTTACTTGAAATACCTGGATGTTGAGAAGATTTGGCCTGAGGAATAAGGGATAGTGATGCATTATTGGTAGCCACAGCGGCTCTCCTAGTGGTTTCCCGTTTTTTCCATTCTTGAAGATCATTCCACCATTCTGGATACCCATGTAGTTTGAAGCAGTTTTCACGGGTGTGTTTGTAGTTTCCACAATGGCCACAGTTTATGTCAACAAAAGGTGGATTTCCCATGGATTTCTTGCTACCCAAAGCAAGAGTTCCTGGTTTTGGTGGCATCAGATTATGGTGTCCCTTGATCCCTTTAAAATCCATAACTGCTGCGGGATTCGTATCTGCACCCGTGATCATTAGGATTTGCCTAACCTCTTCATGGACGGAATCCATAGGCCTGTTCCACCTTAGGGAATGGTTTGATTTGAAGCACATCACCTTGAGTCTTATCCAGTCTGTCATCAAGTACATCGAGGAAGGTATAAACTCGATCTTCTTGTACGATGAAGTTGTATTTTTGTATATCAGTCGCACACTCCATTGGGTTAGGACGACGGAAATCGATTTCATACCACAATCCTTGAAGATCATGGTAGTATTTTTCAATGGATCCACCCTCCTGTTTCATCCGAGTAACTCGGCGACGAATATCATACACTTGAGATGTATCTGTCCCATCAAAGTAGGTTGTAGTAGCAGAATCTCAAACTTATTTTACAGTTAGGAGTCAGATAAAATTTGCAATCAAGGTAGGGTCCATCGAATTGATCAACCATCCCTTGACAATGGCATTTTCAATGTGCCATCTCCTAAATGAGGAGTCAGTTTCATCAGGTTGAGGAAAATCCCCATTAATATATCCCAGTTTGTCCTTGCTAGAGATATATATCTCCACCACTTGAGACCATAAGACTTAGTTGGATCCTCCCAACTTGATATTAATAGGAGCAGTCGACGCTTCAGTTAGTGGAGGTTGCGAGGCGGTTTGAGCTCTAGCTAGAACCTCATTCATTTTTTTAGTTAAATCGTTCAATATGAAGTTGGTGGTTAAATCTTTAGATTCTACCATGAGATCTATCCATGCTGTTTTTTCCCTTTTTTCCCTTTTTTTAAAACAATCTGCTTCCGTACACCAGCCAAATAAATAAACAATATACCAATCTACGACCTAACACGCAGATTCAAAAAACCTACAACCTCAGTGTCTATCGCCTAAAGTATTTTTCCTTCAGAGAATTGTGGCGCGGTGCTGTTCATCGCTGTGATTCAAGTTTCTCCGAGGACAGAGACCTACCCATAGTGGTAGCTAGAACGCAAAGAGACTACGATGAACCCACGAGCAGCTAGAACGAAGGAGCAGCTAGAAGAGTGCAACTTCAACGAGCGAGCATCATTGGAATGGGAACGCAAAGAGATTGTGATGACCCCAATGAGCAGCTAGAACAGAGGAGCAGCTAAGACGGTGTGACTCCAACGAGTAACCCAGATTTGCCAACTTAGATCCCAACAAAACCAGCAACCATTTCTTCTCCTAATAGCACATGTAAAATCTGCTCCTAAAGTTATCCTAGAAAATTCAAAAACTAGAACAAAAATTAGTGTAGCAGTAACTTATTTTAAAAAAAAACTCAATCTGATACCACCAGATCGGCCAAACCAGCACACCATATCAATCCAGTGTCGAGAATAATAGAAATCAGTGTAGCAGGTAGCTTATTTCATTTCATTAGACCAGCAATAACTTTGCTTTGATACCATGATAAATATTGTGTTTATTTTATCTTTTTATCTTTTTTGATTTATGTACAAGTGATCGTATATCTATACGAAGAAAACAAAACAAAACTAAGCCTAGCGGTGCTGCACACATGGGTGTTGCAGCACACCCATGCTTCTCTACCCATCATGGGTGCTACTGCATACCCATACTTCACTGCTCCACTAACCTTTGTTGGTTTCCCTGTTCTTGTTCCACTACGCACGCCAACAGTAAAGATATACATATTAAAGTAAGAAAACATCTAAAGAAACCTCGTATCATTAAACTCGTCCCATGCACATCTTCCATAAACCAAGAGGCAAAATTAGTTGAAGTAACATGTTGAAAATTGGTGAAATATCATTCATATAGATCAACCCAATCACACAAAGTATAAATGCTTAGTTGTTTCAAGTTAAAAAATCACAACAATGGTTACAACTTAGATCAATTCTAATTAAATACCATAAAATCTCCAAATACATACCTTTATGTTTAAAATTATTAGGCATATATTCTTTAGAAATATGTATTAATTTAGAGAGTTTTGTAGAATTTTTCTATCCTTAAAAGGTATGTATCAATTAGAGATAACATTTTAACCGTGGATAATTAAAATTGTGGTTATTTATAAAAAAATTATGATGAGGATGGTTATTACAATACCGAAAACTATGGTTAACTGAAAATTGTGGTTAACCGAAAACTGTGGTTAACCGAAACCGAACATATACTAATATTTTTTTATATACATATAATTACATAAAAATACACTTTTAATATAAAATAACATAATATTTAGAATAATTATATTAAATTATATTTATTCTTACTTTTATATATTTTTATTGTACTTATAAACATGTGCTAAATAATTTAAAAATAAAAATTAATGCCATATATTTTAAATAATGTAATAGAGTAAGAAATATTTTAATTTTTTTTAAAATAAATGTTAAAAAATAAACGTGATTATACCATAAAAAAATGTTACCAATTTATAACCTAATTTATCCAAAATTAATGCGGGATAATTATATTTATTAGCAACTATTTATAAATGCAATAAACTAATTTATCCTAGTTCCACCCTTTGATTCCCGAAGCAACAGCACATGAAGAAATAGCACTCAAAATAAACTGAAAGTTAATTGGATAATTCTTGTTATATTCCACCGAACATTTAATTTTTGATGGAGATTTCGTGAGATGTAATTAAAATTGTCCAAAGTTATATTTGATAGAACCGGCACAGCCCATACACATTTTCATAATCAAATAAAAAGTCTTCGATATTTTTTTGAATCAACGGTTATTAATTTAATTTGAACCTATTATTTAAAATAAAAGTGAGATAAATCTTATCATTATACCACTAAATTAACTACCAAAAGCCTCCAATATTGCCTCCCATGCTTTGCCTTAAAGGGTCCTTCATTATATTTAAGAAGATATATATAGGTTAACAGCACCACATAATTTTCTAATTCACCTTAATTTAATTTTTAACCCTCTAACTCCCAAGTTTCACCCCAGTCCCCAGTCCATTTTTCAAGTTTTTTCTCCAGTTGTGTCCAGTTTTTTCCCATTATTTTATTTTACTTTTCCATTTTTTTATATACTCATTTTTTTCAATTAAACCTGGGTAGATAACATTAAAAAAAACTTGTGATTTTACAAAATATTATTTTTCATATGTTTTTTTTAACAAATATTTTGAAAATTCGATAATTAGTGAAACAATAATTCATTGCTATTTAAGGGTGTGCATACCATGGATTGACTTGAATTTGAGTTAAAATTGAAAACTAATTAATAATTTCGGTTCTAAAAAAATAAGAATTAATCTGATCTAATAAAACCTATAAAACCAATCAAACCGAACCCTTCATTATGGGTTGGATTGGATTGAGTGGAATAAATTTTGTGTTTTTTTTTTTTGTTTCTTTTTATTTACAATCAACAAAAAAAATTTATTTTTAATAACTAAAAAATTATTGTATTAAATTTTATGTTTTAATAATTGATTAAAATTTGGATCTAAAAAGATTTTGATTTTTTTTAAATAATAAATAAACAAATATCATTTACTCAAATATAAAATTCAAATAACACAAACTAGACTATTTAATTTCATATTAATTTAAACATAGGTTGTATGTATAAACAAATAAACTTTTAATTTAAACAATAAAAATATAAAAAAAATTAGAGTTGGAAGGTTTATCCTGGGCTTGGAGTCTCCTACTTTCTTTTGCATCAGGGACTGGGCTATGAAATTAAATAGGGTTATTGAATTAGAATAAAGAAATAAAGAAAAAATATTAATTTTATTATTTTTTATTTATTTATTAAACAAAATTATTATATTAAAATAAAAAATAAAAAAATATATAATATAATATAAATATGAGTTGAATCAAATCGTTACTATTTTGTACACCCCTATTGTTATTTAATTAAAAACTTACACCACCTTATTTGAAGTAACCAAGATCAAAAGCCCCATTGAATAGATAATTAAATCTGTTGCAATCAGATGCAAATAAATGTAACATCTTTAGTCTTATCGTCTCTAATAAAAGGTAAGTGATGACATATAATTTATAATTTTTTTTCATTATTACATTAGGTGAATATATTGGGTTCCATGGATCCAATACTATCAATCAACAGGTGATATTTTGATCTCAAGAACCAAAGGATAAAACGTAATAATTTCACTGATTTTTATCATTTTGGGCATTTGGTTCAATCATTGGGGAGTTGAAAAGCTAAGAATGCAGCTCACTATGGTCGTGAAATCAAGAACCTACGGAGAGAAAGAGACAAAGAGACAAAGAAGAAGCAATAGTGAAAAATATTATTTTATGTGTAGAAAATAAATTAATTACAGATTATATAGATCAATCAGTTATCTGTCATGATTGTTCACATGGGTAGCTGTAACAAATCTAACAAGCTTTAGGGAATTTATCACCTACATGTGCTGCATATTAGCTATCCTACACAAACACTACACCATGTATTACTTGTACAAATACAATTAGTATAGGTAGATTATATTTCACATAGTATCATCAACTTGATCACACACTTTAACATCTTCCCATGAGCTCATGTCTCTATTGAGAACAGTGAATTTGGTTCTCAAAACAATAAAATGAGATTATCTCAAAGATTTTTTCATAATGTCTATAGGTTACTCTTGTGTTCGCATAAACTCGACACAAATTTCTCTACTAAATACCCTTTCTTTGATGAAGTAAAAATCTATCTCTATATATTTGATTCTATGATAAAGGACATGATATTTAGTTAATGTACTAACCCTTTGATTATCACAAAAAAATATTGGAGCAATCAAAAGCTTTGTACCCAATTTATCAAGCATTTTTTTAAGCCATAACACTTATGCAACAGTCAAGGCCAATGCCTCTACCTTAATTGAGGACCTTGAAATCAACCTATGCTTCTCAAAACTCAATAAAACTAATGAGTTTTCCATAAAAATGCACCAACCTCTTGTGCTTTTTTTATCATCAGCACATAATGTCCAATCTACATGATCATATGTCATTAAAGATAAGACTTAAGTACCTTGCAAGATAGTGTCATATCCTATAGTTCCTTTCAGATATCTTAACAATCTATTCATTTCTTGCCAATAAATATTAATTAAAATTTGTAAAAATTGACAAAGCTTATTCATAACATAGAAGATATCTAGTTTAGTGAGAGTATAGGACTAAGTGCTCCATCAAAGGACATATAAGGACATACATAAGCTAAGAGTCTACCATCAAATTTTGATAGAGTCTTTCTAGGAGCAAGAAGAGTAGGCACTGACTTTGATCAATAAGCTGCAATTTTTCTAATAGTTGAGATATGTCAAATTATTGTTGTTAATGTTAATACTTTCTATATTTCTGTATTTCTCTGTTCTGATATTTTCTTTACAAGAGTTAAGATATATGTATACAAGGAAAACGATAATTAAACAATAACCATAATTCTTACACATCCATGTTTTATGGCTCCACTAATATTATTGTCTACTCCATGTTTTACTCCACTGAGCATTGGTGTCTTCCACTGTTGCAGCATGCACCATAGCACATACCAACACTCCCCCTCAAGTTGGTGTATATATATCTCTCATGACCAACTTGTCAAGTGAGTTGTAGAAGTTCTTTGCAGACACAGATTTTGTGAGTATATCAGCCAATTGATATTCTGATTTAACAAATGAAAGCTGAATAATCTTTTCTTCAAGATTCTGTTTGATGAAGTTTCGATCCACTTCAATGTGCTTCGTGCGATCATGTTGAACTTGATTGTGAGAGATGGAAATGGCTGCTTTGTTATCGCAAAACAAGCTCATTTAAGAGTTAGGAGCAACACCAATCTTAGTTAGAAGTTTTTTCAACCAAAGGAGCTCACATATTCCCTTGACCATTCCTCGAAATTCAGCTTCCGCACTAGATAAGGCAACTACCTTTTGCTTCTTGCTTCTCCATGTAACAAGATTACCCCCTACAAAAGTAAAGTACCCAGCAGTAGATTTCCTATCCTTGATATTCCCCACCCAGTCTGAATTAGTGTATCCAACGACTTCCAATTGACCATTCCTTGAAAACATAAGTCCTTTCCCAGGGGAGGATTTTAAATAATGAAGTATTCGCATGACCACATCCATATGGTTTTCACTTGGGCAGTGCATGAACTGACTCACGACACTCACATCATAAGCAATATCAGATCGAGTATGAGATAAATATATGAGTTTACCGACTAACCGTTGATATCTCTGTTTATCTGTTGGTACTTGGTCCACATATTCTCTGAGTTTATGATTTTGAACCATTGGAATATCGACAGGTTTACAATCTAATAGTCATGCCTCTACCAGTAGGTCCAGAGTATATTTCCTTTGGGAAAGACATATGCCTTGTTTTGATCTTGTTACCTCAATGCCTAAAAAGTATTTGAGCCCTCCCAAATTCTTCATTTCAAACTCATTTGACAATTGTTCTTGAAGTTTAGAGATTTCTTCTTTATCATCCCCTGTAATAATCATGTCGTCTACATAGATTATAAGGGTTGTTATCTTCCCTAATCAATGTTTTAGGAAAAGAGTATGATCAGATTTTCTTTGTTGGAACCTATATTTCTTCATTGCTGAACTCAACCTACCAAACCATGCTCGAGGTGATTGTTTTAGTTCATACAATGCTCGTTGTAATCTACATGCAGTTTCTTTTCCTGATGTAACAGTATATCCTGGTGGGATATCCATGTAAATCTCTTCTTCAAGATCACCATGAAGGAAGACATTTTTTTACGTCAAGTTGGTGCAATGGCCAATCTAAATTTTCCGCAAGAGATAACAAGACTCTAATGGTTTTTAGTTTAGCCACATGTAAAAAGGTTTCTTGATAATCTATCCCATGTTTCTATGTATATCCTTTTTCTACAAGCCTCGCCTTGTATCGATCAACTAACACATCTGCTTTATACTTAATGGAGAAAATCCACTTGTATCCTACCATCTTCCTCCCTTGAGGCAACTCGCTTAACACACATGTGTTATTCTTCTGTAATGCCTCAAATTACTCTTTTATAACTTGAGCCTATTTTGGATCTGATAAGGCTTCTTAAATGCTACTTGGAATTTGACACGAGGAAAGTGTTTGTGCAAATAACCTTTGAGTAGATACAAAATTTGCTATTGGATACTTGGATTGTCATTCTTCTCTTTCTGGGGAGTATCGATTTGGAGGTTTGCCTCGATTGTGTCTGAAAGGTAAAACATAACCAACAGATGTATCTATGGCATTAGTTTGTAAAGGTGTGGTAGGATAGCTTAACTCAGGAGTATTCTCAGCAGGAGGATCATTGGGTACTAGAGAGTGGAAGGGTCATCAACCATTTCATCTTCTTGAGATTCAATTATTACTTCCGCTTCAGTTCTTGGAAGTTCAAGCTCGGGTCTAGATACTGGCTCTTCCATATTATTGGCATGATCCGAGTAATTTGGATCAATAGTAGTGTTTAATATTTCAACATCAAGCCAATTTCGTTCTTCACCATAACTCTCCTCCTGAAGAGTGCAATTGGATACCGGTGATGAGAAAAACCATTCTGATTCGAGGAAAGTGACATCCATGGTAATATATGTTCTTTTAGTAATTAGATCATAGCATCGGTAACCCTTTTTTTGTATGTCATATCCTAAGAATACACATGGATCCAACTTAGTTCGTTGATTTTTGTGGAGGTGGATAAAAACAACACATCCAAATGTGCGGGGCTGAAGCATCAAAATAGTAGGCAGGAGAACATGATCGGATAATACCTTTAATGGAATCTAAAATTGTAAGGTCTTTGTGGGCATGCGATTCAGTAGATACACAGTTGTAGTAATAGTATCACTCCAGTATCTACTAGGCATATGTGCACTGATTAGTAAGGCCCGAGCAGTTTCTAAAATATGTCTATTCTTCCTCTCTACAGTCCCATTTTGTTGTGGAGTTTGTGAGCACGAGGTTTCATGGAGAATACCATGGTTGTCCAAGTATGTTCGAAATAGTTGATTAACATACTCTCTCCCATTATCAGACCGAAGGATCTTAATTTTTGTAGAAAATTGTGTCTGAATCATGGTATGAAACAAGTGAAATGTAGAAAATACTTCATCTTTATGTTTAAGAAGGTAAAGCCATGTCATTCGTGTACAATCATCAATAAAAATTACAAACTAACGATGACCCGACGATATAGTTATCGGGGAAGGTCCCCAAACATCAGAATATACTAAAGCAAAAAGAATCATACTTTTATACTTACTCATAGGATAAGATTCCCTATGACTCTTTGCTAAAATACAGGTATCACATTTGAAATCTGAGTGTGGAATATTTGAAAATACACTAGGTAGTAAATGCTTTAAATACCCATATGATGAATGCCCAAATTGACGATGACATAACCAAATTTGTCGTTCCTAGTTACTAACCGTGTATTGCATGTGATTGACTCTTCCTGAACTGAGATCATCCACATAATATAACCCTCCTCTCTTAGTACCACGCCCAATGATCTCCTTGGTGAGAATATCCTACAGGAGACAAAAAGTAGAATACATCAATACTACACAGTTAAGATCTGAAGTGACTTGACTTACAAACATTAGTTTGTTTGAAAGAGAGGGTACAAGTAATGTATTAGATAATGATAATGAAGGAGATAAAGTCACTATTCTGGCCCCTGTAACTAGATAAGTAACCCCATTGGTATTGGCAACACGGCTCCGTCTCGGCTGGGTTGTATTGGAGAGATCTTTTGGGTCAAATGGCATATGATCCGTAGATCCAGAGTCTAAAATCCAATCCTCATTATCACTACTAGTATGAAATGTTTTACTTGAAATACCTGGATCTTGGGAAGATTCGATCTGAGGAATAAGGGATAGTGATGTAGTATTGGTAGCCACAGCTGCTTTCCCAGTGGTTTCCCTCTTCTTCCTTGTTTGAAAATCATTCCACCATTCTGGATACCCATATAGTTTGAAGCAGTTTTCATGGGTGTGTTTGGAGTTTCCACAATGACCACATTTCATGTCAGTATACGGTGGATTTCTTGCTACCCAAAAAAGTTCTTGGTTTTAGTGGCATGAGATTATGGTGTCTCTTGATCCCTTTGTAAGCCATAACTACTCTGGGTGTCGTATCTGCACCTATAATCATCACGGTCTGCCTGACCTCTTCCCTACGGATGAATCCATAGGCTTGTTCCACCATAGGGAATGGTTTGATCTGAAGCACATCACTTCGAGTTTTATCCAATCTATCATCAAGTCCATCGAGAAAGGCATACACTCGATCTTCCTGTATGATGAAGTTGTATTTTTGTATATCAATCGCACACTCCATTTGATTAGGACGACGGAAACCAATTTCACGCCACAACCCTTGAAGGTCATTCTAGTATTTTTCAATGGATCCACTCGCTTGCTTCGTATGAGTAACTCGATGGCAAAGATCATACACTTGAGACGTGTCTGTCCCATCATAGTAAGTGGTAGCAGTAGAATCCCAAACATGTTTCGCAATTGAGAATCGGATAAAATTTTCAATCAAGGAGGGGTCCATCGAATTGATCAACCATCCTTTGACAATGGCATTTTCAGTGCGCCATCTCCTAAATGAGGGGTCGGTTTTAGCAGGTTGAGGAAAATCCCCATTAATATATCCCAGTTTGTCTTTGCCAGAGATATACATCTCCACCACCTAGGACCACAAGGCATAGTTGGATCCTCCCAACTTGATACTAATAGGAGAAGTTGACGCTTCAGTTAGCGGAGGTTGTGAGCTGATCTGAGCTCTAGTTAGAACTTCTGTCATTTTTGCCGTTAATTCTTCCAATATGAAATTTGTGGTTAAATCTCTAGATTCTGTCATTTTTTTACACTTCGCACACAACTATATATAGAACATTTCGTAACCCTAACATTTTTTTTTCAAATCGTGCAGTTTCCTCTACATTCCTCCACAGTTTCCTCTGTGTTCCTCAGCAGCTTCCTCTACGTTCCCCAGCGCAGCTTCCTCTGCGTTCGTCAGCACAGCTTCCTCTGCGTTCCTCAGCACAACTTCCTCTGCGTTCCTCAGTGTAGCTTATTCGACTGTGTTCCTCAAATGTGTTCTTCAACTGTGTTTGAGCCAGTCATCACTTCCAGTTGGTGTGAAGCCACAGTTGTTGAAGGCTTGTGTTGCTGTGATAGAACCCTAAATTTTTTTCTCCTGGCAGAGCAACGCCTTCCTTCTTCTGATGAACGATCAAGATGGCCAAACCCTAGCCAACCACAACATCTAGATGGAGCTTCCACCTTCAGAAGAGCCGTTGATACAGCTTGTGATTTCTAAACCTGAAAAAAAAGTTCACAGAAAGCAAAGGAACTGAAGCTGTTGTTTTTTTATTTTTCTTTTTTACAAGAACTAATGCGTGTATATTTTTCCTTCTATTACTCTCAGTTTTTCGTTGATACTTGGAACCATCCTCATCATCAATTTGATCACTGTAATTTTTTTTTGTTTTATAGAATTATAGGGTTGAAGAACAGTACGACTGCCCCACAGTAGCAGCTAGAATGGAAAGTAGGAACTGTGATGACTCCAATGAGCAGCTTGAACGGTTACCCCAAATCCTGGCCAAATAATCAACCAAATACTCGTTGAGCATATCACACCAAATCAGTCAAAGGAGAACAAAATCAACGTAGCAGGTAACTTATTCTTTCATTATGACAACCAATAACTCTGCTCTGATACCATGTCAAATTATTGTTGTTAATGTTAATAGTTTCTGTATTTCTCTGTTCTGATCTTTTCTTTACAAGAGTTAAGATATATGTATACAAGGAAAATGAGAATTAAACAATAACCATAATTCCTACACATCCATGTTTTATGACTCCACTAATATTATTGTCTGCTCCATGTTTTACTCCACCCACTGTTGCAGCATGCACCACAGCACACACCAACAAGATATACTTTTGTTCGTTCAAGTGAAAATAGCCACTATTACTTGATACTTTGATCCCCAAGAAATATTCAATTCTCCTAAGTCTTTTAAAGCAAATGCCTCACTTAATATGGTAATCAATTCTTGAACATGGATTTCATTAGATCTTATGATTATTATATCATCCATATATATCAAAATCACCATTGAATACACAACATCATCATAAAGCATTATATAAGTATCAATTTTTAAGCTTCTAAAACCTTATGAGCTTAAGCTGCTACTCAACTTAGTGTACCAAGTTCTAGGAGCTAAAGGATATTCTTCAATCTACACATATAACATGGGCATTCTTGATTGACAAAACCTTTTGGTTGGTACATAAAAACTTCTTTCTCTAACTCCCCAATGGGAAAAGTATTATTCACATCCAAATGTCTTATAGTCTACCCCTTAAAGAGAGCTAATGTTAAGACTATTCTAAATGTTGTATACTTCACAATAGGACTAAAAGTCTCATTATAATTGATACCCTCAGTTTGAAGAAAGCCTCTTGCTACTAACATACTTTTATACCTTTCTAAAATTCTATCAAGTTTGAGTTTAATAGTAAATACTCACTTATTTTTGATAATCTTACCATGTTATGGAGGTGGAAATAAATCCCAAGTCTCATTCTTCATCAATGTTTCATACTCTTTTCCCATAGCATCCATCCATTAAGAATATTTTATAGCTTATTTAGCATTATTAGGAATTGGAAGGATAACAATGGCATTAAGAGCTTTGGGTTTGTAAACTCTTGACTTGGCACGGGTCTACATATGATGTGTATTATCATCTGGGGGTGGCTTATGTATATTAGCTATTGGAGGCAATGAAATAGTCAAGTTAATTCTATCAGGATTAAAGACAATTTGTGTAGGCATATGAGTGTCTATTAACTCAAAACAAATCTTCTTGCTAGAAGAAGAAGTATCTTTTGTGTTACTAATAGACAAAGGAATTACAAAACTAAAAGAGTTTCGAGAAGAGAATTCCTAATTTGAAGATAAGGGCACATGAGAAACATTTATAGATGAAATAAGACAAGATGAGGCTTATTGAGTACATTGTAAATTGTCTTTACTTGATCATGTGAGATAGTTGAACAAAGTGGATAGGAGATTCAATTGATTATGACTTTCCATTAGCACAATTTGACAAAGGTTGAGACAAGAAAGATGACAGGAAAGGAAATACATTTTCACTAAATGCTACATATGGTGAGACATATATCCTTTTTTTGTAATTAGGTCTAAAAAATTGTAGCCTTTTTTGTGTTCTAGATAACCCATACATCCTTGTCCTATCTAAGAAATAGAGCTGAGTGATCATTACCTAGCAACACAGTTTCTTATCCTGAATAAGGAGTTTCTTGCATCAAATTATTGTTGTTTGAAGTGAGGGTGATAGCTTGCTCTTAAGTCCATGTATCAACTTTGATCTTGATGCATAACTGGAGTAGCTAGTAAAGCATTGTATACTTGTGAAGGATACATAGGCCATTGAGAATGATGATCATAGCCTGGAACCCCTTGAAAAGGAAATTGTGTAGGTCTTGATGCTTGATAGCCAAATTTTTGTGATGAAATTTTAGGATGATACATGGAATTTGGGTATATCTTAGCATTATTAGTGAGTTTGGCAAGGATAACAAGAATGGTAAACTATTGAGTGATAAATTTGGTGGAACTAATAAATTATTAGTAACATGAGACATATTTGCTTGAGGTTTATTTGGTATGGGAGATCATGGATAAAGATTCGACATTGGTTGTTGTGGAAAGGTTTGTGACTACAATAATGAAAATTGATGAAATTGTTAATTATTATGGGGAAGAGGTTTTGTAACATACCTAAACCTACAATATTGAGCACTATGCTTAACATTCTTATAGATTTGGCATGTGCCTTCATACTCTGATGTAGGTTATGAAGGATAAGAATCCATAGGTTGAGAAAGATAAGAATGATTGTTAGCATTTGGTATAAGATAATAAGAATTTTGAGAGTTTGAAGATTGTATCATATTGGTATGATCAATACAATTCATTCTATGAACACCACTAGAATGGTGAGAAGAGGGAGGAATACCTTGGGAATTACAAGAATTATTTTGACCAAAATTAGCTTGCACTAATTGAACATCAATAGAATTCATCCTCATAATTTACCTCTCATGCATACGCATCATAGAGCATACCTTACCAAGACTTGGTAATTTCTCCTTATTAGTGACTATTGTAACTAGTACCAAGTAGTTAGGTGAGTTCAAGTCTCCCATCAAATAGAAAATTTTCTCCCTTGTAAATATATAATCTCATATTGTTGACATTAGATCAAACAAATCTTTGGCCTTTTCAATATATTCCTCCATGGTTTTATCATCTTTTCTTATCATTTGTAACTTCTATCGCAACTCCATGAGATTAGAGTTATTATTATCCTAAAACTTTTGAGCCAATGATGTCTAGTAGTTATACGTTGATGAATTAACATATAAAAATTTGAGTTTACTTGGTGAAACTGAATTGCAAATCCAACTCATTGCTACTTTATCCTTACAATACCAAAATGCATAATATGGATTATCTACCAAGACTTCTTCAAGATTATTCATATCATTAGCTCCATGTTAGATTGACTTTTGGATTTGGGGTACTGGTATAGCTTTAGTACCTTCAAAGAAATCTTAGAGTTCATGCACAACTGATGTATGTTTAATTTGTTCTTTCTAGATTAAGTAATTTGCATCATCCAATTCAATAGAAAAATTAGGGTTGAATGGAATACTAACTAAAGGTAAATAAAGATTAGAAGAGATATTTCTAAGATTATGTAAAAATTAGTCAAGAGAATCCATGGAAGTAAGAACAGGAGCCATAAGATGCTCTGATACCATGAAACCCAATGGGTAGAGACACCTATACTTTGTATTTTTAACATATATCCTCCAAAGTATGGGTCTTCTTCTTTTATAAAACCTATTATTTCATATTTTTAACCCATTTTATTATGTTTCATTCTATTTAAATCAATTTTGTCTTTTTTATTTTTGTAAGGCTCATTAAAATTTTTTATAAGGTGAGTCTCATAGTTTTTGAGCCCAATCAACTGAAGTTCTAATATCATGAAAAGTTAAGAATGCAACTCAACCATGACCAAGAAATCAAGAATTATAGAAACCAAGAACCTAGAGAGAGAAACGAAGAAGTAGCAATGCTGAGATATTATTTCATGTATAGAAAATGAATTAGTGAAAATAAAGAAAAAGCAATTAGTTAGCTGTCATGCTAACTGATCACATAGGCAACTCTAACAAATCTAACAAACTTTAGGGAATCCATCACCTATATTTGCTGCATATTATCTAGCTTACACAAACATTTTACCATGTATTAGCTGTACAAATACAATTAATCTAAGTACATCATATTGAACATAGGATCATCAACTTCGTGACACACCTTAATAGCAGCAAAATTAAAGGTGTAATCTAGTATTTACTATTTGGAGGATATGCCATCTATTAAATTTCTAATTTTATAATTAACAACAGTGGGCAAAACTAGTGTTATTGTAGTCCTGGCCCCGTTTAATAATTTTTACAGCCCAATAAATGCATTTACTAACTCAAAAAATTTATAAAATAACATTTTAATCTTATAACAATAAAATTAATATTTTAATTAATTAAAATTTTAACATGTTTAATGATTGAAATTCAAATTAAATAGAATTTAATTTACAAAAGTTTAATGTGAATTTTTGGGTTAGAAATGTTTTTGTAGTAAAAGTATACGAGGTAAAGAGAAGGGTTGTTATTTTTTTTATTAGAAGTTTAAAAAGGTACTATAACTATTGTTTTCCCTTACTCATTCCATGATCAAAAAATATATATATCCTAAAGGCTAGCTAGCTCTATATTCAAATTGAGAGACATGGCTTCAAATAGCCGAAAATTATTAATTAGCTTTTTCTTTTTTCTTTTTTTCATTTTAAAGCCCTAAGTAACATACATGACTCCACGCAAAAGAATTAATAATATAAATGAAAACCTTTGACGAAAAGGCATTTCATTGTAATTTAAAAAATTTAAATTAAAAAAAATCATTGTACTGCAAGTCTGCAACACAAAAAGCTGCCCCCATTTTATTATGAAAAAAGTTAACTCGTTATCGAAATTTACTCTTTGGTTCCTATCAGAAATCACAAACCATTAATTAAATTATTAAATATGAATATCTAAAACATACATGTCACACAAATGAGTTTTTAACCATAAGCAAAAGCACCTTGCACATAATTAGTTGGCTTTAGAACTATTATTTTCAAAATAAGTGTTTTAATTTCATATTTTTTTTAAAAAATTACACTTTAACCATAAAAACCTAAAACTATAAAGTTTATGTGTACCATTTTTAGAATTAAAATGAATAGTTTTTTTTTCAGTTATAAAATTAAAATATTACATTTAAAAGTTACGGAATTAATGAACTTATTTATTTAAAATTAAGAGATTAATGAACTTATTTGTTTAAAATTAAAGGAGTATTGGTGTCCTCCCTAGTTAGTTTTACAAGCATATATATATATATATTCGTATAGTACTTAACGATATTAATGGAAGCTATTATATGAGTAGAACTTATTAACAAAAAAGAAAAAAAAAACAATATTACATGAGTAGAATAATGGTGATCATAAGACTAGTGATAATGATCATGATGGGAGCAATTGTTCTTATTAATGCAATGATATCAGCACGAGCACAAGATGTTGAGTCTCTATATTCAAGTAGTACTTCATTGTCACCAACCTCTGATGGCTTTAGAATCCCTCTCGTTTTAAAAAACCCAAGACTTTACTATTGTACTTTAAAGTGTAATATAGAGTGCTTTAAGCAAGTAAAACAACCTCCAGTATTTGGGAGCTGTATTACTTTGTGTGTTTCCCAAAATTGCCTAGCAACTCTCTCAGACACATATATGTGTACATTTACTTGTACAACGGCTTTTCTCAAACAATTTCAATCACACGGTATATAATCTCACCTTGTATTCATTATTATTCGTTAGTTAGAAGTGTCAATAAGTTATTTTTTTTAGTTAATAAAAAAAGACTTTAATATATTTAAAAAAAATTACTCGAATAAACAATTAAAATGATTTTTTATCAAATAATTGAAGGTGGGGAAACGAATTAGAATAGTTCACTTAAATATCAAAACTTACAAAATACAGTTTTTTTTCCAATTTTTGTAAAATATAACATTTAGATCCTATTTTGATAACATAACATAACTAGCTTATTAGTATGTCCATATATGATACATTACCCACGTGAATACCACATGTTCCTCAATTTAACTATGGTTGCATGTATAACGACTCCTGCGTGGACGACATTAGCATTAATTATGTTTTATTAGCTAAATAAGACTTATGTATAACATTTTAAAAAGTTTGAGAAAAAAAAAGGGATCAGCACTATATATTTTACTAGTTATATTATAATTTTTAATTAACATCATTCATTATTTTTTTATTATGAGATTGCTGAGCGTTAATTATTTATTGATATCCAAATATACTGTGACAGATTTGGATCAAATGGAAAGATCTATGTCTACCTGCTACAACAAGATTTGCATTTAAAACTTCCTGTATTTTTCCATTGCATGCATCATGCAGGTGCAGCTCAAGGGGTTCGAAGTTCTGAGGGAAACGATAAATTGGGGATTTAAATATATTTTATATTAAAATAATATGAATATAAGTATTTATTTTTATTTTTATCAATTTATTTAGACATTATAATATAAATTACAAGGATATATTTTTAATTAAGCACCAAACAAATATTGAGGAACTTATATACTTAATTTATAAACTAAACAACTATAAATATATAAAAATTTACAACGTTATATAAGAATTGATATTATATTTTTAGGTAAAAATATAAAAGATAAAATAAAAAATGTATAAAAAAGTAGTATTTTTTTGTCAAATATTAAAAATAAATTGAAAATGTAAATAAAATTAAAAAGATAAACGATGAATAAGTAAAAATATTTAATTAAACTTTTTTTAATTATAAAGTAATATGATGATTAAATTAAGTAAAATGAAATTACAATTTTCTTTTAAATTGCATCATGAATCAGATTTGAAAGCGTGATAATAATTATTTTTGGTAAAATTTTAAAGTAGAATGAAAAGTTTAAAATTGTACATATATTTGTTTCTAAATAAAACAAATACCTATACCTAAACAAAATTTGAAAATGAAAAAAGATGCTTTTAATAAATATTAGTTTTTATTTTTTACCATCCCAATTAATTAAAAAAATGAGATAATATTTAAGAATAACTAAAGAGAAAAAAAAATTCCATGAAATTTATTATTTAAAATCTTAAATTGTTCCATGTATAGTATTTAGTTTTTCTTAAATAAAAAAAAACTAAGTGTAAAGTAATATCTAATGTTTATTTTTTAATTAAATACATAAATATAATATTTTTATATTTTTTTCTGTAATATTATATATTTTTAAAAGATATATTATAAATATTAACAAAATTTTATGACTCCTATGTAACCGTATCCTAAGCAGCCACCTGTACCAGCTAACTTTGTCATCATGATAGTATTGGTAGTGAGCACGGGACGATCGTTATAGTTTTGGTATAAGTGTCCCTATGCCGAATGTATAATTACTTAAAAATATCCAAAAATTAAAACAGTTTGAGTACCGGTACAACCCGTGGGATATCGGACGTGGATATGTATGAACAAATATTCAAATAAAAACCGTTTTTTATTTCCTCTAAAACTTTGCAAAATACCGTGAACAAATGTCACAAAAAAACTAAAACATATGCAGTGGAAAATCTTCCTTCTAGGATCTGAAACATCCCTAATCTTTAATTATGAATATAGGATGTTGGAAATTCAAATAAAGACAACAACAACAAAGACTATCTAATTGACCAAAAAACAATTGAAGCATATCAAGAGAATATGAAAAAATTCTTGCAAAATCAAAACACTTGATGGGGTCATTAGGCCCAATCATCATCTTATCCTTCTTCAATCCCAACCAATACAATCATTTGCAAATTTTTTTTCTTTTTGGCTGTGACTTCCGTGTTTATCCATGATGTCAAAGAGGTTCAAAGGAACGAAATAATGGGCAAGAAAGAGAAAATAAAAGTAAGAAAACTTTGATGGAGGAGAAAATACTTAGGTAAACAGAACGGGGATGATACTATTAGTAGTGGCACAAGTTGATATCGGTTGAAGAATGGCTAGAGTCGCTTGGTTTTGCCATTTGTATGAAATCTGGGAAAAGTTTGGGACTCTGCGCTAGGTTTCTAAGTGTTAGATTAATTGAGAAGTGAAAATGAGGGTTAAAGATGGAGTTTCATTAGTTGTTTAAAATTATTTCATTTGGTTGTAATCTAATATAATAAATATTTTAAATAGTTAACTTAAACAATAAAAACATGTTGTCAATATGGTTGTATTAATATCATGTATCAGGTTGAGTCTCTTGAAAATAAAACTTATTTGAAGCTTAAATCGGAGTCCAACCAAATTGAAGTTCAACTTGAGTAAGCTTTCATGATAATTCAAAAAATTATTCGAGGTGATGAGTGGTGGAACAATTAGTGAAGTTTGAGTTAAATTGTAGATAAAATGTTGAGTTGTGAGATAACTAGTAAAGATTGAGTTGGATTGTAGGTAAGACGATGGATTATGTGTACTGATTAGAGTGAGTAGTAGCTTTTATTTTGTGTGACTTGTATTAGTTTTATGATGATGTAAATATCTTGCATCATTTGCTATGTGTTAGAAATACTTAATGATTGTATTTTATTCTGTAATTCAAATGAATATATATGGTGCCTTTATATAGGAATTACAAATAAACTAGATATGTCTAAAAAAAATAGATATACATTAGCATATATATATATATATACATTAATATGTTACTAGATATACATTAACAGTCCTCCTCAAACTCAAGGTGGATGTGAGACCAGTTTGAGGTTGTCAACCAAATTACGAGTGCATCCTTTGGGAAGTGCCTTAGTGAAGATATCTGCAAGTTGATCGTTGAAGAAAACAAGGAAAATCTTGAGAGCGCCATGGACAAGATGAGAGCGAATAAAGTGACAATCAATCTCGATGTGTTTAGTCCATTCATGGAAGACATCATTGTGAGCAATATGAATGACACTCTGATTATCACAATAAAAGGGAGTAGCAGAGGATGTGGACGCACCCAAATCCTTAAGAAGCCATCGTAGCCAAAGAAGCTCAGATGTGGTGTTAGCAGAGCACGATATTCTGATTCAGTACTGGAGCGGGCCACGAAGGTTTGTTTCTTACTTCGCCAAGAAATCAAAGAAGAACTAAGGAGAAAGCAATAACCTGTAGTGGACTTGCGATCAGTGGGATCTCCTGCCCAGTCAGCATCAGAGAATGCACGAAGTACTAAAAGAGACTATGCTAAGTAGAAAAGCTATGGAAGATAGTGTCTTTCAAGTATCTTAGAATACACAGAATAGCAGCATAGTGAGTTGATTGTGGAGCAGACTGATACTGGCTCACATGATGAACATCATAAGAAATGTATGGACGAGTAACTGTAAGATATACCAGACTTCCAACCAATCGTCTGTAAAGAGAGGGATTAGACAATGGTTGCCTCTCTGATGGTGTGAGATGCACATTAAGTTCAACTGGAGTGTCAACAGTCTTGCTATCAGTGAGTCCAGCTTGAGATAAGAGGTCAGATGCATACTTAGCTTGAGTAATATAAAGACCATCTTTGGAACGAGTGATCTCAAGACCAAGAAGTAGCTGAGATGTCCAAAGTATTTCATCTCAAACTGCTGACTAAGAAAATCCTTGAGTTCTTGAATGTCACTGAGGTTATCACCAGTTATAATCATATCATCCACATATAGGATAAGAAAAAATGGTGTCTTTATCATTACGATGAAGAAATAAGGCAGAATCATAAGGACTGGCAGTGTAACCCAAGCGAAGGATGGTGGAGCTAAACTTGGCAAACCATGCTCGTGGAGCTTGTTTAAGGTCATAAAGTGCTCGTCGAATGTGACAAACCTTATTTGTTTCAACAGAAAAACTAGGAGGAGGTTACATATAAACTTCTTCATATAGATCCCTATTAAGGAATGCATTTTTTAAATCCATCTGAAAAAGGTCCTATTTACTAGCAGTCGTAACAACTAAGAGGGTACGAACATAGGAAATACAGGCAACTGGAGCAAAAGTATCTTCATAATCACTCTCATACTCTTGTGTAAAACCTTTTGCTACTAGACGAACCTTGTAGCGATCGATGGACCCATCACAGCGAGTATTGATCTTATAGATCCACTTACTACCAACCACAGACTGACCAGGAGGAAGAGTAAATAGATCCTAAGTATGGTTTTTGGTTAATGCATCAATTTCTTCTTTCATTGCAATCTTCCAAACAGGGTTAGTAGATGCCTCACGATAGGTGTGAGGCTCATGAAGTGTAGCAAGGAAAGTGTAACAATAATATTCAAGTAAATGTGTAGGAATGAATCTTACCCTGGTTGAGTGGCGAGGTGGAATGTCTTGTGGAGGATCTTCAGGCAGAATAGGAGCATGGGACCTATGTTCAAGGTGGGATAGCTCGTTATCAACATGTTCTTCTACAACCTATCTAGGATAATCATCAAAAATATATGAAGATTGAATAATGAAGTCCATAGGTGGATCAGGAGTATCTGTAGAAGGAATAGGAGACTCATTTGGAAAGATTTCTAAAACATTTGAATGGCAGTGCTTGGAATGCGATTAATGGCATGAACAGTATGAAGAGTAGCTTCACCCCAAAATGGGGCAGGAACTTTGGCAGAAAGAAGAAGAGTACGAACAGTGTCAAGAATATGACGAAGGTTTCTTTCGGCTCGACCATTTTATTGAGAGGTTTCTAGACAAGTTAGATGATGTACAGTGCCATAGGAGTGTAACAGAGCTTGAAAAGGATTTTGAGTATATTCAAGAGCACTATCATATCAATTTTTTTTTATATGTTTGGAGAATTGTGTTTCAACCATTTTTGCAAAGTTATTATATATTAGTAAGATTTCAGAATGAGATTTCATTGAAAAGATCCAACTATAATGAGAATAATCATCAATAAAAACAACAAAATATCGAGATCCACCAATACTAGTAACAGGAGAAGGTCCCCAAATATCAGAATGAATTAACTCAAAAATACTATTAGAGATATATTTACTATTATTGAAAGGTAAAGCTGGTTGTTTTCCTAACTGGCATGAAGTACAATCAAAATTGTCTTTGGACATAGAACCTAATAGACCTTTAGAAGCTAATTGTTGTACCCGAGTGGATGGGGCATGACCAAGACGAGAATGCCACAGTGCGAGAGAAGGTAAGGAAGAAACTGTAGCAGTTACAGCAGCAACAGAGGTAGGAGCAACATGTGGAAGATGAAGATTGTTTATGGGAAACATACGCCCGATCCTAGGACCGGTCCCAAGCTCTTGCCCCATCCTTAAATCCTACACAATACACCCAGAATAGTCAAAAATAAGGCAATATCCTAGTTCAACTAATTTTTCCACAGAGCATAAATTATAGGATAGGTTAGGTACATGGAAAACCCCAGGAACAGATAAGGTAGAGGTCGAAACAAAACCTATACTATTCCCATGAATGGTGGAATCATCTGCTATATGAATATTAAGGGGATGTGGTGCAGGGTCAAGTTTGGAGAATAAAGATAAGTGAGGTGTCATGTGATTGCAACATGCAGAGTCAAAAAGCCAAGTTTGAGACTTACCGGGCAGAACTGAGAGAGTAGTGGAAAGAGATGCATTACCAGTCATTTGAACAACATGAGTTATGATCTTTTGTAGTTTAGTAGAAGAAAGGTTGATAATAGATCCAAAAGACTGGGACTCTACTGAACTAGAAGGTATCAGCGAAGTAGGCTCAGTATTAGCAACAACAACAGTAGATCTGTTGCGATGGTAACAAGTCTCAATGGTGTGGCCATGACGCTTGCAATAATTGTAGAATCTTCTATTATTCTACTTGCGACGATTGTAAAAGCCAGAGGAATCACCTGATTGCTGAGGTTGCTCAATGGTAGGAGCAGAATGAGCAATAGCCAAAACATTGAACTTATTCTGGACTTGAAGGGTTGCAAGCTGAGCTTCTTCTCTAACCAACACATTTACAGCAGTATCAAGAGAGGGAGGAGGACTGCGATTAAGAATTTGACCTCGGATTGGCTCAAAGTCCTTGTGGAATGACATAAAGAACTAATAGAGACGAAATTCATCCCTAATTGTAGCATATTGTTGAACATCTGTTGAGCATGCCTAAATTGGATCACAAAGATCAATTTCGTCCCAAAGGAAGCGAAGTTGATCAAAGTAGTCATTGATGGATTGCCCTGGTTCCTTTTTAAGTTGATGCAATTCAACTATTAGTTGATATTTTAGGGATCTGTGAGTAGTGAAGTACCTTTGGGCCAACATATCCCATGCTGATTTGGCATCATCAAAGTTGCCCAACAGATTGGAGATTGAGGGAATGGAAGTATTCCAAATCCATGTGAGGATCATGTGGTTGTGACTATCTCATTCAATCATGCGATGAAGAAAAATAGCATCTTCTTCACTTGCTCCTTTAACAGGAATGATAATTGCACCAATACAATAATACCAAAGCATACGACCCTTAAGAAAATTGCGCATAGCTTGACACCATGACAATTAATTTTTGGTGCCTTCCAATATAGTATTAATAGGGCAAGAAACAAAAGCATCCTTTTTATCCATTTGGAAACACAATATGCAAAAATGGACTGCAAAAATGAGATCTACGCAAAAAACTGGGTAGGGAGGGTTTGTATTGCAAAAGTCAACGGTCAACGGTCAGCACGGGCAGCGGTCAGCGATGATGACATCAGCCTTACGCAAGTTACTGATGATGTCACGAGACTAGAGTGCAGCGTGTTTGGTGCATCAAAGTCATGTGTTGTGTCTATTGTCGGCACGTACGGAGGAGTATGATTGTGATACGCCCACGGTTATGTAGATCTGGTCGCGACGATCACAGTGGTATCTACAGATAGGTTGTCGGGTTAAGATTCACGGCGGTGGTTAGTTGAATCGGTGGCGTGTGAAACAACGTGCAGATGTTTTAAGAGGTGCGTGAGGGAGCGTGTGGTGTCATATGGTTGTGATACTTCCACAGTTGTGTAGATCTGGTCGATCTGATCACAGTGGTATCTGTAGAAAAATTATCGGAGCTAGATGCATGGCGCCGACGGTGATTGTAGTAGTTTGTGTGGTTAAAAATGGCGACTGTAATATCGGAACCTAAGGATCACGGCTCAAAGACGTCGGAGGTTCAACGGTGAGTGGTTGCAGCGACTATTGTGACAATGGAAGCTATAAGGGTTGAGTAATACCAGAAAATATAAGACTACTAAAAAGACAAGAATAATGACTCTAATACCATGTTAGAAATACTTAATGATTGTATTATATTCTGTAATTCAAATGAATATACATGGTACCTTTATATAGGAACTACAAGTAAACTAGATATGTCTAAAGTAAATAGATATACATTAGCAGATATATATATATATATATATACATTAATATGTTACTAGATATACATTAACATTATGTAATAAATCTCAATCAAGTTGAAAAAATAAGAAATAAGAGTTTGAAAGTTTTTAAGAATTGTTGAAAAATTGTTCTAAGTATTGAAGAATAATATTCCAAGAGAGTCTTCAAATACATATATTTTTATATATAAAATAAAATATTGATTAAATTACATATATTTTAAACACGTAGGGTGATAGTTTTATTTATAACTTTACCGTCTTATTCCCACGAATTTACTATAAGATATTCCCCAAATTGATCCCATCTTTGAGAGCCATTTGGTAATAATTATACCATTGATACTCATTAAGGTTGTTTATCGGATTGAAATCATTGATTTTACACCTATCCGATCTAATCTGACCATCCGTTCAGATTGAAACATCCTAATCCGCAACCGATCTGATCAACTCTCACATCCGTTCAATCCGATCCGTAAATTATTCGGATGGCATCTGATCAATCCGACCAATAAACTTAATTAACTCTATTTTTTGTATTTTTAAATAAAAATTTTAAATTTTCACATAAATCATAATATAAAATTATTTGACTTAAAAAAACATTAAAAAATCAAATAAATATATATTAATTATATATATATATATATTTAATTTAATAAATATATATTAATTAAATATATATATATATAATTAATTTCAATCGGATCGGATCGGATCGGATGAATCGTAGTGAAATCCGTC
Source organism: Hippophae tibetana (assembly GCA_037013495.1). Lineage (NCBI taxonomy): Eukaryota > Viridiplantae > Streptophyta > Magnoliopsida > Rosales > Elaeagnaceae > Hippophae > Hippophae tibetana. The sequence goes on along the minus strand of CM072802.1, from coordinate 23,058,186 downwards.
ATCCGATTCGCACTTAACGGATGGAAAAAAATTTCATCCGATCCGACCATCGGATTAGATCAGATTGGATGAAAAATTAATAGATCGGATCGAATTAATCGGATTGATCGGATGATCAAATTTTTTACACACCCTTAATAATCATGGATATTCAGAAATTCGTAGATAAAATATTTATTCTAAAATAATATCAAACAATATCACTAGTGGATCCAAACTTGTTATGTAATAATATTATTACTATAAACTAAAAAAAATTAATAGCATATATGTAGTTGAAAAATCATTTTATCTTATATTAATTATTATTGCTATCATTACTGTTTGGTTTGTTTAACTTTATTTTTCGTACTATCAAAAACAACTACCTTTTTCATTTGAATCATCGTTAGATAAATATACCAGACATGAAAGGCTGAGAAATTTATTTTGAGCCATACTATTAGGCCCCAAAAGTATGGGCCCAATTCAAGCGGGCTTGAGTTAGTGAGGGAGGAGGCTGAGAAATAGACCCATATTACTAATTAAATAGTGATTAGCCTTAGATGTGTTAATTTTTTTAAATTTACCTATAATTAATTTATTGATAGGCATGATCAAGTGCAATATAAGGAATGTGTATGACACACCAATTTACATATTTTTGTACGAATTATTTTTATTATGTAACATGTTAGAATTATTTAAAAAAATAATTTAAATAATTATTTTTCTATTTTTCAAAATAATTAAGTTATGTGTAAATAATTTATATACAAAAGTATATAAATTTATATGTTATTAATATTTCGCTTTAATATAGACTCTTTATTAATGAATAAGTAAATTCTATAATTATTTTTAAAATCATTAGGAGTTTAGATAAAATATGATCCTCTTATTTATTTACTACATATTTTCTATCGAGAAAGCGATATTTATTACATTGCAATTTAAAATTTGTAATAAAAATAATGTCCATTTATCATATATATTTTTATTATAAATAAAATTTCAAGTTAAATATTATTTAATATCAATCAATAATTTTTATTATTAAAATTTATGTAATATGGAACTCTAAATAGATAAATTCATTTGTTTTTAAATAAGTTTAGTTAGGTAACTAACAAACTACTTCATTTAAAATTTTAAACAATATAAAAATAAAAATATTTATAAATTTGTAAAAGAAAAAGGAAAATACATCTTTTAAATGTATTTTTTACATTATGTTATTATAGTAATTATTTTTTACTATGATATTTAATTAGATAATTTGATAAACCATACAAATTTGAATTATCTTGTTAAATTTTGAACGATTTTGAATTAATAATTATAATCAATTGGATTAAAATATTCTCACTTCGTCAAATTCATATAGGTTGGTGAATTACACTATCTACTATCCATTACATTTCATTTTCAATTATAGTATACATTTTCTCTCAATTTAGTATACATGTAAAGTAATTAAAAGAGTTTAATGTCTTTGAATTCTCCCCTTTATATTATATTTGTGACTTATTTTTAGATTTATTTTATATTCATATTGAATTTAATATTATAATATTCTTACATCGTGATCTTTTGCATTGTTATTATGATATTTGTATTTTATTTTATATTATTAATGAAAAATTATATTAGATAGACAAAAACATGTATAAAGACATTATAAACTGAATTAATTTGATATATTTTATTTTAATTAATAGATTGTATCGAATCCGATTAAAATAATTAATTAGATTAAATTGTATTTAAATTTTAGAATCATATCAAATGATTGAATTTAATTCAATGAGTCTAAATTCAAAATTAACAGTTATATTTAATTTTTTTAATTGGAGTGTTGATTTTATGGATTCATAAGCTCATACCACGTTAAAAATTCCACACCTTATATAACTATAGTACATACAAATGCTTTGAAAAAAAAAATTACATAGGAAAGGGATGAGTTTGATAAACTCAATCATATTCCTTTATTTTGGTACATAGTACTATAATAGGCTCAATTAATCAATTGAGCTATTGGATAATTTACAAATACTACTTTAAAGTCATTCATATTTAATTGGCATATTTTATACTCTTAACAATATATTATGAAAACATACATTTAAATCCAAATAATAAAAACAAAACTTTTAATACTTTAATAATAGCTAGCTCTACTTCAAAATAAAAGGCCATGTCACATGATTATTTAACTAATAAGTAACTTAATAAGTCAAAAGCCAATGTATGTTCATAATCTGTAAGGATTATATTTTAAAATATTAATGTATTCATCAAAAGGACAAATATAATATATTTTCAATAAATAAAAATAAAAAGTAAGAAAAAAATGCAATATGATATCATATCCAGAAAAAAAAATGGACAATATGATTTATAGCTTTAACCAGAACATGTCACTGAAAAACCATTAAACTTCATTAAAGGTCATACAAAGTAATTACATTAAGATTTATACTTTTTTAATGTGCCAGTTGGTTAATTCTATTTCATTTTAAAGTTGAAAAACATTATAGAATCTTATCAATTTCATCACTTCGTCACAATCAAAGATGATTATCGATTCAACTAAAAATAAATTATCTTTAATAATTTAAGAGCTAGCTAATACAAAAATACTTTAAGAAGGCTATATAATATATAGGGAAGAAAATAAAATAGATCAGAGCAATGGGAAGAATCCCGAATATACTTGTGGTGACATTAATGATGATAGGATTAGAAATTAATCTTATACCAATTGTACTGGTACACACATATGATGATCATCATTATCATGATTCATCATCTTCTAATTCTTATTCAACAACTTCAAGTGCTTCTTCTTCTTCTTCTTCTTCAATATTATTTCCACCTATGAGTCGTTCAGGACAATTTCCTCATCCATTTTCGGATGGTTTCAAAATCCCATGTAAAGTTCGTAAAGTCATGAAAAGTCCCAAACTCTATTTTTGCTCAGCCAAATGCAGTGCAAAGTGCTATATTCACTATAGAAGATCTCCTAAATTCGGCACTTGTATGTCTGATTGCTTGGAACATGAATGCGTTGGACGTCAATCCAACTTATTTGCCTGTACTTTTGGTTGTACTAAATCTATCGTTACCAAATTTGGTTTATATGGTACGTACATATACTCTTTAATTCTTTTTTAAAAATTTAAATTTCATTCATGAAAATAAAAGAATAATTAGAAAAAAATCAAGGGTTCATTTTTTATTTTATTTTATTTTTTCTATTTGAGATCTTTAATTATGCATGACTAATTCTATTGATAAAATGACAAATATTTCATCAAATCTTCCCATTTGTCACTTGCACAAATGAACTACAAAATACTCAAAACAAAAAAATATAGGACAATACCATGATATGAACCCTATTATTATTTTCATTCAAAATTGGATAGTACACTTACAATTTCAATAATATTCCCATTATACCCTTGGGCTTATATATCTATCCCAATTTTTTCCTCTCTTTCCCTATCATTCCTCCTCGGAAGTGTGGAGGGTAGTTTAAAAAATTTTGAAACTAAAGATGAATATTTTTCTTTTGTTCTTAAAATATTTTGTGTTGAATAATTTAACTCTTTAATATCTAAGATTTTTAATTATTTAATAATTAATAATTATTTCTGACTAATGATTTAATAATTATTTTTATCACATGATAACTTTATAAGTGCATATTAATTAGAAAAATAAATAAATAAAAGAAATTGTTATAATTATTAGTAATTGTGTTCGACTAATGATTTAATAATTGTTTTGTTACATGATAAGTTTTTATAAGTGAATTTTAGAAAAATAAATAAAAGAAATTGTTATAATGAATGTAACTTTTAAGTTTTTAAATCATTATTATTAAACATTAAATTAGTAACAAGGGATAGGAGAGATAAATTTATTTTTTTAAATATTATGATATAAAATATTAAAACTATTTAAAAATATAGATGTTAATGAATATAAAAACTTAAATAATGAGTAATTTTAAAATTAAAAAAAATATTTAATTTCAACTATAAATACATATATCATTATACAATTTATTTATTTAAAAACCAATATCATTTGGTAAAATTATTTATTAAAACAATTTGCAACAACAGCTATATATACATGTATTAAGGATACACTATTTGTATTAAATAATAATGAGACCCTAATCAATAGTCCTAATTTGTTTGAATCACAGATCACATGGATCGAGTGGAAGGTTATATGACAATCTGCTACAACAATTGCAAGGAAAATTAATTAATTTCTATGCTTCATTGTTTTATATATATTAGTTTTCATAATGCATTGTTGCATAAATGTCAAATGAACCAGTTTAGCCAAAAAATAATAATAATTTCATATGTACCGCATACTATTTTGTTTATTAGAAATTATTTGTTCAACCTGGCATAGAGGGAATTTTCTAAATGCCTTATTTATATTTTGGGGTAATTACTCTATTAGTATTCAATTTTTTAACAAATTCGTAATTAGGTTATTAAACTTTTAAATCATAATTTATTCTTTAAATTTTTAAAATTTTATATATAGATTCTTAAAATTTAAAATATTACAATTTAATCCTTAAATTTTTAAAATTTTACTTATATACCTTAACTTAACTAATAAAATAAGTTTTACTTTAACCCTAATCCGAAGATTGTGTATATCTTAAAGAATTATATCGTGTTATTAACTGCCCTTTATATTGTTTAATATGGTCTCCACCTTATATTAACTGCCCTCTTTATATTGTTATTACGTGCATTTGTTGTTAGTGTGTGTATATATACATACATAAATAAAAACTTCATAAAGCACGTAAATAATATATAGACGATATAAATATTGAATAAAGAAAATAATGATCTTGATATTTATTTGTAGCGGTGGGAATATATTATACATTTTAATCTATAAAGATGCTATTATGAATCCTCTAAAATTCCCAGTCCCAGAAGCCATAAAGAAAACAGCGATGTTCCTCTGTTCTGCCTGGTGCAATGCTTAGTTCTTGGTCCGTTCTACTTCTTACTTTATTAGCACTAAATTGAGTTAAGCAAGCTAGCTTTAATTTAGCTTACTCTTGTTCATTATATCTAGAAGTAAAGCCATTACTATATTTATGAATTTATCATTGGCATGCTAAGCTATGTTGGTCTACTTCACCTCTCAGCGAACAAGAAGAATACACATGTACAAGAAACTGTATTGTCTGACAGCAAGAATAAATTAAAAGAAGAAATGAGAAACTTCAATCATTGTATTCTCTTGTACTGATGCTAGCTTATCAAATTGTGTATATCTTTTACAATTGCGCGCACACCATCTATTTATACACAAATGTTACAGCTAGCTGTAGAACTAATTTCCAGCTTATCTAACTGCCTTCCTATAGCTAAAGATCATATGCACACTTGACCACCATAGCATCCATACGCTTACCACCTCCTTACGTGAACATACTTGCTAGACAGCTCATCTGTATTATTATTACACAATTAGCATTTGTATGAGTTGCAACTGCACTACCATGTTATTACTTCATCATCACACCAACACTTCACACCATGCTATATCAATCCAGCACATACCTACACTATCGCCACTAGCCTCATTGTTTGTCATTGAGTCACCAACATTACCGTCGTCAATAATAATATTATTAGTAAGTATATTAAATGAAAAATGTCATCGAGATAGTGATATATTTATTATATATAATAATGTTCTAAATTAAGAGGAATATAAATTATTAGTAATTTAGTACTTACTATATTTGTTATATATAATAATGTTATAAATTAAGATGAATATAAATTATTAGTAATTAAGTACTACTAATATTTGTTATATATAATAATGTTTTAAATTAAGATAGATATTAATTATTAGTATGTATAAGTTAATAGTATTAAATAAAAAAAATTATCAAGTTATTTAAAATAATGATATATTTGTTATATAATAGCTTTCTAAATTAAGATGATGTTTGGGATACAACGTAACAAAATGCACTAATCCAACGAAAAATGTAGTCGATGTTTGGCCCAATAAAGATTTAATCAAAGTCAAAATAAAGTCTCAAACAAAGTAAGCATAACAACCAGCAATACTGGTATTCATGTTTCTTCCCTGCTTACACAATCAAAGAAATCGTATAATCAAATCGTACATAGAGGTTAATGTTCCAAAATGTATTAGAAATAAACAAACAAAATAAAAAATGTTGAGATGATACGACATATACCTAAGGATACTAAGTGTCCCTTAAGAAATTGAGAAACACCTGTGCAGCGACAAAGTATGCTCGGTACACATGAAAAATCTTGTACGTAAATGATACTGTCAAAAATATTTGTAACTGGTTATAAACATTCTAAGACATTTGTAATTGATTATAAACATGCTTACATGAAATACACGTTATATCATTATGTTAAAAAATTAAATAATAGTTATAAATTGAAAATAATCATGAGTGGTTAATAAACTTTTAGTTTTCTCTTTTATTTCCATAATAACAAACAATTATTATAATAATTATATTTTCTCTTTTAAAATTTCTACTAAAAGAGAATTTATAAATTTTAATTTATTTACATAAAATAAATTATCTAAAATTAAATTATCTAAAATTAAATTATAGTTAGATTATGTTATATGAAGAAATATATTGATACATACTTAATATAAATGTTTTTAAGTATATTAATTTAATACATATTTAATAAAAATTTAATTTTTTTTAAATTTTATAATAATAGACAACTATTATAATGTTCATGGGTCTTTTCATTTTCTTTTTAATTATCAATTTTATTAACTCTTTCACGTAAAATCAAATATTTTATAAGAAAAATCAATTGTTTTAAGAATTTTTTAGTTTTTTCTTTCATTCGTCTACCAAAAAACAATTATTAATACATATAATTAATCATTTTACAATAAATATAATTTAAAAATGAATTAAAATTTAATACATATTCATGAGACTTTTGAGTTTCTTTTTTAATTTGTAATAAGAAATAATTATTATAATAACCACAAGTCCTTTGATTTTTCCTTTTTAAATTTCTACAAGAGAAAATTTATAATTTTTTTCATATAAAATCAATTATTTTAAAAATTATTTGATTTTTTCTTTTAATCCCTTCCAAAACATAATTAATACATATAATTAATTATTATTTACACTAAATATAATTTTAAAAATAAATTAACTAAAATTAAATTATAATTGAATTATGTTATATGAATGAATACATTGATATTTACATTAGACCTTACTAGTCAAAATATGACATGTCACCTAAGTGGCGTTTGGTTCGCATAATAGAATCAGAACGAGAATAGAAAGGAAACAGTCTTGTTTATTTGATCACTGAAATCAAAGAAGAAATCATTATTATAGTGTTTGGTTTACAACTGAAATGTAATGGAAAATATTGTATATTACCTTAATACATTTATATAAGTAAAGTTTAAATACTATCATTTAATTATTATTTTTTCGTTATACAAAATATATTATTGAAATCATTATTTTTCTAAATAATTATTACTTAAAAATAAAATATATTATTAAAATTATTATTTTTCTAAATATGGTTTAGGGTTTTAAGATTTGAGATTTAGGATTTAATGATTTATGTTTTAGGTTTTGGGGTTTAGGATTTAAGGTTTAAGGTTATATTTGTGGGTTAAGGTTTAGGGTTAAAATTATTATTTTTCTAAATAGGATTTAGGGTTATATTTTTGAGTTAAGGTTTAGGGTTGGAATTATTATTTTTTTAAATAGGATTTAAGGTTTTTGGATTTTGGATTTTGGATTTATGGTTATATTTGTAGATTAAGGTTTAAGATTAAAATTATTATTTTTAAATAGGGTTTATGATTTAGGATTTGAGATTTAGGGCTTAAGGTTTAGGGTATTGGCTTAGGTTTATATTTAGAGTTAGGGTAAAAAAAAATTGAGATGAGAATGAAATCATTATTTCTTAATGGGGAGAAGGAATTCTGATTCTTTATCTTTTAAGAATCGATTTTCTTCTATTCCTATTTTCTAACTCAACCAAACATAAAATTAAAATGAATCAATTTTGATTTTATTTCATTCAAGTCAGTAAAACATAAAATTATGATAGTAACTTTCTTATGAAAATATTAATGTGCTTATTTATAATAGTTATAAATTGATTAGTTCCTTAGGAAAAGAAAATCTTATATATAATATCTTACATGGCTATATTAATATCAATTAATAATTGTATCTTTGCTTTTTATTTTTTTCTATTTTTATCATAGAAGATTCTCACCCTCACCATGGAGGTTACATCACATAAAGTATCATGTATACATGTGTGGTCATTATAGCGTAATTATGTAATTTATAAATTTAAATTATGTAATTTTTTAAGTAGATTCTATTAATCTTGTAATTTAAAAATATAATCAATTAAACTAAGTAGTTTTAAATTTTTTTCGATAAAATAAAAATTATATATTTTGCCAATTCATAAACATTTTAAAAAAATGCACAAATATTCTCTCTCTCTTCCTTCCTTTCTAATCTTTATGTCTTCTATCTTTTTCTTTCTTTCTACCTCCTTTTTTTCTCTTATTCTCTCCTTATTCCTTTCTCTTTCTCCCCTTATTTTATTAATAAAAAATCAAAATCAAAATGAGAGAGAAAAAAGGTAAGGGAGAGAGAATAAGTGAAAAGAAAAGGTGTAAGGACTGAGTGTTGGCTATTTTCGTGGAAAAAATATTTACTTGTAAACTAGTTTGTAGGCCTGTTATCAAGTCTATCAAGAAAAGTTCAACAAAATGGAGTAGTTGAACGAAAAAATAGGATACTTTAAAAGATGGCAAGAGTAATGATGCATGCCAAGGGAGTCTCCAAAAGGTTTTGGGCTGAAGCTATAAACACTGCATGTCACATTATAAATCGTGTATATCTTCGCCCATGTACAAACCAAACTCCCTATGAGATATGGAGAGGTAAAAAACCCAATCTAAAATTTATGCATGTTTTTGGAAGTAAATGCTACATACTTAGAGATCGTGAACAATTGGGTAAGTTTGATTCAAGAAGTGTTGAAGGTATATTTCTTGGGTATTCTCTAAATAGTAGAGCTTATAGAGTCTTCAACTGTAGAACTAATGTAGTTATGGAATCCATAAATATCGTTATAGATGATGGAGGTAAGAAGATTACAAGTAAAGAAGTTGGAAATGAAGAAAATTTCACAACACCTCAATTAACAATGACCAGTGACACAATTGGAATAAAAGAAGAAGAGTTAGAGGAAAGAGAAGAAAACAAAGAAGAAGCATCAACCTCATCAATGATAAATCCAACTCGAACTTCAAAAAATCATCCTATTAAGAATATAATTGGAGATCCTAATGCAAGCATGGTAACAAGAAGAAGACAAATAAGTGAGGTAACCCATTTATGCTATATTTCTCAATTTGAACCAAAAAATGTGAATGAAGCCCTTAGGGATGAATTTTGGATAAATGTCATGCAGGATGAGTTAGCTCAATTTGAAAGAAATCATGTGTGGGTATTAGTACCTAAGCCTAAAAACAAAAATGTTATTAGAACAAAATGGGTGTTCAAAAATAAATCTGATGAGCATGACATTGTTGTTAGAAATAAGGCTAGGTTAGTAGCTCAAGGCTACACACAAGTAAAAGGAGTTGACTGTGATGAGACATTTGCATCCGTAGCTAGACTAGAGTCAATTAGGATTTTACTTGCCGTTTCCTGTCATATGAAGTTCAAATTATATCAAATGGATGTTAAGTCTGCCTTTTTGAATGGTTTTTTGAATGAGGAGGTGTACGTGGAACAACCAAAAGGATTTGTTGATCCGAAATTTCCAAATCATGTTTACAAACTCAAAAAGGCTCTTTATGGTTTGAAATAAGCTCCACGAGCATGGTATGAGAGACTTACCAACTATCTTTTGAACAAGGGATTTATTCGAGAGGGAGTTGATAAGACTTTATTCATTAAAATGAGTAGTGACGAGATCTTTATTGCTCAAATTTATGTGGATGACATAATTTTTGGATCCACATCTAGTACACTACTGGATGATTTTGTGCATGTTATGACAAATGAATTTGAAATGTCTATGGTAGGTGAAATGACTTTCTTCCTTGGTTTGCAAATCAAACAATCTCATGATAATATATTTATTTCTCAAACCAAGTACACTTGTAACCTTGTTAAAAGGTTTGGTCTTGAAACTAGCAAGCCATTACGAACTCCTTTAGGTACCAGCATAAAAATTACAAAGGACACTCAATGTAAAAGTGTTGATCAAACCCTTTATAGGAGTATGATAGGTAGTTTACTTTACCTCACTGCAAGTAGACCTGACATATGTTTTAGTGTTGGTGTGTGTGCCCGTTATCAAGCTGACCCTAAGGAATCACACTTAGAGAATGTAAAGAGAATCATTAGGTATATCTCAGGAACAAGTAATTATGGTTTATATTTTACTACTGACACTACTTGTGAAGTAAATGGTTTTACAGATGCCGACTGGGCAGGCAACCAGGATGATAGGAAGAGCACATCAGGTGGTTGTTTCTACATTGGAAACAACTTAGTATCATGGCACAGTAAAAAGCATAACTCTATCTCACTCTCTACAGCTGAAGCGGAATACATTGCTGCAGAAAGCTCTTGCATACAAATGCTTTGGATGAAAAACATGCTCAAGGACTACGGTCAACCATAAGGTATGATGCCCTTATATTGTGATAACTCTAGTGCTATATGTATTTCTAAGAACCCAGTTCAACATTCTAGAACTAAGCACATTGACATAAGGCATCACTTTATTCGAGAACTAGTTGAAGAGAAAATAGTAACACTTGAGTTTGTACCTACTGAGAGACAACTAGCTGATATATTCACTAAAGCCATAGACACTCAAAGATTTGAGTATCTCAGAAGTACCTTGGGAATTTCTCCCTCAAATTGAATTTCAAATTTTATTACCAAAAAAAAAATCCTTGTTTGGCCAACACAGTATTCAACTTATTTAATACTTCCATACACAATCTCATTTTTAGTGACTCAACTCATTTTGATATTTATTGTATAAATTATTCTACAATTTTGGCTTATGCATACACATATATTCTTATACATGTGATGATCGATGTTGACATAAACTTATTCACACACTCACGAATACACATATATGTTATGCTTTAAGTTTATGAATTTTCTTGAAAGACTCTAGGACTTTAACTAATCTTGATTGTAAAATTGTGTTGAGTTCTACTTTTGCTTACTAAAATTTTACCGTATGGAGGCACCTAGTATTGAGAGAGCTACCTACTGTGATGTGTGAAGCTACCGCAATGAACGGAGAGGACTACCTCACAACTAGTGTGAAAGTCATCATGCTGGGTTTATGGCTCGTGCAAAAAAAAAAAAAAGATTATGCAAAAAGTGACTACTTATAAATCTTGTATATTGAATGCACAAAAAGAAAGAAAGAGCCAATAGAGGTTATAAAAAATATATATATATATATATATATATATATATATATATATATATAATTTACCTCATATGTATGAAAAAACAATAAGTCCTCCTTTAGAAGTTATACTTTATTTTATAAGATTGAAGACTCGATTATAGTTTTACATGATAGGTGATCATTTTTTCTTTTGATTCTTTCTTGATAGGTCATAAATGAATTAATTGACATATTTGTGGAGTTTAAACATATATACTACTTTAAGTAAATGTCAATATGTCATTATATGTGTGAAGTGTGCGTGTGCACCTCTTAGATTCTACTTATTTATTTATATGATAAATAATCAAAATTGGAGTTAAAAAATGATGAGTTCTCAATTGATTGTGTGTTTTGTTTGTAAATAAATGAGTTTAATACCTTATGTGGCTAGTTATGAAAATTACAAACAAAAAAAATCAGATTTTTATTCATTTTTATTTTTTATCTTTTTTTAATTTGTTTCTAAGTTAAAGAGTCATAGAACTTAGAGAGAGTTTAAAGCATATTGCATTTCTGCATTACTCTACTTTTACATTGCTATATCTTTAGGAAGATTTTAGCTTCATTGCTTTGTCTAATGCTTTGTCTTTTTCGTATGTCAAAAAGGGGGAGAGAATAATGTGTTTTACTCTCATGCTTTTATTTTGTTATGCATATAGGGGGAGAACATATTAAGCTTGATTGATATGAATGCATACTACGTGATTATTCTTTACACTTTGCTTATTTTTATGTAAACTAAACTAATGTACAATGAGGCTTTCATTCCAAGTTGTCCTATGCTCTGTCAATGTCATTTCAGTTACTTACAAGCTTGTCAAGTTTCGGTGAAGATGGATTCACCGGACCATAGGATAGTTCCACTATGGAGTCTGGGACCTCATTGTATTTTTAACTAATTTTTATAAGTGTCATGTAGTAAGTGAGAGGTTTTTCCACATGAAAATGCCAAAGTGGGAGTTTGTAAGGATTGAGTGTTGGCTATTTTCGTGGACAAAATATTTACTTGTAAACTAGTTTGTAGGCATGCTATCAAGTCTATCAAGAAAAGCCCAACAAATACTCGAGTTTTAGATAATCGTATCTCAGGTATATCTTTTATAACTACGATACATAGAATTTCATTTATATATTTAATAGTACATGTTCATAAATATAAAATTATTTTTGGTGCTTAAATATTTTTTATATGTCTTAATATTTTTTAAGATGTGATTTAAAAATATTTTTTTATTAAGGTTTTGAATGGACTTTGAAAAATTAAGTCCAAAATGCATTTAAACCTAATACTATTAGGTATTATTATTATCTATAAATAGAGAGACATTTAGGGTTGATGTAGGTGCTTAGAGAATAGAAAAAAAAACTGCCGAAATAAAAAAAAACAAATTGAAGTTGTTGAAGAAGAACTATTATACTGTCGAAAAAAAACAAATTGAAGTTGAAAGCAACGAGTAGATATGAAGTTTATATATAATAACATATATAATTGTCATCAATCACAAGTATCAAGTTAATATATATATATATTAAGAGTTTAGCAGTAAAAGTCAGCAAATGCACTCAGCAATAAAGGTAATTAATATATATTGTCTTGCATTAATTAATTTAATTCTTTTTAATTAAATTTTTAGATATTTACATTAAATAATTTTATGAACAATCATAATTATTTGATTTGATTATTAAATTTTAAAGAAGTTATTTTTATTGAATTTGTGTTTAATCTTTTTTATTTAGAATTTTCTAGTTGATTTGATTTAAATGACATATATTTTGAATCATCTAGTTAGGATTATTCATTGTTAAATCTGCTCTAGGACACACACGGGCACTTGTGTTTTTTGTGCTAATTATTTTGCAGTTGATTTGTGAACGATCTGATTTGCGGGGAGCTTATTGGAACATTGGTCTGAAAACCGCTCACGCTAATATTGGAAACTGTGAAAACAGAGCAGAGGCTCGTAAGTAAAGTACATTGGGGCAGTATCCTACGGAGGGTAGCATAAGACCGAGTTTGTACTTGAACATTTGATTTTCATAGTGGAAAATTAGGTGGTTCGGTGGACCCGTGGTTTTTCTCTTAGGTCATTGTTGTGACCTAGGTTGTTTCCACCTAAAAATATCGTGTGTTATTATTTTATTTTTGTACTTATTTTTACACACGATTGCATGTCTGGCTGCTTTATAAACTTTAGGTCCACAATTTATAAACTTTCAAAAGGGATAGAGAGAGAGATAAAAATAACAAAGAGAGATGGAGAGAAAAAGAAAGAAAGGAGGAGAAAAGAATAAACGGGTTGCTTGTGATTATTTTTTTTATTAATTAAATATATAATTTTTATTTTATTTTTGAAAAAAATTAAATTTTAAATCTTTTAACTAAGATTAAATATTAAAATATATAAATGATATTATTATAGGACATAAAAAAAACTCAATAAACCATTCAATAAAGTTGATTTTTTAACATTACCAAGCAACGATGGACTCTAAGAAATCCCATGGCTCTATATGTACTTCTATAGTTTTATAGGATCAAAAGGTAGTTATAATGTATAATATTAATATAGTTAATTAATTTTGAGTAATAATAGTTATAATGTATAATATTAATATAGCTAATTAATTTTGAGTAATAATAGTTATAATGTATAATATTAATATAGCTAATTAATTTTGAGTAATAATAGTTATAATGTATAATATTAATATAGTTAATTAATTTTGAGTAATAATAGTTATAATGTCAAATATTAATATAGTTACTTAATTTTGATTAATAATATTAATTATTATAATAAAAATATATAAATTATTCATTTTATTTTAATATTAATTACACTTTAATATATATATTGGCTAAACTCAGAAGGTGCGTTTATACAAAAGAAATGTGTTCCATCAAACCAACAGCTTCTTATATGCCTGATACAGCTTGAAAAAAGGCAACCATAAGATAAACTTCAATTAAATTAAATATATGACAGTATTGGAAATTAAACCATTGTAGTAGATACAAAGCCATGGATTAGTACCCTCACCATTATAGTGTATATATTAAATAATAAGTTTCGCTATTTCATAATTAATTTAGAATTTCAACTAGTTGAAAAGCTAATTAAGAATTTTTAGGCTTCTTATATATAAACATATACAAAATTTATAGTTTAAATTTAAACAAAAAGAAGAATAAGGGAAAAGAGAAAATCATGATCATGAGATCTGAAGTGATGATATTAACAGAGCATGTAATACTTGTTACAATTCTTTTATTAGTACTAACAGTGCAAGGCCATAACCGTGATCGTGATCAATATACTTTATCACCCAATAAAGCTTATTATTCTGTACTTAATAACAAGGATGCTATGAACCCTCTTAAAATCACAGAAGCCATGAAAAAAACAAAACAAACCATAAAGAAAAATACACTGTTCCTCTGTGCTGCCTTGTGCAATGCTTATTGCTTTCAACATGTCAAAAATCCTCAAAAGTTCGGCTCTTGCGTTCATCTTTGTGTAGTATTAAAGTGCTCTAAGCATCAATCTACAGGCTAGCTCTTAGAATTGAATATCCTACGTGGCTATGTTTACATATTAAGGAGATAAAGAACTCATATATATACATCTCATTTGAATATAAATATGTTTAAATTATTGAATTTTTATTATATTTTTAAGTAATAAAATATTAAAAATGAAACTTTAATTAGAAGAAATATAAATATATTTTATGCCTATACGTGATGTATAATTTTATAAATATTATACTTAAATTTTTAGATAAGTAAGATTACAGTACGTAGTAGGTCTACAGTCCGATTCGGTCCGGTTTTGAATAAAAAAAATTAATTAGATTGTAACGTTTATATTATTCAAACTGGACCATTTTGGTTATTAAAAATGTTATAATCGAACAGTTTGACCTGGTTGATGGTTTCCAACGGTTTGGTCTTGTTCATAATACATAAATATGATATAACTTTGATTAAAATATAAAAAAATTAATCAATAGTTTGTGAGAAGTGCTACAAGAAATTTAATATATTATTAAAACCGATTCAATTTGGTCTGATTGCTTTAAAAATTAATATAATCAAATCAAATCGTTTGAAAACGGTTTTAATTAAGACAAACTGAATCAGACCACATATCATCTAAATAAGGTCTTTGATTTTTAGTTTAACATATGTTCAACTTTATTGTGTCTAATTGGGTTCAAATGTGTATTTATTATGATAAGATAATATTCCAATTTAAATCTTACTTAATTAGTTATTTGACTTGAAAAGGTCTAACATAAGCTATTTTTTGAAACATTATCACTAATGACCCTAACCTTTACCATGTTTTTACATATATTCTTGATTTTATAAAAAAAAGTTCTAATACTCTCAACTTTTATAATTAATATCATTATTACTTTCGAATGGTCAACCATATTAACTTTTTATCTAATAATGTATTTTTATTTCCTATACATGATACCAAACTATAGCTAGCACTTTTAGAATGCTAGTCGCTACTTCCTTCATATTATTATTTAAAGATGAACATTTACATTTCTTATCAAAATATCGATTTAACTTTATAATTTTCTTATGTTTATTTTTATACAAATTTATGGCTAGTTTCTTTGTCTTATTTTCTATTTATTAATTTTATAAATATTTAATCATTCAATATTCCTAATTAACCTAGAATTGTAACTATTATATCTGAACTTAATGGATTCGTCAAGGTTTTTACTTTCGTTGTTCGTCTCCTTTTATTACAATCAATATGTCTTAGTTTGTTCAAACCTTAATACTCTCATAGTAATTGTGAACTTCTTGTATCTTTACATGATATAATCTATAAATTAGACTTGCTAAAAAATAAAAAATGAGTGATTGCACTCAATTTCATTCATAATATTAATTATTATTACAATTCTAAAAACTAACTAAGAACCTTGAAGAAATCCTTAGTTACTCATAGCTTCTAAATACATAATTGTTAGAAGAAGAATTTTTAAAGTAAACAATTTTCTATTGCTAAAGTTGTGCCCAACTAATGAAAATAAAAGTTCTTTTTATAGAACAAAAGAATATATCTTTATAATAGTCAGAAATAATTATTTATCCATATTTTAATAATTTACATAACTTTTTGCTTTTAACTATTTAATTTAAACCTTTTATTTCTTTGGTAAGATATACCTACTAAATATGTGGGTTTTACATCTTTATTTTTTTTTATCTTTTTCTACTGACATTTTTTTATGATGCATCTGAATATTTTAAATCACTAATGTAGTAATAGCATTTTTTATTCTTAATAGTTTTCTTGGCATAAAAACAAAACATATTTCTTGTTTTTTGAATTTTTTTGAAATTATTACTATTAATTTCTTTTTCAAACTTATTGACTTTCTCACCATTTTATTCAATAAAAGCTATATTTCTATGCGAAGTGATGTAACTTTACTAATCAATTAATTTACCTTGACTTTAGAAGAATTATTAATTTTTTTGAGTTCATGATAAATTTGACTCAACTGTCCTCTTAGAGTACATAATTCATCTATATTGAATTCCTTTTCTAAAATCACCCTTAGTTTTAAAACTTCTTTATTAGTGTTAGAAATATCTAATTTGATAAAATGTTAGGAACTAATACAACTTTCTTCATTCCAATCCATAAGTGAATTAAAAAATCTGATATAGATAAGTTTGTCATCTACTCTAATCTTATTCCTAAAGTTTTTAATAACCTTCTTGAAATTTTTAGAAAAATAACTTAATTCATTTAAATTAATTCCTGGATATATGTTCTTAATTAAACCTGCATGAAAATTTTTATAAACAAAAATGAGATCAATTTTTTCAAGGATATTAAATTTAATACATGTAGGAAATTCTTTTTCTGTGGTGAAAATTTGCATATATTTGATATGTTTCCAAGTATATTTTCTAGTTAAGTAGTAGAGACTCAACAATTACAGTTTATTTAAATTCTTGTATTGGTCTTTTTCATCTTCAATGACCAATATATTCTTGGGAGATGTTTCCTAAATAATACTCATGGTCGTACTATCTTTCCTAGGGTCTTTAACTTGATTGGTGGTGATGGTTGTTGTTGTTGTAGTTGTAATGTTGTAGAGTAGTTTTTGAATTGTTACGTTCTTCTTTCTCATTTTAAATTCTTTTTTTAGAAGTTTTATCTTTTTTTTAAAAAGAACCTATGAGGTAAATTTCTCTTTAGATTTTTTGGTCTCTAATGTTAGTTTGAATTGTTAAATTTCTTCATGTTTAATTTCTGTCTCCAAAAGAGACATATCTAAGTATAGAACCTCGAGTTATTCCTTAAGCACCTTTTCCTTAATCTTGATATCAATATGTTTTATTTCTGTAAAAACAAAAATATTTAAAGGTGTTAATTCTCTTGTAAAGGCTTTTGCTAAACTAATCTTGTTTTTTTGGAAGATATTTAACATCAAAATTATAGTGGTTAAATCATTGTTGTCATTTGACTAAACTTCCTTATTTATAATCACTTGGAATATTATTCCTTAAAAAATAACAAAAATTCTTGTTATCATTTCTGATAATGAATCTAAAACTTACTATATATATATATATATGATAAAACTTTTAATATATTTTTTGACAGTTAAATTTTTTTTTCATTATTATGATAATTTAATTCTAGATCATGATCCTAATGCATGTATATCTTTAAAGATATTCATCTTTATTATCTAATTTTGATTTTAAAACTACACAATATTCATGTAAAGTTTCTGTTTCTATTATCATTTCATCATCTACATGATGATATAAAGTTAGTAATTTTTTTATCTATGCTTTTACCATAACTATGTACACAGTGTTTTGTTATGTCCATTTCTAAATATGATTATTTTTTAATTTTGTTTGTAAAGATTTTCATATTTTTGAAAGTTTTTTTATGTATGCTTCGACATATGTAAAACATTATAAAAAAATTTATAATTGATTTTTGGATTTTAATTCACTACAAAATTCTTGAATGTTTTTTGATATATGAGACTATAGATTATGTTTTTCATTTTTAATTACTAACTCTAAATACTTATTTTTTTTTGTTAAGTAATTATTGCTTTCGTCTAAGAAAATACAAGACATTCTTTTCTACATTCTTATTGTAATATTAATAATATTTATTTAATTTATTACTAAAAATAAAAATATCATATATATAAATACAATAAATATTTTTTAATTTCATAAAAATATTATTCATATACCTTTTAAAGACATATGTAGTTTGTTTAGTCTAAAAGGTATAACAATTCATTAGAATTATCTTTGTAATCAACTAAATTGCTTTAGTTTTTGAAACTCCTCACTTAGTCTTATTTGTCAACATTCATTTTTACAATCAAAACTTAAGAAATATTTTGTCTTTTTTATTAATGATACTAGTTTTTTTTCTTTTTTCAGAGTAAAATATTCATTATTAATGGTTTTTTTATTAAATACTTTGAAGGTTATTAACATTCTTTATTTTTCTTATTTTTGGCTTCTTTTTCGACTAAGAATAATGGAATAGAATAAGATAAATTACTTTTTATTATAACTTTTAGTTCCAAAAGTTTTTGAATTTATTTTTCAAACTAAATCTTGTCTTCTAGAGTGTAAATCATAATTTTACTCAAATAACCTCGTATTATTTTTAATAATTTTTTATACATGTTAAAATTTTATCTTCTTTGATTTTATTGAGAAAATACTTTTGTTTATTTTCTATATCTAATAAAATATTTTCTAAATAAAAATTGTGTTACTACTTTGTGTCTATCTCACCAAGTTTTCACTTTTTATATTGTTGCATAAAAGTTGGATTTAATACAATCAAAAAAATTCTTATTTTGGACACATAAATGGTTTCAATATCTAGTGTTATTAGACTTATTTTATCCAAATATTATGTAAAATGTTGATATAAGTTTAGAAAATTATTTATTATTAAAAAATAACTCTTGTTTCTTATTGATATGCAGTAAGAATGTAAAATTTCTCTCATTCTCTCATTATATATGTATCTTTTAAGACTTTATTAAGATTTATTGTAGTATTATTAATAATTTTTATAATTAAATCTTTTAGTGTTTGTTTCAGAGTTTTTCTAAGAATTTATATTTACTAGATACATACATATTAACTCATGTATCTACATATGAACATAAATGATTACTTATGTAACCTTTAAATTTTAATTCTATTTTAATATAATTACTGTTTGATTTGTAATACTATACAAATAATTCATCTTCTAACGAAGAATATTCATATTCATATTTTAAATCAGTTATTTCTTTCTCTATTTCTTTTAATAGATAAATACTACAAGTATCATTTATATCTAATTCCTCTATTGGTTATAATTTCATCTTAAAATCTTCTTCTAAGATTTTTATTTTTGAAGAAATTTATGTATATGTTGAAATTTGTTAGGACATTCATTAGCATAATGTTCTTACTCATTAGAGATCTAATATTTTACATTTTTTGTATTTTTTTATACTTTTACTTGTAAGATTTTATGTTATATCCATATTTTTTTAATATCTTAAAATCTCTTGTATCACAACAAATTTTATTTTTTCCTTATTTATTTATATTTATGTCTTTCTTGATATTTAATGATTATATAATTTTTAAGAGTTCTTATTTTTCCTCCTAAAATATCTAGTATAGTTTCTCTATTTCTTTTATTCTATTATTCTGTTATAGTTTTATGTGATGTTTTAGATAATTTCTGAAAAAATATTTCTTTACAAGTTTCTTACATAATAAATTATAACTTGTAATAATACATTTCATATTCATAAATATATGAATCTATACAACACTTGTCACATATTTTTATATTTGTTAAATGTCATTTGGTTTCTCAAATTTCATATTCATTGGATTCAATGGTATGTCTATTATTGTCTTCTTCAATAAATTTGTTGTATATTTCATTTACTAGTGTCTAAATACTGCCTATATGTAGAAGCATTCCCTTGAATATGTAAATGTTATGGTTTTATTAAATTTGTAAACTAAAATTTAACATTTTATATCATTTTGTGAGTTACCAAAACTTTACGATTCGAAGGGTTTGATCGTGTTAGAAGAAAAACTTATATGATTACACTTATATCACTATATCATTTATCTAAAGTTTTTTTCTTATCTTTCATATAATCTAAATCTAAAATATTATATATGTAATTTTTATGAAATTTGAATTTTGGTGGAACATTACTTCTAGTTCTCTTCCTTTTATTTTGGATGGTTGTTTTATCGTATAAGGAAGGTACAGTTCTTTTGATATCTTTGTTGGTTTATTTTATTTTCTTATTTTCTTATTTTTTTTTTTTTAAATATCTATTTTTTATAAATTTATTTTTTCAATATGTTGAATTATTATAATTATTTGTCAATAACTATCGTAGTATTATGTTGATTTAATTCTTTCATTAATTGTCATCTTTTAAATTCATATGTTAAATTTAATATTTGGTTTATTTTTTTATTATTAATATTAATAATAAACTTATAATAAAATATGAATTTTAATTTATGGTATATTAAGTTTTAATGTATTATTCTTAATAAAGCTTATAACGTACTTTTTTTTCCCATTCTCTTTTGTTCTTTTCTTTCTTTCTCTGACTCCCTGCTTACAGAATGTGCTATATTCAGACTACCTAACTTCACAACCTTTACGTTATCAAAAAAATATCACAACCTTTACTCCTCACCAACTCTTTTTTTTTTAATTAGCTTTCTTAATCAACTTAATGGGCACGATTTATTTCCATTATCATTTTTTGCTTTTATTTTTTCTTTTGATGATTATTTTGAATAAATTTTATAGAATGTCTACTCAAGGCGGATTTAAATAAAGATAAAGATGGGATATGTATCTCACCCCAATTTTTATTTAATAAAATTATAGACAATTTTATATATATATATATATATAATAGGAATACATTTCATTTGAATTTTAAATTTTTAACATTTAACATTTTATAAGATTTAAAATTTATTTATTTATATATATATATGTGTGTTAAAAATTATGTATAAAATTAAAATCATTCATGGCGTCACATGTTATATATATAAAGGGTGTAGAGTTATGTAAATCTCTTACGTTAAATAAGTTGTTAATTTTATGACACTAATAAATTGAGAGTGTTAAGAAAAAAAATTATCGTGGTGTATGTATATTTATTTTGTTTAGGTGACATTAATACATTATTATTTGTTAATTAATTTTATATTGAACTCTCAGGCTTTTAATGTGTGTAAGGCTGTTCCTACATATACGTTTTTCTTAGCCTATTTCTCACGCAGGAATTTTAAAGGACTCAGGGATAGTTTGGTTGTTTCACAGCAAGGATATATATATACTCTCCTTTGGGATTTTTTGAGAGTAGCTCATTTTATTCTTGTTTCTTCTAAACTCTCGAGCATGTTTGTCTCTTTTTGTACCTTTTTTTTGTTTCTTACATGTGTATTTTTGTTTCGTTGATTTTGTTAATGTTTGAGAGTTATTTAATTGAGATTTGTTTTTGTTAAGTCTCACATTTGTTAAGAATAAGGCAACAGTGCTGTTTATAAGTCTAGGTAACCCTCTAACTCATAAGTTGATTTTTTGGTTAAGAGTTAGGTTTGACTTTTTAAGATGGTATCAGAGTTAGGCTTTTGATTTTTTCGTACTCTCATCGGCCCTCGTGCCATAAATTCGGACTCTAGTCGATGTGGAGAGGGATGTTAAGTACCGCATTAACTAAGAGTAAAGCAGCAGTACTGCTTATAAGTCTGGGGAACCTTCTAACTCATAAGTTGACTTTTAGATTAAAAGTTAAACCTGAATTTTTAAGAATTTTATTTAATTTAGTATTAATTTTAACATCTGTAACGTTATTTTAGTTTATCTAGTATGTTCTTTCTTTTCTTGTAATTTTCAATTCTTAATTGTTTTTATTTTTAATTTAATCTTATGTTAAATATATATGTGAGTGAAATCATAATCCAAGTAAC
The DNA here is from genome assembly GCA_037013495.1 of Hippophae tibetana. Lineage (NCBI taxonomy): Eukaryota > Viridiplantae > Streptophyta > Magnoliopsida > Rosales > Elaeagnaceae > Hippophae > Hippophae tibetana. The sequence goes on along the minus strand of CM072802.1, from coordinate 23,035,548 downwards.
GTCATTTGATGTATTTGCTTATAATGGATTTTTTTCGGTCATTTGCTCTCTTTTTTTCAATATCAAATGATGATAAATATGACCATGATGGTAATATTTTAATATTTAATATTTTTAATATTAATTTTAATAGGACAATTTTGTTATTTTTTATTCCCTTTATAGCAAATGAATAGCAACATGAATGAATCCATATTTTTCTAAACATGTTTACCCTCCCACCAAAACACTTTATTAAAAAAATAATTATATATATTTTTTGATCTAATATATAAAAATAATAATTTATATTTTTAATTAAGATTTTTTTATAAAATTAAGATAGACAAAATTACATCAACATCAACTACAAACACAAAAGGTAAATAACACTAAATATAATCTACCCAATGTTAATGATACTTTTTTCGTATATAAATTAAAAAATATCAGCGAATCATACATAAAATAGTTAAGTAAATGAAAACTTTAAATGTGATCACTATTATTTTATCTTCGTACATTCTATAAAATAAAAATTAAATTAAATCACAAGTTTAACCTAATTTAATAACGTATTATATATATATGTATATGATAAGTAATAAAAATAAATACGTTGGTTGAAATAAAACTTACAAATAAAACTATTTAAAAAAGTACATATTTTTAGGAGTTCACCAGTGTTTGTGGGAAGACTTGACCAAACACAATTTAATTAAAAAAATTAAAAGAAAATTAAATATATGTGTGGTTAAACTAATTAACTTATAACGCTATTTCTAAAAAAAAAAAAACTTATTAACTCGAACATACAACAGATGTCATAAATCTCAATGATCTCAATAAGTGACTTAATTTAAGAGATAAAACACTGGACAATTTGGCAAGTATCATCATTTGACTTTCAATTGGAAAATTACAATAATTTCACTTAATTTATACGTAGAGACAGCCATGTTGCCCCATAGACGATCAACAATAACACTAACACACAATTTTGCATTTAAATTTACTATTGAAATTATTAGTTAAATACATATATCAATATTTCCTAAAAAATATTTAAAATTATAAATAATTTTATAAGTATGATATACTTATATTAATTTGAAAAAAGTAAGATTACATAGATTTATTATTTTTAACGAAAATATATTTTAGATTCATATCTGAATCAATATAAATTCATTATATTTAAAAAAAATTGTAGAATATTATTTTGGAAAAGTAAAGGATTTTTACTTACTCAATATTTTTATAAAAATAGAACAATCCAAGTATGTTATATTTACAAAATAAATTTTTATAATATTTTTTGTAAGGATAATAAACTTATATTGATATCATCTAATTAGGGATTAAAATACACTTTACTAGATATAATAGATTTATATTAAGTAATTCTAACAACATGTTATCTTTTTCATTCGTGTCAAAAATAAGTGACAAAAAAGAGAAAAAAAATCATATTTTTATTTTTATAAAATATTAAAAATATATATATTAATTTATTTTTAAATAATGATTTAATATGATTTTACTTTTAATATTATTATTAAAAAAATTATATGTTTATTTTTATATAAGGTTAAAAAATATATATTTATTTACGTTATAAAAAAAAGAATATATTTTTTCTTTAAAAATAAAACTGTACATATGAAAAGATTATGCTATAAAATTAAAAAAAAATCTATATTTAATTGAATTTCATATTATATGATAATATATTTGTATTTCTTTGTATGTATTTAAATTAAAAGAGGATCGTGATAATTCGTGGAAGTTCAATCCTTGACATTGCCCGACTTTCCCCTGTAACTCGGGTTGCCCCATAAACTGTGGTTTAATCCCTTTCTCCCGTTTTGAGGCTAAACATTTCATTTCATATAGAAAAAAAGAGACTGAGATCCTCTTCACTTGTAACTGTTCATCTTCATCTTCTTCTTCTTCTTCCGTTTTCAATTTCTGTGTCATGTTTTGAGGTCATGTTTAACGTTTTGATCACGGTGTTAACACGTATCATACCCAATAAATATTTGTTATGAAGATCAGTTTCTGGGTTCTTATCAAAATGTGCTCTGCAACTGAATTACGTGTTTAATTTTACAGAGAAAACCCGGAAATTAACAAACTGCAATTACATGATTTCTTTCTCTTGATTGTTTTGGAATTGCTTGGGAATGAAGAAATCTTCTGACTTTGTACGCAACTCTTCTTCTTTTGTAATCATTCATTCATCTCATGTTCAATAATCTTATACTTTCTTCATTATATCTCGTTTAGATTTAGATTTTGATGGTATTGATGCGTTTCATTGTTCTGATATATAACAAGTGTGAAATAGATAGATGGGTTTTCTTCCTTTTAAAAAGAGATGGTTTTAGGCATTGCAATTTATCAATTTATGATTGGAATTTGGATTCTTGATCAGAAATTTTCTTGTTTGGGCAGATCGTTGGTGATTCATTGTACAATTCTACATGAATTTCTTATCGCTCTGTTCAATAAAAGTATGGTGCAACTATTATTTTTCTCCCATATGAATTTCTTATTTGAAATCATGAAACACTACATGTAAACAAGTCTGGTACTAGGCACTCTAATTTGGTGAAAATTTACAAAATTTAGAAAATTGGGCATGTCCTACGCCGTATTCAAAAATTTATAACACTGGTAGTCTAAAAGAGTCCATGTTAGAAAGGGACACAAACCAACCCAACTACGTATCTTGTGAAAAAATTTTACTTGCATTACCTTTATTATTACTCTTTCTAGTTATAAATTAGTTGGTAAATGCTGATTTTGATCAACTGGAATAATAGATTGTTTAAGAAGCACGCAATTTGATACCAAAACCAGTATATAGGTGTTTATTTGAAGTATTTATTATTGCTTATCATCCTTTATTGTAATTCAGTTTTTGTCTTTTGTGTTCAGGCATTTTTAATCCCAGACCCATATGGCAGGATATCATGTTTTTGTATTCTCCCTGCAACCGGTTTGTTTTGTCTCGTTTTTCTCATAGGGACCTCATTCACAGGCCCAGATTATGAAGAGGTTTACCTCTTTTTTCTAGTTGAATATATTAAATACTCTCTCTATTCCTCAGTACATTTTTAAATCTGATCATCTACATTTGATATTAGTTAATTTTCCTGATTGTTTGTGAAGCAACAAGTTTGATATTTAAATTCCGAACAACCCACCAGTCTCTTTCTAGTAGAGTGTTAAAAGACTTGTTATTATCAATTTCTCACCCCCTATTATTTTATGGTATACAAATAACCCTTTTTGGGTCCTGCTATTGTAGAAATACACATTATGGGTACCTACAAATAATTTGCAGCATATGGAAATCAATCCATGCCAGGTTAGTTTTTTCTTTTGTCCAACGAGTTTGTCTTTTTCTACTCAAACAGATAGTTTAAACTTGTTACTTGAGAGAAGAGAGAGAGAGAGAGAGAGAGAGAGTTTTATTTTCCAAACCACTAGGAGAATCAGATGGTTTGGTTCTAATTTCTGATGTTTCTATACCTTTTTTTTATAGAATCAAAGTGAAACAATACACCAAGATGTTGTCTCCAAGACTTCTAACTTGCAGCATATGCCATGCCTGGTTAGTTTATTTTGTCCATCCAGTTTGTGTTCTCACATTTAAATTGATAGATGGTTGGATCTTGGTACTTATGTCTTTATACCTTTTTTTAGAATCAAACCAGGCCAATTGGAAGTGAAGTATTACCTCAAGGTATAGTAACCAAGACTTCTAACTTGGAAATGAGGCCATTATGGGGTTCTCCAAAGGTACGAGACATTATGGAAGTGAAAAGTTTCACTGATGCTCTGCTTTTATATTTTTCCTAGCAAGAATTTTACCCTATTTTTGATCGATCTAAACATCTATGGAATCTCCATGTAAATTAACTTGCATGTTGTTTTGACCAGAAAAAGGAAAGGTCTTTGGTTAACTTATTTGCAGCAGCTGTTGGGATAAAGCAGAAGGATCTAGTCAATAAAATGATCAATAAGGTATGAACGAACTCTAATCATCGCCTTAATAAGCACACACACTATAAATGAATGAATAATAGTTCCTCTTTTTTTCTTTGTGCTGCAGTTTCTTTCTAGTGATTTTGCTGTAATGCTTTTCCATTATGATGGTAAAGTCGATGAGTGGAAGGATTTCGAGTGGAACAATCATGTTGTACATGTATCTGCGGCCAATCAAACAAAATGGTATCTATTCTTAACCTTCCTGCTATTACATCATTTACAATTTCAAAAGCTATGTTCCTCTAAATGGTCTTTGCTAATTATTTGTTTTGCTTATATATAGGTGGTTTGCCAAGCGTTTCCTACATCCTGATATAGTTGCTGAATATTACTACATTTTTCTGTGGGATGAGGACCTTGGAGTTCAGCATTTCAACCCTTCGCGGTATTTCCTCACTATATAACCCTGGGGAATAGAAATAAAAGTGAATTTGTTTTTGATCTTATTCCTGTCAATGTTATCGGGGTAGTATTGGAGTTAAACAAGATATTCTATAATTTACTCTGTAATAATATGCATATGGTTGAAGCAAAAAGATTTTATAGGATATAATTATCAAATAATCTAGGAACCATCCAAGTACACCATTCTAGTGACAATGATAGTAAACTAAGCTGCAAATGATTTCCCACCTTTATATGATTTTAAGACATATACTCTGCTTCTTCATGATTCGTATCTACAAAATTGGGATACATTTATGCCAAAAGGCAAGAGATCACATTAACTAATGTACTATGCAATGGCTTAAAGTTTAGCACTTCTTGTCTGAAACTCGTAGGTATGTGTCTATAATTCAAAGTGAAGGGCTTGAGATATCACAACCAGCACTTGATACTTCCAAGTCAGCAGAAGTGCATCATCAAATTACTGCACGTGGAAGACGATCGAAAGTACATAGGTATCGTATAACTCCAATTCCATGCCAGTAATGACTTTCATGTTTTAAGGTTACAATTCCAACGCTATCTACATATCCTATTTATGCTTAACTGTTTTTTGAAGTTGTTGCTGATTTTTGTGAGCATGTTTTTCATGTCACGGCACAATTTTGTCTACAGAAGGACTTATAAGCCTGGTAGTAGGAAACAACGTTGTGATAACAAAAGTACAGATCCTCCATGCACCGGGTAAAACTTAAAACTAAAACTAAACTCATTCCTATATCATTTGAATGTCATTTTATACATATTTCTCAGAAATTCTGATTTACTTTTATTTTTTATAGTATCCAAATAGTTATTTTTTTTTGAGAAAACTAAATGAAAATACAATGTTTCAGATGGATAGAAATGATGGCTCCTGTTTTTTCAAGAGCTGCTTGGCGATGTGTATGGTACTTGATCCAGGTTTGATCATCTTTAATCTACAAATTGTAACAAATTAGTACTATTCTTTTGTTGCTTCTCTAAATTACTAACTTATCATCAGTTATATAAGAATAAAGTGGTTTTTAAGTTTGTGTTTTATGTGCAGAATGATTTGATACACGCTTGGGGCCTAGATGTACAGCTTGGTTATTGCGCACAGGCAAGACCTTCCCCCCTCCCTCCCTCCCTCCCTCTTCTTCTTCTTCTTCTTTTTTCCCTAGGATTGGTTGACTTTACTTTTCATTGTTCCTAAACTTACTCCTGTTGTTTCTTTGGTTAATCCCCATTAAATTGCAATAGGGCGATCGAACTGAAAATATTGGTGTTGTTGATGCGGAGTATATAATACACTATGGTCGCCCAACATTAGGAGGTTTAGATAAAAGAGAGGTGAGAAACTTTTCTCCTTTTTGATTTTTAGTTTATTGTTGTCGAGGAATTGATGTTGCTAGTTCAGGTTACTGCCAATATGTCGACTAATAATTTTGGCTTAACTACCTCAAACTTTGGGCAACTTTACGTGTCTTTAAATATTTAAAACATATAATTTAATTCTCAAACGGTCTCTAAACATTCATCCTAAGCTGAATACTAATTAATGCTTCAAAATTTTGGACCTATTTATAAAGTTTTAAAAATTATAAGATTAAATTATATGCTTTAAAAGTTCAGGATCTTTATTGTAAAATTGATCAAAATTTGAGAATGAATGATATAGTTTAGTCAATAACTTCTTTTCTTTATTGTATTTCCATTCTTAAGCTATGGATGTTATTGTACAAACAATGATGGTGTTATATATTTTAAGCAAGCAAGTGTTCTGTTTTGTTGCTATAGACTGAAACTGAGAAATATCTATCAAACCCTATTTGCAGGCACTTTCTGTTTCCCCTCACAAGGACCATAGACTGGATGTAAGTTTCGACATTCTTAAGCTACCGACTTAATGTCATCACACATTAAAGTCTTTAATTATCATATTATATCAGTGTTTGACCCTTCTCAAAATATTTTTGATATATGGATAAATTAGGAAGGTACTCAAACGTTTTAATTTTTGTTTATTAATTTCTTTTTTATTAAAATTAGTTCATTAATTTCTTAGTAGATGGTGTGAAAACTCAACCTTTAGGAGAAAAAAATGTAACCCAACTAGGGATGAACAAATCGCAAACTAATGATGTGTACAGTGTAAGATATTTTACGTTGAATATTGACTATAAAAGTAACAAATTAGTGACATAATTTAGGAAAATTAGTGCCCTAATTTGTGATATGATTTAAAAAAATTAGTGTCATAATTTAAGAAAATTAGTGACCTAATTTAAGGCTTAAATTATGACACAATTTAAGGAAATGGAGGCTTGTTTCATCTATAAATAGGGAAGATTTCATGCATTGAAGAATAAGCCAAAAATCAGAAAAAAATCAAAGAGAACATAAGTAAACTTAAAGAGAAAAAATACTTAGTGAGTTTGAGAGTTTTTCTATGAGTTTAGAAAACATTTGAGAGATATTATTAGTGAATAAATTTGTATCTGTATTCTGTATATTTTCTACTCACTTCAATAATATTTACTGTCTCTCGTGAACCTAGGCGAATTGTCGAACCAGATAAATTCTGTGTGTTCTTTTACCGCTTTGATATATTCATATACCGCTATTTATTGTTTCCGTGCACAACATTTTGGACAAAAAAAAAATTTGATTACTACTTAAATAGGATAGAAATAGAAATGATACCAATATTTGAATTAAGGTTGTGAAATCCTTTGAAAACAAGGGACACTTGGGTAACAAAGCGTTAACTTGTGTACCCCAAAGTTACCGGACCCAAATATTGTTGGAGATTATCATAAAGCTCCTTAAATTAAGGAGTAAAACATGGAGTAAAACATGGAGCAAAACAAGGAGCAATTCATGGAGCAAAACAAGGAGCTTAATTCAAGGAGCAATTTAAGGAACCATTAATTTAATGAGTAATTCAAGGAGTGAATTTTTCTATAAATAGATGTGTAATTGTAATGAATTAATCATCCAAAAGTGTTCATTCCAATTGAGAGAAAAGCTTAGAGAGAAAAGCTTTTGTGAGAGAAAATTGAGAGTAATTTTCTTGGGTGTAATTGGGTTGTGAGTTGTGAGTGTTGTAAACACTTTGTGTAATTTCTCCCCTTTCAGTAAAAAGATCTGCAGCAGGTTCGGAGACGTAAGCAAGATTGGCCGAACTCCGTTATCAAATTTGTGTGTTATTTTTCTATTCTTGGTTTCTCATAAATCTGGCTTATCAGAAATTTGCGTAATTTCCCAACAACTGGTATCAGAGCTATTGGTGGTGATTTCTGTCAATTTTCTGCAAGGTTACTATTTACGTGAATAGTGAATTACGTGAATAGTGAATTACGTGAATAGTGACATTTTGTCGACGATATTTGTTCGTTGACGTAGGTGTTCTAATACACGGTGGTTTACAGAAATAGTCAGAAACGATCCAGAGGAAGTCAGATTTTAGTGGGAGCAATGGCCGCAGATGAAGGAAGGGTGAAACTCGAGAAATTCGATGGCACAGATTTTGGGTTTTGGAAAATGCAGATAGAGGATTATCTGTATCAAAGAAATCTATATCAACCTCTCTCAGGGAAGAAACCAGAAGCTATGAAGGAAGAAGATTGGAATCTTCTAGACAGACAAGCCCTCGGAGTTATTCGATTGACGCTATCCCGTAATGTTGCCTTCAACATAGCAAAGGAAAAGACCACGGCGGGTCTTATGGCAGCTCTCTCCAATATGTATGAGAAGCCATCAGCCTCAAACAAAGTGCACTTGATGAGGCGTTTGTTCAATTTGCGGATGAATGAAGGCGCATCGGTAGCTCAACATCTCAATGAACTCAACACAGTCACGACCCAGTTGAGTTCAGTGGAAATTGAATTCGATGAAGAAGTACGAGCATTGATACTTTTGTCTTCTTTACTAGAAAGTTGGAATGCTACTGTCACGGCTGTGAGTAGCTCGTCAGGAAGCAATAAGTTAAAATTTGACGATGTTCGTGATCTGGTTCTCAGTGAAGAGATCCGACGTAGAGAGGTAGGTGAATCGTCAACTTCTTCAGTTTTGCATACAGAGTCAAGAGGAAGAAATTCAACCAAAGGGAATGGACGTGGCAGAACAGACTACCGAGGTAGATCAAAGGACAGGAGGTCCAAATCCAAGAATCCTAATAATTCTCATAGCTCGAAGACCATCGAGTGTTGGAATTGTGGAAGAACCGGGCACTACAAAAATCAGTGCAAAAGTGCACCGAAGGACAAACAAGTGAAGGCAGAGGCAAATGTTACTTCCACCTCAGGAGGAGACGATGCATTGATATGCTCTTTGGAGAGCAAGGAAGAATCTTGGGTGTTAGACTCTGGAGCATCGTTCCATGCTACTTCACAAAAAGAATTCTTCGAGAAATATGTCCCCGGAAACCTTGGAAAGGTATATCTTGGTGATGATCAACCATGTGCTATTATTGGCAAAGGTGTAGTGAAGATTAAGTTGAACGGATCTGTTTGGGAGCTGAAGGATGTCAGACATATTCCCGATCTCAGAAGGAACTTAATCTCAGTCGGGCAGTTGGCCAGTGAAGGCTACACTACGATCTTCCATGGTGATGATTGGAAGATTTCAAAGGGTGCAATGACAGTTGCTCGAGGCAAGAAAAGTGGCACTCTTTACATGACAACAGAGGCACGTTGTTCAATTACAGATGCAGCAGGCAATGAAACACCAAACCTGTGGCACCAGAGACTAGGCCATATGAGTGAAAAAGGGATGAAGATTATGCATTCAAAGGGAAAACTTCCAGGTCTACAGTCTACGGAGATAGACATGTGCGAAGATTGCATACTTGGAAAGCAAAAGAGAGTCAGCTTTCAGACAAGTTGCAGAATCCCAAAGAAGGAAAGGCTAGAGCTTATTCACTCTGATGTTTGGGGACCAACAACCGTCTCATCTATTGGTGGGAAATGCTACTTCGTGACTTTCATCGATGATCACTCTCGGAAGGTATGGGTTTACTTTCTAAAGCATAAGTCTGAAGTATTTGAGGCTTTCAGAAGATGGAAAGCTATGGTGGAAAATGAGACGGGTTTAAAGATCAAAAAGCTCAGAACCGATAATGGTGGTGAATATGAAGACACCATATTCAAAAACTTCTGCTATGAGCACGGGATCAGAATGGAAAGAACTGTTCCAGGCACGCCTCAACACAATGGTGTAGCTGAGCGTATGAACCGAACATTGACAGAAAGAGCTAGAAGCATTCGTATACAGTCAGGTCTACCGAAGCAGTTCTGGGTAGAAGCAGTCAACACGGCAGCTTACTTGATCAACCGAGGCCCATCTGTTCCATTAGAGCATAGAATACCAGAGGAGGTATGGAGCGGAAAAGAGGTGTAACTATCACATCTAAAAGTTTTCGGTTGTGTAGCATTTGTGCATATCAGTGATCAAGGCAGGAATAAGCTTGATCCCAAATCCAAGAAATGCACATTCATTGGCTATGGTGAGGATGAGTTTGGCTACCGCATTTGGGATGACGAAAAGAAGAAAGTTATCCGTAGTAGAGATGTGATTTTCAACGAAATGGTGATGTATAAGGACATGCATAAAATAGACACCAATGACTCAGAGCAGAATGAGTCAGTATTTGCAGATGCAGATGATGTCCCAGATACTTCCGCAACAGAACCAATTATAACAAGTCCTCAGCCAGAGGAACTTGTTGGACAAAACAGTACACAGCATTCCAACACACCACAACTTCTTACTCCAGCTCCTGTATTGAGAAGGTCTTCTCGACCTCATGTGCCTAACAGGAGATACATGAACTATATGTTGCTGACTGATGGAGGGGAGCCTGAATGCTATGATGAAGCTTGTCAGACTCGAGATTCCAACAAGTGGGAGCTTGCTATGAAAGAAGAAATGAAATCTCTCATCTCCAACCAGACATGGGAACTAGCTGAGTTACCTATGGGAAAGAAGGCACTTCACAACAAATGGGTGTACCGGGTGAAAGAGGAGCATGATGGTTCCAAAAGATACAAAGCCCGCCTAGTTGTCAAAGGGTTTCAACAGAAGGAAGGAGTTGACTACATTGACATTTTCGCTCCTGTTGTGAAGCTTAATATTATCAGATCAGTATTGAGTATTGTAGCCATTGAAGATCTTCATCTTGAACAGTTGGATGTGAAGACTGCATTCCTTCATGGAGATTTAGATGAAGAGATATACATGTATCAGCCAGAAGGTTTCTCAGAAAGGGGGAAAAAGAACATGGTGTGCAGACTTAAGAAGAGTTTGTATGGCCTGAAACAAGCCCCGAGACAATGGTACAGAAAGTTTGACAGCTTCATGCACAAGAAAGGTTTCCAGAAGTGCAATGCTGATCATTATTGCTACTTCAAGAGATATAGGTCCAGTTATATCATTTTACTACTTTATGTTGATGATATGTTAGTAGCAGGTTCAGTTATGGATGATATTAAAAGGTTGAAGCAGCAATTGTCAAAGGAATTTGACATGAAAGACTTGGGTCCAGCAAAGAAGATTCTTGGAATGCAAATCACAAGAAATAAGAAGAAAGTATCCTTGCAGTTATCTCAGGCAGAGTACATCAATCGTGTTTTGCAAAGATTCAACATGGGCGATGCCAAGCCAGTTAGCACACCCTTGGCCAGTCATTTTCGCCTATCCAAGGATCAGTCCCCTCAGACAGAGGAAGAGAGAGAATTCATGGTTAAGGTTCCTTATGCCTCAGCCATTGGAAGTTTGATGTACGCAATGGTCTGTACGAGACCAGACATTGGCCATGCAGTGGGAGTTGTTAGCAGATTTATGTCAAATCCAGGGAAAACTCATTGGGAAGTAGTAAAGTGGATTTTGAGGTATCTGCGAGGCACCACAGAAAAGTGCTTGTACTTTAGTAAAGGAGAGTTAAAAGTACAAGGGTACGTAGACGCAGACTTTGGAGGTGAAGTTGATCACCGAAGAAGCACCACCGGTTATATATTTACTGTTGGAACTACAGCTGTTAGTTGGATGTCACAAATACAGAAAATTGTCACTCTATCCACTACAGAGGCTGAGTATGTAGCAGTAACTGAAGCTAGTAAAGAGATGATATGGCTTCAAGGTTTGTTAATTGAGCTGGGATTCAAACAAGAGAAGAATGTTCTGCATAGTGATAGTCAAAGTGCAATACACTTGGCAAAGAATTCAGCATTTCATTCTAGAACAAAGCATATTGGACTTCGTTATCATTTCATCAGATCTCTATTGGAAGATGATGTGTTAATACTGGAGAAGATTCAAGGAAGCAAAAATCCAGCAGATATGTTAACAAAGGTGGTGACTATTGACAAACTGAAGTTATGCTCAACTTCAGTTGGTCTGCTAGAGTAATAAAGACTAGAAAAGTTGCTGCATTGATCGAGGTGTGAAGACAGATTGAAATCAGTCTTCAAGTGGGAGATTGTTGGAGATTATCATAAAGCTCCTTAAATTAAGAAGCAAAACATGGAGTAAAACATGGAGCAAAACAAGGAGCAATTCATGGAGCAAAACAAGGAGCTTAATTCAAGGAGCAATTTAAGGAACCATTAATTTAATGAGTAATTCAAGGAGTGAATTTTTCTATAAATAGATGTGTAATTGTAATGAATTAATCATCCAAAAGTGTTCATTCCAATTGAGAGAAAAGCTTAGAGAGAAAAGCTTTTGTGAGAGAAAATTGAGAGTAATTTTCTTGGGTGTAATTGGGTTGTGAGTTGTGAGTGTTGTAAACACCTTGTGTAATTTCTCCTCTTTCAGTAAAAAGATCTGCAGCAGGTCCGGAGACGTAAGCAAGATTGGCCGAACTCCGTTATCAAATTTGTGTGTTATTTTTCTATTCTTGCTTTCTCATAAATCTGGCTTATCGGAAATTTGCGTAATTTCCCAACAAATATAACAGCTAAACTTACTAGGATTGAGATACACAACAATATTAAATATCAATGCAAAAAAAAAGTACACTCAAAGCGAGTCCTGTGATGAATGGCATGAATTTTTTTCTCTTTTTTGGTTTGGCAGGTGAGAAGAGAATCCTATAATGAAATGAAAGTTTTCAGAAGAAGATGGAACAAAGCTGTGAAAGATGATAAATGTTTTGTGGATAAATACCCTTCATCCATGAATTTTATACCATAAAAATGTACGATAAATATATGGAAGAGATTTTGAAGAGGAAGTAAAAAGAAGAAGCATTCACAAAGATATCACAGCAAGCAGTCATAGAACGTGTACTTTACAGCTTTAATTTTGGAGACAAATAAGGGCAGAATTTTTTATTTATTTTTTCAATAGGTAGTCTTAGGTACAAAAGGATACCATTCTTTAGTTTAATTTAATTATGAATTTATTCGTTTCCTTCTTTAAGTTTTAAATAAATGTATATATGTTATCAAGATTCAAGAACGAAAGAAATAAACATGTCTTTATTTTTTTACTTTTTTAAGGTAGGTTTGTGTTTCTGTTAAAAGTGATTTTAATTAAAAACAGTTTTTACTAAGTATCACAGTATTTGTCCATATGTGAAGAAGCATAACATATGTTTACTAAGCATTAGATGATTTTTACTTGCTCCTTCTATTGTTGTATAAATTTACAAAATAATCTCATGCCAAGTTTTCTTTAAGAAGCTTGCTAATGTTCAAATGTAAAGATCGTAACCCCAACATTTGAGGGGAGGGGGGCTTTGTGTCACGTTCGAATTGTCCCTCAAAATCCAAATAGACGGTGCTTGCCTAAAGGATCTAGATTTTTCTACATGAAAAGGTTCTAAAGTAGCCTAAAGATATCTAGAATAAGCTAGATTTGATGGACTCAACTCAAGCTTTGAAAACCCTAGAATGTTATAGAGCACGTTGGAGGGTGCTAGAATGGGCTGAAATATTCTAGAACATGCCGGATGGTTCATGAAGGATGTAGAAGCCGCTGGAAGCTTACGGAACATCCCGGAACCTACATGAAGGAGCTAGACAAACCTAAAAGATTTTAGAGTTGGCTAGAAGGTTCTAGAACCTTATGACATATTGTACACAAAACTAGAACACTCTTATATATTCTAGAACTAGAAGGATCTAGAGAAATGTGGCATAGTCTTAAGCTTGGTGCTACACTATAAATAGACCTATTGGTCTTCATTTGTATTCATCTTGGAAATCTTGGAAATTCTTAACCATCTTGGGATATCTTGGGAAATCCTTGGAAATACTTAGCATCTTGTAAGATAAACTTTCTCTAGAGCAATACAAAGCATTCTTTACAAACTCTCTTTCTAGTCTCTTTGGAGTTTCATTCGGATTCAAAGGCAGACTTAGTGCAACGGACGTTGTTACGTGCCGCACGATCGCTACTTGAAAAATAAGGTCGTGACAATTGGTATCAGAGCTTTCGGTTGAAGCATTTCTACCTTTGGCATAATGAAGAACTCTGCTCCATCTACACCAAGCGTCGATGTTCCACCTATGGAATATGGGCGTGAGGAAGTTTGGAAACCATCAAAGGAATCTCGAGCCAAGTCGAAAGACATGCTTTCTACCTTAGAAGCACGAGTTGGGAGTGTGCAAGACAGCTTAGGGGAGCTGTTCGACCGGGTGGACAACTTAGAGGAACGTTGGAATGGCTTGGAGGTCAAGGATGTGGAGATCCATGCAACGATTCAGATGTCCCTCAACGAGCTAGACGGTGGGTTAAGGTAAGAGATTGAAGGGTTGAAGGGCGAACTTGCCAAGGTAAGGGATCTCGTCCAAAGAGAAGTTGCTAATGTTTTGCTTAGAGTGGAGGACATGGGTGGTGATCTAGCTCTATGTAAGCAGGCGATGGCCGCGGGAACTAGCACAACCACTGTCATTGGGAAATCCTTGGGAATTATTAGCATATTTTAAGATAAACTCTCTATAGAGCAATATAAAGTATTCTTTACAAACTCTTCTTCTAGTATCTTTAGAGTTTCATTCGGATTTAAAGACAGATTTAGTACAACGAACGTGTTAAGTATCGCACGATTGCTATTTGAAAAATAAGATCCTGACATTTGGCTCTCTAATCATAAAACCATATACATTAACCTAGTTATGTTCTAGCATGTATGCTCTCGAACAAAAAGAAGCATCAAATTAGAATTAAACCTTGAAGAAAAACATAGCCAATAAATTCAAATATACATTTCTAATATATATATATAAGTACATTGCGAAATCCGCAAAGATGGCGAACCCTATGAAATGAAGAGCAAACTAATTAGCAACAAGAGAGAGATAGATGATAGTTGGCTAATTGTTTTTTTTTATCTTTTTTGTTTGTATTTTTTTTAATGAAATATTTATTATATTTTATAAATAAAAAATATATAATTTAAAAAATTAAAGATAAAATTAATTTATTGACAAAGATAACGATTGTGAACTTTTCTTTTTAAGTAGGATTTAATATTAAATATATCTTCTATTTTCGTAAACAATTCATGGGTTTGACAATAGATGAAAAAATATATATTAAAATGAGAGTATCGATATGAAATGCTATTTTCAAAATGTATTTTATAATATTTAAAAAGAAATTGATATTTCCTTGAATTCCTATAAGTTTTGTTATTTTTTAAATATCAATGAAATTTTTGAATTATAAAAAATATCAACGTGGATATATCATGAAATTACAGTTTATAGATTTTTTTTGAGAAATTATAAAAAATAATATTTAAATAATATTTAACGATGTTTAATTAGATGATATTAATATTGAATTAGTTTAAATCATCGTAGTTTAATTTAAATAATAGTTAATTAGACGATATTTAATATAAAATAATATAATATATTTTTTAATAACTACTTTTAAGTTGCGGTTTCCTTGATTTAGAAGATTTAGTGTTTTTTAAGTTCTATCCATATCTTTTCCTCCCTTTTATATGTTATTTTCAAAAAAGAAATGGGTACTGATGGAGGCCACGTCGCCAAGATAGAGTATTACAAGCGATCACGATTGTTCCTGTTTGTGCACCCTGATAGAGAGTACAAAAATCATTATCTCTACTTTCATTTTGTGTGTTTGGTTGGACGAAATGAAGGACGGAATGGAATCTGATTACTAAAATAGAAAGGAATCACAATTCCTTCTCCCACCTTTAGTAATCATTATTCCATTTCCATCTAAACTTTTTTTCCAATTTTACCCTCACTTAAAATATAACCATAAATTCAAATCCTAAATTCTCAAACCCAAAATTCCAAAACCCTAAACCCAAAATTTCAAAACCCTAAATCCAAATCTTAAAATCCTAAAACCTTAAACCCTAAACCTCAAATCCCTAAACCCTAAACCCTAAACCCTAAAACCTTAAACCTTAAAACATAAATCCCAAAACCCTAAAACATAAATCCCAAATCCCTAAATCCCAAATTCCAAATCCTAAAACCCTAAATCCTAAACCCCAAATCCCTAAACCATAAACCCCAAATCCCAAATCCCTAAACCCTAAACCCTAAAACCCAAAACCTTAAAACATAAATCCCAAAACCTTAAACCCTAAACCCCAAATTCCAAATCCTAAAACCCTAAACCCCAAATCCCTAAACCCTAAACCTTAAACCCTAAAACCCTAAACCCCAAATCTCTAAATCCTAAATCCTAAACCTTAAAACATAAATCCCAAAACCCAAAACCCAAAACCCTAAAACATAAATCCCAAAACCCTAAACCCCAAATTCCAAATCCTAAAACCATAAACCCTAAACCTTAAACCTTAAAACCCTAAAACCCTAAACCCTAAATCCAAAATTCTAAAACCCTAAACTATTTTTAGAAAAATAATAATTTTAACCCTAAACCTTAACCTACAAATATAACCCCAAATCCTAAATCCCTAAACCCTAAATCACACATCCCAAACCTCAAAACCCTAAACCCTATTTAGAAAAATAATAATTTTAATAATATATTTCTTTTTAATTAAGTAATACTTATTTAGAAAAATAATGATTTCAATAATATATTTTGTCTGACGAAAAAATAGTAATTAAATGACATTATTTGAACTTTACAGCATGTAAGGGTATTAAGGTCATTTATAGCTTTTTTTTATTCCATTCCAGTGGCAAACCAAACACTATAATCCTGATTCTGAGCTTGATTACAGTGGTCAAATCAAACAAAATTGTTTCCTTTCCATTCCATTTCATTCCATTCAATTCCGATTTCGATTTCGATTTCGATTCCGATTCCGATTCCGATTCTGATTCCATTCCACGAACCAAACGCCACCTAAGGGCCGAGGTTTTAGAGAGTTAATAACGGAATGTTCTGTATATTAGAGAACGAGGTCATTGTGAAAACCGAAGACTATATTTAGGAATCCTTGTCCGAGGTACACCAATGAGACATAATAATACTGAAAATCTATGAGTTTAATATAAATTATACTATTTTTTATTATATATTTTAATAATGTTATTTTAACTATTTTTTATCAAATTAGTGATATATTATAAAAAAATGGGATATTTCTTGATATTATGGTAGTATATTGGTAAAACAAAAGAATCAATATCAAATTTTTTATTATGTCAATTTAGATTCGAATTTTGTTTTATATTTTTAATATTTGATGAAAATATCGATAATATTAATGAAAAATTTTGAAAAAAAAATTATTTATATAATTTTTAATTTTTATACGTGATTTTTTTTCGTAATATATTGAAATTAATATGTGAACAATAACTTTGTATTTTTTTCATTTTATAAAAACTTGTAAAAAGTTATATACATTGATTTTTCATCTAAGCATTGGACTTATACTTCTTAAATCTACAAATGTACATTTTCACATGACCACTTGAGTACATTACAATAAAAACGCTTGTAGGAGTAATAGTTTTCTTCAATCTAATTGTAATCGTAGTTGCTGTAATTATAAGTTTCACTTTTAGATATAATTAAAGATTATGAAAAATACTTTAACTATACTTAAAACATTTTTTGTACAATTATAACATTTATGTCATACTTTTAGGTAAAATCATCAATCATACCTAAAACTTTTGCTGACTATACCCATGAATATTTAAGTACATTCAATAATCGTACCTAAACTGTTTACCTATAATCAGAATTTTCCTACCATACTTTTAGGTACATACCTAAAAGTTTTTTTAAAAAAAAATTAATTTTATGTATATATATTTTTCTTACATATATCAAATATCCTATTTTTTTTGTTTAAAAAAATTTACCCCCACTTATATCAAATATTATAAATACATATAGTTTAAATATATAATTAATTTTCATGACAATCACAAGTTAATTTAATTATTAAATACTAAAATATGACATATGTAAAGAACTCAATAATTAGAAAAATGTAGGTCTCTAACTATAAACATAGATTACATTAAATGATGTCTTGACTACTATTAATTAACTAAATGTGTAAATATTATTAACAAGAAATTAACATACTTTTTCCAAAAAACTTCATGATCTTCCTTTTGTATGTTGTATTTTTTTTACTATATATAAGAAAATATAATAATTACCGTGACTTAATTGAAGAGAGCAAACATATCATAGCACAAAATAGATACTGCATGTAAAAGTATTTTATAACTTAATATTATTTAGCAAAAAAAAATTTAGTTGGTATACAATATCCCTTGTGTATCTTATCATAAAAAAATTACAATTAATGTCATTAATTTGAATAGAAACCTACTTTAAATATTTTAAAAAATACATATACATATTAATTAATAATCAATATTAACTAACCAATTAAAAAGTAGGCATGTCCTTGTACTATTTAGAGAAAACACTATAATATTAAACATGTAAATACAATAAATCATCATAATCAATCGATACCAAAGAAAACAACCCTTATAAATTAATATAAAAATTAATAAAACTATATATTTAAATGGTGACTAAATCTTGAAATCTTTATAACACCGTTATAAGACTTAATATCCGTAAGCATCCAAGGATCTTTATAAAAATAAATAATAATATCGTAATCAATAAAATATATTTTGATATCTAACATTATCTTTTAATTAAAAAAATTTAATTATATATATTTAAAATTAATTAATTACTACTTACTATAGCTAATATTGTACTAGAAGTGTTCATTTTTTTTTCAATTTGATCATCAAGAGTAGAACTCCATTGATTTGATATCAATCCAAAATGTAAAAAGCGATATAACTTTTAATTTCTTAGATTACTTGTGATCAAATAAGATTATGTATTAATACCATAAAATAATTACTTATTATTAAAACTTATAAACTAAATGTTATATGGAAAAAAATATTACTCTCATTTAAAGCAATAATAGTTGTTTGAAGCCAAGAAATTATACTGACCCAACATCCTCACTCTTTACATCCAATAACTCCTCAACGTGCAATGTATCTATTATAAAGATTTTGAATGATTTACCAATCATCATATTGGTACATACATACGCTTTCATATGTTAAATAGGACTCCTATCACCAATATTATTTATCATAGATTCCTTACCTATTTCATGGTTCCTTCATTGACTTTTGACTTTTGGGATGCCTATACACATGTAATATTATTTTATTTTACATAATTAATATATTTACAATATAAATATATCAATGTGAGTTTTATACTATCGAGTTATATCCTTATTTTTGGTCAAGCTTCTATGTACCCTTCAGCCGATCAAATAAACGTTAACTCATCTTCAATGAGTATTGGCAAAAAAATTAGTGTATTACACTTACCAAGAAGTGTATAATGTATTTTAACCAATGACTAATTTGTATGATAAACTTTATCCATGGTCACTATATTGTTCATTTATATTGCCTTCGAGCTAAACTTTTTTTATGATATGCATCAAATACTTTAAGATCATTATTCCAAAAAAAAATTAAATCATTTATCAAAGGTTACAAAAACACTTCAATATTATTTCATGGTTATATAGAATCTAATATCAATAATGTTAGTATCATAAACTTTTTATCATGCAAAATCATGATAAAAGATTGTAGTTAACTAACATAAATGAACTCAATTGTACTTACTATTCATTGAATTATATAGATTAATATCATTAGCTATAAGTGCATGTTTAAGATTTCTAAGCTCTTAAGTAAATAATGGCTAAATTTGATTTATTATATTCTAAGAACGATAAAATGATAAGTATTCTATTTACCAATAATTTTTTGATAAATATGTCATATTAAATTTTTTTGATGTATCAATGCTTTGAAACATCTTTCAAAATGATAGAATAGGTAAAAAAAATATACCATAAAACCTTTGCCAAAACTTTTTTTCATCAATTTCATTTTAAGACTTTTTCCACTTATATTCCTTACATATAGAACATAAACTTACGTGCATTTGTATATTTTTTCTTATAGAGTACATACACACTTATTTTGACATGTATATATTTTTGTGTATCACAGATCATTAAGAGTTTTTTTATTTTGCACATTTTGTGAGACAACTTATGATCCTCAAGCAACATATCACCGAATACTATTAAAATCTCTTTAAAAGACTTTTAAAATAATACACAATTTGTTTTAATATTTTCAACAGGACTGGGCTATAGTTTAGTAACTTCTTATAACTATCTCATATATGGTTTTTAGGTATCATCTAAAATTTTATTGAACTCTTCCTAAACTATTGTTGTCCAAAATTTTTTGCACCAGATCTAACATTTTTTTTTTTGCGCTAATAAAAGTATCATCATCACGCTTTCTATTTTGCATAGGGGATGTACGGGAGCATTCATTATTATTGTTGTTCATAATCTCCTATTTGTGCAAAAATCAAAATACCATATTTAAATACATGATTTTAAATCTTCATCACCTTACGTCATTTTTGGTTCCCACATTTGAGATAAAAGATATCTAATTCTTTCATGATAACTTACTTTTCCAATAACAAAATTAAGTATATTCAAAATCCTCACTAAATTCACTAAATTTTTATATATATATGTTCTAATGTATATATCTTAGAACAGCAATACAGAAAGAAAACAAATAATTTTATTTTTTTTGACATTTAACGTATGTACAAATTAACAGGCTCTAAACATTCCACCATATAACAAATTAGCATCATTCCACTCTTAGTTCAAATAATGAAAATGATTAGGATTTTTCAAAAAATTGCATATCATATAGAAACTATTCCCAAATACAATAATGCACTTTAATCATATTCTAAAACTTACATATGCATTTTCAAAAATTACATATACTACAAACTATTTTCAAATACAATAATGCAATATAACATGAATAAATTAATATAATTGCACATAAAAAAATTATTGGTTAACATATGCAAAAATTTGAAATCTAAAAAAAAAAGGCTAAAAAATTAACATACCAAAACTAAACAGAAATGGAGGGACTATTTCTGACCAGATGACGACAACACGATGGGATTGGAATGGTGGAGAGTTGGAACAGTAAAATTGGTAGAGCTACAATAGACGAGGACGACGTGCGGGCTGAATAGCAGTAGCTAAGATGTAAACAGGGTCCAGAGTACGACAGTGAGAGATTACTGGCGAGCGCAATACTATAAGAGGCTGACGGCGAGCATGAGATGGTAAAGGTTGAACGGCATGAGCTGACGACAACGATTTGTGGAATATTCGTGCGGGTTGAAGGCATTTTCATTTTTCAACTGTTAGTACATATGTTGTGTTGTAAATATGGTGACCCCTATATTTAAGTTTGTAAAACCTACCATTACAGATTTACAGTTGTTAATTATACCTATAACTTAACATGTACAATCAACTATTATAGTACCCAATATACCTAAAACTAACATATTTAAAAAATTCATCTAAATATAATTAATTCAAAGTGTACAATTATTATTGATTTTTTTCAACATATACCTAAAAATATTTATTGTATTGATAAGAAGCTATACACAATGACTTTCATCATAATTAACATCTTTGTTAGTTTTGTAATGAATATCATTGATAATATAAGAATTAGATTAATTAAAACAATTCTTTATATAAAACCAATGTTGTGAGAAATTATGCAACTTATGTCTAACATATTAATAATAACATGAAAAATTATTATTATTAATGTTATCATAGAATAATTGTTATCTCATTATTGATGTCAAGTTGTGTAACTCATGAACAAAAAAAATCTATTAAGTATACATATATATAAGGGCACATAACTTTATGTATTTCATTCTGCTTTTACATTTCATACTATATATTTTTATTTCTATTTAAGGTTACTTAATAAATAAAAATGTTTTATATTTCTTTATTGTTATAGTCACATCATATATATTGGATTAGTCAAGAATATGACGTTTAAATTATAAAAATTATATTAACTAATGTATTATTAGTACGTTGTTTTTGTATTTATTACAATTTTATAAGAAAAATTCAAACTTAACCATAATTTTCAAATATTCATAAAAAAAATTGAAATTTTATCGAGAATCTCTGTTTTCACATATGGACCTAATAAGGTTATCATGTAACGTATGTTTACCAATATGGTAATTTATTAATATTTATGTTAATTTTTAGGTATTTATTATTATCTAAAAAAAATTAAAATATTTTAAAAGTATTCAAATTATCTAAAAGATATTCATTTTGTTAAAAAAGAATATACATAAAAAAATTAAAAAATAATAATTTTTTAATTATTAAAGTTTAAGGTTTAAGATTTAAAATTTAGTGTTTAAAATTTAAGATTTAATACTTATAGTTTAAAATTTAAGTTTTAAGATTTAAGATTTAGTGAAAAAATAAAATAAAATGAATTTGATGTAAATAAATAAAAGTGTGAGAAAAAAATAAATAAGAAAAAAAATATACAAAAAGAAGTAAAGATAAAAGAAAAAAAAAAAAGTAAAACGACTTTCATTTTTTTTTTTCGCATAAAAATCATTTTATTCAAGGGTACCTTCCTAGTATCTGAACAATACCTGTCAAATTCTTTATAACATAAATAAAGAAGAAAATATAAAACAGATGCAAAGAAAATGAAGGGAAAAAAAATAGTATAATACAAATAGTTGTTATTATAAAAAAATAATAATAATAATATAAATGTTTGTGTGTCACAGCCTATTCGCATAATTCGAGATACAAAACAAGAGACACTATTTTTGACAAATTCCCACGTAACGTTAAAACCTTTACAACTGGATCACACTTACAAATCAGAATCAAATCTATGGATTTATAAACTCTGCCAGAGGCAGCCATCCCTTTGAAATTCAGTTTGGCTTTATATGTTATAAGGGTTGTTGGGGGTATTCTAGATACTTTATTTTTATTAGAGTTATTTAATTCACTCTTTCGATAAGAATATGATATTTAATTATTTTTAAATAATAAAATATTATTTTATTAATATAAAATTTTAAAATAAAAATAAATTTAATTTAATTTAGTAAAAAAATTATTTTCTTATAATAATTTAAAATTGAATTTATACAATATAATAATTTTTTATTTTTTATCAATTACTTTTATAAATTTTATATTTTATGATATTTTTTTATGAATGACACAACTAATGTCCTAATTTTGAGTAACATGGTAAAAGTGTATAGTTAAATTTTTGGTACTAGCATTATAGTTAACAGGAAAGAATTACTATGTTTGATTTCAACATTATTAATCTTATAATTTTCTAATATGTATAATTTTTATTTTCGATATTATAAAATTTACGATCTTGATCTAAATATAAAACTTATAGAAAATGTTATACAAACAAGTATCTCAATAAATACCAAAATATTTTATAAATTTACAAAAATTATTGACCAAAAAAATTTAAAATTATTATAATATTTAAATTTAATTTTAAAATAAAATGACAATTTTAACTCAATAAGTTAACTTTTTTATTATTTAAAACATGAATAAAGTGTCAAATTTATAAAGAGAATTATCTAACTATCTTTATGAAAGCAAAGTGATCAAATTTTACACTATGAAAGTGACTATAGATATTTTTTTTTAAATGATATTATAATACATTTTTTATTAAATAAAATAAAAATTATATTATATGATATTTTGATGATAAGTCAATCTTGCATTACTCAACCACATGGAAAATGATAAAATAATTTTAATGTATAATAAGATATAAAAAATTTAAGTATAAATTTATAATATATTAACATTTGTATTTATAAGAGAAGAATATACTTAACTTTTGTCCTAAATTTTTTTATCACTCGGTGCTAAGACAATAGTACTAATGGTTAAAATGGCAAATATTCAACCATGAAAATGATTTTTTATTTTATTTTATGGAATTTAGAAGATTTAGCATAAAGGTAGAAGCTAAGAAACCATGATCGTACAAGCATAACAAAAGAGGGAGGGGGGGATTATGAAATCAGAGATAAACAGCAATAACTTCTAAAGAGAAATATTAATTAGTCAAATGTCTAATTTTATTACGAATTGGTCAATTTGTAATAATACGATTAATACATATCCCAAATGAGATTTTTTTTTTTACTTGTTAAAAAAATAGGCCTAATTTAATTGCATTTTGAGCTTTTATAAAACACCTACAGCCAGTAGTCTAACTCTCAAACAAATACACATAAGTATTGTTTTATTTAAAGTAAAATATGTACCCATAGAGCTGCCTATGGTCGCTGCTATCTGATATGCTTAAAGAACTAACCTAACCTCATTCATACTCACGGGAGTACATGAATTCACATAATTTTTATAAAAAAAACGTTATTTTTCATTGAACTACTTTAGTTTTTAAAAAATTGCACTTTAATACTAAAATATCAAAGCTATAAATTTATATGTATCTTTTTAGCACCAAAGTACATCTTTTTTGGACCAAAATGTATCTTTTTTCCAAAATTATAAAACTAAAATACACAAATTAAAAATTATAAGAATAATACATCCATATTATTATTATTATATGTGATTATTTCATGCAGTTAACTCTTTTTGATATTGTTTCTTTAATTTTTATTTTTGGAAGAGAAGGCCATCAAGGAATGAGTAGTTTCATAATTATCTAAAAAAATAGTTTTAAATTTTTTGTTTAACATCTCCAGTCCCATCATTTATATTATAAGGTATATAAATGTTATCAGTATTTATAAACCAAATATTTAAGTATAAATTAATTTTTAAGCATATTTTTATGTTCATTATTCAAGTCGAAGAAACCTTCGAAGCTCATGTTAATATGTTTAAGGTATACACTTCTTACTTATACATGTTAGAATTCATATTATACACTTAGAAACTTTTCGTATTTATATTGGTTGATCGATCCTTGTATGATCTATGTCCTCTCAGGTTGGTATACAAATTAGGATAGATTGATTGAAGTTGGGTTCGATCGATCCAGAGACTAGATCGATTGAGGATCAATCGTGTTCGATATACTTGGTCTCGGGTTTTTTTTAATCGTTATTGGATCAATCGAAAAGGGTTTCGATCGATCATCCTTATTGGTTTGATCGATTAAGTGCGTATAGTTTTGATTTAAAACCTAATTATGTACTTAAGTCAAACTGTTATTTTACTATATTATCCATATTAATTATTGATATATAGATTGTTTAATGGACAGAACAATAATTGCTATTTAACTTAGCATTAGTATTTCATCTCTTCTATATAAACAATTATACTTATTCTATTCTTCTAATTGTTTTGTGTTTTTTCTGGCAAAACATTTTATAAAAACCAAATCATATTTTGCTAAGTTCATTCTTAATTTTATCTATCAAAGATAGATTCAATAATGAAAAACCTTACCTAGAAGATTCAAGAATAAATCAATTAAAGTAAATCATCTAGCAAACCTTAGAACAAAAGTTGAAATAAAAGTATCATAAAACAAATAGGACAAATTTTACACTTTGTGTTATTTATGCTAATTTTTCAAGTAATTGTTAAACAAGTTCGATTGCTCATGTGATTCGAGATATCTTAACGTTAGTCAGAATCCCTACAACTATATTGTGTAGATTGTGAAAAAAGCAATAGCTTATAAGTAGATTACATTGGAGCTTAATTTGTGGAGGGTAATTTAAGACCTGAATTTGTAATTGAACATTAATTTTTATAGTAGATAATTATGTGATCTAGTGGACCAATGATTTTTCTCTTTAAATTATTATTGTAACTTACATTATTTACACCTAAAATATAATGTGTTAAGTTCTTATTTATTTTCACTTTATATTATTTACACATGATTATATGTATGATTCGTTTGTGATTTTTAATTAGATATAATTCAAAAAAGTACTTATTTATCCTCTCAAAGTTAATTATATCTATAACTTTAAACTTTTATATAAAAAAATAAAAAATTAATCTTATTTTTAAAATTCCTTTAAAAACTAATAGGAAAGATCATATAATAAGGATCTTCTTCTCAAGAATATGTGTAAGATAAAATAAGTTTATTGCCCTATTTTCAGCCTTATAAAATCTCCTATAACATTCTTCCTCTATATTAATATTCTAAAATTTTCTTAAAACTCAAAAAATATCATTGTTATTGTATTTTTTAACCTCAAACATTATTTCTTCATAAATTTAAGCCATTTAGAGTGATTAAACGTAATAACACTAATACCTAGAATCCTTAGTAATAATCAATATATATAAGTCCGATAAATGCTTGAATTTGAAAGAAAAAGTGAGAGTAAGAGTGATTAAGAAAATAAGTTTGCAAGATAGAAGTGATGAGAAAAAAAGATACAAATGCTTGAGATAAGGTAGATAGAGTTCTATTATGTTTTTTATTTTTGTTTTTTAACTTTTACTATTAGGGGTAAAAAGAAATAAATATTATGTAGTTATCTCACAATTTAATTATCCATTAGATAATAGTTACTTTTAACAAAATTATTTATCATTGTTAACCTTTTAAGACTAATTGGACCCATTAACAAAAATAATAGAACTTATAATGTCTAAAATAACAATTTTAAAACTCAAGTGTATTTTATTTACAATTTCAGAATCAATCCGTCACTTTTCCCATAATAATAATAATAAATATGTTTAGATATCTCAATTGGGATATTGAAATTCCTGTCATTTGATAATACTTTTTGTAACATTACTCAATTTCATCCATTATAATATAAGAAAATTTTAAAAAAATTAAATTACATAATAAAATAATAGTTAAGATAGAATTGTGGCAAAGAAGAGAATTCTAAAATTTATATTACCTATCACTTTCCTTTTCTTTAGAAAGCACACACAATTTGATTTTCACTAGTCCTTCGAGCAGCACATGGGTTGTTACATGTTGTCAACACAAGCTGAGGTCAATAAGATTTCCAACATACTCTTCACAACACACCAAATTAAGATGTGGCTCCAAGTCCTTAATGGCTTAATGTCATGTCTGTTGAGCCCATCAGCCCCCACAAGCTATATTGGCCACAGAAACACAAATCTCTCAAGGCATACATATATATATAAGATACTTGTAGCAGCCTATCAATATAAAATCCTCTACAGCAAATATTAGATACTCAAGTAGTCCAATATTCATTAATAGTCACTCGAGAGTTATAAATCACCATTTACAATTGCAACAGGTTAGTAGCTAAAGGTTTAATTGACTCTCTCAACTACCATCCACGTTAATATATAGGTAGAATCCATACACACATGCATTAATATCCTCTTCTCATTCTTATCCACCAACAATTAAAATCAAAATCAATCTGTGTAGTTATTTTCCAAAAGATTAACATTGCAATCTATTCAAGGTAATTAATTCCAAAACTAGAAAGACAAATCTCTTTCCATATACATCAAGATTCAAGAAAGTTATTGAATTATCAAATCAAGAGACCACTGGAATCAATAATATATATATATATATATATATAGTTAAAGTCTAGTATCTTTAATGAAAGTCTATTTTAATCTCCTAACATGATTTTACAAAAGTTTGCAAAAATATGTTTTGTAAAGATAATGGATTTACATCACACTATTTTAACAACAATAAAAAATAAGATAATACAAGTCAATAAATCTTTACAAAATACACTTATACAATTTTTTTGTAAAAGTTGCAAGCTTTATGATATCAAATCTAATAGGTATCAATCTAAAGTACAATTTTGTTAAAAATAACAAACTTGGACAACCTTTGTCCCCATATCTATCTATCTGTTCAAACAATTGTACAAACGACAAGCACCACAGCTAGAGATTTCAATTCAAAACTAAACTTGTCATTTTTCCTACTTCATTTTCGTACGAGTTTTTATTTGCTTTTGTTTATATATATATTATATATATAACATGATGTAAGAAATAGCCTATTGGCCATCCTAAAGATTAATATAAACTACAATGCTTTAAAATGCATTAGAGACAAATAGAACAGATCCATCAATTACTTTATTTTAATAAAAATCAAATGCATGTGTGTGAATATTAATATTTGGAGGAGCAACCAATGATATTCATGGAAACAAGAAGTCACCATGGTCTTTTAAAACAATAGACCATCTATCTATTGAAAAATAAACATTACTCACTAATAGATCAATAAAAAATCTCATATAACATGTAAGAGGGAAAGAGTAAAATAATAGCAACTTTAATATAAATCTTAATCCTTGTCATGAGTGGCACTAGCCCTGTCACTGAGAACTTAACATTAATATATTATTTTGAGAAGTTAATAAATGTTGATAACCTCCATAGCTCCATTAACACGGAATATTGTTTCCCCAAATACCAATAATTATGCTAATCCTGCCACTGTGCTATTTTCTCCAGACACTACTATTCCCAAGGAAAAATCAAATTTGGAGAAATCCCACTAAGAGAGAACAAAAAATTAACTTGGAAGTAACACTCCTAATAAAAATACAATTTTTATAAACTATAAACAAACAAATTAAGAACAGATATTCTTCCCCATTCATACTCCCAACAGAATCAAGACTACTCCCAAAATTAAACAATAAACAATAATAAAATATATAGAAAGAAAGAGAGCTAGATATGGCATCCAAGGCAATTACAGGTCTTGGGTGTGAAAGAACAGAATCCAAAAGGCCTGTTGGGAATGTTGCAATTGATAGCATAACAACAAGGAGATGGCATGCACACTCCTTTAGCCCCTCCACAGCAAGTACAAAGAGCACATATCTGAAAGCTTCCCAATCTCCTCCTGGTTTCATTTATCACCATCTTCTCAAACTTCCCTGCCACTACAAGTGGAACAAATGGCGGTTCCTCCCCACTCTCTGCCGTAGCAGATCCATTTATCTTCAAAAACAACAAATATTCAATCCCATAACATCCAGGGAAAAATATCATAACCAATTTGGAAGAAAATTAAAAGGATCTATGAAACACAGATGGGTTTTTAAGATGAAAACTCACATGGGTTGTAGTTGCTTCTGTGATTGTGATAACAGTTGCCAAGATAAGCAGCGATATGAGAGAAACAGGAATCATTGTTAAGCACTTGAACAGCTGGTTGGTACTTTGGGCTTTGTGCTGCAAAAGTTGAGATGAAACTATGGGAATTTGGGAAGAGTGCGAGTGTGGATTTTTAAACTTTTCTAGAGAAGTTTTGATTCGGTGCATCATAAATATAAAAGTTAAATGGGTTTCTGAAATGCTTTAGTTGATGTTAAATTGAGGGCTTTGCCCATTTTCTGAAATGGGTTTTGCACATTATTGGGGTTGTGACTTGGGAATGGGCAACGAGGAAAGAAGACAAGAAGTGGACTTTGTGTCCTTTGGGAGAGTGATTGTTTACACTACCGACCACAATGAAGGGCATCAAAGACGCTCCGTTTTTTTTTTCCTGCCCTTTTTCGGAAGGTAGAGTTATTTCCACACAAAAAATTCCCCATAATATTTAATGTTAATTTTCTAAATTAATAAAAACAAACTTTTATCTTTAGTAAAGTTATTCTGTGCCAATTTTTTTCTTTCAATTTTTTAAATTAATATTTAATATGTTGTAGAATAAAAAAAAAGTGACTAATCCATTTTCGAAAAAATGGGTGAATATATACCACTTTAATTTAGAACTCTGGACTGTAAGATTTGACGACTATGATTTACGACATGTACTCTACGTTCTTTTTCTTTATTCTTTGTTCTAAAAATAAGCCGGTAATTTAATAGCAATTTTTTTTTATATAAGTATGCATTTTAATGAGAACTCACTATGATGGCTGTGTTAGAGTATTAAATCAACTCCAATACAATTATAATTAAATAATCTGACTTTTATGTTGAAATAATTCAATTTATACGTTTTTTTATCCGATTCACTACTCTGCACAATAGTACGGTAGTACCTATTATACTAGATTAATTATATTTTTTTAAATTTATAATAATATCTAAAATATTTATTTTATTATAATTGTATTCCAATGTACATACTTACTTAATAATAAAAACATATTTAATAATATATATTTTTTAAATTATATAACATATAGATAATGATATAATTATATTTAAAATTAGACATATTTTTATTATTAATCATACATTATATGTATAATTATAACAAAATAAATATTTTTAACAATTTTATAAAATAACACACATTGTGAACATAATATATTTTCTCCTTATAGCTTAGAACAATTAACTAATAAATGTAATATGTATTTCAAAATAGATAGTAGCAATTGGTAAAAAAATACAATATATTTAATATTATATTAAAAATATTATACTATTCTTTTGTATAATAATTCAAACAAGATTTAATCAAAAATATATAATTATAATAAGATAGAAATTTAAAATATATTTTATATATTTTGTTGTTATTGTTTAAAAAATAACACACGGTTTGCATCGAAATAAATTTTGGTGCCAAAGTTAGGCTCAAATAAAGTTTTAAACCTTTTTTTTTTTTGTCAAAAGAAAGAAATTTCATTAATATGGGAAAAAATTACAAAAGATAGTAAGTTGAGGAAATAATGAATTATAAGAAAATACACCCTATTCATAATAGCATAAATTATTAGAAGTAAAATTTAAAGGCAACAAATTAAACTATCACATCAAATCTAGCTATCGGACATATACTTATTTCTAAATAGGAAAGTTTTATCGATCTTTACAATAATTACAAAGAATCGACAACAAAGCTACAAATAGAACCAAAAAACAGAAGGACAACAAACTAATCAAAATCAAAATTAACAAAATCACTAAAATCATACTAATCCCACGCAAGAGAAAGCAAGCAATACGAGGTTTAAAATCCTAGAGAGAATTCTTATATACTGCACCAGCTTTTATATTAAACATATCATCAAGATTCCTCGCCAAAACAAGCTGAAAAATCCTATTCAAAGCAACAATGACACAAGCTGCATTAATCAGCTCCTCAACCAGCGACATAACACTAATATCATCTAGTTTTTTTTGTCAAAAAATTAAGTAAATTTTTGATAAGTTAGATTTATGATAAAACAAAATAAATAAAATAATATACAAATTTAATAACGAAGTTCGACCAATTTTATTTACTTCTCTATCCTGTTGCAAATCTTTTTACTGAAAAATGAATAAATAATACAAGATGTTTATAATACTTACAATTCACAACCCAATTACATCGAAGAAAATTGCTCTTAATTTTCTCTTACTAAAACTTTTTTCTTTAAGTTTTTCTCTCAATTAGAATGAACATTTCATTGATAAATTCATTACAATTATACATCTATTTATAGGGAGATTCACTCCTTGAATTTCAAAGGGTTCCTTGAATTAAGTCATGATTTACTGCTTAATTTGCTCATTGATTTTTTCCTTAATTTGCTCTTTGAATTAAGGTCAATTATTCAACAATCTCACACTTGAAGACTGATTTCAATCTGTCTTCACACCTTGATCAATGGAGTAGTTTTTCTAGTCCCGTTACTCTAGCAGACCAATTAAAGTTGAGCACAACTTCAGTTTCATGGCAATCTCCCACTTGCTGGCATCTTGAGTCTGAAAAATATCATCATAGCATTCAGGCTCCCCTCCATCAGTCAGCAACATATAATTCATGTATCTCATGTTAGGCACATAAGGTCGAGAAAACCTTTCTAATAGCAAACAGACCCGTTCAACTTAATATTTACTACACATTTGTCAATAATAGCACACAGTTTATCATCACCAAGATATACCTTTCTAAGGTTTCTGAGAACATATTTCTCAAAGAGTTCTTTTTGTGAAGTAACATAGAACAATGATTCAAAGTGTAACACCCAAGATTTTTCATTGCTCTCCAAAGAGCATATCGATGCATCATCCCCTCCTAAGGTGGAAGTAACATTTGCCTCTGCCTTTACTTGTATGTCCTTCGATGCACTCTTGCACTGATTTTTGTAGTGCCCGGTTCTCCCACAATTTTAACACTCGATAGTCTTCGAATTATGGAAATTATTAGGATTCCTGGATTTGGACCTCATGTTCTTTGATCTACCTCGGTAGTCTATTCTGTCACATTCATTCCCTCTGGTTAAATTTCTTCCTCTTGACTCTGTATGCAAAACTGAAAAGGTTAACGATTTACCCGACTCTCTACGTCAAATCTCTTCACTGAGAACCAAATCATGAACATCGTCAAATTTCAACTTATTGCTTCCTGACGAGCTATTCACAGTAGTGACGGTAGCATTCCAACTTTCTGGTAGAGAAGAAAAAAATATCAACGCTCGTACTTCTTCATCGAATTCAATTTCAACTGAACTCAACTGGGTTGTGACTGTGTTGAGTTCATTGAGATGTTGAGCTACCGATGCATCTTATGTCATCCGCAGATTGAATAAACACTTTATCAGTTGCACTTTGTTTTAGGTCGATGGCTTCTTATACATATTGGAGAGAGCTACCATAAGACCCGCCGTGGTCTTTTCCTTTACTATATTGAAAGAAATATTGCGAGATAGCGTCAATCAAATAACTTTGAGGGCTTATCTGTCTAGAAGATTCTAATCTTCTTTCTTCATAGCCTCTAACTTCTTCCCTTAGAGAGGTTGATACAGATTTCTTTGATACAAATAATCCTCTATCTACATTTTCCAAAATTCGAAATATGTACCATCGAATTTCTCGAGTTTCACATTTCCTTCATCTGCAGTCATTGCTCCCATTTAAATCTGAATTCTTTCGAATCATTTCTAACTATTCCTACGAACCACTGTATATTAAAACACCTATGTTGATAAACCAATATCATCGACAAAATTTCACTATTCACATAATTCACTATTCTCGTGACAAAAATCATCCTAAAAGCTCTAATACCAATTGTTGAGAAATTATGCAAATTTCTGATAAGTTAGATTTATGAGAAAGCAAACTAGACAAAATAACACACAAATTTGATAACGAAATTCGACAAATTTTATTTTGATCTCCGGAACTGCTGGAGATCTTTTTATTGAAAAGTGTTTACAACACTCAAAACTCACAACCCAATTACATCCAAAAAAATTGCTCTCAATTTTCTCTCATTAAACTTTTTTTTCTCAATTAGGATGAACATTTAATTGATAAATTCATTACAATTATACATCTATTTATAAATAGATTCACTCTTTGAATTTCAAAGAGTTCTCCTTGAATTAAGTCATAATTTGCTTCTTAATTTTCTCCCTCCTTAAATTTTAAAGAGTTCTATGATTTGTTATTTAAATTAAGCCATTATTTTTTTCTTGAATTAATTTTGATTATTCAACTATATCCAACATTTCTTAGGCATTATATCCTTACTGAAACACCGACAGCCACCTTGCCACACTTGAGCACCACAATTCAAACACAGACAGAATATTCTAGACCTCAGAGAGGTCAGAAAATGATAGTCAAGCACGATACAAATATTGACTTATAAACAGGCTTAGAACGACATCCATAGAGCACAAGCTCACAGACATAAAGAAATCAACACAAACAAGATAAAGTATCGCCCACAGTGCAAGGAATCTTGTAAACAATATTGCTCTGGCTCTACGAAACCTAGATTTTCTTTATCAATTAACTGTTGTAGTTTTGACCAAGAATGTTGAGGAAGACCGACAGTGAAACCAAACGAGTGGCGTCAATAGAAGCTCGAAGACAGGGCTCAACGAAAGATCAAATCGAGGGATTACAGAATCGAAGGGAGCAAAAATGTGATTTACTTTGCCAGAACAGTTTCTACTTTAAAGCATAATTGGAGTTGATATTATTAGAGATGTAAGGAGTCAACAACTCAACATGGATCAAAATTTGAGAACATTGAGCGAGTAATCTCATTCTTTTGTTCTTTTTTTATTTTAATAAAGCTACTAATCTCATTCATTAATATTTAAAACGGTAAAATACTATTATTTTTTTTGTCCTCGTATCTTTATGTTTTTATCATTTTTATTTTTACATGATTATTTAATTAATTTTATTTTTAATTCGTTTTAAAAAAATATTGATCACATTACAAGGATATATATATATATATATATATAAACATTAAACATATATTTTATAAAATAAATATATGTTTAAGGTTTGACTTAAAAATAAAACTCTATCCAAAAGACATGATACTATGAAATTTTTCTTAATTTTATTTTGAAAAAAAAAAATAACTGATCTTCAATGTCCGTTCAATACTTACGAATATTGATCATGTCTTGGGCCTTGGCAAACAGTCTTGCTTGCCCATGCACGTAATTAATTAGTGATCAATTCTTGTCCAAGTATTTATTTTCTAATAATAGGTTATGATTTTTCGTGTTTAAACATTTGTTCATCGAAAACATGACAAATAAATTTTTTTTGTAGCAGAAGTTAATTCGTTATTGTAATTGGAGTACTAAAGTTTAATAAATTTTTTTATAACAATTCAATCTAGTAATTTTGAGAAAATAACAAGAATAAATAATCAATTTTATTTTTTTAAAAAAACTTATTTATTAATTTTTGGCATCTTCATTTAACAAAAAAAAATTATTAAATTTAAATGGTCTATTTCTAAAAACCATTAGACCAATGTGTTCACCTACTCAAATGGGAAATAACTTTAATGAAAAATGGTTGTATTTGGCGTATGATTGTGCTATAAAATAAGCATTTTATATCTCTAATTGATATATGAAGCATATAAATTGTTCAACTAAGTCTAATTAACCTGACAACCTTATGTGTAGACATTAACATAAAACAGAACCATCAAATAATTATCACTTGCAATTAAATGTGAGGATATTTTTGTCCTTTTATCACTCTTAAAAATGATTATCCAAGTCATCTATCTTTAAGATATTTAATAAAATTTGATAAAAGTAACAATTTTTTTTTAAATTTTGTGACTTACAATTTATAAATTATTGATGAAAATTGTTATTAAAAAAAATGAATTTATAGTTCCCTGGCTGCTGCAAATTACATCTCACTCACGAGATTCGTTATCAACAACCAACGACACTGAAATAATATATTTTCAATAACCAAGATTCAATTTCTGACAAAGAAAATAATATTTAAGATTCAATTACTAGAATACCAAATGCACTTTCTTTTTTTAATAAAGGGTACTAAAATTGACAAAAAAATATATATTATATAAATAAAATTTAAATTTAAATTTATTGTGGTAAAGATGAAAATCAATACTGTTTAAAATACAAATAAATCCCGTATATACAAAATGTACTTCGGAATTAGAGAATTGATGGAAATTTTATGAATTGCATGAATTAATGAAATTTAATTTATATCACATGTTTACGATAATTTCAAATAGCATAGAGGCATGTGCCAATATCAAAGCCACGTGGGCTAGGGATATAGGGAGTTAAACATATCTTGTGAAAAAAAAATTATATATCTTATACTTAGTATGTGATATAAAATTATTAATAAATATAATAAAATTTACATAATATATCTTAAAGATTAAATGAGTTAAATTGATTCAATTTGTGTTAAATGAGCTATAAATCAATTCAATTTGTCTACTTTTATGTTAGTTAAATTAAGTAAAGTTTATTTTTAAATGATTTGGAATAGACAACTCATGTATTGGTTCATTTTTTTTCCTAAAAAATAAAATAAAAATAAAAATATTTATAATTTAATTTATAACAAAAATATTAGTATAAATATTACACTTTTATTATATTTTTATAAAACAAGAAATAATAAAAATATCATCTTTTAGTTACTATGTATCATAATGATATTATTATAATTATAAAAATGTTATCATAAACAAAGATATTTTATTAAATAGATTAGTTAAATTAATTTATTGGATCAATATTAAATAAGTTGAGTAGTATATCTAATAAAAAATGTCGTCTATTATGTTGGATTAAATCACTTAAGAATCATTTTGTTTGGATTATTAGAATATTTTAATCACTTTATTTTTATAACTTACACTTAATTTGTTCTCTCCATAAAAATTAGACACTCTAGTAATTTTTTAAACAGTAAAATATTTTTTTTATTAATAAATATTTTTGATATAATAATAAAGTTAATTTAATATCCTAGAAATCTCTTGGTTTGCGTCATTAATATAATTTAGTCCCTTTGTTTTCATAATTAAAACTTAAGTCAATCATTCTATAAAAATTGAACTTAATTTACTTTTTAAACAAAAAAATATTGATTTATTAATAAAAAAAATTAATATAATAATAAAATGAATTTAATATCCTATGTCATTTTATTTGTATCATTAATATACTTTAATTATTTTACTTTAACAATAAATACTTAGACTACTCTTTGTAAAAATAAGAAATTTTAATTACTTTTTGAATAATAAAATATTATTTTATTAATTAAAAAATTTGATATAATAATAGAGTAAATTTAATGGGATAAAATTGATTTTATTTTAACAGTTTTAAATTAAGTTTAAACAGTAAAATATTTTTTTAAATTTTTTATAAACTATTTTCATAGATTTTATA
The DNA here is from genome assembly GCA_037013495.1 of Hippophae tibetana. Taxonomy (NCBI): domain Eukaryota; kingdom Viridiplantae; phylum Streptophyta; class Magnoliopsida; order Rosales; family Elaeagnaceae; genus Hippophae; species Hippophae tibetana. Next base: position 22,999,032 of record CM072802.1, on the reverse strand, counting down.
TTCTATGAATTTTTTCTATATTTTTTTAGTACCTTTTTGTATCACATTTTTTTGTAAGTATCATATTTTTATTAAAATTATAGACTTTATAATATTAGAAATAAAATTTAAAAAATTACAAGATAAATATTATAATATATGAATGAACTCTCTTATTTCCCCTATTTTCTAAAACTAGTACTAAAAGTTTAACAACGCATCCTCCTCTGTGTTTCTAGAAGGTGTGATAGCAATTACATCATCCATATTATCTTGAAAAATAGTAGACCGGATACAGCTCATCCATATAGTTCCAATAGCATTTATCTTGTAATATTTTGAACTTTATAATAATTTTAATATAAACACAATACTTATAGAAAATGTGATACATAAAAGTATAAAAAATATATATATTGTAAAATATAAAACTTATAAAAACAGTTGACCAAAAGATAAAAAAATTATTGTAATGTTTAAATTCAATTTTAAATTATTAAAATAAAATGATAATTTTATCCAATATTAAATTTATTTTATTATTATGTTAATAAAATTTATTGATGAAATAATATTACAATGTTTAAAAAATAACTAAAAATTTTACAAAAAAGAATGACATAGGTATCTATTCTAAAATTAAAATGATTAAAATATTTATTTGATAGACAAAATGATTTCCACAACTCTCACCCTGTTGTGATATATAATAGTGCACTATCCAGTTAATTCATTTTAAATGTTATGGTTTAAAATGATGATTTATACTTATTGTGTGATGCAAATGCTCGCAAGTCAAAAATTGTTATAAATATAGCATTATTATTTACATCTATTTATTGTTTCATTATATGATAGTTATTTATTAGATAAGATAATTAAACTCATTTTTTAATCAATAAATATAAATTATTATGAGATAATAAATTAAAATAAATGAATTTGACATGAGCTTCTTTTAATATACAACCTACTTATTATAATAATTTTATTTTTAATCCTGTTTAATACATTTTTAACTTTCAATACAATTTTTAATTTAAAAATATAAAAAAATATTCATATTATTATTTTATTATATGAATATTTTTATATTTTCATAAATATACACACATGTTTAACACATTTAGGAAGATGCATTTAACATATATTTATTACTTTATAAAAAATAAAACATATATTTAGTACATGAAAAAAGATTAAAAATAAAATTATATTTATAGGAGATTATGCTATACTCTTAATCCTAAGAGTCATTTTGGTCATTAATGAATTTTTGAGCTGCGTGACTGGCTGAGCCTAGAGCGATGGAGAAGATGAGATGTAGGATAAGGGATACTCTTAATCCTAAGAGTCATTTTGGTCATTAATGAATTTTTGAGCTGCGTGACTGGCTGAGCCTAGAGCGATGGAGAAGATGAGATGTAGGATAAGGGAGAATATATGCAAAGTAAATATTGCACCCTCATTGATATCATTTTCATGGCGAACATTAATAGCATCCCTTCTCTTTTTATTTGTTTCTAATTGACAAACATTCCTTCCCATTTGTGTGAGACTATGAGCATCATAATGTGAACTAATATATAGTACAGAATACTATATATACCAAGATCTTTTGTCATTTAGCATTATACATATAAGAACCCTTGTCACATGACCCAGGATAATTCTTTTCCTGTCCTCTGAAAATAGACTGCTAGAGGAGGTTGCTTAGCCTTCCTCATAAAGGTTAATCTTTGTGTCCTGTTGGTTATATTAACTTTAGAGAGTTAAGGTCACAGGTTCAAGGTTCGGTAAAGAAAGCCTTTCACATGAAGTTTTCTTCTACCCGTCTCTCTGTTTTCCTCTTTTTTGAAGCTGTTTCCGTAGAATAATCATGAATTAACTCTTCCCAAGTTAATATGTTCACAATCATAGTGCGGGCTTTCACATGATAATTTCCTGCATCTATGAGCCGACTAACATTTATCATCAGAAAATGGATATTCCCTACTCAGCATTGTCCTAAGGGCAGTATCCGGGAAAAAATATAATGGGGGCATAAAATGAAAAACATTGTTGACTTATCTAAAGGTAGTGTACGTTCCAATTGGAGCAATTTTCCATTTTGCCTCCACTTAGGGCAACAAAAATTCTCACCTGTCCTAGAAGATCTAAGTAACCAAGGCATCAAAAAATCTAAATCCATTGCATGACGTGCAAACCTATACAGTGTACACAAGAATAGTTACCTCGCAACATACAAGGAGCTTCCCATGTAATTTCATTCTTGGGTTGTGATAAAAAGGATGATACTATTCCTCGCAAAGATTACTCTCTCGACTTTTCCTTTGGTCCAAATGGCTATTGAGCCGAGAAGAATTGCTTTACATGAATTGTTTTAATCTCCTCCACAAATCAAGCATAGTTACATCAAACTAAAACTGCCCATCTTTATGAAAACTGATGCTGGGAAACAAATATAATAAAATTTCTAAAGGTACCTTGAGAATAAAAGCATAAAAGTCTAGGGCAATCCCTCATGCAACCAATAATTTAAAGGCTAATTAGTGTTATTCAATCAACTTCGGCTCATGCAAGCAGATACATACCACTCCTTAGTAACATTTAAGCAGTAAGGTGGGCACAAGCAAGCCTGTGTTTCTTATGAGCTGCTAATGTGAGTTATAGGAGAAGTATATATATCCTCTAATTCTTATACATGCCAAGAACAATAATCTATTTACAAAAAGAGCAGCTATAACATAGTAAAACAAGCATGTCTTTATCATGCTCCCAGCTTCTCAAATAAGATTTATCCAAATTCCTATTTTCCAGTAATTTTACCTGTCAAGGAACTTTTATCTTGGGCAGGCAAAACAAGAAAAGCTCACAAGCTCCTATCATGAAATTGCTTACTTCCACATTCTTCACCGTGAATTATTCTTTTCCAGATTGTTAAACGGGATGAAAGGAAAATGCAATATCTGAATCACCTGTGTTGAAATATATTTCACAATAATAAATCATCAATGTAGCCACGAAATACAAGACAATCTCTCTTATTCATGATATAGCATATAATAGAAAGTTACCTGATTGTTGTAGTGGAGAAGCCAATGCTCTTCCATGTACTTGGCTAAACGGTCTCTTCCTCTTCCCTATGCTTAGCAAGCATATACACACACCACACCACACCATACATTCCATCAAAATACAGTATATACAGACTTTTGTTTCCAAGAGCATAGTGGGCCAATTTGCTGGGACAATTGTGAAATCTTTAAGCTTTGCACACATAATAAAACAATATTTTGGTTCATCCCATTATGATCCAACAAAATTATATATGCTAATTTTAATCCATTGATTGTATAAGATGGATTTAGTAAAATGATTATGCTAATCCATAAAAATAATTCCAACACTTTGTTCATAAATCAAAAATATCCAGATTAGTTCAAAAGGACATTCCCTTTATATATCAAGGTCCCAGTAACTTATTACTACCACAAACACTTGTGTGTTATGGACTACGACAGGTACATATGTGTATATTAAAGAACATTTTTAGTAATGCACAATCCAAAAGAAAGAAAAACCTGTGCACAAATTATATTATAATTCCATCAACTCCTAGAAAGCAATCACTATTTCCATATTGGAATAAAAAGAGAAAAAAAGAAAAAAGAGGACAGGAGAAAAAGCATAATTGTAATATCTGATATGTTTTTCCAGAAATATGTGCCTCAAGATTAGCATGGATACATGAATCTGTATAATGCAAAAGCCAACTTGCATACTGAAGTGAAGAAAGTTTTATTCCTGCAGAACAATCATTCGAAGCTGTGTAATCTATAAAGTTTGAAGAGATCACCTGCTGAAAAACGAGCAATATAATTCCATTCAATCTGCAGCCTCAATTCTTCATTACTCAACCCAAACTTAGTCCTCATTGAGTTCTGCAACCCGACGCTAAAAGAAAAATTGTTAAATCAAACAAAGAAATGAAAACCAAAAAGAAAATTAAAAAATATGAACAAGAATGGTCTTAGCAGCACTCCATAAAATTCAAACCAGTTTCATGGATTTGTTCAATAGGAAATAAAGTTGTTACATACAGAAATATAAAGATTTATCCTGTGAGGTAGTAATAGTATGAAAAATAAGAGGAAGAAAAGGAAGGCAGTTGTAAAGATAACTCCATATAAATAATTATAGAAAGATGTTGACTGATAGTGTAGTTCAAACCTGGATAATTAGGACTGTAAAGAAAAAATGAGGTCACAATGCTTGGAATAATCTTACATTTAGTTGCAGAAAAAAATAAATCTTTAAAGAAACTGACTCCGTATTAGATGAAATGTTCACAATAGGTTTTACCAAATGTGACAGTATTTGAAGATTTTTATACAATGCAGCAATATAAAATCCAGAAAAGTAGTCAGTCAACTGAAATGCATCTCCAGAAGAACAGAATCAACTTGACATGAACACTGTACATCTCCAGCAATTGGAAATGAATTTACACATAATTCATATTTATCTTTCGAAAGATAAATGGTTCATTTCTTGAAGCAGGTTTCAGCCCTCCGTGTCAGAATTATCATCATCAGAAGAGACCTGTCTGGTCTCTGATAGTGAAAGTCTCTGGGACTTCGTTGGTCCTGCTTCAACAAGTCCTTCAGATGATAAATTTAGTGCAGAGCCCCCCAACGAAGACCCCAATAAATGGTTAATTGGGGCATCAGTCGAAGATGTTGCAGATAGATTACAAGTGAAGATTCCCATAGGGTGGTCAAACTTGCAACTGGGACCAAACTTGCAGATACCATAACGAGAATAGAAGATGCACAAAGGTTCTCCCTGTTAAAATTAAACAACCATGTATAACGTTTACCACCCAAACTATACTAAAGTTCTTAAAAGAAAAAACAATAATTTACACTTTAATGAGCATATATAATTCTAATGCTGGAAAGTAAAAGGGAGGGACATGAGTATATTTTCAGAATTTTTTACAAATTCAGGGGAAAACACATGGCCATGCTTTTTGAAATTTATGTCTACAACAAAATTTGGGTTAAGAGATGTGACAGTGATGAGTAAAACCATTTCAGTCTGAGACAACTCACCGGACGTAGAGGAAGGCCAATTGGACTTAAAAGACAATCTGGAGCAGGAATTAATCTCTCTCTGGGATGATTAAATTTACAAACTACACCATATTTACAGTCTCCAGTCTTCAAATAAAACTGGCATTCAGGGTGGCCGGGTCTCTCAGGAAAAACATTCTCCCTCCGCAATGCATAAAACCCAACAGGTAAAGAACCAGAGTGATAGGGAGGGAATGTCCCTTGAGAACCTACATTTTTTGGTACATTCTGTCGTGAAGTTCCATAAATCTGACTATTTCCAATTGCTTGTAGGCTCTCTGAAGATGAAACTGATCCAAGCTGGCCCTGGAAAAAGGCCCATGCACAAGAATGTGGAGATCTTAGTGCTAAAAGTTTGAGCATACACTCAGCTAAACTTAGAAAACTTGTATGTGAAGGTCATATAAATGAATCTGGTGTAGAACAGAGTAGATGAAAGGAGCATATCAAAACATCTCAGTGATACTAGTAATTTATGCCAAACCAAAATCCAAACCAAAAAATGCAGAAGATTACTTTAGCGGAGATGACTCATCTTTGGAGATTGAGACAAATACGCTCCAAAGTATGGAAAGTTATCAGTTATACGTGAACGTACATTTTTCTGAAGGACTGATGCCTCCTCACTAAGAACACAACCTATTTAGATTGTTTTATTCTAACATATGCAACAACAACAACAAAACTTCATATTAAATAGTCTCTAGTTGCTTCTCCAGGCTTTTTTCAAAACTCTCCTTATTGTCTTACAAGGAAAAAAATAGCATCATAAGAGTCAAAGTGGATGGCCCAAATCTTGAATATTCTTCTATATTATGATTAGAATCACATTGAAGCAAAATCAAATAAACGGGCATTTGGCATCCAAAAAAGGGAAGAGAAAAGCATACAAGAATAATTTCTCAAGAATATGCATGGAAGGAATTGAAGTACTTTGAAAAGGATGAGCTAAAACTTACACCGTATGCATTCCATTCTGGAACTGATACCACTCCCTGAGGTAAAATAAGAGAAGCATAACTTGATGGCCCTTGCCACTGTGGGCTGGGGATAAAAGATGCCCTTGACCAATTTGTAGTTCCTCCTGGATATGACTGCTGACCAGGTGTAATTGGGGAATGGATGGTAGGATAAGCAGGGGGTCCAAGCATTGAACCCGTCCTATCAGTAGGTTGTGGATGGTGGAATTTACAAGTGCTCCCAAACTTACACTGTCCAGTTCTTAAATAATAAGCACATTCGGCCTCATTCTGCATGCAAGAGGCGGAAGATCAGAATAAGAAAGTTATAAAATTTTACCAGGGGAAAACGCACCTCAAAAAAATTAAGATTAACTTTACACAAGTGATAAACTCTTGCGTGTCTGCTAGACTACAACATGACAACACATAAACTAGAAAAAGTGTTAAATATATATGTTGCGGCTAAATAATGAGAGATACAGCTACTATCACTATAACACAACCTTCTTTAAAGAAGAAAACAGCTATTCTGCTTTCAATAACAGATGTATACTGTGCCAAGAAACAAGCCAGTGCCTATCCATCCGATATGAGAGTATCACATCTCTAGATATGTGCTATAAGGAAATTGGTAGAAGTCATACACACATAGCACGGACAAAAAGAAAATGGAAATAGGGTGAACATGATGTGCTAGAGCTACTACAAATTATAATTCGATAAATACTAAAAGTGAGAGGAAATGTAAATTCGAACCGGACGAAGTGGATAGCCTAATATATTTAAAGAAACTCTTCCAGCAATTCCAACTTTGTCTCGAGGATGATGAAACTTGCATGTTGTTCCAAACTTGCATGTTCCAGTCTTCACATAATACTGAAGAGTAATTCCAAAGATTATTAGTGCATCCAACAAGTAACTATAGAAGCAAAGGATGACATCTTATTTTTTATTTTTTTTGGATAGGGAGGGCTGGGGAAAAGGCCCTCATAATGACAAGAAATTGAGCATAGCATCTACCTTGACTTTCTAACACAGAGGGAAGATGTGAAGAAAGCAGCAAAATGGGAGGAAAAGAAAGCCATACAATTCCATATGTCATCAAGGTGATATTTTGGTTATATGAAGCTACTTAGCCAGTGACAGTTATCTAAAATCAATACTTTTACTATGTAAATGCATGTGCCATTGTTGTGCACACATACAATAATTGCCCATCTATATGACTTCAGTCATTGAAATTTACGAATTTCAATTACTAAATAATTTCATCCAATCAAGCTTTCTACTAGATGAATAAGGACAGCATTATATAATTATGTGAAATGAAAATATAAGAGAAAGTAAACAAGTACAATAGTAAGCTCAGAATACTACGGTTTATGCCAAAAGTTGTTTTCTGAAGCACATATAAGTACCTTCCCATTTATGAAAGAGATTAAGAATAAAGACATGCCTGACATTCAGGTTGTCCTAATCTTTCCGGGTGTTCTCCCTTCATCCTTGCAGTGGCAATAGCCTGGTAATAAGAGAATAATCGGATTAACTGAACAATTAATAAATATACACAAATAATAGTAAAATTAAGACAGTAACTTCTAGTGGAATATGGTACATAATAAAAACTGTCATGTGAAAGAACAACCAAGTGTGAGCATCAATGAACACACCGCGAATGTGCTTCTCTTCTAAAGTCCGCAACTAAAGCCAATATTTTTAGGATTTAAGCAGAATATGCCGAAATGAAAATGCACTTGTATACAACCCAAAAAAATCAGGGCTTCGTGATAGGGATTTTTTTTTGTTTCTTTTTTATGATATCCTAATCTAAAAGAAATAGAAAGCGAGAAAACTTTATTTCTTGCTTAATTAGTAACAATTAGATAACCAGAACAATTAAAAATTAGGGGAAGAGAAAGAATTCTGAAAAAAGAAGAAGAAGAAGATACTGAAATAATCTATCAGACTACTTTAACTGTTAAGTTTTTAGTGCTTATAAATCTAGTCAAGATGTATCAAATACTATCTCAGTAATATAATTAGCTTGGCTTCGTAACAATTTGTCCAAACATAGTAACAAATACCATTGTCCTGTTGGGGGGATGATTGAAACGGCATGTTGCCCCAAATCTACAATGACCTGTTCTGATATAATAAGAACAATCAGGTTCCCCAGGACGTTCTGGATAGGACCCAGATTCCATTGTTTCACTTGTTTGAAAATTCATTTGCCACATTGCATCTGAAATAGCATTAAAAAAGTAGTTGAGCACAAGCACCACAGAAATCATCCAACGAAATAATATAAAAAGAAGAAAGAAACATGCAAAATTTCCAACAAATAATTTCTCCACAATCGTAATACAGCTTGTTTTCCTCCTACTGCACTCACAATAACTCCATATTTCTCATTTTTACACTACCCCACCGGCCCACCCCACTATCTCACTAAATGAAGTTTAGCAGCACGTGCCTCCAGAAGTTCAATGTGGAACAAACAAACATAAAAACCACAAAAAGAACGTATGTAAATGCACATCTATGCAACAGAAAACATAATGCTGCTATAACAAAGAAGTTGGAAAAGGAATTTCTCTATTTTTCACAATTTGATTACTGAGTATTCATACACCCTGATCAGCAACTGGAAATCATTAGAAATGAAAAACCAAAACCTAGAATTTTCAGAGTCTGACTTTCCAGAGGAAGCCTTAAACGATCAAAAGCACACCCGTGACAACAATATATCGATCGAGCACAACAAACATATACAAATACATATCACGATTTCATACATTATGATGCTTTTTGCAATCCTGATTCCATGTAATTTACCACTTATACTTTGTAATTTTTAAACATGAATAAAATAGAATATTCTATAACAGAATAATTCCAAATTCTTTACGACACGTAGCTAAAAGCAGGCCATTATTAATATGTGTTAATAATTCCTTAATGGTATATTAGTTGTATGCAACTAATATACTTTTCCTAAAAAGCACTTTTCCAAAAAGCAGATTCTTATTTCCTGTATTTAAACATGTATTAGTTCATTATATTTTAAGATTATAAATATATTTCCAATATATTCAATTTGGTATCAGAGCAGAGATATGGTAATTACTGGTGATGATACTATTGAGATGGATAAATTACAAAGACAACTAGCCTCTGAATTCGAGATGAAGGACTTAGGTGAACTAAAATACTTCTTAGGAATTGAGATAGCCAGGGGTAGAGAAGGAATATATCTGTGTCAGAGGAAGTACATTATTGATTTGCTAACAGAGACAGGTATGTTGGATTGCAAACCAATTGACACTCTTATTGAGCAAAACCATTGTTTAGCAGAGTATCCAGATCAGATACCAACTGATCGAGCTCGCTATCAGAGATTGGTTGGACGTTTGATTTACTTAGCTCATACTAGACCAGATGTTGCATATGCAGTAAGTGTGGTGAGTCAGTTCATGCATAATCCAAGTGAGAACCATATGAATGCTGTCTTGAGAATTTTAAGGTATTTGAAATCGGTTCCAGGAAGGGGAGTAATGTTCTCTAAACACAACAATCCTCTTGAAGTCTGTGGATTCACAGATGCAGATTGGGCAGGAAGTATTACAGATAGAAAGTCAACATCGGGTTATTTCACCTTTGTGGGAGGAAATTTGGTTACATGAAAAAGTAAGAAGCAGAAAGTGGTGGCACGATCTAGTGCTGAGGCCGAGTATAGAGGTATGGCTCATGGGGTTTGCGAATTGCTGTGGATAAGAACTTTGTTATTGGATTTGGGTTTCGAACTCAAAAATACTATGCAGATGTATTGTGACAATCGGGCAGTCATTGATATATCACAAAATCCAGTACAACATGATCGCACTAAGCATGTAGAGGTTGATCGTCACTTTATAAAAGAAAAGTTAGATGTCAAACTTATTAGTTTTCCTTTTGTTCCACAGAAGAGCAGCTTGCAGATATACTTACCAAAGGAGTTTCCAAGAAGGCATTATACGGTTCACTAATCAAGTTGGGTATGATCGATATCTACGCGCCAACTTGAGGGGGAGTGTTAATAATTCCTTAATGGTATATTAGTTGTATGCAACTAATATACTTTTCCTAAAAAGCACTTTTCCAAAAAGCAGATTCTTATTTCCTGTATTTAAACATGTATTAGTTCATTATATTTTAAGATTGTAAATATATTTCCAATATATTCAATTATATGCACACAGAGAGAGAGAGAAATGGCAACATCTTCAGGAAGGAGGAAAAAAACTCATATTCTCTGCGTATATGCGATTCTAAAAGAGGAATAAGAACCAGAAACTCAAATTCAAATCATTGTAAATCCAAATTGAAAAAAAGATGTTCGATTCCGAATTTCCGATGATCGATCAAACACAATTTCAGTAGAAGATAGCTCATAACGGATCATTGAAGGAAAAAAAACAAACAACATCATTTTGAATTAGTAGCGAAAACAATGATATCGACGGAAACAGAAACAATGAAAAGACAAACCTTGGCTAAGAGACGGTAACAATGAGGTATCCCCGATCACAGGCGCAAGAGACATCGGAATTCCATAAAACCGGGTCACCGCATAGTCACTGTAGCAAATCCGCAACCGGAATTCCCATTCCCCTCCTCTGTCAGTTCTCCCTTTTCTCTCGACTACCCACAATAACGATCACTAGTCTTTCGAAAGAGAGAGAAACAAATATTTAGAGGAGAGGGAGAGAAAGAGTATGTTTTCTTTCCTATTAAGAGAGAAGAAAAATGCGTTTTCTTTTTCCTTTATTTCTTTTCACCTTTTTTTTTTTTTTTTTTAATTCTTAGTAGAAAGAGAAAGAGCGTTGTGTTCTCCTCTCCACAAAATGAAGAGAGGGAATAAAAACCAACCAACCAAAGAAAACCATCTCTTCTCTATTACTTTCTACACCCCCATTTGGCAAATTATATGTTCGAGATGACTGTAATCTGTGCTTATTTATAAACATTAATTGATAAATTTAAATGTATTAATAAAAAATATATTTAATTGATTAATTAATAATAAATGAATTAAATTTAATGATTAAAAATAAAAATAACCTTTTATAAACACTATTTGATAAATTTAAATGTATAAAAAAAAATATTTAATTTATTAATTAAATTTAATTACTAAAAATAAAAATAACCTTTTATAACCTTCTGCTTTATATTAAAATTAATGAAGTGTTATATATACTTCAATATTTAAAACATTGTAAAACACAACGTGTGTGGAGCGGACAAACTTTCTACAACACAAGGGTTTGTATTTGATTATTTTTAATTAAAAATAATATATTTTTAATTAAAATATTATAATTGATTTTATTTATAAAAATTGATTTATTTATTTCTAATCGGAATCAATATAATTTAATGTTACACAACTTATAATAACTTCCATGACTTTTGGCTTATGACTTTCTACGACAGGAGATAGGGAGACATTTTCGTCATGCGAATAAAGTTTACTGATTCACATTCAAAAACTAAGAATAACTAAATATATTCTATTTAAAAAGGTTTTTTTTATTATCTTAACTTTATACTTTAGTTTTTGGATTATTTAGATTAAACATATGTATTTTAAGTATTTTTTTATGTTTTTTAAATTAAACATCTTAACTTAAAAAAAACTTATATTTGAACACCGTGAATACAACTTAACCCAACTAATGAGTAATAGGTTGATCAATTGAGGGTTGGTTAAGATCCTTATTAATCCGAAAAACTAAAAGTCGTAAATGTTAAACCGAAAGCCGACCTCCTAAGCCATGTCCACCCGTGTAAATTAAATAGATAATAGTAGTAGCTTTATGACTATATGGGGCTAACATTTATATTGTTTTCATTATTTTTTGTTAAAAAATTTACAGTTAAATATAATATTAAAAATTAATTTTATTAATAAAAATAATATAAATAATATAAATTTTAATGGAATTAAATGTTAGGATCTTTTCTAATAATTTAGATGTTATAGTATTTTTACTATTGGTTTAAAATGTTAAATACATCAAACATATTTAAGTCATGTAAATATGAAAAAAATAATTTGAAGAAAATAAAAATAAAAATATCAGAAAAGTTTATGAAATTTGGAAGAGCTATCAAATTAAATTAATTTTTTTTGCTAAATAAATTAAATTACCTTAGAAATATAGAAAGCTAAAAAATAAAAATAAATACAAAATGAAGATAAAAGAAACATATTGAAAAATGTATCAAAACTATTTAATAATTAATAAAAAAGAAAAATGTAAGGTTATTTAAACACTTAAAAATATAAAGTAAGGATTACTTAAAAGATTTGCTATTATTATTATAAAATATAATGGAAGCATGTCATATGTACTATTTTTTATATAACATTTTATAAGTGAATAAAATCGAGAATGATAAAGCATCTATTTTTTTTTATGAAATAAGTGTTCATTTTTGAATCATTTTTATTCACTTGTTATTATATATTGGTGACTAAATTAGCTTTTATTTTTATTAACTTATATTTAGCTTAATTTATTTTTTAAAGTTATGCTTAATTTTTTGTTATTTATTATATAATTTACCATGACAGACTATATATATTTTCTTATTAATGGAAATTATTCATTTTATATAATAATAAAAAATCATATAAACATTAGCAATGACCAGTGTCCAATGAGGAGAGGAGGAGGAGGAGGAGGAGGAGGCTGGTAGGAAAACTATCAAAAAAAAATATACTGGACGAAAAATGGCACGCGTGTACTTGGAAGTAAAGAGAGTATGGGGTCGACAAGGAAATATTGGTGGGAACACGAGGATCACGTTGAGGTGGGGGAGGACTTGGGAAATAGGTAGGGGGAATAGCTATAGAAGTATAGATGATGTTATAGATTACAATAATTACATATCTACGTATTTATGAGAATTTATATTTCTAAAATAATAAATAGTATTCTCAAAGTAAATTATATATTTTTAAGAATTTTATTTCCAAAAATTGAAACTTTCATATTTTAATAGCAGAGTTATTGACAGAACAAGTAAAGTAAGCGAGCATCCCTTCCTTATTTTTAGTCTCTGATTTAAAAGTTATCTTCATTTATATTTAAAATCTTTATGGTGACATACGGATTTCGAATATGGATCCAAGTAGGAATGACACTTCATGTAAGCTTTGTAATTTCGAATTAATTTGAATTAATCATTAATTCAAATTTAATTTAATTCAAATTTAATTTGAGTTACTAAAAGTGAACACGAATTTAAAACAAACACATACAAGCTTATTAAACTGGTTAAAACTAATTCAAATTGTTAATTACGTGTTTTTTAGTTAATTAAATTCTTTTTTTATAAATCAAAAAATATATTTAATGATTAAAACATATTAGTTCAAATAATATTACATAAAACACTAAAAAATGAGTAAAATAATATTACAATAACTAATCTTTTGAATAAATAATAAATTAATATTAAATGAATATCTCATGCATATAACAAAGTTCATAGAGATAATACTCTTCCTCGTACATACATGTTATATTACAATAACTAGTTAATAAGCATTTGATCCACATTGCACGTGTCTCTTATAACACACTTACTATAATTGCGCGTGAAAATATTTGTTTTATTCTTATATTTATTTTGATAAATTTGACCACAATACTTATATTTTTGTCGTGAAATATTACGAGAAATCAAAGGAAGAGACTCAAAAGTTTCATATCCATGATCTTTTGGATATTATAATTTGCGTTTTTGAATTTGAAAGAATGTCAATGGTTGTTTCAACTCTCTCTAGTGTGTTTTTCATTACATTAGCTATGTCATTTCTATCCATTTTCATATCGCATTTTTGACTGAAACTGAACTATGCTTGCAAATTAATAACCCAAAGTTAAAACAATAAACAGATTAATTAATCAAAAACTAAAACACACAATACAGATTTATCATGTATGCACAACAACTAGCTCTCTCTCTTCGGGAATACAAATTTAACAACACCAGCTCATAAGTTATGAATACAATATAGTAATTACTAATATACTGCTTTCAAATCATAATATGCCTCTTGTTTTTAAATTATTTCTTTATTTTCTAAAATTATATTTATAGTTGAGTTTGCTAATTAAACATGAAAAAATGAACAAATTATGACTTATTTATAACTCATGTGAATTTTGTAATGTGTTATATATATATATTAATTTTGTAGTAGCATTTCAGGTCAAACTTAGCTCAATTTTTTTTATCATTTGAACCGATCCAAATTTAACTCGAATATAATTCGATTCATATTCGATTTAGGTTATACAATTCGATCAATCGAATTACGATACAAATTATCACCCTTAGTTATCAATAAGACTAAGCGTAGCAAGGATCTCATCCTCGTTTTTTCATCTCTGATTTACAATTTATCCCCCTTCCCATTTAAAATCTTTATGGTAACATATAGAAATCTCTAGTGGGAACATAGACCCTTAATGAGGAATGATGATCCAAGTAATATTTTAAATATTATTTTTAAAATTTTAATAATTTTATTATTATTCAGAAAAAATTATAAAAAGATTAAACCAATAATAAATATTTTATAATAAAAAATAAAATTTTAAGTCTATAAATAATAAAGAAATAAATAAAAATAAAATATATGTAATTATAACTATATAATCATTTTAGATTAAATAACATTGATATAATCTTTTTACAAATTTTTTTAAAATAATAAAAATAAATTATAATATTTTGGATTTTAGAATTTAAATAAATATTTTCAATAATTTTTAAAATAAAAATTGTGATATTTTAATAGAATAAAAGCATAATTTAAAGATGAATTATAAGATTTTAGAATGTTAAAATTTAATTAAGTAACTTAAATAATTTTTATAAAAAAATTATTGATATTTTAATAAAATAAAAACACAACTTAAAGATGTAATATATAATATATAATACACTATGTAATTAGTATGAGTTTAAATATAGATAAATCTATAAAATAAATTATATATTTATTAAAATTGGGCATACATTTTCGTAGAATCGTGGAGGATATGTATTTTCCTTCCTTACTCCACCTTATATTATAAAATATGAATTCTCTTTTCTCGTTTTTTGTTTCCTATTTTTAATTTTATTATCTTCATCATTACTTCTAATCGAATAATCTTTATATAAAAAATTAACAACCATGAATTACAACAATTATTTTTTAAGAAATAGGTCTAACTATATTTATTTATTGGAAATATTTTCAAAAAAATATATAAAATATACTTTTTATATTCATTGGCACAATGCCTCTCTTCGTTACATATTTAACATCAACATGCATTTTTTCTTTCCTAAATGACTATAATTCCTATTTTTAGGAGGTTTATACCTCTTTCTTTTAAAATATCTCTTCTTATAGGTTTTCCTATTACATATTCTTTTATATTTTTGAAAATCTTATTTTTTAAATTTATATATTTTAAATCTCTTGCATTGTTTATATTTTTGTTTGTATGGTTTTATGTTACATTCATATTTTTTTGGTATTCTAAAATCTTTTATATCACAACAGGTTTTATCATTTCCTCTTACTTGTTTATATTTCTTTCTTTCTTAGCATTTATTTAATTATCCATTTTTTAAGGTTTCTTATTCTTCCTCTGAATGTCTAGTATGGTTTTTATATTTCTCTGATTCCAACTTTCTATCAAGGTCTTATATAATGTTACAGGTAATTTTTGAAAAAAAATATTTTTTTATAAATTGTTTGCTTAGAGATTGTTAATTTATGATAATACATTTCATATTCACAAATAAAAGAATTTATGTAAGACATTTTACAAATTTTCATATTTGTTATATGCTATTTGACTTTATTAATTTTATTTTCATTGGATTCAATGATAGTTCTTCTTTTATCTTCTCCAATAAATTTCTTATATATTTTATGTATTACTATATCAAAGTTTTCTCTTCCTATGTGAGCATTCCCTTGCATTAATAAATATTATTAGTCTGTTAAATTTGAAAACCAAATTTTAATATCTCCTATCATTTTATGAGCTACAAATATCTTACAGATTGAAGGGTTTCTTTGTGTAGTTTAAGAGGTTTGTATGAGTACACTCATACCACTAGCCATTCATCTAAGGTTTTCTTATCTCTTACACAATCTATATCTAATAGATTAGATTTATAATTATATAGAGTTTGAATTCTGGTGAGATATTACATCTAGTTCCCAAATGCAACATTTTTTTTTCATTTTGGGTGGTTTTCTTCTTCTATCTATCGTGTTAGACTCTCCTGACCTTTGCCTATTTATTTCCTCCCTGTGTGGATCAAATATTTTTTCTTGGTAAGAAATTGATAATGAAATTGGTTTTATATAATTTTTCAGGATCATGATTTTTAGTTCAAAATCAGTATCATTGATTATTGTCACATTATTTTCTTCTTTGTTTGTACAAAGTTTTTCATTTTGATATTCTTCTAATTCTTCATTAGTTAGTATTAATAAACTAACTAGTTTTTCTATATAGATATCTATTTTTGGGATTCATGAATTGTTCCTCTTATTATTTGCTATATGCCGTTAGATTGAAATTATATCTTTTTTATTAGATTTTTTCATCTAATCTCCTAGGTGGTTCTATTCTTAGTCCTTCTAGGGGATTATATTTATGATTTACAATATCATTGTTTCTATATATGTTATATATATTTTTTCTTAGTTTTGTAAATTTTATATGTATATCTTGTTAAAGTTTTTTATAAATATACTACTTTATTTCTTTTAATAATTCTTTTTGTGTTTCTATTATACTTTATAGGTATTTCATGTTTACTTCCTGAACTAGATCCATTTTCTATTCTTTTTGTGTTTCTATTCTTCCTTTCGGGAATTAATTAAGTAAATTAACGAAGCTGACTAACTATACATTGAGTTGTTAACATGCATTTGCACACCTACATTAAAAAGGTAGCCATAATATATCATGCTGTGTTTTGTCATTAATTTTTTTTTTTTGAACTGAAAAGTATGCGAATTTTGAGGAGTTTGGAAAATTCTACTTTTTCTTTTATTGGTGTATCTATTCTTTCTCTGAAATGAGCCTATATTAATATTTGAATTCCTCCTGAATGAATGTATCCAATTTTTTCTTTTTTCTTTTAGGAAATTTTGGATAGTTTATTTAATCTAGTTTCCTTATCAATTAATGATATATTATACATTCATTTTTGTATCTGTGATATTAATGTTCATTTCTTTATTGATTATTCCATAATAAATTATATATTTCCTTAAGAATAATTTGTTTAAAGATGTAAATGATGAGTTTTTAAATTTATCTCTTTCACATTTAATTTTTCCTTTTGAATTTCTTCAAAAAAAAATTTACTTATTACCATTTCATGTGAAAAGATCTAAGATGTCTTCTATTTCTAATTATATTATTCATTAGTTTTTTATTATTTCTCCATTTTGTTTTTGTTAAATTTAAATTTCGTTATATTTGGGAAATATTTTTAAAATTTTAAAATTTTTTAAGATATTTTTTAAACTACCTCAAAATTTGAGAATGTTTTTGATATTTATCCAATATTTTTATATTTCAATGTGTATATATATACACTTAATATTTTGTTTTTAATTTAACAACTAAATTACCATCACTCTAGTATATCTTTAATTAAATAATATGTCATTGAGTTGCACTCGACAATATAACTTAATTATTATTATTATTATTATATAGTATTTGTTTTTACCTTTTTGCCCTCACCAATAAGTTACGGGATAATGTAAACTAATTTTATCATAATTGCATGACAATGTAGCCATATAACTAGATGTCACATTCTATAGCGATAGAAGTTTGGTGATTTTTTGGTCAGGGTACCTATCACCGTTCATATATATAGATTTATATGGAAATGCACAATACTTTTGCTAGATAATAAATTTATACATGTTTCAAGGCTAGATAAGTCAATTTTTGATTATCCAGACATTTCAATATAATAATAGCTTCATAGTGGTACCCAATTAGGAATGGGCACGGGGACGGGCGGGGACGGTTTTTGATATAACCGTCCCCGAACCGAATTATAAAACCTATAACCGAAACCGCCCGAAAACCGTTACGGTTCGGGGACGGTTTTTTACCCGCGGGTAACGGTTCGGGACGGTTATGAAAAAAACCCCGAAAAAAAACCGAAATATATATATAATTTAATTTATTAAATATATATAATTAATTTTTTATTTATAATTTAATATATAATTTAATTAATTAAATATAATTAATTTCGGGTACGGGCGGTTACGGTTTTTAGTATAACCGTAACCGAACCGTAACCGTTATTTCATATTCGGTTTTTAACCGAAACCGTCCCCGCCCCCGAAAATTACCGGTTAAAAACCGAACCGCCGGTTCGGATAACTGCGGATAACCGAACCGCCGGTTCGGATAACTGCGGATAACCGAACCCGCAGTTTTTTTGCCCATCCCTATACCCAATTAAGTCTTTCACGTTCTGTAAAAAGAAAAACTAAAGTTAATCCAATGGTTTGAACAATGTTGATTGACATGACCGACCTCAGAGGTAACATTGTTTTCAACAAATAAGTATTGTGGTGGTCGGTCGACTGATGTGTGAGTCTTTGAACATTAATTAGACCCAATAGCGATGGTCGGATTTGATGTTCGGAAATTAATTGGTTATATTTAAACCGATCAATCACAACCAAGCATTTTTTTGTCGGTAACTTTCGAATACCTCTACGGCTCTACCTCTAGCATCATTATCATCTGAAAAGTCGTTCAAAATCAATGCTGATGGTATCTCGATTTTTAAACTCACTTATGGTTTAATGAGTAAAACTATATTTTATTTGATAATTTATATATTTTTTTCTTTCTTTATATATTTGTTGAAAATTTTTGAATGAAAAAAACATTTCATCTCTCAAAATGAAAGAAACGACAATGATTAATTGAATTTAGTTATTTACTGGTTTTTGCAGCTGTTTCTTTCTTTTCTTTAAAATTTTACTGTTACAAAACCGTTTTATATGTTTACATTTTAATTCCTTTTATTATTATCTCTTTAGACAAAGAAGAAAATGCATAGAAAAAAAAATTATCTTAAAAATATCATATTATAGTTAATCATTTTATTTTAAAATATATTTTTTTGAAATTTTTAAACACACGGTTAGAAAAAAAAATTATATTAAAAATATCATGTGATACATAAGTTTTGATCATTTCTTTACTCAATTTATATTTTATATCATTTAAATTTAAAATAATATAATATTTATTTTTCGGCTATTTCTCTTTTTATGTAATAGTACTTAATTTGATTATGATTATATTTCATTATTAATCTTTTTTTTTTTACATTTTCTTACCTAACTAATTACGGTGCTTATATTAATTTCCTTTACAATTAATACTGCTTTTTTGTTCATAGTATTTTATTAGCATTTATTTTTGTTATTTGCTCATTACTTGTATCATTTTATTTGTTTATCTTTTTAGTTTGTCAGTTATCAGTATTATTTTATGTCTTTAATCTTTTGCTGCAACGTTGAAATCTTCTTTAATCTTACCCGTCTATTTGATTCATGGTTAATGTTTATGTTATTGAAATGTTTTATCCATTTCTTATTTTTCAGTTTCATATTTATTTACTACTTTTAAGCAATTAATTTTTATGTTTTAATTTAATTATCATTTCTTATATGATATTAATGCTTTACTTTTTAATCTACTCTTGCTTACTTTTAGTAAGCCATAAACTTAAACTTTATGTTCTCTTATTACAATTGTTTAGATATTAAGTTTTATCTATACTTAAAGTCTATGCTTATTTGTGGTTTTATCTTTGGGTTTGATTTGAATTTTATGAAATTTCGACATCATTATAAGTTTTTTGCATGTGTTAAAGGTTTTTGTAAAATTACTTTTCAAGTTTTGTATATTGACGAAGGGAAAGATAAACGATTTTGTGCCTAACATTTAGCCATGAGTTATGTGTTGAAATCATTTGGCATTACGATGTGATGTTCTCTACATACTTCATTAATTGGTTTATCTTAGCTTTTTTTATGCTTGTTTGGTTAAAAAATGACAATATTGATTTATGAAATTTGTTATAGACTAAAATTTGGTTGGCTATTTCATTAGAATATATATGGTTTTTATTTTCTGCCAATTCGATCGATTATTACTACCCCTTGGCTTTCATATGAGAATTCTGAGAAGATAAAATTTTGACTTTTGAAAATAGTATTTTGTTTATTTAGTTTTTTGAAAATTTGTTACGATAATAATATGTTGTTAATAAAATTAATCTTTTTACGTATTTATTGCTATCTATTTTCGTTCACATATTTTTGTTTCGAGAATAATATAGATTAATTTTGGTTTTGTAACATTGAAGTTTAATAAATTTATTTATGATATTATTTTATATTATTGTTATATTTGTATTAAACGATCAAACTGGAGATGAAACTTTGGGAACTAATTCTCATATTTTTGGGTATGAGAATATCAATATGATTAAAAAAATTATAAATTTTTATAAAAAAAATATTTTTTGAATGAATTTGTATTTAACTAACGATATTTTTGTGATTAACAAAATATTGCAATTTTATAATACAAAAATAATATATATTTAAAATTAGAGAAGTTGATATTTTATAATTGATACACTACTTGATTTCTTTTTATAAAATAAGAGAATTCATATGTGTTAAATAATGAAAATTTATATTTAATAATATTATTTGATTTTGAGTTTTGAAAATAAATAAATTTTGTATTAGTGAAAGTTAGTGAATAATATATTCGTTTTAGTTGAATTTTTTGTACTTAAAAAATAATGAATTTTATGTTTGTTAGTTTTATAGTTTTACAAAGTAAACAAAATTTGCATCTATGAAATAATTTATTTTGAAATACAAGAAATGAAGAATTTTGAATTCACAAAAAGAAATAAATGTTGTATTTAAAAAATAATCAATTTTATATCATTGAGTTTGAAATAATTAATTTTGTAAATATATGAATTATTGGGTTTTATATTTTCTTAATTACGAATCGAAACTAGATTTTAATAAAACTAAAATTTTAAATTAAATGAATTAAATTAAATTCTCACATTTATTATTATATTTTAAAGTTTAATTTTGATTCTTTTTAAATATCAGTCCATCTGAAAGTATTAATTTATTTTTGAGATGATAACGAATATAATGGATAATATTGACATGTTGGTTCTAATATTTGTTTTTTATATGAATTTGATCGGATCTCATTCAAATCATTTAAGATTTGAGATAAGTTGTGAATGAGAAACTTTGCAACCTTTGAAGGTAGGCAAAGTGATCCTAAAGATGACATTTGAAATAGAATGATTATAAACAATGTATTATATGTACTAGAAATCTAGAGTAAATATGATAGGTTTGTTGCTTGAGAAACATGGATTCCAGATAAATGTTGTGTCCAATAAAATCATATTGTCCACAAATGGAATGTTTATATTAAAAGGCTATGTAATTGAGAGACTATCCAAACTCAATGTAATGACCTTTAAGTTAGATATTAATTAATATTAATTATGTTATTAATTATTTATTTGTCATCCAAATTATGGAATAGAAAACTAGGTCAAACTAGGTCATGTGTGAAAGTTAAATAACATAGATTATATACTAGTTTTACAAATTGTTTTAAAACATAAGTGTGAGATTTTATGTTATCTTTTTTAATTAACTAATGAGCAACATAAAACTCCCTTATTAGATTCATAATGTTTTATGTAATTTGAAATTTGTTTAAATAAAGGATGATAATAAGTATTTCATATTTTTTTGTCGATGATAACATAAAATATTCTTATGTATATTTACATAAAAGTAAAGATGAAGCTAAAAAAATTATTTTTATAAAGCTGAAGTTGATAATCAATTTAACAAGAAAATCAAGGTTTTGTAAAGTGATTATGATGATAAGTATGAATCATTATTTGGTGTACTCTATGTAAAATACGAAATCATACATGAAACCAAAATGTTGTTATTGAACGGTATACATCATGCCTTAATATAAATGAAGAAATATAATACTATCAAATTTTGGATGATCTCAACATTAATGAAAAAGTTATATTATTGGGTAATTATCTTTTAATAAAGTATCCCAAAAGAAGACACTTGAGACACCGTATAAGTTACTTAAAGGAATTATGGATTCCTAAGAATACTTACGAGTATAGGGGTATCTTACAAAAGTGACTATATCTACATCTATGAGAGTGAATATAGGTTTTGAAACAATATATTGTATTTTATTGGATATGCATTTCATATCAGTGCTTATCAATTTTTGATGCATGTGTCAAAGATCACACAAGATATTGGTAATGTAACCAAGATATTTGTTTTTCTTTAAACATGTAGCTGTTTATATGTCATAAAAAGAATAAAGTTAATTTAAACAAACTTATTAGACTATGAATGAAGATAGTCAGAACCAAGGTGGTTATGTCAAAGACACAGAAAATGATTATATCATCTAGTGTCTTTACATTGTTTACATGCTAATTGTGGGTAAGGATGTGCACGGGTACGAATGGGGATGACTTTTGATATAACTGTCCCTGAATCGAATTATAAAATTTGTACCCAAAATTACCCAAAATTTATTACGGTTTGGGGATGATTTTTACTCACATGTAACGGTTCGAGACGGTTATTAAAAAATACTCGAAAAAACCGTTTTTTTCAAAAATTTTAAAAAAATTCTTAATAAATCCTAATTATTAATTAATGTATAATTTAATTTAATAAATTTATAAATTAATTAAATAAATATAATTAATTTTGAGTACGGGTGGTATGGTTATCAGTATAACCTTATCCGAACTGTACTCGTTGTTTCATGTTCAATTTTTACCCAAAATTATACCCGTCCTTGAAATTTATCGGATAAGTGTGGATAATTGAACCCACAGTTTTTTTACACATTCCTAATTGTGAGTAATTATGATAAAATTATCAAATCTAATGAGAATATGTTGAATTCAAGGTTTGACATGAAAGACATGAGATCTGTCGATATAATTATGAGAATTAATATATCAGGATATTAAGCAATCTCATTTTATGTCAATGAGAAATTGAATAATGGTGATTTTAAAATTTTAAGAATTTGTAGATGTAAATCTAAACTTATCTAATAATAGAGGTGAATATGTTTTAATTGGAATATACTAGAGTGATAGAAAGTCTTATATATTTGATGAGTTTTACAAAAATAAACATAACTTACGTTGTAAGTAAACTAAATAGATATACCAGTAATCTAAGATCTGGTTAATGAAAATATATTACAAAATTACTTAGATAATTAAGATACACACGTAACTATAGACTATACTACACAAGATATCCAGCTATATTCGAAAAATACGGTGATGCAAACTAGATATTTGATATGGAAGACTCAAAGTCTACCAATGAATATATATTCACACTGAGTGGTGCAATTGTTTTATAGAAGTTTTCTAAATAGATATGCATTGTTAAATCCATGATGAAATCTGAATTCATCACTTTGGATAAATATGACGAAAAGGTCGAATGACTTTGTATTTCTTAGAAGATATTCTAAAGTGGTCAAAGGATGTGTTGACAATTTACATTCATTATAATAGTCTGCTATTGACAAGGCACAAAACAATATGTATATTGATAAGTCTCATATAAGTGGTCTCTTATTTATAAGAGTAATCCATGAAGAGTAACCTATAATATTCTACTGTGTAAACTTTTCATAAGAATTATTGAAATCCTTAGCTTAACATGTATCCTACGAGTATAGTTGTTTTTATTATAGGAATAAACTTGAGCTGAATTTCATATTGATCTTACTAAGTCTCTATAATTACGTTGTCCCTTTAAGCCTAGATCTTGGGTTCTTCAGTCAAGTAGGTTGGTTTCTTTTGCAAATCATATTCTTTTATGGCCTCATTCCTATTTCTCTCGATGACGTATCAACTAACTCTTATAGAATTAAACATATATTTATAATCAAAACAAACATAATAGTGAGAACCAAATAATATCGGGAAAGATTCATGTATGAAGTATATCATCGCTTATATAAACAGAAGAACAGTTCAAGAACATCACGTATATTAGTTAGTCAGTAAGGTAAATATACATTCACAAAGAGATGTTTAAATGGTAACACCTATTTATTCTTTGCAGGTTTTGAACCGTTGAACTTTATATCCATGTCAAATTTGATTTGAGTCATTCTTTTTAAAAGCTCCATCATTTTTTATTCATGTGGAGGATTAATGAAATTTTTTGAATTAAAAAATCGTTTTATCTTTCAAAAAGAAAGAAACGGTGATAATTAATTGAATTTAATTATTTAAGAGGAAATCATTTCTTTCTTTTCTTTAAAATCCCACAATTACAAACTGTTTTGTATGTTTGTATTTAAATTTCTTTTATTTGATTTCCTTTCTTTTCTTTAAAGTTCCACAATTACAAACTATTTTGTATGTTTGTATTTTAATTCCTTTTATTTATTTTCTATCTTTTTGTACATGAGTTTCATCTATATATAGATAAAAAATCACTCTCTAAAAGAGAAACAAGAAGTATACTAAATCTATTAATGTACCTATAATTTTTAAAAGGTAAATTTGTATTAAAATGTGATCACTCTCTAAAAGAGAAACAAGAAGTATACTAAATCTATTAATGTACCTATAATTTTTAAAAGGTAAATTTGTATTAAAATGTGATAAAATTATACAAATATAAATATATTTAACCAATTAAAGTACATTAAATTATGATAGTTTTAATACTTTTTAAACACTTATCAATTGCTCCTCAATTATACAACCCTTTAATACAATTGTTTTATTTTTAGTAAATATGAACTTATTAGACTTAACATCTATCTAAAATCCATGCTTCCTAAACAGCGAACCTTTTAAGGTTTTTTCGAATCTTTAACACATACAATACATTGTTTATAGTTATCTTTTTTTTAGAGATTATCTTTAGGATCACTTCATTTCACCCTCAACTATCGAGGCTACAAGGTTCATCATTCATAACTTCTACCGGTTCCCAAATGGTTTGAAGGAAGTGAGTAACACATATATGAGTATATGTGCCTAATAACACTAATATTGATCCATGATTCTTTTGAGTTAGACTTTACGAAATTCATATTAGTGAAATAACTGTAAATATGACAATATCATATATCACATTCGTTATCCTCTCAAAATAAATTAATATTTTTATATACACTCATATCTAAAAAAAACCAAAACTAAATTTTAAAATATGAAAATAATTGTGAGATTTTAGTTTAATACAATTATTTGAAATTAATTTTTTTAAAATTTAAAATTTAGTTTTTCTTGGAACCTAGTTATGATTCATATTTCAACATATACGAAATCTAATAATCCAGATTATAAAATTAAGTACTTCAAAATCAAGAATAAATTTTTTGGACTATTTTGCAAATACAAAAATTATCACTTTTGGCTATTTCAAAGATAAATTGTTTCGCAAATGTTAAATCCACTTATTTCATAAAACTATGAACTTAACGAATACAAAATTTATTATTTCCCAATACAAAAAATTCAACTTGATTAAATACATAATTCACTAATTTTCACGTTAAACCAAAATTTGTAAAAATATGAATTAATTTAGAAAATAATTTTTTTTAACTTTCAATATCTTAATATCAAAATACACTTTAAGAAACTACCACAAATTTTAATTTTTAAAGATTAGTTCACAATTACAAATAAATAAATACAAGTAAATTTAATCAAATTTACAAAATATATCCATATTCACACGTATAAATAAACTCCTGCATTTAATAAACTCCTGCATTTAAATATGGTAAAAAATTGATTGATAATATTTTTAAAGCTAATATATAAATGATATTAATTTAAAATGAACTTTGCACATTAGTTATAATTTAAAATTAATAAATATAATTTAATTGTAGCATAAAAACATTAGTTATAATTCTATAAAACCACTCTATAATACACTTGACTCTTATAGAGATAAAATAGCTTTCAAACAATAAATATATCAATTCAATATATATTTAAGAATTAATAACTTCTACCGATTCCACCCATAAGTCACACGAGCAAAAAGAATGTGACATAGAATGGCTCGTGGTTTATAATGGTTCTGACACGTTAGTTTATAATTAAATTTAATATAAATTAATATATTAATATATTTTTAAAAATGAATATAGATAAATTTAATATTAATATATAAGGTACGATACGGAGAGTCGTAATTCCACTAATAATATTTTATCATTATTATGGGTTATGTTATGTGTTACACGTTAACCAACGTATAATAGATCAGATATTATATAACACGATAAATCCCGAGTACAAACACGGTATAATTCACGTATGAAATATAGATTAGTATGACTGGTTAATTAATAAATAAATCATGTTCCATCACGACATGTTAAGTAATGGGTGAGGTGACATGTCGAGCCGGCTTTTTTTTTTCGACACCACTAACTGTTTTGAATGAATTTTCTCCCAATTAAATAGTTGGTAATATGTGAAGCTCGATCACCGATGGAGGATTTTAGTGCGCAGCAACGTCTTTCTCACCCTTCTCGTTTTTCCGATTGTGAATATCATAGCAAAATACTGGCACTTTGGGATTCCTTATAGTACCAGTAAAGGTACCTATTTTAGAAGGGGGAGAAAGAAAAAACTTCTGTTAGATCTCTATTCAACCCCAGAAGCCGATCCACTTTCTTTTCTTTTATAACAATTTTCCGTCATTTGTTTGATTTTTGTATTACTCTATAGCCTAGGATTCAACAATTCGAAAAATGGGTTTGGGCTTAAGAGTATCTAGAAGGATCAATTTCCATATCTTTACCTTTATCCTTCTCTTCCTCTTCACTGTATATGCTCAGGTTCTCTTTCTATATCTATCTTTGTTGTTATATGTGTTATACCCGTCGAGAAGATTTTTATTTACAATTAGCTGAATGTTCAAGCATGTTATATAGGATACTATTGTTGAAACAGAGAGGAAATGGTCTAGTGGATCCGTAGATCTGGGCCGCCGAAGTAAGGTAAGTGTTTTTGCATGTGTCTATTGATAGACTGTTTGTCTTTCTATAAGATTTAGATAAATGATGATAAATATATTGGCTTTTGATGTTTTGTCTTTTTCCTTCATTCTGGACCTTTATTCATTTTCTTGTTTGTTGATTTGGAGTTCGAATTAAGAAGAAGAAAAGGAAATTAAACTTTTGAATGGAGTTTTTTTATTTTATATGGTGTAACTTGTTGCTTGAAAGCCTTCATCTTTATGTCCAGAGATGATTGATGAGTTTAATATTTAAAAGACTTGACAATCTGAAACAGGTTAGGTACAAATCACAATTATAAGAGTATTTGTAACATTTCTTAAATGACGTGTTGGCCATTGGAGGCATCAAATTTGTTTAGATTGCTTACCATGTGCTTCAGAAAATGTAATTTTTGGATTGACTTTCTGTTGCTTGGCTAAAACCCTGATATACAGCAGTTGAATGTAGTAAACTTTCTTGGTAATGATTTTTTTATGCAGGTTAAATTGGGCGAACTAGGGAAGACTGTCATTGGAGATAAGAGTGACACTGATGCTCTTGATTTTGCTATCAATTTGGACTCTGGTCTTGGAGTTTTTGATGCTTTTTTTGCAAGTTTTTCAATGATTTTAGTCAGCGAGGTTTGTTATTTTAACACTGTTGGCGTCATCTGTTGTGTTTTTCTTTTGTTAGTAATAGCATGCTATAGTTTCTACATGATTTGTTCCAATATCACAAAGTATAATATTTATGCCATTACTAAATAG
This sequence comes from Hippophae tibetana, assembly GCA_037013495.1. Lineage (NCBI taxonomy): Eukaryota > Viridiplantae > Streptophyta > Magnoliopsida > Rosales > Elaeagnaceae > Hippophae > Hippophae tibetana. The sequence goes on along the minus strand of CM072802.1, from coordinate 22,970,932 downwards.
GGATAAAGCTTAGTGAAGATTCAAGAATGTATAGTTTTATCTCTCTGTCTCTCTCTCTGGTTTTTGAGGTTATAGTTAACATAGAGATAAAAAATCCATTGAACTTAATTTAGATAACTAGTTTAAGGTCGATCTGTTTATTTACCAGATGTGGCTCTATATTCTTTTATTTACAATGATACTACTAGATTGGAGATGAGACGTTCATAATAGCAGCTCTTATGGCAATGCGACACCCCAAGTCAATTGTTTTATCTGGTGCACTCACTGCCTTGGTTGTAATGACAGTAAGTGAGAACTAATATTTCGTGTTCCCTCTTTAATAACAATTGTCATATTCTTTTGACTCTCCCTTAATTGCCTGCTTGCATTCCATGCTCCTAAAAAACTGCATTTACATTTTTTCCTTTTTCTTTTTGTAATATTTTCAAATGACTAGAGCACCTGATTGCTAGTCCTGTTGTTCTTGAGATTATTCCTGTTGCATGCAGGTACTATCTACAGCACTTGGTAGGATTGTGCCAAATTTGATATCAAGGAAGCATACAAATAGTGCTGCTACTGGTATATCACTATCACAGTTTACCCGCTATTAATTTGAAATATATTATTGGTCCTGTTTTAAGATTTGGATATTCATTGTAGTCTCTTTATTGTGCGGTCCAATTTCTGGACAAAAATTATGTACTACAATTCTACAATCTGGATGGGCGTTATATATAATTTAGGTCATGTGTTTTTTTTGTCAGTCCTCTATACATTTTTTGGGTTGCGGCTACTTTACATTGCTTGGAAATCAGACCCAAAATCTTCCCAGAAAAAGGAAATGGAAGAGGTATATCTTCTGCAACTTATCTCACTTACAATTTTTTTAACTATACCTAATACTAATTTACGTGAACTCTGTGATAAGCATATGGAACACGTTGATTGTTTGCATTGCATTATTTCTGCTCTTTCCCAGTATGGTGACTTTGGGACTTTCCTAGGAAGAGATCCTTTGACTAAGCCATGATTTGCATCTAGGCTTATTCTCCACATCTTTGTAAACATTCGTATTTTTGTAGCTAGAGAAATGTGGTTTCTAAGCAGATAGGTTTAATTATTTTCCTGCAATGATGGTGATAATTTAACATTGATGGACTTGAATTGATATCTTATTAGTGAATAATATCTTATTAGTGAATGTATTCATATATATAGTATGCACAAGCTATCATTTTTGTGGATTGTATTTGGTGATTGCTGACACGTAGCTTTCAAGTTCTTTTCATCATATATTTTAAATGATTTGATACTTGTCCTGATTTATCTGAAACATCTGCAAACTAGGTAGAGGAGAAACTTGAGGCTGGACAAGGGAAGACAACCATCCGCCGCTTCTTTTCCAGATTTTGTACTCCAATATTTTTGGAGGTATGATCCTAATTAACTTTTAGCTCTTGGACCCAAAATGAATAATTATTTTCTTCTCTTGTTCTCTCCTTCCATAGCATGTAGCATGTTATTCTTATGCTAACCAATACAAGTAAATCATTCTCTTTGCAGTCGTTTATCTTAACATTTCTAGCTGAGTGGGGTGATCGTAGCCAAATAGCAACAATAGCTGTAAGCAATATGTTTTTTCCTCTTTCACTTTATGATGGCCCATTCAATACTTGGCGAAGAACTGTTAAATCTTAGATTTTCCCTTGCTTTTTGTGTTTGACTCTCTTTTACTAAAGTTTCTGTACAATGTCATTTTTATTTGTTTAGAGGAATGGTATGCCTTGAACTGCAATTTCCCTTTTTTTCCAAAACAAGCCTTTGATTGTAATTTCATATGTATGTTTTTCCCTGTTTCTGTTTTGATGGCAACAAGTTTGATCCTGCAGCTGGCAACACACAAAAATGCAATTGGAGTTGCTATAGGGGCAACAATAGGACACACCATCTGCACATCAGTGGCTGTGATTGGGGGAAGCATGCTGGCATCAAAGATATCGCAACGCACAGTTGCTACTGTTGGAGGTTTGCTTTTCCTAGGTTTTTCTTTGTCATCATATTTCTATCCTCCCTTGTAGGTGTGACAATGTAGGCTAGCATCACTCTTAGGAACATCAATGCTTTTTACTTCCATATTAGTGATTCCTCCCTCCCTCTTAAATTTTTGCTTTCTCTACCTTTTTCTTTCTTAGAAAATATTGCAATTTGGCAACCAATTGTTTATGTTGCAGATCAATGTATTAATTCATTTATGAAATGTCAATTCATAGAAATATGTTCATATGTTGCTTTTAATCTTTAAATAATCTGATTATATCTTTAATGTGTAAAATACCATTCAATTTACAACCAGGAAAACTTGACCAGAAAAATAAAATAATTCAATTAGAAATTGTGCAATTAAAATTATTAGAGGATAAATTGTCCTTGTGTATGACTCTTCCCACTTTCCTCTTTCCTGATCAAAAGACAGACTGCTTGCTTCAGCTCGTTATATGCATATATCCCTCGATCATGTAAGAACTGAGATTGAACAACCCTCCTCCCACATTGGAGAAAGAAGAAAGGCATGCAACAAAGAACATTGCAACTTTGTCCAATCCATAACTTTGTATCTCCACATTCTGTATTGACACACCAATAGGCATAGCTGTATAAAACAACAGTAAACAATAGCAGACATCTTGCCTGTAAAATTCTTGTTGGACTTCCCAAAACCTCATGAGACGTTCCCTTTCACTTCTGCTTTTCCGACCTGTAATGCTAAAACAAAGCACTACCCCCACATGCTTAGCAGAACTGCACGATACTCTGCTCATTGTGAAACTAGCAGAAGAAAATACGAAATTGCTAGAGATTTTTTGACAGTTTTGACCATATAATCCTTGGAGGGCCAACTGCAGTGTTCCAAACCAAACAATGTGCAAAAAGAGTGTACAAGAGGATAAAGAAAGACAGGGTAAGAAGCCTCTGCTCCAAAGCTAACCAGAAAATCTTCTTCGCTTTCTTCTGAATAAGTAGTTTGAAGTTCAGTTTCCCTTTTTCCATACGGACCATGGGCTAGCCTCCATTTCCGCAGTTCTTCCCAAGTAGTTTGTGCTGTATACAATTACACAAGAATAGTTCTGGAAACTGTAGAAACTACTCTCAGCAAAGGTACAATCGAAAAAGCTCTTCTTTCCCAATCCACTTTTAAGAGTAATCATCAGTTTGTTTACACCAGGGAGAAGGAAAAGGGCATTAACAAGTACAAAATCTTTCAAGTTGCCACTATGACTAGTAAGAAATTTAGATTTCCATCCTCCAGAAGGACCAAGGTGTCTCTTAGGTATGGTGTCTTCCTGTAAGCTGTACTCCCCAACATTTTGGTTCATGGAACAAAACTTCTCTGCATCTTGTGCATACAACAATGAGATACCGCATCTTTTCCCTTTGTAACGGGTGAGACACATTCCATCATCACCCTCAAGGCAGAATTTAAATGTAGCCTCCTTGGCATTGTGAAAACAAAGGGACCTTCGTTCACCACGGTATGAAAGTACCCAACAGGTTGATACAAAATATACACGTGGTGTGGTTTGGAATACAAGAATGCACTATGGCGAACCCAACTTTCTTGGAATGCAGTGAACTTTTGGCTTCCTCCATCATTGCTTTTGAAGTGAGAATCGCATTTGAATTCCAGAAATTGGTCACTATCATAACCCCAAAATTGAGCAACCATGCACACAGCGAAACCCAAGAAGTTATTACTGTACCAGTCCGGAGGAGGCTTTATGTCTATGGAATAACCCTCACTTTGATATTGGAACCATTCGGGAATTTCGTTGCCTGGGATACAGATGCTGCTGTTGGAAGAAAACCTAGTCCAAGTTTCAACAACAGATTCTTGTTTCTGTACCACGAATGAAGATCATGATCATTCACTATTCATCAATTACCAAATTTGTAAATTGTCATGCGTGGAAGAATTCATAATTTCCTATCAAACATAAGAAAAATAAAAAACATGGAGGTCGTTATTGCTTATCAATTTAAAAGAAGAAAAGTGGAGACACTTGAATATCTCATCGTTGACAACAGGTAGGCTAGACGCAGAATTTGAAGCTGTGCATCTACCACTATGTTGCCCCTTTAGGATGTTTACAAATGGTAAATGAGGACTTTATTTATAGCTCCAAATCCAACACCCATCTCCATTCTTAACCAATGTGTGACTTTTTTAATTTTCTCACTAAAGAGCTATATAACAAATCTCCACCTTAACGACTTAGTGATTTTAAATGATTTCTTCAATTACTAGATCAACGACGACAGTGTCAATTCATATTTGTAGGATATTAATCAAGTCCAGACAAAGTTTGAACTTGATTGATGTTACTACCTTGGTCATCATATCTGCGGGATTCTCTATCGTACTAATCTTCTGAACTAGTACTCCACCTTCTTCAATAATCTCTCGCACGAAATGATAACGAACGTCAATGTGCTTTGTACATGCATGGTAGACTTGGTTCTTTGCTAAATGAAGAGCACTCTGACTATCACAAAACACTTTAATATGTTTTTGACTAACTCCCAAGTCTTCAAGCAAACCTCGTAACCAAATAGCTTCCTTCACAGTCTCTGTAACTGCCATATACTCTGCCTCTGTAGTAGACAAAACAACTGTGGACTGCAAGGTAGACTTCCAACTAACTGGTGCTCTAGCAAGAGTAAACACATAACTAGTAGTTGACCGACGCTTATCTAAATCTCCTGTATAGTCGGAATCGCAATATCCGACTGCATATTGATCAATGGTATTATCCTGCTGAAATACTAAACTAACATCTATATTATTTATAATATACCGTAGAATCTATTTCATAGCCAACCAATGTCTTTTACCAGGATCATGCATGTACCTACTTACAGCACCAACCACATGTGAAATGTTAGGTCATGTACACACCATTGCATACATCAAGCTACCAACCGCATTTGTATATGGTACATTTGCCATATATTCTCGTTCTGCATCATTCTTAGGAGATAATTAAACACTAAACTTGAATTGAGGAACTAGCGAAGTACTTACAGGTTTTATCTGTTCATTCATACCAAAACGTTGTAGTACCCTCTTCAAATATTGAATCTGGGTCAAACTAAGCTTCCCCTTCTTCCTATCTCTACTTATCTCCATACCGAGAATCTTCTTGGCTTCTCCCTAATCTTTCATCTCGAACTCCTCACGTAGTTGAGCCTTCAACTTTTCAATTTCTGCTTGGCTCTTCTATACAATCAATATATCATCGACGTACAATAAGAGATAGACGAAAGACTCATTTTGTAGCTTGCGAAAATACACGCAATGATCATGTGTGCTTCTGGTGTACTTCTACTGCAACATAAACTGATCAAATCGTTTGTACCACTGTCTTGGAGATTGCTTCAATCCATACAATGATTTGTTCAGTTTACACACCTAATTCTATTTACCAGCAACATTAAACCCTTTTGGCTGAGACATATAGATTTCCTCTTCTAAGTCACCGTGTAAAAACGCGGTTTTCACATCAAGTTGAACTAGTTCCAAATCGAACTGTGCTACCAAGGCCAACAAAATTTTAATAGAGGAATGTTTTACAACTGGAGAAAATACCTCATTATAATCGATTCCCTCCTTCTGAGCGTAGCCCTTAGCGATCAACCTTGCCTTGTAGCGAATACCATCTTTGTTAGGAAATCCATCTTTCTTTGCATACACCCATTTTCATCCAATTTCTTTCTTGCCCTTAGGTAGTTGTGTCAATTTCCATGTTTTATTCTTCTAAAGGGACATAAGTTCTTCATCCATGGTTTCCTTCCATTTTTCAACTTCTGGGCTTCTGATTGCTTCTTTATATATGGAAGGAACATCATCATGCACAACTGAAAGTGCACAGGCCGCCGTATTCTTAAACTAAGCAGGTAGGTCTTCAAAATCCTTGTATCGAGCAGGTACCTTGACATTTTGTCGTCATGGTCTATCAACTACAGTTTCTTCTTGTTGCTGTGAAGGTTCTTGGGTTAAAACCTATTCATCTGATTCATCTTTTGTCAATGGAGGATCAACTTCTATCTTATCTTCACTAACTGGATTAACAATTTTGCTTTCAAACTCCACCTGTTTTGGAGTTTGCTCCACCTGCTCTAAAGTGCCATCAATTTTCTTAGTTACCTTTCTCAACAATGTTGATTCATCAAAGGTAACATCTCTGCTAAAGATTATCTTTTTCGTTTCAAGGCACCATAGTCGATATCCCTTAGAACCAGAAGGGATCCCCAAAAAATGGTTTTCTTGGCTCTTAGGTCCAACTTTGATTCTGTTACATGGTAGTATGCAATTGAACCAAACACATGTAAGAAATTGTAATCTCTAGTAGGTTTTCCAGACCATACCTCCAAAGGCATTTTGCCTTTAAGAGTAGACGATTGACGAGATGACATGCATATGTCACAACCTCAGCCCAATACTGCTTGCTAAACCAGCATTTGACAACATACACCAAACCTTTTCCAGCAAAGTTCGATTCATACGTTCTGCAACTCCGTTTTGTTGTGGTGTTTTTCAAATAGTGAAGTATCGCACTATCCCTTCTTCTTCACAAACTTTCATAAATGGATCGTTTGTGTACTCAGTGCCATTATCAGACCTCAAATGCTTGATCCTTTTACCAGTCTGAGTCTTGATCATCTTCTTCCACTTGAGAAAAATCCCCAACACTTCATCATTCTTCTTCATGAGATACACCCAAACTCTTTTGGAGAAGTCATCAACGAAAGTGACATAATAATGTTTGCCACTCATGGATGGAGTTATTGTTGGCCCCCCATACATCAGTATGGATGTAATCCAAAATGCCCTTTTGTATTATGAAGAGCAGTGTCAAAGCTTACTCTTTTCTGCTTCACCAATACACAATGCTCAAAGAATTCCAACATGTCGGTTCTCGCACCTTTTAACAGGCCTTGCTTTACTAGAATATGCAAAGCTTTTTCACCAGTATGTCCCAAACGCATATGTCACAGCTTGGTAGTTTCTAAATCTCTTTCTTCCTCTGAAACTACTACTGATGTTGTCCCAATAACCGTACTACCAAGGTAGTAGTACAAGTTATTCTTCCGAACATCTTTCATCGCCACAAGTGCTCCAGAAGTAACATTCAATGCCCCATTTTCTATGGTCACAGTGAAGCCTTTTGATTCTAAGACTCCCACAACAATGAGATTCTTCTTCATATCTGGAACATAATGAACATCTGTCAAGACCCTAGTTGAGCCATCTTGATTCTTCAAATGAATTATATTGATTCCTAAAACTTTGCATGAATAATCATTACCCATGAAAACAACTCCACCGTCTAGTTCTTCAAAGTTAAAGAACCACTCCTTGTTAGGAGACATATGGAAAGTACATGCTGAATCAAAAATGCAATCACCAGGATGAGATGCTATTGACGAACCAACCAATGCAAAATCTGAATTTGAATTGCTTTCAGCTACACATGCATCTCATTGCATAGCTTTTCCTTTCTTTTGTAGCTTCAGACAATTTTTCTTTCAATGGCCTTTCTCATGACAAAAGACACATTCATCTTTACCAAGTCTTCCTTTTGATAGAGATCTAATTTTCCTTCCTTTCTGTTGTGTTTGCGGACGTTCTCTTACAGACAATGCCTCTGCTGCTTCATTCCTGCTTTCTCTTTTATCTTTCTTTCTAATTTCATAACTATACAAAGTAGTATAAATTTCCTCAAAATGCATTTTATCCTTCCCAATGAGTAAGCTCGTAATAAGATGATCAAACTCATCAGGAAGGGAGGCTAACAACATCAAGGCTAAATCTTTATCTTTAAAAGTTGCATCCATGTTTAACAAATCTGCTACTAATTGATTAAAAAGAATAATGTGATTATTTATTGTAGTACCTGGAACGTATTCAAAACAGAACAACTTTTTCTTCAAATAGAGCTGATTTTGTCCACTTTTCTTCATAAATTTGTTCTCCAACGCCTTCCACAACTTACTTGCGGATGTCTCCTTCATGAACGTATACTTTTGTTCTCTTGAGAGACATGAACGGATTGTACCACATGCCAATCGGTTGATATTTTTCCACTCTATTTCATTCGTTCCATCTGGTTTCTCTTCTTCAATGACAATGTATAGACCTTGTTGAAACAGAGCATCTAGAACTTCGCCTTTTCACATGCCGAAATGACCGGTTTCATAAAACTTCTCCATCTCGAACCTTGCATTCATCACCATAGTTCTACCTGACGTGAATGATTGGCCTTTGTTTGAAAGAAATTTTTCTTCCGCCATTTCTTCAAATTACAACAACTAACAACTATATTTTAATAGCAAACAAACGGAATAAAAACAAATGTCTAGGTAGAAACATTGAACTCTAATACCAATTGTTGGGAAAATTGGGTATATTTTCTCTATTCTAAGTAGTTATTATTCACTTATGATTTGAATGAATAAAACTCAAACTAATCCGATAAAATAATGTTATTGGAAATATAATGCTAAAATAAACTAAAACAGAAATATTAAAGTAAAAAAATAATAACACCAGAAATTTAACGAGGTTCGATATAAATGTTACATAGGTCCTCGAGCGTCGTTGACCACTTCCACTATTTCCAAATGAATGAACTCCAAATTACAACTAATTGGACAAAATTGAGCTAATCAATTACCCTTACAAAGGAGATGAAGATTTATAAATTTTGAAATGTTTACAAATGGTGAAAAAATACTTTATTTATAGCCCAAAATATAACACTTATTTTATTACTAACCAATGTGAGACTTTTCTAATTTGTTCACTAAGGAGCTATATAACACACTCCCAACGAAGTAATGGTACATTCTTTACATTCACATGTTGTGAGCTATCCTTGACCTCCCAATGTTTCTGCTTCCGTAGAGGGACCACCTTTACTTGTTCTTTAATATGAATAAAATTACAATGGATGCAAAAATAAATACAACAGATGAAACAATATAATGCTCAAGCACAAAAACATGCATTTTGCTATTTTTCTTCAATTCATCACCGTAAGGCCCTGTCATGAAGAAAATGCTAAGGATAAGGCACATGGGAATTACTACGACTGCTCTTCTTAAAACAGCTTTTTTGTCCTCTTTATTTTTTTGGTGGTAATTCCTAAGGAATTCAAATTTCCAGCCTCTTGAACGATTGGGACGTGGATTAGGTGTAGCACCTTCCCTAGACGAGCTTGGTTCCCCAACATTTTTGTCAATAGCACAAAGCGCCTCTGCATCTTGTGCATAAACCAACGAGATACCACACCTTTTCACATTGCATAATGGAAGACCCTCACCATTGAAACCCACTACATAGAAGTTAAATGAGGCCTTGCGGACATTTTGAAAACGAATGGACTGAACAGATTTTTTCTCCTTGTCAACATCAAAGCACAGACCGGTGTCATACAACATGAACATGTGGTCTTGTTGGGAAAACCGAAATCCAGAACGACGATACCATACTTCCATACTTCCATTGAACTTTATGCTGTCTCCATCATCACTTTTGAGATGAGATTCACATCGAAATTTCAGAGCTTGGCCACGTTTATGCTCCCAGACTTCAGCAACTATGCACACAGCAAAACCCAAGAAGGTGGTACTGAACCACTGTGGAGGAAGCTTCAAATTTATTGAAAACCCATTACTTTGGAATTCAAACCATTCTGGAATTTTATTTCCTGGGCAACAAATACTCACGGAAGAAAAGCTAGCTGAAGCCCCTTTAACAAATTTATATCCCTGTGCCATACGCATAATCCTAAGCTGTGCATCATCTGTTATATTTCTCTGAGCGTTCTGATCCAGTTTTGGGCAGTTACTGAAATCAACTATCTCTTTACAAATTGGATAATGACTCCAATCTTCGACTAGTCTTGTTCTTGACCTTGAAACTGTCTCCAGTGAAGTGCAGTTATCTGCCAACAATTTTTCAATAAATGGTGGAAGCCCTGGTAAAGATTTAAGGTTCTTGCAATGGCTTAAGAATAGCCAGGACAACTTAGACAGTTGTTTAAAGCTTGCTGGTAATTCTTCAACAGTGCTACCATTAAGGTTTAAAATTTCTAATGAAGATAAGCTTGAAAATGTGTTGATGCTTTTGGGGCCAAGCTCAAGTTTGCTGCAATATTCTAGTTTTAAATTTTGAAGCTTAACTAGATTTCCAATTGAGGATGGGAGCTCTTTAATTGCAGAACACGATAGATCAAGATTCACCAACTCATTCATGGGCTCCAAGATTTCTGGAAAGTTCTTCAACATGGAAGAGCCAGATAGATCGAGAGACCTTAGAGATTCCAATTTACAGATAGTAGTTGGAATACTCACAAGTCTTTTGCAATCTCTTAGTACAAGTGCCTTGAGACTAGAGAGATGCTCAATTGATGAGGGCACTTCTTTTATTTCTGTCTTGCTCAAATTTAACTGCCTCATAGTTCCAGGAAGTTTTGGAAACTTATCAATATATGGGCAGCCAGAAAGGTTAAGAACCTGTAATGACTTCAAGTGACTTGCACAATTTAACAAGTCTCTCACATTCAACAACTTGGTACAACCTTCAAGACTTATAGTCTTGAGATTTGTAGCCTCTGAGAGGTCTGGGATATGAGTTAGGTGCTCACAGTAAGCAAGATTAACTAATCTCAATTTCAGAAATTCCTGTAACAGAAAACCACACAACTAAAGGTAACTGGTGTGTGCACCTTGAATGCCACATTCAATAACCTTAAAAAACACTTCTAAAAGAGGTAATAAAAAAATGCATACCTGGTCTCTGTTCCAGAGCAGCTTAAAGTTGCCGAAGGGCATTACAAGTTCGACAAGATTCTTCGGATTAAAAGTTGATGGAAACGATTCCAAAGGGTATCCAAACCAAAGAAGGCATCTAAGTGCATCAGGGAGACAGTGGAGACCTTCAGAAATGTCAATCTTACACTTTCTAGGTGATTTGGAATCATAAAACGAAAGCACTCTCAGATTATTCATCTGCTTAAAAACTGTAGAAGTCAGGTTTAGCTCTCTATCCCCGAAGATGTCCAAGGATATACCTCTAATTTCTGAAGTTCCCTGGAATATGAGCAGATATAGCAATTTACTAAAAACATAACGAATTGCAAAAGTCTATTTACATGCCATTTAAAATGTAGCAAATGAGGAATAGGAAGTGGTAATGAGTGTATACAATAATTGCTATAAACAACATAAATTGCAAAAGCCTATTACATGTCATTAAAAAATGTAGTAAATCAATTGTTTTAAGGAGGAAAATAAAGTGTTTGACACTTACTATATTATTCTCCAACACATTGTAGACATCCTCCTTAATCCACAACCTTGTACGCTTTTCAAGGGATTGTTCGAGAACAACTTCCCAACCCATTTCCTGTAGCAAATCATGCATCCAAACTTTTCCATTCATAATACTTACGAGGGACTTATCAATGAGAGCACTTAAGGAAGCATCTAGTATGCTTTTTACATCATCTTCATACTTCCCTTTAAGGAAACATGCAATGTCGAGAAAATTATCTCGCATTGCACGATTTAATCCATCATAACTTATTCTCAAAGCATTATATGTTTCCATATTGGGAACTGGTTTCAATTCATTCAGTGCAATTTCCCATTTTTCTTTACTTTTGCTTTGGAGATTCATACTTAAGAATTTAATGGCTATTGGAATGCCTTTCGTGTATTGCACCGCCCTGTCTAACAATTCATTGTAACCTTCAGCCAGACAGTTTTCATTAAAAGCAATCCGATGAAAGAGATCAAGAGCTTGACTATACTTCAAGTTCTTGACTTCATGCGTTCCGTGAGCTCCAATATTCCTAAGAATTTGCATATCTCTAGTTGTCACAATGATTCTACTTCCAGCACCAAAACGACTACCCTTTCCACCCAAGACTTCTAGTTGGCTTGGACTATTCACATCATCAAGTACAATGAGAACCCTTCTACGTTGTAACCTCTTCCTTTCTGCAAAATTTGGATTTTCTTCTTTTAATAACCTACTGAAAAGCTTCTCCCGTAAATAGTTGACTCCATGATTCTTTGAATTCACTCTAACATCATTAAGGAAGCAACAACCTTGAAATTTAGAAGCGAGTCGATTAAAGACAAGAGTAGCCAAAGTTGTCTTACCTATACCACCCATGCCCCAAATGCCTATGATACGAACTTCTTTTGAGTCAATGCACAATAATGATATAATATTTTCTACGGGTTCATCAATTCCAACTAGACCATCATCCTCCATACCACTTGAGGATACATTCTTCAACTTCATCAAGATATCGTCAACAATGTCCTTTATTAAGTCAGCTTCAGTCCTGAATTTAAGAAGAATTCATGATTAGTTATTAGCAAAGGGGCCGTCTAATTAAAGTGTAAGAAAAAAATCGCCAATAACGTTTGGCCAAGATTTCATGCTTCACACAATTTACAGCCCTAGTATTTTTGTTGTCCATAGTTATCAACCAATTTTCCTAAAAGCTCAAGTTTAAGACTAAAAATCCTAACAACCCACTTCATGATTAAAGTCTTACTTGCCTAAATTGTGTTGGTTTCCTATATTTCTAAGAAACAATAACTGATAAGCTAGAAAAATAAGTGGTACACTTAAGTGATGTTTGTTCAGAGAAAATGGAAAGGAATCAGAATTGATTCCTTCTATTTTGTGTGTTTGGTTGTATGGAATAGAGGGGACGGAATGAAATCGATTACTAAAAGAGATTCCTTCTCTCCCTTTAGGAATCATGATTCCATTCCCATCTAATTTTTTTTCCAATTTTTCCAATTTTTCCCTCACCCTAAACCCAAAATCCTAAATCCAAATCCTAAAACCCTAAACTCTAAATCCAAATCCTAAACCCAAAACCTCAAACCCTTAAACTCCAAACCTCAAATCCCTAAAGCCAAAACCCTTAAACCCCAAACCTCAAAACCCTAAACCCCAAATCCCAAAACCCTAAATCCCAAAACCCTAAACCCAAAATCCCAAATCTTAAAATCCTAATCCCTAAACCCAAAATCCCAAAACTTTAAACCCTAAATCCTTAAACCCCAAATCTCAAAACCCCAAACCTTAAAACCTAAATCCCAAAACCCAAAACCCCAAAACCCTAAACACTAAATTCCAAACCTTAAAACCCTAAACCCTAAATCCAAAATCCCAAATTCTAAAACCCTAAACCCTTTTTAGAAAAATAATAATTTTAATCCTAACCTTAACCCACAAATATTACCCTAAACTCCAAATCCTAAATTCCTAAACCCTAAATCCCAAATCCCAAACCTCAAAACCCTAAAACCTATTTAGAAAAATAATAATTTGAATAATATATTTCTTTTTAATTAAGTAATAATTATTTAGAAAAATAATGATTTCAATAATTTATTTTGTCTGACGAAAAAATAGTAATTAAATGATATTATTTGAACTTTAGTGAATGTAGGTGTATTAAGATAATTTATAGTTTTTTTCATTCCATTTCAATGACAAACCAAACACTATAATCCTGATTCCGAGCTTGATTCTAGTGTTCAAACCAAACAACATTGTTTCTTTTCCATTCCTATTCTGATTCCGATTCCATTCTGCGAACTAAACGCCACATAGTGATCTCACACATTTTAAGTCAAGTTGGAACACACCAAGTATCGTTTCATTAAAAGAAAAAAAGGAAAAAAAAAGCTAGAAAATAAATTAAGATATTAAATTACATACATGTAGTTGTTCGAATGAAACCCAGAGAGACCACCTACTTTCATCAAAGCATCCCTCCAAGTGTTGATCTTTTCCTTGTAATGTCTTTCGACTCGAGCAAGATCAGTGGCATAAGACCCCAACTGATACCTTACAACGGAGGGTTCAATGTGGTAGAAAACCGGAATAACAAACCGATAATTTTCTTTCTTGCATCGAAGTATATGAACCAATTCGTCCAAGCACCACCATGAAGAAGCATAACTCTCCGATAAAATAATTAGGGAAATCGCTGAACTCTCTATTGCTTTGACAAGTGAAAATGAAATCTCATCTCCTATTGCAAGTGTGACATCATCTTTGTAAGCAATTATGTTTTTCTCGCATAGCTTATCGAAGAGATGGCTCATAAACTTTGATCTAGTGTCCTTTCCCCTGAAACTTAGAAACACATCATGTTCGGTTAATTCTCCAGGTGGCGTAGCCGAGGAAGAAGCAACGACCATCTCCATATCATTATTTATATCTACAGCTTCTTCCCCAAATCCACAAGTCCCCCAAAATACAAACATATCCATATTTTACATATACTGTACTCTTCCCAAAATCCAAAAGTATCCCAAAATAAAAATTAATGTAGATAGAAAATTAATTGTGGATCGATGTTGCCCAACAAGAGCAATAGAGCTCCTTTCACCTGTGAGCTGATCAGTTTAACCGTCAAGTCAACGTCTCTTTTGTACAAGTTAAAAGGTTTGCCAATGTGAAGGTCGGACTTTCAGCATTTACCGATCATTTATTATTTATAATTAAATAATTAATTTTATGATTTATGATTTTTTATAAAATAATTATTAATCAATTTTATTTATTTTTTTCAAAAATTTAAAAAATAAAAAATTTAATTATTATTTACAAAAATTATATTTTTAATAATTTTCTTAGAATACTTATAAATATAAAAATGGTAAGAATTAAATTTATTTTCTAAAAAATATTTAGTAAAAATAAAAAAAATCATAAATCTAAAATTTAATTAAAAAATATTATTTTTAAATATTTACGAATCAACCTATATTTTGATAATAATTCTTTAAACTTAAAAATCAAAATCAGAAATTATTATCAAATATACACGATTCGATAATCACTTAAAAAGTTAAAAATTTATAAACAAAATTGTTTTCAAATAATTACTAAATCAACCTCAATTTTAGTGAAGAGAAAAATAACTTTCAATGTACTTTATTTATCGTAGAAATGACACTTAAATTATGTATTTATTTTTTGTAACAATTTAATCTTATTGTAATGAAAAGTGACAGTACAAGAACAAATATAATTTTTTTAATTTTTTACTTACATTAAATAAACTAAAAAAAATTAAAGAAAAATAATTAAAATAAAGTGTAACTAAAAGAATTAAAAAAAATAGTTATTTGTCATTCATTTTTCATAATAACAAAATTAAATTATTATAAAAAATAAATACATAATTTAAGTATATTTTTAAAATAAATATATGAACTAAGACATGTTTACTATTACTTAGATAACGTCAAAAATCATTCATCTTACCATTATTTTACAAAAAAGAAAAAGGTATTGTTATTAGGTAAAAAAATACAATTTAATTTAATAATTTATTGTTTGTCACATTTCATCTCATTATTTAGGAAAATTAAATATTTTTTAATAAAATGTATAGTGGTTAAAGTGTATTTTTTAAAATAATTATGAAACTTAATTTTTTATTTTTTAAATAATTATGAGATTATATATACTTATTTTTCTTATTATTAAGATTAATAATATATAACTCAAACATTATAAAATTAAAATATATTTTTTCAAAATAAAAATAGATAACCTCTTGTACTCCTCTAAAAAAAATGATAACAACTTATTGTATATATAATTTTGGCCATAAATAAAAAAAATCATTTCATTCTATTAGTGATATAAATTTAACTATCTCATTTTATTTTATGTTTTATTTAATATTTTTAATAAATCATAGTGTAATATTATCTCATTTTATTTAAATATCATCTTATCTTATTTCATCTTATTTATATTTTAGCTTTAATGAACATAACTTTAAATCTATGTTGTATTATTTTTTTTCTTATTAAATTTACATTATAAATTATCATTTATCATATTTTCTATTATTTTTGTATTTTTACTTGTCTCATTTAAGTTTATTAAAGACAAATAAGATAATATAAGATGAGTTTTAAAAATTACTAGATTGTCTCATAAATCTTATTAACATGTTATCTAAATTTATATATACATCTATATTCAACATAGCAATGTATTAAAAAATATAATTTATAATTACACATTATATGGATAAACATCAAAAAGATAAAAAAAAACATTAAATACTAATTTAAAGCAATATATATAAAATTACTCTTTGTTAAACCTCTAAATTTTCTAAACTCTTCCATTTGTTTAAAAAGCAACTAAGTTAATATCATAGGTTGATTTCAAGTAATCAATTGATAATAGCTTTTTAATTAATTTGTCAAATGAAATCTGGCCACAACATAAAAAATTATCATAATTAATTTTTTGGTGTAACTTATTAAGGAGAGAGCAAACACTAGCGTGTAAGTTTTTTTCCAAGTGATTTAAAAAATAAAAATTATTGATACACATGCTTGATAATTTGATATTCAAAAAATAAATAATTAACACTTTATATTCTATGTTTGCAAATAGGGCGAATAATGAGACATTATATTCCCCTTCAAATCAGATTCTTTATCACCACAATTGAATTTTACAAACATAATCAGCAAAAGTTCCTCAACTTTCTTTGAGCTGCTTGCAAGTTCCATATTCTATTCCAAATACGGACATCTTCAAGTAAAAATACACTTAACATTGCCAAAAGGATTATCACTAACATGAAGTTATCTAATCATTGAATAATTATTTCAAATGTGTAGCTTTTAATATAACCATAATATCATACTAGCCTATCATTGTCTTTCAAGGGCACATTGCCAACATCTAATTTTTAACTTTCTGCACACCTTTAAACAAAAGAGCAGTCATTTTATTCTAAAATTAAACCTTTAACCATTGTGAATGAAAAATATGATCTTGTGACAAGTTGAAGGATTAGTGGGATGGTATCCACCACTCTTCCCAAACTATTATAATGCTATAACCTCCTATATCTCCTACATAACTTCAACTTTAACAATATTTTTTACATGAAAAATTCCTCTCCAACCCTAATATGAGTTAGAACCTGATTTTGCATTAAGAAAATCATTATTCTTAAAGTATTTGTTCTTAATTTAGAAGTTTTGTTAATAAGTATTTGGATTTGAAAAATACTTCATGTTTCCATGACTAATAAAATCAAATTAAAGCAAGTAATGTCTTTAAATCCCAATCTATCCTCATTATTATTAATATTATTATTTTATTTTATTTTTTTTCTTTAATTTCATTAACTAAGATTTAGGACTAACCCATATAATACCGCTACTATAGAAGGAAATAAATAATTAGAGAGGAAGAGGATGAGACGTAGATGGCCTTTTGGCTTTGTGCAAGAGAAGCGTTGATAGGAGATTTTGTTTATATGCTCTTAGTTTGAACTCCAACCTTGCTTGTGGTATTATTTTTTAAAATAAATCAAATTTAGTCACTATAAGTAGGTTTAATGTCACTAAGCCATACTCAAAGACAAATGTAACCTTTATCACAATAATGTTTTTTTTATACATTTTAATATCAAAACATGACATTTATGTTTTTTAGTTAAATTATTATGAAAATATCGATAAAATATCTTACTAATTAAAATATAATTAAATTTTTTTTTAACTAAAATGTTCTAAATATTATAGATATTATTGTTAAAATATCGCCAAAATGTGAAAAGATATAAAAAATATCAATTCTTAATTTATTTATTTTTTTTCTTTTTTCTTTATGATTAATCATTTTAATTCATTTTTTTTCACTTTTATAGTAGATAATATGGTATATTTTTTTTAAAAAAATATTTAGTATATTTAAAAACAAATAATCAATAAAATTTATTTTTTATACTATCATGATTTATCTATTTATAGTAGTTATAATTAGATAATCTAATTATTTATTTCAAACCTTTTAATTACTTATTCTATAATATTTAGTAAAGAAAATATGTATTTTATTATATAATATTTTAATGAATTAATTAACTTATTGATTAATATATATATATATTATGTATTTAAAAATATATGTATTAAATAAAAATTAATTTAAAATATAATTAATTAAATTTTTTATTTTTTATAAAAAATATTCTTATTTTTAATAGAATTTTTATAATTTGAATGATATTTTTAATATTTTTATCGATAACAATAATATTTTTAATATTTTTATAAAAATTAGTCTTGATATCTTTAACGACGTTAATATAAATCTTGGCCACGATGATATTAGTTTTTTTCTTTTTAAATACAAAGATACCAGCATTTTAGTTCTAATATATTTCTATATATTTATATTTTCATTTCACGAAGCTTTTTTGTAAAATCTGAAGAATAATAATATAATAGTATAATTTAAAATTTATTTTCAAAAAATAATCAAAAATATTAAAAATTTCAGACCGAAAGCTACGAGCTTTAACAGTCATACGAATATTTAATGATGATAGTTTAATCCTATTTTTTTAAGTTTAGTAGGTTTAATTCATTAATTTTTATACAATGTTAATCTAGTTTATTTTTTTTTATAAAAAATTAAAATAAAGAGTAAAAATTGATTTCTTTCAAAAATCAAAATCAAAATAAAAGAAAAACTCTATCACTCTTAAAAAAATCAATTTTATTCTCTCGTTCCAATTTATCTTATTCATTCTCCTATTAGTATCTTATTGTCCTCTTAGTTTATCTTTATTCTCTCAGTAACTGTGGATCTTTAATTCATTTATATTAGTATTATAAATTTTATTTTTGATCTTGATTTTCTGTTGTTGCTATTATAACTGGAAATTTTTTGAATTTACTAATAATGAGAGAAAAATATTACTTTTTTAATAAAGAAAAATAGAGAGATTTATAAGAGAGATCCAAATAAGAGACAAAATACTTTTAAACATGAAAGAAAAAGCAAAGAGAGTACTATTTTTGGGGTTTTAATGTTATTTCTAGGGATATTATAAAAAAATTATTATTCTTTAAGAAAAAAATTAATTTCATTCTTAAAAATATTTTTTAAAAAACGATTAAAATAAAATGATTTTATTTAAAATTTATTGAGCTAAATTTAGCCATGTTAAAAAAAATAAAATGTTTTTTTAAGAGTTAGAGTTTTAATATGACATTAATGTCTTATTATTTAGGTTAATTATTTTCAGAGTTACTTTATTTGTATCATTAGTATATTTTAATAATTGTTTTTATAAAAGATGCCTAGGTTACTTTCTAGGTAAAAAATTAAACATTCTACTCATTTTTAAAATAATAAAATATTATTTTATAAATTAAAATTTGACATAATAATAAAATAAATTTAATAGAGTTAAAATTGTTATTTATTTTAATAATTTAAAATTAAATTGAATTTAAACAATATAATATATATTTTTAATTTTTTTACTAACTTTATTTTTGTTTTTAATTTTTTATTAATAAAAATATAAATCTAAGTTTTTGAAAATTTTAATTTAATTAACCAAACTTTTAAACTACATGAATAAATAAGTTTATTAATTATATGATGAAAGTCTGTAAAAGTTATAATTATAAGACCCAAAAATTTTAAGAACTATTATGACATATTTTGTTTATCGTATTGGATATCTTTAAATTATATTGTAATTTGTGCATTAAATTATATTGTAATTTGTGCGTATAATATTTAGTGATAAAATTGATTATAAATATTTAATAAAATAATTTATATTTTAAATATTTTTTTATTATAAAATTTAATTAAATCATTATTTAATTTATTTTTATATTTTTATTACATTTTTAAATATTATTTTTAATTTGAGATAAAAAAGCAATCATGATACATAATTTTATAATTTAAAATTAAGATGAATTAAATTAAATATCTAATATAGTTTACAACGATACCTCTAGTTTAATTGTATTAAATTTTTATATAACTATAATATTTTTATAACTTATTATATAATTTAATTTTACAATTAAATAAATAATTATATAAAAATTATAAATTCTGTATATTTAATATTTTGTAATAAATGCATCATTAATATCACCAATATAGAATGAGGTAGACTCTTTACATGGATGAGACGATCATTTTTGAAATGAGTCAAATAAGAGCTCTAAAATTTTATCAATATCTATTACATATTTAAAAAAATGTAATATTATAATAAAAAAATTAAAAGATATTAAAATTAAAAAACATTTAATTTAATGTTGTTTTATATGTTATTAACTAATGAAAAAATAAATGTTAAATGTTTAAGGAAGAAAAAATTTAAAATTTAAGTAATGAATTTTATGGAATTATTTTTTCTCTTTTAGTTATTTATCAATATTAAATTATTAATTTTAATTAATTGAGATGTTTAAAAATAAAAACTTGTATTTATTAGTAAAATAATTTATTTTTACTTTTAAATTTAAGTATTTATTTTATTTAGTAATAAAAATACGTATAATTTTAAACTTTTTATTTTACTTCAAAATTTCACCAAAAATAATTATTAATACGCTCTCAAATGTTATTTATAGTTTAAAAAACATAATTTGTTTATCATATTACTTTATAATTAATTAAATTTCTTTTTAAATTTTATTTGCATTTTTAAATTATTAAAAATATTTGAAAAAATATATATAATTTTTATTTTCTCTTTTATATTTCCACCTAAAAATATAATATCAATACTTATATAATATTATAAATTTTATATTTTTACATTTTCTAGTTTTATATATAAGTGTATAAGTTTCTAAATATTTTTGCTATGTTTAACTACAAATATATATATCTGTTATTTATATTATAATGTTTAAATAAATTGTTAAAAATAAAAAGTAAATGTTTTTATTTATATTATTTAAATATAAAAACTTTAATTTTATCTTTTATTTAATTTTATGTTTAACTAAAAATATATATATCTGAAAAAGTAAAAATAAATTGTTAAAAATAAAAAGTAAATGTTTTTATTTATATTATTTAAGCCTTCAAATTATTTTTAAATCATACCTTAATATTTTTTTTATAATTTTTAAAAATAATAAGATGTTTGGCCAATATTTTGAAAAGTTATTTAAAAAAAATGATTATATTGTTATTTTTTGATAATACAATCATTTATTTAATTAATATAATAATTTATTGATTATAATTATTAAACTTGATGAATATTATTAAAAAAGTTATTATTAAAAAGAAAAAAATAAAAGATTTGATGATTATAATAATTACAACTTGGTGAATATTATTAAAAAAAATTAAAAGCTGAAAGGTGTAGAAAGCTTTAAACCAAACTATGAAAGAAAAGAAAAGAAAAAATATCTGCTTATGTTATGTATGTTTTCTATTTTCTTAAAAAAAAATGGAAACATGTTCAAGTTATTTTCAGTTTTTTTTTTGTTTTTTAAAACATAATATTTTAGAAAATAATTACTTAAAAATAATGACCAAATATATTGTTATTTTTAAAAACAAGTTTTTGTTTCTATACATTGAAAACAGTTTTTAAGTCATTTAACCAAACCCACCCTCGTTATTTTCCCTTTTTTTTTGGGTCCCTTCCCCTTTTTTTGGGACTCTTTTTGGTAAATTTTAAAATAAAATAGATATTATTCTGTCATCTACTTTTGGCCAGACATTGCCTCCACTGGATACGCAGACATATTAGAATATCAAACAGTCTTTATGGACGACAGAGCATTACTTGTCTTGAAGGAAAGCAAATTAAGCCTTGGCACTCACATTTCATTGATCTTGCGTTTATAAATATTCAGAAATAATTTAACTCAAATGACTTACTTGTTCAGACCCTGTAATTGTAAATGTTCATTATCTCTGCACAAAGTTGATAATACCAACCAAAAAACAAAACAAAATACATATCTTGCTCTTGGATTTCATGGAGAAGTAGCAAGTTATCAATATTTTACAGTTTCCATCTAATTGTGTAAAAGTAATAAGAATCATGAGCTATTCAATGGAGACACACTCTTGATTGTTCATTTTTTTTTTGTTTTGCAAGTCTCATTTACTTATTTTTGTAAAAAGAGTCCCAAGATTTTTGTACAATTTGAATAAAGTTATGGTATTATGACAAAATTCATAATAATTCAATGAGCATAGAAAACCATAATTCTTATAAAATTCGATTATAATATTATCTTTTCTAACAATTTATCAACAAATTCACTAATTTTTTTAAATGAATCAATTGGATCCAATAACTTCTTTTAATGATAATTTAACCTATTAATTTTTAAAAATAACGACATAGATGATTACTTTTATGTTTTTCTAGTTTTTAAAAATTTTACTTTAATAAATATTCATATTAAAACTTTATTTAAAATAAAAAATTTAAAAAAATTTGATCATTTAAATTAGACTATTTCCTTTTAAAATTAATAGATTAAACTGTAATTTTTTAATTTAATATAATAAATTATCACTAAATAAACTATTAAATTTAAATACTCAATATCCAGTAAAACTCCATTATTTGTGTAGTCGTAATATTTCTAACACTTCGTACTCATCTTTCTTATAACCCTTATATTTGCTTCTAGAATTTTGTAGTCCCCACTGCAACTAACACCTTCATGGCTTGTATGATAGCCTAGTTTCATATTTAGGTTATGATTGCTGTACATATTAGATAAAAGTAGAAAGAAATAAACAAAAGAAGGGAGAGAGAGAGAGAGAGAGTTGCTTACATCCTAATAATTATTATATATTCTTATGCACGATGATGAGTTAGTCGATTCTTAACCAGGTCCCAGCTTGAATATGATATGACTTACAGTTGGCAGCTTATCAAGTTTTGAAAATTAAGATCACTCACCTCCCAAGTGTTCATAAGTTTCTATCATGGTAATCTCCATGAAGATGTGATAAAATAAGTGAACCTCCCATTGGCTTAAGTGCTTAACATGAAAAGCCATTGTCTTTTTCTCTCTAACTTATTATCATTACCTTCTTAATTACCTCCGTTATATAATCTTGTTTATATATAGTATTAAGTTAAAAATCCAAATACTAAACTCTTGGGTTTCAAAGTAAAAATTATAGGATTTTCAATCTAAAAAGAATAACTCAATGAATTAAGAAACCTATAATCTTTATAAGCTCTACCATAATATTATCTTTAATCAATGTGTCAATTCGAGACTCTATTATCCTTAACATCTCATTAAAGTGTAGTATTTACTTCTTACAAAGTTCATCACTTTGTATTTTTAACTTATTTTATTATATTTTATAATCATTTATCATTTTTTTATTTTTAAGTGTATTTTATTTTTTTGTGAGATAAGGTTTAAAGTTTTTGACACAATTGATTGAAACTCTGATACCATGTAAAAGTCTATAAGGATTATGTGCCGTCAAATCCCAAAAAATAAACTCAATGAGTAAAAGACACATAATATTATATTTATTCAATGCTATTATCCTCTACATTGTGTTCCTTTTACAAATACATTAAGAGAAAGTAATACCCCAATTAGCTTGAGGTTATATTTGGGAATCGGTGCCTTTGAACTATTATTCTTGTTTTGATATTTTTTTTATCTCTATTTTCAATTGAAACACATAAAATTCTATTATTTAGATTATTGATATATTTTTTATTTAAATTTAACAATAATCTTAATGAATTATGGTAGCTCAATAGTACTAGTTATATTAAAATTGAGCAAAATATATATCAATAACTTAAATAAAAATATTTTATGTGTTTCAATTGAAAATAAATCAAAAATGTACCAAATTAAGAATAACCCTTCCCAAATCTTTATAAACCCCATTTTTAGGCAATATGTGACTTTGTTCGCACATTCCCAACAATATCTCCCTCGAATCAAGTACCGCATGATTATGCTCTCCTTCAATCAAAAATATACAATATCATTGCGTTTTATATTATGTTCAATTTTTTCTCAATAGAAAAAAATCTTATCTTCGAGCTTTACACTGTACAGTTCAATTCATCCAGTCAAAAATATGCTTTATTTTTACGCTTTACATTGTAGTTTAAATCTTTTTGAATCCATAATGATCTTGGATTTATGCATAATATAACTCACAATCAGCCTCAAGTTCATGTAATAGAACCCATGTAATTAGGAGTCACATAAGTACTCAGAATTAACTTTTATAAATATTATTCTTATTATATATATATATATAATGTTATTCTTGCAATCAATTAATAAGTCATATTTTCGTTCTTCAAGTTAAAGAAAATACACCATTTAGTCAATCTGCTTACCCATGAACTCAAGTTTAACCCCAAAAGATCGCTTGGAATGTACTACATTGAAGGAAGAGTCCAAACTAAGTAAAGAATTAGAATACAATGAATACAAAATACGTAAAACCAAAAGAGATAACATTTCTGGTGGGAAAATGATGCCTTTTTCTACAAGAGAAGTGAAAGTGGGAAACCCCACCGTGTAGAGACTTAGAGAAGAAAAAAAGTTTTTTTTTTTTTTATCATGAGTGACGAAGAACTTACTTTAGTTTAACTAACACTTACAGGGTTTATCAAAAAAAAAAAAAAAAAACAACTTAGGAGGACTGTCAGCAATACATCCATGTATTAAATATATACGTGGGTTTTTGGTATTGTTATTAAGTTAAAATTCAGGATTGAGAGCGATTTAGGATTGTTGATATTTACTACCAACATACCCATCAATTGGAGCTCTCAGCTCATAAACATTTCCTTAAATATATGTCTCTACCAAAAAGACTAATATATGCAGCTTGACTTCTTATTCATTAATTATTCTAACTTGATAATAAAGCCTGTGAAACTTGTTATAAGAAAACCAACTCCACTCTCAAGATTTTTTCATTTTCTCAACCACCAATTTTAGCTCTATTTGTCTCTGCTTTGAGAAAATGAGAGAAAGAATGGAAAGACTTGTTCTTCTTCCTTTCTCTGTTGGTTGCATCTCAGAATCAAGTGTTGCCCTAGGTGTACAGCAGCCAAGAAGATCAAAAACAGAGAAAATCCCATCTCCAATAAGTCTTTCTCTCTCTCTTTCTCTGCTTCTCTTTCTCTTCTTTAATTTCAAACACAAATGATATTGCATTTTCATTCTTCACTTTGGCTTTTTAGTTTTTAATTCCTTTATTTGTTTTGCTGAAGAAACCAAAAAAGAGGAAGAGGATGAAGAAGATGAAGAGAGCATATCAGTTGATAGCACGAACAACTCATTTAAGTCTTTATCACTTCCTAAACCAGAGATATCAAATGGAATTCAAAGGCTGTTCAAGGGATTCAAGAACTTCTCCCAAATATTTGGTAAGTTTGAAGAACTCCGTTAATTTCATTTTTATCCTTATTTGCTTCTTCTATAAAAAACTTTTCTCCATATTCCTTGATAGCTGACAAGGAAGAAGAAGAAGAGGAAATTGATATCGAGATAGGGTGCCCTACAGATGTGAAGCATGTTACACACATAGGTTTAGATGGTTCTGCAACAACAGATCCAATGAAAGGTTGGGAGAATCTCATATCTTCTGATTTGATCTCTATCCCATCTGTTTCTTGGCATCACCAATTTGATCTCTCCATGGCTACACAACCTAATGATACACCTGATCATCTTGTCCTCAAAACTTCTGCCACTTAATTGTGTGTGGATGATTATGTGATTATATTTAAGTTTCTAAATCATGAAGCTTCAAATTGGACTTCTCTGTCTCTCTCTTGTACTGTTATGTGAACCTAGCTTTGGTGTTGTGAATCTTTGGTTACTATATCTTTGTAATTATATATGACATCAAATATATACACATATATTGGACTTTAATGAAATTATCAATTTGCATACATAGTAGTAAACTGGCCTCAACTAACCTGTTAGCTAGCAGTTGACGACTGAGTAATCGAGTCCTACCAATCTCCTCCTTTAAACCCCCCCCCCCCCCCCCCCCCCAAAAAAAAAGGTTGGCCTCAAGTGGCCCGAATAAATAACATTCAACAAAAATAATGAACACAAGAGAAGTAGAAGTGGCAGTCCAAACATGAAGCACAATGCTTGTAACTTTTTAAGTCATAACAAAGTAGTCAGCACAAAATATACAATTTTGCATGCATCACATCATATGCATTAACAAGAAAATGAACCTACTTAAAGTAGTAAGGAAGGTTCAAGACGTACAAGAGGAAGTAAGCCCATGTAACACCTGAAATTCCTCCAAAGAAAAAGCCGCCAGTGAACTTGGCCCATCCCTCGGAGGTTTGGAGCTGGTCAGGCTGTTTCTTGCGACCGGTTAGGGTTAAAGAGGGGGCTGTTGAGGGCTCTCCCTCGTTGAAGGAAGCAACTCCATACATGGTCAAGCATAAGCTGAGGATGACAACAAGCCCAGCAGCAGCCAAGGAACCAGCTCCACCAGCATAAGGTGTGTTTCTCAAAGGGCCAGCCTTGACAAATGGGCCGACGAGAAGAAATCCATGGGCCAAGCCCACCTCAACTCCTCTAAGGAGTGGGCTGACTGCAGTCCTATAGGCTGGGAGGTTTGAAAGATACCAAGCAATCAATGGGCTTGATGTTACTGGAGTTTCCAGACTTCCAATGAATGGATCACCATTGATGGGTGTAATAACTTGGAAAGTTGGCTGCGATTTCGACCATGTAATGAAAAAGCATTAGGTTTTGATAGAACATTTTCAGCTAAATTAATACTGCATTAACGTAAAAAAAGGGACTTCAAGTTTATGTTTAAGTGCATAATTTAACCGCCTTTGAATACATGTTCAAAATTTTATAATGTTATGGACAACTGTTTAATGCATGCTCATAAATGTGGTGAATATATGTTCAAAATATGTAACATTTTGAACAAGTGTTCAACACACTTTTCTTTCCTTTATTTTATGATGTATCTATTTTTTATATTTATGAAAACATATCATATATTGTCAATATAAATCTGAAAAAGATTTACATAAATTTGAATATATATATATATATATATATATGTTATGTCATACTAAACACCCAAATTGTCATTTTGATCACTAAACTTAATCTATGGTGGTAGTAATTGGAAATTCTTAACTAATTACAGACTCACATATCCATATACAATTGAGAAGATTCGAACTTTTTTTGTTTTCTATTTTAAAATTAAAATTATTAAGACCAGAAGTGGCAAGATTCTAGTAATAAATACGGTCGAACTGACCCAATTTTAAACTGTAGCAGACAAAGTTGAGTAAAAAAACATACATGCAAGCAGAGATTTCAACCGAATTTCATTTAAGTTTTTGGTCAAGAGTTAAAATAAGAGCAGTGGTCCTAGTGGATTATGATAAATTGATAATGCCATTTTAATTACCAGTCTAACGGGCACTGGTGTTGCTTTTAATCAGACTCCATTATAAATAAATAACAAATAATTCTCAATAAGTATCTAAAACGAAACTTCCCAAGCAAGTAAGGTTTCACCTTTTCAGATTGGATGGCTTTAACGTTGAAAGATGAGATTTTTCTTGAGGTTGAGGGCAAGAGCTTGAGTGGAGAACCAGAGAGACCTTTTGGTGAGATCAAAGCTCTTGTGATTGGGGAGGTGAAGTTAGACTTCAATTGGCTGACCATTGGTGATACAGTGGCCATGGTGCGTTTTGCTTTTTGCCTTTCACTTAATTATTTCAGAAATTTGTAAACAAAGACCAGCTGAACATGATGTTATAGATTATAGGGAGTTATGGAAAGAGAGGTTGTGGTCGTTAGAGACTCTTGGATTTCATTGGATGAAGTATATTCTTAAACCTTATCTCTTTATCCAACTTTTCTTCAGTTAACGCCTATTCGGTTGGGCTCCGCTGTGAGGTTTTTAGTTTATCGACCCGCGCATTAATTTTGGGCCTTTCTAATATATTAAGTTACATTTCAGGGTATTTTTTATTATAATATTAAATATTTTTTGTTATATAATTTAATATAAAAATAAAAAAATTATATAATAAAAAAATGTAGATCTAAATCGTACATGATATTAAATTTAATCTATTTTAATTTTTAATTATAAAAATATTAAAATAAATTAAATATTAATTTAAATAAATTTTATTAAAATATTTATTATCAATTTTATCTTACTATATTCAACAAATATTATATATATTAATTATAATTTAATTTAATACTGTTTAATCGAATATAATTATATTTAATTTATATAGATGCCATTATAATCATATTTTCGTACAATGTTTTTTTAATTAAATTTGTACTATGGTTTTATGATGACACAAAATATAAGAAAAATGCAAATATTTTTCAATCCTTTATAGATAGGAATGGTTTATAAAAAAAACTATATCTAGGAGTAATGTATCTTTTATGACAAAAAAAAATTATAAATAAGAACAAATAGCATTATTCTTTATTTTTGTATTTATATTACTTTTTATTTGCTCTCTTGATTTAAGTAAAAGTGATTATATGACAAAGTAATTGAACAAATATAACTCTAAATTCATCTTATCCCTAACATCTCTTTTGGATAATTTGGTAACTAATTTAACCATTGGCTTGAATTATTATAACAATTCTATTATTTTATTAATAATTATAGTAAAATGTTATTTATTTATTTATATTTTTAATATTCAAAATTTATTATGAATTGAAAAATATAAATTCATAGTCCATAGTTTTGTTTTATTTGTAGGTATTACAACAACATTCGATACGTTAAAATAAGCTAAAAAAATGAGTACACACCATCCAATGATAAAAAAGGTTGCCTATTCTCCTACTTTCTCAGCAACTAAAAAATGAAAAAAAAAATGTCATGTATTTAATAATCTAACAATAATATAAATTATTTTTATTTGAAGTCATAAATTCAAATTATATTAAATAAAAAATTGAAAATTTTTACTAATCAGCATATTAAGTGAAATTAAAGCAAAAAACAATCAAATTGGGAAAAATAATTTCCTTTCAATTTAGGATTCTCATATTTATTGTCCCGGTAATTTATATGTGATACAAAAACGATGACTCTTTTACAATACTTAGGATGAGAAAATTGGATGTTAAACTTTTATCATTATATTCTAATTAATAAAAATTGTATAATATTAAAATAAAAGTGAAAAATATATAATCAATGTTAAAATATATAATATGACAAAAGAAAAGAAAAGAAAAAGATCAAATAATAAACGTGAGAGAAAGGTACTGTTATGTATTTTTACAAAATAAAACATATATTTATATATAACAAAAGGGAAAAAATTATCGAGCCTAAGTTGTTAATTAGTGTGTTGTTTCGAGTATGACTTGTACATGGGACACTGGATCAAGTTTCATGCTGTTTTTTTATGCTGATGAGTTATGCTATATTGTATTGAATTTTTAATATATCATGTCGTGTCAACCAGCCATCAAGTTGAATGATTAGTGGTAGTGGGTCTAATCGTGTTAGACCAACTCTATTTACACTCATATATGTTATTAATATAGATTTGTAATATAATTTAACTAGTGATCTCACGTTAAAGTTCACTGATCATCTTTCTATTTTAAATTATACTATTTGATTTAAATATATATAAATTTATTATATATAATAATATCATTAAAAAATTTAGTCTATATATCTTAAAAGAATAAAGAAATTGAAAGAAAGAGATTTGAGACGTTCAAACATAAAGTGGTGTATAATAAATAAAGTTAAACTATTCAATATTCTTTAAATTTTTTTATATCCTACGCATTCGTCTTTTTAATTGTTTTATAGTTTAATTCTTTGACTTTTTAATTTTAACATTTTCTAAGAATTATTTTTTATCTTTATAATTTAATCTCTTCATTTATTATTTTTTACACTTTAATTTTTTTTTAATTTTTCATACTTTTAAAATTTAATTTAAATTTTTTTCTCAAATTTTAAATTAAATGTGTGATTAAAAAGTAGAGTGAACAAATTAAAAGAACAAAAAAGAAAAGAAGTAATGTAAATATAAAAGAAAAAAGAGAGAAGAATTACTAACTTTTGAATAGCCTAAAGAATAAATGGTCCCAACCCAGTAACGTGATAAATGATAATTTGATTTTTTGGTGATAGCCATCTCATTAGACAAATTATATATAGATATAATAATATTGAAAAATACAGGGATTATTATCATACATTATAGATTGTGAATCTTTTGACAAATATTACTAATTCATAAAAATATATAATTACAAATTATAGTGGCCCTGCTCCAATTAGGACAACAGAATGGAGTCATATTATATTAAAAAGAAACTCACATGCATGAAAGATGCTTTCATTTGAATTCATTGAACCGCAATTAAAATCACAGTATACTTTCATTTTTAGCTCTAAAGTGCAGTGAACTTTGGAAAGAATATCTATTTTTAATTTCACATTTACACCCGATGTTATTGTTATGTTATGTTATGCTTCATGCTTTTAAGGCGGAAAGGTTACAAAGGTAAGTTGGAGTTACTACTAACGCTTTAGAATAGAAAATAATTTTTTTTTCATGGGTGCAAAAAAGACATGGAAGGACATAAAGTGGAAAAAAAATATACATATCTAATTAATTTGATAGTAAAATTATTATTTGATTATGTTTAAAAATAAAATTACAATTAAAAAATGGTGCCGGCCAAATTTTTTTAGTGGTTGTGTAAGGAAGGAAATGATGAGTAAAATAAGACATCTTTCACCTTTAAATGAAACTATGTGATTGTTATATGATACTTTTAATTAAATAATATTAAAATATTGCTTTTATTTTTATTGGAACTTTTTTTTAAAAAACAATACGACAAAAATACTCTATTTTTAACTTGTGAAGATTAAATAATATAAATAATTTAATATATAAAATTATTATGACTCTTCGTCTTAAAAATATTAAAAAAAATGATATAAAATAATGTAAAAAAATATATGTTTAAACTTTTCAATGCATTATAGACACATATATTTTTATAATATAAAAAGCACATGTTTAACGCATGTTTAAAAATACTGTATTTATATATTTTTTATAATGTAAATAATTTATTTTAAGAATTTAAAAATAAAATAAATTAAATAATTGAGTAATATAAAAATAAAAAATATTCAAATAATCATTCAATTTTTATTGTAGGTATACTTGTTAAGACTACTCAAATAAATATATAAATAGGAAAATGGTGTGGTTTGACTTGATTTTGTTGCAATTAAGGTTTATCTGTTCGATTCAGTCTCTATTTGGAAAAAAAAAATTAGATTAGACTGTTTGATTTATAAAATCGTTCAGTTTGGTTCGATTTTCGGTTTAGTTTAGTTTTTGAACATCTTCGATGAAAAATAATATGAAAATTTTAATATATTATTAAACTGATCCAGTTTTATCGGTTTAAAAATTAATATAATCGGAACGAATTATTTAAAAAATAGTTTTAATTAATACAAACTGGATCGAATCGTTTGATTTATAAAATCATGCAATTTAATCTAATTTTTCAATTTAATTCGATCTGATCCGATTTATGAACACCCCTAATTATAATAGTAACTTATAGACATATATAAAAATATAAAAATATAAATCTATCTTTTTAATGCCTATATAGACTTATCTAAAGGGTCAGTACAAATAATACATGGGAAGAATCAGATTGAAATAGGAAAAAAAATCAACATTTTAAAGTGATAAATTATGTCTTATTTATAAGAATATATATATTATAAGAATTAATTACATATTAATTACAATGAATATAAAATGTAATTAAAATAAAAAGTATATATAAGAAAGTCTCTTAAGCCTTAGAATAAGACAAAATATCCCGTATCACGTTCATACTCTAGAATATTTAAAATAATAATATCATCTAAAAGACTACCTAAACTGAAGGAAACTTGTACTTAACTTACATACATCTCACTGTTTATTATGTTTAGTGGATGATTTTTTTATTTTTAATTTATATATCATTACATATAATTTAGTAGATTGTCCGGATTGGTTTCGGTAATTTGCAATGTTGACAAATGAGTATGTATCTTGCTGCATATATATTGTAGAATAACCCAAAAATAAATAAAAGGAAAGGAAAAGTTTATGTTTGTAAAATGAATGAAAAAAAGAAAAAAGAATCTATGGTTATTGCTGCCAATGAGTTTATAATTTTTCCCTTTGAAGTTTTTTCTATAAAGCACTCTTTTATTTGCTTATATGTTTTTTTTCCATTGTTTTAATTTATTGTAAGCTGGTATAACAAAATATATAAATATTAACTCAGAAAAATATTTAGACTCTTTTGTAACGCTTTATAAATGTTGTATTGCCTTAAAAAAATATGATTTTACTCCTACAGTTACAATTTTTAATAATGTTAGTTTTAAATTCTGTCTAGTTAGCAATTTTTCTATTATGTTTATATCATATCAATATGTACGAATTAATGAAAAATATTTTTGTTTTTCAAACATATAAAAAATATTCATATTTTTTAGGTAAAAATTATTATAAGCAAATAATAATTTTCACATATAATATAAATAAATAAATACTTTCTTTGACTATAAGTTTTTATTAAATATCTATTATTATTATTATTATTATTTTTTCAATGCAATAATATAATAAAAATAATTATTATTTATATTTAAATTATAACTTGAAATATTAAAAAAATTCTTTATTGATTCATAGAAATAAATAAGAATTTTTTTAATATAAATAAATCTAAATATTTAATAATAAAATTATTAATTATAAAACACATATTAAAGAATAAAGAGGCTAAATATAAATTTTTAATATCAAACTATAGTAATTAATATAGTTTAAACTTCTTACTTAGATAAGTTAGATAATTTTTTTTAATTAAATCCTTACACAAATCAGACTAATATTGGATTAAGTTTAGTGCTTACATCTAACTTATCTTCAATTATAATATATTTATCTTTAATTAAGTTTTATTATCATATTTTTATTAATGTATTTTTTAAAATTAAATGTATTATACTCATATTTTATATTTTTATCATGTTCGTATTTAATATTGAATTTTTAAAATATTTATATATAAAAAATATATTATATCTATACATACATTTGTCTAAATAGTATATGTCTCTTATTTTAACAACAATGGTATCCGTGAAAAACGTATATTAAATGATCAAATCTAATAAAACAACATTAAATAATTAAAGGGCAGATTTAAATTTGGGGCCATAAATATTATTTGGTCATAATATTATGATGATAATTGTATGATAAATAATTAATGACATAAATTTATGTCTAAATTTTAATTAGATTGATAAATTTAAATTTTAAAATAATTGTCAAAGAAATTAACACGTAAAAAAAAAAGTTTGAAGCAATTTCAATTCTCTTTTTGTATAAAAATAGAGAAATTTTAAATAATTTTATTTTTAAAATATAATTGTTGATTTTGGTTAAAAAATAAATTTTGATGGGTATGAAAAATGTAAGTTTTAAAATAATGGTCAAAGAAAATAAAAATATTTTGAAAAAATAAACTCTCATTTTCAATAAAAAAGTACAGAAATATTACATAGTTTTTTTTAAATAATTGTCAAAACTTAAAAAGATAAATTAACTTCAATAGTTACATATAAGAAATAAAATAAATAATATAACATAAAAAGTTTTGTTTTGATTTATAAAATTTGATATTTAATCGTACAATTCACTCTATTTAATTAATGATATTTTTGATAATTTTAATAAAAAAAATATTTTTTATCAAATTCATTTAACGACTCAATTATCATTAAAAATTTCAAGATAAAATTATTATTTTTATTATAAGATAAGGATTAAGTTATATATTTTTAAATATGTTGAGAAAATGAATTAAAATTCAAGTCGCTTCATAATTAACTTCAAACCGTAAAACCAATTTAATAAAAATTAAAATTTTAACAAAAAGTATTAAAATATTAAATTTTATAATTGAATGTTGGGATCAAATTGTAATATCTTATATTATAATTAAATTGATAGATAAATTGAATAAAAATATTAAAAATTATTATTGCAAGGAGCAAATTATATAGTTTTCATCAATTATAAATAGGTAGAAATAGAAAATTGATTAAAATATATTTTTTATTCACTAATTTTATCATTTTTAATACTTTACCACGTGTGTACAACACCTATAGTGAATAAAGTTAACCCTTAACCACACAATCTCCCCTTAACTACGTGTGTGGTAAACTATACTTTTCTTTGTTCCAAAATGCAACATTTTGTTTCGTATCCGTATAAGATCATTACTGTTGCAATTTTGTTCATTTTGGAAATTGTTTCGGTTGAAAAGGAAGGAAATTCTTGTTCTTCTTTTGGATTTTCCTATTTAATTACAAATTTATTTATGGTTTGATTAACATTGTTGTTACTGTTAGTAGTACTTGAGTTTTTCTTATTGGAATCATTTATGGATTTTGAATTTTTTTGAGAAGGATACAAAAGTCATTGTCAAAAAAGGACATGGCTTATTGCAAAATAGAGCTGTTTTTTTTTAGCATAGACCATTTATGAGATAAAGGAAATTTTACGAAATTTGTTTGAAAGATTTGAAAGTCGATTCAATGTTTTGTTAAATGATGAATCTCTTCATCTGGTTGTTGCCAAATTTTGTTTCAGAATTATCACCTTAGTATTATTGGTTATCATGGAGTCTACCTTATTTGATAATAACTCCACGCAATTTGAAATCTCTAACAAGCCTAGCTTATATTGTTTTTAAGCAGTCAATTTTTACAATAAATTAGAGTCTAAAAAGGTTGGTTGATCTTATATGTTTTATTGTTATTGTTGTTATCTTTATCTTGATCATAAATTTCCGAGTTAGAGTTGTTAAAGTCTAACAACAATTAAGAATTGCATCTACGGTGTGCATATAAATAAGGACAGTTCTCTATCACACAATATGAATTTTGAGATGAAATTAAGCCCAAATTTAACATGGTATTAGAGTAAGGTTATCCGATCAGTGCAGTTGTTTCGCCAATGACGAGTGATGCATTCTGCCACTTTGGTTCCATAAGTTCAACATCTCAATCGGTCTAAAGGGAATAGACCCTTGTTGATGTGAGAGGAAGTGTTAAAATCACACATCGACTAGGGATCGCGCCTACGTTGCGCATATAAACAAAGACAATCCTCCATCACACAACTTGAGTTTTGAGATGAAGTTAGACCCAAATTTAACAGAAGTATTAAAGTTATCAACATTGTTATCTTTCAATAGTGACACAATTTAGGGTTACATATTCGTGTAAAATGAGGGATTAATCAAGAGGATTATGTGGTTAAGTATTGGGTTTACTTCACCATATAAAGTTACTATAAAATTGGTTTCATAATGTAAATTTTGTAAAATTGTCTAGGAAGTATGAAATATGAAAAATTAGTGGACACAAGATTTACAAATTTATTTTTACCTGATAAAAATGTTAAAATTGATAAAGTTAATAGAAAAAAAATGTAACTTAACTTAGAAAATAACTTGCTTTTAAAAATATATAAAATATCAAATAAATTCATTAGGAGCATCTCAGTTTTTTGCCGTGACGGAAATTTCATGTTTTTGTTTAACAACCTTTTCAAAATAACTTTTTTTGGTCAAAATGTAATATATAAAATATTTTGGTGAAAATGTAAAATTATAAAATTCTTTAAGAGCTTATAAAATTTTGTAATGTTTTATAATTTAATTTTGGTCAGAATGTAAAATTATCACTTTACATCCATTACTTTAACCAATAGAGATAATTTACATTCATTATTCCAAAATAATGTAGTTCCGCATCTCATAAAGAAAATTCTTTATGGAAAATGAGAAGAAAAAAAAGCAGAAAACAAATGAAAAGACTGAAAAAAAAATATGAAAAGGTCAAAAGAAGATTTCGTGACAAAATCAAAAAAAGGAGTTTTAAGAAGATTCTACCGCGAGGAAAGACCGGTACAAAATCCTGCACTGCAACAAAGTTATATATCCTCCAAATCCAATTAAATTTTGGAAAAGGAAAAAAAAAGGCATTTTAGACGAGGAAAAGTATATTTATTGATAAATCATAAATATTATAAAATATTATTTATAAATATTTATACTTTTTTATCTTTAAAAAATATAATATAATATTTTAATCACTTTATTTTCACAAAATAAATACATTACTTATTTTTTAAAAAATTTATGCATTTTAATCTATGTTAAATTTTTAAATATTTTAATCATTTTTAAAAAAATTTGAATATTTTTAGATATATTTAAAAAGAAAACTTAATTAAATCAAATTGAATCTTATTAATAGAGTTGTTAAATGTTTGAAAAGAAAACGAAAAATTTAAAAAGAAGTAAAAAAAATTGTTATTAAAATGATAAAATCAATCTAAAATCATTAAAATATCTGAATAATAAAGTAATTAAAATATATTAATTTAAAATAAAATAATTAATATATTTAATTTATGAAAATAAAATACAATTTCTTTTTAAAATAAAAGGGAAAAAAATTCTCATACTACCTCATATTTAGAAAAATGTAGACACAATACCATAAAATTTAGAAGATAGACATGATGTTCTCTTTGATAAACTAAATATATATCTAAGTCCAAAAAAGTTGTGTTAATTTTAATAATAAAAATAGATTTTTTTTTAAATTTCTAAATATAAAAATAAAATACTTTATATTTAATTCATATATTTTTACTATTAAAAAATTAATATATTATATATATTTAATTAAATATCGTTTAAAATTAAATTACGATTATTGATATCCGTTTAATATTATTAAAATATTATTTTTATTATTAAATTTTTTAAGAATTATTAATTATTATTTTAAAAAATCATAAACATATATATGTACTAAAAATTAAAGTACTAATGACATCCTAGTTAAAAATTGTGGTATTTAAATGACCCTGTACAAAAGCTAGAGGACCTTTAAGAAGATGTTTATTTCTTTGTTAAGTTCACCTTGTTATTTAAAAAAAGAACAGAGAAGAAAAAAGAATATATAAAACAATATTTTTGTCGAATTCATATTTTTACACTATTATTTTTATCGACCAATACATCAATATTTGTTATGAATTTATAATTTTTTTTAAATATAATTTTGTTAGGGATAAAAATAAAATAAAGTAACATATGAACGAGCTGATTCTTTTTGTTTCTGGCGTGAGGCTTTGGCAATTGCCTTATAACATCGTTTTTAAATTGCTTCTCAGGAAACCTGTGACGAATTGTAACGACGGCGTCGTTTGGTTCTCTCTCTCATTAGAAAAACCATTAGCTCTTCTTGTTCTTCTGCCTCTTGAAAAAACTATTAATACGTGCATTTCATTCCTTCTTGCGACAAAAAAAGAAAGAAAAAAAAAAGCGTTTTCGTGTTTTCTGGAAATCCGAATCGAAACGAACAAAGTGGAAGAAGAAGAAGAAGAAAAGACAGAGAGGACGATGGGGTTGATATTGGAAGAGGAAGTAGACGACGGCGTTTTGGTACCGCCTTTGAATTTTTCAATGGTCGATGACGGCATTTATAGATCTGGCTTTCCTCGACCCTCCAATTTCGGCTTCCTCCGAACCTTAAATCTTCGATCCATCATGTAAGACTTGATCATATATTCATGCATATATTTATATACTAACAATCTTCATATATGTGTACATATGAAATAAGCAGAAATGTTGTTTTTCTTCTGTTATGTTCTTGGTTTTGATTTGATGTTTGGGTTTTTAGAGGTTCTGTCCTTTCACTTTTATTTAATAATTATGTATTTGTTTTGATAGGTATACGAAAAAATGCGACATGTACTGTGAACTGATTATTTGGTTTGGTGCAGATACTTGTGTCCTGAACCCTATCCAGAGGACAATTTGGAGTTTCTTCGGTCTCAAAATATTCGTCTCTTTCAGTTCGGAATCGATGGGAAAATGGTATCTTATATGTCCTTCCTTTTTCTTATTCCCCATCTCCATCTCTGAAAAACTTTTGTATGGTTATTGAACTTTTTACTGCTACTAATAAGTATTTACTATTGCATTTTGCCAGCAACGAGAATAATTTTCATATTATCAGAGGAAATCATTATTTTTTCTGAAATTATTTCTTTTCTTTTTGAGGGATATAAATTCATGCGGTAGAGTGTGTATTATCTGTTCATTCAATCCTACTTATTCCTGATTTTGCTTGTAAAAATTTGCTTCTTCAGGAACCTTTTGTATCTATTCCCAAGGATACCATCATGGAGGCCCTAAGTGTCTTAATCGGTGCTGGAACATCATACAAATTTTCATTATATTGTGTTCTGTTTGTTATTGAATGATCTATTTGAGAACTAGTATTTATCTGTATTTAATATTGTGTCCTCAGATGTGAGAAACCATCCAGTTTTGATCCACTGCAAGCGTGGAAAGGTGTGTATCAATTTTTTATTATCCCAGCTCCCAAATGCTAATATATTACTTTTTGCTGCTTGGCTTGTGTTATTGTTGTGTACATGATATGCATTTATTTTTTTTGGCACAAACGATATGTACGTGTTCATATATATGGTTAGTAGGACAATATGTGTGCATACACCTTATCAGTTTGCATTGGATTTTCTGCAACAATAGTCTCTTCAATTTTCCCCCATGTTAATTTGATTTCAAATGGAAATTTCAAAGGGAAATGGTGATTATATATTTTCTGGTGCAATTATAATATTTATTTTCTAATATCTCTACAGAAGTTCAGTTTTTCTTTATGAAAATAAGCATTTTATAATTCTAGCTAGTTTTGATATCACCTTAATTGAAAGACGAATACAAAAACTTAGCATGAAAAGGATTTGTAAGCAGGTTTTAGAATCTGCGTTAATTTTTATTTCTTTGAAGATTTTCCCTTCTGCATGTTCTTTCCATGGTTACACAATCAGGAACCTGATTCAGGCCTTCTATGAGTTCTTTTGCTCACTGCCTGAAGATTAAGCAAGCTTCTGTTTACTCATTCAGATTCCCACTCTTGATTGACTTTTTCAGCCTTTTGTTGGTCCTGAAGATTAAGCTTCTGTTTACTCATTCAGATTCCCACTCTTGATTGGCTTTTCAGCCTTTTGTTTGTCAAAATTTCCGTTCCATTATCCTTTGATTTTGGGTTCTTGCCGAATCATTGTGCAATAGTAATAAATTGGTTTACCAATCGTGTATTTTATATATTATTCTCTATTGCAGCATAGGACTGGTTGTCTCGTTGGTTGCCTGAGAAAACTGCAGAGTTGGTGCTTATCATCTGTGTTTGAGGAGTACCAGCGCTTTGCTGGATTGAAATCGAGGGTAACGGACATGAGATTCATTGAGACCTTTGATGTGATGTCCTTGAGGCAGTGCCTGTACAGCATTATCTACCAGTATCAAGGTTATGGTTCGAAGAAGAGGAGGCTGTTATACAGCGATGAAAATTTACAGAAGCCACAAATAACATCTGCTTAGTCTCTAAGAACCCGACCAAGTTTATCTTTTTATTCTAATCACACTTTTCAGTGTTGCATAAGTCACGGTCAGCATTGGTACTTGAGTCTTTTTAAAATACTACTGATAGGTTCTTTTTAGAACCACGATACACATATTCTGATTAATGATTATGTGCGGTATGTTTTATAACGAACTATAAACATTTAAGTAGCAAATGACATGTTTCTGTGTACAAGTACAAATAAACAAAGATGTTAAATCCTTTTCTGATCTGTTTCTCTGTTAGATATGTCACATTACGTACTACAACCAAAGTTGAATACAGAAGCTACATCAGTAGTGGAGAGGAAGATAGAGTTGTTGCGTGGAAAGCAACCGTTTACCATGTCGCCTCCATCCTTCTCTACCTTCAATGAGGATCCCACTGCAAGGAGACTCGTTTGCTCTTCCAGCAATGACGATGATGATATTAGCGACATCAATCATAAACCCAAAATTCCAAGTACTCTGGAGATAAAATGGCTATGAAGGTGAACGATTGAGAGAGATTATTAATTTTCATATAAGATTGTAAGGTGCTATGTAATGTAAACTTTCAATTTTTAGTAATTGTCACATCGATCAAACAGCACCCCAATATATTTATATTGTATAAATGTTTTTAATAATTATATTACTTATACATAACCCATGGTTAGGACTCGATATTTTATTTATCCAACTGTGTTATAATTATATGTTATCAATATGATATTGAGCGACAAGTTGGTTGGGGAAATATATATTGTTTAATATTCAAATTTAATTATAAATTTTAAATGTATTATTTTATATAAAATTTGAAATACTTAAAGTCGGTTCTATACTGTTCCCAAAAAATAACTACATAAAAATATGTTTGTCAATCTGATTTTGACCGTTTTCAATTCAATTTGCAAATTAAATTTAAAACCTTCTATTGAGTTTATTCATTCTAAGTACATCTCATCGGTGATTCCAAATCGACCCAAAGTAGTTAAATTCATTCAACGCAACGAATTCGTCTTATAGTTGGATTCTCGAACACACTTATGTATTCAAAATTTATTTCAGTAAATATTGTTTTTGCTAAAAATTTCAACTCAAATTTATTAAAGTAAAATAAAGTACTTAAAAAATTCTATAATAATTGATCAAAATCTCAGCTAGCACACATCATAAAATAAGTCCATTTGGTAGACGGCTAAAGAATTATTTGATCTTTTATCTGAAGGAAAAAGGAAAAATAAAAATAAAAAATTCGCTTCATGTAAAATTCTACAATATCAACGGACACGATTCATCAAATGACCAAGCTTACTGAACCCAACCTCACCAAATCACCCTCGGGAATTGGATAAGGCATTAGCTATAAAGCCTATAAATTCAATCAATGTTCTCTATTCCAAATCCTTAACAATCTTCTCTCAATTAGGGTTTCGATTGTGCCGTCTCCTTGGGCTTTTTATAAACTCTCATCCGTCCGATCAAGTTTCTTACGAAAAACACCTTCACTGACCGACAATATTACTATGACAGGAAAAGCAAAGCCCAAGAAGCACACAGCGAAGGAAATCCTGGCAAAGGTCGACGCGGCCACAACGAACCGTGGCGGTGGCAAGGCTGGCTTGGCTGACCGGTCTGGGATCGAGAAGGGTGGTCACGCCAAGTACGAGTGTCCACACTGTAAAATCACTGCACCTGATGTTAAATCCATGCAGATTCATCACGATTCTCGCCATCCTAAGATTCCGTTTGAGGAGTCCAAGATCGTGAATCGCCATGCTAGCCTCGAGGCTGAGTCTTCTAAGCCACGTCCTGGTGTTCGTGGTAGCTTGAAGAAGTAATCGATGGGTCATTGAAGTGTTATTCAATTGATAATTGGCTCTCTGGGCATATTGGTTTTGTTGTTTTTTGTGATAAAGTGGAAATCTTTGTCTTCTTTTTTCTTCTTCTTTGTGCTTCTGATGATGGGTAGAAAAAGCTGGGTGAAAATGACCTCCTTTTGAAATTTATGCAATGTATATTAGTGATTACGCCTTGAAACGGTTTTTATGATGACCATGCTATGATAATTTTAGAGCTTCTTATCTTATGTTCTAACTTCTAAGTGCTCTTTTGGTATTCTTTATTGGTTGAATTTTTTAGCTTTTTCTATATTTGTGTGGATGGGTTGAATCTCTTATATTTATTCAGTGTTTTAGGTTATGATTTTCATGATCATGTTTCTAAGGATGATGTTTACCTCGGTTTTCGTTCATTTGAATTTCGACAATTTGAAATATTCTAGATTTTTTTATCGTTTATATGCTGGGATTTTATTACATATTAAATTAAATTTCTTTTATGTACAAATTTTAACTAAATATATTTAGATTTTAAATTTTTTAAAAATTAATATTTAATTTTCAAACTTTTAAAACTTCTTACTTAAATTTTTAAACTTTTAAATTATATAATTTAGTTTTAAATTTTTTAAAATTTTATACATTAATTCTAAATTTTAGATTTTTGATTTATAAATTTGTGTTTTAGTATTTAAGTTAGGATCTAGACTAATTTTTAAAAATTTAAGTATTAGATTTGTAAGATTGAAAAATTTAAGGAAGTTTTAAAAGCTTAGGATTCAATCTAAGTTTCTAAATTTTGAAAACATATAAATTTAATTAAAATTTAGATAACAATATTACATTTTAACATTTAAAAGTGTTCGAAAAAGCAACCAGAAATTACATTTGATGTATAATAATTTTATGCCACTAATCCACATCTTAGTTTTATGGATATATAGGGTATTGGTAATGTTTTTTTATCCTGGTGATGCTAACTAGAGTAACTATCAATGGAATCATTATTAGATGAGTGATAAATGAAGCAGAAAACTTGTATATACCAACTTCAACTCCTAAACAAAGTTAAGCCCAAAACTCATGCAATCTATATAGAAACAGAAAAGAGAAGGGATGCACTCAATATAATTAAAATGTTCGGACAAAATTGGAATTAAAAAAAAATCAGTTTTTAATGCAAATATGTAAAAAATAATAATAATCAGCTGGATAGGGAGATTGACTTGCTCCGAAAAGGCAATTTGGTTCTGCCCCAATTGCTTGTTACTAGCAGAGAAGACACTATGATGGGAAACTTCCCATAAGCCGATTATATATTAATGATGATGGTGGCGACACTGATGATGGATTTGCATTTTCAAGGATGGGAAGGCAGGCATCATAAAGATTATCATCCTCCTGCTCTTGTTTTGGCCTGAGAAACCTCGTATCGTTTTCCTGAAACTGTTGCCTTGAAAGTAAAGACTGAATTGAAGAAAATGATTTTGCATTATTGAAATCAAAACCAACCAACGCGGGAAGTGACATTGGTAGTGTCATTGGGAAGTCTAGTTGTCCAATAGAAGTAGCTTGTTGGGTTGCGTTGCTGTTGGGGTTCAGTCCAAAAGTGTTGAAACCTTGAAGAGGATGTTTCATTTGGTAAATCGAAGAAAGTCCATATTTCATGTCATTACTGTAATTTCCAGGAAAGCTAGGCCTAAGATATTCATTACTAAAGTCGAGTTTTCTGTCGAACTGAGGAGCAAGATCTTGTATTTCATGCTTAAGGATGACACTATTCCTGGGTAGTGTTCGGGTTTGAGGAGCATTACCCGATGGAGGTACATTACTGGTACTAGAGTTTATGTGATTACTGTTTTTGGCTGCAGGCACTTCATGGTTGTGTTTTCCCTCATATGTTGTGATCACAAATTTCAGATTGTGGGAGGCCCTCTCAACATGCTTCCGTACAATACATCCTGCACTTGTGCATTTATAGTAGCTCCTGTTGTAAGAAAAATAAAACCACATTTCAGTTCTAACAGAAGCAATATGAATCATCTTTCCACTGTTAGATGTTTGAAGAGAAACTGATCAAAGTCATACCTTGGATTTGGATTTCCTTTGACAACCTTTTGCCCATACTTTCGCCATCGATAGCCATCATCGAGTATGTCCACATCACTTTCAATTTGGACAACAACCCTTGGTTCACGAACAGCCCTTGATGCTAGATTTGTTTCAGTCAAGCAGCTTTCTGTCTTCCTGTAACAGGGGAAAGAAAATCAATGCAAAAGATAAATATCCATGTCTTAGGGATGCTGGAGGAAAAAATATGTGAAATATCGAAATAATACCTTCTTTTGGATTCAGATTCTTTCTCATCATCTCCGAGTAATGTGCTTCCTTGTGTGGCTCCATCTTCATCATCATCATTGTGACTAGCAAGTGTAGAAGAAAGCTCGGGAGTTTCTGTTGATTCAAAGACACCAAGAGATACACCTTGAGCAGATAATGGATCAGAAAGCTCAGTCACAACTGATGTTGAGGATGTCCTCTCAAGACCAATATCAGAACCAAGTTTCATATGATCTGTTGCAGCTGACTGAAAATTCATCCACGTCGAGCCACCTTCAACTTTAACATAGGTTCCATTACTGTTATCACCTGTTTCAGCTGACATCTCATGATCAGATGAAAATGATGATCCAACTGCTGCTCGACGATTATGTGCAGGTTTGGCATGATTATGAGCACCCTTATAGAT
Organism: Hippophae tibetana; assembly: GCA_037013495.1. Classification (NCBI taxonomy): domain Eukaryota; kingdom Viridiplantae; phylum Streptophyta; class Magnoliopsida; order Rosales; family Elaeagnaceae; genus Hippophae; species Hippophae tibetana. Next base: position 22,926,826 of record CM072802.1, on the reverse strand, counting down.
GATTTCGGTTATTTGACCATCATGGGACCGTTCAACCTTTTTCTTCACCTGACAATTTGGATTTGTGCATTTATAGTAACTCCTTGGGCATTCACTACCTTTAACCTGTTTCTGACCATACTTCCTCCAATTGTATCCATCTTCTAAAGTCCTCCCCATTCCCATCATGGATTGGTAAGAATTTGGTTGGCTTCCTTCCAAGACTTGATTTGTTATTTCATTGTCCTCCTCATGATGAACAGGTTCTCTAGAATAAAGATGAGTTTTCTCATTCATTAAATGATCTGTTGAATATATTTGCAGATTAACGGAATTGAGATTTTGACCCTCATTATTTGATACTTCCACCTCAGTGGATAATCGATCTGCAGCATAGTATTTTGATGTAGTCTTTCCAGGAAACTCTTCTGGGAATTGGAAATCCATTGGTGAATGCTCAAATACTAGATCATGATAGTCAACACCAGTTCCCTGAGAAACATAATCCAATGCCACGAACAAAATGCATGCAAGATCGTAACCAAAATTAGCTATCTTAAATGAAATTTAGGTTATAAAGCACCTTTTCTAATTATTCGCAGGCCACATATTGTTATTATTAATAATGAGAAACTAAGGTTTAAGTTCAGTGAATCATACACCTATATAGGGACTAATCACAATCTATTCACTAGCGAAATCCTGTGCCCAAGAATTTCCATCAGTTCCGACATGCAACTTCTCAAACAGGGTTGTTATTCTGAAATCTCCTCAGTTATGTACATGAGTGACCGGGTACTGGAAAACCAAAACTTTATTTTTAGATCAATGTGCTTGATATGTGTTTCTCTCTTTCTTCTTCTTCTTTGTTTGGACTTTAATTGCATGCATGATTATCATTTCAAATTCATAATTTCAATAGTAGAAATTTATGAAAAATAAAACAGATTAATAAAAATGAAAAAGAAAATGAAGGTATTTTGCAGGCAAATTGGTATCTACGTGTTAAATTTGTTTGAGAGATTTTGCATAAATGTATTGCAAATCTGCACCAATAGGCCTACATAATCATATAATATCATAGTAGTTTGGGATAAAATAGTAAGGGTTAGGACATACCTGATTTTCAGAACTTGAATAGACTGGTGAAGACTTTGTATGCTCATAATTAGGATTGAACTGGAAGGTGGAAATCATATCTCTACCTTTGCCTCCATCTGAATCAAGAGTTGAACTTTCTTGATTGAAACAAGGCAAAGGAAATGTGCCAGTTGTAGGAGATGGCAATGCCTAAAAATATTACACGCACATAAAAAGAAGAACTATATTATATAATATATGAGGCCAGTAATAGATCGAGTACAAGACAAGGCAAGCGACACATTGATCATTGATAATCAACATTGTTCTCAATGCTTATGATGAAGTAAATAAGGAGCTAGTAGTGTGTAGAAGTAGGCCATTAAGAGTAATTCTCATAGTTTTAAATCACATATTCGAATAAATCTTAAAAATTAAATAAATTAACAACAATAATAACAAAAAAATAATTCTCAGCAATTCAGAGCGGAACGGCCTCTAGTAAAATAATTGAATCAGTTTTGCAATTTCTCAAGGACAGATGCCTGACTCTTTACAGCATTGATGATTGGCCTACCATAACCAAATTCCCTAAAGAATTCCGTTTTTTTTTTAAGAATTAGGATCCACCTAACAGACTACACTGAATTTAAATTCAGAAAACTAATAAAAATAAAACCCAGATACAAAATTATAAAAAAAAAAAAAAAACAGAAATGATACCTGATAATTAAGGAGCATGATGGGAGAATCGAGCAAAGCAGTGGGGCTAATACCAGGTGGAATAGTGAGACACGGTGGTGTTCGAGTCAAAGGACTCGTGGTTCGAATACGAGCCAGGTTGATTCTCTCAGCATTGAACCCGCACTTTGCAGCCCTTCTCTCTGCTATGCTAGTTCCACTTCCACCTTTAGCTGCCGAAACTAATTTCATAGTCTCCTTCTCCTTCTCCGCCTCCGTCATCGGATCAATAGTTTTCCGATCATCATCGGAGGAGGACTCTAAGACGTCGTCTTCTTGTCCCATGCTGGCTTTATTCCTCCTCTGCTACAGTTATATTAATTATATCACTAAGGAACTGAGTTTAACAACATTTGAAACAGATAGAAACGAATAATTTGAGAATTTATAAGTTTCGTGTTTTAGATGTTGAAGTTCATATAAAAGCATAGGAATGATATGCGAGAGAATTAACGGACACGTACAAGAGAAGAAGTGAGAGTGACAGACAGAGTGGTCAGTGGTATATAAGTACAATTCTACAACACTAATAAGTAGTAAATACAATGTTTTTGGTTTTTTATTATTTTTCTATTTTAGTAATTATTAATTTAATGCAACGTTTTTGGATTTTTTTCCCTTTTTTGGATTGGTTTTGTAAAATTAAATGATTGCCTAAAAACTATGATTAACTATCCGTTTGCTTAGAAAAAAAATGTTTTTTTACACAGTACATGCTGGTTTGTTCTATTGGCTTTGTAATTATTGTTACCATTTATTATCAAATTAAAACAAAATTGCATGAATTCAATTTTTTTAACCTGAAAACTGATATGATATTTGTAATTTATTTTTATTTTTATGTACGTAAAATTCCGTGGTTGGATTTTAATTTTTTTTCCACATGCTTACTTCTTTTTTATAAGAAATTTTAAAAAAAATTAAAAATTTTAAAAAATATTTTTATACAATAATAATATAAAGACTTTTAAATTTATATTATGAATTTAAAAAATTAAAATTTTAAACGTAATTTACGTAATTCTTTATTTGATTTTAACGTCACACTCTGCATAAAAATGTTAATTATCCCATTAAAACACAGCCATTTTATTTGAATGGTTAAATCAAAAAAGTTTTGTTTGACAATCGCATGTAAATCATCATGTTTTTTAATTGATCAATTGTATATCATAAATTTTTATTTTATTTTATTTTATATTAATATACAAAAATCACTTTTTTGAATATATACAAAAACCACGTACGTCCTTGTAATGGTTGTTTCCATTTTATATAATAAAATTTTAACATCTTGATTGATTTGTAGATTTAAGGCAAAATATAAAAACATAATCTAAAGCGTAAGCCTGTTTGTGGCTAGCCACAAAATCTTGAAGAAAGGTTAGATTTGTATGCAACAGACATGCGCTAAGAAGAACACGTTAGCACCAATGACTCTATTTTATAACCTACATTCCGAATTTTACTGCTTTTTTAGGAATCTAATCTATGTTAACGGATCCTTAATTCTTGGTTAGATAACAAATATTAATTATATTTCCTTATATTTAGATGGTAACTTGGACAACCTCCTCTTCTGGCTTAGATTAGATCTATTTTTTCCAAACGTGTTACATCAACCAGTTTTGTCGCTAGCAATTACAGCAATACTCACAACAATAATAACCAATCAATACATAATTTACTTATTAGAAATTTTTTTTCGTAAAGTTACAAAATAAATAATCATTTTAAAATTTATAACAATAAAAATAATATCTAATTAAACGATATTCAATATTAAACAACATTAAATGAACATAGTTTAATTTAAACGATATTTAAAATAAAATAATATATTAGATTTTTTTAATAATAAAAATATATTAGATAAAAATAACATATTCTATTTATATGATCAAAAGTTTTTACTTGCCATGAACTTGTTTTCCTGTTTTTGTAATTATAAATTAATTTGAACTAAGAGAGTTACATTTGCATTACCCTAATTGAATTTTTATTGACATTTGTGTGGAAAATTGAAACGTGAACATTGCATAACACGCATTAATATTAAGAACGTTGTTTTAACTTTTTAAGTTTTGGAGTGTTACTTAACAGGGGAGAAGGGAGGGGTTTCGATCATGAGTTCATGACCCCTTATCTTGATAAATTTATAACCGTGATTAGGAACGGAGATAGAAATTATTTTTTTCAAGAGGGCAATCCTTCATCTCATAACCTGGATTTTGAGATAGAGTTAGGCCCAAATTTAACATGGTATCAAAGCAGGCAAGCTCACCCCGTGGCACGCAGCTGTAAGCCCACCACCGTTCATCGATGAACTACCGATGTGAGGGGGAGTGTTAAAATGTCCCACATCGATTGGGCATAAAATATCAAACACATATATAAATGAGGGCAATCCTTCATCTCATAACCTGGGTTTTGAGATAGAGTTAGGCCCAAATTTAACATGGTATCAAAGCAGGAAAACTCACCCCGTGGTACGCAACTGTAAGCCCACCACCGTCCATCGATGAATTACCGATGTGAGATGGAGTGTTAAAATGTCCCACATCGATTGGGCATAAAATATCAAACACATATATAAATGAGGGCAATCTTTCATCTCATAACCTGGGTTTTGAGATGGAGTTATGCCCAAATTTAACAGTAAATAAAAAATAATATATTTTTAATGCTAAATAGATAGCAATATATCATAAATAAATTTTTTGATCTTGATTATATACGAAATATTGTTACATATAGGAGGAAAATAGTAAGAGAGATTAAAAAATTTACACAAGAAACCTAAAATTTGCTATCAATTATCCTTAGAAGCAAAATATTTTTGCCATTAGCTCGTCACCATAGAATTGTTGCAAAAGGTGGCATCAATGGCAAATTTAAATTTGACACCAATACCATTATTTATCGAAGAATATTTTTGTTAAATAATTATAATTTTATCACTATTTATCCATATTATTTCTTTTTATTTGACATTGAATGTCTACATAGAAGACAAGAATATTGTATGTAAAGAATTATGATATGGCTCATTTCAAGATCTTTGGTTTTTTACGTTTTCCTGTTTGAGACTTTATACCAATATCAAGTTGGAGGCAAGTACTATAAACTGTGAATTTCTAGGCTTGCTAAGCAAAGGAGCTATGTTTTGCTATGACATGAGAAATGATAAGTTTTATGTGAATAGATATATAATCTTTAATGAGTCTACTTACTTTTCTGTACATAGATGTTACTCAACTTGTTTTTTCTCTCCTTGCACTTCTTGTGATGATTTATCTGGCCCAATGTCTATGGTGTCTAAGGATGTACCTTCTCCTCATATGTCATCTATACATATTCTATCTTCTAACTGATTTGAGCATAAGGTTTTGTCCACTAGTTTTCTTTCAAGTTCTGTAGAGTCTAGTGTTCCATCTTCTTCTTGCTTTTGTTGAGGTTCCTCCCTCTCCATCCAATACACTAAATCCTTTTATTGATCTCCCATTAACTTTATCTAGTCCTTTGATTTTAAGTTCTTGTCTATTGTCCCTAATCCCTCTAATACACATGATATGACCAGAAGGTCTAAAGCATATGTGTCTCTAAGCCTAAGCTTTATGCTTTCTCTATTCATAGTACTCAAGTGTTTCCAAAACCTAAGAGTTACAAAGAAGCTCTTAAAGTTTCAAAGTGGAAACATGTTATGATACTTGAATTTGAATCTCTCGTTCAAAATGGCATATGAGAGTTAGTTTTTCTTCCCGATGAAAAGAATGTTAATGGCTGCAAATGGGTATTTAGAGTGAAACTTAAGGCAAATAGAACCTTAAACAAATACAAATTTAAGCTAGATTTTTTGCTAAAGGTTTCTTACAAGTTAAAGGTGTGGACTTTTTTGAAATTTTTTCATTTGTTGTCAAGTGTCTAAGGAATGGCCTTTGAGACAAGTTGATATCAATAATGCGTTTATGAATGGTGATCTGTTTAAGGATGTTTATATAGTGCAACCATCTGAATTTAAGTAAGTTGATTGTCTGGTATGTAAGGTTCACAAAGCCTTATATTGCCTAAAATAGACACCTCAGGCATGTTTTCTAAACTCATTGAGTGTCTGATTCAATTTGATTTTCTTGCAACCAAGTATGACTCATCTTTGTTTGTTCAAGATGCTCTTCGGGTGTATTTGGTGATACTTGTTTATGTAGATGATATTATCATCACATGTACTCCATATTATGTTGTTTAGTTTGCTATTACTCAGATGTATACTATTTTTATGTTGATCAATAATTTTTTGGGCATAAAAGTTTTCCATATAGACATTCTTAATTAATTTGAATTAGAAAATTAAAATGTGTTAGAGAAAATTCAGATAGGTATGATTTTTTTGGATATACAAAGGAGTGTGATACATCTATAACTATTGGTAAAAGCCTTAGCAAAGATGATGGTTGCTTTGTCTCAAACTAAAGTTGGTTTGTATAAAAGTATAGTGGATGGGTTGCAATATTGTTCACTCACTAAGTCATACATTTCATTCTCCGTTGTAAAGCTTTTGCTTAGGTATCTAAAAGATACAAGTTTTTATGGCTTTGCATTCTACCTTCCTTGTCATTTGTTCTCATTGGACTTAATGATGCTAACTGGACATCATATGTTGATGATAGATGCACATATATTGGAGCATATTTGTGTGTTTGGGGTCATAATCTCATTTCTTAGCACACAACAAAACAAAAGATTATCTCTCGTCTAACACATCATTAGAGTATCATGATATGGTTGTTGAACTATTGCGGCTTAGATCATTATTTTTTGAGTTGCATTTGTCTGTTGTTACTTCTTTTACACTCGATTATGATAACTAGAGTGTCTAGTGTTTGGTCAAAAATTCAATTCAACATGCATGTTGAGTAAAATTTAGAATACACAACTCTAAATTTTTTAATATTAGAGTGTAAACAAACTACTTGTATTATACTCACTATAACACCTTTCAAAGGCAACTCACAAATTGAAGAGAAATACAAATACTCAAAAAGAAAGCTCTCAACTCACACTCAAACTAAGAATACAAAAACTTATTTGTTTTTGATGGAATGATTAAACCAAATGCAAGGTAGACTATTTATAGTCCTCACCATGCAATCTACACCACACAAATATAAAACTAAGAAATAATACTAACCACACAAATCTGATCTAAACACTTCTCTTTTCTACAACCTTCGACTACTTCATTTATTTCTACAACCTTCAACCACTTCATTTATTTCTACATTCTTCAACCACTTCATTTATTTCTACATCTTTCAACCACTTCATTTATTTCTCTACATCATTCAACCACTTCATTTATTTCTCTACATTCTTCAACTAGTTTATTTATTTCTTTACACCTTTAATTATTATGTTGATGTTGATTTTCAACAATGCATGTATTAAACATATTGGGGTTTAAATCAGCACTATGTTCGTGATTAGGTTTTACACAACAGTTATTCCTTTAGCATATCTCATCTGGCATACTTACTAACCCATTGCCATCACTCAATTTCATTCTCTAAAGACCAAATATATGGTCTTGCGAATACCATTAGTTTGAAGGGTGGTTGCTAGACTATGAGATGTAGTAATATAGTTGGTAAGATATATACATGTGGCTTATTAGCTGTTAGAATTTGTTGATAGTAACTATTCTATTGTTACATAGCTAGACATGTGATTGGCTAATATAGCAAGTAGTGTATTGTTAATGATACTATAAATAACTACAAGACTTGTATATACAAACTAATCAAACATTTTATTCATCATCTTCATGTAATTCGAGTTTGTGTATATATATCTCATGTACACATATTGTATTTAGGGAACGTGATTAAAAGAACATTATTTGTATTAATTAAATTAATTAAATCAAAATCTATATTTTTTCCTTTGGTGTACTAGATATAAACATATTTTTTAGTTCAAAATTGTGAATAAAAATTGCGTGACAAATTAAAAACGTCCTTACCTATAATTTTTGTCCAAATAATGCCTTATAAGTAACATTTGATCCAATTTTTTAACCAACATAATTTTATAAATTATGGCTTCATCTTTCTCTGATATATCAGAGATTGTGATAATCTATTAATGCTTAATTAGCTACTTACATACAAACCACATGGGTACATAAATAAATTTACCCCGCAGTGTCAATTCTAAACAGAATTCATGAATTTAACATGACATAAATAAGACAATATAAAAAGAAAAAACATGCAACCTTTTAGATTAATTTATTTGTATAATTTAATCATTTGTATTATAAACGATATTATTTAGTTATTTAGTTTTGTAAAAACAATAAGATAAATTATATTATTTTAATAATTTTTTATTAAAATATTATTATTTTTTCGTCAATTGATTAAACGTAATTAAAACACAAATTTTTAACAATGTTAAATTCACAAAAAAATAATTTTTAATATTTATTAATTTTCATTATTTTAATTTAATATTTAATTTTTATTAAAAGTTAAAATATACATTTAAAAAAATTTTGTTTGAATATTATTATTTTTGATTCTTTCTAAAATAATTTAATATTAAAATTCACTTTTATAATTGTTAAAAGTAGTATATAAATAGGTTATTTAATCACTAAAAAGAAAATAACTATATTAATAGAAAAATAATTAAATTTATCTTTAATTGATTTTTTTATTAACTTATTAGATTAAGTGACACTATTTTTAATTTAAAGAATTAAACATCATAAATATGTTAATCGAAGATATTTTTGTAAATCTCATTTTATAAAAAAAATGTGATCAAAATCTATAGACAATTATTTTTTAAAAATCAACAATAAAAATTTATATATTTTTATATGTCAACCAATAATATAATACCATCACAACATTAATCAGGGTAAAGTGGTTTATTTTTATTTTTATTTATCACTCTCTTTTCGAGCCGATTTACCACTTTTGAATTACTCTACGTACATCCAAATAACACTAAATTAAAACAACGAAAACTTAAAAAAGTATTATTTCATAGATTTAACAAGTATTTTATTGATAACTAGTTTTAATTTTTAAAATAATATTTTATTAAAGATCGCTTGTTTTTTTTCCTTTCTATTATTAATAAAATTTATCACTAATTTCCTTAAATTATGTCACTAATTTCCTTAAATCATGTCACAAATTATGCCACTAATTTGTTACTTTTAGAGCAAATATTCAACAATCTCCACCTTGGCGAAAAAATTCATAACGTTGCCTCCAAATGCGTACTTACAACTTAAAACAGTGTTTTTCTAAATTTTATACCTTATTTAAAAAAACGGAGTCTACAGTTGAATCCGGAATAGTCCAATTAGCTAGGAATAGATCCAACTCAGCTAAAAACGGATGAAAAATGGACTAACTCGGTCCAAATATCACTAATGACTGAGTTGACTCGGTCCAACTCAGTGAGTTGACTCAATTGTTGGCAGCAGCACTCCAGTAGCTTCTGGCGGTGATTCTGACTTCCGATTTGACCAATTCTTTCACTGTTGCGTTCGTCTCGTTAATAGCTTCGATTTGATATATAATACTGTTATATTTAGCTCTAATATCAATTTGTTGTGTGCAAAAACAATAAATAACGGTATATGAATATATCAAAGTGATAAAATGAACACACAAAATTTACGTGGTTCGGCAATTCGCCTTAGTTTACGGGAGATAGCAGATATTATTTAAACTGAGTAGAAAATATACAGAATATATATACAAATTTCCTCACTAATAATATATCTCAAGTGTTTCCCCAAACTCATAGAAAACTCTCAAACTCATAAGTATTTTCTCTGTTTGAGTTTGCTTATGCTCTCTCTGATTTTTTCTGATTTTTGCCTTGTTATTCAATGCATGAACTCTTCCCTATTTATAGATGAAACAAAATTCACTTTTCTTAAATTGTGCCATAATTTAAGCCTTAAATTAGGCCACTAATTTACTTAAATTATGAAACTAATTTTCTTAAATTAGGCCACAAATTAAGGCACTAATTTCCCTAAATTATGCCACTAAGTTTTTACTTTTAGAGCCAATATTCAACATTCTAAATAGAATTCATGAATTTAACATGACATAAATAAGACAATATAAAAAGAAGAAACATGAAACCTTTAAATTAATTTATTTGTATTAAAAATGATATCATTTAGTTATTTAGTTTTGTAAAAATAATCAGATAAATTATATTATTTTAATAATTTTTTATTAAAATATTATTATTTTTTCGTGAAGTGATTAAACGTAATTAAAACACAAATTTTAAACAATGTTAAATTCACAAAAAATTTATTTTTAATATTTATTAATTTTCATTATTTTAATTTTTATTAAAAATTAAAATATACATTTAAAAAAATTGTTTGAATATTATTATTTTTTATTCTTTCTAAAATAATTTAATATTAAAATTCACTTTTATAATTGTTAAAAGTAGTATATAAATATGTTATTTAATCACTAAAAAGAAAATAACTATATTAATAGAAAAATAATTAAATTTATCTTTAATTGATTTTTTTATTTGACACTATTTTTAATTTAAAGAATTAAACATCATAAATATATTAATCGAAGATATTTTTGTAAATCTCATTTTATAAAAAAATGTGATCAAAATCTATAGACAATTATTTTTTAAAAATCAACAATAAAAATTTATATTTTTTTATATGTCAACCAATAATATAATACCAACACAACATTAATCAAGGTAAAGTGGTTTATTTTTATTTTTATTTATCACTCTTTTTCGAACCGATTTACCACTTTTGAATTACTCTACGTACATCCAAATAACACTAAATTAAAACAACCAAGACTTAAAAAGTATTATTTCATAGATTTACCAAGTATTTTATTGATAACTAGTTTTAATTTTTAAAATAATATTTTATTAAAGATCGCTTGTTTTTTTTTCCTTTCTATTATTAATAAAATTTACCACTAATTATATATATATAATGAAAGTAATGCAACGTGTAACGCGTGTTAAGATACTTCTCGAAAAGTATGAATATTATGGTAATACTATCAATGACACGAAAAGGATTTTATTAATCATTACTTGAAATAGAAGAGAGGAGAAAACAATAAAGAAAGAAGAGTGAGAATAAAAAAAGAGATTTATTCTAAAGAAACATGTCGTGTCATAGGCTTTACATAGATATATCATGATTTACTCATATGTCAATGTAAAACCTACTTAAGTGTTGACCGTTAACTGTTAATTGTACTTTTTTCAAATTAAATGATATTTGTTGTAATTTAATTAAGTAAATTGAAATGAAAAAAAATGAGATTACTAATATAAAGAGTGCATTATTATTACATTACTTTTTTTTTTCAATACATTAATTCACATTTTTTTTAAACTTTTTGTGTTCCAAAAATCTTCTTTTACTATAAATAGGCCATCTGGGTGATCAGAATGATGAACCACAGCTCATCGTCAAAGAATATAAGATCACGTCACAGCCATCGAATTCCAAACTTCCCTTTCCTACTTCCAGAATGCATGAATTCCTCAGCTGGCATTTCTAGAACGTACTATCCTTTCTCTATTTTAATTTTTCAAGTCTTTTTTTTAATGTTAATTGTGTGGTTTGTCTATATATTGAGTATTGACTTACTTTACCTTTTATATATAATTAATATTTAGATTTTGGATTGACTGTAATTCACTGTTATTTTAGCTGTGAGTATTTCATCTTCACTTCATTATATTGCCACGAAAATCAATATCTTTATAGTTTGCAAACCAGAAGTTACTAGCTATTACTAATAAAATATATTGATTTTCTTTAAAAATTTATAAGTATTGGAGTAGATTGAAAAATTATTAGTTATACTTGATTAATTATAAATTTTATATTAATTATTGTGCTTTTTCTAAGATTCGAGATTTAAATTCAATAAAAATGAACTGTACACTTAAAAAAACAATTATATATATATATATATATATAATCAAGTATTTTATGACAAATTGATAACATTATATGTTATAAAAGAGGGGTTGAATTAAGGATAAATAATCAAGTAATATATTTTTTTAAATGAAGTTTGATACTCTTAGGATAAAATTATGTGACTAAAAAAATTAAGGATGCTGTATCAAAAAGAAAAAAAAGTTATTGCAATATATATATATATATATTATCATAAAATCTTTGAAAATAAAGAGCAATAAATATTGTAATAATTTCTTTTTGAAGAGAATATTGTCATAAATTTTATTGTTTCAATTTAGTTTCTCTTAAAAATTTAGCTTAGTAACAAATTTTAATGCACAAAAGAAGTATTGAGACATAAATAAAATAATTTTAAAAAATTAAAAATTAAAAAAAATCTAAATATATATGACGAAAATACTAAATAAACTCCCAAGCTATTAGCTTGTGGTGTAGCATTATTATCATTTCAAGATAGATCGTCTATTATTTTAAAGATTCATATTTTAGTTTGTATTTCTCATTATTTTTAAACTATCATGAATTTAAAATAAAATCTGTAAAATATAAAAACAATTGAGAAAATATAGTTAGGATTTAATAAATATAATGGAAATGGAATTTATAATCAAATAATGATGTTAAACAGTTCTAGAGATGAAAAAAAGAACTTAAAAGAGATTATCAAGCTGTAATTAATAAAGACAATATTGTCATAGTTGTATGAACGAAAAGATGAATGAAATATTATATATATAGACTCTGAAAAATATATATATAGACACAAATTCATTTCTTTTACTTATAATATATTGTTCATAGGAGCAATATATAATATTTAAACATGTGAACAATTCTAGATTTTATTTACTATATTTTTGCTGTTATAATTGTTATTCTTATCATGATGATATCGTCACAACTCAAATTTTTATTATCATAATATTTTTCATTAATTACAATTAGATCAAATAATAATAGCATTAAAGTATATGTAATTAGTTTTAGTGATAAAATATAAAATTTATATCTATTGTACTAATATTATTCCTATTGGTGTTGTTATTAAATGCATAACTTTAACCAATTTTTGTTTAATATATTATTACGTGTTATTTTATAATTGGTGCATAAATAATGATATAAGATAAAAAAAATTATTTGATGCATAAATCTTATAATTTTAAAATAGGTTGGTTAAGATGTAAAAAGATGCTAAAAAAATGGTAAATGAAGGGAAAAAGGGAAAAAGAAAAATAAAAGAAAAAAGATTGCTATAAATCAAACCACTTTATATATATATACATATGTTAAGATATGTATACACATTGTTTGATTTTATGAAAAACTAAAAGGTGTATTTGTGCTTATATGACAGATTTGGAATTGAGATTGTAGCAGAGAAGAACGTAAATATTCAGTAAGAAAAGTAAAGAATCAGTTCATTTTCATTACAACTTTGATTTATCTTCATTATGGTTTTTTTTCTTTTTTCTACGATCATTATGGTTTATCAAAATTACCTACTATATCTAGATATAAATGGAGAGTATTTGAAGTCTAAAATAAGATGTATATTTATACATAATTAAATTAATTATGAAATATATTAATTTATACATAATATACATGTATATATTTATTTATTTTTTTAAGAAAAAAATAAAAATTAATTATCTTAAAAATTTAAGATGATAGTAGGTGTATTAATTATTATTTTATATATTATATTTTTACTTTAATATAATTTATCAATATTTTGTAAGTAAATGAATTTATATCATTTACGGTCTCATCGATTGAGTAATAAGATGGAAAAAGTAATGGTCTCATCGATTGAGTAATAAGATGTAAAAAGTAATGGTTTTATTACTTTGTTATTAATTATTATATTATGAATAAAATAATATTATTTTGATTGAAATATAATTCAATAATAGGTTATAAACATATGGACAAGACTCTTGATGAACACAACGGATAAAAATAAAATAAATTCAACATAATAGAATAATAACACTAAAAATTTAATATGGTTTACCATTTAATTTAGATTAAGTCCACGGGACAAACTTTAAAAAATATTTCTTCCACTAATAAAATTAATGAGTACAAAGTGAGAGACAATACAACAAATTGAGATAAACTCAAAATAGTGTCACACAAGTATTTTTCAAACTCACTATTTTGTCACTCTCTTTTTAGAAAAATATCTCAATATTTTTCTAAGATATTATCTCCCACTTTCTTACACACAATACTATTTTTCTTCAAAGAAAATTTTTCATTTGGCTTTGCTTTGATTCTCTTCTTGTTTGGTGTGTTGATGTATCTCTAAGGTAAAGATATTACTTATTTATAGGAAAAATTGCCTATCAATGTTAGATGTATTTGTCAAATGTGGTTGCACCTACCATTTATGATTGTACCTACCAATTGTGGTTGCACCTAAAATTTTATTTTCTTCCTTTTCAATGTAGGAGGGACTTACAAATCTCCCTCTCCCGACTACATAGAGGGTTCTACCAATCCAGTAGCTAAACGACAGTATTCAAAATTTTGTCTTAGGAGAATTTTCGTCAACATGTTTGATCCATTTTCTTTTGTATGGATCTTCTCAAGTTGTAATAGTTTCTTCTCCATTACATCCCTAATCCAGTGATATCCCACATCAATATGTTTTGATCTCGAATTAAAGGAGGCATTCTTTCCAAGATGGATAGCGCTCTAACTATCACAAAATAACCGATAACTGTCTTGTTGTAACCCAAGTTATTTCAAGAACTTTTTCATCCATAGCAAATCTTTACATGCTTCTGTTGTTGCTATAATCTCTGCTTTGATAGTGGACAGTGCAACACATTTTTGTAACTTTGATTGTCATGACACAGCTCCCCTGCAAATGTAATCAGGTAACCTAAAGTGGATTTTCTGAAATCCACATCACAAGCCATATCTACATCTGTGTATCCAATTAACACAGGTTTGTCATTTCCAAAACATAGACATATTTTGGAAGAACCTCAAAGATACTTGAAAATCCATTTCACTGTAGCCCAATATTCCTTTCCAAGATTTGAAAAAAATCTACTCACAGTTCTAACTGTATGAGTGATATCTGACCGTGTACAAACCATGACATACATTAGACTTCCAACTGTTGAAGTATATAGAACCTCTTCCATCTCTTCCTTCTCTGTGTCTATAGAAAGGCTCTGCTTAGAACTTAGCTTAAAGTGATTAGCAAGAGGACAACTAATTGTTTTAGCCTTATCCATATGAAATCTTTGAAGTACTTTCTCAATGTACTTCTTCTGTGACAACCATAATTTCTTGGTGCCTTTGTCTCTAATAATAGTCATGCTAAGAATCTGTTTTGATGGCCCCAAGTCTTTCATGGCAAAAGACTTACTCAACAGACTCAAACTTTTTGTACCGTTATCTTGGTGCCTGCTTTAAGTCGTAGAGACTTTTCTTCAATTTGAGACATAATATTCTTTTCCCCTTTAATGAAAACCCTATGGTTGCTCCATGTATATCTCTTCTTCCAAGTCACCATGTAGGAAGGACGTTTTGACATCTATTTGCTCAACCTCCAAGTCAAGACTTGATGCTAACCCTAGCACAATACAGATGGATGTCATTTTCACAACTAGAGAGAAAATCTGGTCAAATTCAACACATTTTCTTTGGTTGAATCCTTTGACAACCAGTCTGGCTTTGTATCGCAGACTAAAGCTGTCTCATATGCTTCACCCTAAACACCCATTTATTTTTCAAGACCTTTTTCCCTTTGGGAAACTTCATCAGCTCAAAGGTTTTGTTCTCATGCAAGAACTTCATCTCATCTTGCATGGCTTCAATCCATTTTTGTTTGGATTCTTCATCCATGGCCTCTTCATAACTCTCATGTTCTCCCTCATCAATGAAAGTTACATACTCATCTGAAGGATATGAGATAAAGGATTGTCTCACTCTATCACTTCTTCTGAGTGGAACAGGAGAAGCTGCAACAGGTGTTGGTACTGGATAATGAACATCGTCATTTCCCTTATCTTCAGAACCAACTTCTATGGGAGCATCTTCTTCATCATATGGATAAACCTGGTTTTCATCTCCAACTTGTCTTGGCACTAATGTTGGAGGAATTAATTCCAAATCTGATGATTCACCATTGGAATTAGGAACATCTTTCTTCATTTTGATAATATCTTTAATGGTCTCATCTTTAACAAATATAGCATCACAGCTCTTGACAAGTCTATTTGCAACTAGATCGTAAAATCTATAGCCAAATTGATCTTGACCATAGCCAATAAAAATACACTTTCTTATTTTGGCATCAAGTCTGGATCTCTCATCCTTGGGGATATGAAAAAATGCTTTGCAGAAAAAAACTCACAGATGATCATAGGTGAAAAATTCAACACATGTGCAACTGTGAGTATGGTTTCACCCCAAAACTTTTTAGGCAACTTTTCATGTGATAGTAGACATCTAACTCTCTCTATCAAAGTTCTGTTCATCCTCTCAGCTAAGCCATTCAACTGCGGTGTCTTTGGAGGTGTCATATGATGCCGAATACCATGTTTTTTGCAATAAGCATGGAAAGGTCATGTGTATTCTCCGCCATTGTTTGTCCAGATGTACTTCAGCTTCTTTCCAGTTTGTCTCTCAATTGAGGCATGAAATTCTTTGAAGACATCTAGTACCTGAACCTTTGTCTTTAGAAGATATACACGTGTCTTCCTTGAATGATCATCAATGAAAGTCACAAAGTATTGAGCATCACCAAGTGACTTTGGCATTGGTCCACACAAATCTGAATGAATCAAATCTAAAATATTATACATTCTAGAAGGAGGGAAACTCTTGAAAGCAACTCTGTTTTGCTTTCTTACTAGACAATGAGCACATTTCTCCAAATGTACTTCATCCATTCAGGGTAGTATCTTCTTTTTGACTAGACTTGTCAAACATTTTTCACCCATGTGACTGAGCCTTTTTATGCCATAACTCAGTTGCATTATCTTTCTCTATGGCATTTACTGTGTCAGTGGAGAGATTCGCTTGCATTATATACAGAGTTGTATGCTTCTCACCTCTAGCTACTACTAAGGAGCCTTTTGTAAGTTTGCATTTGTCATAAATGAAGGATCTATGATATCCTTCATTTGCAAGTTTGCGCACAGAGATGAAATTCAGGCGCATATCAGGAATATGCCTGACATCCTTCAAAAATAGTCTGGTTCCATTCTCTGTTTCCAAGCAAACATTTCTTCTGCCTACAATCTTTGACAGACCTTCATTTCCCATTCTAATAACACCAAAACTTTCAGGTGTGTATGATGAGAAAAATTCTCTACGCGATGTAGTGTGAACTATAGCACCACTATTAATCACCCAATTGGTCTCGTGTGATGCAAGATTGAAAAAATCATCATCATAAACGATATTGAACTCATCTATGGTATTTGTTTGCTCATCACCACTACTGTCATCTTTCTTCGTTACTTTGCCTTTGTTCGTTTCTTGTTCCTTCTTGAACACCCGACACAATTTCTTAATGTGACCCTTCCTCTTGCAGTGATGACATTCAACATTGGCAAATTTGTTTGATTTGTCTTTGCTTTTTCTTCTGGGTTTTTGTTCTTTATACAGTTTTCTTCCTCTAGACTCGATGATAAGGGCATGTGCTTCTGAATCTCTTTCCTTACTTTGTTTCTCATATGAGAACAAGACTTCTACAAAAATTTCACACTCCATCTTGTCTTTTTCATAAGTCAGAGTTGTTGTGATATGATTATATGATGAGGGTAGTGATGCCAATAACATCACAGTTTTCTTTTCATCATCGAAACTCATATTAAATCTTGCTAAATGAGAAATCTTGCTATTGAAATTGCTAACATGTTGCAGCATGCTCATATTATCTTCCTTCCTCATCTGATATAGCTCCTTCCACAAATAAATTTTATTGGCAAGGTTCTTTGACATATACACGTTTTCTAGAGTCTGTCGTGTTTCTTTAGCAGTCTTGCAATTTTTTGATTCAATATTTTCTAAGACACTATCTGAGAGATTTAGACGGATTGTACTAGCTGTAGTCTCATTTATTTCCTCCCATTGTTCCTCAATGACGGTTGCTACCTTCTTTTCTTTTCCTAGCAACGCCTTATAGACCTTCTGTTGAATGAGAATACCATTCATCCTCTTTTGTTATAAAGAGAAATTATTATTACCATTAAATTTCTCAATATCTACCTTTTGGCTTGACATTTTTTTTTTGTTTTTCTTTTTCTGTAAATAAATACGTCTTGGACCTAATAAAATCTTTTCTGATGTGACAGATCAGTCTATGCTGCAACCACAGAGCATATTAATAATTTTACTAGACCAGCTCTGATACCAGTTGTTGGGCACAGCGTGTAAAAATAAAATAAATTCAATCGAGTAGAATAATGACATCGAAAATTTAACGTGTTTTATCCTTTAATTTGGGCTAAGTCCATGGGACAAACTCTAAAAAATATTTCTTCCACTAATAAAATTAATGGGTACAAAGTGAGAGACAATACAACAAATTGAGATAAATCCAAAATGGTATCACACAAGTATTTCCCAAACTCACTATTTTATCATTCCTCTTTTAGAAAAATATCCCAATATTTTTCTAAGATATTCTCTCCCACTTTCTTATACACAACATTATTTTTCTTCAAAAAAAAATTGTTCATTTGGCTTTACTTTGTTTCTCTTCTTGTTTGGTGTGTTGATGTATCTATAAGGTAAAAATATTACATATTTATAGGAAAAATTATCTATCAATATTAGATGCATTTTTCAAATGTAGTTACACCTAACATTTTATTTTCTTCATCTTCAATGTAGTAGGAACTTACAACTCTTTCGTAGTTGAAATACATGAACGGATGGGTAACAACATGAGTATTAAAAATGCGAATATATGCAAAGTACCTTAGTATTAAAAATGAAATTTAGCATTAAATTATTTAAGAAAAATGAAGAATAATAATATTCTAATAAAAAAACTACTAAAATACATTATTTTTTAATAAAAATGAATAAAATATTCAAATAAAAATTATGATAATAAGAAAATATTCAAACAAATAATTTCTACAAAAAACTTTACTATCATTAAAGGTTCAAATTTTAACCACTTCTTGACCAAAAAATAATAATATTATAATAAAATAATTATTAAAATAATATTATTTCTACTCATCTTATCAAAGTTATAAAATAAAAAATATTTTACAATTTAAACACTAAGGCTTAATTTGAAGGATTTAGTTGAACATGTTTTCGTTTTTTTAATGAAAACAAAACACAGAAGACTCATTTGATAAAACTATTGTATGTGTTATGCTTTTATTTAACAATTATTTTTTACTTTTTATTCTATTTTTTTAAGTCTATTTTGTAAAGAATGGCCGTAAAAAAAAGGTTGACTTGAAGTTTTGGTGAAAGGGGTGCCTTAGTGTAGGGTTTGAAGTTTGACCAGACTGTTGGTCATAGTCCCCCCCAAAAAAAAAACTTCTTAGATTTGCATATTTATATTCTATTTTAGGAAGACCGACCATAGAAAAAAGGCAGACTTGAAATCTTCATGTTGTTAGAGAGTGTGAGTCAATAGTCTTTGAAAAATTAAAAACTTGTGGAAGGTGGACTTAGAGTGTGAATTGAATATTTAATTGGTGATCGTGGAAGCTTATCACTCCAATAAGAAATAGCTCTACTTACAGTTTTAGGGGTAATTTTTCGTCTCTTTGTAGGTAATATTAACAAATATACATAAAAATAATAATTTTTAAATTTTGATAAAAAAAAACAAACTTAAATTCGTTAAAAAAAATTCTATAAGGATAACCGTGTCAAAAAATAATATATCTACAAAGATAACTAACCCTGTACCCCAATTGCTATAGATATAGTTAATAAATATACCAAAATAACTAAAGATATTGTTAATAATTGTACCCAAATAGTTATAAATATGATTAACAACTATAATTAAATAGATATATACGGGTTAACTATCATAACATAAAATAATAATAACTTTATTCAACTATACCTAAATAAAGATAATTATACCAAAATAACTATAAATACAATTATAACCAAATAGATATAGGTTAACAACCATACCATAAAATAATAATAATTTTACTTAACTGTACATAAAAGTCTCTAGACAGAGTCAAACAACACTACCAAAATCTCTACCGGTACGATTACATATCTATGAGTATGATTAATTCAGGTAAGGTTGTTAACCATACCCAAAAATCTTTAGGTACGGTTAGTGCTAAAAAAGCAACCGTACCATATATTAATGTAGCCATATGTATCAGTAAAGCCTATTTTTTTTTTTTTTGTAAGGAGTATTTCATTGTTAATTAACTATTGACTAGATAATGTTTTATGACTTTTTTTTTATTTTTTTGGGTTAGAAAAAACCCAATATAAGGGTAACAGCAGAAGATGATAGACAAAAAAAATTCGTAGTTCATATAAATGAACTAATGTGTAGCAATGAAAGTACCGATTATGCCAGTAAATGCAAAGTACCTGATTATCTAAGGGCGGCAAGGCATGAAGTTTATGTTCCACAGCTACTTAGGTTGGGACCTTACCACCACATGCGATCTGATTTTGATGAAATGCAGACGTACAAAGTTGTAGCGGCTAAAAGGATTCATAAATTTCATGGTGGATTTGATTTTAACAAGCTGATCCGGATGATTAAGTCCAAAGCAATAATGGACGATATTCGAGCTTGTTATCCACTGAACGCGTACATGAACATGCAGGAAGATTACCTGCAGGCTTGCATGTTGGCCATAGATGGTTTGGTTCTATTTGAGTTGTTAGTGAGTCATATGGAGCTGCAACTAAAAAACAATACTAGTACCACTACCGATACTAATACTAGTACTGATGATCTTGAAAACAACATACACAAGTTAGCTTTGGCTGGAAGAGCATTTGTCCAATCTACGGCACTTAGAGATTTAATGATGCTGGAGAACCAAATTCCACTCCAGGTGTTAAAACTCATCTTGGCCGTTGAGTTAGGTTACATGAATGCGCCGGAATGTATTCAGAATGGCATTGAGGTGATCTTTACTGAGGATCAAAATCTAGAACCATTTTTGGTTAATATTATTGGTCCTATGTTGCTCAAGATTCTCCAAGTAATCTCACCATTCGATCTCAACTTTGATGCTGATGATCAAAGCAAGAAGATAAAGGAAGTCATTGACAAGCTCAAGGATGCTCATCATCCGTTGGACTTTATGTACAATATGATCTTACACATCCACTTCCATCATCTTATTAATAGAACAACAAAACCAACAGTACCACCTCCTCCTGCTGCTGGTGGTGATCAGAACAAAAACAAAAGGTCGAATTATCACTACTTACTGGACTTATTGAAGTATGGTACGACGAGAAGTAGTAATCCTGATCATCATATATTTGACAACGCAACATGTAGTAATCTTGATAGCAGACAAAAATCTAAATCACCGGTTGCTACTCCTCCTCCTCCTCATCAAAATCGTGCAGATATCTTAATGAAAGAAATGCCCGATGGTATTGGGGAAAATCTAGGGAATGCTAAAACAGTTAAAGCTGTACTAGACAAGGCACCTAAAATTTTCCAAACCGTGGCAAATCTTACATATGATGCACCTTATTTTTTACTTCCAAGCGCTTCAATGCTGGTTCGTCGAGGCGGCCTGAAATTCAAACCTGTTAAGCACTTGATAGATATAAAACTGGAAAAAGATGGTATTATTTACCTTCCTTCCATCACACTAACTCTGTCACAGAAGCTATTATCAAGAACTTGGTAGTGTATGAGATGTTAGGAGAATCACAATTTCAATTCGAACTTAATCAAGTTCTAAACATCGGAATTAAAATTATTCTTCTTCTTTGTGTGAATCTTTTAGGAAACAAATAATAGAGCTCAAAATGATAAACATGCACAAAATCAACACAAGCAATTTACGTGAAACAATCTTCCCGGTGTAAGAAGGAAACAACCACGGCACTCCTCTCCAAAACTTCCACTATCAAGAAACAATTATACAACAGTTCTCTCTAGGTAAAACTAGAGACAAACAATCAACAATATCATCAAGAATACACTTCTTGAAAACTAACAATTATTTCAAGAGAATGGAGAAATCTAACTCAATTCGTAGTCACTTTTCACGGCTCATATTTTCCAAAACCGGTGAGCCAAATCCAAATCCCACCGTACATATTAAAGAGTCTTGAGTCGTGAACCTGACTGCAAAATTTCAGCTTAATCGGACCACAAACGGCATTCCATCGGAGCATTTGATGAAGACTTGTTGGAGAGGGAAAAACTACTCTCTTTTCTGCAGATTTCTCTAGCTGTTGCAACTCTTATTTTTCTTCGGAATTTTTCACACACAACAAACCCTAAATGAGTTTATTAATTAAAGCAATGAAATGACATAATTACCCTTCTTACTCCATGAAATTTTAAGCCACATAGACTTCACTTGTGCTCCTCCAAATAAGAGGAAAATCCAACAAATCTCCCCATTTTTCGATTAGTTGGAGGGATTTGCCATCCCAGAAATTGAACAACAAACTTCAAGTTTTTCTCTTGACACTACTTTTGTCAACATGTCAGATCCATTCTCATAAGTATGGATTTTCTCATGTTCAAGCAACTTATTGTTAAGTGTATCCCTTATCCAATGATACATCACATCAATATGGTTTGATCTTGAGTGAAATGCCGAGTTCTTCGCTAGGTGAATAGAACTTTGATTATCACAAAATAACACATATTTCTACTGCTTGAAACCAAGTTCTCTCAAGAACTGTTTCATCCACAACAACTCCTTACAAGCTTTTGTTGCTGTAATAAACTCCGCATCTGTAGTAGAAAGTGCAACACATTTTTGCAATCTTGATTGCCAAGAAACTATTCCATGAGAGAAAGTAATTAGATAACCTGAAGTAGACTTACGAGAATCTTCATCTCTTGCCAAATCTGAATCAGTGTATCCAACTAACACTGGTTTTTCACTTCCAAAGCTAAGTGTTAACTTGAAAGTACCTCAAAGATATCTCATAATCCACTTTACTGCATCCCAATGCTCTCTTCCTAGATTCGAAAGAAAATGACTAACAACTCCAACTGCATGAGCTATGTCTGGCCTCGTAAACACCATTGCATACATTAAGCTTCCTACTGCTGAGGCATATGAAACCTTTTCCATATCTTCCTTCTCTTTATCTGTTGAAAGGCCTTGACTCGATCTCCACTTAAAGTGATTAGATAAAGGAGAAGAAACCACTTTAGCTTTATCCATATGAAACCTTTCAAGTACTTTGTGGATGTATCATTCCTATGACATGTACAACTTCTTTCTTTTCTTGTCTCGAAAAATTCGAATACCAAGAATTTGTTTTGCTGGTCCCAAGTTCTTCATGGAAAAAGACTTACTCAACTGCTTCTTCAAATTATCAATCCTTAAAGAATTTCTACCAACAATCAACATGTCATCAACATAGAGCAATAAAATGATAAAATCATCATCAGAGAATTTTTGCACAAAAACACAATGATCAGAAGTAGTCTTCTTGTAACCATGCTCCCCCATAACTGACTCAAACTTCTTATACCATTGTCTAGGTGCTTGCTTCAACCCGTAGAGGCTTTTCTTTAACCGACATATGTAATCCTCTTTTCCTTTAACCTCAAAACCCTCTGGTTGCTCCATATAAATCTCTTCCTCCAACTCACCATGAAGAAAGGAGGTTTTCACATCCATTTTCTCAATTTCTAAATCCAAGCTTGCTGCTAGAGCTAGAACAACACGTATGGAAGACTTCTTTACAATAGGAGAGAAAATATCATCAAAATCAATACATTTTCTCTGACTGAATCCCTTGACGACCAGTCTAGCTTTGTATCGTGGTTGTGAATTGTGTTCTTCTTGCTTCACCCTGTAGACCCACTTGTTCTTCAAAGCTCTCTTACCCTTAGGCAACTTTACCAACTCAAACGTGTGATTGTCATACAGTGACTGCATCTCATCTTCCTTGGCACCAACCCAGTGCGCTATGTTTCCATTTTCCATCGCTTCTGTATAACATTGAGGCTCTCCCTCATCTGTCAATAACACATACACATATGTATCATACCGTGTGGAATGACGTTGGTCTCTGGTAGACCTCCTGGGTGGAATTTCTAGTTCTGACAACTGATTAGTAGTCTGGTGATATGTTTCAGCTTGCATATTTGCATCATCTAAACCCTGTTGGTCATCTTGAACATTTTGTTCCATCTGTATTGATAAAGGAACCAGATCTAGGTCAATCAAATCATCGCTATACTGATGGACTCCTTTTTCTATCTTTTCAACATCTTGTATAGTTTGATCTTCTATAAACACAACATCACGACTCCTTACTAGTTTCTTCTCAACTGGATCATAAAATATGTAGCCAAATTCATCCAGACCATAACCAACAAAGATACACTGTTGTGTCTTCACATCGAGCTTAGATCTCTCATCTTTTGGTATATGCACAAATGCCTTGCACCCAAAAATGTGAAGATGATCATAAGAAACATCTTTTCCAGTCCAAACTCTGTTTGGTACATCAAACTGAAGAGGAACACATGGTGTGAGATTAAGAACATGTACAACTGTATTCAAAGCCTCATCCCAGAAAGATCTAGGCAACTGAGCCTGCAAAAGAAGACATCTTACTCTTTCAACCAATGTCATGATCATTCTCTCAGCCAACCCATTTAACTGAGGAGTCTTGGGAGGTGTCTTTTGATGTCGAATGCCCTGATGCTTACAATACTCATCAAAAGGACCTGAATACTCTCCCTCATTATCTGTTCTTATGCACCGCAATTTCTTCCCAGTTTGTCTCTCAACTAAGACTTGAAACTGTTTAAACACATCTAATACTTGATCTTTGCTCTTCAAAGTGTACACACATAAATTTCTTGAACAATCATCTATTAAGGTCACAAAATAACTGGAACCACCCAAAGTTTTTGTCTTCATAGGACCACATACATCTGAATGTACCAAATCAAGTATGTATTGTTTTCTTAAAGGAGGGGAACTCTTGAAAGAAACTCTATTTTTCTTCCCTACGAAACAGTGAGTACATCTTCTTAAACAAACATCATTCATTCCATAAAGAAGATTCTTTTTAGTCAATACTGCCAAGCCTTTCACACTCATGTGAGCAAGTCTCTTATGCCACAATTCTAATGTGAGCTCATCTGTCACAACATTAATAACGTCTTTAAAGAGTCTCGCCTACAGTATATACAAACTGGAATGCTTGTTCCCACGAACAACAACCATAACACCTTTAGTAAGTTTCCATTGACCATTACTAAAGGTATTGCAATATCCTTCATCATCAAGTTTACCTGCAGAGATCAAGTCCAAACTAATTTCAAGAATATGTTTTACCCCTCTAAGAAGTAGCCTCGTGCCATTATTCATCTCCAAACACACATCTCCAATACCAATGACTTTAACCAAGCCATCATTACCCAACTTCACTGTCCCAAAGTCATCTGTTGTATAGGATGTAAAGAAGTCCTCTCGAGACGTAACATGAATGTAAGCTCCACTATCAATAATCCAACTAACCTCGTGACATGTAACATTGACAACATCTTCATTATAAACAACGAGAAAGTCTTTTGAACTAGCGGTGGCAACTCGATCATTTTCCTTGCCAACATCATCCTCTTGTTCTTTGTCTTTCTTCTTGTTATCACGCTTCAACTGTCTACAATATTTCTTGATGTGCCCTTTCATGCCACAGTGATGACACTCAACATTAGAAAACCTATTGGACTGGCTTCTTCCTTTTTCTTTGCTCTTGAAACCTCTGCTTTTACTCCTTCCTCTTCTTTTTGTAACCAAAATTTCTGACTGTTGAGAAAACCCATGTGATTTTCTTCTCATTTCTTCATTCAAAACACTGCTCTTAGCCAGATCCATATTGATTACACCATTTGGAGCTGAGTTACTTAATGACATTCTAAATGTTTCCCAAGAGTCTGGCAACATACCCAATAAACACAACCCTTGAATCTCATCATCAAACTTGATACCCATTCCAGCTAACTGATTGATTATTCTTTAGAACTTATTCAAGTGATCTGTCAACGAAGTTCCATCTTGGTACCTTAAAGCCATCAACTGCTTTATAAGAAATATTTTATTATTTCTTGTTTTTCGAGCATACAACTCTTCAATTTTTTTTCATAGTGACCGTGCATGTATTTCTCCCCTAATATGATTCAAAACATTATCATCTACCCACTGCCTTATATACCTACAGACTTGTCGATGTAACAAAGTATATTCTTCTTCAGATAACTTTTCTGGTTTCTCAGAGGCAAACACCGGTAAATAAAATTGTTTGACATAAAGGAGATCTTCCATTTTTCCTTTCCAAGTGTGATAATTAGAACCATTCAAAGTAATCATTCTACTCAAATTTTCTTCCATTATTCAACACAAGAAATTTCACAATAATAATCACAACTTTGAACAGCGGAATTAAAGATACTCTCCTTCTTTGTGTGAATCTTTTAGGAAACAAATAATAGAGCTCAAAATGAAAAACATGCACAAAATCAATACAAACAATTTACGTGGAAAAACTTTCCCGGTGTAGGAAGGAAACAATCACAACACTCCTCTCCAAAACTTCCACTATCAAGGTAAAACTAGAGGCAAACAATCAACAACATTATCAAGAATACACTTCTTGGAAACTAATAATTATTTCAAGAGAATGGAGAAATCTAACCCAATTTGTAGTCACTGTTCTCGGCTCAAATTTTCCAAAACCGGTGAGCCAAATCCAAATCACACCGTACAGATTAAATAGTCTTGAGTCGTGAACCTGTCTGAAAAATTTCAGCTTAATCGGACCACAAACGGCTATCCATCGGAACACTTAATGAAAACTTACTGGAGAGGGAAAAACTGCTCTCTTTTCTACAGATTTCTCTAGTTGGTGCCTTTACTGCTGCAACTCTTATTTTTTCTGCAAAAAATTTCACACACAACAAATCCAAAATGTGTTTATTAATTAAAGCAATGAAATGACATAATTTTCCTTCTTATTCCATGACTTCACTTGGGCTCCTCTAAATAAGAGGAAAACCCAACATGAAAACTTTCTAAGGTCTGGAACACTGCAGAGCAAAACAAGGGAAAAAATATTGACTAATAGTGGTGACTCCTTTGAAAATGATATAAATAATGATCATCTAGAGATCCAAATTGGGCCTTTTATGGCAATAATGGATGCTTTGTTAATCAATGTTGATGATGTTAAGGTCCTTAAGAGGGCAGAGATCTTGAAAATTCATAGCTCCCTTGAAGATGATCAAGTGCTTACCATATTCAACGGTATGTCCTCCTCGGTTGCCTTATCCAAAAACAGAGAAGGATATTACAACTCATTTATCCAACGAGTTAACCACTATTACACAAATAATTGGAAGGTTAAAGCACGTAAAAGATTTTACAAGTTCTCAGTCGCTTCCTACACGTATAGCACTGCCTTAGCTCTTATCATCTTAGTGTTGTTGAAGACTTTACAGACCTTTTGCTCCATTGGTGATTGTCACCACAGTTTCAGATTCCTGTAGTCAATCATACTCATTCAGGCAACCAAGTATATCCATACATAATTAAGTTTCCCATTTAATTTGCATCAAACAAGATAAAGTATCATGTGTATGTTAGATTTGTGAGGCATGTCCTATTAAGCTTTAATTTCAAACAAGACATATTGTACTTTCTGTTGAGTTCAATAAAGCTTGTTGTATTTTCCATCTCAATTAAAAAATATAGTTTTTTTTAAATTAGATATTGAAATTGTCATTCCATGGCCAGACGTGGCATCAAGTATATCATACTCTGTAAAAGTAGCACTTGAAAAGGAAATGTTTATTCCTGAGCAATAAAGCTTTGCAATTTTGGGACTTGGTTTTGAAATTTTTCCTTACTGATCGCGTCACAATATTGGGTTCTTAAAGTCAACATCCACCTTAAAAACTGAAGCTATTTTATTTTTGGTTCCAATTTCTTCATCATTATCCTCAAATCAAAGTCATCATAATCAAACATCTCTTCATTTTCCTCTACCATAATATTAATTTTAGGACCAAAGTCAACATTTTCTACATACAACCAATCATCATCCAAATCTTCTTCAAATTCACTTTCACAAAATAAAAGGTCATCTTCTTTAGCATGTTCATTTTCATCTGTCATATTCATATTGTTATTATCTTTGGTTCTCCTACTCTTAGAACTATCCCCACAATTTCTTTTCCTTTGTCCTGTTTATATGCATCACTAACTTTACTTTTGCTCTTTTCTTTTGAAGCAATAAATATGGCTTTCTTTTTAGCTACACTTTTCACCCTATTCCTTTTATGTATACTTTATTGAGGTTCATGTTGTTCAGGTTACACTCCATTAATTTCAACTTCAGGTTCATCTAATTGATGGACATCAGCTTCAGTAAACTGTAGTTTTTGGACTTCAAGTTCTTTAAATGGTAGTACATTTGATGGTTGTATTGATTCATACACATCAATTTTCATACCATGGTTAGATACAACATAAACATTAAACTCTTTTGGATTATCTAGTATATAATCACACAATTTTCAATATTTTTTATCAGTGTTGATTTCAATAACCGCAAAATCAACCCATAATATTTGATAAAATCAAGTTATTGGCTTCATTAAGTTCAAAAACAGCTCAAACTTTTTAAAAATCACAAGAGACACAATATCCTCATTGTAGTAATCCAAGTAATATACTACACTTCTAACATATATTTTTTTTATCTTGATCAATCAATTTACCACTATGAGAGTAAATTGTTCCAAGTCTTTTTATATGAATAATAATAAAATAGTATTTAAGGAAGTTTTAAATTGGTGGTATATTAATAAATTCAATATAAATTAGAACCACATGTTTGAAACCACTGATTTCTTTTGATAAAATATTTACAAAAATATTTTTCCACTTTAATACATACCTCACACCCCACTTGTAGGAAAAATACACACCCCCACCTTACTTGTATTCGTGATAGTTACCATAAAGAGTGAAAAAAAAAGAATCAATGGACAAAGAATCTTCTCAAAAACCTATATTAATTGCTTTATTTTCAATAACCACACACTCATAAAAACCTAAACCAAATAGGAAACTATTTATGAAATAAACATATGGTAACAAGATCTCTTTCCTTTTACTCGCAAGTCGATGTCAACTATTGGTTTAGGAATTGGACTAATAGCCATGGTTTAATTTTTTTAAATTGTTGGTTGTTTTATTAGCTCGTGAGGAAGAGGTTTTTGCTATTTTTGGTTATCGAGAAGGAAGTTTTCAAATAGGTGGGTTCACGAGGCTGGGTCGATAGATGGTGACCACAGAGAGGTGGTGACTAGAGACGATAAGGAAAGACGAAGGAATGAAGGTGAGAGAATCAGTTTGGCTTATTCATCGAAGGTGTGAAGGAGGGTGAGAGGTATTTAGTGCATTACACACATTGAAATGTTAACTCCTGTTAAAGCTAACCACGGATGGTACATTTGTAACAAGTTGATAGTTCGATGGTATAAAAGTAATAAATGAAAGTATGGTAGTATATTTGTAACAATTCCTATAGTTCAATGGTATAAAAGTAACAAATGAAGGTATAAAAATATATTTCCTTTAAATAAAGTTATTGATAAGTTTATCAAACCATGCTCAATTAAATAGTAAAACCATATATCATATATGGTACTAATTGTTGAGATGGTAATATTTAGAAACCTGGTTGCATATGAAATTTTTGAATTTGAGTCAAAGCTAAAGGTTGATATGAGGATGGACAAGTGTCTTAGTTTAATTTTTGATAAATAAATTTTTAAATATAATAATTAAAAAATCATAGACAAATTACATGAATAAAATATAACTATGTCTCATCTGAATTTTAACTATTAAGCTTTTAATGCTCAATATCTCAGAAAAACAATAATTTAATTTTTTTTTTACCAAAATGGGATACATATAACAGATTTTTCAATTAAAAAGTAATTAATACTATTTTTTTCACTATATATTGTCCCTGCTAGATATAAATCCTCAATCTGTCACTAAACACCTAACCTACAAGGTACATGGAATTCATACAAGGGAATATAGAAAATAATGAAGATATTAAGCTATTTAAGGACAAACATGTCTTGAAATCAAAATCCTTAATCAATAATAAATTATTTTGAAGGTTTATAATGGGATATGAAAGAGTCCACAACCAACCAACACATCTGGGTTAGACATGTTTTCTGAAACATTGGATCATTGGTTATTGTTGTCTTGCTTCTCTTGCTAAAATTTCGACTAACTTTATTGGCTTATTGGAACATGTTTTTTCACCTAATGCCTTTTTATTGGATTTCATTGAATGGGATGCTACATCTCTCACTCAAATGTCACACATATTTGTCTCGTCAATTTCTCTAATACAACCATTCACCTCATTGCCTACTCATCCATTATTCTGAGCCTAAACAAATGGATTACCAACCAATATTGCACACAATTTACTTTCATCCCCATCCATAATAAGAACTTTACGTTCCATTTTCTCCTCCAACAATTCACGTATTAGAACATGGATAAAGGATATCAATGATCCACTAGGAAAGACGAAAACAAGAATTATAGTTTAAGGGTACCAAATATTAAATTTATTCTTATATATAGTTATATTTATATTAGAAGTCAATTTAAAGTTAAAAAAAAGTACCATTTTTTGAAAAGTAATGGTGGCCATGAATTCCACCCAAAGGACCAGTTCCATCCTTATCCATTAACTATGATAAAAGTGTATCAAAGTGACATGACACTACAAGTCCATTGACCATTTAAAATATAGCACGTTAACACACATGTGTGTATTTTTTGAGTTGCTATGTGTTTCTAAATTAATTATTATATGTTAAAACCTATCTAAATTCATATTTTTTGAGTTGCAATTGATTTAAGGAATACATAGCAACTCAAAACAACTCACACTTGTGTGTTCACGTGTTTTATTTCTGACATTTTTTTGAAATTTTAGACTTCTGATTCACTTTTCAATAATTAATAAACTTATAGTCTTTACTCAAAAATTAATTAATTTTTATATATTTTGATAATAATCATTAGACCATTATTATCATTTTTCCTTGTCTTCAAATATCTTTAGGCAAAGGTTACTATTGGTCTAGAGAAAACCAGCCATCAACCATGCATTGAAAAATAGGTTCAAATGCTTGTAGCTCACTACTTACAATTAACTAAGGGATTACTTCATCAGTAGTTACAAAGTACATTTATTGCAAGTCTTTATCCAGACATGATCATATAGGACAAATATCATGTTTGGACATAAAGATCAACTATAAGGTTGATCCAATTAACAACTTGAGCCATCAGAAAGAACCTGTCTATGCTCGTGCCTACAACCACACTCGTGGGAGAGAGCCACATATACATGCAAGCTTTAGTGTTGGAAAATCAACCACTAACCCGAGCTATAGGGTGGTCGACCTCAAGTTGTAAAGATACTTTCTTTTACTTTTATATCCCTCTAACATTCTGTGATGAGTATACCCTATGCAATCGACATGTGTACATGTAATACTTTATATATGCATGGGCCTCATAAGAGAGCCACACATTCTCATATAATTCTCTAATTTCTCTCTCTATAAATCGGACCAATCTTAACATTTTAGTACCTACCATATGGTAGATTCAAAGGTCGAGCCTTGGCTTCTGACTCCATATTTTTAAGGATTCACCCCAAATTCTTATAGAGGCTTAAAAGACTAAACACTTGTTCCACTTATCCCAAGAATCACAATCATCATGGTAGGAAGGTGAGCTGAGGGATGACTGAGACTAGAAAATGAGAGACAATGGTAGCATAGGATAACATCTTGTTGACCCGTAATGAAGCCATAAGAAAAATCAACCCCCATTAATAGCTGGCTCATCAAATTCTTGAATTAAGAAGAGAACTCGAGGAGACTAGGCGAGAAAGTAGGACACTACAGTCATAGTCAGGTCTGGGAGCCTTTGAAGATCAAACTACTAACCTGATTAGTGGAAACAAATTATATCATGTTGTGCCCGAGCCTACCCAAGGATAATACGAAGCTGAGGGTAACAAAAAGTAAAACTAGGCTCTGAAAAGGGCCAATGAAAGGTAAGAAAAGGGTAAGGCTCCCTATGATGTGGATATGGACTATGAACAACTATGTGTCTCCCATTTTCTGGTGAAATAGAGAATGACGAGCCATTAGCCAAACTCAGTGCTCCCAAGTGCCTAGACAATCAAGGGACTAAAGACTTGGTAACTCACATACAACACTTCAAGATGGCCATGACATTTGTGAGGCTCACGCAAGGCAAGAAAGACACCATGACGTGTAAGTTGTTTACTACCACCCTCTATAATAGTGCCCAAAATTGATTCAATAACCTCTTTCTCATAGTTTGTTAGGTTGTTTATCACTAATTATGCCTACAACAAGCCACTGAGTAAGGAGTCATACCACCTCTTCTCAATCATTCAAGGAAGGGGTGAGTCTACCATAGTGTTTTCTGTTTTAGAAATAAAAATTTCTTTTATTAACTATGTTTATTTTGTGCTTGTATGATTGAAAAAACAACCAAACAAGAAAAAACAAAACATAATTTAGTTTCATTGAATATTTTTAATCGTTATTTTATAAGCAAGTTGCAATATTTTTTAAGTTCGAATTAGTTAGACCTTGATGGATGGAGCTAAAAATGGGTTGGTTTGAATGAAATATGGCCAACAAGTTAGAGTAATCCTGATCAGGTTGGACTTGGTTTGTCAAATATGAGACAAACATGCTTTATTTAGACAATGTTAACTCTTTATAATAATGTTTTTAAGGGTAGAGAGTCAAAATTGCTCTTTTCTTTATAGTGAAGATATTGCTTAATAGCCTAGTTTATAAAATGAAGTTTTAAGTCCGTTTGTCTGTAAAAAAATGTATCATAAAATAATAAAATTAATTTTTTATCTATTTTTTTGTTAAATATAATGAAATAATATATACATCATATAATATTTATTTATATTTTTTAATAAATATATATGTAAAAATTGAGAAAACTTAAATATAAATAGTAAGAAATATTTGAGTTATATCTTTATTAGAATTTTTAAATTACTTATATTTTTTTTAAAAGAAGTGTTATTATATATATAAATAATAAAAGCTTAAATATGGCAATAAAAATTTGAGTTATATCTTTATTAGAATGTAGGCTTCTTTTTATAATGTGTATATATATATATCGTTAACAATCTCCTTACAATATTATAAAAATAATAATTTAAAAATTTATAATAATAAAAATAATATATAAATGTTATATATGATTTAATTTGATGAGAATGTATCTAAATGATTGTAATTTAATGTGAATGTTGGTGTTTAATTAATGATATTTAATATGAAATGATATATAAGATATTTTTTAATAGTAAAAATATATAAACTGATTATAAATAATATTATTTTTTTAATAAATTTTAAATATTTTATTTTATTTTTTAAAATTTTTGTTTTGTAATAAAGTGATTGTAAATGTAAATGTGTTTTGTAAATTTGTTTAGGGAAAGTTACTTAAAATACTAACGCATAAAATTATACCAATAACATATAGCATTTTAATAATATTGAATAAATTTAATTATATAATTCTATACTAAATAAATTTAATATTTATAATTTAATTTAATTGATATTTAATATAAATAATATGTTAAGTTTTTTAATACTATAAATATAAAAATTAAGTATAAAAATTGTAGTATATTAAGTTAAAAAAATTTAAAAATGTTTGATTATTTATTTATTTTATGTGCCAACTTTTTAACTTTATTTTATTCCGTACTCTCAATAAATCTCTCGAAACCCATTGGTACCACCGATACTCTCTTTTCAGTTCTTTTTCTGAATCTCCCTCCAAGCGCGAAAGCTCTAACCGCAAAGAATCTCAGACTCGCCGCCTTTTCGATTGCTCTTCGATTTGATCTATGAGGTAATCGCTCTTTTACTCGTTTTATTTTTGCAGATTTCCGTTGGACTCATATTAGGTTTTGCCTTTATATATTTATGTATTTTTCTGTCACAGATCTGCTTCTTTGTGGAAGCGGTTGCTTTCCAATACTGAACATAACTATTATTTTTCCCTATGGAATGATTTCCTGGCTTAGATTTTATTCGTGGGTTTTGTATGCTTTTAAGTTTTCAATCGAATTGCTCGATCTTTTCTGTTTTTTATGGATTTTCTTTTCGTTGTGGCTTAGTTGGTCGAGGAAATGGGTTTTTGTTATTGTTTGGGATTTTTCTGATGAGAAAGGAAAGATATTTAGCTGAAAATTATAACATTGCAGAGTTAGTTGCTGATCTTTCAATTATGACCGCTCTTTTACGAAATGCATATTTGTTTGATTTAATTGTGTAACATAACCACCTTCTATTTCCCAAATGTAGTTTCATTTTTAACCCTTTCATGCAATTACATATATATTTTTGGTGTAACTTAAGAAATATATGTTTTCTTTTGTGTTTCAAAATGTGGTACATATATATTTTTATAATATAAAAAGTGTTTTTTATAGAGACTAAAAGATAAATCACGTGAATAATTGGGTCATAAGAATTGAAGAAGGTATATTTTTAGAGACAAATGCATGCAACGTACTTTAGTTATGTCAGTTAGAGCGATTTAATTCTTTTTTATTTTTTGTAACATGTTAGTCATTTTGTTACGAAAAAATGACAACATGAGATCAATTAATTAAATTTTAAAACATTTTTTAGTAATTTTGTGTTCATTATTATTCTATTACTAACAACAATTTATAAAAGTAATATCTCAATAGTAATTGAAACAATATAAGAAAAAATAAAAAAAATTAATCATTTATCTTTGTGCTATCACTTTTTTAAAACAAAACCAAACAAAAGTGCTACAAAAATATAACAAAAGAACTGAACTGTTCTTCTTGACATAACTAAAGGAATCACCCACCCAGCTTTATATACAAGCTACATTAAGTTTTTAATTGGAGACGTGTTTCTCTTTAGTTGAAAGTTCCTTTTTTATGGAATTTTTTTCATCTTTTCATTCCCTTTGTTCTTTCTTTGGTACCTTTAAGTGGACTGTGCTATTCTTTTTAAAACTCAAATATAGTTGATGAGTAACTATTTGTTAGATTTTTCTAATTTTCATATTTTTTCAGCTCAAAGGAGAAACCCACTCTCGGGTAAGTTTTCTTTCTAGCTGCTAAATTTTCTTTTTTGCTACTATCCAATGCATGGTTTTAATTTGATATTTTGAGGCTTGCCTTAGTAAGTCTCATCTATCTAATGAATATAAGCTTAGTCATGGTTTATTTGAGATTTACACCTTCTTTCGGTTGGGGTTTACGCAATTAGGTTATGTGTAATGAGACTATAGGCATCAA
Organism: Hippophae tibetana; assembly: GCA_037013495.1. NCBI lineage: Eukaryota > Viridiplantae > Streptophyta > Magnoliopsida > Rosales > Elaeagnaceae > Hippophae > Hippophae tibetana. Next base: position 22,891,341 of record CM072802.1, on the reverse strand, counting down.
CAAGTCTCTAATTATGGTATTATCTTTTTATTGGTGGGTCAAAAATCCTTAATGATACAGTGTCAACTCATACTAGGCTAAGGACTAGTTTTTAGAAGACAAAACAACCAACAAAAATAAGCAAGCATTTCTCCCTATTAATATTTTCAAAATCACATTTTGACTTGTTTTCATGGCCAGTTTAATATTGAATTATGACTGTTATTATATATATATATTTTTATTTTATGAATGTTTTCTTATTAGTGTTTGTTATTTATTGTTAGTAATAATTAAGTTAGGGCTACAACTTACATCGTGGGTGAAAAATTGGCTCAAAATTCTTAAAATGAGGCTTACGCCTCATGTCGTCTTAAGGCTTATGCCACGTCTCATGCAATAAAAACGTATCAAGGCGTAAAACCGCCTTTTAAAACCTTGATCCGATGTTACACGTCAATCCCGTTTTCTTTGTGACAGTGTTGATAAAAGTGGATAAAGAAAACTAACTTGTCTCTTAATAATATGAGTATCTGCTATCTAATTTCATCATTACTATCATCCTTATCACTATCAGTATTAATTTGTAACACACTTTACTGTTTTCATTTCCTGTTCTTCTATGCTTACAGTGGTACGCAGATTAAGACCCGCAAACGGAATATTTCTGCGCCACTGGACCCTGCAGCTTTTTCGGATGCAGTGGTCCAGATTTATCTGGATAATGCTGGTGATCTGGTAATTGTGATATGTCCATTTGGTTCTTAGCAACTATATTATATGCATTTATGTTGTCACCTTGTTGATGTTATGAAGTTTCATGTAGGAACTTGTTGCCAAGAGCCTTGAGTCTTCAGACCTTAACTTCTCAAGATACGGTGACTCCTTTTTTGAGGTAAGGTTTTTGATCCCACAGATATTCTTGGCATGTTCTTTCAGGGTTAATTTTGGTTGTCTTTTTTGAACAGCATGTTCTTTTGGTTTCTTAGCTATATTGGTCTATGTGGCTGTATTTTTATGCAGGTTGTTTTCACAGGGGGTCGTACACAGCCTGGAACTACAAAACCTGATGAAGGGGAGCGGCACCCCTACTCTATACTATATTATGAGCCTAAACGTGAAGTCATTTTACCATCTGTAATCTATATACAGAAAATTTTGAGGTTCTCATAAAAAATCTTGAAAATGTCATGCAAAAATTCCTACAGTCATTGGAGCTTTTTGAGGAAAATGAAAGGAAGAAGCTGTCAGGTCTTCCTCCAGAGGCTGTATTCCATCCATTGCTCAAGGACAATCTTGTTGCCAAAGGGCTAGTTCTTTCGTTCATGACTTGCTTCTTCAAGGAGTATCTGGTTGATAATAGGCTTGATGATTTGATTGCAATTTTGAAGCGGGGTAAAGTGGAGGAGAATCTTCTGGAATTCTTCCCATCTGCAAAACGATCTGCCGAGTCTTTCTCTGAGCATTTCATGTGAGTTCTAGCTATTTCCGAGATTTGTCGTAAATTAATTAATATTCTATTTTTCCATGACTGAGCTATATTGCATGTGATGCATAGCTCTCAGGCTCCTTTTACTAATATCTATGCACCTTTAATGTTTCTTGTTACATCTGACTTCATCTCTAATGCTAATTGAGTTCTATGGCCCTAATTAGATGGGAAACTGACAAATTTATATTTTGACTTAAATAGCAGCTGAAACTTTCCTACTGTTTTAAGGCCCTTTTTTAAAACAGTTGGTCAACTGAAGTTTTTGTCGAAGTGTATTTTTTTGTCATTTTTTATTTATTTGGGACCATAAATGATAAAACCGTACTTATGAAATTTAGTATTGCTTTTATCTAACTTGGAAGCTTGTCTGTATCTAAAATTGTTGTTTTTCAGTAAGGAAGGGCAGGTTTCATTGGTTGAATACATTGAGAAAAAAACATTTGAGGTGAAGCTCAAGGATATGAAATCTGCCTTGACAACTCAGATTATAGAGGAAACTGATATTTCTGAAGTCATAGAAACTGTGAAGCAACGGGTTAAAGATGCAAAATTACCAGAAGTTGAGATTGTTCGAATTCTTTGGGATGTCATTATGGATGTCCTTTTTGGTAGGAGCAAAACCTTTACATTCTTTCATCAAAAAAAAAAAAAAACTTTTACAATTTGGGGTCAAAGTGCTATATAATTACACACCTATATATGGTGTGTCTAGCAGCAATTCAGTGAAGAGAGGCAATGCGAGGACATAGAGAATGGCATGGTTTGTGCCTTTTCTACCTTATGCTATACAGTATAGTCCACAACAAGTTCATTTCTAATGCATAGAACTTGTTTTCATTGGATAAATTGGCATTACTGTTTTTCTGATATGCCTTTTTTTTTATATTTTTGACTTGTTTTATGCATTGGAAAATGTAACAGACAAACTTTTGTGAAGTCCCTGGAGCCTTTTATAACGTGGCTGGAAGAGGCAGAAGAAGAATAAGAGTACATGCTCCTGAGGATGTCGTCCAAGCTACTACTGTCTAGTGTCTACCCATTTTCTGAGATACTACATCAACTCATAAAGATATCTGTCTTATTTGGTTTTATATTGACGTGTGTGGTTGTACGATCTTTAACAGATGGTTTCTTCCTTACATGCAATAATCGAGTATCCAATTTGTGATCTATCTCGAGTTCTTGATTTTTTTTTATTTGTTTTGCAGATTCCAATTTCATTATGCTGTTACAAAATTGAAAGTGAGACATGAAGCTAAATTTTGCATGCACAAATATACTTTAAAAAGGAAATCATTACAAAATTGGTTTTTTAATTCTTATTCCTTTGCGTGTCTTGTACCCTACTGGAGGGATTTAAGTGTTGCTGGCTTGCTACAAGGTGAACAAAGTTGGAAAGCTCTTTTCCTGCGAAAAGGCAATGGTTGTATGTGATTTTATGATCATATCTAGAAATATCAGCTGGTTTAGCTTGTTTAGGTTCAAGTTTAATTCACCATCTCACTTTAATTCATTTGATACATTTATTAATGTTTATCATTTTTTTTTCTATTTACTGTGAAAATGCAAAATATAACCACCAAAAATTAAAATAAATTTTATTATTAATTGCAATAGTAAACACATAAAAAAATAATAGTTAAAATTTGATTTTTTTAGTGTATGTGGTACAATTATGTGAAAAGGACGGGAAATTTGACGTATTTTGATATTTTCATATAAAAAATAAATTAAATATTTTATTAGTTAATCTGTGTGTTACGTACTTTGATAATAAATTTAATATTATTAACTAACAAAATATAAACATATTCCCAATATTTGTGGTATGAAATTACTCTAATGTCTACACTGATTGAAAAAGCCATGATAAAATGACTCTTCCATATGAATCATTATTGACATATAAAATAGCCTTGTCGGTATTAGCTTAAAAAAATATCCTGGTCGGTATTTTGTTTGTAGTTATATTAGTATTTTGGTATCAATTATTATTTAAGTTTTTAAGCAATAATTTAAAAATATTTATATTTTTAAAAAGGTATTTATTTTATCAAAAATAATTTAATAATTTTAATTTTTTATTACTTTTTTCATCTCATTTTCTCTTTTTTTTTGTTTTCTTTTTTTATTCTCTCTTATTTCTTTCTCACACATCTATATATTTTTATATATTTCTTTCTTATTTCTTTTTACACCAAACACTAAATTCAGAATTTTAAATACTAAATTTTAAATTAAAAACATTAAATTTTAAATATTAAATACTAAATATTAAACCTTTAATTTTAAACTTTAAATACTAAATAATAAATCTCAAATCATGAATTTTAAATACTAAATATTAAACTTAAAGAGTAAGAATGGAAAAGAAAAAAAAAGAATAAAAATAATAACAATAAATTTTAAAAATTAAAATATGTTTTAATTTTTTATGTATATATTTTTCTCGATTAAATAAACACATTTGGATAATTTTAATAATTTGAAGTTAATATTTAAAAACTTAAAAATTAATAAATACAAAAGATTGATATTGATATATCAAATACCACTCCCTACATACGCAACCTCAATGTGATCCATGCAATTTAAATTACAACTGTAAAGCATTTCACATGTTTTAAATAAAAGTAATTTATATATTATATATTATAATTATTAATAATATTATAACATATTAATTATAATACTTTTTCTTTAAATAATGAAAGAAATTAGTCTCATTTGACTGTTTTATCATAAAAGACGAAACAAATGTGATAACCATTTTAAAACAGCTGTCCTTCATTGAATAATAGACAGCTTCCGCACCCGCAAAGTGTTTCAACATCTTCTCTATGGTATTCAGTGTTAAATTACGAATTAATGTGAAATATTTGCCGTAGTGGATTTAGATTATTTTTTCTCCCTCAAGAGAGGTTTTTTACATACAATTATGTGCATTTTAAATACCTATTTTAATAAATTAAAATATCAATTAAATTATAAGTCTTATAACGACATATTAAGACACATCTCATGTTATTTAGAATAAAATACTTATTTATAAATATAATTTTTTTTCCCAATCAATGTAAGATTGCATAGGTCGTGTCTTGTCTTACCATAATTTATTCAAACTCACAAAATTTCAACTTAAAAAAATTAATGACTGTTACAATGTTGAGGGCTTGACGTCCTCGTCAGAACATGTTTTGTTACAATGTTCAAAGCCATGTTCTAATACATGATATAATAATAATATTTACTTTAAATTTATACCCGCGTGATTTTAATCTTAAACTTTTTAATCAAAATATGTAGTATTATCTAAAATAGAACTCAAAGTTATGAACCATTAAAATAATCTTTTCCCAAATAACGTAGAATTATAAAAATTATCATGTTTTGTCTTACCTTACATTATCTAAATTTAAGGGATTTTAGTTAAAAAAAAAATTGACGCACGGTCGATGATAATTACAATAATTAATAAATTTAACTTCTTGATTTGAGATTATTTTTTATTTTTTAATCTTTTAGTTTTATGTAATTGATAAAAAGTTTTAAATTTATTTATAACTTTAGTTCAAAATCACTACATTTATAACATCATTTACATAATTTAATGGTAAATTAATTATCACTCTTAATTTGATTGTAACTAATAGTATATGCTAAATATTATAATTCCAATTAAAAAAATTAATTTCGTACAAAAATAACTAATATTTTATGAGAATAAGAAAACAAATTCATCATAAATATTTATATTATTTAATATTTGAGACTCAATATCGTATAAAGAGATGTTAAAGAGATGTAAATGGCTCAATATGTGAATCCTTTTGAGTGATTCATCTATTTATAACACATTTATGAATACATGTATTAGCTATATAATGTGTACATGTGATTACATGTCAATGAACATAATTAACTTAAAGTACAATATGACAGATATCCAAGTCAAATATTACTCGTGTTGTCAACGAACTCGTACTATACTCGAGCTCATACAATATGTCAACGAACTCGTATTATATTTAAGCTTGTACTATTCTTAGGCTTAATCTCTTTAAGGCTCGATTTGACATTGGACTTAGTCTGTGTAAGGTTTAATCTAACATTGGACTTGAGTAGGTTACTAGATACGATCCTTGGATCGATCTGAATATCCAAACACATACTAAAGATACATGTAACATTGTTTTTTCATCATAAATTTAACAATATGATAATTTTTATAAATCTTGCATTAATTTAAACAATAATTTAAATAAAATATTCATATGTTTAATTGATAAAGAAATAAAATAATTTAAGATAATATAAACATTTTTCAACATAAATGAAAAGTTCAAAAAATACATTTAATATTTTTCAATTAAATAACATGTGCTTTGATGCCCATGGCTAATTTATTATTTGAATTAAAAAAAACAATAATAATTGCACACGTACGTACGTATATATAACGGTGGATTCGACTCATGCGTGTTCATAAAAATATATATTATTTACAAAGTTATTAGTTATAGTACCATTTAATATTATTTATTATTTTTAAAATCATATTTTTTATTAATTTAACTGATAGTTTATATTCAGTAATCTATATTTACAAGAAAAAAAACTGACATTTATCTTGTATTTTAATTATTAACATAAAATATCATCGAATAAATTTCCATGTCCCATATGAACATAAAAGTCAAAATTAATATAATTAATATATATATATATATAATATATATAATATGATTAATCATAAATACATTTTCCACGTGACCCAAATGCTTATTTGATTGATTGATATGAATATTTTTTTTAATAAAAAAAATCCAATTATTACAATTGGGACCAGTACTTTAAACTAAACCTTTTGTTTTAAATTTAACTATCTGGTTAATTTATTTTATCGTTTAGCTCATGAATGATGGAGATATATATGGTTGTGAAAGAACGTAAAAAACATGTAGTTTTGGGAGGTTTAGGTGTAATGTCCAATTCTAATTTCCAGTCCATATTTTTTGTTGACATTATACGTGGATTTAAAACAAAAGGTGGATTTATATAGTTCTACATTAAATAGAGAAGATAATGAAAACTTTCTGTCGCTATTAAAATTACTTAAATAAAAGTTATATTTTTTTCTTTAATTAAGAAAAAGCATGCACATACAAAATGTTTGAAGCTTATCATTGAATTATTGAATAGATTACACCTTAAAAGTACTATACATTTTTTCTCTAAATATCGGAGAAAAGTCTGAGATTCCCAGTAACTAAGAGAGAAAGAGAGAGTATGTTCTTTTCTTTTTTAAGAACTTTCGTAATTAACAAAAAAAAAAAAAAAATTAACCATGGATTAACTGAGTAGTCACAATAATACCGGTGGTAAATTTAACATTTTTATTCAAACACCATTTAGTAAAAAATATTAGTATATGCTTTTCACTTACTACTTAGTTTTTTATTAAAGAATATAGTTATATATATATATATTAATTATGTTCAAATTTTAGAATTTATATATATATATATATATATATATATATCACACTTAAAATTTTATTCACCAATTTGAATGAGTCTAATCCTCTAAAAATCTATTATCTATTAATCTTTAATAATCTTTAAATTCTAACCTTTAAAATAGCATCTAATGCTTCACATTATTGTATAAAAAATTTATTATAAATAAAATTAAAAAATAATTATTGATTCATAAAAATTAATAGAATTCACTCACCATTAGAACCACCTAAACATTTATTCTAAATAATAATAATCATAATAATAATGGTTTGAAACTGTAGGTAAAATAGATAAGTGGTTTAATTATTTTATAGACTGAAATTAAGACTTTCTTTTAACATTTTAAGTTAAAGATTAAAACAAAATTAAATACAACGCCTACATTAATATGGATTTCTACGTTACGAAAGGAAACCAAACATTGTGAGTGAATGGTGAATACGATTATAGGATTACAGCTAATATGGCTTTTGCCCTTTGTCCAGTACAATCCATTAACAAAAGAGGAAAGGGGAAAAAAAATCAATTTGTACTTGTATTTGCAATTTAGCAACTTTATACTAAACAAAAGCCTGCAAAAATATTAACATGTATTTTAGGAAAAAAAATACAAGTTAATATATTTTTAATTGATAAAATTCATTTTAATATATAAAATATATATTTATTAACTAATTTTTAAAATATGGGAAGAAATATTTCAAACCATATTCAAAAATATACGAAGCATCACGTTTATTATTAGACTATTGGAATAATGTATCAAAATACCGACCGAGTATTTTTTAGATCAAATATCATGGTTATATATTGATTAGGCTTTTAAACAGTATCATGGTTGTATTTAGTTAAACACGAAATTTGATGTGATTTCCATCTACTTAATCAAAATCTCGTTATGAGTTTTATCATAAGTGAAATTAAAATTTATTTTGAACTCGAGATGAATTAAATTATAAAGATTTTAAAATTATAACTTCAATTAATAACTTGTTTTATTTTTTGAATTGAAAACTGTAATAGTTTTATTATTTAAAAAAAGAAGATAAATTGAATACATAAAATAAACAACAAAAAAAAATACAAATAATTTAAAGAAAATTATAAAATGAAATCCAAAGACGAAAATAATGACAACAAAATTTAAATAAAACACAAGACTTAGAGACTTTTTTTTTTGTGATTTGTGACTTAAAAAATTAGAAAACAATCAAAAGATAAATTTAATTAAATATAAAATTTAAAAAATAGATATATGAAGATAAATAAGTTATTTTAAACTACTAACACTTTGATACCAAATGATGCATATCTTTTTCGTAGACAATCTATGAACACATGAATATAAAAGAATAAGAAAAATTAAATTGCTAAATATGTGAATACGATAAAGAAATTAAAATCCTAAAAAACAAGGACAAAAATCAACTTAATATGTTGTGATAAGACTTTAATACATCGATAAATAGTGTAAAGATTTTTTTTAAGGGAACTGATTATAATGTGAAATGTGAAGATAAGAATTTATTGGACCCAGAAAAAATTAAACATAATGTAAAATAATAATAATAATAATATATATGTTTAATGAAAGAAAAATGAATTCTATCATAATTCTTTTGATGAGAGACTATTAGAAACATACAAACAAAATTCTATATTATAATCCTTTATAAGAACTTAAATTATTAGATTTAATAGATTAATGGTTTGGATGAACTCAAATTATTATATGTAAACTTTCTACCATGCTATTAAATCACACATTAAACAATAATATCTTTTCTTTATTTTTTATTTGAGGGATAACAATGATACTATTTTTAATGTAAAATTGATCAATCTAAAGTGTATTTTTTATGCCAAAATATTTTATTTTTATAAATTATAAAATTAAATAAATTCACTTACAAATAATAATAATAATATGGATGTAATCTTTATCTCATTTCGAGCACTAAATTAACGATTTTTTATCTGTTGAGAGAGCACTTAAATAACGATTTCCATAATGCCAAAATATTTTATTTTTATAAATTATAAAATTAAATAAATTCACTTACAAATAATAATAATAATAATAATAATAATAATATGGATATAACCTTTATCTCATTTCGGAGCACTAAATTAACGATTTTTTATTGTTGAGAGAGCACTTAAATAACGATTTCCATATTAATTTAAGAACACTCTTTATGTTCTTATCCTCTTATTATTGCTAATAAATTATCAGTCCAACCAGATCTATTCATATTAGATTTCCGAAAGAGACAGACATTATAAATATAAAAAAGCGAAAAGGTACCATCACCTTCTTTTAAGTCTTAACAGACCTCTTATTATGAAATAAAAAAGAGAGAGACGTCCTCTCTCTAAAGTGAGTATTAGAGAGGAACATACAGACGACAGATCTGTTCTTACGCCTTATATGCCTTTTTACCTTTTGATATATTTCTGATTAAAATAATTAGGCAAAAGGCTTGAGCGAGTCGAATATCATTGTTGATTTCATATCCCCAAAAGGTTATTAAAAAAATATGTTTTTCCTTCCAGTAGCTTCAAGATCGTGGTATGAATACAAGATCTGTCTTTTTGGGTGGATCTGTTTTTGAAATTCTGGCTCATAATTTCCGAGCTTCGACGTCAAATTCCTGGGTTAATCTGAAATTTAGGCTGTAAGCTCAAAAGGGTCTGTGCCAATTTTGTTACAGATTGACTAAAAAATCTTGCCTTAATTTGATAAAGGTGAGCATATTATCACAAGAAGATATTCCTTTTTGGGTGGAGCTGCTTTCGAAATTCTGGTTCATAATTTCCGAGCCTCGACGTCAAATTCCCGGGTTAATCTGAAATTTAGGCCGTAAGCTTAAACGGGTCATTGCCAATTTTGTTACAGATTCACCCAACAATCTTGCCTTAATTTGATAAAGGTGTAAGCATATTATCACAAGCCAAACAGAAGGCTTGCAAATCGAGAAGCTTCTAAGGATTTTGAACAAAAAATCCCGACGGATCCGTCAATAGAAAATAAGGGTTCTGTTAGTTTAGTTGGTCTGGATTGCATACTAAACATAATCAGGGCCCTGAGAATGGGGTCCTGCTTCTCTGATGAAAGCAGGATCCCACATCCCGGTTCTCCCTTGTCTCCAGCTTTGGGACTCAGGAAGAGGAAGAACTCCAGAAAGAGATTCGGGTCGAGGAATTCCTCTTTTGATTATCGAAGGGAAGAACCCTTCCAAAAAATTCCTGGGAGGATGTTCTTAAATGGGTCCAGTGAAGTTGCATCCCTCTTTACTCAACAGGGCAGAAAAGGGATCAATCAAGATGCCATGATTGTCTGGGAGGTGAGTGGGCTTTTGTGTTCTTTTGAATTTAAAACTTATACTTGATTTTGGGATTATGTTGTGTTTCTAATTGAATAATTAAATGTTGGCAGTCTGATTGATAGTTTCAAATTATGTTTTTTTTTGTTTTGTTTTGTTTTTGAATAGCCCTGCAGAAAGAAACGTTGCTAATAGACACTATATATCTTTGAATGAAAGATACAATTTTGCACTTTCTTGTGTGATTAATACAATTTTAACAAAACTATCAGTATATACAGATGTATTAAGTTTTTACCCGATTCTTAATTTTTGTTTTTGTTTTTATATGTCAGAATGTCTATTGTGCAGCTTCTATCTTGTTCTCATAGTTAGGCTTCATTTTCTATGATAGATTTTTTTTCCCTTTCTAGTCAAAGAACAAAAAAAACCAACAACTTCACAATTAATTAGATGTTATCTAATGTTTCAGTTGCTTCACAAATTCTGTTGTGGCAAAGTGAAAGCTTCTTTTCGTTTGTGTTTGTGTTTTTGCTTTTGCTAAATGAGTCTGTTTGAGAATCAGATTTGTAGGCTTCCTTTATTATGCCCTTCATTCAAGGTTTAATATAAATCATTCTACTCTATCGTAATTTATGAGTAGGATGTGTAGTTCCAATATATGTCAGACATTCAGAACAAAAGAAGTTTAGCATACTCCTATTTTTAAGTGGCTTAAACTCTTCCATTTGACTGTATTGCTTGTGGACTCCATATTTCTGGTATATGATATGGACGGCTTGTTTTCATCTTTCATACTAGTAATTTAAGCTTGTCCTAGACTATTTCAATCACTTCTCTCCTATTATGTTTGAGACTTGAACAGGAGAATTTATGGTGTCGCCTGTCTTCCTTCTTGGCCTTTTGTAAATGTCAACTACATGTTCTTAACTGTAATATTCTTGTTATTTATCACGGATGACTAAGGATTCATTTTGTAACGAATTCTATTTTCAAGTTTTTTTTTATGTTTGAAACTAGTTTCTAATTCATTAAAAAAAAATCTTTTGGTAAAAGTTTTGTTTTCTTCTTTCATTTTCTCTTAAGCTACAGCTAAGCAAAGAAGAATAAAGTTTATAATGAAAGGAAAAGGTGAATTTAGAATTTGAAATATGATTTTCAAAAACTTTTTTTTTTAAGTTTCACAAACCATTAAAAGTGTGTATAAAAATGGAATTGAGTTCCACCCTGATTTTGAACTTGAAAATATAATTAGTTACCAAACAACACACGTTTGAAAAACTTGCGTTCAAAAACTGGAACTTGAAAACAAAATTATGACAAAATAGGCCCTAAATTGATCTCTTATTATGTCATAGAGTGCCATTGTCTTCATGCTCAAAATCGTCTGCAGTTTATAGTTAATATAACATAGCCGTAGTCCCCTTCCCCTGCATAATTTACTGACTATTGTTATTTTCAATTTTAGAATTTTGGTTCCAGAACAGACACGGTTTTCTGTGGTGTTTTTGATGGTCATGGTCCTAATGGCCATATTGTTGCTAAGAAAGTGAGGGACTCTCTTCCTCTGAAATTGCGTGCACACTGGGAAGTTAACATAATAAGTGCAGATGTTCTCAAAGAGCTCAGCCTTAATAGAGCAGGAAGCATGAATTTAGAGGAATCTGTCTTTGTATCTGCTGATGAAGAGTCCAGGGCCTCCATTGATATTAAGGAAGCAGAAAAGCACCCTGAGATTTTTCAGACATTGAAGGAGTCATTTTTGAAGGCTTTCAAGGTCATGGATAAGGAATTGAGAATGCATCCAAGTATTGATTGCTTCTGCAGTGGGACAACGGCTGTAACTCTAATCAAGCAGGTTTGCAGATAGTTCTTAGAGATTTTGTTGGTTAATATGTTGGCTCTTCATAAAATGTATGATCGTGATCGTTGTTTGTTTTCTAGGGTCGGGATATTATCATTGGAAATGTTGGGGACTCCAGAGCTGTTCTGGGAACAAGAGATAAGGATGATTCTCTAGTTGCAGTTCAATTGACTGTGGATCTCAAGCCAAATCTTCCTGGTATCTGTCTTTCTACCCGTGTGATTTTGAGACCTAAGGACAGTGTTGTTCTTTGACACAAAAAAAGAAAAAAAGAAAAAAGAGAAAAAGAGAGACTACATGCTCGTTTATGCATAATAACTAACCCCAGCCATGGAAGATATGTGGAATAATAACCAACTTTCATGAGAGAGATGCAATTATTTTTAACTATTTTAAGAAATCAACTGAAAAAATTCTCATTGGTTGAATTATTATATGCAGTGTCTGTCTCCACATGTGATTAAAATGTCAAAGTTTATCACAAGTTAAAAGTTATGGTTCTGTCGGTTTTTTGGCTAATATGAATGGTGTTCATATGTGTTGCCCATGTAAAGATACGTGCTTAATGCAATGAACTATGAATGACTGTTAGGCTCATGAGGGCTGTGCTATTAATTTTATGATATGCCACTGTTTTGATCATAATTGTAACATTTCATATTTTTTGTCTGCTGACAATATATAGACTAGATTCTGTAGAAATTGATTTATGCCATGAGCCAGTAAATAGAATGTTCCAGAAACGAGTAGTCTGCTTGCAAACAGAAATTATATTTTTTTGGTCGATAGTCTTGCGATTGCATTTTTTTTTCAATATGCATCTTCTTCTCCCTCATTTCGTTTTGTTTTTTTTTCTGTTTCTGTACTCACACAGCTGAAGCAGAGAGAATTCGGAAGTGTAAGGGGCGTGTTTTTGCTCTTCATAATGAGCCTGAAGTTGCTCGAGTTTGGTTGCCAAACTATGATTCCCCTGGCCTTGCCATGACACGAGCTTTTGGAGATTTCTGCCTCAAAGATTTTGGTATAATCTCTATGCCTGATATATCCTATTGGCGCATTAAGGAGAAAGATGAATTTATAGTCTTGGCTACAGATGGGGTATGGTGTTAAGCATAATATTGAACAATTTCATTTTCTAAATAGATAGAAATAGTTAGTTCCTATCTGAAACGTTCTTTTTGGGCAGATTTGGGATGTTTTATCAAACAAAGAAGTGGTAGATATTGTGGCATCAGTTTCGGTACGCTCCTCTGCTGCCCGAGCACTTGTTGAAACAGCAGTTCGTGCTTGGAGACGTAAATTTCCGACTTCCAAAGTAGATGATTGTGCTGCAGTCTGCCTCTTCCTTGACTCAGACCCAAATAGCATGTTAACCGCAACTAACACCACGACCAAGGAGCAACTTACTTCAGTAGATGAGATCAACACTAGGACTGATAATGAAGCCCTCTTGCGTCCAACTGGTGTGAACTGCTCACTATCTGTCCAAACTGGTGAGCATGATCTTACGGAAGGAGGATATCAAGAGATTGCAGAGGAAGTACACTCAGAGGTAGAGGGTGAGTGGTCTGCTCTGGAAGGAGTTTCCCGGGTTAATACGTTATTGAATATGCCGAGGTTCGTGCCTGGAAAAGAAGAAACAAAAGCTCATAAGTGATGAAAGAGTATGAAGAAGGTAGAGTTGCACTTTTTTACAGCAATTGATTTAATTATTTTTTCTCCCTCCTGAAAGGAGATAAATTTGTGCAAGCCACCTATGTTTTAAAATTATTTCAGGACAGGTGGAACCTGGCTATATTAGTATGTCCAGGAAAACTCCCCCTCCACCCAATCCCCCTTTCCTCCTCCTCCCTCTCTCTGCTTCTGCCTAAATTTTTTATAACTTTCTGGTGTGATTTATTGGTTGTCTGGTTGATAATAATTTTGTGATGCTGAAGCTGCATCTTGGTTCCAAGAGCACTGGTCATATTTTTCTCTCATGAAATAATATATTGGCTTTGGACTGGCCGTATTGTATCTTATTTCATCTATGTCAAAGAGAAGATTGGTAGCTTTGGACTTTGTGGTTTGAATTTCTTTTCATTGATCTAGAAGTTTTTTAAGTGCTTAATTTCTGTACTTGCTTTACAAGTTACCAATTTGAAATTAGTGCATACTGAGAGGACACACCGCAGTTCCTTTAAGAATTGAAACAAATGGGCATAAAACACCCAGCAATTGGCTAAAATGAATTAATATTCAATAAAATATTAAAAAGAGGGGGCTTAGAACTCCACCACATTATCTCTCTAGATTTTAGATGTTCTGGAAATGTATCCCTCATTAGCTGAAATTTGCTTATTAATCTTTTTTTTTTTTTGTTTCTTAAGTTTAAGTTAGTTTTATTTAAATATTTCTTATTTTAATATTCTTTATTTTAGATTAGAAAGATATGTATCAGAGGTCCCTTCGCCCGCTATCTGCCTTTAAGTGATAGAGGGGCGGAGCAGCTCAATGAGATGTGGGTTCAATTCCCGCTATGCTTTGCGATTGTTGCACCAGTTCTAAATGCGAAGATGTCAATTATTTGTTGGTTGATAGTAATGGCTGGATTGGATGAAAAAGTAAATTTCAGAGAATAGTTTACTAGAAAGTCATTGGTTCCAATCAAATAAAGGGTTTTTCTATTTTGCTCAGAAACGTGCTTGTGCAGCTCTCCTCGATCTTGAGATATCTAAGAAGATTGGGTTCTTTACAAAAGGCTTTAAAAATGTCCTGACACATCTACTAGGAAGATTGGGATCTTTACAAAAGACTTTAAAAATGTCGTCTCATGCACCTTTCCCTTGGGCTTTATCAATCCGAACTAGTGAAATTAGAAGATATGAATGAATAATTTTGTTAATTATGTTTAAATAAAAATTATTATTCGATAAAATAAACAATGGTGTGTAAGTAATATCAAGCAAAAATAAATAACAATACATAATATTTTAGGTGCAATTAACTTAAATTATAAAAATGTTTTAAGAATAAAAACATTATTCCATCGAATCAATTACCTATCCATTATTTAAAATAACTTTAATTGTAAGATCTTAGACTATTATTTATAGATAAAGTCACAATCTTCACTAGGTGTATGGATTCATATCAATGTTTTGATCTCTTATAGAACTTGTTCAATAAACACTTGAAAAGTTGGTACATTAACACAAGTGTAAAGTGTGTTGTAGAAAAGATTTAATAATAAAAAATCATAACTAAAAAATTCATGAATATAAATAAAATAAATCAAATCATCAAGTCAACCTTAAAACAAAAGTTAATAACATACTATTATAAAAACTAATAGATATATGAATCAATCAAATATAACCACATATTAAATTAAAAACATGTCTAAAGAAATATGGTTTCGTTAAAAAAGAGAGCACAAAAGTAGCATGATGAATAGAATAGGTGTAGTGATTAAAACAATGAGCATTAGGTTGTTTGAACAATAAAAACAAAACCCTAATAGTAGGTTAAAAGTAATGACATTTTTATTCATAAAAGATTTAATAAAACAATATTAAATAAGGGTAATATGGTAATTTATGTGTTTGGCTCAAGTAAACAAAAAGATTTAAGTTGAAAAACTCCATTCAATATATAACATGCTCGATTAATCCAGCAACAATTAAACAATAACTTGATAGGGTTTATATTCAACTAAATCGATCATTAATCAATTGAACCTCTTAATCGATTTATTCTAATTAAAATTCAACTCGGAAAGTAACTAAATCAAATATGATCGATAGATTGACGTTAGCCTTGATTGATTGAGCAACATATATATAATATTTTCTTGTGTATAGATTTAATTTTAAACGTGTTAGTAAATAAGTATATACTTAAGCATATTAACTTTAATGTTGGACGTTTCTTTAGTTTTTAATAATGGAAATTAAAATATGCCTAAACATTACTTTACATTTAACTGTTTTGTTTCCAAATATCACTAATACTCTTGAATCATACATTTTTTTCTTTTTATGATAAAAGATAATTCTTTTATTTTGAAAAGAAGCAAGTTCTCCAATTTTTTTTAATGAAAATAAAATATTACAAAAATAAAGTAATCTTAATAGTAAGTGACTTAAACAATCTAAAATAAGAAAAAAAATATAAAATTTAATACATAATGGAAATTTAAAAGTTCGATATTTTTGTCCTTCCATATTAATCTCCAAAGACCACATTTGCTATCTTTTAGGGAAGGCAGAAAGTTATTTGTCATTTGTCTCACAAAAATTTAAAATATTAATAATATTAAATATCATTTAATTAAATTTTGTTTAATATTTTGATAACTGAATTGAAATAGAATGTTAAATTAATCAAAGTGGGAAAAATGTTCTTAATATATCTTTTCATTTTTTATTTAATGGGTTAGGCAGCTTGGTGATTACTGATTAGGTATAGTCTCTGATAAGTAGACATAAAAGCATGAGAGAACTTCATCCATCCCTTGCGGATATAATTGAAGCTGCTATTATATAATTTATTTTTCACTTCATATACAACTATACTCTAACTTTGATGAAAATTTTAAAGCTATATATTGATAAATATATAAAAATTAAGATCAAAATGTTCTCTCTCTTTTTTTTCTTCGTTTTCTTTACAAAAAATAAAAAGCACATTTGATCCCCTTCTAAATTTCTAAACAATCATATTCGATTCCCTTCCAACCAGCGGCTATAGAAGTCCAATGCTTCCATAGGCTTGTATTCAGGTACTGTGTGCCCTGCTCCCTGCTATGCATGATGATTTGTAAAAAAAATATGAGACGAAAACAAAAAGATAAACATAAAAATAAAAAATTACTACGAATCCGTAATAATAATTTACTTATATTAAGTCATTTATATTATTTAATTTTTAAATTATAAGTGATGTCATTTAATTCTTTAGTTTAAAAAAAAGATTGATTAAAGACAAAACATATTATTTTAATCATTTTTATTATTTTTAAATTAGTATTTTAATATAAAAGTATAAAAATAATGTATTTATATATTAAAAAACTAAATGATACTATTTATAATCTAAAAAAGTAACTGACATAAATGATTTAATGTAAGGGATCTCTATTATTTTTTTATTTTATAAAATAATAGTTTGGTGACCATATGAAGTGGTGTGAACACAGAGATACTCGAGCCCTAAAGGGAAATCAAAATGCAACTATATGAAGTGGTGTGAACACAAACCTTGATGGTGATAAACGTTAGATTGTGGTCATATGCTTGCAAATATCTGCAAGAAATAGAAATTAAGTTGAATCAACTCAAAAGTAAGCTTAATTAAAAGAATAGCAAAGTAACAAATAAAGGTGAGGAGTGGAGGGATTTGAAAATACCCAGCAACTTGGGAATTGGATATCCAAGGCCTCCATTCATCGACTATCTTATAACCAAGTGAACTTGTCCAAGCTTGGCTCCCAGTAAATGGTACACACATATCATGATCTCCACTGCCCAAACAAAAATTAATAAAACATTATTATATATAATCCATAGTAAACACATAAATAATTGAATTAATGATTTATATGAATATCAAATCCTATTCTTATTTTAAACATTGAATTTGAAGTCGTCGTAAAAAGTATTATTTAAAATATTTATGCATTGTTTTAAATCTATTACTTATTATCTAAATTGTTTTAAATATCAGATTTAAATATATGAGTTGTTATATTTATTTAAATATTTGAGTTGTTACAAATTTAATGTTATCATTAAATATCAAATTTAAATATATGAGTTGTTATACTTATTTAAATATGTGACTTAAATATTTGAGTTGTTACAAATCTATAGTTATAATGTGATGTCATTAGATGAAGATTAACAAAATGATATAAATAAAATAAATATAATAATTAAGTGATATAAATGATATATAATATAATATGTAATATAAACAAAATAAATATAATAAATAGATAGTATTACATTTAATTACCTAAAAATAAGGGCTCTATAACCGAGGGTTGTGAGATTTTTGTGGTAAGGAATCATACTTCCAGCATCATGCCTATACTTGATCCTCCCTGTGCATAAATTCCAGCGACCTCCAACATTTTCCTAAGAAATTAATTAATATTTTAAGAAAAATATATAAAAATTAAAAAAAAGATGAAATATAAATGTAATTAGATTGCTTACTGGAGCCGCATGAATTGCTTCCCTGACTGTCTTGTCATTCAACCAAATATATGCAACCTCATCATTCTATACAATAAAAATAGTCACAATTAACTCATGATCCAAATTAAATTAGGTAAAAATGAAGAAATTAATTAAAATTAAAAGAATTTGATGAGTAAGAGTAATTACAAAACATGGAACAGTGATTCTATCGTCATGATTAGCTAGCAACTGAGGCCATAGAGGTACATTGCCATCTCTAACAGGTGCACGAAAAGGCCAAGCACGTCCAAATATCCTTTTTCTTATTGCTAGTGGCTTGTCAGTCATTCCCAATTCCTGAAAACTTAATGGTAAGTTGTTGTAAATATAATTGCTTCTATTACTACTTTTGACTGGATCATGGTGGTAGCATGGCTCTAGGATGTTGTACACGTTTAGTTGATCAAGTGCCTGCATATCAATTAATTTTAATTAATTACCATCAAATATTCAAACTTATAATTAATTAATTAATTAAGAAGAACACCGTATGATAAATTGATAATCAATTTCGTCATTATTTATAAAACTAGTTTGATTAATTAAAAACAAGGTAGAATATCATATATCTAATTACCACCTCATTAACTCTATCAAGGTTTTGATTGCAGGCCTCATTTTCATAGTTATAGTAATTTCCTTTGCAAGCACCTTCAACTCCCTGCATTAATTATTATTACTTTTTTTTTTAATAATTATATTAATATATATATAGTATATAGTTTGAATAAATTAAAAAGAGAAACTTATATATAATTAACTTAATGTTGTAAATGTTTCTTCTTACGTACGTTGAAGATATTATCAGAGATAAGGCCCATTCCATGTGCAAATGGGACAAGAGCATTTGCATCAAATATTTCATCTGTTACACCATTACCCACTATATAACCCTACATATATACACATGATCGATCACTAATTATTAGTTAATATATAAATTAAACTTCATAAGCTGATCAGTTTAATTAATTAATTAATTATAACTAGTATATATAATCCATTTTGCAAAATTAAATATTGATCATGTACGTTACCTTGAAATTTATAGATGGCTTTATCCCATTTCTGATTCCTACAAATAAATCATTCAATTTAAACAATATGTTTCATATTCAATACATTGACATTAATAAGTTGCTATAATAAGATATATAATACCTGCTGCAACATGAGAAGCAAGAGTAGGTACATAAATACCAGCAAAAGACTCTCCAGCAATATAAAATGGATTTTGAAGGAATTCCGGGAATTGTTCAAACCACTGAAGGTAATAAATATGGGTAAATATCAATAACATCACCAATTTTCTATCAATCACACGTACCCAATTTTTTCAAAATCATTAAAAAGTACGATCAACATTAACAATATTGTGTTTCTGGTATCATTTCATCACCCCAACAATAATATTATTTTATTAATTTTAAATGCATATTAATAATTAACCAAACTTTAAGGGATGATTACCCTAATAAATATTAACGATTATATAGAAAAATTAAGTTATTAAACTTTTACTCCTAAAACTCAAAACTTAATAGTAATAATTAACTAGTTAATAACTTGTAGCTTAATGGTATGAGCATATATGAATTCCAGCCAAATTATGGGTGCGTTGTTTGTAGTTATTTTAAAAAAAGCAAATACTAGCTAGGAAAATGAAATATATATTTATGTTAGCTTGCCTTTCGTATTATTTATTTCTATGATAAAATCATCCGTATGATTTTTATATGACTCGTTTATTAACATGATTTTATTTTTAAACTCTTTATAAAAAAACATATATTTTTTTACTTTATATAAAAAAAATCACATTTTTAACAAGAAACAAACATATGTTTTTTGCGTTGTTATATGAAGAAAAAAACATATATACACTACACGAAGAACGTCAAAAATAAAATTATATTTGTGAAGAGATTATGATAAGCAATTAAATTAAATTAAATTATAAGTAGTTTTCTTTATGTTAAATTGTTTTAAACATTTCAATATATTCAAACTAAAATATACCTTGAGGAGAAAAGTGTGTGTATCAGAAGCAGTCTTTAAGTCTCCTGTTACATATTTGCTTGGGTCTTCTGAGTAAGAAAAGCCGACACCAACTGGAGAATCCAAATATATAATACTTGAAACCTGATCACAATGTGTATTACCATTGTTAAACCAAACAAACATATCAGTATCCAATACATACACACATATATATATATATATATATATACACAATTATGAATCATGGTTAAATTAAGTACCCATAATAAAAGAAAAGTGTGAAATATTATTGTATTATAAAACAATGACAATTGAACACAAAACTGTTAGAGATTGTTATAAAGTTTCTTAATTTAAGGAGCAAAATATTGAGCAAAATAAGAAGCTTAATTCAAGGAATCATTAATTTAAGGAGTAATTCAAGGAGTGAATTCTCCTATAAATAGATGTGTAATTGTAATAAATTAGTCAACCAAATGTTCATTCTAATAGATAGAAAAACTTTTGTGAGAGAAAATTGAGAGTAATTTTCTTAGGTGTAATTGGGTTCTGAGTGTTGTAAACACCTTATATAATTTCTTTCATTTTAGTAAAAAGATCTACAACAAGTTTGGAGACGTAAGCAAGATTGGCCAAACTCCGTTATCAAATTTGTGTTATTTTGTTTATTTTGCTTTCTTATAAATCTGACTTATTGAGAATTTGTGTAATTTCCCAACAACTGGTATCAGAGCTTTTGGTGGTGATTTTTGTCATTTTCTTGCAAGTATATTATTCACGTGAATAGTGAATAATGAAATTTTGTCAACAATATTTGTTCATTGACAGAGGTATTCTAATACACAGTGGTTTGCAGAAATAGTCAGAAACGATCCTGAGGAAGTCAGATTTGAGTGTGAACAATGGTCGTAGATGAAGGAAAGGTGAAACTCGAGAAATTCGATGACATGGATTTTGGATTTTGGAAAATACAGATAGAGGATTATCTGTATCAAATAAATTTGTATCAACCTCTCTCAAGGAAGAAGCCAGATGCTATAAAGGAAGAAGATTGAAATCTTCTAGACAGACAAGCCCTCATAATTACTTTCAATAGAGTAAAGGAAAAGATCACGGTAGGTCTTATGACAACTTTCTCCAATATGTATGAGAAACCATCAACCTCAAACAAAGTGCACTTAATGAGGCATTTTTTCAATTTGCCGATGACAGAAGGCGCATCAGTAGCTCAACATCTCAATGAACTCAACAAAGTCACAACCAAGTTGAGTTCAGTTGAAATTGAATTCGATGAAGAAGTACGAGCATTGATACTTGTGTCTTTTTTACCATAAAGCTGGAATGCTACAATCACAACTGTGAGTAGCTCGTCAGGAAACAATAAATTGAAATTTGACGATGTTCATGATTTGGTTCTCAATGAAGAGATCCAACGTAGAGAGTCAGGTGAATCATCAACCTTTTCAATTTTGCATATAAAGTCAAGAGGAAGAAATTCAACCAGAGGGAATCAACATGGCAGAACAGACTACTGAGGTAGATCAAAGGACAAGAGGTCCAAATCTAGGAATTCTAATAATTCTCATAGCTTGAAGACTATCGAGTGTTAGAATTATGGGAGAATTGGGCACTACAAAAATCAGTGCAAGAGTGCATCGAAGGACAAATAAGTGAAGGCAGAGGCAAATGTTACTTCCACCTCAGGATGAGATGATGCATTGATATGCTCTTTGGATAGCAAGGAAGAATCTTGGGTGTTAGACTTTGGAGCATCGTTCCATGCTACTTCACAGAAAGAATTCTTTGAGAAATATGTCCCCGAAAACCTTGGAAAGGTATATCTTGGTGATGACCAACCATGTGTTATTATTGGCAAAGGTGTAGTGAAGATTAAGTTGAATGAGTCTGTTTGGGAGCTAAAAGATGTCATGCATATTTCCAACCTAAGAAGGAACTTAATCTCAGTATGGAAATTGGCTAGTGAAGGCTATATTATGATCTTCCATGGTGATGATTGTAAGATTTCAAAAGGTGTAATGAAAATTACTCAAGGCAAGAAGAGTGACACTTTTTACATGACAACACGTTGTTTAATTGCAGTTGCAGCAAGTAACGAAACACCAAATCCGTGGCACTAGAGACTAGGCCACATGAATGAGAAGGGGATGAAGATTATGCACTCAAAAGGAAAACTTTCAGGTCTACAATCTATGGAGATAGACATGTGCAAAGATTTCATACTTGGAAAGCAAAAGAGAGTCAGCTTTCAGACAAGTAACAAAACCCCAAAGAAAGAAAGACTAGAGCTCATTCACTCTGATGTTTGGGGACCAACGATCGTCTCATCCATTGGTGGGAAATATTGCTTTGTGACTTTCATTGATGATCACTCTCGGAAGGTATGGGTTTACTTTCTAAAGCATAAGTCTGAAGTATTTGAGGCTTTTGAGAAGATGGAAAGCTATGGTGAAAAATGAGACAAGTTTGAAGATCAAAAAGCTCAGAACCGATAATGGTAATGAATATGAAGACACTAGATTCAAATTTTTCTGCTATAAGAACGGGATCAGAATGGAAAGAACTGTGCCAAGCACGCCTAAACACAATGGTGTAGCTGAGCATATGAACTGAACGTTGACAGAAAGAGCCAACAGCATTTGTATACAATCAGGTCTACCAAAGCAGTTCTGGGCAGAAGCAGTCAACACAACAATTAATTTGATCAATCAAGGTCAATCTGTTTCATTGGAGCATAAAATACCAGAGGAGGTATGAAGTAGAAAAGTGATTAAACTATCATATCTAAATTTTTTTAGTTGTATAGCATTTGTGCATATCAGTGATCAAGGTAAGAATAAGTTTGATCCCAAATCTAAAAAATGCACCTTCATTGGCTATGGTGAGGATGAGTTTGGCTACTGTATTTGGGATGACCAAAACAAGAAAGTGATCTATAGTAGAGATGTGATTTTCAATGAAAGAGTGATGTATAAGAACATGCATAAAACAAACACCAATGACTCAAAGCAGAATGAGTCAGTATTTGTAGATGTAGATGATGTTCCAAATAGTTTCGTGAAGGAACCAATTGTAACAAGTCCTCAGCCAGAGAAACTCGTTGGACAGAGCAGTGCACAACACCACAACCTCCTACTACAGCTCCTGTATTGAGAAGGTCTTTTCGACCTCATGTGCCTAACATGAGATATATGAACTATATGTTGTTGACTGATGGAGGAGAGCCTGAATGCTATGATGAAGCTTTTCAGACTCGAGATGCCAGTAAGTGAAAGTTTGCCATGAAATTGAAGTTGTGCTCAACTTCAGTTGGTCTGCTAGAGTAACAAGACTAGAAAAGATATTGTATTGATCGAGGTGTGAAGACAGATTGAAATCAGTCTTCAAGTGAGAGATTGTTATAAAGCTCCTTAATTTAAGGAGAAAATTAAGAAGCAAAACAATGAGCTTAATTCAAGGAACAATTCAAGAAACCATTAATTTAAGGAGTAATTCAAGGAGTGAATTTTCTTATAAATAGATGTGTAATTGTAATAAATTAATCAACCAAGTATTCATTCCAATTGAAAGAAAAGCTTAGAGAGAAAAGTTCACGTGAAAGAAAATTGAGAGTAATTTTCTTGGGTGTAATTGGGTTGTGAGTTGTGAGTGTTGTAAACACCTTGTATAATTTTTCCACTTTCAGTAAAAAGATCTGCAGCATGTCTGAAAACGTAGGTAAGATTGATCGAACTTTATTATCAAATTTATGTGTTATTTTGTCTATTTTATTTTTTCATAAATTTGACTTATAAAAAATTTAAGGAAAAAATCATTGTATATAAATATTGTTCTAGAATTTTTTTTCAATATATGAAAACATTAATTAGAGATTGACGTGACAGAGGTGAGGATGGTGATATAAAGACCTTGGACCAACTATAGGCATTAAGATGCAATTTGGGAAGTGTTCCTTTCGGGTTTCCATCTTCAAAATTGAATGGTCCTGCACATTAATTACATTCAAAATAATAATATAAGAATAGTTAATATTTTCCTCTAACATCAATACATATGAGAACAAATATTACAAAATATCAACTTATCGAGAATGATCCAAATTAGGGGTCAACAATAACTACACACCTTGCAATCTATTCACTTCATCCATCCATTGATTTGAATCGGAACTTTTATAATCCACAATTAATCTTTTCTTTTCTTTCTTTCTTTTTTTCTTTTTTTAAGTTGAAAGGATAAGGATATATTTTAAGTGTGTGGATTATGGGTTAGATTTGATCTTATGAGATTTGGCTAAAAGCACAAAGCGCCTTTAACAACTTAATTATGAAAGCGTGAGCAAATTAATTTAACATTTGAGTTTAATTTCAAGATAGTTTCAAATTTTAAACTACCTGCTTAGAAATGAAAAAAATAAATAAAGAAACCAAGTTATAAGAGAAAAATAAATGGAAAAAATCATAACAAAAAAAGTAAATGAAATAAAGTATTAAAATTTCAAAAGTAAATTTGACCAAATCATAAGTAAAACGAGGAACCAAAGTATAAAGGAAAAAAAAATGAACCATTTGTAATTTCAGTTAAAATAAGTTCAAATATCAAGTACTAAATTTTATTTTGAGAAATGTTACGGCATCAAGTAAATTACATATATTAATGTTAAATTAAGAAGATAAAATATTAAAATGATTGTGAATTTTTTTTTAATAAAGACAAATTATACTATATTATGTGAACTAATACATATAATAATCGATAGTAAAAAACATTTTCTTTTTATTTTATTTTAAACATTCTATTTATAATAATTTATTATAATATATATTAGTCAACATAATAGAGTCAATTTTATCTTTAACATTTTGGTTTTATTTTATCAAAAAGCTCAAATTAGATGGTAAGATAACATGCAGAAAACATGCATACTACTAGTACGAAGAGGTCATCTAAGTCCCACACGCATTAATCTATTAAAATTAAGATCCTTTTGCAATCAATAAAATATAAAATTAAAGAAAACAAAAAGTAAAGGAAGTAGATAGAGAAAAAAAATTGTGTGTGGTGCAAATTGGACCAAGCCAAAATAGATATGAAAAGACAGCACTTTGTCCGTGAGTTGTAGTCAGAAGGCATCTTACAACCTCTTCTTATCATTTTTAATTTTAACACTAATTTAAATAATTTATTTTTCTTAACCAAAAAAAAATCAAAAAAATAAAAATCCAATGTGTTGTATATGTAACCCCAATTACATTAATAATAATATAATATCCATTTGTATTAGAATATTGAAAGAGTATTTTCTAACAGTTAGTAGCAGTATATCATAGTCTTTGTAGGTGGGCAGTCCAACATTGAAGTACATATTATCTGATTGAAGAGACTGATATCTTCAGTAAAAAGACTAGTCTGACAAATTAAGGCTTACCGTGTTCATAAACAAAGCCGTCAAGGCTAGAGCACCCAGGTCCCCCGTTTAACCACAAAACGACTGCATCACTTTCTGGGTTTCTCTGTGAAACAACAAAGTAGTAGAACATATTCTTCCCTTCTTCTATGCTTATGTATCTGCAATTTTTATTATTATCAGAGTAATTAAGAAGAAGAAAAAAAAAAGCAAAATTAACAACACAATTGATTTGAAACTAATTACGTACCCAGAGTAGTGTTTGGATGGAAAAGTGCCATTAAAACCAGGAAGTTGAGTAACAACAGAACTTGCAGGAGCTGCTTCAACATTAGTACTGCTTAGCTTCAAAATGATAATCCAAATTAAAAAGAAAAAATTTCCCATTATGGAAGCTTAACACTTTGGCTTTCTCAATTTCCTTAATTGTAAAGAGGCTTAGGTGGAAAATATATATATAGGGACTATAATGCAATGTCCATCAGCTCATGTTTGTATGTTGAAAGGAGGAGTGAGAGAATGGGAGGTGATGATAAAATCTATGAGAAGGAGGATTACCAGAAAGTAATATAAGGACAGAAAAAAGTTAGTAAGAAAGACAAGACTAGAGAAGGAAATAAAGTGTTAGCTTTTGGGTCAAAGGAGGAAAAAAAAAAAGACAAGTGGCATGTAAAGATATTAAAAAAAAAAAAGTAGAAAGTTCAGCATGAATCAAACAAATATAATTGAGGAGGACCATCGCCCAACAGAAAAAATAAAATAAAATAAAAATGAGGAGGACCATCTTTGGCTAATGCTTGAACAATCATCACCAATAATAACAAGTCTCTACTCTCTACAGTGGTGTAGTAAAGGAAATTTGGCATTTTGCTATTTGGATTTTAATTTATTTTGTTAATTTTTTATCAAGATGAAGTTGTCAAGAATTCGTAATACTGTTTATAAATTTAAATAAGGATAAAATTTTATTAGATTAAATTATTTCTATATTTTTAAGATATTTAATTCCAAACGCTCATTCATTGCAATATTAGATCATTAATATATTAATTATATAGCTAATTATACTAGAGTTTGTGACCAGAGACAAAAGGGTACTTTAGCTGGAAACAGTGGAATAATTCAATTCAATCGTTGATTGTTAGGCCAATTTGCTTTATTTATTTATTTTAGCAACCAATAATCACATTTTTTGGGTACGAGGACAAGGGATAAATGAGATTTATGAGATTTGATTATGCCCTTTATTTTAAGAAGAGTAGACTAATTTTATTTTTTTAAAATTGTGAAATTTGTGGAAATTGATAGCGTAAATAGCTAGTTGGAGTAACAGAGACCCAAGATATGGAGTTAAGTTAAACCGCTCAGTCCTAACCTTGTATTTTCTTGGCTACCAAACAACAGCTAGCTGTTTCATAAAACCAATTGGTCATCTAAAGCTACCAAACCAAATAT
Organism: Hippophae tibetana; assembly: GCA_037013495.1. Taxonomy (NCBI): domain Eukaryota; kingdom Viridiplantae; phylum Streptophyta; class Magnoliopsida; order Rosales; family Elaeagnaceae; genus Hippophae; species Hippophae tibetana. The sequence goes on along the minus strand of CM072802.1, from coordinate 22,864,053 downwards.
ATTATAGGTTGCGATTAGAACACTTAAGAGATTGAGATAATGATTTGACATACTAATTAAAATAAGTCTTAATTAACAGAGTAGTTTTCAGAAATAATTTTTATTTATTTATTTATTTTGTGGTTGAGAGGAAAGGAAAGAACCTAATCACAGAATATGGTTGTCTTATGGAATTGGAAGGAAGTGCCTCAAAAATTGGTCCACGTTTAGTGCGTGAGCGTGAGGGTTAGGGTTGAATATTGGCGTTACGTATTGTTTGCATTTATGAAGATAAAAAATAAATAAGAAAAAACAAAGGACAAAACTAGTTAATTGGAATCTTCTTTTTTATTTTTCTTCTTATTTGATCATATTGAAGAAAAATCAATTCGGTTCCATCCAAAAACAAATTGAAAAAGCATCCCAAAGTAGAGAACAAAACAACTCGCTAATGATGCGACTTTGCTCTTGCATGTATTTTTCTCGTGACTCTCTCTGAATTATTAAAAAAATATGTTTTTTTTTAGAATATTTGTATTCATATGTTTATTAATTATTAAATATATATAAAATAATACATAAAAAAATATTACATTGTGATTTGGTTAGGTGAATAATTACTCTCAAGTATTTGGTATCTAAGTAACAAAATATTTGGTATATAAAATAAATAATTGAATTTATTTTAAAACATCACGTTAATTCGTACTTAATATATAATATATGAATTAGGATTTGTTAATAGATTTGGTATTGATCCATTTAATACACATGCATGTTGATCTATTTATAAGTGTGTGTCATATTCATTTTTTTTGTTCGAAAAAAGGGGATTGTGGAGTGCCATAGTGGTACCCAGCATAATCTCATTTTTTTGTTGGGAGAATAGCAATCAATAGATAGATATTGCTAGTTATGGCTTTCCCACACCCATGTATATGTCGTCAATGACTCATTATTATTTTTTGTTATGTTTACACTTTTTATGTATTAAAATAACTCAAAAATTAATTGAATAAAATATATTATTTTAAAGAATAAATATTTATTAAATTTATTTCTGCGTTTTAGTGTCTAGTATAAATAATAATAAAACATAACAGGACATATGCTTCATAATTTTTATCAATTACATTTTGGTTATATAACTTTTCTCTTTTAAGTTTTAGTCCTTTAACTCTTTGATTAATTTTTTTTTATCTAAATTTAAAAATTAAGTTGAAATTTCATTCATCCGCTTAATGAAATGATTTTTTTAAATTCTTATAATTTTTTAGTTTAATATATTTTATCCTTTATCGAACTAAATTTAATAAAATTAAAAATTTATCCATCAAATACTACAAACAATTAAAAAATAAAATATAGTAATGATAATGGTTAAGAGAACATAGTTCTTATTTAAAATAACTGTGAAGTATTAAAATAGTTTAGCTTATGTTATTGTATTGTGTATCATGTCAAATATTTTATAAAATAAATTATGTGTATTGTATCAAAATTATGTTGTGTTATTTATGATTGTGTTATATTTTGGGTGGTATTATAAATTATCAATCTTGATATATATGTGTTATATTTTGGGTGGTGTTATAAATTATCAATCCTGATATATATGTATATTTTATATATAAATAAGTATATACGTTATATCTCAATCTATTAAGTAGAACATACGAAAGGCACTTAAATCCCGGAGTCACGTACTTGCTATTGTGTTTGTACGTGAGAGAGAGATTTCATTAGTTTATATTTTATATATTATCATTAAAAACAAAAAATTACAGTACTCTAGATCTTAATTTTGATCGTGACCGAAACTTAATTCGGTCACATGTACGGCCCAAGAGATAAGTGTAAGAATATTTTATTTATTATAATTTTATCCATATATTAATTCATATATCAGTTTTTACATTATTAAATTTTAAAATTGTTATAAAAATATTATTAAAATTTAATTTATTATTTTTATATTATTAATTTTTATAATTGTTAAAAAAATATGATCTAACAATTAACGAAAAGTTATACTTAGATTTATGATTTTTTTATATTTATAATATTTAATTGTATTAAAATCATAAATAAAAATTTAATAGTATTTTTATAAATTTTATGAATATTAATAACATTGAGTAAAAATTTAAATTTAATAATCTTTTTGCAACAACTCTTAGAATTTAATGTCAGAAATTTTTATTTACTCTAATAAAATTAATCACTATTAGTAAGTGATCCACCTGCTACATAACCAAAAGGATAATTATCGATGATTTGATATATTATTTTATTAAAAGTCCTATTAACTATTTTTTCATCGCAATTTATTCTATTAATTTTTAAAAAGTGATATCACAAATTTAAATTATTAAATTTTTTAAATTTTTTTTATTTTTTTAATTGTATTTGACAGAAATAATTTTAAAGTTAATAATTATTGAAGTATTTTTTAAAAAATAAAAATTAAAAAAATGGAAAAAGAATAAAGGAAATATAAAAATTTAACATTTATTCTTGTTATCTCAATTTTTTTAAAACTTGTAAATTAAGTTATTAACAAAAAAACTATTTTACCTCGCCCTCCATTTTTTAATTAATAATAAATTAAAAACATACATAAAATAATTTATATGTATCATAATTTTATAATAAAATATTAATTATATTAAAATTATAAAAATAATATATTACAATAATTTATACCAACCATAAATCTATATATTATAAAAAGAGTTCAATTAAAATCATATAACAATTAATTATGGTATAAATCTCTAAGTAATAATAATAATAACTCTTTCTTAACTCGAAAGACGTGAGAATAAATAGTAACAAAATAATAAATATGAGTGATTTTTTTTTGCTAAATATACTAAAAAAAAGACGAGACCAATTATGCCCGGTTAATAAGATAAATACTTATTAATTTGTTAAATTTGGGTCTAACTACATCTCAAAACCCAAGTTGTGAGATGGAGGATTGACTATGTTTATATGCATAGCGTGGGCGCGATTTCCAGTCGATGTGAGATTTTAACACTCCATCTCACATCGACAATGGTTTATTCCCTTGAGACCGACGGGAATGTTGAGTTTATGGAACCCAAGTGGATCACTCACCAATGGCGAAACAACTGCACCGACCGGATAACCTTACTTTGATACCATGATAAATTTAGGCCTAACTCCATCTCAAAACCCATGTTGTGAGATGGAAGATTGCCTATGTTTATATGCACAACATGAACGCGATCCCCAATCGATGTGTGACTTTAACATAATCTAATATTAATACCTTAATAAAATACCTATTAATATAAAAACGTGTTATTGTTGTAAAAATGTTAAGTTTAGGATGACTATAATGTCTTGACATAATACTTATTAATATAATATTGATAGGTATCTTTTAAATATTTATATATGTCTTATTAATGAGATAAATAAAAGATCTGATTATTATCTTTACTAAAATCTCCCGATAAACTATAACACATTAACAAATTTTTATATAAAATACATCAATTATTTATATGTTATAATTCTCTATCAATTTTTTATCCCATACAAGTATTACATCTATTGTAAGATTTTCTTTTTTACTTTTTAAAATATCAAATAAAGATAAAATTAGAAGTTCAATTTTATAACAATTAATTTTATTTATTATTTTCAAAATCCATCAATAAAAAATTTACCAAGTACCATTTGTTTTCTACATCAAAATTTTATTAGCTAGATAAGATCAAAGTAAAATAAAAAGATACGATCGAACTAGTAAAAAAATAATAATCATATTGCCTTTTCCTTTACGCTTAATTTTTTTTTATTAATTTATTTGTGATAAGCAAGTCATTGATTTAATAATTGATAATTAAGTAATTAATTTTAATCTATATGAAATGAGTGTGTATATAGAAGCGCTTATATGATTTGTTAAGTCACACATCGATCAAGAGTAAGGTATCAGTGCTGCTTATAAGTCTGGCAACCTTCTAACTCACAAGTTGACTTTTGGGTTCAGAGTTAGACCTGTGTTTCTAAGTTGGTATTAGAGCTAGACTCTTGGCTTCTTTGTACTCCCATCGTCCCTCGTACTGTAAATCTGGACCATACCGTAAATCCAGACTCTAGTCGATATGGAGAGGGATGTTAACTCCCACATTGGTTAAGAATAAGGCAACAATATTGCTTATAAGTCTGAATAATCCTCTAACTCAGAAGATGACTTTTGGGCTCAGAGTTAGACCTGAGTTTCTAATTTGGTATCAGAGTTAGGCTATTGGCTTCTTTGTACTCCCATCGGCCCTCGTGCCGTAAATCCAAATTGTGCAGTAAATCTGGACTCTAGCCGATATGGAGGGGGGATGTTAAGTTCCACATCGACCAAGAGTAAAGCAACAGTGTTGTTTATAAATCTGAAAAACTCTCTAACTCACAAGCTAGCTTTTGGGTTCAGAATTAGGCCTGAGTTTCTAAGTTGGTATCAGAGCTAGGCTCTTGGCTTCTTTGTACTCCCATCGGCCCTCGTACCGTAAATACAGACCGTGTCGTAAATTCGGACTCTAGCCGATGTAGATAGGGGATGTTAAGTCCCACATCGGCCAAGAGTAAGGCAGCAATACTGCTTATAAGTTTGGGCAATCCTCTAACTCACAAGCTGACTTTTAAGTTCAGAGTTAGGTCTGGGTTTCTAAGTTGATATCAGAGCTAGAATCTTGGCTTCTTTGTACTCCCATCGACTCTCATACCATAAATCCAGACCGTGCCGTAGATCTGGACTCTAGCCGATGTGGAGGGGGATGTTAAGTCTCAAATTGGTTAAGAGTAAGACAACAATATCGCTTATAAGTCTGGATAACCCTTTAACTCACAAGCTGATTTTTGGGTTCAGGTCTAAGTTTCTAAGTTGATCTGTAAACAAATGACATCCTAATTTTTTATAAGTATATTAAATAATGAATTTTGGATGAAAATAAATTGTGATTATAATTTTAAAATTTTTTATAAGTTTTTTTTAAATAAAATTAAAAATAATGATGTTGAAAAAGTAGAATTATGTTTTTAGTACACATGCAAGAAAATAATTAACAAAAGTTTCATTTCACTAAACTTAATATGGTTAAATTGATTGAATTATGATTTTTATATTTTAAGAATTAAAATATAAATAATATATATAAATAGACGAAAAAAAATGAAAAATAATAGAATTAATTATGTTTTATATTCACAAATTATAGAATCGGTTGATATCGGTATGTTTTTATCGTTATTTATATATTACGAATATAATTATAATTTTAAACATATTCAATGTTAAACATGTTTTTAGTATTATCTATGTTGTATATAAAATTATAACTAAGTAATTATTTTAAATTATTTATAATATAAAAATTAATTAACTAAAAATAATATTTTGAGGATAATAGATGTATTTAATAACTAAATATATATAACGTTACTCTTAAAAAACAATTTTTTTTCTACCAAGGCGTAATCCTCATGCCATGATCAGGATTCTGGACATCAATGTTCTCATTCTGTGCCACAGGGGGGATTATATATATTCAGATTTTAGTTTTGTTTTCACAAAAAGAAATATATTGCCGAAAAAAGCATGTTATATATTTATACTTGTGTACGAAGAAAGCATGAAAATGTGCTTTCTAACTCCTCTTAAAGTGAATAAATAAATAAATAAACCTCTTAATTAGTAAATTTTGTTCATAATTTTAAAAAGTCAATTTTATATTTTTATTTTCATTTTTTAAAATTTTTATTTTAAAATACTACTTCAATAATTATTTATGTTAAAAATTTCTTTCAATTTCAGTTAAAAATAAAAATAAAAAAAATTAAGCAACATAAAAATTGATCATTTATATATATTTTCTCAAAAATTATGATTAAAATATCATAAAAAAAATGGTTGAACCTAAAATTGCCATATTTGCATCTTTACTTTACCGTAAGTGTCAAAAACAGTAATAAACAAAACCTTAAAGTGATAAACTGGCAAATGTATTTCCCAGAATGCATTTCAAAATGCTAAACAAGAAAAATAGAAGTACTATACTTATTATAAGAAAAGTACTAATTGTAATTAAAAATATATAAATTTAAACATATAATAATTAATTTAAAAACACATATTAACTCAACTATTTATTCACATGTTTCATTTTTAATATTTTTTAAAATTTTAATCTTTTGATCTATTTTTAAATAGTTAATAGATTTGTAATATTTTACTTAAAAATTAATAAAATTTTATAAATTTTAATTATAATTAATGAATCATTATAATCCGTCGTACTATTTATTTTAAGAGAAAAAAAAAGTTTGCTCGATGGTAGGAAAGAATAACTATTACTTTAAAAAAAAAATTAAGAGCAAGTGAATAACTATTAATTATTGAGGGAATCGATGTTCAAAAGCAATTTTAATTATTGTCAAAAGGAAAAAAATTGTAACTTAATGAGATAATTTTTTTTAATATGTAAAATATTTAAATTTAAACTTTAATTATAAATGCGTTAAATTTATAATTATTTAAAAAATTAATTACTTATTAAACTTAAAAATTGCAAACAAATAAAGGAATATAATTAGGTTTAGTTGTATGTAATAATTCTTTTATAACGTAAATAATTTTTTTAATATTTTATGAAAATAAATATATATATTTTTACAAAATATTAAAAGTAAAATTATATTAAGTAACTGAATGTACCGGAAAGATATGATTATTTTTTTGAAAAAATTGTACATATATAACTTTATTTTCACAATTTTATTTTTCATTTTTTTCAATGAATTTAATATCTATAATACACATATACAATTTAAATATTATATATAATTGAATTAATTTTAAATAATATATTTATTTCTACATAATATGCGTATAATTTATATAATAAATGTACATTATTTAAATTATGTACATATATCTATATGTTCAAGCTATGTACAATTTATATGATATATTTTTTTAATTCAATTATATACATGTTTATATCTATCATTTGAGCCGTAGCTCACACATATACAGTAACAAGGTTAATTAGAAACCTATATTTTTCAGTTTGCGCAAGTAGCGTATAATTTTACACTATAATACAATTACTTATTTTTTTATTTTCATTTTTTAGATTTTTTTTATCAAATATCCACCAATTTCTTACTAGTAAATTTCAAATCAATTAATTTAATTTATAGAAAAAATATCAAAAATTGACAAAAATGAATAAAGTGTTTTTCTGATATATGATTTATCAACTTTCGTTAGTAAATATCTCTTAATTTAAATTTAGATTTAGGTGAAAAATATCTTTAATTATAATTATTTTTATTTTTATTATTTTATTTTATCTTAAATGATTGTTTAAAATAATATTTATGAGATATTTTGAATTAAGTTTTTAAGTAATATTGGTTATAAAAAAAATAAGAATACAATATATTGCTATATTTATGATTATCTCGAAGAATCATAAATATATCAATATCATTTAGTTTTTGTCTTTTTTAATACAAGATCGAAATGATTTCTTATCATCGCCTATATTTCTTTTCTTTTTTTCGGTATAACAGCTTCATACTTCCCTTGAGACGTTGGAATATAGCTATAAAAATTGGAACAAATCTGGGCTAATTAATTTTAAGCTAAATAAAAACTAAGGTAACTGCTCTTGTGCTAATTCTGGTCTCAAGTTCCTTTCTTTAAGAATATAGCCATCATTAACAAATACTTGTAAATATGACCTTCTTGAAGCTAAAAATAGGCTTCTAGCTCCTAAAAATTTCATATTTTTAAGCTTATAATAGAAATGATTGGCTAATAAGTAGGTCTATTTTGACTATGAGTAATAAAATGTTTCTGATTTGTATAACTTGCAATTACAAATGATTCAAGTAGGACTGAATTGTCCTCTGATACTGCCACCGAAATATCAGAGACAGACAAGATTGTAAATGGAATGGATTTTGGGGAGCTTTGCAATGAGTTTGTGTGTAATAGCAGCCCCTTGGTGGAATCAACAGTCGACAATTTGTCCGTGATATCATAGAGCTTCGTCAAGGCAACCGAGCCCTTGGAACTTTTGCCGTTTCTGTTAAATACAAGGTTAATTAACACATTTATTTAAAACTTAATGCTTCTGCTTTTAAGCTAATTAATCTTCTTAATCATATTATAATTTTCTTTTATTATAACTATATTTTCTTAGGATCCACTCAGAAGTTTCACAGGTCGTGGAAAATACAAGAGACAACTATGGCTAACCGGTACACTAGACAAACCCTCTGTGGTGAGTATCTAAATTTCCTCTTCTCTAAATATTTGTTTTATTTATTTGTCTCTCAAGTCATTTTTCTACTCTATTCATAAACCTGAAACTAAAACTCGAACCTTGACCTTACACGTGCCTAAGTGAGTTATATTTAGTTGAACCACGAGCTCATTGGAAAGTCATTTTCCTTTCTTAGAGTTCAATTCAATTGAGAGGGTTGCCTTTTATTGAATGTTGTTGTTGCAGACAGTTCACGAAATGGTGATGTTGTCCACAAATGTTCCAAGTATAAAGTGGACAAACAGTGAAAAACCAACAAATTTTATTGCTAGTATTGGAGGAAATCTCATAATCAGAATCAATTCTGAGTTTACACTAAACCAGATTAGTGGTCAAGTGATTGAGCATCAAGAATTCTGGGATTTATCATCATCATCACTCATTCCTCAGGCATTTTTATAGACATCCCATTGTCTTTTCGCCACATTTGAAGGTGGAAAGGACTTTGCTGATCTTGTTAAGAACTTGTTCACCCGATTTTTTAAAGAAAGGGATGAAGACTTGGAGTTTTATCCAGACCCATCTGGTGATCCAACAGAGGTTAGTTTCTATTCCAAATTACTTATGTGTATTAAATTGTTTGTGGGTGAACAAGGATGAAGAAACACTTTAGTTCTGTATTTTCCATAATTCTGGTATTGTACGTATAAAAATGTGTAAATTAGTCCTATTTTATGGTTAAAACAGGACTAAAGACTAAAAAGCACACACTTTTACGCAAGTATATGATCAAAATGCATATGTAAAGAACGGGACGAATTCAATCTCTTGCCTACAAGTACTAAACAATGTCTCGCTTTACCCTTTGTTTGTTTGTGGAAAGCTTAGAATTATTTTTGTAATTAACACGTTGAATAATATTCTTCGCTTCAGTTCTTTTAGAGGGATAACAGCTTCCCAAGAGATGCATATCAAATTGCTCTACTTCTTGCACTTCTGTATTTTGTTGTAGAGTTTGTGAGGACGACCTTATAAATCCTATTTTACCCTTTATGATCCACTGTAATTATCCAAGGTCTGTGCTATATGTACTGCATTGTAATTGTATAGTTTTCTTCTTTCTTCTTTTCATTGGGACAAATACAGCTTTATTGTCTTCAGATAAAACTTGACTTATAATCACAACAAAACATGCCTTTCTTTCTTTGTTTTTTACACATGATGGTAGCCTACATGTGGCAGGAATATAACATTATTTATAAAACATTCCCTCTCTCTCTAAGGCACTATTACTTATTTTTGTAGCTCTTTGAATTAATCCACATTATATCAATGGAAGTACCGGAGTTCTTTATTGGCAGATACTTTGGCATCGGAGTCGGAGATTTCTCGCCTGAAAAGAGGCAATCACATCATAAAAGTGGCAAACACTTTGCCGTTGACGACCTACTCAAAATCTCCAACAAAGACGGTATGATCAATGGTGGAGTCTTTAAGAATGCTGTTGGAAACTCTACTGATTCATCTGCTATAATAGTCGTTGACCGCTGCAATTGCTCCATTTCTAGAGGTGAATGAATCTCAATTCTTCAGCAATAGGAGTTTTGGCGATTGTAAATTCATGGGTGCACGCTGTGTTCTTGCAAGCTTAACTCTCTGTTGACCAAACTCTCAGCTCATAACGATAGCTTATGCTTGAAATTTTACTTTTGTAAGCAAGGAATAATGCTAGATCACTGACTCTGAGTATATTCACTTCGATTTCTATTTCTTTGTCAATAATTCTTCAAGAATTTGATTCTATTTAGACTTACTTTTCCAGTATTATTGTGGGCATTTTTTTTTTTTTTGTACTTAATTCATCTCTAGATTTGATCAAGTAGGGGGCTTGTAAATGCCATTAGCTTTAATAATAATGGCCAAGGTTTTTTTGCCGGTATTGTTGGATGAGCGGAAGGAATTGTTGATTTTGTTGTTTTAGACGAAAGCTTGATATTTTTTGAGTAGTTTCCTTTGTTTAGACTGGTAATTCTGTTTGGTCGTGTTGTAGTTGGTTCAATTTTCCTGATTTTATCTTCCTTTTCTATTTCTTGTTTGTTCCTTGTTTTAGACTTTAGTTTGAATCTTAAACTATTTTTGTGTTCTAGCTGTATATGCTATTATATTTGGTTCATTTTCTCTTCATTTATGATGGTTAACCTAATGAGATGTGAATTTATTTATGTGTATCATCTACTAACTTTTACGCTCTAAATTTTAAACTATGGTCTCCTTTAGCAACTTTTGGCTTGTTTGAATATTGGTTTATATTGTTGTTTTTCTATTTCTTGTCTTTTGTTATCATTTGGGTCTTTGTTTTAAGGGATTTAGCTATTAAGCTTGTACTGTTTCTGGTTTATTTTCAATGAAATTTTCTCTTTTGACAAAATATATATATATATATATATCAAACAATTTGTATCAAAAATGTAAAACTTACAAGAAAAAATAAATAAAAAATAAATAACTTTAACGACATAGTCCTGAACAGAGCTTACAGAAAATAATGAAACAACACTTCACTGAATAAATTATGGTACAACAAAATCAAAAGAATGTTGTTAGTACCATCTAATATGTAAAGATATACAGCATAGCAGTTAATAACAAGAATGCTAAAATTCTTCCTACTATCAAACTAGAAGCTGAAGAAAGATTATGGGCACCAATGGTATATATCGCTCCGCTTTCATCTTTTACTTTAATGCCTTGAGAGCCTGAACAAAAAAACATGTGAAATATGAGCAAAACTGAAGCATGTTAAGAAAGAACCCTGTTCTATTCTCAGTGCAGGCCATGTACTGAGAATAAACATGTGAAACATGAGCAAAACTGAAGCATGTTAAGAAAGAACCCTGTTATATCCTCAGTGCAGGCCATGTACTGAGAATAAACAAAAAATGTGAGTGTGTTGAACAAGATACAAAACCAGGATGAAAAGACAAGATTATAATCCTTTCCACACGGTATACATGATATAGCATCCGAGTCGTGAAAACACGAATTGGGTTTCTGGTTTTCTATGCTTCTGAGTTTGTTTTTGAGCACTGTATGTGTGTCATAAACCCACTGAAATAAGAGTGGAACTCAATGCATACTCACAGTTGTACTCTGTCCAACCAATAGCTTGATTCTCAAGGTCGTACACAACTAGCTTATTTGAAAGAACCAAATCTGCAAAATAGGAAACAATCAAAACAAAACAGTTATTATATAATTAAAGATAGACAGACATAGCCAGACCTTTAGTCTCTTCAGTTTTATGATATAACAGCATCTTAAACTTTATAGTCAATTTTCTTTCTGAGAACATCTGGATGACAATAAAGTGCACAAAAATTTTCCAAGGATAAATACCCCTCACCCGCTAGGTTTTTCCAATCCAATCCTCCTTCTGTCGTCTTTTTTTGTTTTTTCTTTCTAAATTTAGACTGACAGCACTCATAATGCCATAAATGTGGGGATAACGAACGAAAATACTAGATACATACATGTAGAATATGATTCAGGCAATAAGGCTAATATGAGACTGAGAGACTGACATGATGAACTAGAAACAGCAATGTTTCATCTCTCTCTCACTCTCTTTCTTTTGGATGAGAACCATAGATGATTTTTCTTTCTTTTCTTTTCATAGAACCAAAGATGGCATTTTTCTTCAACATGTTATTCAAGATTTACCTCCTAGAAGAGTAATTTCTTTTCCATCTTTAGACTGCATTCCACTGTTCTGCCAGCCCAAACACCACTGATATGACTGTAGATACAAAATGCAACAATGATTGTTACCAAAAAAATCTCGAGTAAGACATTTCACATATGTTGAAAATGACTTATCAAAAGATTATGAAGGAAGAGTCCACGCTGTAATTATGACATATACAAGGGGTTTTATAATTTAGTGGTACCTTTGTTAAACAAAAGGTACACATTTTGACATATATTATCAAATTAGTGCACTAATAGTCTTCCACTTAACAAAGTTACAGAAATTGTCCAATTTTGAAAAGAAAAAAAACTAATTTATATAAGAATAATTTTATCTTTATGAAAATATTCATTATTTTATGTATTCTCTTTTTTGTTAGTCCGTTTCAATATGAAAACACCTCTTACCATCCTAACAATTACCATCAACCTCCATCAACATCTCCTTCATATCCTTGTATTGCTTTACTCCTTTGTCGACTAACATACTTTTACTATTTGATGTAGAACAATCTAAAGTTGCATTGTTTTATAGAATCTTTAATTAGGTCACCACTAACTTGACTGTAATACACATCTCTGTTCCTGATTACCACTACCACCAACCCATTTTCTTTGATCTCTATGACCTCTTTATCCTTTCTGACTATCTTATATTTGATCAAATTTAAGGTGAAATAGTTTTGATCGAACATAAGGTGGTTAAAAAAGAATAAAGGAGTCGAGAAAATCAGAAAGAATGAATTGACAGTAAACGCGATCATTGGTAAAGATCCAAATCAGTTGGTGGTTACCTACCTTTAGTTTCAATAAAAATTGCATTTTTGGATTGTTTTACAACAAAGGTGATTGATTGGCAAAGGAATAGGGCGGTATCATAAGTAGGACAAAGAAGATGACGAAGGTGAACATGGTTGCTAGGGTGGATATGGTTTTTTTGAGTAATGAAATGAACAAAAAAAAAATGCAAAAACTAATAAATATTTTCATAAAAATAAATAAATTATCCTCCTATAAATTAAGTTTTTCTTTTTTAAAATTGGGTGATTGTTGTACATTTTGTAAGATGGGTGAGTATTCGTTTACTAGTTTAATAATATAGGTCTAAATATGTACATTTTGTTTAATAAGAATATAATTAAAATACCGAATCCAGTATGTAACTACACATAGAAGTTAAAAATTCTTACTTCACGAAGTGAAGTAAATTTGTTTTACAAAGCAGTACATGACTGAATTAGGAATTATGTGTAACACAGATTCAAACAAGATGAAAACATAGCTTAATATTTTATTTTGCTAGTAACTTAGTTTTTTTATAATATACAATCATGACCATTGTCATTGTCGTCTTCATCACCATCTAGAATTACGCTTGTTTGATTAAGAAATATAGTGTCGTCTAGTTACCAAGTTAATGTTTGCAAATTTTCAGCCCAATATATACGTAAAGTCTACTTTATCTGATGGTAACACAATAACACCTCCTGCATAAGCATGCTTCGAAAATATATGACAAAACTCTATAGATATGCACACATGGATGGACAAACATAAACACAATTATGTTTTTAGCTAGAAAAAGAAAAGAAAAACAGAACTTGAGAATATTTACTAGTACATCAAATAACAAAAATAGCTGATGTTATTGAGTACATGCAAAGAGGTCTTAGAATTTGACAACTACAAAATCACAGCAAATAAAATAAATTACACTAAAGCATGGCCAACATAAATTTTAATTAGATATATAAAAGACACTTTACTTACAGCAATTTCGAAAATATAATCGTGAGGATAAATGGTCAAAATGAGGGATTTTTCGAAATGAAACTTGACAGCTGGAAATCCATCATCAACACTGAAACAGTACAAGTAAGAATTGTTTCAGTAGCCTTGCTTCAATTTTTTTATTTTTTTATTTTTTGGTGATAAACTTCAGAGATTTCATAAAACTAATTTAAAATATAAGACGATATTCGGCAGATGAAAGCAAGGCACGTAAGTACAATTCTACAAAAAGTAGATATTAATTACAAAGGAGTTAGGTTGTGCCTTACTTTCCACTATAATGGAAGCAACTAAATTGTTCCTCAACAGTGTGTAACTTTAGTCCAGGTTGACGAGCCATAATCTATTCACAAAAAGAAAAACAATATGAGACTAAACAAAACAAATTAAAAAGTTCTAGTTAGTTGAAGGAAACCATGTACCTTCGTCATTAATGATGTGTAAACTGCCTCTGGAAGATAAGCCAAGGTTGTACCACTGTCAATTATACTTCCTCTCTGATTTCCAGTATCGAATGTATCTGTAGGAAGTTCTAGAACATCACCACCAACCTCAATATGTTTCATGATAACATTGTAATGTACCCTGCATCAATTGAATTCGGTATGATGTATAGAAACAACCATAGAGATAGATAATGTAAACAATGCACAGGTAAGAAAAAGCAAAACTAACCCAATTAAAAAGCATTTAAATTCAATTATTTATCTCTATTATTTCTGTTGCCATCACTCTTCCAAGGTAATTACAGACAACAAATCACAAAAACTCGTGCATGCAGCTGAAAAGATATAAGATAATGTCACATACTGGCTTGGTACAATTGGAGTTGTGTTTACTTGTGGATGCACCACTTGCCCAATTGCAAAGACTCCACCTCCATTGACACTATCCAAGCAGTGGGAAAATATCTTTTTAACCTTTCCAGCTGAAGTTAGCTGCGAAAGTATGGATGAATTTGCCTGTCCAAAACCAAGTATTCCATCAAGTGCTTCGGAGGATGAACCTAGCCCTCCAGACTGTTTGGCTCCACACCTATTCCACAAAAACAATTTTAAGAATAATTATGTTCATATAATATTGCAGCGTCATGTACTAGAATTCGAATAGACAAATAATAAAAATAACAAATTTACCTTATCCAGTAATCACATCCATTAAAACCATAATAACAATGATGTAAATAGCCAGATGGTAATTGTAAGCCATTTATCCAAAATGGCAATATTTATAAATAAATAAATTATATATAAAAAAACTGAGTTAAAGATAAAATCTAACACAATGGAGGCTAAACGGTTTCTAAGGTACCCAAATTATGATCCATTTTACACAAAGGTGAATTTTTTTCCTCAGCACAAAGATGCCCAGAGCTCTTATTTCGTTCACACATAAATTCTTTTTTATAATTAAGTTCTGTCACATCAACTAATTAACACTAATTGAATTTTGCTATATCATTTAATTAACATTAAATAGTTGATTTGACAAAACTTAATAATAAAAATGACTTATATGTAAACAAAATAAGAATCTAGGTAGTTGATTTGACAAAACTTAATAATAAAAATGACTTATATGTAAACAAAATAAGAATCAAGGTACCTCTATGTAGTGAAAAAAACCTAAGCACCTTTATATAAAATGGACTAAAGTTTGGATATCTCAGAAGTTATTTAACCGAAATGCCTTTAAAAAGAATTTTCAATCAAACTCGAGTCACTAATACAAAACGGTTAATCTATTCGCTTCCAGCGGGATGAGACCCATTCCACTAGCATAAGATTGTCCGCTTTAGTCCATAACTACAAGTTTAATGGGCCCACGGCCATAACTTGACAATTTAGAGAGATCTCACGACTTTGTTTCTAGGAAGAAATTCCAAAATACATCATGCAATTTAAAGAGTACTCACCTCTTATAAGCACATTATCACTTAACTTCCTAAGTAATGTGAGACATGTGCTTGATAATGTATAAGCACAATGCATTATACACCTCCACTTAAAGAGTCTTACATCCTCGTAAAAATGCAAACTCACGTAGCTTAGTAGGGTAATGGCTCTAATACCAATTGATATAGAACGATTAATCCGTCCGCTTACAGTGGGACGGACCTATTCCATGTGGAATGAGATTGTCCACTTTGGTCTATAATTGTAAGTTCAGCAAGCCCATGGCTATGACTTGACAGTTCAACGGGACCTCATGACTTTGTTTCTAGGAAGAAATCCTAAAAAACGAAAACATCAAAACGTGTCATACCATTTAGAGATGCTCACCCCTTATAAACACATCACCACTTAGCTTCCTAAGCAATATGGGACATGCGCAGGCACACTACATCAATCACCATGATAGTAATCCCTCCCCCTCAAAAAAAAAAGAAAATTAAAAGAAAAAAGAAAAAAAAAAGAGAGCGGAGGAAAAGAAGAAGAAAAGACCAAGAATTCATCAACATATCTTGAGCAGTCTAAAACCAGAAACAGAAACACAAAAAAAGGAGGCTCTTGCTAACCCAAAAACTAGAGTAAGCAAAATATGTAAAACATAGTGCAAAGATAAAGATGTTAACTTACCCAAAAACTATACTTCCATTTAGTGATGAAGTTTGATGGTTTCCTGACACTTTATCCAAATGTGCATCATCCCTCACAAAGTATCCAGCAGTTGAGCTTCCATCTCCATAGACAACGTTATATTGGCAGAGTAACTCCGGCCTGCAACCAGGAAGTCGACCATCGTATGTGGAAGTGCAAAAATCTTGATCACAAGTAACCATTTTTGAAGTTGAAGAACTCTTTGGATCATATAGACTGAGCTTAATCTGTGGTACAATACTTAAAGAATAAACCTATTTTCCCTAAAGCATCAAGACATTTTGAAAAGTATGATAAATTAACAATTTGAAAGGAAATCAAATATGCAAAAATAATGTACATGGTCCAGTAGTGAACACATGAACAGTAAGGATCCAGATAAATACACCGAGATTGCTTTTTGTAGGACACTTCTCACAGCCAGCACAATTAACCCATAAAATGTCACTTCCTGTATCAACTTGTACATAATAGTTCTTTGAAGGAGACCCTATCCTGAGTTTAGCAAAGTACAGCCTAGACCAATCAACAAAGTAAGCAGTGACCAGAATGTCAGAAAATTAGCAATGATGATCATGATAAGTAATTTAAGTCAATCATGCTTCAATTTTCCATAAACAAGTAGATGAGAATGAGACTAGAAGGCAACTGTTCAATTTCAACAATACGGTAGTACATAATTCTTACTCCCCTTTGGTTTTACTAACTTAAAATTGTATTTTAAGCATTGATCAAACTAGTGCTTAGATTCACAGTTCTCTACTTTCCCCCTTAACATGTCCATTGTTTCTAGGCAACTAAAGGGTCAAATAAGGAATTCACATTTAGGGACAGTTGAAAACAGAATTGAAAGAAAATCTTTGTACCTAGACAAACAAGAATATTAACATGTATCAGAAGTTAGAACCATGGAAGACATTACTAAAAAATACCAAATATAAGTACGTTATTGTATATATATCAAAAAATCAAAATAAATAGAACTGAGAGTAGAAAAAAGAAGAGGTTATTCTTAAGTCCACCTAAAATTGATACCAAAGACTATAATTTGAAATAGAGGGAGCAAAAGCAACTTGGTCTTAAAACTAAACCACCAAGAGCAAGCAATAATTAATGAAAAATTAAAAGCTTGAAAGAATTATCATTGAATATAATAAAAATTAATCTTCAAACATTGAAAAGAATCAAATAGACAAGTTCTGCACTATTACATCAATTCCAGCTGAAACAAAGAACCAAAATCTAAATTTGAAGTATACACAAAAACAAAAATTAAAGAATAGATAAGAAACGAACCCGGTTTCAGAAGGAAGACCACTGCCTCCCAATTGCAGATCGACAACAGAGAGAAATCTACCATGTCGACGAACATCATGGGCTCTTAATGCACTCAAAGACCGGGGTTTACCCTTGAACTTGTGCTCCACAGGGAACACATAATTAGCTGAAACAGCTGAAAACAATGTTAAAACTAATGCACCACCCAACAAAGCCAATCTTATTCCTAGATCCATTTAGAATGTCAAAAGAAAAAACAAACAAATTTTTTTTTTTTTTTTGTATTATTCGATCAAACCCAATACAAACCAAATATAAATATGGATAAAACCGAAAGGTGAAGATTTTTGAGAGATTGAACAACGTGGGTATTGCGAATAATTATTCAAGGCCGAATTGCATAGGTAAAGATGGCGGTGAGGGAGGGAAATAAAGTAAAATGTAACAAGCCAAAAGACGACGCGAAAAAGAGAGAGAGAAAGGAAGGAAAAAACTTGAGTGTTTTCAACGGAAAGTGACACATCTTATGAGTCATGGTCATGTTAGGAAGAGCACTAGAGTAATTTATAATTTTATTAAACAAATTTTATATAGAATTAATGTATTAATAATCTCTTAATTTAATAAAATGTACGATAATCATCAAAATTAAAAAAATTATTGAAAAAAAATTATTATTTTATATATTCTTTCATATATTTTTATTTACTTCATTACGAAATAACTTTATATTCTCGTAATGTCACCCAAATGAAATCACTAATTTATTTAAAACGTAATTTGATAAAAGTTATTTCCATATTAATTTTAATATAATATAATATGGTTGAAAGAAATGAAAAGTTCAATAAAATCATAAATAATAAGTTACTGATAGTAGTGATAATAAGTATTTCAAATAAGTTAATTGTGACATGATTATATATTTAATAAAAAAATATAACTTTAAATTATTCTCTAAATGAAATTAATTGACAGATAAAGAAATATAACGATATTAGAGATAAGACAATAATGATGATAAAGGTTAACATTAATTATTACGGTGATATAAGATGTTTTCGTATTAAAAAAATAAAATAATGTATAAAATAAATAAATATTTTCATGATGACAAAATTATTCCTATATGAATTACTATTATTTTTAAATTAGATCATTGGTCTACATTTTATTAAATGGTAAATTACTAGTGTATTGGTTTGATAATATAGATCCAAATGTATATATTTTGTTTAATAAAAATACCATTAAAATAACAAACTCATAATTTATAAATCTTTGTTTTATAAACCCACCAACGTATTAATTTTATATTTGTTTTGAAATATAAATTTTATTATTAAATGATATAGATTTCATGTGTATTAATGGAACATGTGATTAGCATACAATGTGAACAAAGTGTGAACAAAATTTTAGCAAGATATGTAAATTTTTTTCATTTCACAAATATATATTATAATTATAGCTTATGTGACAATGGTTTATTTTACAGTTATAAAATTTATTTCTATGATCATATTTATAATATTTATAAATATAATGGACTTATGTTATCCTACATTATAGATAGAGAATTAAAGTATATTTTGGTTACAATTAATAAATTTTAATTACTTTTTTTATATAAAAATTTGAATATATTTATTAATATGTAATATCGTTTAAAATTTATCTTAAATATCAAATAAATATATTTTATCAAATTAAATTTAAAATATCAATATCAATTAAGATTTTAAGACTTAAAAGATGATTGAAATGTGAAGACTTAAACTTTATAAAAATGATTGATATTATCGTTATCCATAAAATTTTAAAAAAAATCTATCAAAATTATAGTTTTTTTTAACTTCATAAACCATCAATTATTTATACTTTAACCTAATTTTTTTATTTAATACATATATTTATAAAATATTTGTAGTGTTTATTTTGATAACTAAATCAATTAATTAATCAAAAAATTATAGAATAAATAACTAAAATATGAAATAATTATTTATATTGAAATTAAAATAATATTATAAATGGATAAATTTTTATTTTACATGATATAATTTGAATTATGAAAAAAAATAGGTAAGATTAGTAAAGAAATATGGTAATAAGATAGAAATGAAAGAATATATGAAAATAATTACAAAATATTATCTTAAATTAAAATGAATAATTGTTTGATTGAATATATAAAAACTATAAATAGAAAATTTTAAATATAATTATTTAGAGAAACATAAAATAAATTTATTAAAAAAAGAACTATATTTGTTGTTATTTGTTTACTTTTTGTCGACAATGTCATGATAATATCTAAAGTATTCATGATATTTTAACAAAAATAATATTTTCTTACTATTTTCTCAACGAGGCATTTTATCGATAATGTTGTTATATTCTTACAATTTTATCGGAAAAAAATTAAACAAGATGGATATCTCATATCGATATCAATGTGTCTAAAATCTTGATAATTTTACAATAATATCGATGAGTTTTCAATTGTTATATATAAATATTATATGTAACATGTTTAGAATTTGAAATATAAGAATATATTTATATATTTAAAAATATATAATTATATTCTTATATTAAAATTATGTGTATATTATAAAAATGCGTGAATATGGTTTTATTTTACTCTTTATCATCTAGTCATTCAATCACTTATTTATTTGAAATAAAAGTACCTTGTTAAAATTATGAAACATAAAGGGTTCAAAATGAATTTAAATAAATATTTAAATTTAACATATGTTTATTTGAATATTTTTTTCCAACATGTATTCATTAGATTATTTGGAGTATATAATTTTAAACATGTGTTTTTTTTATAAATGTTTGATTTAATAAATAAATTACAGTAATTAAAATCCATATGGTATAACTTTATATCATACAATTTCCTAAAATGAAAAATTATATCACCAATATACTTGTTATTATCATAAATATTTTTTTCAATTAAATATTGTTATAAATTTATAATAATTTAGTTAAAGTAAAATTTAAAATAATAATAAAATAATGTAAAAGTAATATAATTAAGATATTATAATTTTAAATAAGATAAGATAAAATATACCAAACTAAAATAATTAAAATAAAAATACCAAAAAATTTACAATTAAATATTTTCTTCCATTTTCAATTAACCAAAACATAATGCAATTAAATAATTATATAGTAAATTGAGTTAAATTCAAACACAATTTCTAAATAAAAATTTATAAAAACTTTAAGATATAATCATAAGTCAAATCAATGTTTGTAAACTAATTCACGTTTCATTATAAAAATTGTTTTTTGGTATCCAAATATTGAAAATCAATCACAATATTAATGATCTTTTTAACGCATAAAAACTCATGCAATCACCGTATCTTTTCAATTAAGCATTAACTAGATTATAAAACCAATACTACACAAACACAAAAGGTACCACGTATAACATTTGTATAACACAATTAAGTAAGAATCATAAATAAAAACTTAGCTCAAAGTATAAGATGTATCTGCATCAAATAACTACTTGAATATGAAATAGCTTACAACAATTCTTTCTTTTGACGTTCATGGTGACCTAAAAGAAAGAAACAAGTTTTCCCATGCAAATTAAATAAATATCTAAGATTCATTAACCTTGACACTAATTGTGTGTTTGGTTAGAAGGAATAGAAAAAAAAAATCAGAATTGATTCCTTCTATTTATGTGTTTGGTTGGTCTGAATAGATCGTACAGAATGTAATCGATTACTACAGGAGAAAGAATTGTCATTCCTTCTCCCCCTTAGGAATCATGATTACATTATTCCTATCTCAATTTTTTTCCAATTCTATCCTCATCTCAAATATAACACTAAACTCAAATCTCAAATTCCTAAACTCTAAATTCAAACCCTAAACCTTAAATCCAAATCCTAAAACCCTAAACCTTAAACCTCAAATCCCAAAACCCTAAACCTTAAACCCTAAACCCCAAATTCCAAATCCTAAAACCCTAAACCTTAAACTATAAATCCAAAATCTCAAATTCTAAAATCCTAAACCCTTTTTAGAAAAATAATAATTTTAATCATAAACCTTAACCCACAAATATAGCCCTAAACCCTAAACCCCAAATCCTAAATCCCTAAACCCTAAATCCCAAATTCCAAACCTCAAAATCTTAAACCATATTTAGAAAAATAATAATTTTAATAATATATTTTCTTTTTAATTAAGTAATAATTATTTAGAAAAATAATGATTTTAATAATGTATTTTATCTACCGAAAAAATAGTAATTAAATGATATTATTTGAACTTTATTAAATGTAGGGGTATTAAGGTAGTTTATAATTTTTTCATTCCATTCCAGTGAAAAACCAAACACTGGAATCTTTATTCCGAGCTTGATTCAAGTGATCAAACTAAACAACATTATTTCCTTTCAATTACATTCATTCCATTCCGATTTTATTCTGCGAACTAAACGTCACCTAATAGTGAGTATAAAATTAGTAGTAAAATACTTCATTCTTTTCACTATAATTTGTCAAATAAATTTCTTTATTTTTTATTATAATTTTTAAATTTTCTTACCTTTTTTCTTCAAATCAAATAAAATTATATAAAAAAGTTTAAAACTTAATAGAGTCAAAAAAAAATTTGTTGTACCGGTTTAGTGATATTATGTCAAACATTGAGCGTGTTTTTGATATTATCTCTTAATTGAACATATATTGTCTAAGTATGGTAGAAGTAAAGAATATTAAATAAATGGGTCATTGAAAGGAAAAAAGAAGAAGGGAAAAAACGTTTTTAAAACGTGATAAATTAATGAACGTCAGTTCTTTATTTCTACTTTCGTTTTCTTTTTTCTCTTTTCTTAAGAGATTTCATCATGTTATTAATTTATTGTATATTAAATTTTCTTTGATTTGGGATAATGTATTCAAAGAATTTTATAATACACGTTTTTTTCCACAAGTGACGTACATACAAATACAAATGTATGTTTGATAAGGATTACATAAAAATATAAATGTATGTCTTGATTATTGATTTTTGATTTTTTTTCAATTGATTTTCAATCATGTTTGATAATGATTTTTGATTTTAATTTTTACATTTTTTAAGAATTACTACTAAAATATAGAGTGATTTATAAATTATCGAATGAAGATTTTTGAATTAAATTTTTAATTTTTAATTTCTATATTTTTTTAATTTTTATCAAACATATTTTTTAGATAATAAATCTTATGACTTTTTGTATATATAAGTATAGGAAGAAAATGATTTAAAACTATTGATCTTGATTTTTGTAAATTATGATTGTTCTCCAAAAAATTTACAAGATAAATAAATTGTTAAAATCTTGACCCTTATAAGAGTTATTTTTTCACCCTATTATTCTTAAGTCATTACTTATAAAATATAAAATAAATAAGATATTAATCTTACTCTAATAATTATATAGAAAGTGAGTATTTATCTGTGATTCGGTATTATGATGATATTAAATATCGAATATTATATACATGTGTGTGATTACATATAAGAAAGATAATAAATGTGATAACTCTATTATATATTAAATAATTAGATAATTTATATAATTTATATACTTGATAAATTATTTAATCATAAATCATGATAAATAAAAATCATTATTATATAAGTAATCTAGGACCGTTGATCTCCTGCACTAATTAATTGATAATTTTAGTTTTTGTGGTAATTGTTCGATAATTACGAAGCATTAATCAAGCTATAGTGATCGGCCCATTTCAATCTTTTGTATTTTTAAATGCACATTTTTATAACGAAATAAAGGGTCAAGGGTGTTATGACTATATCAGAATGGCATCAACCAGCTTAGCATAAAGATCCCATCGAAATCTTTCAAACAATAACTCAGACAAATAAAATTTTTGAAAGTGTCAATTCCACCATTGTGTCTTCCATCGATTTTCTTATAATTTGTATGTCTTTTGGAGTGAATACTTTTCAGCAAAAAAAATATATATATATATTAAAATCAACTTTACTTATTCAAAAGCATTATTGATTATAGGTTTTGATTCTATTTCATCGTATTTTTTTATTTTCCATGTCATGATAAGACCTAATTTTTTCCAAAATAAAAAATAACACTTTGTATAATGTTAAAAAAATATAAATAAATTATAAGATTTATTTTTTTATAAAGATAACCGATATTTTTACATATTTAGAATTAAATTATCAAAATTTTGGGATTAAACTAAAGAATATAAATAAATTATTAGACTCATCAATAAAGTATAAATTTTTGAAATAATTTGTATATTTCTATAATTTCTTTATAGAAATGAAACAATACCTAAGGTTTTTTTTTCCTTTTCCTTTTTCTTTTTCTTTATGCAAATTATCTTTTTTATCGTTAATATGGTGAACGTGTATATATATATATATATGGGAAAGGATAATAAGAGTTTAAAAATATGAAGACTGAAGAACAGATCGATGAGCCCGGCGACGTGAATAAAGAGGAAGTATTAGCGGTTTGTTTTCAGATTTTTATTTTTATTTTTAAAAAGCTCCCCCGATAAACCTTACGTAAAAAGGGTCATAAAATAACAAATAGTTTAAAATATATATTTAAATTAACATTAATTTATTAAAATAAAAAAAATAGTTTTTTATTCAATTATTATTGTAACAATGGTTGTAAAATAACAAAAGATAAATTTATAATAAAATATTATTATATTATATATGTGATTAAAATATTATTATTTAGGTGATTATAAAATTGAGATTAAAAATAAAAATAAATAAGAACAAATTAAAACATTTGAGTTATTGCTCAATGAAATGAGTAAAGAGTAAAATGACAATTTTTACTTCTATTAATAAAATTATATATAAATTATATGATAAATTTAATTAAAAATTAATTTTTATTTTATTTTGGATTTTTTTAAAATTAAAATTATAACTATTTTATATGCTTTAAAAAAATGGGATACCAAGTAAATAATTAATAAATGGTTATTTTATACTTTAGAAATCAAGAAAAGTAGGAAGAGCAAATGAGGAGAATATACCATGCGTTCGGTTTAATAGGTTATTTTATACTTTAGAAACCAAGAAAAGTATAAGACGCGAATATATCGTGCGTCGGGGTGCATAGTTATTTTTTTTAAGTTATTAGTGTAATTTTGTCTAATTTTCAAAAGTTTACAATACAACTAAATAATTTTAGAGAAATCAAATATGTTATTTTAAATTTTATCAAATTATAATTTTATAATCTCAATAAAATAACCATACATGCAATAATATTTAAGTAATAAAGTATATAAAATAAAAATAATATACGATATTTTTAAATATAAATAATTTAAATTGTAATCATAATTTAAGAAAAAAAATCATTGATTCATTAGATCATCTAATTTTTTAATATAAAAATCAAATGTATAAGTACAAGTTCGATCTTATACTATCTTAATAAGATACTGTTCCAATATATCTTATTTATAAATTACTGTTCTATTTTCATAATTTCTAACATTAACATGAAAATATTAAATTTAATGTTCTAGTTAACTCATCAACAATTAACACATTTACAAAATATCCTACAATAGATTAGCTCAAAAATATTAGTTTTGGTGTATGTTCTAAATAAAACTCAATAAGAAACAAATTATAATTCTAGTTCAAAACATAGATCAATAAATATGAAACCATGATTTCTAGAAAAAATAATCAAACATTTATCTAAGTAATGATTTAAGAATCTAATAGTAATTAAAAATATGTAGAATCAATATGTCCAGAATAGTTACAAAGTAAAGAAACACGAAGAAGACTATAATGGCTATTAAAAATCATATATTGTGCATATTCTTAAAACACCGTCGTTATGTTTTTAAAGCACTTAATTAAAATAAAAATGTTATGTAAATTCACATAGAATCAAATTAAAAAAGGATTCTTAAGTCACATTAACTATTCATTTGATCGATTGAGATGCGTTAAGAATTTGACCTAAGAGTACTCGATTGAAGTCGATCAAAATTTGATTGATCAAATAAACGTAGAAACAATCCAAGAGAGACTCAACAGAAGTCGATTGAAGCTTAATCAATCTAACCATGTCAAAATCATCTATGGAAAGAATTGAGATGATAGATAAAAAAACCTATGAAAAATGAGAGAATTTAGTGAAAAAAAATTATATTTTTAAATCTAATAGCTCAAAAATGATACCAAAAATTGAATTAGAAAATGAGATAAGAGTATAAAGTAGGAAAATCTTTAAAATAACAATTTAACAAGATTTAATTGCATGACATGAATTGATTTATATATAAAGTTTCATTTTTATCCCATTTAAGAAAAAAAGAACATATGTTCATTTTTTTTATAATGTAAATAAACATATATTTTTTAGTGTTCTATAAAAATGAACATATATTTTTTTATTAAGAACAATTAAAAGTAAAATTATATTAAATAATTGAATTATTTATACACCAAAAATATTTAAATAAGTATTCAAACTTAACATATGCTCATTTAAACATATATTTTTCAAACACTTATTTATTAGATTATTTTAAGCATGTGTTTTTCAAACAAATGTTTAATTGAACCAATAAATTACACTAATACCCATATGTTTTAATATATATATATATATATTAAACAAAAAAATAAATAGGTCAACTCATATTTCATAATAACAATTTATTTTAAGTATCCAAATTATATACTAAAAATCCCTCACATTATTAATTATTTTTTAACGAACAAACAATCATACAACAACCATATCTTTTCAATTAGACGTTAGCTTGATTATAAAACACCACATATAACAAATGTATAACACAAGTAAGTTGGAATCCTAAATAAAAACTCAGCATAAAGAATAGGATGTATCATGCACCAATAACTACTTTATATTATTTGTTTTATGGGAAATGAAAGAGCCTAAAAGATAAACAAATTTTCGCTTGCAAATTAAATAAATATTGAAAGACTCATTAACCTTGACAATACTAACGAGTATAAAGTTATTAAAATAAAATTAGCAGTAAAACATTGCATTATTTTTATTATAATTTTTTCAAACAAATTTCTTTATATTTTAATGTAACATTTTAATTTCTTACATTTTTTTTCTTCAAATCAAATAAAAATATATAAAAAAAGATTAAAAGCTTAATAAAGTTAAATAAATTATTGATGTAACTTTCAACTGTAACGAAAGGGTTTCTTCTGAATTTTTTTAAATCTTTAATTAGGATGTTAGTGATATTATGTCAAACCCCAAGGAACATATATTGTTTGTTTACGATAGAAGTGGAGTTTTTTTGACGCAATTAAATAAATAGGTCATTCAAACAAATTGGGAAACTTTTTAAAACGTGACAAATAAAGTTATTTGAATATATATATATATATATATATATATAACCATATCTTTTAAATTAACTACATTTATTTATATCTGTTTAATATTAAATATTGTTATATTAAATTTTTTTCAATATTATTATAATATTATTTTATTTTTATAAATTTTTGAAATATTTTTTATAATTTTTTTAAAAAATATTACAACATATTATTAATTTTTTGGATCTTTAATTTTCTTTGACTTGAGATAATGTATTTAGGAAACAGAAAGAAATTAATAATACATGTTTCTTCCATAAGTGCCGTATATATAACAATACAATTGTAGGTTTGATAATGATTTTATTTTTAATTTTTTGATTTTTCGATTTTTTGATTTTTTAGATGATTTTGATAATATTTTTTTATTTAAATTTTA
Source organism: Hippophae tibetana (assembly GCA_037013495.1). NCBI lineage: Eukaryota > Viridiplantae > Streptophyta > Magnoliopsida > Rosales > Elaeagnaceae > Hippophae > Hippophae tibetana. Next base: position 22,836,529 of record CM072802.1, on the reverse strand, counting down.
TCATTTTTAAGAAATTAATACCAAAATATGGGATGATTTAAAAAGAAGATTATTGAATTAGATTTGAAATTTTTTATTTCTTTCATTTTCATCAAATTTTATTTATAAAGTAAATCAAGTCTTATGTTTTTTATACATATAAATTAAAAAAAATGATTAAAAATTTAAATTTGTAAATAATAATCAAAATGTTTCTTATTTCTCAAGTTTTCAAATAAATAAATAAATCATAAAACATGAACTATTACCATACAATTTGTCTGTAAATTTTAATTTTTTTTAAATCATTAAGTATAAATATTTTTCAAACACATAGGTATTTAAAGTAATCAGAAATCACTAAATAAATTAAAACAATCCATCTAGGACTGTTGATCTCCTGCACTAATTGTTTGATAATTTTAGTTTTTTGATGATTGTTCGATAATAACAGAGCATTAATCAAACTATTATCTACCTTTTTGCAATCTTTGTATTTTTTTTAAATATACATTTTTATAATGAAATAAAGAATCAAGGGTCGTAATGTCAATGAGCCGTCGTTGAGATTTACAATCTCAAAGTTGTTATGAATAAACCAAATATCAAAATGGCATCAACCTGCTTAGCATAAAGGGTAGATCCGAAGTCTTTCAAACAATACCTGGGAATACTTTTCAGCGATATAAAAATATCTATTAAAATTGTATATGATTTTATTGGATATTTAAGAACCATTAGTAATGTGAAAAAAAACCTCGGGTTCAGTTATCCGAACCGACAGTTCGATTTTTAATCGATAAATTTTAAGAACAGAAACAATTTCGAGTAAAAATCGAACATAAAACAATAGGTAAGGTTCGGTTACGATTATACTAAAAACCGTACACATTCGTAACCGAAATTAATTATATTTAATTAATTAATTTATATATTTAATAAATTAAATTTTGGATTTTTTAAATTTTTTTTTATAACCACTTCGAATCATTTTTTGCGGATAAAAAAACGTCCCCAAATTATAACGATTTTTAGACGATATTAAATATAAGTTTTACAATTTAATTTAGTAACGATTATATAAAAAATCATATTTGAGGGTAAGTTGATTCATACATTGTATCACTTTTCTGGTCTCTCTTAATTTTCACTTTTTCATTTTAAATTAAATCAAATTTGCTTATTCAAAGCAGATCGTAGGCTTGACTTTTTCAATCATAATTATATAAGTATTTTCAATCATTTTTTTTATTCCCCGTTTCTTTTAAACGATGATAGAAAATCTTATTCCCATTAGGTTTGAAGCGAACTTTAAAGCTAACCAAAACACCCGGGATACCATTAAATAATTAATAAATAGCTTTTTCATATTTTATAAATCAAGAAAAGTACGAAGAATTCATGATGAGAAATTGAGAATATAACATGCGTTGGGTGCGTAACTTTTTTTTTCCCCCCTTCCCTTTGCTTTTCATTTTTGAAGTAACTAGTGCACTTTAATATTTAGTTTTAAAAATGTACAACATTAGCCCTATAATTTTTTAAAACAATACACACTTTCAAAATTAAGGAGAAAAATATACTAAACAATGTTAAGTAAATTTATATATAAATTCAAATCATACCTAAAAATTATTTAGACAAAAATATTATTATATAAAAACTTAAATAAAAGAATTTTACAATATTAAATACTTATTTTTCTTAAAAATATTAAGTAATTATGTTCTTTATAACATATTTGAGAAAAATGTATCAACACCCTTAAAAATAGTTTCAAAATTTTAATAATTTGATTAACAATATATTACTTAACCTATTTATTTTCCTTCATCTATCATTTTGACATTTTGGTTAAGAAGTATTTACAATAATAAATCATTGACTAATAAATTTGTGCTTGATTTTTTATTATTTATTTATTTGTTATTACATCACATAAATTTTTAATATTTTATTTAAATTAAATAAAGACAAAATATTTAAAAACAGTAAAAGTTCATATCCAAACACCAAAAATTACTAAAATCTCAACTAGTATAAATTAGTAAATTAGTTTAGTTTTTTTTTTAATTTCAATTTTTTTCATATAAATTTGTTTCCATTCGAAATTGATGAGTAAAAAATAGATTTTTTTTAATATAAAATAATTAATACATATATTAATATTTTATTAAATGAGCAAATAAGAGACATAATCTATACTCGTATATTTAGAGTTGTCAAATATGTCATGTCAATCCAATCCTTTAATCAGTGTGTTGTGTCGATCAATAGTCGGTTAGTAAAAAAAATGTATCAATCCATGACACATACATGTGTATAATGTGATTATAATCTTGATCTTTAAGTTTTATCATATTATATAGTATTTAATGTAATGTCACAATTCGCATTCCATTTAATTTATTATTATATTTTAAAAAAATAATGATAGAAGAAATTTAATTCTTAATCTTTCATATATCATTATTAAGTTTAACTAAGTTTATATTTAATAATATATAAATATATGTTTACCGAGAGATATCGTACTAACCTGATAAACCAAGGAATTAAATGCTTATCGAATTGTGATATGTCGGGATAATACGTTTGACATCCCTGCATATTTCTATTCATTTAACAAAGTTGTTCCTTTCTTAAACTATAAATTTCCTAAGATATTTTAGGGAGGAATAGAGATATTAGTTTTCTATGTAGGAATCAAAATTCGTAGAGAAATTTTAATAAAGACTACCCATTAGACGGGATAGGTTATGAATTATCCTGAAAGTTAATTCCCCATCCCTATTTTCTTATAATTTGTTTTAAGTTAAATTTATAAAATTTTAGAGTTAAATTAAATAAATTTTAATTAATAAATTAATACTTTAATTATAAAATATTATATATTATCATAAGAGATAACAATTATTATAATGTTTGCTAAAATAACAACATAAATTTTTTATTTATAAGCTTATATTTAAATTTATTATATTTAATTATATAATAAATAAATATATTTAAATTTTTGAAAATTCTTCATGTTAAATTATTTATTAATTATCTGCCCAAAATATGTGAACAATGAAAACCTGTCTCTACCATATTAAATGGGGAATGAAACACGCAAATAGAATGAATGTGTGAAAAATTGGTTCCATGATACCACGTTAAATGAGACATATTTTGAAAACAAAATTAATAACACCTACGTAACACCTTAAAATTTAAGATATTAAAATAACATTTAAATAGCATCTAAATAACTAAATTATTGACATTAAGATTAAGATAAACTTTCTCTTTATATTAAAATTATGTAAGATATATATTGTAAGTATTATTTTTGTTCTTTTTTTAAAACTAAAATATATATTAAAGTAAAAAAATAAAAATATCAAAAATTTAACAAGATTTGATATAAATATTATCTTTAAATAAAATGAACTCTAAAAAATTACAACTTAATGAACATGATTGAGTTAATTAATTACTGATACAAAAGAAAAAGAGATACAAATTTTAAATTAAATAACTTCAAAATGTAGAAAATGACTTTATTTATAACACAAAATACAACCGTTACTATAGTTTCTAATCTATGTATAACTTTTTCAAATTACTCACTAGCAGATATACAATAGATAGATTACATATAGACTACTTAACTTTGGAAATGTACCTATATACAATCCATACTCTAGCCAAACGATTGATCCAATATCAGGTTCGTTGACGCTACTTTTGGATTGAATTCATCTGCAAATTAATCGGAGTCTTGCTAATCGCCTTCGGTAGTCAGTTGCTTAATTTTAAAAATATAACATTTCGTCCTTTAATTTATAAAAATTATGTTAAAAAATATATTTAATGATTTTAAATTTATTTAAAAATAAATAAAAATTATTAGATGTATTTAAGTAGTAGAGTGAAGATAAAAAACAACAATATCCTCATTAACTATGTTTTTTTTAAAGAATGAAAATAACTTCACTAATATCTATTTAAAAAATATATCAATAAAAATCTTTTTGTTCTTTTCTTAAAAATAAAATGACTAATAAACACTTTTTTAAAATTATAAAACTAAACAATATTTTTATTAAAATAAAAGTGATTCCATTGACATTTTTTCTCTCTTGGATATTGGTGTATATATACTCTATATATATTTTGTATTTTACTCATCTCAAAAATAGAATAAGCTTTTTATATTAAAATGTTGAATCATTTTATTTATTTTTTATTATCTATTATTTTACTCTACCATTATTTTTTATTTATAGAATTTAAAGTAATTCCTAACATCCGTTTTCATATTCGCAAATGTATAACATATCCCATAATATATATTACTTTCATGCACATTCTCGTCCCATCTGTATTCTAAATTATTTTTTTAGCTTAAAGATAATATAAACTGAGTGAAATGAATGCATTATTAGTACATAGAACAAATATTTAAAATAAAGCATATTCTTTTTCATTTGATGCGTAGTTGTGTACTGTCCTTCCCATCTATGTGGATCTTGTGCTTCTACCACTTGCAAAATACCGACTAATTGACCAAAAGAAAGAAAGACACCTCTTGAAGTCTCAACAGCAAAACAAATACACATCACTATTATTTTTGTCTTTTATCCAAAACAAACCCAATTATCTTTTTTGCTTCCTCCATCTCTACCAAGACGGTAGCCTTACACTTCTATCATCATACTTTTGACACGTACATTAATATGTGGTAAAACTTATTGATCATAATCTTTTATTTTCATTTAAATTGGAAAAATATATATAAAATAATAAATGAATAAACAATAATATTAAAAAATTACAAAAATTAATACCCTAAAAATATATATAAATAAGAATAACATTTTATAACATTTAACGTTAAACAAGATTTAATTATTATAATTTAAATTTAATAGCATTCAATCAAACAATATTTAAAATAAAATAATATTTTAAATTTTTTTTATTAATAAAAATAAATAAATTAAATATAATATGTATTATTTTTATAATTAAACGTTGAAAAAATAATATTTTTATTATTTTTTCTAATATTAATAAAATAATTTGTATATAAAATTTTCTCCCACTGTATTTTCCAACATTAAATGGCAAAGAAAAAAGAATTAAATAAAAAAAGCACAAGGCCCAAAATGAATTACCATCATTCTCTTATCTAAATACCATTTTCGTCATTTTGCTTCCACCTAACTAAAAGCCGCGAAAATCAAACCATAAAACTCTTTACAACCACCACAGAATTTAAAGGGCAATATCGTCTTTTGAGTGTCTTCATCTTCTTTAGTATTTGTTATTATATGTTCTGAGCCACGAACCATTGTTCCATTACTCAAAAAATGGCACTCCAGTCCATCACTCTTTCTCCTCAGTCCATTCGCTCTCCCCCGTCCTTACCATGCGCCGGGAAGCACCAGATCGTTCTCTCTCCTTCCTCTTCTTTCAGTTCTAATTCCCTCTGTTCGAAGTTCAATGGTACTATCAAAAGTAAAAAGAGGGATTGGGCCTTTAGAGTAAGGTCGAGTTTGGACACTGTTGAGCCTACAGTGGGCCAAGTCACTGAGGTCAATAAGGACACCTTTTGGCCAATCGTCAAAGCCGCCGGCGACAAGACTGTCGTTCTCGACATGTACACCCAATGGTATCCATCAATACACATTCATACATCTTCTATGGTTAATTGGTTATAGCTGTTCATAGTTTTATACATGTATGTGTACAGTGTTATGTTTTTGTGTGAAATGTTTCTGTTTGGTTTCTTGACAAGTCAAAATTTGTAGTTGTTTGAGCGAAGACATAGGTTTCAATCCGATTAGCTTCGAGTTTTAGTTTTTTGTTGGAAGATGGAGTTACAGTTAAACGATCTCTTTAACTTGGGTGAAGTGTGTCGAAATTAATCTGAGGTTTAGCTTAGGCCAAATTTGAAGATTGAGAAAAATTCATTACTAATTTGCTTTACGCTTTTATGATTTAGTTCAAACTTTAGATATAGTCATATAAATGTATGTGCAGAACACTAGATGAAATTCAAGATCGTTGGATTATTCTATTTCTTTTTTTTAATAACTACACTACTTAGACACCAAATCTTAGACATGTACGTATTTGAGCCCTAAACCTTCCACGTGCCAAGTGGGAAGATAGTTGGAGTGTTCTTTTGAGCTGGACATTTGTTTTACATAGCAAATTTGGTAAAATTGGCTTGCGTATAAACTAATGTCCGGTTTGTACGTATTAATGTATTGTATATATGTTATTTTGAAGGGATGCACAAATAAATTGATAAATGGGATTGAATTGAAAAACTGGATTGTACTAACAATTTGGTCCGGTTTTTTACTCGTTGGAAAAATGAATTACACACATCATTTTGGTCTATAAGTCCTAGGTATTGAATTTACTTTTTTTATTGTTCCATTGAAGCAAAAACATAAAATCAAATAAAATTAAGCTTAGTGATATTTTTTTTTATTCCATTAAAGCAAAAACATAAAAACAAATAAAATTGTACTTGGTAAGTGTGGAACCCATTATTCATTTGATATAACAAAACAAAATCAACCAACAAGCTACAAAAGAGATGATATATTTGTTGAACAAATAATTATTTAACTATAATTATATACTTAATAATTTAAATGTAATCGGATTGGACTTTTTCGGTGTTATTGGTTCGGTCCGGTTTTAATAAATTTTTAAAAAATTGGACCGGATCGGACCATGTCCACCACTACTATTTTGTGCTAATTTCACTTAAAACTGCTAAAACATGTTATTTTAGGCCTAAAGTTACTAGAATATTGTGCTATTTGATCACCATGTACATGATTAGGAGAGGTAGTGCAAGTGAATCCAGAGACGATCAGAGTGTAAAAGAAAATCAGTTGTAAACCTAAATTGATAAATTTAGGCATTGTGAATCAAAAAGGGTATTTTTATCTTCTTTTTTTGTCACTTGGATTGTGAGTTTAGTTTTGTAGTGCTAAAAAGTTAGAAATCTTTGAATTAGTTTGAGATTCTCTCTAGCATGGATGAAATTTTCATTTGACTTGGTGTTCCAGGAATGTGTTCTTGTTCTTACTTTTACATAAATACTTACTTTTTTCCCTGTAAAATTATTGAAAAATCCATCTGTAGGTAGATCCTACGGCATATGTGGATTTTCTCATATAGCATGTATGAAATATGTTAGAATTGAAAAGGTAAAAGAATTAATAATATGAAAAAAGGTAATTGGAGATGTTAATTTTGACTGCTGAAATACAATTTCAACTTTATTTCTAAATTTAGACTAATTTTGTTGAAATTAAAAAGTAAAGTGACTTAATCATACGAAAAAAGTTCAAAGAACAAAGGGTATAATTTAAATTGTGTAGTTTAGCCGAATTTAGCTATAAATGCAACTCTTTTGTTAGTAGTTTGTAGCTTTGCTGCTCAAGTACAGTATAATTTCATGTTAAAATGTTTGTATGGTTTTGCAAGTCACGGTCTTTATCTGCTTTATTTTGCTCTCTCAATTTAAGACATGTTTTTCTTTGGTGCAGGTGTGGCCCTTGCAAGGTAATAGCGCCAAAGTTTAAAGAATTGTCGGAGAAGTATCTCGATGTTGTGTTTTTAAAGCTGGACTGCAATCAAGAAAATAGGGTTATTCTTCTTTAACATTAAATTTTGAAACTCAAATCTTTAGCCTGTGTGTATAAATTTCATAAAGAGCTTATATAATTTGCATACATCTAAAAACACAATCTTTCTTTGTGTTTGTCTCACATCACTCTTTCTCGTGATATGATATATATTTTTGTTTGCAGCCCTTATCTAAAGAACTTGGTATTAAGGTGGTTCCCACTTTCAAGATTTTGAAGGACAACAAAGTTGTAAAAGAAGTTACAGGTGCCAAATTCGATAATCTAGTTCATGCAATAGACACTGTCAGATCAAGCTGAAACTCCTCTTCTTAATTTTCCCATTTCACTTTAGCGTTAATTGTAGTAATTTATGAAGTAACTGTATGTATGTAAGCAATTATATAAATGAAATTTACTTGGAGTTCAGGAGTAACTTTAAGAATGATTTAGACTTTGTCAACAATGATCTTATCAAACACTTCCATTTTATGTTTTTCAGATACGTCAAGAAAGCACGATGCAATGAGCATGTCATAGCCATACCATGATTTTTTTTATATGTATAAGGCACCTGCATTATATATAGTGCATCTTCATGTTTTTAAGATTATATTATTTGTCCTTAGATGAAAATGGATCCCTTACATGCAAATAAGTCAAGTGTTGAATGAAAAGGTTCTTCATATCATCCATGAAACTGTCTTAGGTAAACCTTTCTCACTCACCATTAGCTTGCCCATCAAAATAATTCCAAAACGACTTCTAAAGCAATCTTTCCTCAAAGAAGAGACATCAAGTTGTTGAGAACCAGCAAATGTCTTCTTTTTATTATTTTTTTTATAGGACAAATGCTTTTTGTCCAAGAGTAACCGAATAACAAATTATTGATAGCTTCCTCACCATGAGAGAGATTAAAACAAATACATACATTCTTTACACGTAGGAGCATGTTGTCCTCAAGAAAACAAAATTTTCGATGCCTGACCAAATAAAACATGAGTTTGCTGGGCAAGAGAACATGCCTAACTTGTGTCGCAAGTGGGTCTGAGACAACTCTTGAAGTTGAGCCAAGTAACTGTGTCAAGTATTCGAAGGAATATCTTGGGTAGAGCATGCAACCTTGTAAATACCTCCCATCTTTTGAGAAAAGTTGTTATTCATTGTTTCTTAAATTATACTCCACAACAATAGGATTACTTTATTTTTGTAACTCTTATTAGTATTTGTTTTTTCAAAGAAAAATTAGAGTATCACATCAAAAGATTATTATCCATAATTAAATGAATACTCTGATTTTGTAAAAAAAATTCTATTTTAAAGTTGTATATTTTTGTGTTTGAAGTTAATTTATATTTTTTAACTTAATTGTTAAAGAAAATATAAATTCATTTGGAATAAAGGTATTTTTTTGTACTTTTTAAAATATTAAAATATAACATAAAAAAAACTCTATGTAAAACTGTATTCTGTATTATTGATAATGATGAGAGAAAAGAGTCGTCGTCTTTAAAAAAAAAATTAAAAATATAATGTATTATATTCTGGATTTAAATTTAATCATTAAAGTTTTGAATTCTAAAAGAGATTTTTTTTTAAAGTTTCAAACTTTGTGATATAAAAATTAGTAATAATTTGAAATAGTTAATAAATAACAATAAACTCAAAAACTTTTTGGATATAAAAAATTAGGATAATCCCTAAATTGTAAAGGTGGTTTTTAATCTCTAATTAAAAAGTTATAATCAATTAAAGATAACTAATATTATTATAATAATTATTTATTAAAATATTTTTTTAAAATAATTAAAATGCGATTAAATTATATAAAATTATTTAAGAAAAATTAACTCTTACCGAAAACAAGTAACCATATCAAAATATCCAAACCAATATCTAGGGTGAACATGCAACTAGTTGTATACATATCATGCGTTTGAATTTAAGTTAAAATTGAAACTTAATCAATGAAGTAGATTTTATTATTATCTTTTTTATTTTTTTTACTATTGTTAATTTTTTAAAATATTTATTTTTAATAACTAAAAAATCATTATATTAAATTTTATTTTAATAATTAATTAAAATTAAGATCTAAAAAGATTTTTGTTTTTTTACGGCAATTCTAAATTATATTTTAAATAGTAAAAAAAATTAAAATAAATATTTATTATTTAATTTCGTATCAATAAAAACATAAATTACATGCATAAATAAATACTTAATATTAATAATAAACATGAGATTGAATAAAAATAACATGATTTGTACATATTTATATGAAATTGAAAATATATATTACATAATAAACTAATTATATTAAAACTATATAATATAAGTATTGGTTTGAATAATTTCTATAAAAAAAATAGATTGGTTTTGTAATTTGTAAATCCGAACCAATATAATGACAACGAGAAAATGGAGTAAAGTGAGTTGGATTGGATCAACGCGATCTAATTTTGAACACTGTAAAGTTATAAAGAGTTTTATTTTCAAATTATATATTATCATGCTTATAATTTAATTTATATTTTTAATTTATTTATCAAATAAAATATAATCTCTCCTTTGATATAAAAGTTATATTTTTTTTACTTTTTAAAATATTGAAACATAACACAAAAACTCTATGCAAAATTGTATTCTATATAATATTTAAAATTTAAATTTAATTATTAAAGTTCTAAAATATATAAAAAAAAACAACTAGTTCCAAAACTTATGTATAAAATTTGGTTTCAATTTGAAAAATGAATTGAAATAGTTAATTAACAATAATAAGTTTAAAAACTTGGAGTTTTAATATATAAAAGAGATAATACTCCAAATTATAAAGTATGGTTTTTAATATTTAATTTTTGAAAAATTGATTAATTAAGGAGAAATAATATTATTTTAATAATTTTTTTATTAAAACATTTTTTCAAGTAATTCAAATCGATAAAAATATTAACTATTACAATGATAAAAGTAAAAATTATACGAAACTATTTAAGAAGAAATCAACAATAATATTTTTATCAAAAATTATTTAAATATATATATTTTTTAAAAATAAAAATATTATAATAAAATAGTGACAATTAGCAAATATTAAAACAAATATTTGTGAAATATCTCATATTAAATATCTCTTTAATATTTTTAAAAGTTCGTGTTTTAATCATTTGAGAAAAAATAATATTTTAATAAAAAAATATTAAAATAATATATATTTATCATTAATTGTTAAATTTTCTAAAAAATATGTTTTATAATCTGTGGGACAAAAACACTTTAAAAAATGAATATAATGTCATTGTTTGCTTAATTTCATACTTTTTTGTTAGAATAAAATAAAATGTCCCCACCGTTGGTAACGTAAGAATAATATTAATGTGAGGTTTTTAAGTAAATATGAACATTATTATTTTTTGTATTAACTTTTTGGAATTGAATAACCCTTAATTGTTATGAATTTTTAATATTATTAGACTTTAAATGTATCAATGTGGAAAGAAAAAAATTTATCTAAAAAGCCTACCAAAACAAGTAAAAAAGGAAGGAAAAAAAAGTATAATATCATAATAAAATTATAGTTGGTTGAAACAAAACATATGTTAATATTATTATTTTATATATGTATAATTATATAAAAAATTAATTTTAATAATAAAACATATAATATTTTGAATGATTAGATTAATTTTATTTATTCTTATTTTTATATTTTTTATTTTATTTAAAAACATGTATTAAATTGTTAAAAAATGAAAATTAATATTAATATTTTAAATAATATAATAGAGTAATAATTATGTTAATATTTAATTTTTTAAACTAAATAAATATTTAGATAAATATTAAAAATAAAAAAATATAGTTAAATTGTAAAAAAATTAATGTAATTTATAACCAACGATTATTATCTAAATATATCTAAAATTAATACAAAATAATTTCACTTAATAAAATAATCTTACCAGTCCGTTCCATACCTATCTCTAAATTCATGCATATACAGTATATTTGAATTATCACGTCCATTAGCCCGTGATTATAGCTACTAATAAAAACATATTAATTACAACTTTTTTTATATTAATATCATAATTAATTATAAATTAAAAATAATTTATTACCTTAACCTAAAATAAAATTTTTATAATAGATAATGCTGTTTTTAATTTGTAATAATTTTGGATAAGGTAAAATGCAAACAAAAAGACAAGTAAGTATTGATAATATAGCCTATATCTCTATGAAAAGACAAGTGGCACTTATCAAAATCAACGCAAATACATGATAATGGCTCGGACGGATAACTTTGGATTTGGTTATAATCTTCTTGAATCATGTATATTTATGCAAAATTATTAATTTTTATTAAAATATATAATAATATAATATTTTAAATTAATATTTTTTTAAAACTAAATATTTAATATAAGATGAAAAAATAAAATAATTTCATTAATAAATAATATATTTTAAAAATAATAAATAATATATCATATTTATAAGCCGAATGACATTTTAAAAACGATTGCAAGTGAAAACCCCAAACTCAAAATACTTTGGTAAGTTTAATTTTTATTTTTTATTTTTAAATGAATTTAAATCAATAGAAAAATTAATTAATATAATAAATTATAAATCAATATTAAAAATATATATATATATATATATATATATATATATATTTCACAAAAAACCTCTTAATTTACTTTGATCGAATTCGTGATTTAAATATTAATCTAAGTTTTATTTCAAAAATATATAAATAAAAGCAGGTCAAATTTATTCACATTTAATAACACTTTAAATTAAATGACTAGTCAGATTAAGTGTAATTGATATGGCTGCACATCATCACTTAATGTATTTATAATTATTTGTAAATATATATATATATATATATATATAAATAATAAAAATAATATATTTAAAATTTATTATAAAATATCATCCTTTATAATTATTTTATATATTTTTAAAATTAAAAAAAATATTATATATTTACATTCAAGGTTTTTAATTTAATTTAAATTATATTTATTTAAATCTATTTATTATTAAACATTATTAATTAAATTAAATAAGTAGGTGCAAGGAATTTCAGTGAACCCATCCGCATGAAAACAGTCACACTCTCGATCACACTTGATATTCACTTTGGTTTCATCGACGCGAACAGAGAAAAAGAGAGAGCCCCTTCATCTCCGTGTGTCATCCTCTACTCACTCCCAGCTCATACGGAACTCCCCAAACTCTCTCTCTCTCTCTCTCTCTCTCTCTCTCTCTCTCTCTCTCTACAAATTGCCTGTCTCCGTATCTCGTCGCTTTCTCTTCTCTGTAGTTTAATTCCATTTCTTTCTTAAAAGGTCTCTCGCTCTGCAATATCAATGGCGTCTTCTCTGGCAGCGACATCGGCTTTGACCAAACCCGCAACTTTGGTCCACTACAACGGTAACATTTACAAACACTCCTCTCTCTCTAAGGTTTATTTCCGACTACCACCCCCTAAGCCTAAGCTCCGAATATTCACTAAGGTAACTCATCACATCTCACTCTTTCGTATCTATATACATGTATGTATGTATGTATTTGTTTCTCTAATTTGAGAATTTTTCTATGTGTATCAATTTTGCCTTTTCTATTTCTTGGAAAATGTAGGAATAAAAATAGAATCGAATTGAGGCCTTGTTTTATTGAGATTTAATTGCTATTTGGACTAATTTTCATAGATTAGAGGGCATTCGGGTTTAGGGAATTTCTGCTTTTAATTATTGTGGTTAGTTTTATATTTAACCCTTTAATCGATCAAATTACCGAGGCTGATGTAGTTATGGTGGAATATTTTGTTGAGATGGTAAGTAAACAAAATAAGAAAGCCCTTAGTTTCTCCATGAATTCAGTGTTTATTATCTCCCAAAATATGCTGATTCGGAAGCTTTGCGCTGTCATTTTTTAGAGAGTACTGCTATAATTCTCAGCGGAATGCACTTAGATTTATTGTTTTAGATGGAAAATGAGGTCAACCTGTCGTGGAATGTCAAAGGCCATGAGATTTAATATAAAATATTTTCCTTTTTTAGTTATGAAGCATGTCACGTTAATGAATAACCTGATGTGGATACAAGGACAAAATAGCATGACAGCTTAATGAGTAATATGATGTGGCTTTCACTTGGAAGGTGCTTTGTTGGGTTCTGATAATCTCGAGTTAGACTTTGGGAAATGCTCAAATTTTGGGGAGAATATGACCGTTAATCTGTTTGCGTGAGTAAATTTTATATTTTTCTTACTCTTTAGGCTTACTATATCCTCACTCTGTAGTTTGATGTGCTAGATAATGACTAAATCAATAATGTCATAAATAATTTAATTAATATCTGTTGATCTAACATGGTATCTCTGCAAAAAGAAAAAATAAAAAAATAAAGGTCATGGTCATGGTCATGGTCATTTCTTTGAACGAAGAATAGCTTATCCCTTCATTTTAGGTGGCTAAAAATGGGCCAATACTTCTTTCACAGTCCACTTATGCATAACACCAATTAACAAAGAAATGCCATAGTAGCTGAAAACAGGAGAGGTTTTCTTGTCCAGCTTGTTGCAGACCCTTATTGTTGCTAGAAAGATAGAGTTTCAGATTGTGTAATCAGTTGCATCTTGTATTTTATAAGAATGAGAAGATAATGTGATTCAAATTTATGGGATGTTTTTCTGTTCTTTAGTTTCCTTTCACCACACTTTCTCTTCTGCAGAACTTCACATTTAATATGCCTTTATATCTTGTACATCACCTTCTGTATAATGAAGTTGAAATTGTGTGTATGGATGGCAGGGTTTGCATCCAAGTCGGAATTCTACCGTTGTGAAAGCCCAATATAATAAGGTAAAGTTCTTTTAATTGTTTTCATCTGAGGATATGGTATAAAAAAATTGTTCCTTTTTGGACTTGATCTTTTGGTCTTGTGTTGCCTTCAAGATTTCTGTCGATGGAACCTCTAAAGCTGCAGATGATCCTTCAACCAAGCTGGGCATTCAAATAACTGAAGCAAAGGATTCAAAGTCATCAAAGGAGTCTCCCAAACTTTTGGCAACGGAGGAATCAGTTTCTGACTTTATGGTTCAAGTTGCAAGTCTTGTAAAGTGTGTGGCTTAATCATATATGTTATTTAAATTTCAATCGTTTAGACCATTTTAGTTCCATTGAATCAAATTTTATCTGCTTTTCAGGTTGGTTGACTCAAGGGATATTGTTGAGCTGCAGTTAAAGCAACATGACATGGAAGTAGTAATTCGTAAAAAGGAAGCCTTACCACAGCCACCTGCTCATGTGGCTCCTATAAGTTTGCCACCTCCACCAGTATATACACCATCATCTTCTCCTGTCCCTGCTCCACTTCCAGCCCAGGCATCTGCTCCAGCACCATCTGCACTTGCTGCCAAGTCAGCAAAGTCGTCGGTTCCACCTCTTAAAAGTCCCATGGCTGGGACATTCTATCGAAGTCCAGGGCCTAGCGAACCTCCTTTTGTGAAGGTTATTGCTATCTCCTTTGTTGTTTGGAATAAGGTGACAATATCTTGACCTTCTGCGTTTCTTTTTGCCTGCTTACATGAAATGTGTGCTTTGTTTTTAGGTTGGAGACAAAGTGCAGAAGGGACAAGTCTTGTGCATTATTGAGGCAATGAAATTGATGAATGAAATAGAAGTAAGTTCTATCCTACTATACTAGATCCTGTTAATATCAATTTTGGTAGCTACTATAGTTTCAGTTCTATATTGCAAAATGTCTCAGGTTAAATTAATTAGTTACAGCAGTCAATGCTTTTAGAGTGTTGGGGCTGAAAATATGGTGTATATAGATATGTCAGTTAGGATTTTGCGATGGAGAAGTTAAGTAAATGAACTACATGCCTAGGGTTCAAAATATGCAGAAATGTTAAAGGGGTCAGCGCTTCCAAGAGTCTTATCCCTTGCATGAATTTATGTGCTTCCAAGAACCTTTGGGTTTGTATTTTTCCCTCCTCGTCATAGACATTGGTGTTTATTTGTTTCCACTTAGAGGAAAGGAGGGTGTAAATTTTGCACTTATATATGTTAACATGTTAACAGATTAATTCGTGCTATTTGGGGAAAAAAATGAAAAGTAGAATATTCTTCAAATTGTGTGTTGTACTTGCAAAGAATGGAACTCCAGGTTCTGAGATTTTTTGTCGTCCTTGAGCTTTCAGACTTCCTATTCACCCTTGATGATCATTGATTGTGATAATCTTAACTCTTACCATTTTGGGTAACTATATGATATTAAGAATGCCTTTTTATTTCCTAATATGTATCTGGAATACAAAATTTTCTCAGTCTGATCAAGCGGGAACTATAGTTGAGGTACTCATGGAAGATGGCAAACCTGTGAGCATTGACACGGTAAGAGGAAATTTTGACCAAACCCAAGAATAACGTATTTGACATGTATAGGCTATCATGTTTCTCAATTTGTATGTTGCTTTGACTTTTCTTTTTCCCCCCTTTTCCTTTTCCTTTTCCTTTTTCATTCTTCATACAGCCTCTATTTGCGATTCAGCCCTAGAGCTTAATAGTTGAGTATGTGGAGGAAGTTCATGTACTTGATGGAGAACTAGGAGATCAAAAAGATGGTCCTCTACTTGGTAATATTATACTTGCGGCATTGTAAGCGTGTGATGAAGAGTGTTTTGGGTGAAATGAGGTGTTAGGTAGGGCTCGTATTACTATATAGCTAAGATTGTCATCTCTATGGTTGGGAACTGTCAGTTTTTTCCCCCTTCTTTTTTGTTGCCCTCTTTTTTTTTCTATTTTGTTGGTCAAAGTTCTTTTTTTGTTTGAACCATACAATTGATAATGTTAGTATAATAAATTAATTTATGATGTTAATAATTCAGATATTCAAGAACTACAGTTAAGTTGTATGATTCTCGTAACACAGATTACCACACCAAACTCCTTTTGGTGTGGTATGTGGTGGATAGTTAAGGAAAATAACAAAAATGAAATAAAAAATAACAATTATTTATATTCATCTTATATATTTTTACTATTAAAAAAAAATGTTGTATATTATTTTATATTAAATGTTTAAATTAAACTATAGTTATTTAAATTCATTCAATTTAAACGTAACTCAATTGAATCACATTTAATATTATTGTGGTGTTTTTATTATAAGTTTTAGATGTATTATTTTGTATAATTTTTTTAAAATGTTTTGCTAATGAAAGAAGAGAAATGATAAAACTACATATATTTGCATGGATGTCATACATGATAATCAATGAGTGTAAATATAATATGCTTAGCATTTCTCATAAAAAAAATATAGGTTATGCATGATATGAGCTTTGTCTTTAGTCATTTACCATATTTCAATACTGCATTTATTTTTATTTTAAAAAAATAATCCAAAGTCTCTTCTCTTCAACTTTTCCACCCACCCACCCAGCCCATATACGCTGCTGCTCACATCCCACCACTCTTTGATTTTGTCGCTGTCTAGGTCCTGCTGCACTGCTCATTATCAGCCAACCATCACCACCGGCAGTGTAAATCTCGTTTCTCTATCTCGAATTTCTTCCCACTCTAGAGTAAATCCTTTGATATTTGTCTCTTATCGTTCTCTCCCTATATTAATATTCTAGTGGCATCTACTTGTTCTTTTTTTTTTTACTACAACCTTGCCAAGTCCTGCAATGGAGGAATCGGCCAATGATGACCCTGATGAAATTTTGAAATCGGTTTGCATCGTGGAACCAAAGGAGGCAGCATTCTCTCTCGGTGACTTTGGTTGTTTTGTTAGTTTCTATTTTTTTTTAATTGTGGCCTTGATTTAGTAGTGTTATTTTATATTTTTGTTGCTTTTGTGTGTATTGGTAGGATTGTGAAAGAAGATTTCGTTCTTTGTTGTTTTAGCCATTTTTTTTTGTCTTTTAGCTAAAATCTTGCTCGACACTAAAATTATTTAAGGCATTCGGTTTTAGTTTTAATTCTTTTGCAACCATATCTGGTGTACTCGGCGAGAAGAATTGGATCGGGTATTGAAGAATCTTATATGAAAAAAGATTTTTGTGTTATTGTATCTTGTTTTTGGGTTTTGATTAAAGATGTTGTATTGTGTGTTTTTGAGTTTTGAATAGAGATGTTGTATTATGTAAACTTGTAGTTATTAATGAATCTCTTTTTGGAAAAAAAATAAATTTTACTGCATTTTTTTTTTTTAATATTAACATGGTTTGAATGGTGAAATAGAGATTCTTCTTTTTAGAAGAAAGAAAAATTAGAAAATCTTCTTTCCATTTTCTCGGGACCTTGTAAAAGATATTTTGTTTTCAAAAGATAAGCACCCATTTGTATATTATCTATCTAGTTTTACAAATGAAAATGGAGATATTGGAATCTCTTTTACATGTGAGGTGCAACATCTACTTAATGTATAATTCTTTGGTTTCTTGGCTGAAGTGTGATTTTAAAATCACGGGGTCAAGTCCAGTCCAGAGTTGTGTTTAACACATTTCTTAGGTAAAAAAAAATGAGGTTAAAAGTGTATTATTAGTTGAGAAATTTTAATTAAATTTACTTATAGTTTTTTAAGTTTTTAAAACGTATGATTTGATTTCTTAACTTTTAAAACTCACATATAGGTCTTTAAATTTTTAAATCTTACAATTTAATCTTAAATTTTTAAAATTTTATACATAAATTTTAATTTGGCTACTAAAAATATAAATCAAAATTTTAGAATTTATGTGTAAAAATTTTAAAATTTTGAAGATTAAATCATATGATTTAAAAATTTACGTAGTTTAAAAAATTTGAGGATAAAATGTAAGTTTTAAAATTTTGAAACTTATTTTGAGATCAATAACTCACTTGAGCAATAAATAAATAAATAATAAATGTAATTCTTTTGTTATTAAGGCATTTAAGTGTAATTTTGATCGAAAGAAAAAGAAAAAGTCAAAATACCAAATATTATCATATCCCCAAAAGTATAAAAATTAACATTAATAAAAGTGAGCTTCCTATTACCCTCTTGCATGTGCGATTTGAAAATTTTAGTTGTGCTCTTATTATCTTTTTTCTTTTTCAATAGTTGAAATTTGTTAGGACTTTAGGCTTCTCTAGTTTAGGTTGAAGTGATGGATAAGGAGATAAGAATGATGATTATTCTACTTTTGTTAGGATTAGATATATTAAATAAATTATTCATTCTAATTCAACTCATATGATGTTGTTATATTAGATTTAGAGTTTAAATGAATAGTTAATTTGAGTTTATGAATAACTTAGTAATTTATTTGACAATTTTTTTTTAACTTAATATATTTTTTTTATCGAATTTGTTTTTATTAAACATTTTTTTGCTTAATTTTTTTTATTTAACTAATCACAATGTATATATCACATCACTATCAAATATTAAAAAATTAATATTATAAACATGTTTGCAATTTATTAACATGTCAAACCAAGTCCCAAAAAAAAGTAACTACTTTCTAAAATTTTAAAAAAATTGAGAGCATTATGAACGTAAAAATAAGAAAAATAATTTCTATATTTATCACCATTAATGTTTTCTCTAAAAATAAAATGTCTCAAATATGATAGGTTCAAATAAAATTATAATATCATTTACATGATTTTTTTATCTTTTATTATTTATTTAGTTTTGTATCTTTATACACATATATATAATTTGCATTCTTTAGTTTATTAGATTTTAGCATTATATAGTAGTTTGAAATAATTTAAATAAATTTAATTAAAAAATTAAAAGAATTGTTCATAAATTATCATTGTCAACTTAACTTATATAAAATAAACTAATCAAAATAAGTTAAGTTTAAGATGAATTAAATTTAAATGAGATGAGGTAAAGTAATTTATTTTACAAATCTAGGTCTATTGGAAGTGTTCTAACTAAAAGTCTATGATAATTTGTTAATTTTAAAGGTTAGCATGTATACAATATTTAGCTAATATTGTTCAAATAAGTGAAACAACAACAAAAATTAATTTTGAAGAAAACTTGAGGACAAGTTTTAAATAAGTAAAAAAGAAATAATATGGGACAAGATTAGAAAAGAAATAGTAGTTTAATTTATTTAGAGTTCTAATAAAATAATAGTTTATTTTGTTTAGAATTCTACTAGAATAATAATTTATTTTATTTAGATTTTTTTTTTGTATTACTAGAATTTCACGTAGAAATTTTATGAATTATTCTAGAGATTTTTCAACTATAAATAACTAGGTTTTATGCTTGTATAAGACATCTTAGAAAATAACCAACTTAGTAATACTAAAAAAGCTATTTGTTTCTTTTTTTCCCCTTATTCTTAATATTTTAAGAATAATCTTTTTTTCTTCCATTTGGAAGTTGAAATTCTTTTATTCGTGAGATAGATAAATATCGTTAAGAAAGTCATATTCTAAAGTTGATAGAATGCTTGTCTAAAAATAGATAATATAATTAAATTTATTATATATTCTATATTTACTATAGTACTTGTCTAGATAATAGTTTCCTTATATTTGTTTCATAACATAAGTACAATAATCTTTTACTATAGAGTGAGTCTGATTAGTCTAAACTTTGCTTATTTCTTTCTTATTTCCTATGTACAATAATCTTTTACTATAGAGTGAGTCTGATTAGTCTAAACTTTGCTGATTTCTTTCTTATTTCCTAAGTACTTCCATATTATTAGTATATTTACGCTCCCATTCTGCGTCAAATATGATCCTCTAATACCTAAACCCCTTAAAAAAGTCCAAACCTCTGTGCATTCATGACACTTCGCCCTAAGAAGGAATAAAAGTGCACAAGTTAAAAAATAATTACAACAAAGAAAATTTAAGTGTTAAAGAGTGAGGATATCTACAAGAATAATATCAAAACCCCACACTTACATAGCCATCCTAGAAAATGGAGGTTATGTCATTGACAGATCCTGTAAGAATCCCAGAACACTCATCGCGATAGAACCGCGTTGCCACGATGATCTAGGACCATCGCTTGACCCATAACGGTCAAGTTTGATCCCTTTCATCAATCACTCTATCTTTTATCAAGCTCTTAGGTATCCCATAGGCTCATGAGCCCATAAATTTAAATTCATGTCTTCCTTTCCAAAAATGAGAAAGTGGGCTATTTTAGTGTTGGTTTTGACTTTGACACAACTCTCTATTTAAGATTCAGATTGAGAATTCATAAAAATTGTTGATGACAAGATGCCATTATGCACATTTTGAGTGCCTGGGTCAAACACAAATTCTTTCATACGAGCAAGTAATGGTACACAAAAGTGAGCTCAATGCCACTAGTGAGGCTTAGAAGGTCGTGAATCTAAACGATTATAGAATGTCAAAATAGACCTCATAGCTCATGTATCAAGGCTAAGAAGTCTAGAGGTTAATGTTGTGTGTAAATTAATTAACGTCATACGACACAATATAAGAGGTCATAGTTACCAAATAACTCACAAACTAATCAATTAAGCGTTAAGTCAATAGATAAGCATCAATATCATATAAGTATCTAACAGGATAAGAGATCAGTATATAATCTCTTAATTATCCAATAAGGAGATAATTAAGTAGATATACTTTTGATATTAAGATAAGTTTGTTGATATAGATAAGAGTAAACGATAAATATATATTCTCCTATATATATTCACCATATATTTCATCATAAAGAACTTGAAATAATGTGAATATTATTTTACCAAAGACAAACACTTAAATCTATACTTTTTCTCTAAATCTCTCTGCATCTTTCTACATTATAATGAGAAATATTAGTTTATTCATTTTTTTTTCACTACCCAAACTTACTTGAGTATCAGAAAACCAAGAGTCAACACACCCCATGATATTCCAAGATCTTAACGATATGTTTTCTATTATCAAGTCTACAAAAAGAAGATATGCACCTAATTAGTAATGTTGATAAAAATTGATATCAATAAAAAAAATGTTAGTAATTTTTTTTTCTCTTAGCGTGCTTTATATGTCATTAAGCTTTAAAGTTTTATAGTATATCAAAATGTTCATACGATAAATACATTTTTTATGAATTATTTTTATTACATTGAGGGTGATAATTCGTAAAATTAATGAACACACATTTAATAAGTATTTGATCAATTCACTTATGATATTTGTATATAAAAAAAAATATTTGATCAAAAATCACTTTTTTTTACACCAATATTTTTTTTACTTTTTTAACACCAATAAATATCCAAATTTCTATATAATAAATACATATTTCATATTTTTTGTTAGTTTTTTATAACAATAAATACCGAAATGTCCATATAATAAATATTTTTTATAATAGTTATTTTGTATAATACATTTATTTTTATTAAATTAAGGATAGTAATTCATACAGTTAATGATTATCCATTTTATTATTTATTATTAAATGGATAATCATGTGTTGTGATATTATATTTGAGATCACTCATGGGTAATCACATGTTAAGTTTATATTTATCGTCCTATTATATTTAATTTATTTGTTAAATAAAGTATGATTTATATTTAGTTTGTGTGTTGTTATCATAAAATGTCATACCTATTTCTTATAAAATAATTATTAATGTGCATATAGTTTTCGTTAAAGTAATAAATTAATTAACTTTTTTACTAATAAAATAAGTATTGTTGTATATTTACTCTTAATTAAAGTAATAGATTAATTAACTATTTATTTTAAGAGTATTTTTTCACACATTTATATAAAAAAATTAACATTAATTTTTCATCTTGTCATAATTAAAGATTTTTCTTTTCTTTTTATTTTTTAACATAAAAATTTAAACAATTATTATTGGTTAATTAATATTATTATATAATTATTAAATTTAAATTATTCATCCGTGTATTTGCATGGATCTAAAACTAGTACATCTTAAAATTGTCGAATTTCGTTCAATGTTTTCTTTAATCAAAATTATTAAAAAAAAATTAAAGGAAATTCAGAACCTCTTGTTTTAGTTAGTTTGTTCATTCCTTAATGGAGCAATGAAAACCAAAAATATATGTTTCCTTCTGATATTAAGAACAATGACAATTACTTCCCCTTGTTATCCTAACGCGATGATGCTCCCGGTGAAGCGCAAACTTCTGTAACATATACACATATTCTATATATATATATATATTTTTTAAAAATAATTTTCTGATATAGATATATTCAAATTTTAAGGTTAAATAAATTTTCATATAATAAAATAAATAAAGAAAAAACATATATAGAATATACGTGTTAAACATGTGCTCAATGCTTTTATAAACATCTATTATTATATATATAAAGGATAATTGATAGAGGAGTATTTATTTGATACTTTTTTATTTAATAATTTTAAATATATATATATAAAAGTTAGTGGTTGTATTTATAGAAAAGAATTGATTTGTCTATTTATTTAAAAACCCTATTTTAATTGAATTTTTTCTTCAATTTCATTAATAATTTTGCTCTCAATATTTTGAAAATTAATTTAATACTTTTTATAAATATTTATTTTATTAATGCATGATAAGTTAGTTAAAAAATGTTGATATTAAATATTTAAGAATTAAAATTAATTAATATATTTTTCTATATTTTTATTGTTAATTTTGTGAAAATTATTATTTAAAATATATTTTTTATTAATTTATTCAAAATTTAAATAATACATGTAATTTATATTTTTTTTCTTTATTGAATTTTATAAGAATATGAAGCTAATGATATTTAATAAAGATATTATATATTATGTATATTGTTTGGAGAGAATTTTCTAGTTAGGGATTCTAGTGATTTTTAGAGAGAAGTAAAAATATGGACAAATGAATAGATCTTGTATTCTCCTCATTTAAGGGGTATATATATGTGTAACATCTTACGCACGTGACAAGGTACGTATAAACAACCTATCTATATGGTTACATCCGTAGTAAAATTGTACACGAATTAGTTTAAATAGAAAGCAGATCGTTACAAGAGTTACACATAAATAAAGGGAGGTCGTTATATGCATGTCACTCATGAAAAGTGAGGACCCTAATGACGTCGGGATATCACAGTTTTTACCAAGTCTTGACATCCAAGACCTCACAGTTTGTGGCGAAATAATTTTGTTGACTGGGTTGTATGCTTTATCAAGCTCGTTGGGCCCAGACTTTTTGTTAAGCCAACTCTATATCCTCGTTATACCCTAACGAGGTACTTGTACCTATTAGATCGTATGCCCATTACATATTTAATACAAAACATTAACTCTCATATTCTCTTGATTTTGAGAAATCAAGGGAATAATATATGGTCATCTATTTTAATTTAAATAACCCACATTAATCGATTCAACGTATCTAAGTAAATAACGGTCACTCAGACGATACAATTTTAGTCGCAAATTTATTAAACTACAAATAATATTCCTTTAAATAATTTTATTATTTAGTTAAACCTTTCAACTTCCCGCTCACTTTATAAATAGTGAAGAAATTTATTTTTACCATATGTTTTAACTTAAATTTATTTTCAGAGAATTTCAATCCGTTAAGTGTTTTCCTATTATTCCGCTCTGTCTGTCCGTTTTAAAAAAAATACTTAGTCTATTTTTAAGTTCATTTGTTTAACGATGTCAAAGGGAGAACCAGTCTATTCTCTATTTTTAGGTCGATATTCAAACGACTTATATTCACATTAAGTAATTTATTCCTCTTAACTTTATTTAACATGTCTGAGGGCATGAAAAAAGGTGGTTTATCCTATGGCGATGTGATATAGGTCGTTAGGTAGCGTACCTGATATTTATATAATATCAAATGTTATATTAACTCTCATATTTGTGAGGTTGTCAAGTTGTTCAGAGTATTTTTATTATTAATCCGAGTTTGAAGGGATAAACCATTTAGGCTCTCCTCGGGTTTCGTTATTAACTCTAAAATCAGGTAGTCATTTAAGTGCTACATGATCGTTATATAAACATTGCCTAATCAAGCCGTCATATAAGAGTTACTTGATTAGGTCTTGTATGCATAAGTGACCCAAGTCATTTACTTTGACCTGAAGATCTTTGTCTTCAGGTCTCGACTCTCAGGTCGCTAGGCGAATATTACTATGCCACTCCATTGCTACAGAGGAACAATTAAGTAATCCTTACGAATAAGAAAGGTGGATGACCTTGCTATATCTAAGCCCTTATTTGTCACGTAGCTTGAGAAGTAGGGCTTTTATTGCACCGCACTACACTATGATATGGTATTTTCAAACTAGGAGTAAAGCATCGCCTTATAGCTAAAAGATGGCTCATATACCCTAAATACCCTTATGAACCAGGGACCTAAATGCTCTACCTCAATGAATATATATGAATTGCTATGTCTATATTGCTTCTAATACCGAAGTAGTGGGGTGAATTGACGTCTCTTTCAAAGGAAGTGGTGGAACTTATCAGAAGAGATTAATAGCCCACATTTAGATACAACATGTCATGGTGAAATATTGACCCACAATTAGATGCGACATGCGAGGGTGAAATATCCAACCCCTCACATGCACTTCCATAAGAGGAGTAGTTTGCCCTAGAACTCAAGTCTCTTTCTTAAGACGTATTTTGGATTATGAGCGGATCATTTAATAATACCTGCATTTTTACCATGTTGAAACACATTTGGCGTCTCAAGTGGGGGGTCAGGGGACTCTTCCTCCAATCACGGGGCATAAGATAGGCCGTATCTCGAGTGAGGAGGGTCAAGGGACTCCTCCTATAATCATGAGGCAATAGGGTGTCGTACATCTCAAGTGAGAAGGTCAAATGACTTCTTCCCACTTGGGGGTATGAAATAAGACGCCCAAAGTATGATCGCGAGCATATTTCGCATCTCGAGTGGGGGGTCAGGGGACTCCACCTCCAATCACGAGGCATAACATGTATCTCGCATCTCGAGTGGGGGGTCAAGGGACTCATCCTCTAATCACGGGGCATAAGACATGCCACATCTCGAGTAGGGGGTCAGGGGACTCCTCCTCCAATCACGAGGCATAAGGTGTCTTGCATCTCAAGTGAGAAGGTCAAATGACTTTTCCCAACTTGGGGACATCAAATAAGACGCCCAAAGTATGATCGCGAGCATATTTCACATCTCGAGTAGGGGGTCAAGGGACTCCACCTCCAATCACGAGGCATAACACGTATCCCGCATCTCGAGTGGGGGGTCAAGGGACTCATCCTCTAATCACGGGGCATAAGACATGCCACATCTCGAGTAGGGGGTCAGGGGACTCCTCTTCCAATCACGAGGCATAAGATGTCTTGCATCTCAAGTGAGAAGGTCAAATGACTTTTCCCAACTTGGGGACATGAAATAAGACGCCCAAAGTCTGATTGCGAGCATATTTTGCATCTCGAGTGGGGGGTCAGGGGACTCCACCTCCAATCACGAGGTATAGAACGTATCCCGCATCCCGAGTGGGGGTTCAAGGGACTCCTCCTCCAATCACAGGGCATAAGACATGTCGGCGATATGCGAGGGTGAAAACCATACCCCACATGCGCTCCAATCTTTGAGGAATTGATCGCTTTAATATTTTGTGAGATATGCAACATGCGAGGGTGAAAACCTTACCCCACATGTGCTCCAAAATTTTCTTGCACAAAGAAATAGTCAATACTTTGACAAACTCATAGTTAAATACTTGAAACATGGGAGTTCATGTATCGACCTTACGCGCCAAAAGAAAACACGGTACAAACTTCATAATAACTTCATCAATATTTGGATAATGAATTGGTCGTATACGTCATATGTGGAGTGAATAGTCCCGCTTTATAATAATTTCGTCAATAATATTTCTTGTCATGATGTGATAAATAATACGACTAGATAAATCCATCAACACGGGAATGAATTGTCGATATCTTGATGAATACCGAATTGCTATGAAAGACCCAAATATGGGTACTAATAATTAGGACAACACAAGTAAAGTATACAAGTCATACCTGGTTAATGGACGTCGTTAAATAGTCTTCGAAGATCAAAGTATTGTCATATGTGAATGAAGTGTTGACCCTCTTATAATTTCTTTTCGCAATGCATGGATTGCACATATCTCAAGGTGCACCAAGCTTTACCTCAGTTGCCAAAATCGACCCCTACATCATATAAAGAGAGGCATGTAATGATCAATTTATACATCATATAAACGCACCTCGCTTGAAGCACATAAGTTTCCCTTATTTTTGTTGGAAACTCCATCCTCATATTTATGGCTATATTCATTATGTTTGTACCCGTGGCATACTTGGACCATGTTGAGCAGTATTTAGTTCTTTCTTAGGCTTAAGATTGTTGTTTTCTATGATAGACGTATAGCACAACAGAAATCACGAACTGGTGCTAAAGTAGTTGTATGTAAAAAAAGTTCAATGATGCCACCATTTCCAATGGACAACATGTATAGAACAACCACAGCTTCGGTAATCACAAAACCCCAGTTACCCTCATGTCTATCCCAAAGTTCCATTCTCAATTCCAATTCGAAAACATAATTCCTTAAGTTACTTTCCTACTTATTATCTTAATTCAATCCCAACATCTGCCTTTGAAAAACATCATGCTCATATATAGAACTCATAGCTCCACCAAGGTGAAAAATAGCACGTTGCATACCACTTTATCATATCAATCCTAGCAATTCAATGTCACCTCGCAGGAGTACTAAAATCAAAGCAATCTATGTAACAGGTCGAACAGGCGCAGTTCATTCTGTATCAACATAGTAATATGTGCAAGAGAGACTAGAGAGACAAGATGTCAAACGATGGGTAACACAGTTCACCTTTTCACATAGGTCAATCCAAACACAGCTCGTAAGTGATTGAATCAACAAGGAATCCAAAAATTAAAGTGATATTTTTTACAATTTCCACTCTGGTTTTGATTCTTAGGCTTCGTGAAAGGCAATCTCGTCATAGTTGGGAAAATTCGTAATTCATAAACTACTGATTTTCACATAAATTAGTACTTAGTATTTGTTGTGTGATTAAACACTGAACCGGGTATTTATGACTTTATTTATTACTTATTGCATGGTTCTTCTGTGCGAACCAAAAATGGGTCATTTTTTTATCGGAGATTCAATTATAATAACTCGGGTGTAATCCTTGCAGCCCCAATGAACGTTGGTCGATGATCTAACCAACCAAACTTGTAACTCCCCATGTCATTATTTTTACTCGTTGGTCGCCCAACCTGTTTTGTTCTTCAGATCGCAACACTGTCAATTTACTTAACACGTAACTCCACCTCTAGTTCGTCACTTAGCACGCTGGTTGATAATCGAACCAGCGGCACCAAGCCACAAAATAGAGGAAACAACTCTCAAATAACCCCAAACGGCACAAAACGAGCTGGGAATGAAACTGGCAGTAGTTAACAGCTTACCTTGTTCGTTTAAACATCATAACAGATCGTCCCTATTAGCAATATCACGATTCACTTTACCAACCTCAATGACCTGTGTCATTCTTATTCAAGCGACGTGGGGCATCTTTTCGTCTCTTTTTAGTTCGCCAGCTCCAACCGGTCAACCCCTAATCCGTTATTCCTCAAATCACGACATACTGGGTTCATCTGTTCCAACCCAACCTGTATCGCTTCAGGGATTTCATACAGAGTATTGGATTACTTTATGTTATTGCTATAACTGAGAGAGTTCGAAAGTTGGTACCAAAGAAAAAATAGCGAGATTGTTTTTCATTCAGGTCGAACTAGGTCCAATTCGTTCAAGAGTTTGCACAACCCACACCACATCTCCTCAGCCCATTTCTACAGGTCGTTCATTACGCACAGATTTGTGTAGTCCATTTCCAGTTCGTTCATTGTGCACAGATTGGTACAGTCTGTCTCCACTTCGCTCAAGAGTCCACAACCCACAAACTCATCTTCTCAGCCCGTTGAGTGACCAAAACGCAGTTCGCGATTCCCTTAATGCACCATTGAAAGTTCCAGCTCATGGTTTGCTCGATCTACGCCATGCTACCAATACCTTGTCTAACAATAACGAATTGTACCAACTACATCTCTTGACCCAATCCTCCCCGATTCGTACCACGGTCTACATCAGCTCCATCCGTTCACGGCCAAAAATGGCACAAAACGAGTTAGGAATGAAACTAGTAGCAGTTTGCGCTTGCCTTGTTCAATTAAACATCAGAACAGATTGTCCTTGTTCGTGATTCACTTTTCCAGCCTCAATGACCCATGTCATTTTCTTCAAGCAACGTCGCGCACATGTTCGTCCCTTTTCAGTTCGCTAGGTCCAGCCGATCAATACCTAGTTCATTCTTCCTCAGTTCACGGCAGTTCAATCGCATAAGCCCAACTTGTTTTTCAAGGATTCGTACTAGGTCCAACTGATCCAACCCCGATTTATGGCGTATCCAACCCAACATGTCTCTCTTCTGCTCGGTTCTTCATCTCTTCAGGTCGTTAATTCATCTCGTGGAGATTGTTTCTTGGTTTCATGAAAAGGTATGAGAGGGTTATTTTGGATCTGCACACTGTTAGCAGTTCGTGCTCGGTTGGTATTAGAGAGATGCCATCAATCTTCTACTATGAACTCTGGAATTTGCGGATTTAGATTGTGTATCTGTTTGCACGAATTGGGTTTTTCACATGGGCCAAGCCTGGGCCAGTTCATTCAAGATAATATTTATATAGCCCACTGTTCACAATTTTATGCCATTTCCTACCAATACATTTCCTTGTCAGTTCACGAATTGTTTATCTGGTTCTGTGTGTTAAAATCAATTGGTGACAACTCATGTTGTTCATGGTAGTGTTTACAGTTGATCTGGGTCTAAAAACAACCAACGCTTGTTAACTTAGCTCATGATGGGGTGATTTGGACCAACGCTCTGACATCAGTTCGCTCCCAAGTCTACCTTAGCCACAATTCGTCATGGTCCTACTGTAGCGACCTATAGATCGCCCTGTTTTCAGAGTCAATTCCCTTAAAGTGGATTGTGTGAACGCTCATTATTCCAGCTCGTACTCATTCATGTCCATTTTTTGTATGCAAGTAAATGTCCCTAAAACGAGATAATTCTCCTTGGAATAAAAATGAAGGTCTCAAATGCCAACTATGGACTAGAAAGATTTGAGTTTCCAAAGACAGCGCCAATTTTTTTGAGAGAATTTTCTGGTTAGGGATTCTAGTGATTTTTAGAGAGAAGTAGAAATATGGACAAATGAATAGATTTTGTATTCTCCTCATTTAAGGGGTATATATATGTGTGACATCCTACGCGCGTGACAAGGTACGTATAAGCAACCTATCTATATCGTTACATCCGTAGTAAAATTGTACACGAATTAGTTTAAATAGAAAGCAGATCGTTACCAGCGTTACACATAAATAAAGGGAGGTCGTTATATGTAGGTCGCTCATGGAGAGTGAAGACCCTAATGACGTCGGGATATCACAATTTTCACCAAGTCTTGACATCCAAGACCTCAGAGTTTGTGGCGAAGTACTTTTGTTGACTGGATTATATGTTTTATCAAGCTCGTTGGGTCCAGATTTTTTTGTTAAGTCAGCTCTATATCCTCGCTATACCCTAGCGGAATACCTGTATCTATTAGATCGTATGTCTGTTACATATTTAATACCAAATATATATAATAGTAACAAGTTATTACTTAAGTGCATAAATTTTATTTAAACATATTAAAAATTTGAGAATAAAATTTTAATTACATGATATAAACATGCAAACTAATCCATGCCTTACATAATTCTAAAAGCTAGTTAAACAGAAAAAAGTGAATTAGATAAAAGAGAGAAAATAGAGAAAACTTAAAACATAAATGTTGAAGTTTATCTTCTTCTTTTTTGTCAATACGTATTCATTCCTTCTCGCCTACTAGAAGAATTCGTTTGGGAAAGGAAGAATTCCGAATTTCCTTTCATCTCTGTGCAGTATTATTCATTTCCTCTGGTGTTGTAGAGTTGGGTTAATTGGGGTAATGGCTACGCAAGCTAATCCGGTCACAGGCTTAATCATGGCTTCTGTTCGATCCTCTCATTCGAACCGCCTTGTACCCCTTAAATCCTCGTTCGTAAGTTATGGCGGTAAGTGCCCTTCAATTTTCACTCGTTTATTATTTATGGGTTCATCTAAATTTTCAATTTTGTTGCCATAGAACCACTTTATTCTATTATTGAGAGAAAACAGAGGATAACCATAGAAAAGCGACTGTGCTGTATTTTTTCGAGGAATATCTGTAGCCTTTTTACGTGCTCTTATTTGTGTTTTCTATTACTAGCCTAAGAAGATTTTAATTTTCCACCTTAAATTGAAGAATTAGTTCTTAAGTGTATATTGGGACCACTTGAATTTGATGGCCTTTGTTTGGATATGTTATGTCAAACAATAGAAGGATTGCATAATTCATATCCCATGTAATGACTATGACTGTCGTAGTGTGTTTTGCCTATTATACTTGGTATTTTAATGTGGCTTAAAAGGGTTTTCCCCCTCAACCTGTCTGCTTTTTTGCAGTGGGAGCACTGAAAGTTCCTAGTTTACAAATAGCTCAATCGAATAGATTAAGATGTAAGTCTTATGGTGGGGGTGCTCTTGGTTCTCAGATGAATCTTTTCACGCGCGTTGCTAGAGTTTTCAAGGTAATATTTTGAAGTATGTTGTGTGTAGTTTCGTATTTTTTGTTCTATGGAGTTATGCAAATTTTTTTTTTTCATAATGCAGTCTTATTTAAATATGATTGTAAGCTCATTTGAAGACCCTGAGAAGATTTTGGACCAGGCTGTCCTCGACATGAACACTGATTTGATAAAAATGCGCCAAGCAACAGCACAAGTAACTATCTCATGTTGATTTGTGTTTTTTCCCCTTCTTTTGTCTCTTAATTTGGATTTCAGATTCCCCCATTGTGTCATAACTTTTCTTTCAGTGTTTTCTGGACTGAAAATTTTACAACATAAAGAGATCAGGATGTAGAAAATAGTTTGAGATATAAAGAAATACTTACCAAATATATCTTATTTACGCGTTTCTATCCTTTTGAAGGTTTTGGCATCTCGAAAGCAGATAGAGAACAGATATAAAGCCGCACAACAAGCTTCTGATGATTGGTATTTCTTTTCATGGTATTTTCCCCCATTAATATAAGTATCACTATGAACTAATTTTTTTAAGGTCTCCTTTAAAATAGGTATAGAAGGGCACAACTTGCTCTTGGAAAAGGAGACGATGATCTTGCCCGGGAAGCACTTAAGCGGCGAAAATCATTTTCTGTACGTCTCTCTTAATAAATATGCATGAGGTGATTCAAGTTATATTTCATGGTATAATTTGTAAATATTTCGTAACACTTCTTGTTGGATACCTGCGCATGTTTAAAAAAAAACATTCACTTGAATTCGTGTTTTCTTTCTTTGCACATATCATTATCATGATAATGACTTTCAAATCTCTATGTGCATTATGATTATACATATAAATTCACTTTATTTATGTTTTCATTATTATGTGCTAATAACAGCTGTGGTTTTCACAGTTAAATTGCTTTTGTCTGCTAAATCAGCTTCCTGTATATTGTTGTATAGGAAAATGCCAATGCTTTGAAGGCTCAGCTTGATCAACAGAAAGGTGTCGTTGATAATCTAGTTTCCAATACAAGGGTGAGTTGTTAGCTTCTCTTTTTTTTTTAATAGCACGAAGTTCGTCTAAGTGACATTCTTATAAAGAGTTGAAAGAAACTTTTTAGATAATGTGAAAATGAGATTCTTTCAAAGTGTTTTTTTTTTTCCTTTTCCTCATATATATTGTGAGGAAACAAAATTTGGATCTCACTACAGCTAAATTAATGTACATGGAGTTTTTTTCATTCCTCTTAAAGCTTAGCAGATTGGTTTTTTTGGTCAACGTTTCAAGCTTATAAAATTGGTTATTGTTTCTCAACCTCGGTTTCCTCGTGCCTTTATGAAGGTTTCCACTTCATGTCTATTTCTAGCACAATTTGAACATAGTGGCCTAAGACTGGGCTCTTCCTGCAGTCTTAGCAAACATTAACCCTTTAGATGATGATTATGTGTTACTCAACGGTGAAACTTTCGTATTAATGCAGCTGTGTCAGTATTCAGTATCTTTGGTTGTCACTTTCTTCTTTGCTGGTTCTTAACGATGCAACCTATTTTTGGCTGTGACACGGTATACTCTGCTTGGCCAGAAGGTCTGAGCTCTTTCAAGTTAATAAAGAGCATGCTTGAGGAAAAACAATTTAGGTTTCTCTAGGTTATGGCCGATTTCTTTGGGGAAGAGAGATGTTCCTGAGTTCATATTCAAGCATTGTTTCAGAAGATTAATTTTTTATTCTATTTTATTTTTTCTTCAGCTTTTGGAGAGTAAGATACAAGAGGCAAAATCAAAGAAAGATGTTCTTAAGGCGCGAGCTCAGTCTGCAAAGTTTGCACCAAGCTCTCTCTTTATATTTGTTTTGACCCTAACCTATATATATATATATATATCCATACGAACTTGTACTAAATCCAGTGATTCTTTTAGGACTTCAACCAAGGTGATTGAACTGGTTGGGAGAGTTGACACCAGCAGTGCCCTTGAAGCTTTTAACAAGATGGAGGAAAAAGGTCAAATTAATAGATATCAAATTTAGTTTCATGCATTTGTCCATTAACCCCCCCCCCCCCCCCCCCCTCATTTTGACCATTAGCAAATCCTTGTTATGCATCAACCAATTGTATCATTTAAAAAGAGAGACTCGCTTAACTCTTCTTTTTGAGCAATTATGACATTTCTCATCCTTGCAGTGTTGGCTATGGAGTCTGAAGCTGAGGCTTATAATGAATTAACAGCTGACGACCTTGAGAGCAAGGTACTCTCTCTCTCTCTTGGAAATTTGACAAAACAGTTTTTTTCCCCTGTGTGTGTGTACTTATCTGTATGAGAATCAATAATCCTTTTACATTGTTGACAAATCAGAAAGAATTTAATTGATTTTCTTGTTGAGGACGTAATTAATAATTTTGTACAAAAAAGCTTCCTGCAAAATTATGACGATTAATTGACAATGCCACGAAAGGAGTCTCTATAACAAGTAAATGAATGAACGAGCATGACATGAACCGGTTAACAATTTTTTTCTCTCTTTGGGCAAGTAGCATTTGAAGCAAATTATGATGTTTGACATTCTTATAGAAGTCACATTGAACTCAAATTAATTATTAAACATACCATGAGTCCATTTCAGTTCTGCATCCCTTAAGTGCTCATGATTTGAGTGATATTTTAATTTTTGAATCACACTGAGGGTGAGCCTAACGTAGATTTGACCCAAAACAAAACTTTATTTCTATCCACCAATTCCAACAGTTTCTGATAGTATAGCTCTTTATCTGAACTGATGATTATAGTAAAAGTGGGGTAAAACTTTCTATCTCGTACAGTTTCAATTACTAGAAGGGTCGTCTGTGGACAACGATCTTGAGAGCTTGAGAAAAGAAATGTCAGGGAGGTCACAGGTAATTGCATTTCTATTCACTAGTTAGAAAATTGATATTGATGGACACTGTTGTTACAGCTCATTTCTGTGGTCTACTAAATTAAATTATACATGCATATAGTAAGCATGATATCACTTTACATCTTGATAAGTTAGTTGTAACGGTACAAGGCCTTGGGTTCAGTCTCCAAACTTCTACCAGCAAAACTTTAGGATTGTTTGAATCGAAATATTACAGCTCAAGAAGCCAAACTAGTAGTACTTCTCTTTTTCTTCTTTGATATGTTCTTGTTCAGACCATTCTCGGGAAAAATGATCGAAAAAGAAAATAGCCCTAATTGTTTGTCTGCAAAGGGGGGACCTAAAGATTCCGTATTGTGATTCTCTATCTAAGAAAACGTAGATAAGATGTGATTTACATTCTAGATAAAACTGAGAGTGGTTTGAAAGACATTCTGTAAGTAATTCCTGTTTGATGCATTTAATTTTCTATTACATCTCGTTCATGCTATTCTTCTACTGGTTGCTCAGAAAGGGGAGCTGCCGCCCGGGAGAACTGCAGTTCGTTCAAATACAGTTTTTCCATATCGAGAGTCGGAGATCGAGATGGAGTTAAATGAACTAAGGAGAAAGGCAAATGACTTCTAGACCTATCTTTCCATTTATGTGCTTTTACAGTTGACGTTTACGGGTAGACGATATACTCATGAGATTGTCTTCTCAAACCTCTTTTTGTTTTCTTTAATGATTTTACCTGCAACTGCTTATCAGTCAGGATTAATTACAAGTGCAGGCCTGTTAACTATTTGAAACAATTTACCTGATATAGTTGAAAATATTATTCTGCTAATGATTATTTCCCAATTAGATTAAAAAGTAAATCATTCTTGTTAAGGTGCCTAATAATATGTTGAATATTACAGAATTTGTTTTTCTAACATCCAAGTCAAAATCTGAGTTTCTATGTAAGTGAAATATTTTTATTTTTATTTTTTAAATAAAAGTAAATTTGCAAGCTTTTCTACTTTTTTCTACGTCAATATCACTACAACTACCAAACAAATTAGTAAGTAGCATTTTAGTTCTGAATACTTAAATATGAGTTATGTTCCACGCATCATATTAGAAAATTTCAAGCTATATTATAACCAATTTTATTTTCAAATTTTAGTTTTCAAAATAAGCGTGGTTTGATAATTAATTCTATTTTTAATACACGTTTTATTGTTTTTTAAACTTAAAAAAAGTTTTGAAAATTATATTTCAAGTTAATTTTTTTTCCTAGGTAATTTTACTTTTTTGTTGTTGTAACTTTATAATTAATGAAAGAAGAAAACAACTTTTTTTCTAAATAAAATAAAAAATAGAAAAAAAATATTTAACACAAGAAATCAAAATTTGAAAACAGAACTATTTACTAAACGCGGTCTTATATGCTAAAATGTTCAGTTTATGATGAAGTATAATGGATTTAATGCCTTTTGTCCAAGCAATTAAAATCTAAACCATCATGGCAGCAAAACGATGAATGAGGCAATCCTTAGTTCATCATCACAAGTCCTCCATTTATTATTGCGACCATCTTTCTTGTTAAGTTATATTTGATATTATAATTCACTTATATTTCATTTTTACTACACTTGTATTATTTCACTTGTATTACACTTTCACTATTTCACTTGTATTATACTTGTACGATTTCACTTGTACTATACTTACTATTTCATTTGTACTACACTTACTATTTCACTTGTACTACACTTGTACTATTTTACTTATACTACACTTACTATTTCACTTGTATTACACTTGTTACAACTCGATAAATAGAGTTCTCTATGTACATTCTAAAACACATCAATACAACATTAAATCATTCTTTCTTCTTATCTCTCTATACTCTTCACATGGTATCAGAGCCTCTCATTTACCTCTAAAAATTCTATCAAAATTTTGCCTCTCTTCATCACAGCCAACCCGGCTCACCCTAACTCGGTTCACTCTCAACCTGGCTCACCTCAACTCGGCTCACCCTAACTCGGTTCACTCTCAACCAGACTCACCTCAACTCGGCTCACTCCAACCCGGCTCACCTCAACTCAACTCACTCCAACCCGGCTCACCTCAACTCAACTCACTCCAACCCGGCTCACCTCAACCCGGTTCTAGGCTTGTTTTCAACTCCTCTTTTCATTTTTAAGGATATCTCCTTTATATTGTTTCTATATATTTGTTTTATATTTCCTCCATTATTTCGTTAAAATTGACCGAAATGATGTCCCAAAATCAATCTCTATCACCCTTGATGATACTAACTACCTATCATGGGCACAAGCAATTAAAAGTTTCTTTAAATGACGCAAGCTATGGCGTTTCACAACTGGTGATATCTCTATACCCATCCAAGAAACCATTGAAAACAACTCCTTATTTGTTGACCACCTTGAAGACTGGGAGAGTAAACACCATCAAATTATGACCTGGTTCCGTAACACCACCTTACCCTCCATCCATGGTGAATTTGGGTGTTTTGACACTACCAAAGAAGTTTGGGAATTTCTTGAGGCTCGCTTCACTACAACAGATTTGACCAACCAATATCAACTTCTAACAACTCTTCATACCAAACGTCAAATGACTGATCAAACCATTAACCAATTTCTCTCTGAAATGCATACTATTTGGGATCAACTCGCTCTCTCTGAACCAACTTGGATGAACAAGATTGATGTTGAGATGTTTGCAACTTACCGTAATCACCAGCGTCTTGTTATTTTTCTCATGGCTCTCCATGATCGATTTGAACCTGTTCGGGCTTCCTTATTCCATCAGAGTCCTTTTCCATCCTTAGATACTACTGTGACCGAGCTTCGCTCTGAAGAAACTCGAATGGGGGTTTTCAAAGTTCATCATATAGATTCTATTCTTGCCACCCCCTTTTATCGCCCTAAAAGAGGTTCAAAAGAGGACTTCAAACATCAAGGTTGCACCTACTGTCACAACCCCAATCATGAGCTTCTTACATGTCCCATTCGGGTATGTATATATTGTCACAAGAGGGTCCATGACACTTTAACAGAGATTGCTTTTGGAATCCCTCTCAACATGCTTCAGGTAAAAATAGTAACTCATCTATCACTGCTGATGTTTCTGAGGATAATCATGACAAATTTACCTTCTCTACTCAAGAACTTGAAGGTCTTCTTAAACATGTTCTCTCACAATCTAGTAATCCTCCTCCTACTGCCTTGTCTCTCACATCAGGTAAATCTTTATGGTATTTTGATTCTGTTTGTTGTAACCATATGACTCATGATACTTACATTTTCTCTCCCACACAATCTTCCATCTCCAAACCTTTAATTCAAACTGCCAATGGTTTACATATGCATGTTAATGTTGTAGGACAAGTTTCCACATCTTCTATATCACTTTCTGACACCTTTCATATTCCCAACCTTACTCTAAATCTTATCTTTGTTGGTCAATTATGTGAACTTGGTCTTACTATTACTTTTTCCTCTTTTGGTTGTCATGTGCAGGATCCACATACAGGACAGATCCTTGGGATAGGTCGTAAGGTTGGAGGATTATTTGAACTTATTGACCTTCATCTACCCAATTCTCCTCATACTTCTGTTGTTGCTTCTACTACTCCTGTCAACCTATGGCATGCTCGTCTAGGCCATACGTCTATAGGACGTCTTCGTCCCTTAGCATCTTCTGGTAAATTAGGATATGTTTCTATTTTTGATAATGTAAATTGTTTGCCTTGTCAATTAGGAAAACAACCTTACTTTATGTTTTAATAAAAGTGATTCTACTTCTGTCTCCCCTTTTGACTTAATTCATTCTGATGTTTGGGGTTCATCCCCACATCCTACTATGGGGGGATGTGTTTACTTTGTCATTTTTATTGATGATTATTCAAGATTCACATGGATTTTTCTCATGAAACATAGATCTGAATTACCCAAAATTTATTATGATTTTGCCCAAATGGTTAAAACCCAATTTTCTCAAAATATCAAAGTACTTAGAGTTGATAATGCTATGGAATATAAAGAAACAAAGTTTTTAAATTTTCTTTGACAAAATGGGACTCTTTCTCAATATTCTTATCCTGGCACATCTCAACAAAATGGAAGAGCTGAGCGAAAACACAGACATATTCTTAATACTATTTGCACTCTCCTCATTTCTAGTTCTTGTCCTGAACGCTTTTGGGGTGAAGCAGCTCTTACAGCTGTTTATACCATTAATCGTGTTCCCATGCCTATTATTCACAAGCAATCCCTGTATGAGCGTCTCTATAGTACTTCTCCATCTTATGAACTGCTCAAAGTGTTTGGTTGTGCTTGTTTTTTTCTTCTTCACCCTCATAAACGCAATAAATTAGAACCTCGTGCTCGCCTTTGTTGTTTCTTAGGGTATGGAATAGAACACAAAGGCTATCGTTGTTGGGACCCTATCTCTAAACGATTACGCATCTCTCGTCATGTCATTTTTGGGAACATAAAATGTTTTCCTCTATTTCCTCATTTCATGTCTCATCTCCTACCTCACTCTTATTTTTTAATGACCCAACTATTGATTTATTTCCTCCTCACATTGCTCCATTACCTTCACCATCGAATACTACGGCTTATCTTGATGTGTATGCTCCTTCTGTTGATCCTACCATAACAACATCTTCTGAAGACGAACTACCTGATTGTCCAGAGTCATCACTTCGCCGTTCTACTCGTGTAAGTAGTCTTCCTTTTCATCTTCGTGATTACCAATATTTCTCTACTATTTTGTCTCATCATGAACCCCAAAACTATAGAGAAGCTAGTTCTAACCCTCATTGGCAGCAAGCTATGACATATGAAGTACAGGCATTAACAAAAGCACATACATGGGATCTTGTTGATCTTTCATCTAATAAATCTTTGATTGGTTGTAAGTGGATTTTCAAAATCAAAACTCATTCAGATGGGTCTGTGGAACGATATAAAGCTCGTCTGGTTGCAAAGGGTTTTACACAAGAATATGGAATGACTATAAAGAAACTTTTGCACCTGTAGCTCGCCTCACCTCTGTTCGAAGTATCATTGTTGTTGCTGCTGCCCGAAATTGGAACATGTTTCAAATGGATGTCAAAAATGTTTTTCTCAATGGAGACATAACTGAGGAAGTTTATATGAAACCTCCTCCTGGATACACCCATTCACCTCATCAAGTATGCAGACTTCGTCGTGCTCTTTATGGCTTCAAACAAGCTCCTCGGGCTTGGTTTGCCAAATTTAGCTCTACACTTACTAACTTTGGTTTCACTTCCAGTTCTTATGACTCTAGTCTCTTTATTCGAAAGACTCCCACTAGTGTAACACTTCTACTTTTTTATGTAGATGATATGATCATAACAGGGAATGACTCTAATGAAATTATTGATCTCAAGTAGTTTCTGAGCCATCAATTTGAAATGAAAGACCTTGGTCGTCTCCACTACTTCTTGGGCCTAGAAATCTCATGTGATTCTCAAGGATATTATCTCTCTCAAGCAAAGTACTCATATGATATTCTTAATCGGGCTGGCCTTACTGATCGCAAAACTGCATCAACACCTCTAGAAACCAATGTCAAACTTACTCCATTAGATGGTACTATTCTTTCAGATGCCACATTATACAGACAACTAGTAGGCAGTCTTGTTTATCTCACAATCACTCGTCCTGACATTGCCTATGTTGTTCATCTGGTTAGTCAATTCATGTCTGCTCCACGGTCTACCCATTATACTACGATTCTTCGCATTCTCCGCTACATCAAAGGCACCATATTTCACGGTCTCCACTTCTCCAACAAGTCTAATCTTCTTCTTTCCACCTACTCTGATGCTGATTGGGCAGGTGACCCAACTGATCGTCACTCTACTATTGGATATTGTTTCTTTCTTGGAAACTCTCTCATATCTTGGCGAAGCAAGAAACAATCCCTCACTTCTCGATCCAGCACTGAAGCTGAATACCGTGCTCTTGCTGACACCACTCAATAACTTCTTTAGCTCCGTTGGTTACTTGTTGATATGGGTGTTCTCCAACCAACTGCAACTATCCTATATTGTGACAATCAGAGTGCTATTCAGATTGCTCACAATAATGTATTTCATAAACGAACAAAACATATCGAGATTGATTGTCATTTTGTTCGTCAACATATTCTTCAAGATACTATTTGTCTCAAATCAATATCATTCATAGATCAAACAGCTGACATCTTCACCAAATCTCATCTACCAGGTAGATTTCAAGAATTAGTTTCCAAACTCAAGTTGATTGTTTCTCTTCCTCCTTGAGTTTGAGGGGGGATGTTAAGTTATATTTGATATTGTAATTCACTTGTATTACACTTGTATTATTTCACTTGTATTACACTTTCACTATTTTACTTGTACTATTTTACTTATACTACACTTACTATTTCACTTGTACTACACTTGTTACAACTCTATAAATAGAGTTCTCTATGTAAATTCTAAAACACACCAATACAACATTAAATCATTCTTTCTTCTTATCTCTCTATACTCTTCACACTCCTATGTTCATCGTCACCACCAGTTCGCAACAGCAATTCATCCATCCATCAATCTTCCTCATTAGCAATTTGATTTATTCGGCTGCTAGGTTTTTACCTCAATCAACTTATTTGAAAAAAAAATTACTAATTCAAGGT
This sequence comes from Hippophae tibetana, assembly GCA_037013495.1. NCBI lineage: Eukaryota > Viridiplantae > Streptophyta > Magnoliopsida > Rosales > Elaeagnaceae > Hippophae > Hippophae tibetana. Next base: position 22,795,603 of record CM072802.1, on the reverse strand, counting down.
AACCCTCCATTTCCTTCTCCTTAATTGATATCCTCTCGCTTCATTGCTTCCAAGCTTGGTAATAATTGATTCTGTCCAGATCTCGACACCAACTGAGTTCTGTCATTGCGATGACTTATGCGAGAAGCACTGATTTCTTTGGACTCACCTTCCAACCATAGTGTTGGTATCAATTTTCTTTGCTAGCTAGTTCTAAAAATCCATTGATTTTATCACCATTTTTGTGCTGATTCCAATTTTTTTTTCTACACCACATTTAATCTTTGAGATATGGCTTTCAATCCCTCTTTGATTTTTTATCACTTCTCATAGTCCCGTTTCAACACTTTATATCATTTGGTAGAGTTATGAAAGATCTAATGGATTTAATTGAGAACTTTGGCTTCATATTAGACATTGGCTATTTGTTTGATCTATTGATAGTGGGTGAGCCAATTTCTCATAATAGGTCTATCGGCCTTGATATTCATCATCAAAACTGGAACAAGCTTTTAGCCTCAATTTGAAGAGTGATCTAAGTATGTCTTATTCTAGTATTTGGTTTGATCCTACCCCTGTCTGGATTCAGATGTGTGACCTCTCTCTGAATTAGAGGGTGGATGCTGTTGTTGGAAGAATTGTTGGTTTTATTGATGTGGTATTTGAAGTGGTTAAATTTTCTTGGTGTATGAGGACTTTTAGTGCCAGGTGGGATTCAAGCGAACATATTTGGGCAATGGCTAATTTTGGAAGGATGAGTATATTGGTTTTGGGCTTGGCTTGCTTAATATTGATTTTTTCATATGTAACCATGACTTCTGGGTAGATAATTAGATGTTGGTTGTGGTATATTTGTTGGATTTTATATTGGTTGATAATGTTTGTGTTAACTTGAAAGTTTTTGAATGTTATTTACTTATACTTTATACTATGTTGGATTAAGTTAGTAGATTTTGTGAACCGTTTTCAAAGTACTTGTTACTAGTACTTACTGCTAGACATCTTGTTCTTGGAATCCTTGGTTGACCATGATAATTGTTGATGCCCTTGTTAATTTTTTATTTTAATTTATTTTCATATTTTTCTAATTCTATAAATATGTTCATTAGAGCATTAAGTAACATTAATACATGTTGGAATTTATTAACGACGAATTTATTTTTTTAATAACAATTTACTAACAACGTCGAACACTCGTTTGTTGAGAGTACATTCTGAATATAAAAAGCTCACCGTCTCCAAGAACGTACCTACGCTGTGCCAATTATAGGCAAAAATCAGTCACACATAAGCAAGACTGATTTATCATATACCAAAACAGAACGACCTATGAAGGTAGTTTCCATCTTTGTAAACGTTGGTGGATGTAGAAATATAGTTGAGGGAGGCACCCACATCAGATAAACATAGCTCAAGATTAAGAAAAAGATGTGTATAAGCATTAGTGACCACAGCGAGGATTAAAATATGCAATTTGAGTAAGTAAATTTGAATTAATTGCATATTGCAAATTTTGCAAAGCTAATTTCAATAATATTCTAAGAAAATTGTGAAACTTTAAAAAAAATCACAACTGCTAAACTTTCAACAAAAATAACACTAATAATTTTAATTGTAATATAATTGAATTATGTTCAATATTAAATAGTCTAAATAATTATAATTTAATTTAAATATTTAAAATAAAATTATATACCAAATTTTTTCTTTTTATTTTTAATATAAGAAATATTTAAAGTAAATACAAAAGATGTTGTATTTATAATTGCACGTTTTAAAGGTAATATTTTTATTTTTTTTTTTAAAAAAATGTTTTGAACAAATAAATCATGGCTTCTATTTTCTAAACACAACAATAGGCTTCAAATACAAAATACTTATTTCCTTTTCTTGCTAAATTTAAGTATTTAATATAAGTAATATGTACTTTAAAAGCAGCAATTTGAATAAAAAGGGTTCATCTACACTAATAATCCCTATATCCTTATTTTTACATTAACTTATTTTTTTAATAATTTAATCTTCTTATTATTTAATTTAAATTTCAACCCAAAAATTGAAATCAAATCAAAATTAAACCTCACGAGTCAAAATTGCAGTCGTTTTGAGGGTTAAAATAACCCAAATTAAATATTTAGAAGTTTTTATTTTTATTTTCCATAATCAAAAAATCATAATTACTTTCATTTTTAATTGGGCATTAAAATAAATAAAAAATATGGGGAAAGAAATACAAAGCTGTATAAGACAGTTTTTCTCACCCTATGACCATCCAGGCGTTTCCACAGAAATCGGGGGATGATGGACCATAAACTAAAGCAGTATAAGATGTTGGATATAGGAGTGTGAATCAATAACCACTTGGACATACAATAATAATTCAAGAATCCGAACTTAATTGCCAAAGACATATCGGAGTTCTGGAGCTATAAATAAAGACTTTGGAAATTATTAAAAAAAAACTAGAGGTTATAACAATAAAACTAACACCAGAACGGAATTCAAATGGTCGGAGTTCAATATTAAAGAAATCCGATTGAACAGAGTTAACTTAAATAGCACTCAACTAGACAGTTCAATGAAAAAAATTTGGAACGGGATTTCTTTGTAATAAAAATATTATGATTTTAAATATAAATGATGTTATTTTTGTAGTTGCAAGTTTTAAAATGTGTTATAAATGTTGTCATCCAAGATATTTTATTCTATTTCATAACCACACAACATTCAATTATACCAACACCATGATTCTCTTGTGAATTTGCAGTTATCCCCCTGCTTCAATCATGGAAACAAGTGTGCTCAATTAACAGCACAGAAAGTTCCTTGCGACAGAAGGTATCTGAATACTACACCCAGCCTTCTCCTTTTTTCTCAACCCATGCAGAATAGTCATCGAACACAACATATATAATTGAGATAATCCACCAAGCCTCCAACCAAATTTAAGGACATCGGTGCAGTGATCAAAATTACAGCCGAACAGTAAGTAGAACAGAAAATACAAATAACTGAGAAATACTGTAGAACATACCTCCCAGACATACCTCTTAAAATGAAGTTGAGAAAATCTAAGCAGCAGTCCTCAAGTCCACAAAAGAAAACAGCTCAACTCCCCAAAACAACATATTTAGGAACAAACATAAAATATCTTTTTTTACTACACAAGTTTCAACACTGACCTAGAAAGATCCCAAACCTCCATCTCCCTTGGCTTTCCAGAACATCACCTAGTATCGATCATAACGCCTGACAAGAAGAACAGGTAAGGTTAAATAAAACCATCCACATTAGGCAAACACTAGAGAAAGTATTTGACAGGAAAAGATGTACCTGTGGCGATCATAATCTCTTGAACGCTCCCTAGACCTTGAGCGCGACTTGCGGCGACTTCTTGAATCATAGCCACGAGAACGATCATAATCCCTATCAGGTTCACGTTCCCGATCGTATCCACGATCATGATACCTATCACGATCTCTACTCCTGCGATCATAATCTCTCCCCCTGTCACGACTCTCTCCTCGTTCACGGTCCCTACTTGGCTCCCTGACGCGGTCCCTACTTCGTTCTTTTGGCCTGATTTCAAAAATTTACAAAGCAAAATACAAGAAAATTGAGTAAAGCAAACATGAACTGGTGCTGAACATTAGACATGAGAAACAAATAGATACATGCCAAGAGTTACCTCCTGTCATCATGTTGATCAACCTTGCGGCTCTTGTTTCTCTCTTCCTGAGAAATCATTTACCAAGAAAGTACCATTGAAGAACCTCTATTATTCAAATTACATGAAATTTCAAACAGATCGATGGAGATAACCAATCTATAAGTTAAAGTTTAATTGTACTCTGCAGTTTTCGAGTGTCTGAAAATCTGACTCGGACATTTCTTAAATTGATTATAGCATTTCCCTCAAATTGAAAGGGGATGGGATATGATATTATCAATGTGCCATAACAATATCCATTTTCTTTATTTTTCAAGACCTGTAACCACCTCTAAAATAGATCTGGCTGGATGTCTAAATGATCTTGGCTGATGTATAACATTGTATACAAAGAGAAACATTCTTCCGATCTGTACAGATCAGCTTTAGACATGTGTCCATGCTTAAGAGTTCAAACTATCTAGTATTTACATAATACTAAAATATAACAGAATCTCAGTAATGGTCCTTCCCCAAGGATAGAAAAACTCACAGATGAATACTATGAGAACCTCTAAAGATTGAAAGATTATACCAGCACCTGAACCAAATATTCATAATATAAATTTAAAAGATATTTCAAATGTGAGAGGTGAAGTAACAAAATCTTAAAGCCTATGACAATTGAGCACCTTATATTATGTGTTCTCTACTTTGTTAAAGTTGTAAACGGATGTAATACTTGACAAACTAGTAGAGATTTCCAGTGCAAAGATTTCGAGAGTAAAATAAAGCATAAGGATATGGACTGTCATACCTGCAGCTCTGCCAACTTCTCACGGATTTGCATGTAACCTAAATGAAGCTTGCCCCCAAAATGATCAGCTAGACGACGATCACTAAAAGCAACAAAGAAAGATAAAATGGTTCACTCTTAAACATTAAAAGTTTCATAAGATATTAATATGGTTGAACAGAAGTCCCATAGTTTCTTATTGATCTACAAGCATAAAACAGAAAAAGACGCACATTCTTTAGCTGCAAAAGTTATCCTCGGTAAAACTGGGCACAAGAGCCTGCTGGTGACAAGGAGGTATAATTGCTGGGTTAAAGCTGAAGCACTTGAAACCCCAAATACCAATTCCAATTCTCCCTCAAAAAAGCTAAGTATCTATAATGGATATAAATGATCATATTTTACCTGTCATAAACGCTCAAAAATGCTCCACATATGTCACAAACTCGTAGTTTTTGATCAGTCTGTAATCATATCCAAACTACAAATAAGAATTGCTCCAACAATAAACCATGCATTAAAAATATAAATAATTAAAGAGTGATGATATTGTCACAATAAAAGTACATGAAACATCCATTTTACCCCTAGTATTAATTACACCCTAATGACAATACTATTTGATAAAATTATCATTAATAAAATATTCTTGTGACAATAACAATTTACATTGTAGCAATATCGCTATTCTAATTATATCATATGTTTCTGTTTATCCAGAAAAACCTTACCAACAGTAGATTTCATAATATTCTACCTTTGAAATATACACATGTTTTAATTGGACAATTTAAGACGAAGAATCTTGATTGGCCTTCCCCATTTTTTTATGTTTTATAGACTACATAACTATTTACTATGACTTGTTCTCATTTGAATTTTGAAGTTTTAAAAGCTAAAGAAATGGATGAAAATAAAAAAACTCACAATGCGCACATCAGCAGCTGTATACTTAGAGGAATCCAAGACAGGCTCCTGCCTGGCAGGCAACTGGAGTATAAAACAAAAACAAATTAGCAATGAAAACATAACTGCAAACAGAATCACAAGCAACTATGATTGAAAACTACATTAAGAATAAACATGTTAGTATTATTTTAACATTAAGAAATCATAACACAAAAAAGGCACACACCTTCTTTAGTGCTTCAGCCTCTTCCAGTGCTTTTTGCGCCTCGTCAACCATTCCCTGCTCACCTGAAAAAACAGAAACCAAAAATAATGACTCAAAGTAACTAGGAAGCCAATATGGCAGAAGAGAGGGAAGAACAGGGATTTTGATTACATTATTCAACTGAATTTCTGAAAATAAGTAGAAATCATAAAATACTTCTTAACTCACAAGAGCCAATCAACTTAGACACATACCGTACACCGACTCCGTACTGTTGCAATCTATTCTATTTAGGAAATTATTTTGAATTAAGGAACATGTGAAAAGTAAGATTTTTTTTCCAAAAGTAATTATATCTTTTTTAAAGCCAAGGACGGACATAATTATGCTTCCAGGAACCTCTTCTAAAGCTTCAAAAGTTAATGTACAAACTACGATAGCAACACAGAAATAAGAAAATAACCAATTACCACATTAACTCTTTTCGAACAATAACTTATCAGCCAATTATGTCCACCCAAACCTGAAGCATTATTTACTTACCAAGATCCTCTGCCTTCTTCAGCTTCTCATTTATCATTTCCTGAGTACGGGCATCCGGAGCAGCTACAGGAAAGGGTGCCAAAGCTGGTGGATTTGGAAGAGGTTGAGGTAAGGATGCTCTATCCTTATTGAAGGCATCCAAAAGCAGCATGGACTGCACCAAACCACATGCATGGAAGTTAGAATGTGATCAATGAGCAACAATATATTAAAATTAATATTTTGAGGCAGCAGTTTTATATAAATTAGTCTGACAACCTACTATGTACCTGCTGGTCTGCTCTTTTAGTTCGAAGTTCTTCCACCACCTCAAGTGCACGGATTTTGTGATCTGTCTTGCCTTCAAGATCTGCAGATATGCACCAATTTATAAATAACAAAAAATTAGCATCTAGACACAGCAAGGCAGCATAAAATATTTATATGCTTTTAGAAATATAGGTTACCATATTTATCAACTTCTTTCAACTTCTCCTTTATCTGCTTTGACAACTCAAGTATTTCCTGTGACTGCAATTTCAAAGTGAAAATCAAAAGATTATCAACAAACAAAGCGATTGATAATGCACTATGCTTTAAAATGAAAAAAAATATAAAAAGAAAAGAAAAGAGACTCCACAGAACATAAGCATCCAAACAGAACCATCACCTGAGTAACTTCAGAGACAGAAATCGCAATTGCAGCTTTTGCATCCTCATCCTCCAGGCGCTTAAGAGCTCTAGCAATTTTTCTATCGCACTCAACAATGAGTCTATCTATGACATCCTCCAGGTCTCTATCATAGTTGTCAGTTCCTTTGGTTTTAGCCTCATCATATCTAGAAGAAGTCAAGAACCAATACCAAGAAAAATAAAAATTTAACAATGACATGTGCCTTTATGTTTTATTTATGTTAATATCTGAAGAGGCCAGTTGAATTCTAAACAATTGCATCCACTTAATGTTTAAACAGACACAACTAATATCAAGTATATAATAACAAATACTTGGAAGTAGTCATCTCTTTTAAATTTCATTTTTCATGAAATACTCCAGTCGTGCCCAAAGGATATGACACATGTATGGGTACTCGACACTCCAAATACGTGTACATTTACAGAAAATTAAGAAAAATAGCTGCTTTCAACACTCAAATGCATACCCAAAAATGCACACTTCAAACAAGTCCATGTAACAAATGACCTTATTTGAACTCATGCTTTCTGGAAGAAATGTACATAAAATATAATTTTCCTTCCCTGGATATGACAAACAATATTACTTTACTTCAATATGGACTTTTTCATTAAAAGTAAAAGGTATTTCAACAACTATATTAACATAGCACGTGTTTTACGTAATTAAACCACAGGTAAAACATCGTCAAAATAACTTATTCTACATTAATTGCATAACTGTAAACCATCTCATGGTTCAAATACTGGATAGAAGAAAACGAAAATTATATCTCTAAAGAGCCTTTGCACAATTCTGATATCGATGACAATGTTGATAAGTAAATGGAAAAGTTAAAACAGTAAGATATCTTCTTAAGAGTTAAGGATACTCTTTCCTCAGCTGTAAGGAGTGAACCTTTGGACACGGCCCCATATCCATTTTCTGAATAAAAGCAAATGGAGAAGTACTTAGTGCAGAGAAATACACAAATGGAACAGCCCACTAGCAGATAAAAGCAAGCACACATGCATACCATGAATATCTGTGAGTTTTTTCCTTAAACACCAAATTGAAAATAAAACATATACAAGAATCGATCCAATTCCCACAAGGGGCAAAAGGCTGCTTTTCCCGACTAAATTTCTCAACACAACAAGCATCCAATTAGACCATTTGTAGTCAGGCAATTTGAATAGAGAATCAAAAATTGTCAATAGTAAATCTACAAATGGAAAAACGCAAGCATTAACCACAGCCTGTTTGCAAAAACTAAAGCGAGATTTCATGTACTTAATGCCAGTGAATATAAAGGAGACAGTAGCTTCCCAATTTTCAGTATCACCGATAACCGTTAGCAGCACGATATATCATCTCACTCTTGTGAGCAATCGTCAAAAAGAACAGAAAAATATTTCGACAGTGTAGCAATTAAGTATTTTTAATTAGTAAATCTTAATATAAAATCATTTAAACTATTACCGTCAACTGGAAGAGCTCGTGAGGACAAAGCCCAACTAAGTAGAGACGACAGACATCACGATCATAGTACTTGCGGTTCACCTCGGTAACGTCACCGTTTCGGTTGGCACCCATGAGTTGGTCCAGCTGTTTCCTGATCGCATCCATTGGTATACTCTCTTCTCAGTTTCTATATGCGAGAGAAGCACAGTGACTTAGTTCTGCTGTTAGGGTTTTGCTATTGAATTTTGGGAGAAAATTTGCAATGCGTTTTTCAATAGAGATGCCAGATTTTGCTCAAATGCCCGAATCCCAACTGAATCCTATGGATTTCGGGCCACTCCTTTCCGTAAGTGGTCCTACATTGGGGCACATTTTATAAATCAGATATAACTGGGCTATAATTTGTACCGATACAATTATATGGGCCATTAGGCCCACGTGTTGTTAGTAAAAGACCGTCTCCAATTTTTTTAAATTTGATATATTTTTTAAAAGAAATCTCATCAATTTCTTATTTATTATTTAATGATAAACAAATAATTCAATCAATTTATTTAAATTAAAAAAATTAATCTAATTCGTCGTATTCAAATTAATTTGAATCGATAAATTTTATAGCTGAATCGAATTCAGATTAAAAATTATACAATTCATTTTAATTCGGATTTGATTTAGATAAACAGATTTTATAATTCGATATATTCGATTTAAATCGAATTACTATTAAATTATAAATTAACAAAATTTATTTTATAATATCTTATATTTAAACATTATACATACTATTATTATTTTAGTTGAATAATAAATATAAAAATTTAATAATTAAACAGAATACTTCTTATTTTTTTATTTTTTTATTATTGTGACTATAAATAATGATATTTGTTAAAAAAATATCAATTTAAAATTAAAATTTGTATATATTGTATTTTTTATATGACAATAATTTATAAATAAATTTTAATATTAATCTAACCTTATCCGATCGAAAAAATCTAATTTGATCATATTCATATTAATTATATCATTGGATTAAAAATCTTGAAATTCATATAAATCGAATCATATTTAAATTGACAAAAAAAATAGATAGATTACTAACCCCTATTATCTATTAATATATGTGTATACAAGATAGTTATTTTTTAATTATTTTTTTTCCAAATTTACATATATTTTTATCTATTATTACACTTATACTTTATATTAAGAGTAAGAGTTTACTAGTTTATTTTGTTTTGTATTTTATTTTCATTTTTTGAAACTTATTTATTAATCTCTCCCTTGTATATGGTACCCATGATAATATATAACAAATAATATAGATTGTAATTTTTTAACATTTTTAATATTTTTAAAATTTATTTATTATTTTTTTATCGTATATCAACGAGAGCACGCATAAGCAATATATAGTTATAAACCATAAAAAATTGAATTTTCTTTGAGATTTTTATTATTTTTAAGACTCTCTCATAAGTACATTAGGATATTAATATACCTAATAATATTTATATAAATAAGAGTAGATGGATTAGTATTTATTTGGTACTTTTTTATTTGATAATTTATATATATATATATATATAATTGTAAATATATATGAAAAATAGTTGATGGTTTCAAGGATAGTTGATTTGATTATTTATTTAAAAAGAATATTTTTTTTAATTTTTTTATATTATTTGATTTAAATATTTTATTATATACATTATTAATTTATATATTAGTTATTAATTAAATATAAAGTTAGAGATGTAAAAATTTAAAATGATTGTATGATCATTTATTAAGATAGGTTAATTATATTGTATCATGTGAACTTATATTTATATCAAGTTATGATAAAAAATATTTTTATATCAATTTAATTTATTTTTTAAAATTCCATAATGATTTTATGTTGGAGAGATTTTGACTTATATTTTAAATAAAAATATATATTTTCTTTATTTTCTTTGAATTTAGAAAAAAATATTTTATGATTATAATCCACATAATTCTATATATTTATTTTTTTAATAAAACGTACACTAAAATTTTAATTTTTTTATCAGATAAGTAAAAATTATAAGGATAAGATTTAAATTTGGATCAATGTGTGGGAGTGAGAGTCGTAGAATCCGAGTCATATAAATGCAATCACATTTATTATTTAATACGAAAAAAATTAATAATCTATTATATTTATTTTTATTAAAAATTAAATTTATTATATATTTTATTTATATTCATCATAAATTTATATCAAAAATTATATACTCATACTTTATTTAAATTAGATGACATATATATCTATTTTAATCTATATTAATCAAATTATTTTTCTTTGTTTATAATATTTTTTATGAATAACTATTTTATTAATGTATGAATAAGTATGTTATTTAAAAAAGTATATTGATATTAAATATTTAAGAATTAAAATTAATTAATATTTTTATTTTTTATCTTTATATTGAAGTTTTGATGTTATTTTTATAAAAATTATGATTTAAAATATATTTTTTACTAATTTATTCATATTTCAAACAATGAATGTAGATTTTATTTTATTTTTCTTTTACACAGGAGTAGATAGATTTGAAGCTTGTAATGCTTACTAAATATATTATTTACTATATATATAATGTTAATAAGTTTTGGTATAACGATACAAATCTTATTTAAACCTATTATAGATTTAAGAATCAAGTTCCCAATTATATGATGCGTGCATACAACACTAGGCCCAAAAATTAGTATATTTATAAAAGAGAGTTATTGTATATATATATTTATTTGGTAATTTTTTGTTTGATAATTTCACTTATATTTCTATCTATTATTATATCTATACTCTATATTAAGAGAGGTAATTAACTTGTTTATTTTGTTTTACATTTTTATTTTTATTTTTTGAACCATTTTTTAGTTTTATCTTTCTTTTATATAGTACCCATAAATAATACACAGTGACAAACCATGTATACTGCAATTTTTTAACATGTTTATTATTTTTATAACTCATTTGTATTTTTATATACATTTTTATTTTTATTTTTTGGAACTCATTTATTGTTATTATTTTCTTATATAATAAGAGTACGCATAAGTAATATATAGTCATAAATCATACATATTGGAATTTTATTTGACATTTTTATTATTTTTAAAACTCCCTTATTAGTGTATATATAAAAGAGAGTTAGTGTATTTATATTTATTTGATAAATTTATATATATTTTTATCTATTATTATATATACTAGAGAGTTGGTCCATTTATTTTGTTTAATATTTTTATTTTTATTTTTTAACTCATTTATTAATTTTCTCTCTGTTGTACAGTACCTATAAATAATAAATAATGACAAATCATATAGATTGTAATTTTTTTAACACTTTTATTATTTTTAAAACTCATTTGTATTTTTATAGATATTTTTTTTTAAACTCATTTGTATTTTTATAGATATTTTTTTTAAAAACTCATTTATTAGTTCTTTTTCCTTCTTATATATACAAGAGTACAAATAAGGAATACATAATTACAAACCATACAGACAAAAAATTTCTTTGACATTTTTATTGTTTTTAACATTCCTTTATGTTTTATATAAAAGAGAGCGGTTGTATTCATATAAATTTGATACTTTTTGTGTGAAATTTTTATGTGTATTTTGTATTATTATTATATCTATACTTTATATTAAGAGAGATAATTGGTTCATTTATTTTGTTTTACATTTTTATTTTTATTTTTTTAAACTTATTTATTAGTTTTTTTCTCTTTTATATAGTACCCATAAATAATACATAGTGACAAACCATGCAGACTGCAATTTTTTTACATTTTTATTATTTTTAAAACTCATTTATATTTTTATAACATTTTTATTTTTATTTTTATTTTTTTGAACTCATTTATTATTTATTTTTTCTTATATCAACAAAAAACATACATAAGCAATATATAGTTATAAATCATACATATTGGAATTTATTTTTTGGTATTTTTATTATTTTCTTCCTTATGTAAAAGAGTTGGTGTATCCTTCTTTATTTAATATTTTTTTATTTGACAAATATATATATATATATAACCATTATTATATATATCTATATACTCTTTTACGAAGGGGGAGTTGCTCCAAAAGTATTTATTTGTGTTTAATAAATATGGAGTAAATTAAATTGGCTTAGAAATAGAAATATAGAGAAAAACAAAAATAAGAAAAAATAAATATCAACTCACCAAATTTTTAACATATACAGAGTGAGGTGAAAAGACAATTAAAATTAATATTATATTTATACAATTTTTTTATTATTGCTACAATAAAATTGTATAACTTATCCATTACATTCACATAACTAATTAACTTCAATGTTATTATTGTTAAATAAAATTACATTAATGAATCCATATCGTAGCCCTAAAATAAATAGTAATATTGTTATATACATGAGACTTATTAATATTTGATTGGATATTAATTATAAAGAAGATATATTGAAGTAATTATTAAATAATTTGCTAATAATAACCAATTATATTATGATGTGTAAATTAATACATACATCAATCAATATGTGATAAAAATATTTTTTAAAAATAAAAGGTAACATAAGACAAAAATAAGGGCATGTAATGTTTTATGTTAAAAATATATTTACTTTTATAAAATGTTATTTTTAGGTAAGGAAGAGTATTCCTATAGATATTATGTATTTGTTAATTATTATTCTTTGTTTATAGAATAAAATATACAATATAATGAGTATTTATATATAATAATAAAAAAGAAAAAAATATCATGTTTAATAATTAAAATACACAATTTAAAAAATATAATATATATATATATTAAAAAGATTAAAATAACCATAAATCTAATCGCTTATTATTTAAAATATAATAATTAATAAAGAGATATTATTGATAAAACAATATTTTTTTTAATTTTTAAAATATGACTTCTAATTATTATTTATTATCTATTTTATTTTTGATTGTAAATAATACTTATATGACTCACAGACTTAGGTTTATGGCCTTATGTATATCATTTTATTTTTATATTAATAAAGCTTATCTTATAATTAAAATATGAATAATTTTGATTGATTTTATAATCTTACATCTATATATAAGAAAAAATTTATTTAGATATTATTTATTTAAGTATGACTTCAATTAAGACTTATAGCATATTTTAATAATTTATTTGTATCTAAAGGTTAAAGTAACCTCTTTTATTAGCTCTTATATGCTAAGCAAATTTGTTGGTTTTTATATAGTCATGAATAATTAGATTTTATATTCTTTTGTATGTTTAATAGAAATTGTATTTATTAAGTAGCATGTTTATTTTCCAATATGCTAAGAAATAAGCAACAATGATAACATATACAAAGATAAAATTTATTGTATTTATACAAGTAATTTTTGTTTTGCCTTTTTTCTCTATTGATAAAGGTAAATTTTTAACTAAACAATTAATTATATATGAAAGAGTACAACGCTAACACGTGTAGTCAAAACTAGCTAGTACCCTATACTAAAGAGAAACTTGACTCGTTTTTTTTTTTGTACTTTAAAAAAAACTTATTTATCCATAAATAATACATAGTAATAAACCATATAGATCGTAATTTTTTAATATTTTAAAAACTTGCTTATGTTTTTTTTAACTCATTTACTAGTCTTTTTCTTTCCTAAATCAACAAGACTACACATAAACAATACATAGTTACAAACCATTCAGATTGAATTTTTCTTTTACATCTTTTTTATTTTTAAAACTCCTTTATTTTTTTAGATCAAATCAAAAAATTATTATAACTTGATGCATGTTTGATAACTATATATTAAAATATAATTAGTATCACAATTATTCTAACCCCTTGTATTTTTAATTTAACATTTAATATAATTCTAACACAATTTCATGTATATTTTTAATATTATGTGTATCATTATTTTTTCTTATATTATCAAGAGAACTATATAACAATATGATTTGGTAAAAGCTTTTACATTATCATTGTTCTTTTTTAAAATGCACATAAATTTAAAGGTTTATAATTAAAGAAGTTTAAAAAAAGTATAAAAGCCTAAAAACAAAGGAAAATATTTTTTTCACGTCTATATATGATATATGTCACTATACAATTAGTCCATTATCAATAAATAATTTCACATTCTTAATATCAAATCAAATCTAACACTAACATAATACTTAATGAAGATAATGATTTAATGCATATAATATTACTCAAAAATAATGTTTTAATTATGCACCGTGGTTAGTATTTCAACATTCCATTTAAATCTTCACCTTTTTCTACCATTATTCATCATTTTCATTGATTTTTACCTCAATTTTTTTTATTAATTTTCATTTTTCCTTGCTTGCTTTGGATCTAGCAAGGTAGATGGGGCTTTTCTTGATAAAGGTTAGGTGTTTGGTTTCGTTGTCTAAGTATAGTTTGTTGCTTTGAAATTGTGTTTTCGTCCTTTCTATTAATTTAAAAGTATATTTGAAATAATGAATGTGATTTTTGTTAGTTTTTTGGTTTCTTGCTCGTCCCTTTTGTCATTTATGTTGAAAAGATTTTGATATTTATGTTTCAATTGTGCTCTATTTTCATAGTTATCTATATTGTTCTTTTTTATTTTGTGAATTTGATCTTATTGGAACTATCTCCCTATGAGTTTTAACCTTACTAAAATCGTCTCTCTTCGTGCATTTGATCCCACTGGAATCTTCTCTTCGTTAGATTGTGATTTAGTTTTGGTGGTTTTATGGTTGGGTTTGTTCTCACTAATGTTTTTTTCTGACTTTGTTGATATTTGTGGTGAAATTATTGTGGAGTAATACTGTTAATGTACTGTTTGATGTTAAGGAGTCGTGTTATTCTAATAGTGTGTTATACTTCCTAACTTTACAAATAAAAACAATGAACTATTTTATGTTCGATAACATACAAAATAATGTGTTTGAAAGATAAAAATATATAGTCATTAGTAGAAGAAATAGTCAATCATACTCATATGTGTTAATTGATTTGTTTAATTAACAAAGAATATATAACCTCACTAAATGTGATATTCATATAAAAAAGTGAATCAATAAATATCAATTTATATATTTAATAACTTAAATAATATGAGTAAACATAATTAACTTAATTATTATATTAATAAATTTTACACTATTATTAATGATAAAATTTGCATAATTGTTTATTGAATCATATTTATGTTTTTTTTATTAGGTTAGGAAACACAAAAATTAAAATATCGTGACAGAATGTTTAGGATTTAATTTAATTTTTTAAAGTTTGAATAATAAATTAAAAATCACATATATTTCTTCCTTAGATCGACCTTGGGAGTATACTTATCATTTTCTATAAAATTATTTGTGCACTTGCAAGAATTTTACAAATATAAATAAAACTATCCAAAAAATCGGTATTGCTAACCCGATGTCGGTCTTATGTCTCATCAATCCTTCAAAATAACTTTGTAAAATTCAAAGTAGTTAAGGACCATTACTCTAATTAGAGGATGGGAAACCTATTTTCTACTTTTTGAGGTTACAGTAAGATGTGATAGGGAGAACGAGCTTGGAATGATTGACAAGTCGATTAAGGATGGATAAGGAATTTCAATAGGTTCATCATCTAAACAACTGAATCTTAATTCCATAGAGACGAGATATTTCGACTAATCCCTGGCATTATAGGCTATATCGCAAGCACCAAACATTGATCGGATCTTCAAAATCAACCTCTATATAATCCATGCCTACAAAAAAAATTGAACACAAGTCCTAAACTATCAAGGAGCTCGCTGACACGAGGTCAAGCTTTGTTCAAATTTCCAATCAAAGTATGACATACTCGATCTCCACCCAATCACCCCATATGTTACATATAATATACAAACACTTGTTTTTCTATCCAGATGCACTATTGGGGAGTTTCAATATCAACAAGTGACCTACGAGGGCTTAGATGTACGCCTTTCATTTATCAAGATCATTTTTCTGAAAAGCTATACATATATCACACCTCCTTATTCGTAAGGTCTACTCAGTGTTCCCCTACAATAATGGAAAGACATAGTAGCATTCACCACTAGTTAGGTTTCACTTGGGTTGGGCTAATATCAAATGTATTCAATGCATAAATTATTATTCTTGGAAATGGATATCTGAGTAAAAGTTTAAATGTTACGCAATGAATTACCCACCATTATGCAAGAGGATCATCTACTTCACATAGGAGATTTATACATATGCTAGGAGAGTTATCTTGTTAAAAAAGTTGAAAGGTTTACTTGGTTCATAATTATTTCTTTAATTTCTCGAAATCAAAATAATATGGGAGTTAATATTTGGTATTATCCAGGTAGTCGGTACGTGACTTTAGCGACATGAGGTATCTCGCTTATATGGTGAATATGACTTTGTCGCTAAACACCCTGTATATAACGACTTGATCCTTGGAAGCAATCGATCCAGTTCTGATTAGAAGACTTGATAACCAATGCCCGATAAACAAAGACTCGATGACCAATACTTGATAAACAAAATTTGATGACTAAGACCTGATAAACAAGACGTGGCCTAAGTAGAAACAACCTCGTAATAATGATCTACCATTTTTTTGTAATCTTATCATATAAGGTATGCTATAACATATCTTGATCAGAGCACCCACCATTATAATAGTAACACCTACCATTTTATGTATATATATACCTTTCAATATTAATAAGAAATGAGGTAATTTTGGGATTTTTTAACATCTCTCTATAAATACTAACATATTAATAATTCTTCAAACAACTCTAAAAAACAAATAAAGACTAGAAACAAATCAAGTAAAAATAAAATAAATATAAATAAACAAAAATAAAAATAAAATATATTTTTTAATTTTTTTAATAAGAATTTCTAATTTTTTATTTTTTTATATATTTTTTAAAAAATCAACCTTTTTTATATATTTTTGTATATTTTATTTAATTTATATATATATAAAATAAATAAAAATTAATTTAACAAAAATTTCCCAACAACAACATCAAAAATTAATACGGTTCAAATGAACAATCAATTTAAACATTATTTTAAATTGTTAAAAATATCGTTATTTAATATATAGCAATTAAGGGTATTTCTTATAAAAGATTTTGAAAACTAACTCAGATTTATTAAAAAGGAATTTTATTTTGTAAATTAAGAATTAAATATAATAACTAAAGATTAATAAAGTTAAAAAAACAAAATATAAAGATTCAAATAAAAGAATGATTGCAATATTATTCTCTTCCGATGCATGTATTGTAAATCAACTTAAAGAAATTCAAAAACTCAATTTTTTTACTTTTTCTTAACTATCGTTGAATTAAAAAAAACTTTTAATCAAACTCTTGTTAATAGAGAACCTATAATAAGCTCTCAAAATTTATTATATCAAAAACATTAATTTTTAAAAGAGTAAATTGGATCAAAGTTAAACAAACAAGCTTGATTTAATTATCTTGTGTATTAATTCTTATTACAAATATTTTATCACTAATTATTTAAATTGATTAAGTGGTTATGTACTTAACCAATTAAATTAATTAATGATGAATCAATTTGATTTTTTAATTATACACTTAAATAATAAATATAAATTTATATAATGATTAAAATTGAGTATTAATACATAATCAAAAATAATAGTTGAATAAAATATAAATCTTATTAAATTACAATCCATGTATAGGACTTTGAAATCATACACAATCAATTATAAAATTAGCTATTCATAGAAAATAATAAATTAAAAAAATTATTCATGAAAACAATAAAAGGAAAGAAAATAAATTTTAAGATTT
Source organism: Hippophae tibetana (assembly GCA_037013495.1). NCBI lineage: Eukaryota > Viridiplantae > Streptophyta > Magnoliopsida > Rosales > Elaeagnaceae > Hippophae > Hippophae tibetana. The sequence goes on along the minus strand of CM072802.1, from coordinate 22,777,518 downwards.
TTGTTCTTGAATATGGTATTTAAATCTTTTAATTACCTCTTAAATCCTCTTCTTAATTTTCACTTCTTGTTTAATTCTATAATTCTGTATATCCATCTCTCTAAATATGTATTTTCATATTATATTCCTATATTTGTATGATTTTGTTTTATATTCACAAGAAATAAAAATCAAATTCGAATGTAAATATGATTGTTGGTATTTTGGTATAGATAAGATTAACATACACAATACGTCAAAATGATAGGATAAATTACGATAATTAAAAGAATAGGCTAAGTTGCAAAATATATCAACTATATTTTTAAATTTATTTATCTATCAAATAAAAATAATAAAAAATTCATACAAATCTCAAAAAAATCACAAAAAATCAAGGTTTTATCAATAAATAAAAAATAAATAATTTTAGCTAATTACAATATATATATATATATATATATATATTAAATTGATATAAAAATATGTATAAAATGTCACTTATTAAATACCATAATAATATTTAACGAAGTTTAATCGAATGACGTATAATATTAAACAAGTCTAAATGATTATATTTTAATTTAAATGATATATAATTTAAAGATATTCAAAATAAAATGGCGTGTATGACTTTTAATAATTAAAATGTATGAATTAAATATAAAAAATTATGTTTTTTTATTATTTTTTTAATTAAAAAAGTCAAAAGAGCAATTGTTAGAGAAAAATTATTTTGTTAAAAAGTTACGTCGAAAAAGAAAAAAAGTCAATGTATATTTATTTAAGATTTGTCATACAATTGACATTTTTATAAATCATCAGTTATTTAAAATATACAATTATTATTGTAATTTTAAGATATATATAAATGGTTTTATAATATGTGAAAATATATATTTTAGTATTTTTTTTCAAGGTATATGTCTAACCTCATCTAATTCTTTAAAATTTTAATCTACCATTATAATATTTTTTTCAAAAGGTAAATTGAAAATTTTAAAAAATAAAATACCAGGAAATAATCTCTTTTTGAATATATATTAAAAATAAGAATTTTAAAAGAAAAAAAGAAATGAATAAAAATTACAAACAATTTTTTTAAATTTTAGGAGTTTTAAAAAAATAAAATTATGAAAAATAGTAAACGTAAAAAAAAATTAAAATTAAAAAGCACAAAATTTATTTTTTTCATTCCAAATGTAAATTGATTATGTTTTTAATTTTTAGTATTTATTTTCAATTTTTTTTATTAATTTTGAATTTTATGAATTTTTATTTTTTTGAGTTTATTTTCAAAAATTTAGAATTTATCATTTGAAATAGATCTATATTTTTAAAGAATTTAATAAATAAATGTATACTTTAAAAGATAAATAACTAAAACATATAAATTATAAGATCATAGAAACCTTCACCCTTCATCATTAACATGTAATTTTCAAACCATATTCAAATTATTTTTGTTTAAATATTTAGAAAACTAATTCTTATCGAATAAAATTGTTGTATATTTTATAATTTTGAACTTTATTTTTGGGTATTCAACGTGCAAAGTAGGTTATTTTAAAACTAATTATCATGGGCCTAATGGCCCACGTAATGTGCATTCGGCCCAAAGTATTGCCGAGTTGTGTCTATTACTCAGCCCATCGTCATTCGTCGATCTTTCATAAAACACAAACCAGCCCTCTCTCCCCCATCGGAATCGCGGAAACGGAGCAATGGGTCTCTCTATGCTCCACTGGTTGGTCCTAAGTGTGTGTCTTTTGGCTCCTTCATCGTCGTTAGCTTTCCAGTCCGATGAGCTTCTCGTTGATGACGAAGAGTTTGGACTTGAAGGAGGGGTGCAGACTAGGTCCCCTGATATCACTTACTCTCGAAGTCCCAGGAAAAGGAGTTCGGATCCCGATTCGGACTCTAAAATTCAGTTCCAGCTTGAGCACGCCTTTGGCGACTCAGATTTCTCACTGGCGGGTACTTTCACTGCTCGTTTGAAGACTTGGAATCATGGTGGTCAGGTTGGTTGTCTGTTTTGTTTGATTGCTTTGAAAGATTCAAGAGAAAAAAAAATAGTGATGAATTGCAGTTTTGGGAGCTGATTATGAGGTTTCTGCTTTTATTTGGTTACAAGTTAAAATAATTTTTTCCTTGGCAATATATTAATTAAGCGTTTGTTAAATTTTTTTATTGTAAACTTTTTGTCTTCAATTTGATATATGATTTTCTGCTTATGGATGAATGAGATGTAGCTTAAGCTCTGCAATTATTTTTCTTATTAGTAGATCGAAAAAAAAATTTCATCACTTGTCTGCAATAAAAACTAGTGATAGTTTATTTGTTGCCATAAACAAAAAAAACAGTGATGGATAATTAGGGTGTGTTAGTCACCTAAAGCTGAAGTTGTAATTGAAGATGGACCAACATCCCATCACTTGAAATTCATAATTTTTGAACACTTTCGTTCGGATACCATTTAAGCTTCCATGTTAGAGCCACCAATTCTCCAAAAGCTTAAGCTTAATGGGAGATGGGGCTAACATATAACATGTACTATATATCTCAAGGATTTATGTCTAGTGTGGTTTTTTGAGGACCTTATTAACACAGTAATGCAACATATATGACAAAGTTAAGTGGTTTAAGCTTTTCCCTTGTAGCTTGAAACAAAGAATCTCTTTAGCCTTTTCGCCTTATCTTCATTGCTGACATATAATCCCGCAATATATCACACTGTTACTTAGGAATGCCAAAATATAGCTTCACTGATCTGCAGTTTTACTTGTAACAGACGCTGACAAAGCTACGATTTTCAAGAAACGAATTTACTACAGAGGAGAAGAAGAAGTTTGATGTAGCCTCTTTTTCCTTATGTTCGCATATTTTCTTTGAATTTTTATTTTGGGCCTTGTTCTGTTGTTGGTAACTTTGGTACTATTCTCACAGCGGCTACTGCACGAAGATGACTTCTATCAGATAAGAGTGCCATCCAATGTCTTGAGCCCTCCTGGGAGGGATTTTGTAGTTTCATCAGTGAAAGCGGTAATTTTGATCGGATTTTGTTGAAGTGTTAATTTCAGCCACTGATCATACAGCTAGTTTCGTTGATGTCTTTGTCAAACTCGCTATCAAACTTCATAACATTTGGTGGTTTGCTCTTCTTATTTTTGTTCAACAGGGGTGTAACTAACCACTGAAACTATGACTTTGAGACACCTTTTAACAATCTTAGTTTAAATGCAGAGATGCCTTCCTCGAGAGAAGTTGGATGAGCATTTTATTATTCATACGGTAATATGATGCTGTCAGCACTTGGTGTTTGTTTTTTATAACTATTAATTTGATATAATTTTTCACGTATCCTTATTTTTTTTTATTTTAGAAGGTGAATTCTATCTTCCCATCCTCATGTTTAATACATTATTTGTTTCAAAACATTTGTCATTGCAGGATGGTGTTAATATTTTGGCCGTTAACTATGGTGCTCCTGGGCCTTGTTCACATCCTCGGCAAATGAAACTTGTAAGCCAGGGTCAATTTTACAATTTATTTTCATTAATCAAAGTAATTTTTTTGCTCAATAGAGATATAAACCCACTATAATGTGGCCCATATGCACTTGGGCATGTTGCATCTGAAAATTGTTTCCTCTCAAAATTGCTAATTTATTCTCGTGTGAGGTGTTCTTTTCATTCTTGATATGATACTATGTATGTATCCTGCATTCTTACATTGCATGAAACCTCCTTAAACTAACTGAGACTTTGCAAGTTGAAGCAAAGAGAGTAAATTTAATTATAACATTCGAGGTGATTGACAAGTTTGGGTCATATTACATGAGAGAAATATTAAGATTAAGATTAAGATTATTTCCTGAAACTTAAATCTGCTTTTTTCATCTGTTTCAGCCTACTAAATGGTCTTTTAACTCCTACACAGTTTTGAAGACAAGTGAACAGGCACCAAGGTGAAATTTCCTTGAACCTTGAAACTTGAACTCTTTCTATGTTATTATGCCGTTGCCTCTGTAAACAGTTAGTTTTGTACCTTTACTAGTATTTCTTATTTGATGGAAAAACAGAAAATCTGACCGTATGGGGGGAAAATAAACTTGTCAACCGATTTCCTTGGAAACTGTTGACTTATTGTGCTAAATCTGCTTGTTTATTAGATTAAACAAAAAAAAAAGCATTGTTTGTTTATTAATATCAATGTCACAATCCCATGGCCATTCAATTAAGTTGCTTGGCATGGGGCAACTTATTCATGATTCTGCTTTTCATTAGACACCTTGTTTTATTTTTGTTATCTGTAATTGTCTTTTGGTAAATTACTTTCAACTCACATTTATATGTTTCTGTCTTTCCCCAGAACGGCAGTGTTCGCAGAGGAAGTTCTAGGTGGTGAGGCTGGAGAGGGTGAAGTTGTAATTCCACCAGAAAAAACTTTCTGGCAAAAATATGTGAGTACCCCAAGTAATTGATCGTTTAGTTCAGTGGGCCATCTAAATTTTTTATCTCGCTGATATAAACCCTTTGTTTGCCCATTTGTCAGTGGATGTATGTGATCCCTCTTGGGCTCATCATGATGAATGCCGTAACTCAAGCAATGAACATGCCAGAGCAACAGGCCCCTGGCCAAGGACAGCCATCAGCAGCTGTTCAGCGTGGGCCACCTCCGGCTGTGCGCAGACGATAGCAGTGTTGCAACAGCTTTATGGAGAGTATTTATTCCTCGTTACCAAAAAAAAACAGTTACGTTTCTATCTTTTAGTCCCATGTGGGCTTATCATGGATGCTGTAAATTTTTAATTAGGATCGAACCAAATATTTGAACTTATATTATGATTCTTGGATTGGCATTATTGTGTTTTCGTGGGAAATTATTACACAAATTACAAATTGTAACTTTATTATTTAGTCTAATGATATCTCTTGCTTTAAGACATAGACGTAATTTAACTCTTTTTTTCCTCCGAACTCCCTGATCTCGAAATTCCCGTGTAGGTTTTACTTGAATAGTGAATCAAGAAAACTAAATATTCACTCTATTAAATAAGAGCTTTATATAGTATACTATGGGAGCTCAATAATTAATTACAGAGAGATATTTCTTAATTACATTTTGTTAGCTCTATAGTTATTATATACTACACTTAGATACACTATAGTTGCTATATTCCAACAATTCTCTGTGAAACCGATGGACGAGGAAAGACCATCAATTTGATTCATCAGTTAATATCCCAAGTTGTCAATAACACTACCACAACCAAATGCTCATGCTATCCATAGTACAATTGAGTAGTCGTTTTCACATATACTCCCAGCACCTCTTCCTTATCATTATTTAGTGCTTATAGATTTGCCTTTATCTAGGTGTAATGGAGTTACCTTTATTATTCTTCTTTTCAGCCATCTATTTCATCTTCTTCAACTGAGTCTTCTTCAACACATTGCTTAGACATAAGCAAATATCTTGGCAAATTTGCAGCTCCAATATCTCCCAAAACTTGAACAATTGGTGTAATTATTAGTTAAAAGTCCAAGTCACATTAAAATGGAAGTTATCAAAAATTCTATATGCTTTTAGTCTCACTTTAAGCGTCCACTTATAACAAATGGCAAGCCCCTCAACTACTTGAACAAACATCCGTTAAGAGGTCAGAAACAATACAAATGAGATCAAAAGTAGGGAAGTCAACACACACAAGAGATGGATCATTGAACAAATTACTTTTGATATAGAACTTTGGAACCTGTGACAATGTATTCTTACTCCTGTTATCACAATCATTTAGGCAAAACCAACTAGGATTCAAATACCTGTTAGAAATATTCTTGATATTCGAAGCATTTTCAATCTCCTCTTTATCAATGACTGGACCATAAACAGTTTTACTAGTTTTGTCTTCCATCTTTTTTAGCATATGATAGTTAGCCTCATTCTCATTCTTAGATGTCGTTGGTTTGTAATATGAGACTCCCTTTAATAAGACCTTGGCTTTTGTTTATGAGGTGACCAGTGAAAGTTCCTTATTAGAGCCATTTAATGGAGTTAAATGAGACTCGTAAAATCTGTTGAGAGTAGAAGTTATTACTTGATAGGAAATAGCATGCTAGCTCAAAGACAACAAATAAAGGGGAAAGCAACTGATTAGCTATTAAAGGTGATACAATAGTAGCAGGCCATGACAGAGGTGCTACAACAGCAGCAGACAGGGATTGAGACGTAGTAGTGGGCAAAAGCAACGGAGAAGAGTGACTAGTGCTTGAAAAGTGGGGAAGGATTACCAGAAAAAGAAAATCATGGTGGAATATGTAACAACACAGGCTCAGCATCAGTACTAGGTGAATAGCTTGCATTTGACCGTTGCATATAAAGAATGTTATCGAAACAAGCAAATCATTTGCCACATGTAGCAACATCCATGTTAGTAGTGCAAACCGAGAGGATAAGCTTCTTCTTGTAAGCACATCCCTTAATAAAAAAAACAAAATGCAGCAACATGCCTATCACATAATTGACATATAGGTATCTCCCTTGTTGGTTTCTTGAAATTCTTGAAGCTCTTAGTGACTCCCTTAAAAAACCCACGACTGAAGTGAACCACATTAGCTTGAACTAAAGAATCTTGATTCATACCTTCAAACGAAAAAAAGCACTCTTTCATAATTCTTAAGCTCATTGTGTAGGATTCCAATTGAAGGAAAAATCGGGATCATATTAAATATTGTCACAAAAGTGAGATATTGATGACCAAGTCCATTAAAAACGTACAAAATCAACTCTCGTTTTGAAATAATCTCCCTAGTTACGACCAAATAACCAATCAATATTTTTAGCTCGTCATGTATATTCATCTATTGATAATGTATCATTTTTGAAAGGCTGTCGTCGAAATTTTATCACTTTTGATTGAGTGGTATTATAAAACATATTCTCTAAGACAAGTCACTATTATCAAGATGTAGAACAACCCATAATAGCAAAATTCATTCCAAGAGAAATAGAGTGAAAAATCCAATTCTTCCTCATAGAGTCATATTAAATCCAAGTATTAAACTTAAGATTTGAAACATAATTTTTTTATCAAGAAATGCATTAGGCAAGGGCAAAGATCTATTGGTAAATCCCTCCAACCAATATGCCATTAAAGAACTTATAATTTTTTCGCACCAAATGAGATAGTTATCATCATCAAGTCTTACCAAGAGAGATAAGTTGTATGGTGGAATGGAAAATATTTTTGAGAGAGTACATCAAACACACTTCTTTGATTCTAAGTTTCCACTGTTGGTGTTGCTACCATCATTACAATGCTTAGAGATACAATTGGCATAGTGGATGAAGAAGAAGATGAATGCACAACTCTGTATAAAACTTTAGATACCATACTTATATGTCTTGTAAAATCTTTAATGCTGTGATCCTATACTTGAATAGTGAATCAAGAAAACTGAATATTCATTGTAAACAATACACTTAAAGAGCTTTATATAGTATACTATAGAAGCTCAATAACTAATTGCAAACAAAAATATATTTCTTAACTACATTATGTTAACTCTATGACTATTATATACTACACCTAAGGTACACCAGAGTTATTATATTCCAACAGATTTTTTCAAGCACTTGATCTTTCAACATGAAAGAGAAGTAGATAGATTTATTGGTCTATAAAGATGATAAGATGTGGAGAATTGGCGGGAACTAGTAAAATTCATGTGACTTGCATTTGAAGTGTATTTTTATTTTAGTTTATTTTATTATGTTTGTTTAATTTTATAACATGTTTGAAAATAGATACAATGACGAAAAAGAAGAAGAAGATTAATTTAATTTTTTTGAGTTAATTAAAACATGTATACTGAATGATAAACATTGTTAATAAAAAAAAATAATAAGTTAAAAAAAGATGAAATATATAGTAAGAATATTAACTTTTAATATTATATAAATTTTTAGTCAAAGACGTATGGGTAAACTTTTTCATATTATAGAAGTCTTTTTTTTACATATAAATATAAAAGTTCTTTTTAGCTAAATGTTTTCAAAATTTAATAAAAGAAAATATACGTTATTATTTTAAAATATAAAGATAGTTTTGTCTAAAATTATTTTAAGTATGATTTAAAATTTTATATACACTACCATATATATATATATATGTTTAAAGGTGGTGCTTGAAAATCAAATAACTGACTATATTCAGTTGGTGTTAAAAAAAGAAAAAGAGGAAGAAAGAATTGAGTCACAAACAATGCGGAGCTCATTTGTAAAAAGAACAAAATTGATGCTTTCATGATAATAAATTAATAATCATTCCAATTACGATGCTGTTGAAGAGAACATCCAAATCTTCCCATGTTTTGAGATTCCTCTTGCATAATGAGTTTCTCCTAGTCGGATCTTTTATATATTTGGTTAAATCAACTTTATCTCTTTCACCTCTATCTCCCTCTTATTTTTTTATTAACTCATTTCATATTGAAAAGCCCTCTCTCTTCCTTTCTCATCAACTTGATGTGGTCGCCTCCCACAATAGTCAAGTTTGTGAAAAACAACCATGGACTGTTAATTTTATTTTGTTGGACTACATTATTACCTGATTGAAGGTTGACGGGTTGAGTCCTGGTTCGATTTTGGGTATGGGGGATCGAGCTGATAATTCAACCAGCAATGATTATTATGACTACGAAAATGATGCTTTCAGTTGTCCACCATTTCGAAGCTATGTCTTCAAATTCAGAATTATGCTACTGAGGATACAGTCGGTCCTCCAATATGTGATCAAAATTTTAAATGTTATTTGGTGTCTCTTATACTACCAGCTATGTTATATTATTATTATTCAATTCATATATGTTATATCATGTCAGACAAATCGGAAGGTTGAAAAATGCACATATAGTGAACCTATCTATCACAAACCTATCAAATATAAGTGTTTGATCCATTCTATTATAGCCCAAAACTAAGAAGTAAATGCTTATTTAATATTTAACTCATTACACTAGTTTTGTCCCAACATGCTTTATTAATTATTTAATATAACTTAAAACTGGAAATGATTACGGTATTTCGCATCAAACAATTCCAACATGTCTTGCAAGCACAATGTTGTTCTCTATTTTCACCAACCAGAGTACCTACTCAACTTTCAAGAAGTGTGTTTATACTTATGTGACTGTAAAGCACCAAGCTTTGTGGGTTATGAAAGCATCAAGATTTGCAGGTTGTTTGGTGATTTGCTTGAGTACCTTGAAGACGGTGCGCACTGACAAAACCTTTGGAAATCACCATCTTTGTGGGAGTTTATACAGGAAGTGGAAATTGTTCAAGTCTATTCCCACCACAGATTCACCATTTTGAAATTTATACCCTTCAAATACGCCACTGCAACGTAAACTTGTCAGTGAGTGCTCGGTTATAGTACAGACAAGACTTTCTTGATGATTTTGCAAATAAAAGCGTTTCTACTAATGGTTTCAAGAAGACTGGACACTGGTATATGTTTCCCGTAAGTTGATCGCCTTCATTCTTAACCCTTGAAAATTTCAGTCTACTTTAGGTCTACCACAATGGAGTAAGAAAACCATTTTTGATGGAAAAACTCAAATTATCCCTATTCTTGCTTTGGTACCCTTTAACCTATAATCTCAATTAGGACACATAAAAAATACCCTTATTTAAACTAATGGTACACGTTTTGCCCAAATTTAATATTAATCTCAATGAATTGATATAGCTAAGAGGAACTGACTACTCTTTAAATTAACCACAATGTATACTAATAACTTAAATAAGAGTATTTGATATGTTCTAATTGAGAATAAAGATAATCTAAAAATACTAACCCCAATGTTATAATATAGGCTTTAGTTGTCATGGAATCAAATCTGTGCAGCAGAAGGATATCATTTAACATCCAAAACCTTCGTATCTCAGACAATTACAAGTAAATTACTAAACTATTTGGCAGAATTGAACGTCAATGGAAAAACATAAGATTTGTGGACTGCTGCGATTCCACTAATTGCGCCTTGGAGTATCGATCAAACACCTACATATCTTTAAACAAGGTTCTGAAGGAATTCGGCAAAACAGCGCTTATGAAAAATAAGGAATGTTAAACAGAAAGAAAGTATTTAGTTCTACTCATAGCTAATCCACACCAAAACACAAGGAAATTTAACGAGGCTTTGCTCTAGTTCACTTTGCCTGGGGGTGAGAAGCAATGAAATCAACAGCAAGATTGATGGAGTTGATCTTGTCTGCTTCATTATCAGGAATCTCAAAACCAAATTCCTCTTCAAGGGCCATCACAATTTCTACAGTATCTAAACTGTCCAACCCTAGATCATTCTGAAAATTGGCATTTAATGTAACCTACCAAATTTCAAAATAAAAATGCAAGAGTTAGAATATACAGATACATTACATGAATCCTAGCTGAGACTCAGAAAAGAGGCGTATATTGCGGTATACTTCTAAAGAGAGAGAAAAAGAAAATGAAGGCAAAAATAAATCCATGTACTATTATGTTCCTGAATTCATGTCCCAAGGTTGAGTGCTAATGCATTTGAAATGAAATAACTGCTTTGATCCTGGGATGCATTAACTAGCCCAAAGTATCAATAAATATATTATCTCCAAAGGTAAGATATGCCATTAAGTACCGATCACTATCCTGTATAATGATGCATAAAGATAAGAACAAAATGCTTGTGAATCTGGCAAAGGCAGCAATTCAAAGAAGAAAAGTACAAACAGGGTGTGGTCAGATTGTTATAAATATATCTTCCCTTAATCCTTAATTGTAGAATGAGAACACTCCATCTAAGAAATCAACTTCGACGTTCCCATTCTACCAACATACACACACCCCGCGCACGGGTGGGTGGGGGAGAACCACTAGCAATAAAACCAAAATAATAATCACAAGATATGTCGACAAGGTATACCAAATAATCCAAAAATGCTAGGATGTCTCAACAAATGAAGTTAAAAAACACTGGGGTAAGTTATAATCCAGGCAAATATTTCAAACAGCAAGAAAGTGTGAAATGCAAAGAACAAAATGGAAGCATGCAAGTGAAGTATGCATTAGTTAGCAGATTCTGTAAAGCATGGTAAGTGAAAGGTAAAGATTGAGCATTGTAAATGTTAAGTTGATGCCAAAATTGGCCACTTATGCAAAGGCAATAACCATCATCTTTGTCCCATAAGCAATAGATTTCCAAACAAGCTCGTAAAATTAATAACCATAGCAGCTGCTGCCACCTCAAATGTCAATGATCCATCAGCCAGCATGGAAAAAGGGTAAAAATGACCTAGATCAATCAGCCAAAGTTTTATTGAGCAAATGAAAACAGTATTTCTATCCCAGAAATGGATACCAAAAAATCGAATCCCCATCAGAGTCTAAAGAATTAGATGCCCAGGAACACTTGTTGAAATAATGACTCCTTAGCATAGATTCTTTTTTTTCCTAAAGCGAACTGACTCCATAATACATGGTGCGTACACAATATACATGTATGCACATCTAAGTGAGAGAAACCAATATTCTCCCTTCTCCAGCTACTGTGTTCTCTGTCATGAACACTGTAATCCAGTGCCAGAACAAGTACAATCCGCTATTTAAAAGGTGTAATACCAAACATTTTTATGCACATTTGTAATTAGTAATCACTACACTTTTTCCCCTCAATTCCTCAGATTACCCATTTGTCCTCATTTGAATCAAACCCCATAAACCTCTAAAACCAAGTAACCCTATAATAAATACTAAAAGAACCCTTTTTTTTTAAAGAAAAATCTACTAATTTCAATCAAAAATTGAATCTCACAGAAGCCCACCCATTAAAACGAAAAATAAATACTTATAGCTGAATAATCTGAATAATTCCCTCTATTTTCTATTTCGCGACGACCAAGCACAGCAGTCCCAGAAATAATGCCTTCACTAATTACTTATCCAATGTTAGAAGTTGATGATTGTAGTACCTTGGAGGGATCAACTTTCTGGAAGTTCTTGACGACGGAGATAACGCGATCGCTGACCTCGGACTTGTCAAGAAAGGTTCCCCTAACCTCCGTCGAGAACAAACGACGCCGTATCCCGTTAAAGGGGGAGACAAAGAGAGATCTTGAGTTTTGAGGCACGGCCTGAACGTACACTCTCAAGTACTTTAGTAGTAAGCTCCTCGCCGCCATTATCTCTCTAGTCTCGACTCTCTCAAACTTCTTGAGCTCCCCCCTTTCAATGAGTCTATCGGTGGAATGAAAATGAGCGACAGAAGAATTTTGCTGCGTATAAATGATATTGGCTAAATGCAGAACTAAACGACAACGTCTTATTTTGCACCGGATAAAAGCCCAACCTTTAACAATGGACCAGGCTTAAACATGGTTATCCGAAGCCGAGCCCAAGTCTGTTAAGCTTTCCGTTTTCACACAATGCGTAAGCAGCGAAAGAAGCCACGCGTGAGAACCAAATAGAGGTAGGCTCATGGCAGCGGGAGTGGATGCTTTAGTAATTTTTTTTTTTTTTACAATAAAAAATTTATTCATAGTAAAAATGTAGATTATTAAATATTGAAATTTAAAGTTAAATAAATATCAATCGGGGAAAAAAAAAATCAAATCATCACACGGCGGATACAGAATTCACCTCGCTAGTTCTTCTTCTTAGGCAGCTGGCAATTTGCTTGCAAGTGAATCAACAAGATACCTGCTGCAAAGGAAGTCAAGACGGAGGTTCCGGAGCTTAGATAGAGTTGGAGTTACGCGACATTAACAAAATAACAATGGAGATCGTGCTTTCCTTCATCGCTCTGTGTTTCTTTTCTATTGTCCTTCTGTTATTCAAATTCGTTACTGCTGAAGGTAATAATAACTAATAACCATTTTTTTTGTGTTTAAATGGGTTTCTGATTTATTTGTCGAATTGTTCTTAGACAAAAAAAAAATTTGTTGAGTCGTTCTGTCTCATTTGTTCGGTTATAGGGGATTTTACTTTAATGTCAAAAAAGCACGTGAAGCGCGATGAAATTGAAGATAAGGTTATGTGAATGTCTAGAAGCTCTACTTTGTACTTCTTTTTCGTTTTTGTTCTCACTGAAATCAGTAATTTATCTTCGTTGTGCTGTTTTCCTTCAGGTTGTTTGGATCACTGGAGCCAGCCGTGGAATTGGTATGGGAATTTTACTCCTTATTAACAAAATATGACTATTAGCTATTACTGAATTTGTTTACCTGTTTATTGCTGGTTGTTTGATGGAAATTAATTATTCTGGTTATTCAAATGATGGGTTTTGCATTTACTAGTTGTGTTTATCTTTAATCGGTACATCAAAGTTTTACTTGCAGACCTTCAAGTTCCAAACTTTGCTTTTCTTACAAGTTTTTTTTACTCTGTCTTGTGGGTCGTGCATACCTTTTTTTATAACAAAATTTATGTTTTTCAAATTTCTAGATTATTTTTCTTTTAGATTGGACTTCAATGAGGCCTGCATAATTATCAAATGGAAACTGAGTTGTCTAGTTTATTCTTTGTAATTGTTTGAGCGAAGGGGAAATACTTGCTAAACAACTGGCAAGTTTAGGGGCTAAGCTTATCATTTCTGCCCGCAATGAGGTTGAATTGGAGCGAGTCAAGAAGCAAATTACTGGTGTGTAATTCTACCATAATCAGAATTGCCTATATTTTTGAAAAGATTTTGTCCTCTTTTCTTCATATGAATTTGTATACATAGGCAAATATGCTCCAGATGAGGTCAAGATTTTGCCATTGGATTTATCATCTGGTGAAGATTCACTCAAAGAGGCTGTGCATAAAGCAGAGTCATTTTTCTCTAATGCTGGGGTTGATTATATGATCCACAATGCTGCTTTTGAGCGTCCGGTATGTCAAATACTCTCTTTCGAGGTTATGAGATCATAAAATTTGTTTATTTCCTAAATTGCTCGCCGGCAAAGTTTTATGAGAGGAAGTTACGTTTCACTAGTATGAGTCAAAAGAGATGATATTTGTATGCATACTTAGTTACATTTACAGATTATGATTTGACATATATCCTAGATACTTGCAGTTTCTGAGTGAGCAAGACATGAAGATTTGACACAGTAAAACATGTTTTCATAACTCAAACAAAACATTGGCATGCATGAACATATACTTTAGCTCCGCTTTGAATCATTCTTATATCTACTCGTCCAAAAGCAATGCTTATGAGATATCTATATGGCCAAAAAAGAGAGAAATACTGGTCTAGAAATGATAAATAACTTTCCATCAACTTTTGTTCAAAGTTATGAATTTTGATTTTCCAAGGTTATAGATTAAAGATGAATCATAAGTTGAGGGTGACATTGACAGCTATTAATGCAACTATGTAACTATTGTTTTTGGTTTTTTGGTAGAAAACATCTGCTTTGGAGGTGTCTGAAGATGGTCTTAAGGTATTGCATGAGAGTGTCCTTGAAGATTCCTGATGACAGACATCATGTGTGCAAAATTTTCTGGCCCTTGCATATGGGCAATGTTTAGAGGGTTCAAAATCATGATCTGGTTCTAACCATCATAAGATATATACTCTGAGGGTTTCTAACATGACATTTGTTTGTTTGTTTTTTCTTTTTTTTGGCCTTCCATTTAGCTGCTTAATAAATGTATATCTATTGCTTTTCATTGCTTCTAGGCAACATTCAATGTCAATGTTCTTGGGACGATATCTCTCACTCAAATTCTAGCACCTTACATGTTGAGGCGAGGAAAGGGCCACTTTGTTGTGGTATGCAAAATTAGTATTAATCTGTAAATGCAATTTGCTTCCTTTGGGACCTGTGATATTCAAAGAATGCTATACATATTTTTACTAGAGCTTACTAGCACTGTCCTTTTTTTCAGATAAACCAAAATTAGCACTACTAGCACTATGAACTTGACTTATTACTCTAGGTTAACTTATGAATGTTTTAAAAAATTATCCTTCAAAGTCTTCTTACACTGAACTTGTCATGCTAAACATTATAAGGGTGATGATATTTACTTTTACAAAAATGACTTGGCATTTGTGCAATTGTGTTCATAAGGTGCTTGATTTTTAGTTAATACCTATTCTCATGCATGTTTCCACTGTTGTAGTTCTTTAACTATTCGCCTAAATTCAATATGTAGATGAGCAGTGCGGCTGGAAAAACACCAGCACCTGGCCAGGCGGTCTATTCTGCTTCAAAACATGCACTGAATGGCTACTTTCATACCTTGCGTTCTGAGGTACTATTGATCTGCTTCTCAATATCATATTATGTTGTAGATAAATGCTAATATCACTTAATTTTGCACAACTTTACGCCCATAACTTTTTTATCCTACCATGTGTCATAATTGTTTTGGAAATTAGAGAACTGATTCAATTTTTCTATATAATATTGACACTTGGAAAAATCTTAGTGGTGTGGGTGCAAAAGTGAGTGCAAATTTATATCCTACCAATACTGATGTGGTGGTCCCTACTAATGAATAATTTCTCCTTCGAATTTCATTGGTAATAAAAGAAAAAGTGGAGCCATTTTTACCTCTTTTATTCTCCCTCATTTATGATAATGTCATGCTATTGGTTGGGACCATTTGTCCTTAACTAATCTATAATTTCTCCCAAATTTATGTTTCTTCTAACATTCCTCTTATGTTATATTCAGAGACAGAGACATGGAGAAGCAGTTTCATCTATATTTCTATCTCATCTCCCACTTTCTAGTCCTTACGTTGCTGACTTGCTAGCTTGGTTCTCTGTAACAGCTCTGTCAGAAAGGTATACGGGTGACAATTGTTTGTCCTGGACCAATAGAAACATCAACTAGTACGGGAGCTACAACTTCAGAAAATAAAGCCTCAAAAGAGGTTAGTTTCTTCCATTGATAAGGACTCTGACAGAACTAAAACAATATTATTCATTTAGCTGGTATATACAAAAATACATGTGCTCCTCTATTACCTCTTGCTGTACATATGAAAAATATTCATTCAATAACATGCTATCTACGATGAATTAAGATGGCCATCAGAATGGGAACTCTGAGTCTAAAGGGTATTACCTATATTTTTTAACATTTTTCTCTTGGACAAGGAAGATGATTGTCTTTAATTTCCTTTCTTTTTGTATTATCCCCCTTTTCCTTAATCTTTTTGACATATTGATTTATCTGTTTGAACTGAGCCCCTTCCCTAGTTGACTCTCCTTCAAATCTTTTCTTTTGATAGAACGTTTCTGCCAGGTGTAATTTCATTACTAACTACTCTTTAAGTGAAAAACTTAAGTCCATCCAGTGAAGCAGATTTTATCTCCTATTCTGATGAAGAATGTGGATATTCCCCTTATTTACTCAGTTTAAATTATTTTTACTCTGAAATTCGTAGACAGGCCAACATATGGTTATGTTTCCTTCTCTCTTTTTCTTTTGGACAGAAGCATGTGTCATCAGAAAGATGTGCAGAGCTGACATTAATTGCAGCTACTCATAATCTAAAGGAAGCTTGGATATCATATCAGGTAGTTTTGTAGGAGCTAATATGCTCTCCTAGTTTTTTGGGCTCAAGTACCTTATATTATGCATGGCTTCTATATTCGGGATTATCATTTACGGTCGCGCTGTAGATTCATCTATTGACTTGGACCCTTAAGTAATCAACTTCTTATTTATTTTTTGCCTTATTCATCTGTTAATACATGTAAAGTATGAATAATGTAAAATATCTACCCTTTTCGTTCACATAGAATGTATTTCTCGCTCTTCAAACTTTATGCCAGTTCTTGAAGTCATTAATTATCAATCAATTAAAGCTTACTTGAAAGGTTTCCCTGTGTTCATAAAACATCCTTGCTGGCTAATGAGCTTTTCAAATGTCTCAATTTAATGTCTGCTAGTATATGTGCTAAAAGATGATAATGTATATTATGAAATAATAATAATAATAATTGCTAATATAAATAAGGATTTAGCTACTTTGTTTTAGTTTATGGAACCTGGAAATTTATTCATTGCTATAAACAAGTTAATGACTTCTTCTTTCCTTTGTAGCCTGTACTTGCTGTTATGTATTTGGTGCAGTACATGCCAACTGTTGGATATTGGCTCATGGACAAGGTACTTATTTGTTCCCAAGCTAATATACTTATGGATTAACTGCACTTATTTAAATATATTCAGGCTGGGAGATTACTTAGCGTAGAACCCCCCTTTCTTAACTTTCCCTCCTATTTTGGGCAATTATTGCCTGCCATGCTTATATTTATTTGAGAATTTGTTTGAATTTGAAATACATTTCCAGATTGGCGGAAAACGTGTTGAAGCTGCTGCGCAGAAGGGGAACACTTACTCTTTAAGCTTACTGTTTGGAAAAAAAAAGGCCTCATGAAACCTATTCTTATTGCCTCTCTGCCTTTCCCCAATCCAGACTCCCGTTTTTTTTAATATATATTTTCCCTTTTTCACGTGGAAGGAAATGGACCACAAACAATATCTGTTGTGATACTACATACAATCATAATTTTAGTGAGAAATCTTCCTGGACTATGCTTCTATGCTGAATGTACCATTTAAGTTTATATCATTTTAAGATGTTATTATTTGGGATTTTGTAAAGAAGATGAAACCCTTTTACAAAGTAACCATGGATAGCTACTCTTTTTCATAAAAATAAATAAATAAAAATAAGTCCCTCCCCCTCCCTCTCCCTACTACCCAAAAGTAAGGGGAGTAACGGATCAAAATTATTTATTTTTGGGTAATCCAAATCCAAATGAATTTGAATTTTTCATTTCGAACAGATTATATTATTCGAATATGACTAGATGATATAATCGGTTCGAATTAATTTGAATTCGAATAGATTGAATTTTTTAGAATTGAATAAGACAAAATTATTTATGTATTATTGTCATATCTAAAACACGATATATATGTAAATTTAAATATTTAATTTATATTTTTGTAATAAATATTATTATTTTTATTTATAATTAAAAAAATTAAAAATATGTTTGTTGAATTATTAAATTATTTTAAGTATTTATATTTATTTTTTAAATTAAAATAATAATTTAATATAATTATAGTATACATAATATTAAAATGTAACGTAATATAAAATAAAATTTGTATTTATTTATAATATAATACTAATTTAATTTAGATTTGAATTATAAAATTTATAAATCTAAACAGATTTTATAATTTTTAATTTGAATTTGATTCGATTATAAAATTTATCAATATAATTCAATCGAATTAAATTATATTTTTCAAATTCAATGGATGTATAAAATTATTTATTCACCAAGTAAAAGTAAAGGGTTTGCCATTTATGGCAGTTTATTCTAATCCACAGGCTTTTCGCCATTAAAGTTTTTGCTTCTTGTAGTTTCATCTCATGTTTTACTGGTACACAATTTTTGTCATGATTCTTGTACATGTTATTTTACTTTAACGAAATCTCTGTTAAAAAACGCGTGTATATATATATATATATTCAAGATTGTTAAAGATGGATCATTTTAACATTTGTTTCTTACATGCATATTGTTTTTTTTTCTGTGTAATAGTAAAGTGCTCATAAGATAAGTAAAAATAACATTTATAAGAAAAAATATTTATCTGTGATAGATATATGTTTTTTTTATTTGATAAATTAAAAAACTTTTAATTTATCCTATTATTTTAATATTATCATAATATTTTATTTATTCATATTTATCAAAAAATTACATTTATATATTTAATTTTTTATATCAAGTGACGAAAAAATTTCATTTAAACATAATCAGATCATACTTAAAAACTTAGACTCTTAACACTTACACATGAAGCATATCTTTTAAAGAGGTAAATTTTGGCACCTCCTCAAGCCATAGAAGTGCTTAATGAGAATGGGAAGCAAAATCAGTTATTAAATATGCTACATTATTACATTTTTTTGAACATATTGCCTAGCCACAATACAATAAACCATGAGTCACATGTTCGATTTCCTTTACCCAGTTGCCTTTGTGCATCAGTTTAGGTTCCTGATGCGAGCCCCCATGAGACATTGTTTCTAGCATTTCTACAAGCTCCATAAAAGAGTGTCAAAGATGTCAAAGTCACCATCAAGTAAGACAAACAATATAGAATAAAAAATCAGCATTATACTGTCACGACCTTAAATTTCAAGTAGCGATCGTGCGATACTTAGCACTGTCTGTTGCACTAAGTCTGCCTTTAAATCCGAATGAAACTCCAAAGAAACTAGAAAAAGAGATTGCAAAGAATGTTTTGTATTGCTCTAGAGAGAGTTTATCTTACAATATCTCAAGATGAATACAAATGAAGACCAATAGGTCTATTTATAGTGTGACACCAAGCTTAAGACTATGCCACATCTTTCTAGATCCTTCTAAGTCTAGAATGTACAAGAGTGTTCTAGTTTTATGTAAAATATGCCACAAGGTTCTAGGATCTCCTAGCCAACTCTAGAGTCTTCTAGGAATGTTTAGTTCCTTCATGCACGTTCTAGGATGTTCCGTAAGCTTCTAGAGACTTCCGCATCCTTTATGAACTATCCAACATGTTCTAGAATATTCCAGCACCTTCAAGTGTATTCTGGAGCATTCTAGGGTCTTCAAGGCTTGAGTTGAGTCCATTCAATTCTAGCTTTTTCTAGACATCTCTAGGCCACTCTAGAACTTTCCCATGTAGAAAAGTCTAGATCTTTTAGGCAACCACCATTTATTTGGATTTTGTGGGGCAATTCGAGCGGGATGTAACACCCTTCCTCACTCAAGTTCGTGACGCCCTTGTCGCGCCTTCAAGCTTGAACCTCTCTATGTCATCTTTGAATTTCCACAAAGAATCTTCAGGTTCCCAGCTTGCTTCTATGTTTGGGGCATTCTTCCACTTGACCAAGTATTCCCGATAACGTGGTACGCTCCTACGTCGGATTAGGCAATCTACCAAGATTGAGTCCATTTCTTTGTCGAAGGAGGTTACCATTGCGGTAGGCGCCCTCTTGGTTTCTCCCCGACTTATGTCTTCCTTGTCTCCATGAAAAGGTTTCAACATACTTACATGAAAGACCGGATAGATTTTAAGCTTAGGAGGGAGTTGTAGTTTGTAGGACACTTTACCGACTCCCTTGAGGACAGGAAATAACCCTTCATACTTCCGCACTAACCCCTTATAAACCTTCTGTAAGAACTTGAACTGTTGAGGCAACAGTTTGACTAGGACCAAATCTCCTTCCTGAAATTCGACCATCCTTCTTCTCTTGTCAGCCAATTTCTTCATCTTCTTAGATGCCTTGTTCAAATAGGCTCAGGCCAACTCAACTTGCTCGTGCCACGCCTTGGCAAATTTGAAGGCAGCATGACTCTTTCCTTCATAACTCGTGGCCAAGGCATGAAGAGTCATGGGTTGCTGCCTCATGACAATCTCGAAGGGACTCTTTGTGGTAGACTCTCTCCTTTGTAAGTTATATGAGAATTGGGCTACATCCAACAACTTAGCCCAATCATGTTGATTGGCACTGAAAAGTGCCTAAGATACAACTCCAACAATGTGTTGGCACACTTCGTTTGTCCATCGCTTTGTGGATGAAAACTTGTAGAGAAGTTCAAGTCTGATCCCAACAACTTGAACAATTCCGTCCAAAATTTCCCGGTGAATCATGGGTCTCGATCACTCACGATATTAGATGGAATCCCCCAATGCTTCACAACATGTTTGAGGAACAACCATGATGTCTCATCTACCGTGCAATCCATTGAGGCAGGTACTGAAGCGATCAATGACTATTATGATGCTGCCAAAGCCCTCTAATTTTGGCAAGCAAGTGATGAAATCCATAGAGACATTCTCACATGGTCTCTCTGGAATAGGCAGCGGCTCTAGAAAACCTCTGGGTGCATTTTGCTCTATCTTGTTCTGTTGGCACACAAGACAAGTCCTCACATAAGCTTCAACATCATCCCGTAGTTGAGGCCAATAGTAGATTGACTTGATCAAAGCAAGAGTGCGCCTCATTCCTGGGTGTCCATCCCATAGTGAATCATGGCACTCCTTGATAAGCTCATTCCTTAAGCTCCCACACTTCGGCATAAAGATGTGATTCTGCTTGGCGTAGAGTAGTCCGTCACTCAACAAAAATCGTATTGTCTTTCCTTCCTTGATGAGGGCAAGGAGGTTTTGAGCAAGGGAATCATGATCCAACCCTTCTTTGATCCTTTCTAACAGAGGACTACTTGGCCTACTCAAGACTGCTAACTCTGTCTTTTGACTCAGCGCATCAGCCACCACATTGGCCTTACCGGGCTTATATTCTAGCCTATAGTCAAACTTTGCCAAGAAGTCTTGCCACCGAGCTTGCTTGGGACTCAACTTCTTTTGAGTCTGAAAGTAGCTAGTCGTCACATTGTCCGTCATGATAACAAAGTGAGAACCCAATAAGTAGTGTCGCCACACTCTTAGGAAAGGCAATGAATGATAGCTTTCATTTCCTTTTCTTGCACTGTGTAGTGGCGTTCAATGTCATTAAGTTTGCGGCTCTCGTAAGCTATCAAACGCCCTTCCTGCATCAATACTCCACCAATGGAAAAGTATGAAGGATCTGTGTGCAGCTCATACATCTTGGAAGGGTCTGGTAGGCAAAGCACCGGTTCTCCACTGATGACTTTCTTCAAGTCTTTGAACGAGGCTTGACATTCACTTGTCCATTCCCAAGACTTGTTCTTTTTGAGCAGGTCGGTCAGAGGGGCTGCTCTTGC
Organism: Hippophae tibetana; assembly: GCA_037013495.1. Taxonomy (NCBI): domain Eukaryota; kingdom Viridiplantae; phylum Streptophyta; class Magnoliopsida; order Rosales; family Elaeagnaceae; genus Hippophae; species Hippophae tibetana. The sequence continues at coordinate 22,755,727 of CM072802.1, read as the reverse complement.
TGAGTATGACTTGATAAACCTTCTATAGTAGTTTATAAGTCCAAGGAAAGACCTTAACTCGGGGACCTTTGTAGAAGGTTCCCATTCTTGGATAGCTTTCACTTCAGTTCCATCCTTTATCCTATGCCCCAAGAACATCACCTCATCTTGGGCAAAGGAACATTTCTCCTTCTTGATGTATAGCTCATTTTCCCTTAGGACCTCGAACACCTTCTTCAAATGCTCTAGATGTTCTTCCAAAGTCCGACTATATATCACAATGTCGTCAAGATATACTACCACAAACCGATCAAGGTAGGGATGAAAAATCGTGTTCATCAAAGTGCAGAAGGTGGCTGGTGCATTAGTGAGACCAAATGGCATGACAAGGAACTCATAGGCACTGTACCTGGTCACACAAGTGGTCTTGGGCTCATCTCTCTTGGCTATGCATACCTGGTAATATCCCGATCGCAAGTCCAATTTTGTGAAGTATCTAGCATTCCCCAGTTGATCGAACAAATCAGCAATAAGTGGAATATGATACTTGTTCTTAACTATGATTTTATTTAGAGCCTGATATCCGATGCACATTCGTAGTAAGCCATCCTTTTTATTTTGAAAGAGCATCGGGGCACCAAATGGGGCCTTTGAGGGCCTTATGAAGGCATGATCCAGCAATTCGTCGAGTTACTTCCGCAGTTCTGCCAACTCTGAGTTCGGTATTTGATAAGGGCTCATTGTTGGTGGCCTGGTTCCAGGTTCCAACTCAATTTCGTGGTCTACCTCCCTCCTTGGAGGTAACCGTTTGGGCAATGCCTCATGCATCACATCCTGGAACTTATCTAATACAACTTGCACTTCCGTCGGCAAGTTTGGCTTTGGTGATGCCTCTTCATCGTCGTACTCCTTTAAGATGGCCAAGTAACTCTCTTCGTCCCTCTTCAATCCCTTCTTGAATTGAAGCGTTGAGAGAGCTTGGGTAGTAGGTCTGGTGGTCCTCTTCATCGATACCACACACACCTTCAAACCATCCATGATGCACATAGAGTTTGAGCATGGCACCAAGAAAGCTCTAACTTGGTCTAAGAACTCCATGCCGAATACAACAGAGAAGTCATCCATGGGCACCACTAATAAGTCAACTTGGCTAGTCCAAGCCCCGAGACTGACCTTAACTCCACGAGCAACTCCATGCAATGGTAGTGCTGCCGAGTTAACTGCTTTGAGAGATCCCCTCTCCATGGACTACCTTAAGGCCGAGTCTTTTTGCTTCTTCCACTGAAACAAAGTTGTGAGATGCACCTGTGTCCACCAAAGCTTTGGCGACCTTCCCGTTGATGGTTGCATCTACGTACATCAAGCCTTTAGGGGTCTTTGAGGCATTCTACAATGCACTAAGTAGGCACAAAGAACCCATCTTTGCACCTTCTTCCGACTCGCCTCCATCATGGTCATGATTGGAAGCAACTAAGGCACTCAAGGCCTTCCTTTTCGGACATTCCCGTGCTCAATGTGGTCTGTCACATATGAAACATGTCACACGGGGTTTCGAGGCACCACGATCGTCCTTTTCCTTCCTCTTATCTCGTGGTTTGAATGAGGAGCCATCTTTATGATTCTTGGGTCCCTGAATTTTAGCGTGGCCTCCCCCACTCTTTACTCCAACAAACTTTTTATCTATGGATGTTGAGCTATCCTTGTTTGTGGAGTAGTCAATAAAGCTTTCCACAATCGCGATAGCCGAAGATAAATCTTGGACACCACGTCGCTTAAGCTCGAGATTAGCCCACGATTAGAGACCATCCATGAACAAGAATAGGGCATCCTTGTCTGATGTGTCAGGAACTTCAAGCAGTAAGGTTGTGAACTCCTTCACATAATCCTTTATGCTACATGTCTACTTTAACCATCGTAGTCGGTCTATTGTCTCCTCTTCAGCATTTACAGGGAAGAACTGCATTTTGAATTCTCTTTTGAAATCTTCAAAGGTATCAATTGCGCAAACCCCTTGTTGCACATCTCTATGCCTCCGTATCCACCACAACATAACAGTGTCAGATAAATACATGACAGCAGTTCGGATCTTGCTGACATGGTTCGTTATGCCAATAGCCTCAAAATATTGTTCAAGCCCCCATAGGAAGTTCTAACTTCCCTAACATTCCTAATACCATTGAAGGTCTTAGGCTTGGGAACATCCACCTCTTAGCCTCAATGACGGTGGTTGTGCTAGTTCCCGTGGCCATAGCTCGCTTATATTGAGCTAGATCACCACCCATATTCTCAACTCTAAGTAAGACATTAACAACTTCTCTTTGGACAAGATCCCTTACCTTGGCAAGTTCGGCCTTCAACCCTTCAATCTCTTGCCTTAACCCACCGTCTAGCTTATTGAGGGACATCTTAACCGCTGCATGGATCTCCACATCCTCGGCCTCCAAGCCATTGCCACGTTCCTCTAAGTTGTCCATCCGGTCGAACAGCTCCTCTAAGCTGTCTTGCACACTCCCAACTCGTGCTTCTAAGCTAGAAAACGTGTCTTTCGAATTGGCTCGAGATTCCTTTAGGGGTTTACGAGTTTCCTCATGGCCACGTTCCATAGGTGGAACATCGATGCTTAATGTAGATGGAGTAGCGTTCTTCATTACGCCAAAGGTAGAAATGCTTCAACCGAAAGCTCTGATACCAACTGTCACGACCTTAAATTTCATGTAGCGATCGTGCGATACTTAGCACCGTCCATTGCACTAAGCCTGCCTTTGAATCCGAATGAAACTCCAAAGAGACTAGAATTAGAGTTTGTAAAGAATGCTTTATATTGCTCTAGAGAGAGTTTATCTTACAATTTCCCAAGATGAATACAAATGAAGACCAATAGGTCTATTTATAGTGTGACACCAAGCTTAAGACTATGCCACATCTTTCTAGATCCTTCTAAGTCTAGAATGTAAAAGAGTGTTCTAGTTTTATGTACAATATGCCACAAGGTTCTAGGACCTTCTAGCCAATTATAGAGTCTTCTAAGAATGTCTAGTTCCTTCATGCACGTTCTAAGATGTTCCGTAAGTTTCTAGAGACTCTCGCATCCTTTATGAACCATCCGACACGTTCTAGAATATTTCAGCCCATTCTAGCACATTCAAGTGTATTTTGGAGCATTCTAGGCTCTTCAAGGCTTGAGTTGAGTCCATTCAACTCTAGCTTCTTCTAGACATCTCTAGGCCACTCTAGAACTTTTCCATGTAAAAAAGTCTAGATCCGTTAGACAACCACCATTTATTTGGATTTTATGAGACAATTCGAACGGGACGTAACAATACGCACCCATACATTTTTTAAAGCTTCTACCAAAAATAATCTACTTCCAAACAACCTTTGCATAGGCACAAATCCATAAAACATGCATGCAAAATAAATTCTTTAAATTTCTAATAGATTTATTCACTTATTACGCCTCTTGTATTCCTTTTTATGGTTGAAAATAAAATATAATAATGTTTATAAAAAGACTACCATAGTTATAAAAAACCCAACTTGATTCCCAATCTAACTATAAAATTTATCAATTAAATACGATCCAATCTAATGGATCATATCAAATTTTTTAATTTAAATAAATTGATGGAATTATTTAGTCACTCCTAATTTGAAGATTAAACATTTTACCAATATCTTTACTAGATATCATGGAGAGATAAAACTACCCTTTATCAAAATTTAAACATGTTATTATTGACGTTAAAATAATTTTTATAAATAATGATACAAATTATACTCTTAAAATTTATAACAATAAAAATAATATTTATTATATATAATTTATTTAGTTTTACTATTAAAAAAAATACACCCTATTATTTGATAATGAATGTAATCTAATTGAACAATATTTAAATTAAATTACGATTAATTAAATTTATTCATTAACACTATTTAACCAAAATTATATTAAATATTATTAAATGTTATTTTTATTGTTATATATTATAAGTGATAAGATTAATTATAAGATGATTTCACTCTATGATATTATAATCTATTTTTATTTATTTATATATATATATTAATATAATACACGTATACTAAGTAAATATAATTAAAAATTAAATTTTATTTATAAAAGAAATTATGTAATAAATTTAACGTCTAAACACTTTTGCATCACTTTCTTAGACTCTGACAAAATGTTTATTCAACTACAGGTATTATTATACAACAATAATTAATAAGAATGTTATCTATTAGTTAAAATAATTAAATCAATTTTTTTAATATATTATTATATACCATATAAGTTATATCTATTCAAGTTATTGTAAATACATTTTTTTATATACCTATATGCCGCGAAAACTTTTGTTTATTTATAGAAAAAATATTTTTTAAAAATAACATTATAACTTGGTATACCTACACATATACACTGATAAAAAATTCAAATCTATATGATTTTAGTGCTCACAAGTATAATATTGTATTAGAACACAATTAGTGTATAAATTATTTTTGATGTGCTTGTATATTACAATATAATTAACACCTTGTTCAAAACTGGTATCACATCTACTTTTAACTTCAAATTTAACACTATCCATACAAGTTAATGCATATAATCCTACGCTTTATTTATTGTTCAAACTGCTAACGGCACTCAACCATTTAAGACTATCCATACATTTTTCTAGCACAAGCAAGCTGTGAGCTAGCAGTGGGAATTACCCTCAAATGATATAAGTTGTGGACTGGTAGGTTGAAGAGTTTGACAAAGTGGACTTTATGATCAAATCCAGACTTTATGTTGGAAGAGAAGGTACATCCGTCTGGCAAGTGGCAACCATCACACGTTTTTCTTTATCATGCATTTACTATCTTCCCATCATTAATTACACTGCCACACTCCTTTTCAGAAAGGTATGGAGTGGCTTAACTCTAAAATTTTGTGTCCACATATTAATATAATATTATTTATAATTAAAAATTAAATAAAAAACCATTTATTAAAAATTATATTTTAAATAAAAATAAAATATACATTATATATTTTTAATCATCTTAAATCTTAAATCATAAATACTAAACCTAAATATTAAATCTTAAAAACATTAAATCATAAATCTAATAATGTTAAATAGATTAGATTTATAATTATTTTAATATTTTTAATATATATATATATATATATTAATTATTAAATATATTACTTTTATTATTTTTACTTATCAAAAATATTACTTTTTTTGACACACTATGTTAATTCTTTATTTTGGATTTGAGTTAACTAGTGATACTGATCCACCTAATATATTTTTAATGTTTGATTAATTTTTTTTTAAATTAAATACAAATTCAAAGTTAGAATCTAAAATATTCGAATTCAAATTTGACTTTTTTTCATTCTTTTTCTTCTTTATACAATTTTCCGTCTAAAAAGTAATATTTTTATAAATTAATTAATTTTTCTTAATTAATAATAATTTATTATAAAATTTATAATTTTATACTAAGTTAAAAAATTAAAAAATTAAAAAAAATTATTTTAATAATTTTAATAAAATGAGTTCAAGTTTACACCATCGTATCTCTAATAATCATAGTTGGTGAACCCATTAAATCAAAATTATAATAGAGTTAAAGATATATTTAAATGTAATATATTATATTTAATGAGTTATTAAAACTATGATAGATAGTTACAAAAATAAATATAGATATAATATGTTATATATAAATTTACATGTTATATTATGTTAATCATCTAAACTTTGAAATATCACTAATAATAATCACTTAAAATCTAACAAGTCATCGATAATGATCACTCTATATTATTGGATATTTTTATATTTATAGTATAAATTTTAGGATAATTTTTTTTCTTAGTTTGAGAAAAAAAAGCAAACAAAAGATGACATAAAAATTTCAAAGGTGTATATATTTTATAAATTTTAAACTTAACTTACATTTTAATTCGTATTCATAATATAAATATATTGTGATACCGAACCATGTTATTGATTATCAAGATATATGTGTATTGCAAAATAAAATTATAACCCTAGATTTGTTTTGTATTTTTACTTGATAATTAAAATAAATTTATTGAAGAATAGCTCACATAAAAAAGATCTCTCTAAATAAAAGAAAAAAAATGACTATAATTTGTAAAGGTTTGAGAGCCTACATACAAAACTTTTACAACTTTTATTTTAAATATAAGATTACTTAATATAAATAATAACCACAGTTAACATAATCATTCTAATATAAAACTATCTTCTGTTATATTATTTGTATTATTTAATTTTTTAAATATTAAAAGTTATTATTTTATCTTTTAGTTTTGTAAAAATAATTAAAAATAAATTATATTATTTTAATAATTTTTTATTTAAAATACTATCATTTTCAATCAAGTAATTAAAACTCGATTAAAATACAAATCTTTAACATGAATAATAATAAATTTAATATAAAATAGTTAAAAAAATGGACAATAATAAAATTTAAATAAAAAATTATTTAAATATATCTTATAATTTTTAATAAGAATTAAAAATTAATAAAATATTAAAATAAAAAATGTGGTAATTACTAAAAGTGAATATTGTATAAATTATTTTTCATATTTATTGTAACTTTATCATTATTAAATACTCATATTTTAATTGCATTTAATCACTTGATTGAAAAATAATTTATCCTTAATTGAACAATTTTACAAAACTAAAGACTAAATAACACCCTTTTTAATTTAAGAAAAATAAACGACACAAATTAACTGATCTAAAAGACTTCTATGATATATTTTTTTCGTAATTTTATACAAACATATATATCAATAAATACACTATGATGAAATTTAAAATTTCTATGATTTTATAATAAAAAAATATTTTTATTTCAATCCAAGATGAAATTAGTTAAAATAATTTAATCTATTTTTATAATTTAATTAAATTTGTACACTTCAATTAAAATATTATTTTAAAAATGCATAGACTTTTCAATTTTCATTATTATAATTAAAATGTTACATTTTTTCACAATCTTTAATAGTTAAGTTAATAATTTAATAAGTTGATTTAGTAAGTTTATAGTAACTTTTAAACAAATATCCAAAGTTTAATTCATAACATCTAAATTTTAGAATGGTTATACGGGTTATAAACCAGGTCAGATAAAAATAGATTGGAAAATTAGATCGAGTAATTTTATAAATCAAACGGTTCGATCTAATTTATATTAATTAAAATCATTTTTTAAACAGTTTAATCTAGTTATATTAATTTTTAAATCAATCGAAGCGAACTCGATCGATTTAATAATATATGAAAATTTTCATATTATTTTTAATTAGAGGTGTCCAAAAATTGAATCAAATTGGAAACCGAATCGAACTAAACGATTTTATAAATCAAACGATCTGATACGATTTGTATTAATTAAAACTGTTTTTAATTGTATGATTTGAGTAATATAAATAGTCTGATCTAATTAATTTTTTTTTAAATGGACACCTTTAGTTTGAACAATTTTTTTTTAATAATCCAATACAATTTTAATACTATTCACTGCCGAATCTTATTTTTGCTTGATGAAAAAAAATACCGATTTAGAAATATTATAAAAAATTAATAATTTTTTTTTAAAATAACAATAAGGTGTTTGATTAAATGCTTACTGTAATATAGAAATTATAGTTAATAAAAATTAAATATATATTAATATTATTATTTTATTATAAATAATTATATAAAAAATATAATTTTAATAAAATAATATAAAATATTCTCTATAATTATATTAAATTATATTTATTTTTATTTTTTATTTAAAAATATGTATTAAATAATTAAAAAATAAAAATTAATATTAATATTTTAAATAATATAATGAAATTAAGAATGAAATTAATATAATTTTTTTAAATTAAATATTTTTTTAAATAAATTTTAAAAAATAATAAACTTAATTAAATCGTAATAAAAATGTTATTGATTTATAATTAATGGTTAGTCACCGAACCAACGTTTACGATTATTAACACATCGTACAATTCCGTCCCCGCGATATACATAGGAGTTTACGATTATTAACACATCGTACAATTCCGTCCCCGCGATATACATAGGACTGGACGAGGCCGAGACTTGAGACTTGAGAGTGAGCAACGGCAGATTTGTCAGTGTAGGAGGATACTCGAACCATTTCGTATTTGGGTTGTGGTTTCTAGCCATGCCTAGAAGTCTATGCTTCTGCCCATGTTTTGACGGTCGGAGCTCCGATACCACCCTTCCCGATAGGGACCCTGTTCTCCTCGTCTCCGGCATCGGAGGTTCTATTCTTCATTCCAAGAATAAGAAATTCGGATTCGAAACCCGGGTTTGGGTCCGTATCCTCTTAGCTGATTTGGAGTTCAGGAAGAAGGTCTGGTCTATCTACAATCCCAAAACAGGTCCTCTTCTCTGTGTGTGTGTGTGTGTGTTTACAAACGGACATTTTTACTTTGTGCATACTTTTTTTTTGTGGTAGATGTGGAACTAGCCTAGATACTGAAAAGGGAGCAAGAGTTCTGTTTTGCATTGCTCTGAAAATGCTGCAAAGTTTCTTAGTTCTTTTGTTTTGAGAGAGAGTAGTTTAGTATAGTTCAGTCTAGAACTAGAGAATGAATGCTGGGTTAGTTGGCAATGTTTTGTTTTAGCTTAAACGCTGAGTACGGAATAGGCTACCACTTTGATTTTAATGTTTGGCAATTGAATAGAATAGACAAAAACCAAAATTTTAATCTTGATTTGATATCACTTAGAGCTTAGAAAACGAATTGCTATTTGCAAATTTATTATTTCTCCGCATTCAATTGTGAATTTCCTCTGTTCTTTTATATTTAGTTTAGACGAAGGAATTAAGAGCTGTCGTTTATTATGCAAGCTTCTTGATGACTTTAAAAAAGGAGTTGAAGTACCGAGTGTTATTAACTTTATCGCACAAAGTTCTTGTGTTCTGAAGCAAAGACCAAGTTTACTTAGCTAAAAGAGAATCATTGAGAAAGTCAGGGTCTCTAAAGCACATACCTCTATCACACCTCTGTTGGTGACATTTTTAAAAGCTATCCAGCAAATTCTTTAGTACTATTGATAATTTCTTCTTTAGGCTGGAAATGGAGGGGTAGCCCATAACAAACCTCATACCCGTTTGTTTTCTACCCATTCTGCCAAAACGAATAGATAGGGTAAAAAAAATATGTTCTTGCCTAATAAATCTTGTGTTAAAGATCAAACTGTTGGTTGAAGCAACAGCATACTCATTATTGGCATCAAACCCCAGTTTAAGCAGCAAAGTTCATTGGCTTTGAGGGAAAGAAAAGTGTTCCTTCCTTGCATTTGAGAAAATGGAATAATTGTTGGGCAAGATTCATATCATTCTTTATTTGCTTAAAAATTCATGGTTTTCTGAAATGATCATGAAATAATGGGCAAGAAGTTATTATTGACCACCTCAGAGATCCCTACATAAGCAGATTTACCTAGTGCCATCAGTTCGGATTTAGTTTTGGAACCAAGGGAACATAGATGTTATAAGAATGAGGATTAATTTATCTCTTTTAAAGGCTGAGAAAATGAATCTCTAATAAACCCGATTGTGGTTGAAACCGGTTCCATATCTGCCAATAATATGTTTTCTTTAATTTTTCCAATGCAATTTAACTTATATTAAATATAGCTCTCTAATAACCGTGCAACCTGTGGCATAATTAATGATGGGTTAAATAGCGCTTTTTTGAGAAAATACGAGAATATATCTGTACAGATGGGAAAGGAAAGACTGGAGCTTCGTTTTGAATTGGTGCTTTCTGTATTCTTTGGTACATATACCAAATGTATGTGCTCAAATTAGTTTGTATACCTTATGTTGTTGTTTCCAGGTTATACAGAGTCACTGGATGAAGACAGTGAAATATTAGTACCTGATGATGACTATGGGCTATATGCAATTGATATTTTAGATCCATCATTTGTAAGATCTCTTGTTGGTCGTGGAAAATAGTTTAAGTACATTACTATCTTGTATTTCTGCAGATTGAGAACAGTGTACTTTATGTCTATCTATTTCTTATAATCTTTTTATTTTTCCAGATGATAAAATGTATGCGTCTCAAAGAGGTTTACCATTTCCATGATATGATTAATATGCTTATAAAATGTGGTTATAAGAAGGGAACCACATTGTTTGGATATGGCTATGATTTTCGACAAAGCAACAGGTTTATCTCCAACAATTTATCATGTTTGTGGCTTATGTGTTATCTTCTTTGGTGATTCTAAAATGATTTTTTTCCTATCAAAATTCTATTTTAACAACTTAAGAAGTGTTTTCATTTGACTTATCTAAGCACCGTGGTTTTTGTATTGGTAGGATTGATAAGTTAATCGAAGGTCTTAAGGTGAAGCTGGAATTGGCTTACAAAGCTTCTGGGGGTAGAAAGATTAACATAATTTCACATTCGATGGGTGGAATACTAGTATCGTGTTTTATGTCACTCTACAAAGATGTGCGTGCATTTCTCTCAGTAGTAGTTGAAAGATTTATCATATTTCATGGACTATTTACTGAAAATAAAAATTTGACACCTTACAAATGGCATGACAAATGCTTATAAATTGTTCATTGGCAGGTATTCTCAAAATATGTGAGTAAATGGATCTGCATTGCATGCCCTTTCCAAGGTAGTTCCTTTGAAGAACAAGCAGTATGCATATCAATCTTAGTTCCACGAAACATCTTCCTTCAATATAACTTAGCATGGCCTATTAATGCTGTGAGATTAGGACAGAGTGAGATATTATCAATATTTTGTGACCGGTTTTATCCTCTTCGAGCTTTAAGCGTGATTCTTAGCTTCAATGCTGATTTTGGAAATATTTTAACAGGTGCGCCAGGATGTGTAAATGATTCCCTTTTGACAGGATTAGAGTTTGTTGAAGGCTTCGAGAGCTACTTCTTTGTTTCAAGGTGGACGATGCACCAGCTGGTAATACCTTAATTAGGTCTCTCAATCTTATTCATCTTTTCAAATTCAAGTAGAAGCATGCCATTGTGGACGAATTCTGAACTTTCTCTGAATATACCGACTTGGTGATTACTGTTACAAGTGGGAGTTTCAATAAAAATACAACGATATGTATGTCAGATTGTGCTGCATTGAGAATATTGATCTATCTATATGCCTCATCTTTTATGAGGAAACCATTGCTGATTTAGCGTATGCTCATGGTAAAACTACATTAAAACGGAATGGCTCAAATAAAGATTTTTCAGTAATGATGTGGCCATTTATTTCATACGGATGATTATATGCTGATACTTCTGTTGCTCTGAGATTATATTCTAATGCTCTGAAGTTGATTCTCTTTGTTTAGTTGGTTGAATGCCCTTCGATCTATGAAATGTTAGCAAATCCAGAATTTAATTGGGAAAGACAGCCAGAAATTCAAGTTTGGAGAAAGCATTGCAAAGATGGGGAAGCTAAAGTTGACTTGGAATCCTACGGTCCAATTAAAAGTATCAATTTGTTTCAAGAAGCATTGAGAAATAACGAGGTATACTTCTGAACATTATTTGCCTTACAAAGTTTAGTAGAACATTCCCTGTCATTGCCTTTTTTCTTTCGTAAGTAATCAGTTTTTATAATTTTCATTCATCTTAATCTTTAACATTGCTTTTTCTCCCCCCTAAACTAGAGTCAGTGATCATTGTTAAATTTTATATGACTGCAGCTAAATTATAATGGAAAGTCAGTAGCCCTGCGATTTAACTTGGCTATTCTTAAGTGGGCTGCTGGTACTCGGGAGGTGTTGGGCAATGCTAAACTACCAAATGGTGTCAGCTTCTATAACATCTATGGCACATTGTACGACACTCCATTTGATGTTTGGTATGTGAATCAACTATTTTTTAAACTATCAGTGCTAAACTGTTTTTGTCTACATTTCTCATCATTTTAATTTTTACCTTGATACATCCTACTAGTTTTTCAATCAAAAAAATGAAAAAAATAACCTTGTCAGGAGTATACAATTTTTTTGGTACTTATTACATATGATGAATGCAGCTATGGCTCAAAGACATCCCCCATAGAGGATTTGTCTGAAATATGCCACTCAGTGGTGAGTAGTCTGTTCCGTTTTAAATACTATGAACCTTCTTTGAGTTATTTGATAAGTTAATACAGAACAGACATGAGTCAACATAGAATTGTGTCCTTTGTACTTAAAACTGTTGATTAATTTTGAGTCATTTATTGTTCCAGCCCCAATATTCGTATGTGGATGGAGATGGAACAGTTCCTGCTGAATCAACAAAGGTGCTTTGTATATCAATCTACTTTTTTATTTATCAATATTATATTGCACGCACATATATATTATTCATAGTTTTGTACTTACTCTTATTCAAGAATGTTATTGTTATTGTTGATGTTGCTTCTTTTTTGTCTGCCGCCTCCTCACTTTGGTTTTATGCTAGCCCTCTTAATTTCTTTCAACATTACAGTCTGATGGATTTGAAGCAGTTGAAAGAGTAGCAGTTGCTGCAAGTCATAGGCAGCTTTTACGTGACAAAACAGTTTTTCAACTTATACAAAAGTGGTTGGAAGTTAACGATGACGACAACGTTGTGAAGCAATTCAAGACTTCCAGAGTAGCAGATGTTGTTTTAGATGAGCCTGTGTATGCGAAAAAATCCTTCTCTGCTTGAGAAGATAGTGTATTTTTTTTAGTTGTGACATCCTTATGTTTTATTTATTTATTTATGGAAATAGAATTTGTAAAATCATAGGTTGCCAAGGAAAGGATTCTGTTACGTATGCGACTAATTTAATAATGTTGCAACTCGGCAACTACACGTGTACAGTTTTATATTAGAACATTGTATTTTTAGTGGATGGAATTCTTTACAAGCTGGTTCATAGATGAGTCCATGGATTTGTAAATTAAACTCCATTACTCAGTATTGTGTCCATGCTTCTATTGCCGGAGCAATGTCTTTAATTTTTCAAAGATGTATGTGTGTTATTTTGTTAGTTTAAATTTGTTATTGATCATTTGTGGTCTGCAAATAGCAAATCATGTTAATAATAATAATAATAATAATAATAATAATAATAAAGTGGAATAGAAATGTGGTCATGCATATTTATTGAACAAAGAAAATACCACGTATTTTCTTCACAATTAGGTCATTAGAGTCTCCCCTTTTATTTTGTACTTTGAAGAACCCATTGTTTTGATGAGAAATTATTTATTGTTACGTATGAATGTTAGTATTATTTAATTTTGTATATATTTTTGCATCCATAATTTTTATATAATATAATATGTCATAATTGTTTTGAGAATTAGTAGAAATGATTCAATTGTTTTAGATAATAATGATATGTAATAAAATCTAAGTAATGTAGGTATAAAAATGAGTACAAATTTATGTGTCACTTAATATCACCTCACTCTCGCTTAAGAACGAAGGTTAATATAATTACAAATTTGCAATACATTTAAATAAGAAAAATCAATTTTAAACCATCAATAATTAATATTTCAAAATAATGGAGTAGCTACAAATATGAGTTACAGCAGAAGTAATTTAATAGGTTAAAAATATCAATTTAATTAATTTGTTATTTTTTATAATATTTTTTTTGTTTTGTTTTAAAAAAATAATAATACATTAATAAATAATCATTTATTTTATTTTTATTTTTATTTTTATCTTATCTTTTATTGAGATATAGTTTGTTATAGATTGTAATAATATATAACAATAACTATAAAATTAATAACAAAAATAAAATAAAAAATAAAAAGGTTTTAAAAATGTCTCAATATAATCTTCAAAAATTAAAAAGTTATAAATGTAAAGAATATGTCACATACATTCACTTATTTGAGTACAAAATTATTTATATTTAACATTTCTCTTATAATTGTCTAAAAAATTATATATTTATCTAAAAGCAAGTGATATAGTAATTCTTATTAATGTTATTTGTTAATGTTTTAAAAAAAAAGGTAAATTATACACTAGTCAAAATCTGGCACTCTCCAATAATCTTCTTTTTAGTTATTTTATAAAAGAAATATACAGTTGTGTTTTTCAATAAAATTCATCTAATTTATCTTTTATATTATTGGCAACATCAATTTATAATTTCTAAAAAAATAGTAGGCATTGTCAATAAAAATTATAAGTTTATATTTCACATTATTAATTTGAATTATCATTCAATAGCTATCCAGTATCAATTTATAATATATATTAATATTTTTATAATAATTTTTGTTTTTATCACTATAAATATATATGATACGTCCTTTTTTTCTTAAGTATAAATTATATTTATAGTATTATTATTTTTAAACAAAGCTGTTATTGATAAAATATTTTTATAGTATTATTCTTGTATATTATATTATAGTTTATCTAATTTTTCACGGAGAATGTGAGAGGTTATGGTCAAAGTCAAAATAAGTTTGATTTGAATCCCAATGCAAGCAGTTTTTCGTAATCTTATAGAGTTTAGGGGTAATTAATAAAATTTACGAATAGCCCAAGAAAGAGTGCATTCCTAGAGCCAGTAAGCTTACGAGAGGATTCTATTTGATATAATTAGTAAGAGACAAAACACAGACACGCATGAGGATGAGGGCATCCCCTTTTACCATATTAATTCGGCCAATGAACAGTCCAAATCCCACCTCTCTCTTTCTCTCTCTCTATATATATATTTCAACATTTAATTTTTAATAATACAAAAATATTTTATTAATAACAATTTTATCAAATATAATAATAATAATAAGATTAAAATAAACATTTTATTCATATTTATTATGATCATAACAAAAATAACATCATCTCTTACACCCACATTGTTTTTTTCTGTCCAAAAATAAAATATAACTCTGCACCATTCAAACAAAAAAGGTGATAATATATATATCAACAGTTCATTTATTTTCATAGAAAAAAAAACATTTCACAATAAAATATTTATTTTTAAAAATAAAAACTTTGATTCAGTGATTATGGTTTTGAAAATATAACTAGCCTATTTTACATAACAATTTAATGATCTAGAATTTTTAAAATATAAATATTACTTTAAAATGAACAAAATTTAATCTAATATCCATTCATTTAATACAAAATTAAAATCAATTTATGAAAATTATGTATCTATGTATTAATTAATTTGTAGCTAATTAGATTGTGTTTTAGATAATTAAAATCGATTGAGAGACCAAATGTTGTGGGGGAAGAAACATATGACCAAATTTAGGGAATATGTATGGCATGCAGCTCCCCTTATTTTGTATTTTTGCACTTATAAGACTTGAGTAATTTTGTGAATATAAAAAAATAATACTTCCACACTTTAATTACAAAGTTTTATAAAGTTTCAAGGTATAAACAAATTATCTTAATTTAATTAATAATAGATACTATAATTACAAATTTACCCCTTCTTTTGTTTTTACATTTTTACCTTGCTAAAATGTTGACAATAAGCATGCACATGCCAATAGCCTAATAGTTCAATGACATAAATAACCTTGTAGTAAAATGAAGATGATAATAGATTAAAATCATGCTTGAACATAAAAAGTACTCTTGAAAAAAAAAAATAACCTACACATATACGAGAGTATAAATGGAAGCTTCATTAATATCTTCTAAGTAGTTAATATATGTACGATGAATTATCTCAAATATAGAGTTGATATACATGCACCAATTTTACTTGAACTTTTCGCGCATAAATTATTCAATTATTTAATTTAATTTTTAATTTTTTAAAAATATATATTTATTTGGATATAATTTTAAAAATATATATATTTATTTAGATTAAAAGAAATATAAATTCTATTTTTATGAGAGTATTAAAAAGAAAATTTTATATACGAAGTAAGATTATCTCATCCAATTAAATCTTAAAATAATAAATAAGTTAAAAAGAAAAATAAATGTTAACGATATTGTTATAATATAAATTATTTTTGTCATAATTATTTTATATTAATAACAATTTTATTAAATAATGATATAATGTGATTAATTTTAGGAATAGTACGAATAATTTCGTACTAATTTGTTGTGATAATAAAAAATAGTCGTATTAATATTATTAACTAAAATAAAAGTAAAAGAAACATATGTAACATAAATTATTCGTTGTTATTGTATTATGTAATGATATATAATTTACGCTAATAAGATTAACTTTTTGAAAAAATATATTTAATACTAAAAAAAGAATAAAAATATGATTTATTTAAAATATATTTTAAAAATAATCAATAAGTACTCAAAATACAATAACAAATGCGATGGTTTTGGACCTTTTATAGCTTTAATAAAGTACATTTTACTTTTCTTGGAAGTCTCTTCTTTAAGGAGGAGATGGAGGGGGGGTTTTGCATGGATAAGGGTGCTAGGCAGAGCAAGCAAATGCAGAGAGTTGCAGTTAGAGAGAGAGAGAGAGAGAGAGAGAGAGAGAGAGAGAGAGAGAGAGAGAGAGCAAAGTTAATTATGCAAATATTAACAAAGTGGTGGTGACTGGTGAGTGTTTGTTTGGTAATTGGTATTGTTTCCAAGAAGGCACGGGTGCTCCGCTGATTTCTCCAATGCAATCCGAGTTCCCACTGCCATTTTTTTCATCCAATTAATAAATATTTAAAAAATATATTATTTATTTTCAAATATCTGAACCATATATATATAAAAGATCAAAAAACAATATTGCCTTATTTGCGGGTTCGTTGTATTCATTTACACAAGATTTTATACGCCTCCTAAATTTGTTTTATACGAGACGTGTGTATGCATATTTAATATTCTTTGTTTTAATTAAAACATAAATATTATTTTATGATAAAGTATAAAATTTGATATTTTTAAAATAACTTAACCATATACTTTTTATAAATGCAAATTTATTTTAAAAAAGTAAATATTTAATAGAATATAGAAAGACACTACTACATAAATAGTCATTAAAATCGGTTCACCTTTAAATTTAGAGACTTAAAATGCAAAGTCGGTTTACGGCATTAATCGACTTTACGAGTAACATTTTATGATATATTTTTATTTTTATTTTTATTTTTCGTATTATTTAATATATATATATATATATATATATAACATAAAAAACTAAAATATAAAATAATAATACAAATAATTAAAAATTTAAATATATTTAATTACTTTATAATTAAATTTATTACAAAAACAAATAATGCATAAATAATACATATAGTTAACTTAAATTACAAATAAAATAATTTTGTCAAATTATAATTATTATGCGATCGAGTAAGCTTGGTTGGCTTAGAATCTTGATTGGACTTCATAAACATTATGACAAAAAAAACAGCTGATTCATATAACAAATATTTTCCTACATACATGAGCACGTAAAATATCCATCAAAAAAACAGTTTAAACTTTAGACATACGAATGAAGAAATTAAATCATTATAAATATTACCATAAAAAATAAATTATCACGTACAACGACATTTGACTAACTCATAGTAGCACTGTATTAATCATTTATCTATATATATGAAGTTATCTGAAATCTCTATTAGTATTTTATAATTCTATATATAATGAACTCTAAATATGAAATCAATTGTAACTTCGATTTCTTACTTGACTTGTGTGAGTTTTGGTGCCCTTAAACATATAGAACACGTTCATGGGCATCAAAACTCATACAAACCAAGAAACAAATCGGAGTTACGTACACTTGATTTGTCCATTTAGAGCTCATTATATCATTAAAAATACTAGCAGAGATTCCAGATAAATTCATATTTATAAATAAATGATTAATAAAGTACTAATATGAGTTCGTAAGGAAAGTAGGAAAAAGAGAGATGAGATGTAATTTGGGCCAAAAATAGGTCCATAAAACAATGCATTCACCTAAATACATGAGCATATGATTAATCATCATCAAACAAGTGATTTCAAACACAGGAATAGATAGAAAAATTAAATCATTAAAAAATTTACTGTTATGTTGTCATATGCTATTCAAGATCATCAGAATCTTCTTCTGATTCTTCTTGCGATGATATAATTTGAACCATGTGTTCTGCCCATTCCTCTCGTAAATCATCAAAAATTTGCTGGTCGTAACCCGTCTTGTTCCAACCGAAGAACTACATGTATTCAAAATCAAAATAAGAATATGATTTCATTTATTTACAAAAAAAAACTCAAATATGTTAAAACTTGTATGTATATGGGTAAAATATATTACCACATCATCAATTGGAATTTTGATATTTGTGATGATTTCACTCATAAACTTCATGACATAATAACCACACATGACTCCATTATTTTGTTGTGGAACCTACAAAAAAAAGTGCATGTATACATGAATTTTCATATTCGAACATCCTTATTATTTAATTGTAAAATTAATAAAATTATTAATATTGAATTGTACATACCATAACTTTTGTCCATATAAGCTTATGAGATTTTTTAAGGACAATGCCCCTAGACTTGTTCCATAACTTTCATGCCCTGTCAAGATATAAAACGATTAGTTTTTATTAAATATTACAAAAAATAATAGAAAAAACTAATATGTAACTAAATATAACTCTTACATTTCAACAACTGCTTTTGTATCTTTACTCAGTTCTATGGAAGCTGAGTCACAGTACCAAGCATAATTATCGAACATATTAATGATTACCAACATCCAATGATCTTGGCCTTGTTCAAACCTTAATGGCCAAGGGATTATCAACTTTTGATTTCTGCTAAGCGTTAATGCTCTATCACAATTGTTTAGCT
Source organism: Hippophae tibetana (assembly GCA_037013495.1). Taxonomy (NCBI): domain Eukaryota; kingdom Viridiplantae; phylum Streptophyta; class Magnoliopsida; order Rosales; family Elaeagnaceae; genus Hippophae; species Hippophae tibetana. The sequence continues at coordinate 22,736,866 of CM072802.1, read as the reverse complement.
CTGATGCTAACATCCTTCTCTTGATATTGATTAACATATGAAGAATCATAGAACATTGCTAAAAGTGATGAGTGATTATGTTAAAGTAGATAATAGCACGTACTATATAAAAGATATATATATATATAATTAGATAATATAAATATAATTATATATGTTCTGCATAAATAAAAGAAAACTAACTAGATTGAGGACTCACCTTCTCCACACTTGAATTATACTTAAATCGATCATTTGATATTCAAATATTTGCAATAAGTACTCAATCGATATATAAGTTTTGTTGAGGTCTACACCAGAAATTTCAATAGGAATTGGCACAGTCCATCCATCATTTATGCTAGATGCCCTCCCAACAATAGTCATCAAAGTGCCAAGATTTCTACTGAACTTTAACGCATAAGTATAACTATAGTTTTTCCAAGGCTTCTTCTTGAATGACTTGGTACACGATGATTGGCCACTAGTCATAGATTTAGCACGAGATATTTGCTTCGTATCTCTTAAATGTGCCGCATTTAAGAGTTCTGGTGTAATAGACTAACAAAAAGTATCATATATGTATTTTCAGTAACAATATAAGATATAATTAAATAATAGTAGTAAACAAGTGTTATCTTTTAAGTTAAAAAATAGTACCATGTCAAAATTTAGAACAACTTGAATCGACGGCCAAGCCACATACTGTCCAACCGCCTCTTGGATTGTGGTAGCATCAAAAGGCACAGTTGGTGGACAATCATGAAACAATGATTGATCAATTACTATTTGCCAATGATTAGGCAAATATTGATTATGAATCATCCGATCATCTCTCAATTGTTGTACCATTCCAATAGCAACATAGTCCGTTGACGAAGGATGTTTCAACAAACATTTCATATTCTGTAAAAAATTAAGTGTTATATATAAAAAATAAAACATATAATAAGAATTTAAAAATAATAGATTATATACACCAGAAATTAAAATCTTACCACATATGATTCATCAAATAGAGGAGGACTCTCATGTGAGGTAGCTATTAGATGTACATTCTCACCAAAATGTTCATCTTGGTTTGATTTATGGTAAGAATGTGCAGATTGCATTAGAGAAAATGAACCACTACTTGATTGCATATGCATTCCTGACATATAGTGAAGACCAATAGGATGGCTATATCCCATACTTGATGTAGTTTGAGCGCAATGAGATTGTGTGGGTTGCATGCCTGGCATGGAAGGTGGTATGCCTAGCATGGATGGTTGCATGCTTGGCCAATATGGCATGCCCTGGTTGTAGCATGATGCCATGGTTGACAGTTGTTGTGATTGATGTTCTTCTAGAGTGGCAATCTCAATCATCACTGAGGCTTTAAAGAGGTTGAATTCTTCTTCAATTTTAGTGTATTTCTCCTTACTTACCGTCTGAGGCTTATGTTTTGGAATTTTAAAATACTCCATAGAACCATCATATTGGCTACCTCCCCTAACAGGACCAGGATGCTCGCGTCCGAATGGATGATATAAAGCATCTATCCCAGGCTCTTCGATTATTTCATTCCTGAATATTTTTTCTTGAACAACTCTTTACAAATAATAAAGCACACAAACATATCATTTATTATTACATCAATTATTAAATATCATTCAGACTTTTTATCAACCGAAATTACTAACCAACTTATTTAATTGTTCTTCTCCTCGTTGACTCATCGGTCTTGCATTCTTCGTTTTGGGAGTCTTTGTTTCTATGTACAATTCAATTTGGGTAACAGGTCTACCCAATTCAGCTTCCTACATAAATTAGGAAATTTTTATTGACAATGACATGAAATTAAATTGAGAAAAATTAATATAAAAATATTTATAATATTAAGACAAATTAATAATACCATTCTATATCTAACTTCAGGATTTGAAGACCTCCTAGTACGGTTAGGAAGAATGTTATGCATTTGGACATTCTGATTGATCTTCTCTAATAATTTGAAATTCATCTGAACGTCTATAATCCATAAAGTCTTTCCAAACTTGAGGTGTAATCCAGAGGTATCCTTCAGGGAATTTGTAGATCACATTCTCATCAAGTGTTTCCAAATATGGAAACACACAATTTTTTGCCAATCTGGAAGTCTTGTATTCCTTCCACGCCTTATTTGCAATCTTATAACATTTGTCCTTCCAACTGTCATCGACTTTGTAACGATTCTGTAAAAACACAGTACAAAAGATTAGATATAATACACCTAATATAATATATATATTGATTATTAAATATAACAGACTTACATAAATGGTTATCCATATTTTAAACTTTTCTGCATCGTCAATCTCAGACCAATGATTTATATTGATTGTTATACTGGACTTTGCCAGTCGACCAAAAGAGGATTTCAATTGTTGACCATTTTCCCCTATTGGATTACCAGTAGCATCAAATAGAACATGTATTCTATCATTTGGATTAAGTGGAACATCAGGTATATTCGCCCAACCCCTTCTTTTCAAATACCCCAATAGATCATTTGGATCTACAAGCTGAATATCCATGCAATATCTGCAAGCAATGAAGAAATATAAATTAATTGAAAATTTTAGGAAACCACATATATATAAGAGTTATTACAACAATATAGAACATACATTATGTTTAAATAGGTTGTTGATCGTATACATATATTCCTTCACAATCACTTTGAGTCCATGTCGAAGAATCATCATCATCAATTAGATCATCACGTACATTAGGCAATTTATTTGAGAAATTACTAATATTGGTTAATGTATCAAGCATAGAGTCATCATCTTCTACAACATCACAATGGTAAAACACTTTTTGTGGAGGCATTAACACAACACACCATATTGGATCAATTTGATTGCTCACGTAAAATACTTGTTTTGCATAAAGTGCTAACGTGAAAGGATCATCAGTGTAACTTATCCTGGATAAATTCACAAGGGTAAATCCAAAATCATCTATTTTATATCCAACATTGATAACATCTTCGACCCAATCACACAAGAAAACTGTTTCATGGAAGACCTCATAATCCAATTCCTAAATCTCTTGTATTATACCATAATATGTTCTATCAGAAAGTACAGGATTAAAATCTTTTGAATTGGAAAATTGCATAGTTTGTGCAACCATCTTCACCCCACTATTTTGATTTACTCGGACTTTGTCCCTAGCTTGAGTCGTAAACCTCGATCCATTTATTGTGAAACTATGAAATGATTTGACATCGAATTTTGGCCCATGTGCAAGCCATTGTAAACATTCTAATATTTTATGATTGGGTTTCTTGAGTTCATCTCGAATCTATGTATACAAAAACACAAAATGTGTTTAGAGCAAAGTTTTAAAACATTGAATAGATCTAGGAAGATACATGCATGAAATTTTGTTTGTGACACTTACGTGGTTGCGAAACCAATTAATAAGCTATCACTTATGTTCATCATACAACCATTTTTCTCCTTCTTTTTTTTATAACGAGGATAGATCTTCAATAAGTTTAAATACATCCTGTAATATTATTAAATATATATTAAGTTATATATCATCATTAATAGTTAAATAAAAAATGATTTTTGCAAACATGAAACAATTAACATCACTTACTCTATGTACGGTTGTGCCTCATTATTATTTACCAAAATGATTCGGTGTGCTTTTTCCCATCGAGTAAGATCAATAAATAATTTCTTACTTCCACCAAGCATAGGGTTACCTACTTGGATCATGTGACGTTCTAAGAACAACTTGTGCGTAGGATTCCCAATTTCAGTGCAACAACTAAAGTATTCAAAACAAAACTCAATGGCCTCTTCAACAATGTAGCATTCCACCATGCATCCTTCAGGTCGATATCTATTATTTACATACCTTTAAGGACTTGCATATATCTCTCAAAATGATACATCCACCTTAAGTAAGTAGGACCACATAATTGAACCTCTCGAACTAAATGAACACATAAGTGAATCATTATATCGAAGAAAGAAGGAGGAAAATATTTTTCAATTAGACACAAAGTTTCTACAATTTCTTTCTATAAAGAATTTAAATCGCCAATTGATATAGATTTTTTGCATATTGTATTGAAGAATGAACAAAGCCGAATTATTGATATTCGAACATGGTTTGGAAGAATTGATCTAATAGCAACTGGTAATAATTGTTGTATTAAGATATGATAGTCATGTGATTTCAATCCATACAGTCTCTTATCGGTGATAGACACAAAATTTCTTAAGTTGGATGAGTAACCATCAGGAACTTTCACACCTTCCAAACATTTACAAAACACATCCTTCTTTTTTGTTGACATTGTATATGATGCTGGTGGTAAGTATGCTCGATTCTTATCATTTTCCACCCTTGGTTCCAATTCAGGTCATATGCCTAGTTTCTTTAAATTCAATCTTGCTTTAATGTCATCTTTTGGTTTTCCAGGTAAATTAAGTAAAGTACCAATCAAGTTCTCACATACATTCTTCTCAATGTGCATGACATCTAAGATGTGACGAATGTATAGGTCTTTCCAATAAGGTAATTCCCAAAATATTTTTTTTTCCAACAACCATGGTAATTCGGTTCAAACTCTTTTTCATTTTCACCCATTTCATTAGTTAACCTCTTTCGTTTCCAGATTGCAAAAATCTCCTATGTCTTCTATAAGACACCTTTCGTCTGTGAACAAGATAATTTCCAGAAGTTCCATCACTACATATAGGACATCCCTTGTAACCTTTTGTTGCATGTCCTCATAAGTTTCCATAGACATGAAAATCATTAATTGTCCATAAAAGGACCCCCTTCAAGTTAAAGCATTCTTCTTTATGTGCATCGTAAACATTTACACTATCATTCCACAACGTCTTTAAATAATCTATCAGAGGCTGAAAATATACATCAATATCAACACCGGGTTGTTTCGGTCCTGAGATCAATAATGTTAACATCATGAATTTTCTTTTCATACATAACCAGAGAGGAAGGTTGTATGTTACCATAATTACTGGCCAACAACTATATCTACTACTGAGGGAACTATGTGGATTAATTCCATCAGCAGCAATGGCAAGACGAATATTGCGCGGATCAGATGAAAATTGAGGAGATAAATTATCTACTACTTTCCAATTTGGAGAATCACAAGGATGACGTAGCACCCCAACATCATATCGATTATCTGAATGCCAAGTTAACATCTTTGATGTATATTTACTATTGAACAACCTTTGAAAGCTAGGAATCGGAGGAAAGTACCAAAGAACCTTTGCAAGCACGCCTTTCTTATGTGTTGTACTCTCATTTGTACCATGCTTCCATCTCGATTATTTACACATAGGACAATCATGTAATATCTCATATTCTTTTCTAGAAAGAATGCAATCATTAGGACAAGCGTGAATCTTATGATATTCCATGCCAAATCGACTAAGAGATTTCTTCACTTCATACATTGAAGATGGCAATTCAATACCCTCGGGAAACATATCGACTAGTAGATTTAGTAATTCTGTGAATCCTTTGTCAGAAAAACCATGTTTTGCCTTCACAATGTACAAATGAACCAATCCCGAAATTTTAGTGTATTTTTTGCATTTTGGATACAACGGTTTTTCGGCATTTTTTATAAGTTTATTAAAGGTTTCGGGATCATCCTCGCGTAATTCATCTTCAACACCATGAAACATATTTTCTGTCTGTACATTATAATAAGATGTATGTAATCCACTCACATTATTATTATACTTTTCCTCGTGAGTATTATCAATATTTTCTCCATGATAATACCAACATTTATAGCTCAATAGAATACCATTACGGATAAGGTGATACTTAACCTCATCAAATTCATGAAATCGCTTATTTTTACATTTAACGCATGGGTATCGAATCATACTACTTTCAGTATTACTAGTTCTACAAGCAAATTTCATGAAACTTTAAACTCCAGAAATATAGTCTTGATTAATTCTACACTTTGACATCCAAGATTTGTCCATTTGCTATTAATGACATTAATTAAACATATTACTTAATTATGTATACAATGAATATATTTCAAGTATTATTATATATAAATTTCCTAATTATTAGAATATATATCAAAACATACATAATGAAAAACATTTATCATTTTAATCATTTTACAAAACCATTTCTATACAAATTAAAAAATAAGCAACATGTTTCATGAATATATAAAAACCAATCACGCGGTTGATTCTAATTTCTAAGCATGTTAGTATTTTATAATTAAAAAGTAATATTAATTATAAGTATATAAATAAATTTATCTACGTAAACCCACACAACATTTCAGATATTATTGAATACATACAATAAGTCAAACATTATTACAAGCAAAATAAAAAACATAACTAAATCAAAAATTTATACAAAATATAAAACAAACTGATCGAAAAATAAGCTAGCTGCATTCTGCATAAACTAAGTCAAACATAATAACAAACAAGATATATACCTAAATCAATAATTTATATAGAAAATGGGTATAATTTTTTTTTAATATTTTGCTCAAAAAAATAAAAGAACTTACAGATATGTGAGAAGAGAAATATAACTTACAAAACGACGTTACAAATAGTGGTCGGAGGTGGCCGGAAATTTAGAAAGAAGGTGGCGCACGGTGTAAATTTTGGGAGAAAATGAAGAAAAGTGAGGAATAAAATGGAGAGAGAGGAAGAAAACTGGATTCTGTGTAAAAAATTACCCGAGTGTGAATATATTAGATGGATAGCATCGGTTGACGTGGAAAACCGACTTTAAATTCATTATAAGTCGTTTTTTTCCAAAAACCTACTTACATAGCGACTTATATACCCTTTTTTTTTTAGAGAAAATAAAATCTAATCGATGATAATTGTATTTTAAAAATAACTATGAAGATTGTGGAGTTGACGTGGAAAACCGACTTTAAATTCATTATAAGTCGTTTTTTTCCAAAAACCTACTTACATAGCGACTTATATACCCTTTTTTTTTTAGAGAAAATAAAATCTAATCGATGATAATTGTATTTTATGTATTTTAAAAATAACTATGAAGATTGTGGAGTTTGGTATGTATACATATGTAAATATGAAATATGAATGGGATAATTAAAGTAGCGTGCGTGAGGGCAAAATAATATTTCCGTTGTGAATGTTTTGTTGAAATTATAATATAATTTTGAAAAGAGTAACTCAATTCGTGGTCCGTAGTTAAATCTATCATGAATTTCAATTCATGTTAGATATGTAAATCATTAATGTCGTTTGAAGTAACAGTTATTTGTCAGTTGGGTTCAAGGTATATATATATATATATATATATATATATATATATATATATATATATTATATAATTTTGAATTGGTCCCACTTTGGTTAGAACTATAGTACTGTACTACTACTAGCACATATATATATATATAGACAAATTGAAAAGGCCATTCTTTGTATAATCATATCACATTCACATACATCGATCTTAAGTTATTCAAAATTACAAAGCCTGGTGAAGTAATTAAAAACACATTCCGAGGATCAGTAATTCAAATTTGAAGTTCCCAAAATCATAGCAAAATCATATGCTATTGCTGAACTTCAAAATTAAACCTTTTCCAAAAAGCAAAAGAATTCAAGGCTACAACAAGTTAGCTAAAGAGACACCAAAATGTATATATCCATCTTTCCTAACTCGATCAGTAGTACTGAAGGTTTCCTAAATAAATAAAAAAGACTAAAAATAAAAATTAGGTGTTTACATGGATGGATCCTTTTCTTTTTCTCGTTTTTTTTCTTCAATTCAATTGAATCAGTCATGTGTCGACATTCCACACTGTAAATGTTGGAGCTTCAAGGCAAACTGATCTGGGACCATTAAGAGTCGGAACTGCTGTTGGCACCCAATTGTTGCATGCTGAGACTGCAGCTTGATCATAATTATTAGCACTTGCCTTAATTGATGATTGCTGTGAAAGATAATACAAGTTCCTTGATGATTGATTATTATAAGGATCATTATTAATATTTGAACCAAATAACCCATTCTCATATTGAAGCTCATGAGTAGTACTGTTTACTTGATGATCCCCAAAACTATTAATCATGTGATTTCCTACATTATTATTTGCTATAACTGTAGCCATAGGAATTCCATACCCAACTGCATGAGCATTATTGTTACCACCAGCTTGATCATCATCATCTCCAACTCCATTTATGTTATACATAACAGAGTTGTTAGAGCCGGAGCTATGTTGATCCATATTTGAAGAAGAATCCATGCCCATCAGATTACTACTTGTCTGAAAGAAATTATGAGTATTTCCTCCCAAATGAAGTTGTTGATCATCAGGATCTGGTTCTTGTTTGCACCAAAACCCTCTTTGTCCATATGGGTAAGTATTAATATTGCTAATTAATGGAGCTTGATGAGTTTGTTGAAAAGCAAGAGTAGGCCAACCATATATTCCATGGTGATCAGATAGCTGACAAGTAGTACTCAGGTTGTGATCATGAGGTGTTGATCTTTGCCCAATATCAACAGTAGTAGTCATTAGTTGATGATGATCAACTTGGTCAATGTCTTTCAATCTCTTAGCAGCACCACCAATGGGTAAAGTACTACTCTCAAGTATGGCTTTAACATCATATCTACTCATGTCGAAATTTGTAACTGCATTTAGTCCTCTGAACTTTATGGCTGCTATATCGTATGCCTCTGCTGCTTCCTCTTGAGTACCTTTAAGATATATTCATTACAAAAATAACCAATTTGTATATGGTGCAAAGAATTTGAATTGTACATGCCATGCTGTACACAACTTACTGAAAGTTCCCAAATACAGGTCTTTGTTCCCAGCAACCCTTCCAATCCTAGCTTGCCATCTCCCATGCTGGTGGTGTCTGTTTAATTTAAACACCAATCAAAATACAAATGTATTATATATGAATATATGTTTATATTCTATATTACTATAACTGTTTTAAGACACAGAGAATCGTAAATTTTATATACAGATATGGGTGTCAAACACAATTTTTTTGATAAATTTACACTAAATTAAAATTTTCGAATACAAATACACATATCCATAGTCAATATCATGTTAATTAAACAAGAATGTTTACTAAATATAAAGAATCTAACTAACATAATATATAAAATTGATGATACTATGCATGTAAATTAATGACGCTAAATATTAAAAATAAAAACTCCTTGACAATTTTTATAAATTAATTTATTAATATTCCTTGTATATAACCGATCAAATTTATATACCTCGTTACACCTCTGTAAATAGATGCACCCCGAGAAAACCCACTGCTTTTCCTGTGCACCACATGAGAGTTATTTGTGTAGCCAGTTTAATCATCAATCAAAAAAATGTTCTTATAGGTAATCAACTATATAAATATAGAACCAGTACATACGTTACGTAACCAATGTTATTAACCAATACTCTAATCAAATCAATTTAATCATAAAATAATTCAAGTTAATAATAGATATGTTATCATAATTTAAAATTTAAAAATTCAAATAATACAAAATCACATATTTACTGATAGATTACCTTCTCAAAGATGCAACATACTCCTGCCTGGTCATGTTCTTCATTTCTTCAAGTTCTTTCTCATAGTTGGTTATCTGATCATTTTATTCGTCAAAAAAGGAAATATTGGATTTCATTATATATGAACAAAAAATTATATATTTTGATATATATATTAACCATTTTATCAATAAAAAACAATATTTATTGAACTTTTATTACAATGTCCGTTGGGTAACTAGGCAAATCCCAGTTATCGGGGTACTTTTTTGAGAAACACTAGACATCATGCACTTTGCAGCTTATTATATAATAGTCATGAACACAGTAAACCCACTCAAATCATACATGTCTTTGCTAGAAGTTAAGAACTGCATGTCAAATCAAAAGCCAAACATTTTGCAAATTTTTTGCACTTAAACCTTGTAATGGAAAAATATGATTTAGCAGCCACTTGGACATAGATAGTCTAGTATCGTGATCAGGAAAAAAAGGGAAAAGTAAAAGAAAAAATTAATAAAAATAAAAAGTAGAAAAAGAAAAGAGGAATATTGATGTATATACTTACAGGAAAATTGGTAGTGGTAGTGGTACCCCAGTATTTTAATGCTGCTAAATCATAAGATCTAGCTGCCTTTTCTTCTTTGTCATATCCTCCTATGTAAACCAAGCAAAATTAATTAATTTAATGATATAATTTCCTTTAATTACTTTTCTAATTAACTAGAAAAAATATTATTTGAGATAGAATATTAGAAAGAATATTGTGTGTATATATATCTTGTTTCATTTATACTTACCCAGGTAAACTGCAAGCATGTTGAAGAAGCAACGATTCAAAGACATGTAAGGATAACCCAAAACAGGGCCAAAAAATAGCAAGTTAACACAAGATATATAAATAATTGACAGAAAATTTATCATTCTCTGAAATATATATATATAACTAATAATATAATGACAACAAAACATATATTGGTCGATCGATCGATATACCTTGCCTTCCCTTACGAGTTTGTCCTTCTCTTCTGCAACTGTTGTCCCATAAATGAGCTTCATATCTACCTGTCCATCTATGCCTGCACTCTCAATTAATCACTACTAATATAACACCAAAAAACACTCCAACTTAATCAATAAACTGAAAAAATTAATTATATAAAGACCACACAAAATAAATAAATAAATAAACTGAACCTTGTAACACCACGGTATATAGAAGTCCTTTGACCAAATGTATCAATGGACTTTCTTGGCACAGCCTCAATAGCACCATTATTATTTGTGGTCGTTGTTGTTTTTGAAGGAAGCTGCTTATTATCTACTGAAGTAGAACAAGACTCGGCAGCTTGAGCAGTACTAGTAGTAAGAAGAGGCAAAGTCGAGCTTGACTGTGATCCAGTGCTCATCGAAAGCGATAGAGTTTGGGAACTACTCGTTGTATTTCCATTATTATTATTAATGCTACCACTTACACCGCCATCGTTCTGAGCCTGTGCAGGTGGTTGATTTCTAAGCCATGTCTTGATCATCGATAGCCCAATAATGGAGTTGTTGTTGTTTCCGGTTGTTCCGTTACTGTTTGTTGCCTTCGATGGACAGCTTGGATACATGTAGTCAGCAGTAGCACTGTTGTTGGAGTAAGAAGATTGTTCGTGATTCGCAAAAGAGTGTCGGCCGAGAAAGTTTTCAAGCTTTGGTTGTGGTTGATGGGATTCTAGGTTTTGGCCATTGCATGAAGTACCCATTAGCATAGAAAAGTCTGACGAGTTGGTTTTGTAGTTCATACCTAAACCCTTCATATTCCAATCTGCAACAACAACAACAAAAGCTGGGTAAAGAAAATGAGAGTAGGCTGATAAATGTAAGGTCCGTGTGCAATCCAGTGTTTGTGAGTTACGTAATGTTATTTCAAAAAAAAGAAAAAGAAAATAAGAGTACATAAATTAATGAAAGACACCCGTTAAAGGATCCAAAAAGAAGAACAAGAGAGTACTTATTGAGCAAGTTTTTTCACTGTATATTTTTTTTTAGTTGAGAAACAAATTAAACTTTATTACTTAGTTAAAAAAAATTCAAGAACAAAAAAAGTAGTAGTATTGTTTGTGATGAATATAACTAGAAACTAACCTTGGGAGTGATTGTTTGAGTGGAAGGCTTCAAGGATACCAAAAGGGGGAGGGAGGTTTAAGGAAGGAGTTGTGGATTCAGAAGTGAGATCGAAGCACTCCCCAGAAACATCATTACCAGAGATTTCAGAGTTATTGTAGCCAAGCTGGTGAGATTGAGACTGATCTTGATGATCATTATTAGGCTGTTGTTGAGGGGAAAGAGAGAAACCCAACCAGTTCATAGAAGCCATATATATATATATATATATATTTTTTTTGAGGATATTTGTCAAGTGTTGTAAATACTACTAGTTAATATAGCTAAAGCCCAAAAGGCAAATGATCGAGGAGGAGAAGGAGGAAGAGAAGTTCATGCATGAACTTGTTCACAAATAGATGATAGAGATAGAAGCCATGGGTGGTGGTATGGTATTTAGGGGATGTGAAAGTAAATGGGAAGAAGAAGAAAGGTCAAAAATTTATCAAGATTAATTAAATAAAGCTTTTTTTCTAACTAAAAGCAAAGTAATCTTACACCATTTACTCTATTTCTCTTTCAAATCCGCAAAAATTTAAATTATAAATACTATGCATCTTGATATTTTCAAAATAAAATTAATTGATAGAAGGAAATATATATATTTTGAGTAGAAAATATTAATGTTACCTTAATTTAAAATGATAAAATAATTATAAAAATTATATATTTATTTTAAAAGTGATATTTAAGTTGTATATATTTTTATAAAAATTTAGGTTTATTGTTATTAAAAAATAACTCGACGATAATAAATAATTATTTTTTATATTTTTATTTATTTTTCTTGATTTTATATGTTATAATTTCTTTAACTTATAATCATCTTTATATAATATAATAAAAAAATTACTTATATCGTTGTCTAATCTTTTATATAATTAAATTATTATAAAAAACACAATAAATAAAGAACACTGGTGATATTTTTCTCATTTAAATTTATAATTAAAATTTATCAAGTATGTGAATCTAAAAATAAAAGCTAACAATACATTTAAAACAGTCTCATGTACACTTGACAAGTACGTGTTGTAAAGAATAAAAAATTATTCATATTACCTATCAAACAGTCTCATGTACCACCTCTTATTCAAGGACACTGGGAATTTCTTTGAACTTATGCTAACAATTGACATCGAAAGGGAGGGTAATAATGTACTCTTATCTTAAAACATTGTGTTTTATTTTATAATTTAGAACTGTTTTCTCATATATAAAGTATTTCCATTTTTTTCACTAAATAATACACTATCTCTTTTTTAAATTCAACCGTGGTTTGTGGTAGGTTAATAATACTTATTATTCTTATACTTTAAATCATAAATTTAAATCTTTATAAATAAAATTTAATTTAACTAAAAATTTAAATTTAGTAATAAGTATATTACCTGACAAAAAGAATAATAAAAAGGTACACGAGGACAAGCCCAAAAAAAAGAGAGAAAGAATTTGTACCAAAAAATGTAGTACAAAAATAGGTTATTATATATAGGTATATATTTATGTAAAAAAAAAACTGTATATTTAATAAAATAATTCATTTCAATTGTAATATTTATAGATATAAAATATAAGATAATATATATATATATGTATGGGTCAACAAAAAACTAAAGGCATGTGCTTAATTATCGTAATCTTAAAACAAACTTAAGCTAATTTTCTCAACTTGATGCTATCCTAATTTGATTTTATTCACCGTCACCGATTCACCCTTAATAATTTAAATTACTACCTTATTATTTTATATAGCTAATTAAATAAGTAATAGTCAGAATTCTGGAATCTAGTCACTTATCGCTCTGCTCTTGGCAGTAGCAAAACACCTGTAGAATTAGAAAGAAAGATGATATTATTTCTGACAAAAGAACCCACACGCACCTAGCCCCTCTCCACACCCATTTATTCATGCCCACTTGGAAATTTGTCATTCATGTCAGCTTATATTATTAGACTTTCTCAACCAATACTACTCCTTCGTACATCAAAATCGTGTTATTCATAACTAATAATTGTGTGATGGAGGGTTGATATTTTGGACAATTATTATTATTATTTTGATATATTTTTTTATTTTTTATTTATATATTTAAGTTATTTGTAATATAGATTAATTTTAACGTTAATGATATCTGTAAACTAATTTAATTCATTAATAATATTTTTAAAATTGATAAAAATAAGTATTAATAATCTAAATAAAAATATTTTATAGATAACGAGAGAATGAAAATTAAAAAGATGATAAAAAAATAATAAATATGTATAAATTCACCTGTGATACAATGTCTATTATTTCACAACAAATAACAAATTGTTAAGTAAATATTTTAGAAATTACATTAAATAATTAGATAAAAAATTATATTATAATAATATTAAATATAATCATAATTTAACATAAAATTTACATTAAGTTAAATATTTTACGATATTAAATATATATATATATATATATATATATATATATATATATATTTACAGTTTCTCTTTCTCTCTGAAACCAAAACCCATAACTATATCACATTCCATCTATCCATCCATATCAGTATATGCCCTATTGCTAATTACTAATCATCAAACTGCTCCCCCCGCTACATAGGGGCGTCTCCCTTTCTCTCTCCCTTTCTCTCTCTACTGTGTAATAGAACTATACTTTCATGCATGACTGACACTCTTTTTCTGTTTTCTTTGATTTCTTTCTTTCTTTTTTATTTTATTTTTAATTTTAACAATATTAATATCGAAATTAGAAAACTTTTTAGAGTTGGTGTGGAAAGAAAATAAAGTAGAACAAGTGTTTTGGATATTAGTGGCCGACTTTTAATAAAATTACTAAATATTTGTTGAAAAATTTCTACTTATTCACATCGACACCTAGCTAGTAAAATATTTTTTAAAATAATATTTTGGAGATGAGTTTGTACGTTTTAGCTTGCACCCCTAAATGAGGACACTAACCCTTGTCTTGCGGGTCTTTGAGGGGCCTCATGCATACTGATTAATTATTATTTCATGCTCAAATTTTTTGTTTTTGAAGGGACAGATTGGAAGGAAATCTTACTCCTAATAGTAACCCATTTGGTATTTTTCAGAGCCAACGTTTTCAATTAGAAAACTCAAATTATTAAGGGTAGACAAATAAATTATGTTATTTATTTAATAAAACAACATAAATCTAATGACTCTTAAATAATTGAAATCAATTTTATAAAGCTGATAGATTTATGTTTTCTCTTATTTTTTAAAAGTTGTGATAACTCAAATTTATTTTGTAAAATTTTAAAATTAATTGAGATTAAAGTGTATTTTCTTTAAAAATTTATTTAAATTACTATTTTTTTCCGTATCAAATTTATCATAAATTTCAAATGGTGTAAAGCGTTATTATTAATGAGTGTAATCATATTTGTATTTATGTATTTAATAAAAACTAATCACATCAATTATTATTATGATTATATATATTATTGCTCATTCAATTACTAGCCACGTGAAACATAAGTAATTTATTAAAATTACTAAAATAATTATTATTAAATTTTATTTTAATAAAAACTATATTATTGTTATTTTTATTTTTATTTTATAAAATTGAACATATAATTAATATTTTAAATAAAATTTTAATATAATTGTTAGTAATTTAAAAATTAATGATTTATTATTTAATTATTAAAAATATATTGTTAAATAAATTATATAATATTAAAAATAAAAATAATAATCATTATTATTCTAAAATATATAGATAATTTTATCATATGATATAAATTATATAGATATATATATATATATATATTTGTCAATTGTGTCAATATCTGTTCTCTACTAAATCTCTTTAAATTATTTATTAATATATTAATTCAAACTACATTAAAATAAACAAGTACTCAGAAAAAATAACACACGAGAAATATCTCCACTCAAGCAATTTAAAAAAATGATTATAACCATACTATCTTCTGTTTAATAAATTAAAGACATATTTGGTGGTACCGGTTAATTTTTAAAATAATGGATACAACAAGTAAACTACAAATTATAGAGTTAAGTAATACAACTATTTATAAAATACTTTAAGTTTATTTTATTTTAGAATGTATTTCAATCATTATTTATTTTTAATTTTTAATTTCACCATCAGTTAAATATGCGGGTGAAAATTCTCATTTAAAATATGTTAATTATATGCTAGATAAAAAATGACGACCGATACTATTTATTGAGTTTTATTTTTGACTCATTTGTGTTAAAATTATTTTTTTCTTTAAATTCTAATATTTGTATCACCTTTTCACACTCTTTCCTTTATTCAAGGTCTAGAGTTTTGATTTTCACTTTTTGTTTTTGTTTTTCTTTTAACATATATACAACAATATTACATGCATGCAACACATGCGAAGGAATTTATTATATATTCATATATCATTTTTATATAAATTAATACTAGATAAAAGAGGTGAAACATATTTTTTTTAAAATAGGCCCTACACGTAAAAATTTGTTTTATACTTAATTCTAGAGGTGTACATAGTTTCACGTTATTTTCAGTATACAAATTTTTTGATTATTAAAAACGTTTAATCTAACAATTTGATTAATGGTTTTTAAATGGTTTTATTCAATTAATAATACACAAATATAATACAATTAATAATATACATTTGATTAGATACGTAACATTTTAACTATTTATGAAAAATTATATAAGAAATTTAATATATTATTAAAACCGATCTAGTCAAGTTCAAATGATTTAAAAATTAATATAATCGAACTAAACCGTTTAAAAAACAGTTTTAATTAATACAAATCGAACTAGAACTAAACTGTTTTAATTAAAAAATTATTTAGTTCGGTCTGATTCGATCCAATTTTTTGGTTTAATTCAATTCGGTTCAATTTTTTGACACCCCCTACTTAGTTCCATTTGAAACACGAAAAAAAATTATTTTTTAATTATTTTTCGCATTTCTACGGAGTTTGTTGCATACTTATATTTCAATTGTAGATTAAATATCGTAATGATCATTTATTTTATTGAACTTCTAAAATCATGTATGATAATAATAATAATATTTCATTTTAATTTAATTTAATTCTATTGGTATAATTATTATTCATATTTAAGTTTTTCATAATTTATTAATATGAATAAAAATTTAATACAATTATAAAAATTTCATAAACATAATAATTTGTTAATGATTTCATATTTGTAAGTTTTGACATTTAGGAGAAAGACTTTCTAAATGGAGCTTTAAAATGCTTTTAAAGTATAGGATTCATTTATAATACAATCTGAATCAAAAAATTTAACAAAATCTTTTTCAATATAAAGAATACTATAATCTGTTAAAAATTCTTTGTCCATTTTGTTTCAAATATATGTTTTAATAAATTTTATAGTTGAAAATATACATTTTATAATAATAGTAAATACAAAAGGAGTTAATACTAAATGGATTAATATACCAATTAAGAAATATATGTCTGATCATTCATCTCTAACTAACTCCTATAAAAAAAATTGAGAAAGATAAATTTTCTTAAAATTTTGAATCTTTGATAATTTTAATCTTGTAATACATTAATTTTTTTCCCAAATCCCCAAGTTCTTCCTGATAAAGTCGTTATAATAGAATTTCTTAGCAAAATTGTAAATATCATAAATGTTTAATGATTTAAAATGATAAATAGGATACAAATCATATCTAAGAATGAGAAACTACGTTGTATTGCATTATTTGAAAATCTCATTAATCTTCATTAATTGAAAATTAATTACAACATTAAATATGTTAACCTGATTATAATGTTTCATCCTGAGATGATCATTTTCAAAACATGATTCACATATACTATCCAAGTAAATATTACTCATAACATGTGTATTAATGCCATGTTTTTCACCAAATAATAACTCGAGTTGCAAAAAAATCATCCAACAATATTCTCTTAATTTTTTTAGAAATATTTTTGTAGATTTGACTTATCTTGTAGCATTCAAAATATCTTAAGATTTAAATTGCAATACTTGATATGGAAAGTCAGTAGCTCTAATTGCTTTGTACATAAAAAGCAAAATAAAAAAAATCAAAACATCTAATTGCTTTGAATGCCCCTTTAGCTTCATCTCTTATATTATAATTAGGCCCATTTTTTGCAATGCTAATAAAAATAGTACATGTTACACCAAACATTTTAATTAACCTTTTGACAAAAACAAAATGAGAACTCCATCTTGTCACTCCATGCCGTTTTTAAAGTACAAATTTGATTAGCTCCATCTCCAATCTCAAGTTTTCCACAGTCTAACAACTATGCTAATTTAATTTATCTTAGGTGATGTTTGATTCGTAGAATGAAATGAAATGGAAAGGAAACAATGTTGTTTGGTTTGATAACTGGAATTAAAGAATGAATCAATATTATAGTTTTTGGTTTGCCACTAGAATAAAATAAAATAAACTGTAAATTACCTTAATACCTCTATATTTAGTAAAATTTAAATAATATCATTTAATTATTATTTTTTCGTCAGACAAAATACATTATTAAAATCTTTATTTTTTTAAATAATTATTACTTAAAAAGTTATATATTATCAAAATTATTATTTTTCTAAATAGGGTTTAGGGTTTAAGGTTTAGGGTTTTGAGGTTTGGGATTTGAGATTTATGGATTTAGGGTTTAGGATTAAAATTATTATTTTTCTAAATAGGGTTTAGGGTTTTAGGATTTGAGATTTAGGGTTTAAGGATTTAGAGTTTAAGGTTTAGTGTTTTGAGATTTAGGGTTTATGGTTTTGAGATTTGGGGTTTAGGGTTTTAGGATTTAGAATTTTGGGTTTAAGGTTATATTTGGGATGAGGTAAAATTGAAAAAAAAAATTAAGATGAGAATGGAATCATGATTCCTAAAGAGGAGATAAAGAATTGTGATTCTTTCTACTTTAGGAATCTTGATTTCATTCCTGACTCATTTTTCAACCTAACCAAACACATAGATAAAAGGAATCAATTTTGATTCTTTTTCATTCCCTCGAACCAAATACAATATTACAAATTTATGTTATTAACAACGTTTGGCTAAAGTTCCAAACAAGATAAACAACTAAGTTTAACTTTGAAAAGAAATCCTACATATCATGAACATCTTTAGATGTCGCAATCAATGCTAATTGAGGATGATGTGCAAAGCAATGAATATAGTATGTAGATGGATAGTCTTTAATAAATAAAGCTTATAACTCTTTCCATACACAATGTATATTATTAACACCATCATAACTTTGACCTTGAATGTCCTTAATTTGAAGACTATATTTAGAAAGAGCTAAACATATTTTCTCCTTCAAATTTGAAATTGTAATTGTTGAACATGCATGATATCAAAAAAGTGTTCTTGAATAAAGCTATTCAAACAACAAACCTTAAGATAATTTCCATCTACTTTTTAGTAAATTCATCAACGGTCTCATCAACTACTTCAAACAATTTGATTATCTCAATGAAATTATCACAATTAAATGATGTTATACATTCATCATTCATTATCACAATTAAATGATGTTATACATTCATCATAACTTCTGAAAGCACATGCTTACTTCATAAGCCACTTAATGGTCTTTGTTGAAATCTTTAGTCGTAAACGATCATCAATTATTTGTTTTAAAGATTTTCCTTGAATCACTTTAACAATATGTATTAATGGATTTTTCAAAGCATGTCATTATTGTTAGCATCATTATGTGATGAATTTGAATCCACTTCGTGAGTGAAAAGGTCACATTTATTTTTATCGTTAACTCTTTCAATCTCCATATTCTTTAATAGTGAATGTTAAATGCTTTGGAGTATTACACTCAAAAAGAAAACATGAAAAGTAAAAGACTTTATCATTTTATGAAAAATATTATAACCATGGAGATTTTGTAAACTATGAATGTTGAAACCGACGTTGTTGCTTCCAAAAAAAGTACGTGAGTACAAATCTAATTTGGGTTGATACGGTACCATGTTAATGTATTTTCTTTGGATATCATCTTTTTCATTATGATATGATCATATTAGAGAACGTATACTTGAATCCTTTTGAAGAAAATTAATATCAATTTTTTCAAGTTTATCTTTTTGAGATTTATAACAATGAATTTCATCAAGATTTAGTGTATCAATAGAAATACTTATTTTTATTGATGTTGGTTCCATTTTCTTAAAAAAAGAATATAAATATATGAAAAGTGGAGTTTTTTTATTCACAATTTTGAATTCAAAAACATATTTTTCCAAGTACATATAAGTTTCATCGTCAAAATTTTGACATAAACTCAAACTAAATGTTTATTTGTGATATGTATATTTTACTATTTTAATTTTTTTTTGGTAATTATATTAATTACGATACTTATATTAGGAAATATGAATACATATTTTATATTTATTTTAAAAATAATAATTTAATCATATTGTTATAAAAAATGACTAGATAATAACAAAAAAAAATGTTTAATTTTTTTCTATTCTTTCAATTATAATTTAATTAAGTTGAAATGATATCAATATAATGCAACTTAAAAAATTAAAAAATAAAGTAAAACATTTTATAATCACTTTTTATAATAATAAAATTATTTTATTAAAAAATAATAATTATAAGACTTAATTATTATTTTTAAAATAAATATATTATATTATGATATTTTATTGTTGAAATAAATATGTTACATTGTGGTATTTCTATCTTATATTTATTATTGTTAATGTATTATTCTGAAAATACGACCAACCATTTTTTTGGAATTATTTTATTTTTTTAAATTGATATTTAAAAAAATAATAAATATTATAATAAGAAATATTAATTATTTAAAAAATTAAATTTTACTGTAACAATATTAATTATTATTCAGACTAATCCTTTATCTTTGCAAATAATTATATTTAAAATATCAATATAATATCATTTCAAAGTTTATATCCGTAAAATTGTACGTATATATGTGGCTTACGTATGTAGATTGGTATGTGTTCATGTATCCGAATGAAATTGTCAAAAGACTCAAGGGATTGGGAGAGAGATAAGAAGACGAAGGAAAAAATATAAAAAATAACAAATAAATAAATAAAGGAGAGGTGGGTGCAGAAAGGCGAAGAGAGAGAGAGAGAGATGAATGTATCTCGAATGCTTCAAAACCCTCACTGTAAGTTTGACCGTCAAGAAAGGAATCAAAGACGGTAAAAACACATGGCCCTCAATCAATATTTTAAGATAAATATCTTATTTAACAATTACTATTATCTCTTTTTTTGACACCATCAATTACAATTATTAAAAGCCTGTTGCCACTGTTAATAATAATAATAATAATAATAATAATAATAAGACACTAAAGAAACTAAAATAATTGGTCTCGGTAATCTAATATTCATCATGCCTTAACTCTTAGTTCCCTTCTTAGACAGAGTAAAATTAACTTTTTCTTGCGATAGTGAGAGAGAGAGAGAAAAGTTAGGACTTTTTGACTATTCATTCTTTATATAAATTAAACAAAAAAAATCAATAAAGTCACTCACAGTAAATCTTAACATATATTTAATCTATCTTTTTAAAAAGATATTTTTTAATCTTAAAAATTAATAATATTATGTTGATTATTTTTTATTTTTATGATTTTTTAATAAAATATTCACTTTAATATTTTGTTATTATTATTTTTCTAATATTTTATTCATTTTTATATTTTTTAAAAATAAAAATATATGTTTAAATAATTTTGTGTTGGAATATAATTTTTTTTAAATAATTGTATATTAAATTTAACTTATATTGTTATTAATAATTTCTGTTTTATTATATTTATATTTGATAGTATAAAATATATATTTATAAAAATTTCAAAATAGAGAAAGTAATTAAAATATATTTTAAAATTTAAAAAATAAATAACACTAATATTATAACATGGGATTTCTGCATCCCTACTACCCCTATCCCTATGGTTTAGGGTTGGCAAAATGACAAACTTTGTTTACTTGTTTTGTACCCTTGCCCTTTTTTACGGTGTAATATGTGTGTTCAAAGTTTACCCTATGATTCCTCCTATTATATTACATAAAAATGGCATATTTATTTGAATTTATATTTATTAATGTACTCAAATATTTTATATTTTATCACATGTGTATATTATATAGATAATTATATATATTTTTAGGTTTATATATTATTAACATTTTTTACCCTGTGATAGAAAGTTTTTAAAATTTGCCGGTAAATGAACTTTTAAAAATCTTACTGAACGAGAAGCAATATTACCATTATATATTTATTAATTCTTATAAATAGAGTTCAATGAATTAATTTTTTAAATTTTAAAAATTATATTAATCTTGTAAAGTTTGAACAAAACCTAATTCCAATAAAATTTGTTAAAAAAACAAAACTAATTTGTAAAAGGTTAATAATATTTTTAGGATGCAAGTTAGTAAACGTGTTTCCCTTTCTTTTTTCTTTAAAATTGATATTTTGATCACATGATTTATATATTAAATATTATTAATTTCGTTATTATAAAAAATAAATATGTTTAATCATAGAATTATTAAAATTAATAATTCTATTATATCAAAAGTAATAAAATTAAATACTTATACTCTTATAAAGAAGACTAATTCTTATACTATAATAACCATATTTTCACAAATAATATGGATAAAAACATCCAACCCAAAATTAACAAGAGTAAAAATACTCATACTAATTCTTATGAATGTTTCCCCGAAATTTGTATACATGTATTCAAAGCCTGCAAAGAATATTAAAGAAATAAAAGATTACAGCTTGAAATCACTCTGAGTCCTAGCTAGGTATATATGAGACACGAGTTGTATATGTGCATGCCCTTTTGGACTGTATGCGCAATTCGCATTCCTAATTCTTGTTTTTTATTTATTTATTAACCTTCTGATCTGATGCTGAGTGCACCTGATTCATGGAGAAGAAATCAGTTTCAATAATAGAGACATATTAATGGAAACATATTAAAATGGATTTACATATAATAATTAAAGAAAAGAGAGAGAGTTTTGATAAATGAAAGCCATGTGTTAAGACTGCTATGTTGCGACCTTAATCAGAAATGAATGCCATGTGTTTCTCATGTCTACTTCAAATAGTTCACTCTATTAGTAAACATAACGTTACCCTCCCAATTATCATGTGTTCAAATTTGAAAATGGCCCTATATTTGCGTTGTTCTCTTCTGCGATTATTAGATAATTAATTTAAGCTATATAAATATAATTTCCCCATTAGTTAACCATCTAATGTTTAGATTGATAAATTTCTAAACATATCGAAATCAATTTTTTTAATCATACGGCGACGTGGCGACGTGATATCAAATGTGATTTTCGAATATATAATATATCACACTATAATTAAAATATATTAATATAAAATTTATAAATATTATAAGATTTAATTTCTTTTAAAATTAACCATTAAAATTAGATTATGTATATTACTTATATATTATATAAACTTTATAATATATCATTGTTAAAAAAAATTATTTTATAAAAATTGATAAGAGTCTAACTATACAGATAGAGTTAACTTAATACGTTTAAAACTCGAATAATCAATACAAACTTAATGTGTATTAAAGTTTGAATAGGTCTAAAATATGTCTCAATGTCCATTATAGTAATGTTTGGACTAGTTATAGGATAAAACAATTATATTACAAGTTTAATTCAAACCTAACCCAAAATGTAAGATAAATTTAGACATTATTAAATATATATACATTTAATTATTTAAGTTAATTCGAAGTTCAAAAGCATCAAGTTCGAACCTACTTTGATGTTTTAGGTCGATTTTGAACTTACATTTAATTTGAAAATACTCAATCTAACCTATCTCAAAAATATATATGTACTTACAATTTTTGGCCTAAGTTGACCTAAATCCAAAGTTAAGTTTGGGTTAACAAGGCCTACCCAATTTTACATCCAGAATTTAACATTAATTTAAAGTGTGAACAATTTTATGTTAAAAATGAAAATTACATATTGATTAAAGATATATAATTTATGATAAAGTTTATAAAATCACAATTCTTTCAATCCATTGGACTAAACCTTTTTAATTTGGTAACTCGTAATATGTTTAAAAGCTATAAATTTAATATGATATCAAAACTAAATTTGGTTTAATGGGCCAAAAATATGTGCTTCCTCTAAAAAATATGAATATTGCAAAAAAAATAAAAATGTGACCATAACCTTGAGTCTCTCATCCTATTGAATTCATTGTTTGAAAGCATGATGTCCAGATTCTACATAATTGACACCTTTTTTTTATCAATATGCGATAAATATATAAAAATATAATTTTTTTTAATAGCTTAATTTTTTAACAATTTTTAACATTGTAACAGAGTTAGAGATCCTGTGTTTATGGCTAGCTAACCTCGATTAATAAAATGTAAGTATCTTGATCTTCATGGTGCATTGAGTTGAAAATACTCATATAATATAGAGTTTATTTCTTCTTTTTTGATCAATTTTCAAACTAACAAAATAAAATGTATCTTGATATTCATAGTGCATTGAGTCGAGAATACTAATATAATATAGAGTTTTTTTTTCTTTTTTTATAAATTTTCAAACTAACAAAATTTTATCCCAAACCTCATAACTTTATATTTATAAATACCAAAATATCTTTAAAATATAATTCAAATAAAAGAAAATAAAATTAGATCACATATCATTGCTAGCAACTTAATGGAGTTTTGGCGACTGTCATCGACAATGCATTGGAATTTTGGAAACTATTGTCGTTGACTACTCATATATAACACGTTACATTCACATATATCTTTGTGTATAATCTGTTATATACATCGTAGACAACCCACCAAATGTAATTTATTATATTCACATTCATTTTTATATATAACTTATTACATCCAACGTAATTCTAGTGACTCAACATATATAACTTATTACATGCACATGTGTACTTGTATATAATATGTTATATTTATCATACTTTTGGTTAACTTTTAGATGTAACTTATTATATTTACTAATATATTTGTATGTAAGATGTTACATCCTTTGTATATTCGATGAAGGTTATGACTATGGTTAAAGAAGATATGATGGGTGTGGCTTTAATATTATTTTATTGAAGTTAGAAAAGAAAAATCTTTTCATCTTTTTTATTATATAATTTGAAATAAAATTATGAATTTTAGGATGAGTCGTTGGTTAAGAAAAATTAATTATTTTATAAAAAATAAAGTTATTTAAATAAAAAACATGTTTATAGTCAACTCTTTTAGGGGAGTGATACATGTATAAAAATATAGTTGATTTTTATTTTAATACTATAAGTTAATAGAAGAGTTGGTTTTCTAAAAATTTATAATAGTATACACAATAAAAATTTATAATTTTTTTATTTAACAATTAAATTTTCTTGTTTGTTTCAACAAGGGACAAGAAAAAAAAATGGTGGATTTCGATTTTTATACTCACTTTTAAGTGTTGCTATTAAATCAAAATTTTAATTTTATGTTATTATTTCTTTTAACTTATAAAAATATAACAATTGGGTTCAATATTATATGATTTGTTTTCTATCTAAGTTATTGTCCTTTTAATTTTAAGCTAAATTTATTTAACTGATTGCTATTATTTGGTGTAATTATATCCATGTTTCTTTATTCCTTTTTTTTTAAATTATTTTTTCACATCAATCTCTTTTTAGTTAAAGGATAAAACACTACACCCAATATTTGAAAATAAGAACAAGATATGTTCAAATTTCACATAAAAGTTTTTGATTAAAAAGATAGTACTATGCAATCTAGTCCTTCTTGAAAATATTTTATTGGGTCCGCCCCTAAAGTTTGATAATTCAACAAAAAATGAATTATTTACTTATATAATTGTAATTCTACTAAGGGTATTTTCTATATTTTATTATTTTGTTTATTTATGAATATTTAATGATTTTAAGAAAACAACACAAAAAACTAAAAAATAAAACAAAATATCTGTTAACTAGTCACATCTCTGAAAAATGACAATGAGAGTGTACTAGTTAACTAGCTAATATGATGGATAGGATTCTAATCAATCATATACTATCTTTAAGGTAAAAAAAAGATTTACATAAAACATATGGAAGAGGGCTATGCAGTTAATCATTGTAATAAATAAATAATAAAGTGTAAAAAAATAATAATAAAGAAAGAGAAAAAAAAAGCAGGGAGGAAAAATAAAGATGAATACAGGGAAAGGAAAACTTAAATGTCTTGATCCACAGATGTTGACTATCACTTCAGTATTCTGTTATTAAAGATGGTGTTCCATATTTTTGTAGATGTAGATTTAAATTCTTTTTTCATATTGTGTATTCAAAGTAGATTATATTGAAAGAAAAAAAGAAAAGAGATAAGCACTACTTTTGCTCATATTGGGCCCATAAATGGTGATCTGTACATGGACATGTACATGTACATGTAATTCAGTCAAGTATTACATGCAGCCCATGCAGATCAAAAGGCGTGGCCCATGCTTTTCTAAGCCTATAAATGCAGTCCTGCAGAGTGTTTGTAAGGAGAAACATGAATTTTCAGTTTTTAACTTAAACAACTTGATTTTTGATAAATATATATTTTTAATTAAAAATAATTCATAATTTTATATTAAATTACATAATAAATTTAAAAATATTATTTCATAATTTAATAAAATAAAATCAATTACACTTACCATATCTTCTATGCAAACATCAATGACCCCACCAATGTCCAATAAATATAACATATTATATAAAAAAATATAAATAGATATAAAAAATTATATTTGATGAGTTAACAAAATTATGATAAATATAACACGTTATATTTGATAAATCAATAGTATTGTAGTAGATATAATATATTATTACATATAAATATTTATATGTATATAACATATTTTATATAAATATACATATACATGTAAGATGAGTAGTAATAATGCTTATAAAATTTTAAAGATGATGATTGTAAGAGACATTATGTTTTTAATCTTATTAAATTATATTGTAAAGTTATTTTGATATTTAGAGTATAAAATCATGATTTTTGAGTAAAAAAAATATTAGTTTGAAAAAATTGACGAAAAAATAAAAAGATTTTATATTATATTACATTAATATTTTCAAGTATTTTATATTAAAAAAATATAATATAAATAATTTATAATTATTTGAATTACTCCCTTTTAATAAAAAATAACATTTTTTCTATTAAATCCTTATAATACTTATGGAAAATCATTGACTTTTTGGGCTTCACAAGAAAGTATACTTATGGAAAATTATATTTAATGTTGAATTTCTAAAATCTAATAATAAATATGTGTTTTTATATTATTTGATTTTTATTTAACTAATTTTAAATTTAATCATTGAATTTCTTAAATATGTGTTTAGGTATTATTTGATTTTTATTTAATTAATTTTAAATTTTAAATTATAGTAAAGTATTTATTATTGATTTAAATTATTATTAGTAACATTTGCCACGGAAACAATCCCCCTGATAGTTACAGTCAAACATATACAGAGGCTAATGTGATTTGTTTAAGAACAAACACGCACTCGCTTACTGTCACCATTAATTCCTTGTCTACCACAAAGACCAACCTCTACGTCTTGGGATTAGACATCAAAACTAGATGGAACTAAGGGGTAGAATTAATGAAAAAAAATTGCTATTAATTATTCATATCTCATATTTATTTTATTATTTTATTTTTTATATATTTGGTATTTTTTTTCTTTTTTAGATTACATTTATCTTGATTTTTATTAAATTGAAATACCACTTCATTACAAATTTAATTAACGAAAAATTTGTCACGTGGTAGGTAGATGAGGGTTAAAAGTTAAAAAACTGTTGAATGAGTTTAAATAGGAGATAATTAAGATATAAATAGGCAAACAAAACCAAACAATAATATATCGGACGGGACATTGAAGCATATTACAAGCAGGAGACATTAACGGAGAGATTTAGCTGGGGAAGCTAATTAATTTGTCAACATCCCAGTCGACCAAAATTAATCTTCAATTACACGTAAGATGTGGTTAAAGATTTTGATAATGTTGCCAACCATGATCTGTTTCTTCACAATTTTTTTTAAAACTCTCTTTTATAGATTCTAATTTCATGATTTGTAAAATGTAAAAAATAATTTTATTGATGATAAGTAAACGAATTTTACAACCTATTTATACAAAAAAAAGTAAAATTGTAATAATTAAAAATAAACATAATTATGGAGAGACATATTCTTGGACAATTTTTTCTTTTTCATCAATTTGTTGGTGTATGCTTCACGCTGGTGTGTTGGTTGTCACTAGTTGGATCTTGAGTTCTTTAATATTCTCTCTCAAGTTGAAATATATGTTAATTATTCCTAATTTGTTAAGTAAGCTCTAAAATTGTGAAAAATTCATGGATTTGGTAAATATATCTGCGGTTTGTTCTAATGTAGAGATATGATAAGTTTTGATCATTTCAACTTGAATCTTTTCTCTTACTAGATGATAATCGATCTATATGTGTTTGGTTCGTTCATGAAACATTGAATTTGATGCAATGTGAAAGACTGCTTGATTGTCACAATATAACTTGGTTGGTTGGGAGTGTTTGATACCCAAATAATCCAAAATGTATCGTAACCAGGTTACTTCGTAACATGTTGTTGTCATAGAGCGGTATTCAACTTCTGCACTTGATTGTGAGACCGTATTTTGTTTCTTAATCTTTCAAGAAATTAGCGAATTTTCAAGAAACATATAATATCATGTGATTGATCGTCGTATATCTGTACATTTTGCCCAATCTGCATCATAGAAAACATTTAGTTGTAATGAACTAGTTGCTGAGAAAAAGAGACATTGCCTTGGTGTGTTCTTGACATATCGTAACACTCGTTGAGATGCTTCCAAATGTGGTTGACGTGGTTTATCCATATATTGATTGAGAATATGCACGACATACACTAAGTCGGGCCTTGTGATGGTCAAGTATATTAATCTCCCAACAAGTCTTCGATAGGATGTGGGATTAATGATGAATTCCATTTCAACCTTGCTGAGGGATAAATTTTGTTTCATAGGTGAATTTGCAGATTTGGCACCAAGATAACCCATGTCCTCCCAACAAGTTTTCATGAAACTTCTATGCCCAAAAAATACTTTAATTCACCGAGATCTTTAAGCTTGAATTGTCTCATGAGATGATTCTTAGTTTCTTCAATGTATTGTACATTGTTTTCCGTTATGATTATATCATCTACATAGACAAGAAGAGCAGAGAAGGAATTAACACAGGTTCAGAAAAATATTGAGTGATCATACTTGGATTGGTTAAAACAAACTAGCTTAAGTGTTGTTGATAGCTTGATGAACCACTGTCGTGAGGCTTGTTTGAGTCCATACAAAGATTTGTGTAGCTTACATACTCGTGTTTCCCCCTTTCGTCTGAATCTAGGTGGAAGAGACATGTAGACATCTTCATGAAGATCACCATAGAGAAAACCATTGTTGACATCGAGTTGTCGAAGATGCCAATTTTGAATAGCAGCAATGACAAGAAGAAGCCGAACAGTGACAAGTTTGGCTATTGGTGCAAAAGTTTCTTGGTAGTCAAACCTTCAATCTGACTGTATCCTTTTGCAACTAACCGAGTCTTGTAGCATTCCACAGATCCATCAGGATTATACTTGATTTTGTAGACCCATTTGCAACCAACTAGTTTCTTGTTTGGAGAAAGCTGTTGAAGCGTCCAAGTGCCATTAGTTTCAAGAGCATCCAGTTCTTGTTTCATAACAAGTCGTCATTTTGGATCGTTGAAAGCTTCAACAAAGGTGGTTGGTTCCCTGAGAATGAAAATAGAAATAGCAAAGGCACGATGTGTATGTGATAATTGGTTATAAGTAAATACATGAGTTAGAGAGTATTTTTTATCGGGTTTAGATTTCTAACCCCGTTTATATTCTTGTTAGAGGTTTACAAAATACCAATCTTATGATAAACTCAATAAATTAAAATCAATCCATCAAATTTTGAGTGATTTTGAATCAATAATTTGATTTGATTGAATGAAAATTTTCTCAATTGTTAAGATAATTTTTGAATTATAGTATCTACCATCCATTATCGGTTTAATCTAACAATTGATTCAAATCAATTAAATTTAAATAAAATATTTATATTTTGTAAACACATACTATTCTATTAAAAATTTACGACTTTTATGATACAATTTTTTTACTTTATTTAACTCGTAAAGTAGATGAAATTTTCTAATGTTATTTAGTTCTTTCTCTTATATTATTGACTTAGTTTTATATTTATTTTTTATTAATATTGAGTTTAAGATAATATTATTATGAAATTATAGTAGTGATATTTGTGATATTATTAATACTTATAATTAAAAATTAAAATAAATAATCAATAGACTATAAAAAGACATAAAAGACATTATAGATCATCTAATACATTCCATTAAAGTTAAATCAATTAATAGCATTAATTTATCTGATTCATTTTAGGTGAATTTTGGTTAAGTTAAACAAAACAACTAAGTTATTATTGCAGGGTGTTTGTTACAGGATTGACAATGACGAGACAACATGTATCTATTTGGACCCATGGTTACTTAAAATTTCATGTGGTTTTCAGATTTTTTGAAAGTTATATTATTTCTCTCATATTTTTATTACAATTCTATAATTATATATAATGATATTTATTCTTTGAATTAAATATTTCTTGATTTACTTATTAAATTAAAGATTATTTATTTTTCTTCTTAAATTACTTTTTAAATTAAGGATAACAATTTCTTAATTTACTCATTTAATTAAGTTTCTTAATTTACTATTTTAATTAAGAAATTAACACTAATTAATTTATTTTTTAAATTAAGATTTTTGATCTATTAATTAAATTGCTCCTTAATTTTATTTCTAATAATGATAATGTTATTTTGGGTATCTTGATACCCCTCTAACTAACTGGAATTTCAATAATTCTTGTGTGTTTTAGTTTCGAAGAGGATATATATTAGCAGCTGATCTGTGTGAGGCATCGTATGGAGGCTTGTCGTCATCATCTACTGATGTATTCGAGAGGCTTTGGAGGCGTACGTGGAGAGTAAAGGTGGTGGGCAAAGCATGCCACTTTCTACTACGTTTGCTGCACAATGCTTACTGGCGCAGTGAAATATTATCAATAGCTTGAGCTACACTTGTTGTGTTTGGTTTTGAGACTATTGATCATGTGTTTTGGCACTGCTCGGTTGTAAAGAAAGCTTGGAAACACTCAGCGTTGGTGGATTTTTAAAAGAGTCGTAAGAGAACGGCTGAATGGGTGTTGTTGAGAGTGTGTGGTATGCTTTAACTGATTTGGACGATGTGCAGGTGGAGATGCTGGTAAGCATGTAATAGTGGTGTTGGCGTGCTCGATGTGCCATAATATTTGAGGGTGCGCGCTGGACAGGTAAGGAAAATATATTGGATGTCATGGCTGCTTTTGGAGGACTTTCACAGATGCAATAGCAGCCCTCAGTCACAGGGCTATGGCTTGGACGGCACCTCCAGCAGCCTATATATTATGAGATGATGTAGATGTTGCATGTGTGCCTCAAGCAGGGCGGTGTGGGGATGGGCTGCATAACTAGGATTAATGCTGGCGAAGAGCAGCGAAGTATTGGGCAATTTGGTATGGGCTGTGATTTAGTTTAGAGATTAGTTTTTGAAATTTAACATTGGAGAAAGATTCTCTACGAGTTATGCAACTAGTGAATGACTCATCAACTGAACTATCGTTGGAAGGTCATGTTGTCGTTGATGTTTTATATTTATTCTCTCATGCTATTTCTCTTGAATTTATTGTCCAAGAAGAACTAATTTTAATGTTATTAAATTAGCAAAGTATGGTTCAACATTATTAAATTATATTATTTGGTTAGAAACGGAATCACTTTGGATTCGTTCAGTACTTGACGAAGATGTACTTTACTTGTCAATAAAAATCATCTCTTTTGTTCAAAACTAAAATAAAATAATATTATTAAAAATTTAAGTTATTGTCCAAATTAGTTAAATTAAAAAAAAAACTTAATAAAATTTGAAAAATAATATTACCTATACATATATTTGAATATGTTATTAGTTTTTAGCCCATAATAAAGATCATAATTATATGATTTCTTTAGTATTTTACATTTGATTATTCAAAAATTAGATTGCATTATATTTGATTAAAAATATACATATATATGAATTTTTTTCCGAAACTTGTGATTTTATAATATTCTGACACTCAATTTAGTTCCTATGGAATTTTAATTTTAAAATCGACAATTTCTTGCTTATTTAAAAATAATATTTGTTATTTTTAAAATATAAAAACAAATTAAATATTAATTTTAATGTATAAGAAAGTTACTTAAAACAAATTATGTATTATTTTAAATTTAAATTAATTTATTAAAAACATTGTATTGCAAAACATTAAAGTTATATGATTAAATTATACACGGTTTTATTAAATAATATATAAATTAGTTATAATAGATAGGATTTATTCTTAATTTTTTTTTTTTGTTTTTTCCGCTGCATCTGACCTGGATCTAAAATGTTTTGATTAATAGTTGCATAACAAAACAACTTATATATATAGAAGCATTCTTTAATCTAATACAAATATATTGAAAAATGTTTCTTATATTTACGCAGTTTCCAAGAGATCATCCCTTAAAATGCTGGAAATGTACTGGGAGTTTTTATATTGACACAGTTTCCAAGAAGTCATCCCTTAAAATTCTGGAAATGTACTGTGAGCAGGAGACAGTCTCCTTGGAACCAGAAAGCAAACAACACAAAAGTTGTAGTGTTGTAGTGCACCTTCTCCATGATATGCTGCATATGCTGATATACTTGTAGATGAGATTGATGCTCATCTATAAGATCTTATGAGTGAAAAATATTTTGTAACAGAAATTCATTAAATAAAACAAGGGAGGGAAGGGAGTTTCAGGGAGTGCTTGTGTTCTTTATGTTTCTGTTGATTTTGTGTCATGGTATCAAAGCACGGGTCACGATTTTGAGCATTTGTGTAGCCAAATCGGGTCCCTGTTTCTCTATAGTCCCTTTGTTTTCTATAGCATTTTTGAGCATTTGTGAGCATTTTGAGCATGCTTCACGAAAAGAGGTGTAACTTTTGATCCGACCGTCGGAAGTACGGTAAAAGTGTGATTTACTTACTGTCATTGAGAGAAAAAAAAATGTCTGGAAATGATGGAAGTTTTGACAAAGAAGAAAAATCTGAGCCGGTTCTCATTTTAGAGAGTTTATCCGCCACCTTGTCACAACTATTCCAACACAAGACGGGTGATTCCAATCCTGATGGGCTCAGTTCCGCTATGGCGATCAAACTCGATGGGAAGAACTTTAATCTGTGGTCGCAGATGTTGAAAATGAAGCTGTCAAGGAAGGGTAAACTTGGCTACATCGATGGTTCGACTCTCAAACCACTACAAGCTGATAGAAGTTACCAGAAGTGGCAGATGGAAGACTCTCGGGTTAAAGACTACATGATCGAATCCATGGATCTCTCCTTGGTAGGTAACTTTCTCCCTTTCTCTACGGCCAAAGAAGTTTGGGACTCGGTAAGAACAACCTTTTTTGATGGAGATGACCTGACCCAATACTTTGAACTGAAAAGAAGGGTTAACCGAGTCAAACAAGCTGGTGGTCCAGTTGAGGCTTATTACACCCAATTACAGGAGTTATGGAAGGAGTTAGATGTCCGTAGGCCAAACCCTATGACCTCTCCAGTTGATATTGAAAAACACAATTCTCTTGTTCAAGAGGACCGTGTATTAACCTTCCTGGATGGTCTAGATGACCGGTTGGACTCTATTCGGGCAACGGTCTTACAACAAAAACCTTTTCCCATAATAGAGCAAGCCTTTGCATTGGTTCGTAGAGAAGAAAACCATCAGTCAGTAATGTTACACAAAGGGGAGGGAACTGAACCTTCTATGGTTATGCTAGCAAGAGACCGAAACTTAGTCATGAACAAACCTGATTTCAAACCAAATTCGGGTCTGGCTGTTGGGTGCACTTACTGTCATAACCTAAAATATACTAGAGATAAGTGTTTCAAGTTAATTGGCTACCCACCGGGTTGGAAAGATCGAAGGAAGAAGAGGCAGGGAAATTGGCCGCCATACAGGGGTGAGGCACAAATGGTTGCAGGTGCTTCAGCTGCAGCTCCTGTTGAGTCGGCTCCTGCTGGGCCGACTATTACTGAACCGACTCAAGCAGTTGCAGCTTCGGTTTCAATGGGTGGCTACTCTGTCTTACCACCGGTTGAGAACAAAGAACTGATGGAAGGTAAAAGTTTTCTTGTTTCTAATAGTTATCATACTGATAATTGATTCAGGAGCAACCGATCATATGACCTACTCAGAAAAGGATCTAGTAAAGAGTTCCTCACCAAGGAGAACAATGATAGTCAATGCCAATGGAGAAACATATCCTGTGATGGGTGCCGGAGATGTTCAGTGCTCACCTTCTCTCACTTTATCAAATACTTTACTTGTGCCCTCCCTGTCAACTAAATTATTATCTGTTGGTCAGATTTGTGAGGAACTAAATTGCGCTGTTCTCATGTATCCTCAGTTTTGTATATTTCAGGATCTTCTCACAAAGGAGATTATTGGTCGTGGTACTAGAAGAGGAAGACTGTATCATTTGGACGACATGGTGACTGGAAAGGCTTATTTTTCTAAAGGTTCCTCAGCAAATTGGATCTCTCATATCTGGATGTGGCATAAGAGACTAGGACATCCATCTTTCGGGTATTTAAGAAAACTTTATCCAAGTTTATTTTCTGGTTGTGAGAATGAAAACTTTGATTGTGAAACTTGTATTAAAGCCAAGAGTCATCGGGTGTCTTTTCCGAGTAGTTTGGATAAGAGAACAACTATTTTTGATTTGGTTCATTCAGATGTTTGGGGTCCGTCCCCGGTTAATTCATCTGTTGGAAATAGATGGTTTGTATTATTTATTGATGATTGTATTAGGATGACTTGGTTGTATGTTCTTAAAAGAAAGGATGAAGTGACACATGTCTTTAAATCTTTTTTTAACATGGTGCAAAATCAATTTAATAAAAACATTAAGATTCTGAGAAGTGACAATGGAGGTGAGTTTGTCAATAGCATACTTCGAGAATTTCTTAACTTTAAAGGTATAATTCATGAAACAAGTTGTGTCGGTACTCCACAACAAAACGGAGTAGCTGAGCGGAAAAACAGACATGTCTTAGAAATAGCCCGGTCTATGTTACTTGAGAATACTGTTCCACAAACCTATTGGGATCATGCGGTTGCTGCTGCAGTATACCTAATTAATCGTATGCCATCCAATGTACTAAATTTTCAAACTCCACTTCAAGTACTTTCTTCATACGTATCGCTACCATCAACTCTTAACCTCCCACCAAAAGTATTTGGGTGTGTTGCATTTGTTCACATACAAAAGCATCAACGGTCTAAACTCGAACCATGCGCAGAAAGATGCGTATTTCTCGGATATGGTCAAAATCAGAAGGGCTATAAATGTCTCAATCATGTTTCTAAAAAGGTATTTGTTACCATGGATGTGTCTTTCCTGGAATTAGAGAGTTTTTTTAGAAAGGACACGTATCATTCTCAGGGGGAGAGTTTCTCTGCGAATGAAAGTCTGTCCTACTCTAATGAAAGTCTCTGCTATGAGGATGGAGATGTAGGCATTAGAGAAAAATCACACATGGCGGTTGGTAAGTTTACCAAAGGGAAGAAAAACGGTAGGCTGTAAGTGGGTATTTACTGTAAAGTATGGTCCAAATGGGTTGGTCGATCGGTATAAAGCTAGATTAGTTGCTAGAGGGTTTACACAAACATATGGTATTCATTATCAGGAAACCTTCTCACCAGTTGCTAGGTTGAATACCATCAGAATTCTATTATCTCTTGCAGCTAATCTTGATTGGCCTTTGCATCAGTTCGATGTAAAGAATGCTTTCATTCACGGTGATCTTGAATAGGAGATTTATATGGAGATTCCACCCGGGTACAACCATTCAGGGTCTCAACAGTTGGTCTGCAAATTGGAAAAAGCACTATATGGGTTAAAACAATCTCCTAGAGCATGGTTTGGAAAATTATGTAGTGCTATGAGAAAATATGGGTATTCTCAAAGTGATTCTGACCATACTTTGTTTTACAGGAATGGACATGAAAAGATAGCTGTCTTAATTATTTATGTAGACGATATGATAATCACAGGTGATGATCTAGATGAGATAGAAAGTCTGAAGAAGAGACTCTCTAATGATTTTGAAATGAAGGACTTAGGTGGACTGAAATATTTTCTCGGCATTGAAGTGGTAAGGTCCAAGCAAGGTATATCTTTGTCCCAACGGAAATATGTACTAGATTTGCTAACTGAAACTGGAATGCTTGACTGCAAACCAGTTGATACCCCTGTTGTCCAAAACCTTAAGTTAGGTGAGTTTCCGACTCAAGAACCGGCCAATAAAGAGAGATACCAGCGATTGGTGGGCAAACTCATTTACTTGTCTCATACTAGACCAGATATAGCATATGCTGTGAGTTTAGTAAGTCAGTTCATGCATGCTCCAAGTGAGCAGCATATGGAAGCCGTGTTTAGAATTCTCAGGTACCTAAAAGGTGCTCCAGGTAGAGGAATTTTCTTCAAGAAAAATGAACACCTAAGAGTGGAAGGGTATACAGATTCGGACTGGGCAGGAGACATCACAGATCGAAAATCCACTTCTGGATATTTTACCTTCGTTGGAGGTAATTTGGTAACATGGAGAAGTAAAAAGCAAAAGGTGGTAGCCCTTTCTAGTGTCGAAGCTGAGTTTATTGGCATCACTAAAGGGTTACAGGAGCTAATTTGGTTAAGGAGAATCCTAAGTGAACTTGGTTTTGGTCCAAGTGATGGAATGGGGCTCTTTTGTGACAACAAGGCGGCAATTGCCATATCTCAGAATCCGGTACAACATGACCGTTCAAAGCACATAGAAGTGAACAGACACTTCATTCGACAAAATCTAGAAGAGAATTCCATCTCCATTCCATTTGTGCGAACTGGTGATCAACTAGCTGATATTTTAACCAAGGGAGAATCAATAAAAGATTTTATAAATACATAGTCAACTCTATTTAATGAGTTAAATTTTAAAAATAATAATTTATTGTTTTGTGAAAACTCAAGAAATTTATTAAATTTATCAAATGGTATCAAAATCTATAATTATTATCTTGAGTCAATTATTGAAATGTGAGTATGAAATAGAACTTTATAAATCTCATAGTATTGTGTATATGTTCTATAAATAAAATTGTTAAACTTGAAAGATTTTGTGAAAAAACTTAAAACTTAAAGAAATAAGATAAGTAAAGATAAAAGCTAAAAGAGAGAGTTAATCTTGAAATACCAATTTGATGGACTTAAGTTAAAATATAGATCTAAATATCCAATATTTTGTCTTGTTTTAGAGAAAAATAGTTAAGAAATAAGAGCAAACAAAACATACTTTCATAAAAATATTAATGATAATATGGATTTTAAATACATAAATTAATTTTAATTAATAAATTAATTGTTTGAAATGCATGCTCATTAATTTTTTAAAATTAATAATTATATGACATATAAGAATTAGTATACATAAAGGTTTAACTTTCTTTAATTTTTTTTATATATATTAAGATCAAAATTAAAGTAATAGTTTTTTATTAAATATAATTATATTTATTATTAATATTTTGGTATATATCCTAATCTTATACTTTCCTTTGTGTAGAAAAATTGATTGTTGATATATGATATGATGCGAACGACAAATTTAACATCAACTTTAGTTATTAACCTTCTGCAAAGAAAACTTAGATTATTAATCCAATTAACTCGTCTGAGTTATCGGCTTAAAAAGAAACCATTATCAAAGAATAAAAAGAGAAATTGACGAAATTATCTTTTTAAATAAAAAAAATTTAATCTTAAAAAATGAACAGTAATAGAAAAAGAAACTTAACGTATTATTTGGACAGACCGATGTATATGTTAGAAAGTACATACGTTTAAATATTTACGAAATTATATATAAAATAGAATTATTTCATATAAATTTTAAATTTTAAGGTTTTAATATTTAATATATAAATAAAATTAAATAATTTTAATATATTTTTACTAAAATCATATATATATATATAATGTTTTTAATTAAAAATAACTAATATTATTTCACGTATTTCTGAATTGAATAAAATGATTCTGATCCGTTTGGAATATTATTCGAGTCACTTCTGATTATATATAAGATTTGATTGCACTGTAGATAAGATGAGAATTGGTAATTAATTTTTTAAGTTATTTAATTATGTTATTAGAATATTTTAATTATATGACAGATCTCTTAGACTTATTTGAATCCTTACTTTTTCACCTTTTCTTATCGGATTGAATGAGATCTCTAAAACATCTTGTGATACATATGATCTACAAGGTAGAAAGTGGGGAAAGTATATGTTTCTCTACTAGTCTAGAGAGGTTAGATAACATTTTGACCTTTTTTAGAGAGTTGTTTGTATGTTGGGAGTTTTAATGAAGTATTACTATTAAGTCTTACATTGGTCAAGAATAAGGTAACAATGTTGTTTATAAGTTTGGACAACTCTCTAACTCACAAATTGGTTACTTAGAAACCTAGGCCTAACTCTGAACCCAAAAACCAGTTTGTGAGTTAGAGGGTTATCCAGACTTATAAATAGTATTGTTGACTTATTTTTGGCTAATGTTAGACTTAACGTTTCACTTTTACATCAACTAGAGTCCGAATTTATGACACAAGGATCGATGAGGGTGAAAAAGTAACACTAGTGCTTTATTCTTGACCAATATGGAACTTTTAGAAAGAAGATAATACTTAAATTATTTATTCATCTCATAAATAAGATATATATAATAAGAAGAATATCTTAATGCTAGTTGCTTTATTTGAGATATACTTCTTATATAGAGATAATAATATTATCTTATTTTTATTTAAATATCATATAATCTTATTTAGTTTATAATCATAATAGACTTAATTTTAAACAAATATTATATTATTTTTTAGTAAACTTATATTATAAATTATAATTTATCATATTTTAATTATTATTTATATTATTTAGATTTATTATGAACAAATGTGATAAATTTTAAAATTAATAAATTATTTTGTAAATTTAATTACATGTATCTTAACGTAACTCTTGTTTAACATAGAAAAGATTAATCGTTGACAAAACATTGAGCCCGTCTAGCTCAGTTGGTAGAGCGCAAGGCTCTTAACCTTGTGGTCGTGGGTTCGAGCCCCACGGTGGGCGTTTTGTTTTCTATCTCTTCCTACTCCTTTGTAGGAGTTCTTTTGCTCTGTGCAGATTTGGCTTCTCTGTCAACTGTTAACCATCTTTAGCTTCTCTCAAAAAAAAAAAAAAATTAATTTGTTTTTCGCTACTATTTTGTATATATTTTCAAGGCAGTCATAGTGCCGCGTCATCAATCATGCAACTTAAGCGGTAACGATAAAAACAGATGTTAGGGGGAGAATGACTGAAACTCGAAGAAAGCCAGAAGATATGGCGAGAGCTATGGTTCAATTTAAGACTACAACTCCTATGGCTTGCGCTAGAGAAACAACCCAACACTCAAGAGTCCAACTCCCAGAAAAGACTCGGAATTCAAAGGTCTTGGTTCTTGGTGGAACGGGTCGGGTTGGTGGATCCACCGCAGTTACTCTATCTAACATCTGCCCTGACCTTCGGCTTGTTATTGCTGGTCGAAACAGGTGAGGTAACACCACCACAAAAAAATACAAGAAAAACCCAGTTCTGGTTTATGTTTGGTTACAGAGAAACCATGGGAAAAGAAAAGAAAATACTAGCTCGTTAATAATTATAGAATGCTAAAACATTTTTGAAGTTGTTTTCTTCTGAACCAGGGAAAAAGGGGCTGCTATGGTGGACAAGCTTGGAGAGAAATCAGAGTTTTCAGAAGTAGACATTGACAATGTAAAATCATTGGAATCAGCTTTAGCCGGTGCTTATATTCTTCTAATATCTTATTTAAACATTTTATCATTAACTTGGTGCCCATAATTTATATTTCCAAAAAAACTCAAGCTTTGGTTATGCAGATGTTGATCTTGTAGTACATGCTGCCGGACCATTTCAGCAGACAGAGAAGTGTACTGTATTAGAAGCTGCCATAAACACCAAGGTGAGGAAAGGTAACCCTTAGATTAATTTCTATGTTACAGTTGATTTTTTTTTTTTTTGGGTTTCTTAATCAATATCTGAATCACATATTTACATGTGAACATTTTAAAACAATGCATCTTTAGTAATATATTTTTTTGGGCTTATGCACAGACAGCCTATGTTGATGTTTGTGATGATACGAGCTGCGCTTTCCGTGCGAAGTCCTTCAAGAGTAAAGCAATAGCTGCTAACATTCCAGCCATAACAACTGGTGGAATTTATCCAGGAGTTAGTAATGGTACGTCCTAACTCCTAAGCATTCTTGTTCTGTAAATTCTAGGCGTGCTTCAAGTATAGCTACAAGATAACTAATTGATACGTGGAGACTAAGTAAAATGTTTATTAATTGGTCTCAAAGATCACTGTTTCCATGTTATGATCTGAAAAATCACATGTGGTAACATTTATTAATCGTTCTCAATAAAGCTGAACCGGTTAATGATTATGTGTTGGACTACAACACCATCCATTTCCTTCTTTCCAAAATGATAAATCATATTGATATGATTACAGTGATGGCAGCAGAACTAGTTCGCGCTGCAAGAAGCGAAAACAGTGGAGAACCTGAAAGGCTAAGGTAATCTTTAATCATGTTAATGATCTTAAAATAAAGTAGCAGTTTCATTTGTAGTGAGATCAACTCGGTTTTTCTCCCTCTTTTGATCGAAACTGAAGGAGATGCATTTTACTCAAGTTGCCTCTAAATGAGGCAAATAACACAAAGCATATGCTTGATTTGTTTTTCCTGACATTCCAATATGCTCTCTCAGATTCTATTACTACACAGCAGGTACTGGAGGGGCAGGTCCTACTATATTAGCCACTAGTTTTTTGCTTCTTGGTGAGGAGGTTGTTGCATATAATAAAGGTAAGGCCGGTTTTAAGCATTTTGCTTTTTAGTTATCGACTCGTACGATATTCTGAAGGTATAGTCTGTAATGATGATAATGGGCAAATCAATCAGGAGAAAAGATCAAACTAAAGCCATATAGTGGAATGCTCAACATTGACTTTGGAAGGGGAATTGGGAAGAGAGACGTTTATCTCTTGTAAGTTGTGTAATGGAGACATTGCTCTCAGTGCAGTAGGATTTTATGTATGCATTTTTGAGTTGCTGATTCACATGTGAAAAGATAATAATTAATATTTTGATTATCCTTAAATTTGATTATCTTATTTTCCCACTCAAAAAGAAGAACTTCTTTTGCTCCTCAAATCGATTGTCAGTGCTTTTCTACATTTTACAATGGTCATATAAAGATTGCACTTGTTTATCTTCATGAAGAGTTCATCCTAATGAAATTTTACTTCAGGAATCTACCCGAAGTAAAAAGTACTCATGAGGTACTAGAAATACCTACAGTCAGTGCTCGATTTGGAACTGCACCATTTTTCTGGAATTGGGGAATGGAAGCAATGACTTATCTTCTTCCTGCCGTAAGTTTCATCAAATGTCTACCCTGAACTAATTAAACTTTTCTTTTGTTGTCCGGAGTTTTGAAGGTTTGATCATTGATGCTGTGAAAAAAATAAATAATAAATAATTTCATTGACTACTAACTAATTCCAGATATGCGAGTCTTCCCTTTACCATAATTGTGAACTGATTGATTGCTATAAAGTACTGCTTGTGAACTGAGTGAGAAGATTATAAAAAATTATAGGAGAAAAAGGTTCACAAAATCCGTCAGAACAACACCATGAATAATTTCTCTTACCTGCTTATGATAAGCATATATGTATGTAACTTAGACTTGAGAGTAAACTTTGCAGGAGTTCCTAAGAGACAGGAGTAAAGTCCAACAGTTGGTTCAACTGTTTGATCCCATTGTCCGAGCAGTTGATGGAATTGCTGGAGAGCGTGTCTCTATGAGGGTAAGAAGATATGACGACAAACAACTGACTAGAATTTTTATTTACAACATAAAATAGTATATAACATGATAAACAAACTATCCACATGACCATTACTCTGTATTTACGGCGGGGCAGGTTGATTTAGACTGTTCCAATGGACGCAACACAGTTGGCATATTCAGCCACAGAAGACTGTCAGTGTAAGCCTTGAACTTTCTGGGTGTATCAAATGTCTCTGACATCTGATACATGCAGTTTTTCAACACTAGATGCATTAAATTGGAGAGTACTGAATCAAGGATATGAAGGTGACAAGGTATATTTATGTGTTTCAGATCCGTTGGAACTGCCACCGCTGCATTTGCTCTTGCAATCCTTGAGGGAAGCACACAGCCAGGAGTTTGGTTCCCAGAAGAGGTAATCGACAACATCTAGCTGCAAAATTAGAGGTTTAAAAGTTGAATCTTTTTCAATACCTTTTATTAAATCAATTTTACTGGTATATATACAGCCTGAAGGGATTGCAGTTGAGGCAAGAGAAGTACTTCTCAATCGTGCTTCACAAGGAACAATCAATTTTGTTATGAACAAGTAAGATCTCTTATTCATAGACAAGTTGTGTTTTGAATGAAAAGATAAAACCTTTTTTCTGTATTTTTTTATTATTATGGTGTGCTGTGTTATTTGATATTATGGGGTTCCCTTTTTAACAGACCAGCGTGGATGGTGGAAACAAACCCAAAAGAGCTTGGGTTGGGAATATATGTATGATAAATTTCCACAGAAAGTCTTATTGAAGTTCAAGTTTTCATTCTCTAGATGCATTTTGATGGTGTGGTAGTTGTAACTTGTCTTGGTATCAACCAAGTCATTGAGCTCAATGACTACATAATAGTGGAAGTTAACAAATTTGTTAAACGGCATTACCCTTTATTTATGCAGAGAACTGCAATGGACAGTTGATAATGGGGGAAATCTTGATTTTAAAAATTGATTTTTTTTTTTGAGAAAATAAAGGTCTTTTTCTTTTTCATGAAGGAATTATTCTTTCCAATAAATTATAATTATATAAATTATAAAATGTAAATTAACTCAAGTATTAACCGAACATATGGTACTTCATCTAAAAGTCTGATAATAAGATTTTCTCGTCTTTATTTCATTTCAAATCATAACTTCAAATACATTTTATTAATAAAACAAAATATGAGATTCAGATACCTGTGCATTTATGAAATTCTGGCAATGATGAGTACAATATGAGATTCAGATAACCAGGTTACTCGTTGCATTCTTCACATAACACTACTACTATATATGAAAAATACATCTAACACAACTGATGTATCATATATTTTATTTGATGTAATTATATATTTTTAATTATATTTACCAATAACACCATTTTACAATTATCTCAAATTTGAGATATATATATATATATATATATATAGTTTTCCTTCTCCACAAGAGTACCAGACCAACAGTAGTGCTACTTACAGTTGAGAAAGCTACGGTTAATGTTGCCTCCTGACAAAATCTCTCATGTTATTTATCTTAAACTAAAAACCACACATATTTATCTGTTTTATCTAAAGCTTTATTCACATACATCATACACTAACATATAAGATTATTGGTATGTATTGAGTTGTATAAATAGGTATTGTAATTTAATATTCCTTTTGTTATTCTGTTAGTAACTTAATATGCCTTGAGATGAAGTTACAATACATATGGTGTAGAAGGTTATGTAATTGGTGAGGTTTTGGAACCTAAGAGATTTCTAAAAGGTACGACTAAGTCTATTCCCAAAATTTTCTTTGGTCACGTGTTAATGGAGTGATCAAGAGTTGGATTTATGCTTCAAATTCTGCCTCAATGAATGGAAATATATCTAGTAAAAGAACAGCGTTCGAGATGTGGTAAAGTCTTGAACGCAACTTCATCTCTACGTCAAAGACACAAGTTATGGAGGTTAAACTTCAGTTACAAACCATAAGAAAGGAAAATGTTTGTGTACTTGATTATTTCAACAAAATGAGAGGGTTTGTTGATGAACTTTGTGCAATCGCACGACCTGTTGATGATCAAGATTTTACTTATCTTGATCTTTGGAGGTTTAGGTCTAGGATTTGATCCATGTGCTTACTCTCTTAATTGTGGAGACGTAAAGCTGGAACAAGCAAAGGTTGGGTTATTAGCCTATGAGAATCTTCTAAATCTGCAAGATAAATCAGTTGATAATCAAGTTTTTTAGACAAACTATTCAAGGGTTGGCGAATCAGTCATTTTCTGGTGAGAATGTAAATGACTCTTCTGGCCGTGGTCGTGGTCAAGGTAGGAGCAATATGCAATGTCAGTTCTGTTTCAAGATTGGTCATGTGGCTTCCTCGTGTACACTCTTAGAAATCTTTTTAGAAGAGGAAGAGAAAATAACAAGACACAAGGCTGTCATGAACAAGATTCTACGTAAGTGGGAAATGTAGAGTCCAATACTAATACTAATAATAGATCTTGGGTATTAGATAGTGGTGCTAACCATCATATTACAAATGATGCCTCTAATCTCTTAAATGTTAATGTCTTTTTTTGAATCAAATGGTGTGATCATGGAAATAGCTGTACGTGACCTATTTCCCATATTGAAATTATCAAGTTATTTATTTAGTTAAGAATTCCTTGATTTTGAGAAATGTTTTACATGCATAAAATATTTCTGAAAAATTGATTTCTATGAATAAGTTGTGCAAAGATGATAAAGCTTTTATAGAAATTCATGAAGATTATTTTCTTGATAAGGACATATATTCAAAAAGAGTTCTTCTTCAAGTTCTTGCTAAAAATGGTTTGTACAAGCTTCCTACTAGTAGCGTAAATATAAGTACTAGAAGA
Source organism: Hippophae tibetana (assembly GCA_037013495.1). NCBI lineage: Eukaryota > Viridiplantae > Streptophyta > Magnoliopsida > Rosales > Elaeagnaceae > Hippophae > Hippophae tibetana. The sequence continues at coordinate 22,691,910 of CM072802.1, read as the reverse complement.
CCTGTGGCTTATCTTACTTAAGAGTTCTATTTGGCATGATACATGTTTCTGACATAGTATTAAATAGAGTTCTTACTAGTCAAGGTGTTCATAAGAATAATGTCGTAAATAAGCCAAGCACTTGTACTGATTGTGCTTTTGCCAAAACTCACAAGTTACCATTTCATTCTACACATGTAAATGCGAACCGTATGTCGGCGGAAAAGAAAGACGAACTCACCTTCATCTTTGTTATTTGAATTGTTATATTTTAACATAGATTCTTTTTTTTAATTTGGTTCTAACGACGATAAATAATTCTGATTGATAGTTGATAATTGTATTATATTAATTTAAATTTATTTCTTATAATCTAACGATCAAGTTATTTCTATTTTTATGAAATTCAAACAAATGTTGAAGTATTAATTTGATACAAAATGATGATATTGTAGAATTAAAATATTTTATAAATTTTTTTATAAATTAGTATAATCTCTTATCTTATTGAATTTTGAAAGATGCATTACAATATTATAAATTGACACGACCTAATATAAATTTTGTTAATAGTAAATTGTGTAAATTTCTTAATAATCTTACATATAAGCATACAAAAGCAGTAAAAAAGATATTTCGTTATCTCAAAGGAACACTTTAAGTGTGGTGTTATATTAATAAAACTATTGGAATTTGATTTGGTGGGTTACACCAACACTGATTCGATACGAAACATAAGTGGTTATTGCATGTTCTTAAAGGTAATTTAGTTAATTGGTCTTTTTCAAAACAACGAAAAATATCACAGTCTTTAACTGAATTAAAATATTGAGCACTAATTAGTAATGTTACATAATTAATTTGGATACAAGCTTTTGCACAAAGAGATTGTTGTAAGTCAAAGTTACCATGTGATAATATTAATGCCAAACATATATTAAGAAATCCGTTAGAACATATAAGAATTAAATATATCAATATTGATATACATTTTATAAAAGCTATTATTTAAAATAAATAAATAACTAATATGTAATAATGTAAATCTAAGTTACAATTAACAAATGTGTTTATTAAATATCTCCCTATTCTAGTTATTTGAGCTTCATAAGCAAATTTATGATACTAAATAAACCATAAATTTAAGGTGCAGTATTGAGTTATATAAAAACTTTTTTTTAAATTGATAGGCCTTTAGACTTTTTATTAGTATAACATAATAATAAAAGTAATATTATTCTTAGGTCATATAAGGTAAAGTACAAAAATAATAATTACTGCTCAAGTTTTTCCAGTATAAAACATATTTTTATTTGAAAAAAATATATTTATAATAATCCATCGTATATAAATAACTTATGTGATAAATAATAACATTTAAGAAAAACGAATTCGAATAAACTAATAAATAATAATAAATGACTGTAACGTTAGTTATTTTCATAAGTGAATTTATTGCAAATATAAGTGATTTTTTTACTTTCCAACCACATACACTGTAAGACTCTGTACAACGTATACTTTAGCAAATTTGTCGGAGTCTTGAATCTTGATAGATTTTATGTCAACTCATTAACTACATAAAGCGTTGAATACCAAACGTCCATATTATAGTAAAAATGTCACTAAAGATTATTTTGTTTTATTAAATATATTATTTATCACCCTAAAAAAAATAATTAATATTTTATTATAAAAAAATATGACTCATTAATCATTTTATTTATAAAAAATAATCATAAAAAATTTTGTTAATAAATTTTTTTAAATAGATTTATAAAGATATTTTGATCCTTTATTCTTTTTTATACTATTTTTATAAATAAATTGAATAAATATCATATTTTTAAAATTAAATATTAACCATACATTTCATATAAATAAAAATAAAAAGAATGATGACAACTTATACCCTATATTATACATGTGCCCTCACTTACTATTGACATGCATGGAAGAATTTAAAGTTGGAAAGCATGAGTCTAACCACATGTTGCTGAATAGTTGCTGAATAGTTGCACAAGTTACCATCCTTTGTTAAACATATATTACAGTGAAATACTATATATACAGTATTTCACAAGGAAACACAAAAACAGTGACCGTACAATTCAAAACCAAACGCTCGTACAAACAGTATTTTTGAAAAGCACTCTCTTTCAAACTTAACACTTACATTTCTAACCCATGAACATATGTTTCTTTGTTTTCATTGCTCCTTTAGGCCCAGAACCATCAAACTGCCAAACAAATCAATTATACTCTCTATGTGTTACTCATCTAGTCATCTATGTGTTAGATTTGTCATGTCTCGAACTCATTTGTAAACATCAACTTAAAATTCAGAAGTAATGTCTAGCAGAGCGTTTTTTTTTCTAACGAAAAAACAATCTCATATTGAGTTCCACATCGACCAGTGATGTCAGCCTAGTATTGAGGAAAAGTTTTGGTTGCCCAGCTTTCAACTTCTTATCTAGTCCTTTCAGATCATGTCATTGGCCTTTTTGGGCTACATTCCCAACTTTTTATCTGTGGCAAGAAAATTTTTTCCCACTTCCGTTCATATACAAGATCCATTTTCAAGTCGTTAGGCTTCTCGGATGACTCATCTCACAAACAAACTGAAGATACACTTTGCGTGCAGCTACAAAAGTACATCCATCTTCCAATTGGGCACCACCATAACACTCATTGTGGAAATTCAAGAATCTCATTATGATGTCTTCACAAAGTAATCACGAATACCTACCCGACCAAATCGTTTATGCTTTAGAGGCCGACTTACCATATGATTTCCAAACCTCTATCCAATGTCACCTACTACCACTTCTTTCAAATGGATAATTTTGAACATCAGTATGTGTTCTGGAAGAGCTGCTTCCAGTCCGCTTCTTTTGTGCATCCTAGTTTCCTCCTCGGTGTCATACTGTGCACGCTATGGAATAGGAACACACATTATTACCAAAAGGTGAAAACGCCTCATAGAAGACTTAGAGAATACAAGCAAAGTATTAAAAGAAGCCTAGTTTGTGTTACAAGTAAAAATGGCTGCCAAAGAATAAGTATTAGTAGCTTTGGCACAAACTGTGGCACAGAAATCACAAGCAAAATGGGGACCACAAATGGCGAGAAATGCAAGAAGGAAGAACGAATGAGAGTGTCACTAATTCGGTTGGAGTGTCAGAATTAGTTAGGAAATTCTCTTGTAAATTGAGGCTATATAAGCAAACGCAAGGGAAGAATTAAATAACAAGAAATATTATACAATTTACCTATCTTTCTTAGCTTCTCTTCTTCCTCCTACTTCTCTAAAATTTATGTTCGTATCAATGGTATCAGAGCCGGTTCCGGTCACGGACAACCGCTTCGACGCTGAGTTCTTCAACTAAATATGTAAGATTTTGGCACAAAACGAACCCAGATTCGAGCGAGTAATCGTTGATATACAAGCGGTGTTGATCAAGCTACGAGCTCTTCACACCTCCCACAACATGCTTTTGAATCCAAAACTCACAACTAAATCTGAATCAAATCCATACTTAACCACAATTGTTCAAGCTGAGACTTCTAATTTTAAACACACAGTTCAAACGCTCATTGCTTCTTCAACCTTCAAACATCAACCACCACCTTCACCAGAACCACACCAGCTTCCTCAAAATCGCACCAACTTACACCCACATCTTTGTGCATCACCGGAGACATTCGAGAACCCTAACGCTACACCCATTGATTCCTTTGCGACGAGCGAACTAAAAACCACAGAACTTAGAGCTAATAAGAGTTGCATTTTTGGGTTACAAGGAAAATGAACGAGGATTTATACAGAACCCAAGCCAAGGATCTGTGTATCAATTGGACTCACAAAATCAACTTTTATATCGGCCCACGAAGCAAGATTATATCGTAGACATAGCCTCACGCGTTCAAATGGGCTTAGTTTCAAGCCTTTATGCAAATCTCTAGACTCGACCCACGAAAAAATGGTTGCTCCATATGAAAAAGTTAAACTTTATCCGGTGAAATGCCTAGCTCGTTGGGATGCCAATCACATGAAATTGCAATGGTGGCTTAGAGTTTTTGGTAGAGGTGCTCACAGAGGTGGTCAGAGAACTACCATAAATAAGGGCTGAGGAGGTCGTATGTTCGATTCCGATAAGCTCTGGCAAAGGTGGTACGATAGGACTAAACAGAAACAATATACTCTTGTACCGATTAGGGCTACTTCTGGTAATTCATCAGTGGTTATGACGCGTGATCGAAGCCTTGAGGTTGTTCCAGAAGGAACCCTTGTCGTTCTAGAGTCAACTAATGTGATGCAAAAACCCTAACAATGATTAGAACTTGGAAGCATCCCAAAGTTTTATCTGAAACTGAGGAGATCTCCATCTCACCTTGCCTTCCTAATCAGTCTATGATTAAGGCTAAGATAACACTACATAGAGGTAACATTAGTACCCTAACTTCTTCTATGGATAATAATAAAACACTTGGGGGCAGATTACTGAAAAAGATTTGGGATGGAAAGAAGGTGTTCTTCGTGAACATTAACTCTCTCTACTATGAAGAAAACATTTCCAGCTTACATTCCCTAGTCATTAGGTTCCTTTTTTATTCCATTAAGGAGTTTTCTTTGGTTATACTGGTTATACTTGCTATAAAAAAGTTAGAAGTCTTGTCGTTGCAAACGAAGGGAGGGTTTCAAAATGAGCTGTAGATTCTAGGTGGGTTGAGATCATCATTTTTCGTGATCATTTTAGATTATTATGTTAAAAAGAATATTAGAATCCCTACTTATGAGAATAGGCCTGGGAGGAATCTTCAAGGGTCACTTTTTGAAAATGGAGATTTGAGTTCTGATAAGGAAATAGGAAGTGATCATAGAAGAATGTCATTACTTTCATAGTGGGAATTCTTAGGGTAGCTTTCAAAGGGTCAAATGGGAAAGTTATATTACTATAATGGTCTCTGTAAATTGAAACACGGGAATCTAAGTTTAAAGTTTGCAAAGGAACTTCAATCCAGAAAACCTTAGTTCATGAAACCAAATCCTACTCGGCCACTGAGATTATTGTAGAAACTAGTAAGGGCCATCATAAGACTCTGTTATCAACCTCTGTTGCCAAGTATTATGCTAAAGAGCTACCCAATGACTGTGGAATTCTTGCTGTAAATAACATAAAGGTTGGCTTCACAAGAGAAGGTTCTTTTACAAGCTATTGTGACCCTTAGAAAATACAAGAATGTCCCAGATATGGTCTTTTAGATACTTTGAGCTTGACAATGAACAAATCATCCACGATTCAAAGTAGTGGTGCTATGAATATGGTCTTGAAGGAAACAATACAAGGTTGGAATCATAGTCAATCTTTGGAACAGAGTTTTGGAAAAACAGTAGTGGACAAGAAAGTAGTGGCCAAAGGAACTTTTCAACCTGTACACCAGTTTTTTCCTTGCTTGATAAAGCTTACACTCAGTCAGAAGGAGAGTCTTCTGTAGTGGACAACAACAACATCAACCCCTAGTTGTAGGGTCAGTGCAGAGGGTGCCAGTAATACCAAGTTCAGTTTATATGATAATAAAAGAATTGCCTAGAGTTAGACCTGGATGGTCTATGACTTGGTGGCTAAAACTAAAACTGAGATGAGGCTTAGTTGGGACTGCTTTGGCACTTCATACATCTTGGTGCTTCAATGCTATTATCCAATTGTTGTCCATCTTCACTACTAAATTAGATGGAGTTAGGACTGGTTCCTCAAGGATTCCACTTGGAGGGTTTACGGCTGCTCAGGCCATAATAGGTTATTTCCCTTACTTTTTCACAACATTGGGAACTATTACGTCTTTGGGGTGCCCTCAAGCATTTTTCTTGGTTCCACAATTGTGAAGACACCTGGAAACATTACTTTCCCATCTTATGTGCATACTTGGATGGTTAGCCGAATAGATTTCTCAGCTAATTTAGCCTTGCAAGCAATGACTACCTTTGGAATCACCCAACCTAGTCATCCACAAGGGTTTATCAACCGTGTGGGCCCAATAGCTGCCAAAGCCTGTATTGATGTTTTCAAATTGGATTGGTCATACTTCTATAACTGGAACACAATTCTGAAGGGAAATTATAACAACTTGAGCTATAATGAAGTTAGAATTCGTTATGAGCCAAAAGATTGCTGGATTGAAAATCTATGTAGGGTCAAAATTGATTGGGATAAGCAAGCTCCTAGTTTTAGTAGAAGGATGATTTGTTCCAGAGCTATGGGGAAACATCACACATATCTTTATCAACTCACACACGAACTTCATCCTTGAGGACAAGAATTCTAAAAGGGAGGAAGGAATGTTACAAGTAAAAATGGCTGCCAGAGAATAAGTATCAATAGCTTTGGCACAAACCGTGGCACAAAAATCACAAGAGAAATGGGGACCACAAATGGCGAGAAATGCAAGCAAGAAGCACGAACGAGAGTGCCACTAATTCGGTTTGAGTGTTAGAATTAGTTAGGAAATTCCCTTGTAAATTGAGGCTATATAAGCAGACGCAAGAGAAGAATTAAATAACAAGAAATATTATACAATTTATCTCTCTTTCTCAACTTTTCTTCTTCCTCCTACTTTTTTGAAATTTTTGTTCGTATCAATTTGTTATGTATTTATACACAATTAATGTTGACAAAATAAAAACAACATTTAAACTAATCGACCTGAAAAACATGAAAATTAAGAAAAGTATTTCCATTCCTTTATGAATTAGTGCAATCCAACATTACTTTAGGGTATAGATGTCAAATGGATTGTTACATTTCATCCCATATCTTATTTAAAATGACAAATAAATTTATGGATTAAAGTTCTCTCGACCAATTCCATTCTTTTAATAAGTTCATAATTATTATATATAATCATTTTTCTTTTTTTCTATGTTATCGTAATTTTATTTATTATTCAAAATAAATAGTATATCATGCATATTATAATACTATCTCATTAACATCACAATCCAACAAAAGATAAATTAGACAAGATAATATGGTTCACAAAATTTATATTTTGTACCATAAGTTAATAAGACATATGATTCTAATTGTTGTGCTTACTTAACGGGAATGAGAATATAAAGGAGAAGTTTACTCCATATCCATCTCTTTAACTTCACAAGCCTCGGCCTGGAGAGACTAGAGCATGGTGTGGAATAGTGGGGGCGTCGAGCTTAGAAACTGGATTATTTTGATTTAAAAACGAAATCCAGAAGTACTATCACCGGCATTAATTTGATGGTGTCATTGTGTTTGAATAGTTTTGTTGAAGCTTGGAGGGATTTCCCGAGAAAATTCGGGACAATTGGACCTAGAAGAATGAGAAATCTGACCTTGGGTAAAGCTAGGGCTCTGAGAGTATGCCGGAGCTTGGCTGATCAACGCCGGCGACATGTCAAACTGGGATTCATCAAATCCAACGGTAGGGGATGGTGGAATTCCTCAATCAAATTCTGATCAAAGAGTAAATAATAACGATAAATTAATCGTGTCCCTTCGGCTTTAAGCAACAAAATGATATAAATGGGAGGAGAGAGGGATATTTTCATACAGCGTCATGGGTAATGAGGAGATTTCTCTTCTGATTTTCTCCATTTTCATGTTTTAATTCTGTCTTTCTTTCTTTGTTATCCTCACAGGGAATTTTCGAAAAAGTGAAATTTTGTTGTAAAATAATTTTTATACGTGAAATTCTATTTGAAGTTAGAAAAAAATGTGACAGAATCCAGTTATTTTTACGGTTTATTTTTTTAAATTAAAAATAATATCATTTAATTATTAAACTTTATAAAATAGATTAATTAATAATAAATTATATTATTTTAATGATTTTTTATTAAAATATTCTTATTTTTCTATTAATTGATTAAATATGATTAAAACACAAATTTTTAAAATATAATTAAAACTAACCTATTAAACTACTACTTTTGATCATTTGTATCAATGTCAAATGTATTATCACATTCTATCCTATGTTTTATTTAATATATTTAATAAGTTCATGAGTTAAATTTGTCTTATTTTATTTAAATCTCATCTTATCTTATTCAAAGGTTTAGATCTCTGGTGATCAATTATCTATTAATATTTAAATATCACCTTCTAAAATAACATCTAATGGTACACATCATTCTATAAAAAAATTATTATAAATAAAATTGAAAAAATAATTATTTATCGATAAAGACTAGTATAGAAAAATATTATTAGATAATCTATTCCCCTCATCTCATCTAAAATTATCTTTAATAGGATTATGATTATTATAAATAATTATAATTTTTTAAATATTTTTATAATTTTATTCATCATTTAGACCAAATAGGATATTCTAGTATAATATTATCTCAAAAACTTATCACTAATACCCCTAATGTTTAGAATATCTTTATTTATATTCTTGAAGTTTGTAAAATAGCATCAATGTCCTTAAGATTTATAGTTAATATCATTAATGTTCTTAAATGGTTAACGTCTTAAACTTTCCATCTAATGATGTATTTTTATTTTCTATAACTCTGGTACTAAATTGCAACTAGTTGTTAATTGTTGATTATTATCTAAAGGTAAAATATTTAAATTCTTATCAAAAAATTATTTTATTTTTATAATTTTTTTATGTTTATTTTCATACATACTTGTAGCTAGCTTTTTGTACTCATTTTCTTATTTATTAGTTTTATAAATATTATAAAAAAATATTTAATCATTCAAGATATTTAATTAACTTCAAATTATAATTGTCATACATAAATTTAATGCCTCTATTACGGTTTTTCTTTATGTTGTTTGTCTTTTTTTGTTCACATATTACGCATCAACTTGCTCAAGTCTTAATACCTTATCGGTAATAGCAAAACCTTTGCATACACGTACATGGTATGATGTCCAAATTAAACTTACAAGAAAAATATAGAGTGCATTATATTTTATTTATAATACTAATAATTATTACTATTCTAAAAGCCAACTAAGAACCTTGAATAGATTCTTAGACGCTCATAGTTTCTAAATACATAATTTCTAGAGTAAAGAGTTTGCTATTACTAAACTTGTGTCCAACTAATGGAAATAAGAGTTTCTATTATAGGACAAAGAATCACTAATACAATAGTAAAAAATCATTATTTTATCCCTACTTTAATAATTCACCTAATTTTTTGACTTTTGCTTTTAAATATAAGCCTTTTATTTCCTTAGCATGATTTACCGATTGAAGATGTGACTTCTACATCTTTATTATTTTTTGTTGTATTACTAACAACCATTTTGATGATGTAGATGATGACACATCTTCATCTTCTCAATCTCTAATGCATTTGTGATCTTTAGTGATTTTCATATTATTGTTGTTAAAATTTGTTTCAAACTTATTGATTTTCTTATCATCTTTTCCAATGAGAGTCATATTGCTATGGAAATTGATTATAAACTTACTAGTCGAGTAATCTACTTTGAATTAAAAAGAAGTATCAATTTTTTTTAATTTATAGTGAATTTGACTTAGCATCTTTTCACCTGTATTGAATTCCTTTTTCTGAAAGTGCCATTGGTTTTGTGACATCCTTATTAGTGTTGGAAATCTCTAATTTGATAAAATAGTAGAGGCTAATACAACTTTTTCCATTCCAGTGAACTGAAAAATCTGAGATAGACAAGATTGTCACATGTTTTAATCTTTTTGCTGAAGTTTTAGATAACTTTCTTGAAATTTTAAGAAAATAAATTAATTCATTTAAATTATTTCCTACATATAGGCTCTCAATTAAACCTACATGGAAAGATTTATAAACAAAAATTAAATTAGCTCTTTCAATAATATTAAATTTACTACATATAAAAATTATTTTTATATGGTGTAAAATTACATATCTTCGATATATTCCTGAATAGAGATTCAACTATTTTGGTTTATTTAAATTCTTGTATTGATTTTTATCATCTTCAATAACCAATGTATTCTTGAGAAATGTTTCCCTATAGTATTGGTAGTCATATTATTTTTGCTCTTTGTGATAGGCATTTTTCTGAATAGTATTGGTGATCGTACTATTTTTTCTATGGTCTTCAACCTGCTTTATGACAATGATTTTTGTTTTAATGTTGTCGAGTATTTTTTAAGTATATTCTCTGGAGTTATGAATTTTAGTACTCTATAATTGGCATAACTACATTTAGTTTTTATTCTATTATTGAAAGCTCTTAGAGTTATCCTACTAAATTTGATAATAGCTTTACTTGCTTCAAGCCAATTGTTGTAAATTCACGATTTTGGATCATTATAGACCATATGTATTTTTTTGGTTTTCCTTTTCTGCTTCTTTAATCCAACTGAACTTTTCCCTTTTTCTTTTCAAATATGTTACTCTCTTTTAAGGGTATCTACTACAAGAATAAAAATAGTTAAATGTGCTAATTCTCTTATAAGGGCATCTACTAAACTATTCTTGTTTTCTAGAATATGATCAACATTAAAATTGTAATGGTTAAACTACTGTTGTCATATAACTAATCTTCCTTATTTGTAATCACCTGCAATATTAGTTTTTAAAAAATAACCAAAATTCTTCTTATCGATTCTAACAATGAAGCGGAAACTTAATACATATATTGTAAATTTCTGAATAGCTTTTATGATAGTTAAGTATTACTTTTTGTAAGTCCTATTATACTTTGTGTCTTTGTGTTGGATTTTAGTTTACAAAACACGATGTCTATTATTTTATTTACTGCACTTATATTCTTTTGTGTAAGGTTGATTATTGAGGTTAAGTAATTCACTCACACACATAGTTAGGTATATTTTGTATGCAAACATGTTTGCACACATCATAGGGTTGGTTTTTGTAGTGTGTATACTAAGTTGAGGCTCACTCACCCCTGACATTGTCACTTGCGTTTTTAGTTCACTTTTAGTGCTGATATTTATAGATAGTACTCAACAATTTTGGAACGAAAAATGTGTATTTTTAGCACCTTGCCAATAAGCGCGCCACCACCATTGGTGAGGTAGTTGGGAGATGGAAATCCAATTTTTATTAATACTCCTCCATTTATCCTATTCCTTACCTAGTGTTTAAGAGCTGAAATTATGCCAAAATTTGCATTTTGATTTATATCTATTTTTAAAATTATTTTGAAGAGCTTACATTTAAGAAATGGTTGATATTTGTAGTGGATTATGTGTTATGTGAGGTTAAGAGTTGTTACACTTTTAGTTATTGATTAATGAGTTTCAATCACACCACATTGGTAGGTGGTGGATGTGGATGATTATCGGGTTTGCATATTGAACCAAACAATTGAGGAAGCAACAAGTAGTAGTAACTAGTTTAGACGAAGGTCCTAACTGATAGAGATAATAGTGGTCTTATTGTCTATTAGAGTTGTAATTTGTTTATTGTTAGTAAATTATTTGCTACTAAGTATTTACGTTAAGTAACGTGATAATATTACCATATAGATACAATCTCTATATAGGTTTACCTCGTTGTATTGATTGTTATGCATGATTTGATATTATGCCAGTACAATCCAAGTTTAAGGTGTGTATGTTACAACATACTTAATATAATATACTAAAAGCTTAAACTTTGATTAGAAAGCTTATATATTCTTGCCTGTTTTTTGTTCATTTTATATAGTATATGTTGATCTTAGTTATCTTTTTATCTGATATTATATTATTTATGCTTCTATTGTGTGGATTTCTTAAGTGTTTATTTTCCTATTTACATAAATTAAGGTTGAGTCCTTAAAGAATCTGCATCTCCTTATCTTGATAGTTTACTAGGTCGTGGATTATTTCAATTGGTATCAGAGCGGGTGCATCTTTTTGGGTTTAACCGCTCTAGTGTTGATCTTGTTAACTTACTTTTTCACACACATAAATTCCCTAATAGAGTCAAGAGAAGAAGGTAATATAGGTAGATAATGACTTCAATAATTTGGTATAATTTATCATTTCTCAACTTTAACTTTAGCATAAATTTATTTATTTTTTATTGATTTTAGATTTTATTATTATTATTATTTATATTTTATTACAAATTTGAAGAAAATGAAGATTTATTGGAATCAAATATACATTAAGATTTGTTGAAACAAAAGGAAAGTTAATATATATATATATATATAAGAGAAAGGTGCTGGAAAAAAAAGAAATGAAAAGCGACAGCACTAAAACTAGGGTAAAAGATTATATATAAAGAAAGAAATTTAAAAAAAAGAAGAGAAAAACATCGAAAGTGAAACAAAAAGAAGAAGAAAAGAGGTGAGGATCAATAGAAAAAAAGAAACAAGCGACACTCGGAACTGAAACAGAAAAAAGAAGAAGGAAAACACATATAAAAAAAATAAACATAACCCTGGTGAAAATAGATTAGGGACGCTGGAGAAGATTTTTGGAGTGTTGATTTTCCTTTCATTCTCAAAAAAATTATAGTAAATTCGTTTACGCTAAATTTAATTTTTAGCATGAACTAAATTTTTTTCATTCTAGGAAAGAAATGTAATCTAATTCTGAACTATGCTTGATTTTTTTATGTAAATTTGAATTATTTCTCTTTATGTTTGTCTGATATATTTTGAGTTTATTGTTTTTAATTAATTGGTCATTAATTAGATTATTTTAATCTTACGATTTACTATTGAAAGGGGGAATTATATGATAGATCTGAAATATTTTAATGTAGGTTAATATAGAGATTGAAAGACTTGTATGAACCTGTGTAGTATTAAAATAATTGGTTTTAATGTTTTCTTACTTTATTAAATTGCTAACTCTTGTGTATATTGGTGAACAAAAATGTTTCCAATTGACTATCAGAAGAGGTTTTTGGATGTTTTTTTGGAGATTGCTAACAAATAGAGAGAATCAAATTCAATTAGTTAGATGAGTAAATCATACTGAGGGATTAAGTGAAATCGATTTCCTAGAAGTTTTCTCTCTATTAAATTGATCTTTGAACAACATAATTCTTTTCGTTTTAAATTATTATTTTAAATTCCAATTACAACAACTTTAATGACTTCTCTAGATAAAATCTAGATTAACATAATTTTGATATTTGTCAAAAGTAATTACTAATTCCTGAGGACGATACTCTTCTTATCACTTTACTATAAAACTAAGATATTATGCGCTTACAATTTTACACTAATCAAGTTTTTGGCATCGTTATCGGGAATTGATTTCTTTTTATTTTTTCCAATATTGATACAAAGTAATCATAGTTTTAATATATAATTTGTTTTATATAGGTGTGTTTTTGATGTTGGATGAGCCTTGTTAGAACTCGAAACATTATTCTTTTTTATCCGAAGATTTAAAGGACCTTTAGATCACGAAGAAAGAAAAAAGTACTAGTCATGGTTGAGGAGAACAGAATGCACATCCATCACCTTGAAGGATTTTGTAAGACTAATTATGAATGAAAATTATTCAGGTGTAAGACGCTAGACCATTAATGCCAATAATTTTGACCTCAAACCAAGGTTGATCATCATGGTGTGACAAGCCCAATTTAGTGTCATTATGTGATGTTTTTGGAGATTTATGACACTGTAAAGATGAATGGTATTACTAAAGACACCATTAGACTGATATTGTTTCCTTTTTCATTGAAGGACAATGCTAGAGGTTGGCTACAATCTCTACCATTAGGAAGCGTCACTAGTTGGCAAGAAGTTTCTTGCTAAATTCTTTCAACCTGCAAAAATAGCCCAACTCAGGTGTGAGATTGGTCAGTTCAAGAAAAATGATTTTGAGGCACTCTATGAAGAATGGGAAAGATATCAAGATATGATTCGACATTTCCCTCAACATGGATTTTCGGATTGGTTGCAAGTTCAAATGTTCTATAATGGATTAAATAGGAAAACTAGAACCATAGTTAATATTACTTCTGGTGGAATTTTGATGTCAAGGACAACTAAGGTTGCTACTTCTCTTTTGGAGGAAATGTCCTTAAATAACTATCAATAACCAGCTGAAAGATCTATGCCTAAGAAAGTTGCTGGAATTCATAATTTGAAGCTGTTTGCTACCCTTTCAGCTCAAGTTGCTTCTCTATCTCATCAGATTTCAGCCTTGACAATTCAAAGAATACCACAAATTTTAGAATATGTTACATATTCAAATACGATAGTTTCAATTAATGAAGCACGTCAAGAACAGGTTCAATACATCAATAATTGGAGTTGCAACTATCGTGGTAATCCTATGCCAAATTACTACCATCCAGGGTTCAAAATCATGAGAATTTTTCTTATGGAAACATAAAGAATGTGCTGCAATCTTCTCTAGAGTTTGATAGTCAACTGATGAGTTCTTAAAAAAAAATACTAAAATTATCATCATTTAATTGATTAAATAGATTTATATTTGTATGTTTTTATCATATTTTTATTTAAATTTGTCTTTTTAGAATCAAGAGTATTTTTATTTTTTTTGATGTATTTTCGTTCAAAAATAACTTAAAGACTCAAATAAAAATACTAGAGGAAATACATCTCAAATATGTTCATAAAAAATGAGAAAAAATAAAAAAATGGAAAAATTGGCCAAAATGGGTCAAAATGGTCATAAATGTCAAAAATACTGAGTCTCACACGTGCCAATACATGCTCATTCTGAGTCCCATGTGTGCATGCTCAGCACATGCTCATATCGAGTCTAGTGTGTGCCAGCACATTCTCATGTCGAGTCTTGTGCTTGCCAACACACGCTTACACCTGTTTCGCTTGCACCAACGACCATTTGCCCCAAATCTCACCCCCTACACACGTGCTAGCCTGTCCAAACACGTCCAAAATAAATTTTTGTGATATTTTCTCACTTTTTTGGCCTTTTATTTATCTATAAAAATACCCTCTTCCCAATTGTAAAAATCACCCCTTCAAATCCCTCAAAAATCTCAAAATTCTCTCTTTCTTTCTCGAGAAAGCTTTTGTTTTAGTTTTTTTAGTTTTATAGTTTTTGAATCAATAAATAGAAATACAAATTCGTTTAAAATTTCTCCAGCAATAAAATTAGCATTAAAGTTCGGTAAAGATTCTTGTATAGAAATGTTATTTTTTATGTTTTATTCTTATATGTTATGTTTAATTTATCTGTGATTAAATTTAACTTGATTAGTTGTTTATAAATATGATATAATAATAATGTTGTTATACATGCGAAATATTAAATAGGTAAAATATTTCTATAATATAAATTGATTTTGTTTTTATTGAAGATTTTATATTAAGGATATTAGAGAGAAATGTATTATTTTTCATTATAAACAAATCTGAAAATTGATTCTAAGGTTTAATTATTCTGTCTAATTTAGACTAGTGCTCTTTTATTTATTGGTATAATCGCCCGATAATTAAAGTAAAACTCTATTTCAAAAAACAAATTATAAAAACTATTATTCAAAAATATATTGACAACATATTTTCAGCAATTGTTTTAAAATTTGAAATTTAGTAATAGGATAATTAAATTCTTAGGTTTAATTTAGACACCTTTAATAAAGCCTAATTAGTTGACTCTGCTTAAAACTGTGATTAAATGACTTAATATTTTCTTATAAATAAAGCTAAAATTTAATACATAATTAATTAATATGTTCCGCCTAAGGATATTAGTTAATTAATATTAAACAAAAAAAAATTGGGCTCTATCTAAGGACACTTTCATATCAAAAGGAGAAAATCAACAAATATCAATTTATATCTTTAATAAATTAAATAATATGAGCAAAGATAATTAACTTAATTATTATATTTATAAATACTTCATTGTTATGAATGATGAAAATTTGCATGATTGTTTATTAAATCTATATTTATGTTTATTTTTCTATGTCATTAGATTAAGAAACAAAAATCAAAATATCATGACAAGATGTTTAGGATTTAATTATTTTTTTAAAAGTTTGAATCATAAATTAAAAATCACATATATTCCTTTCATAGATCGACCTTGGAAGTATACTTGTCATTTTTTATAAAATGATTTGTGTACTTGTGAAAGTTTTACAAATATAAAACCAAAGTATCTACAAGATCAATATTGCTAACCCAATATTGGTCTTGTCATCATCATGAACCAACTGAGAAGAAGATGTCACTGGAGGATTCTATGGTTTCCTTTGTTGAAGAGACCAAAGCAAGGTTTAAAAAGAGTGATTCACGGTTGGATAATATTGAGACTCATTGTAGCAATATGAGAGCCACTATGAAAAATCTTGAAGTGAAAATTGGGCAACTAGCCACAACCATCAATGCCAACAAAGAGTAACTTTTCCTAGCAATACAAAAGTGAATCCAAAGAAACAATGGAAGAAATTACACTTAGGAGTGGAAGACAAATTGAGAGGTCACCATCAAAGGAAACTAAGGCTACGTATACAGCTCCAAACAATGGCCAAAACAATAATAAAGTAAAAGAAAAGGAGATTGTTGATGATATACTAAGAGAGATTGACATGCTTTCATCAATTTCATTTTTTGACAATCCTCATATCTCTTTATTCCACTTCCTTATCATCAACGCTTTCAAAAACAAAAAAAAATTAGATAAGTAATTTTCTAAGTTTTTGGATATTTTTAAGAAAATTCACATAAATATTCCTTTTGTAGATGCCTTGGAACAAATGCCCAATTATGCCAAATTCTTGAAAGTCAGCATGTCCAAGAAGAGAAGGTTAGAGGAGTTCGAAATAGTGAAGCTTTCTGAAGAATGTAGTGCCATTATTTAAGAGAAATTACCTTAAAAATTAAAATATCTTAGGAGTTTCACTTTTTCTTGCATTATTGGAAATTCATTTTTTGATAAAGTTTTATGTGATCTTGATGCTATTTATAGGAAAATGGGACTCGAAGAGATGAAACAAACAACCATTTATTTGCAACTAATAGATCAATCCATCAAGTATTCACATGGAATCATAGAAGATGTATTGGTAAAGGTGGATACATTTATTTTACTTACTAATTTTATGGTGTTAGATACGGATGAAGACCAAGATGTCTAACTAATTCTTGGTCGACTATTCTTGGCTACGGAAAGGGCTTTAATGGATGTTTGAAAATGGTTAATTTAACATTGGGAATGAACAAGGAAGAGATTACATTCAACATCTACGAAGCCATAAGATTTCCATAAGGTCCAAGCACTTTCTTTCAGGTATATATCATTGAAAAATGTGAAGTAGAAGCCTTTCAAGAAGATATGCCAACCGATCACCTAGAACAATGTATCACCATTTCATCTCATGCTTATGATTTTAATAACTCTATTGTTTATGAATCTGATTTATCTTTTGTTAGTGAAGAATTTTCCACTATGTATTTGCCTTGGAAGCATTGCAACAAGTTACATCATTTAGCAAAGAAGTGGAGAGGCTAGAGCTGATGGTAGCAAAGATGGATTCTGTAATCTCTACAAAAAAAATTACAGTACACTATAACTCCAGAGTTGAAGCAATTTCCTGAGCATCTTTACTATGCGTTCTTGGGTGATAGGTACACCTTTTAAGTGATTGTTGCAGCATCACTTACACCCGAAGAAGAGGAAAATTTACTATGTGTTAAGAGAGAAAAGAACAGCCTTGGGGTAGACTATCTCTGACAAACAAGGTATAAGTCCTTCCATTTGCATACACAAGATTCTAATGGAGGAACTTTACAAACCATCAACTGAGCTCTAAAGAAGATTAAATCCCAAAATGAACAAAGTTGTGAGAGTTGAAACTTTGAAGCTCTTCAATGTTGGATTTTTTTATGCTATTCACACAGCTCATGGGTAAGTCCAGTGCATGTTGTACCAAAAAAAGGTGAAATAACGGTGGTAAAAAATGACAACAATGAGCTTATTCCTACAATAACAGTCACAACTTGGCGTGTATGAATGGATTACTACAAGTTAAACAAAGAAACAAATAAGGATCATTTTTCACTTTTATTCATTAATCAAATGTTAGATCGATTAGTCAAATATCCCTATTACTTATTCTTAGATGGTTATTTGGGATATAACCAGATTGCCATAACCCCTGAAGATCAAGAGAAAATTACATTCACATGCCTTGTATGATGGCTATTTTTAGATTTGGTGGAAGATATAATGGAAAATTTCATGGATGAATTTTTGGTTTGGTACATCTTTTGATCATTTTTTGCATAATTAGCTCTTGTTTTGTAGAGATGTGAAGATAAAAATCTTTCCCTAAACTGGGAGAAGTGTAATTTCATGATTTAAGAAGGGGTCATGCTTGGATATAGAATATCATCTAAAGGAATTGAGGTTGATCAAGCTAAAATTGCAACCATTACTACACCAAAAATGACTTTTAAAGTCAGTTTGGTGAACCAGCTTTAAATGCGATGACTTAAAAATATAAGGTTGGTTCACGCGTTGAACTGACTTTAAATGTAAAGTCTGTTCAACACATGAACTGACTTTAAATCTCAACTTAAATGACCACTTTTTGTAGTAGTGCATATAAAAACTACCACCTCCAAAGAATGTGAAGGGAACTAGAAGCTTTTTTTGACATGCAAGATTTTATAAAATATTTATAAAGTATGTTTCTAAACTCTCTAAACCTTTTTTTAATCTTTTTGAAAAAAAAATCTGCATTTGACTTTGATGATGTTTGTTTGCAAGCCTTTAATGTAATTAAGCAGAAACTGATTTCAGCACCATCAATGAATGTATCTTATTAGAGTCAACCTTTTGAAGTCATGTGTGATGCAAGTGACTTTACAATTGGAGCAGTTTTAGGAAAAAAGCAAGACAAATTGTCTAGGGCTATATACTATGCAATCCAAACATTGAATGAAGCCTTATTGAATTAAACAAAACTTGAGAAGGAGCTTGTTGTGGTGTTTTCTTGTGAAAATTCCAATCTTACCTCAATGGTACAAAAGTGATAATGTTTACTGATCATGTAGCACTTCGTTATTTGTTTGGCAAGAAGGATGCTAAGCCTAGGTTGATTTGTTTGATCATTCTTCTTCAAGAATTTGATTTGAAAGTTCGAGATAAGAAATGAAGTGAAAATTTAGTTGCTAATCATCTCTCTCGATTGGATCAAGAGGAAGTAAAACCATATTTAGTGATCCAAAAAGCATTGCCTGATGAGTAGTTATTTTCATGTGAGATCAAGCTTCCTTGGTATGTTGATATTGTAAACTACCTAGCTTGTAGGGTATTGCCACCGAATTGGAACTTACTTACCACCAACTTAAGAATTTTTTGCATGATGTGAAATATTATTTTTGGGATGAGCTTTTGATTTTCAAAAGATGTCCTTATCAAATCATCTGAAGATGTGTGGCTGAAGAGGAGATGCAAGCTATTCTCCATCATTTCCATTCCTTATCATATGGAGGAAATTTTGGAGTAACATGAATAGCAGCTAAGGTACTTCAAAGTGGTTTATTTTGGCCCTCTATTTTTCATGATAGTTATACTTTGGTGAAAACTTGTGATCAGTGCCAACGTATGAGAAATATTTCAAGGTGTTAGGAGCTACCATAAAAAATATCTTAAAGGTTGAGTTATTTGATATTTAGGGAATTGATTTTATGGATTATTTTCCTCCCTCTTTTGACTTTATTTATATATTGTTAGTAGTTGATTATGTGTCAAAGTTGGTGGAGGCAATTGCTTCAACAACAAAATATGTAAAGGTTGTACTCAAATTTCTACATAAGAACATATTCACAAGATTTGGCTTTCCATGAGTTATTATTAGTGATGAAAGGGCCCACTTTTGAAACAATTTGTTTGATAACCTTCTCTCTAAATATAGTGTGAAGCACAAGATAGAACTTGCCTACCATCCTCAAACCAATGGCAAAGCTAAAATTTCAAACCAAGAAATCAAGAATTTCCTTAAGAAGATGGTCAACACTAATAGAAAGGATTAGGCAAAGAAGCTTGATGTTGCTTTGTAGGCATACCTTACAAATTTTAAAAGACCTATTGGGATGTCTCATTATCGATTAGTTTTTTTGTAAAATCATGTCATCTCCCTATTGAGTTGGAACATAAAGCTTATTGGGCTTGTAAAGAAGTTTAATTTTGATTTGAAGGTAGAAGGGGAAAACGACTTCTTCAATTGAATGAGATGGATGAGTTCCAGAATGATGCTTATGAAAATGCAAAGATCTATAAAGAACAAATAAAGAAGTGCCATGTTAAACAAATTCTTAGGCGTGAGTTTGCTCTGGGACCGCAAGTTTTGCTCTTCAATTCACGACTAAAACTCTTCCCGTGTAAGTTAAGATCAAGATGAACATAATCCTATACAATTGATAAAGTTTTCCCTTTTGGAACTATAGACTTGAAGGATAATGCAGGACATATATTTAGAGTTAACGATTAGAGATTAAAGCACTATTATGGAAAACAAGTGGAGATGAATTGTGCATTTATTCCTCTTCGAAATACTAATTGATGAAGATTGAAAAGTCTGGTTGTAGACTATAAAACAAGTGCTTATGAGAGGCAACCCATAAAACTTTCTTTTATTCTTATATTTTATTTTATTCTATTATTATCTATTTGAATAATTTGGATTTTGATACCGATTTATTTTACAGGAATAAAAAGCTAAAAATTACAAACTAATGTGATCCACCTTCAAACCAAGGAACTTCCTTTCATTTCTTTAATCAATCTCACTTTTGAATTACAATGAGAACATTGTTTGGTTTAAGTTTGGGGGTGTAAACTCCTTTACTCTTGAGTTTTTGGATTCTCTTATCAAGCATGTATTTGAGTATGATTAAATTCGCTATGACTCTGAAATTTGTGATTGAGGATGGTATTGAGAAAAAAATTCAAAATTTGCTATTATGTTAGGCAAAGTTTTGTGGATACTTTGATTAAAATCTTTTTCTTTGAAAATAATTTAGCACCTAGTCAATTTTTTCTTTACTCCATTTTGCTTATGAACAAAAGAAGTTGAATTAAATGGGTCAAGAAAGTTCAATCTTGCTTTGCTCTAGAATCCGTTGAAGGGTCTTTGAGATGAAATCCTAGTTGATACCAAAAATTAGAGAAAGGATCTACGCAATTTTTTTGTCATAACTAAAAAGCTTTCCTAGCTGTCTTGATTATCACGCCATCATTACATAGTGTATTCCCATAGTCATCCCACTTGAGCCTCATTTTACATAAGTCTTTATTTGTTTTTTTAAGTACATAAACTATTCTCATTCTAAGCCTAAAAACCCATGAATTTATCTTAAATTTTGAGAAAATACTTTGCTAAAAATTTTCATTTAAAGATAAAGTTAGCTCAAACTAAATAATCAACATTATGTTTGCTCTATTTTATCGAAGTGTGAAAAGAAAAAAAAAGTGAGAGGTAAGAATAAAAAAATTAAAATGGTTGTAAATAAGAAAAGGCTATGAGTATCAAGGTAACTAAAAAAAGAGAAAAAAAACACTTTAATTATTGAGTATAACAACAATATTATCATCGATATGAGCATATTGTTGAGAAAGAGTTATGGTACGAATAACGTGGATATTATTTTCATTGTTTTTTTACCAAGTATTTTCTCAGTTTACTTTAATTTTTCATATCTATATCTTTCTTAACCCTCACTTAATGGTCTGTCATTACAACCCTAATTAATGATTTTTTGAAAATTAGATTTATGAAATTAAGTTTTGAGAGAATTTTTCTTAATTCAATTGTTCTATTTTTATCTCAATTTGTTGGTAGTTTGTAGTTAAATTGACACACTCAAAGACTTAGCTTTAAGTTGAAGTAAATGTTTAACTCTTGTTTGATAAATTGTTGAATTTTTGATTAATTTTTTTACTATTTTTGATGTAAATCGAACAAATTACTAACGATGAATTCTAAATTCGGATAATGGTTTTATGGGTGATCTTAGTTCTCTATAAAGTCTAGTTGATATTATTTATAATTATCTTTTATTTTATTTCTTTTTTATTTGAAAACAAAAAAAAGTTTTAAATTTGGGGTTTTTGTTAAAAAAAATATCAATTTTTTATTAATAATTATAATTATAATTATACATTATTAAAATGTATCCTCAAATTCGTTACAATGAAATTAAAGATAGTAAAGTACTATGTCAATACTAACAAACTTGGAAGAAGAAAAAAAGGAGGTCAAGTGTTTTAATTGACCGGTAACTTAAATGATATTTCGGGTTTAGTAGGGCAGTTTGATATGTCACGTTAATGTAATGAATAAAATAACTAAAAATTAATAAAAAATATTAAATATATATATTATATAAATATTTTGATATTCTTTACTCTAAAAAACTAAAAGAAAGTAAATAATTATCATAATAATAGAGTTAATATATCATAAATAAATTGATCAAATATTTATTAAAAATGTAATCATTAAATTTATAATAAAAATATTTATATTATACAAAATAATTGTTCATAAAAATGTGTTTATTATATAGATATTTTGATATTTATTTGTATAAAAAATTAATAAAAAAATATATAATATATATTTATTGTATAAATATTTTAATATCTATTAATATAAAAAAATTAAAAATTAAATAATTAAATAATAAAAATAAATAATTAAATAATAAAATGGTCAGAGAACGACAACATAAGCCATCGAGGCTTCTGAGACATTTGGTCCATTTATTTTAATAAAGTTATTTATTATTATATCTAAGTTAAGTAAGTTGTATTTTTTTAAGCAACGCTGTACTTCTTAAAGCATGTTATATTTTTTTATTATGGGATGTGAGACTGAATTAGGAATATTTTTTTAATATAATTGATATTTATATTTAATAATAAAAATAATATATTTAATAATTAAAACACTTGATTTATAATATATATAGTTATTTTAATTTTTTTAATATTTACTAATATTATCACCAAACCTCTACCGATAAATAAATTCAATATTTTTTTTAATAAAATACATATTTTAATTATTGACCTTATAATTTTATCAATTTTTACTTTTAATTATAAATAACACCTATATAAATATCGTATTTGTTGAATTAATCTCATTATTTTTAAAAATAAATAGTTTATTCTTATTATTTTTAAGTTTGTCACAATTTCAAATTTTTTTTGTTA
The DNA here is from genome assembly GCA_037013495.1 of Hippophae tibetana. NCBI lineage: Eukaryota > Viridiplantae > Streptophyta > Magnoliopsida > Rosales > Elaeagnaceae > Hippophae > Hippophae tibetana. The sequence continues at coordinate 22,668,777 of CM072802.1, read as the reverse complement.
CATATGAATTTTTTTCATAACTTTTCATTCATTATAACTTAAAATTAATAAGTTATCCTTATTTAATTAGGCATATATTTAATAAATACAGTATTTATTATGTATATCACCTAATTTTAATAATATTATATTAATTAGATAAATTTGAATTATATAAAAATAAAATATAATTTATAATAAAAATCCTTCAATATAATTAAACCTAAAAATTATTTAACTGAGTATATAACCATCTATTATCTAGTCATATTGAATTTGAATACGCAAGATAAGGAAACCTAACAGGAAAGTGTTAATCTTAGCTAAAAACATATTAGGGCACGCAAATGCAATTAATAATAGTAGGGTCTACTAATTGAAATATGTAAAATCTTGGCAACTTCTTCCTTTTTTATCTTAATAAACTCATGATAAATTAAATTGCAATTTGTTCTAAGCAGTATTTCACCGCATAAAAGAGGACATTCAATAATGTAATACCATCTTGGTCAACTTTTTCATTTCATTTTTTAATATATATATTCCATAAACACTGTTCATTGGATTTATGTGTGTGCCAGACTAATTGTGGGAATTAAAATAATTCAAAAAATTATATCACATATTAAATGATATAACACTTGTAGTATTCTGGAGGCAAAGTCGCAAAAGTAATAATAGCATTAATGTATTATTTATTATTTTTAAAATATATTTTCCATTAAATAAAATAATTTTTATTTTCATTACCTATTAATTATTTTTTTTTAAAATAAAATTATATTAATATTAAATTTATTAACTTAAAATACTATATTATTACATATTTTAAATATAATAAATAATTATTCAATAACCAGTTATCTAATTAAGCAATTAATCCTAATTCTTCTCCTTTCATAATATATTTAGTATTTGTTTTTTAAAACAATAATATTAATTTTAAATTTTATTAAATTAAAATATCATATTATCCTATAATTTCTCATCGCATCTTTCTCGATAAAATCCAAATGAGTATAAATATATTTTTACTTCTAGAGCTTATAGCTAGAGCTTATAGCCTATAGGCGACATGTTGATAAGGAAGGATGTGTAATATATTAATAATTATAATCAATTGATATTAATTTTTAATATATTTTGATAATAACTATAGTTAATAAATTGGTATTAATTTTTCATAATTTAATCATATTTATTTAAAAATATATTTAACTTAAAAAAATTAATTAATTTTTTTATTTTATTATATTATTTTAAAATATTTACATTAATTTTTTATATTTTTAACTATTTAACACATATTTTTAAGTAAAATAATAAATAAGAGAAACAAAATTTATCTAATTATACAAAATATTATATGTTTTATTATTAAAATTATATTTTTTATATAATTATATATATAATAATATTATTATTATTATATATATGTTTAATTTTAATTAAATATATTTTTAATATTGTAATAATTATCTTTATTCTTAATCTTTTTAATTAAGTTTAATTTTAAAAAATATATATATATCGATAACCATAATATTAATTAAAATATATCCTCAAATTCGTGACAACGAAATTAAAGATAGTAACAAGTACTATGTCAATACTAACGAAACTTGGAAAAAGAAAAAAAGAGGTCAAGTGTTTTAATTGACCGGTAACGTAAATGATATTTCGGGTTTATTAGGGCAGTTTGATATGTCACGTTAATGTAATAAATAAATAAAAAATCATAAAATTATATTTATTATATAAATATTTTGATATTTATTATGTAAAAAACTAACAAAATGTATAAAATATATATATTATATAGATATTTTGAAATTTATTAGTATAAAATTAACAAAAAAAATTATAAAATATGTATTTATTATATTGATATTTTGATATTTATTACCTTAAAAAATAAAAATAAAAGGAAATAATTATGATCATAAGGGTTAATATATCATAAATAAATTGATTGAATTCTTATCAAATTTATAATCATAAATTTATAAATTATTATCTTTAATGTAATAAAAACAATTGTATTATATAAAATAATTATTCATGAAAATGTGTTTATTATATAGATATTTTGATATTTATTAATATAAAAAATTAATTAAAAAATATAATATATATATGTATTATATAGATATTTTAATACTTATTAATATAATAAAATGGTTAGATATAACCAACAAATCAAAAACCATCTATCGCTTTTATTATATAAAAATGAGACATTTGGTCTCTTTTATTTTAATAATTTTTTTAATATAATAGATATTTATATTTAATAATAAAAACAATATATTTAATAATTAAAATATTTGATTCATAACATATATAATTATTTAATCTTTTTAATATTTACTAGTATCATCATTAAACCTCTAACAATCATTAAAATATATTATTAATAAATTAATATTTTTGTACTGTTAGTTATAAATAACACATGTATCAATATTAAATTTGATGAATTAGTCTCATTATTTTTAAAAATAAATAGTTTATTTTTGTTATTTTTGAGTTTAACTCAATTTCAAATTTTTTATTGTGCATGAATTTTTTTCACAATTTTTTATTTATTGTACCTTAATATTATTAAGTTGTTCTTATTTAATTAGTCATATATTTAACAAATACATTCTTCGTTATATATATCACCAAATTTGGGTTTGTTCCAATTTCAAGTTTTTTATTAGGTATAAATTTTTTTCTCAACCTTAATATTATTAAGTTATCTTTATTTAATTAGGCATATATGTAATAAATACATTTTTCATTATGTATATCACTTAATTTTAACAATATTATAATTTATAATGAAAATCTTTCCATAGAATTAAACCTAAAACTTATTTAACTAAGTATATAACCATCTATTATTATCTAACTAGTCATATTGCCTTAGGGCATTTCGTTGTTTGGCATAAGATTTTTAAGAACTATATCAAAATTTGAATACGCAAGATAAGGAAACCTAACAGGAAAGTGTTAATCTTCGCTAAAAACATATTAGGGCACGCAAATGCAATTAATAGTAGGGTCTACTAATTGAAATATGTAAAATCTTGGCAATTTCTTCCTTTTTATCTTAATAAATTCATGATAAAATTAAATTGCAATTTTTTCTAAGCAGTATTTCACCGCATAAAAGAGGACATTCAATATTGTAATACCATCTTGGTCAATTTTTTATTTCATTTTTTAATATATATATTCCATAAACACTATTCATTGGATTTATGTGCATGTGTGACAGAATAATTTTGGAAATTAAAATAAATCAGACAATTATATCACATATTAAATAATATAACACTTGTAGTGTTCTGGAGGCAAAGTCGCAAAAGTAATAATAGCATTAATGTATTACTTATTATTTTTAAAATATATTTTCCGTTGATTAAAATAAATTTTCTTTTCATTACTAATTAATCATTTATTTTTTTAAAAATAAAATTATATAAATATTAAATTTTATTAACTTAAAATACTATATTATTATATATTTTAAATATAATAAATAATTTTTCAATAACCAGTTATCTAATTAAGCACAAAACATGTCACTTAATCCTAATTATTCTCGTTTCATAATATATTTAGTATTTGTTTTTTTTTAAATAATATTAATTTCAAATTTTATTAAATTAAAATATCATATTATCCTATAATTTCTCATCGCATCTTTCCCGATAAAATCCAAATGTGTATAAATATATTTTTACTTTTAGGACCTATAGCCAATAGGCGACAGGTTGATCATGCATGTACACGGAGTAGGACCAATAGCCAATAGGCCACAGGTTGATCATGCATGTACTGTACATAAGAAGAATAATTATAATTGTTGAATATCAATTTTGTATCTATTTACTTAATAATTATCAATGTAGGTATCATTTTCTCAACCGTTTAAGTTTTTTACCGTTTTAATCAAGTTTTTTTTTATTTTTTAACGTATATTTAAAAATATATTTAATTTAAAAAATTAAATATTAATATAATTCTTATTTTATTATATTATTTAAAATATTCACATTAATTTTTATTTTTTAACTATGTAATACATATTTTTAAATAAAATAAATAAAATTTAATATAACTATACAAAGTATTATGTATTTTATTATTAAAATTATATTATTTTATATAATTATATGTATATAAAATAATGATATTAAAATATATTTGATTTTAATTAAATATAATTTTAATATTACGATAACTATTTTTACTATACCTATTTTTGATTAAGTCTAATTTTAAAAAAAAATTATCAATTTTTTACAAATAATCCTAATTTTAATTCTACTCTGTTAAAATTGACACTCAAATTTGTGACATTGAAATTAAAGATCGTAACAAGGAGTATGTCAATACTAACGAAACTTGGAGGAAAAAAAAAAAAAAAAGATCAACTGTATTAATTGACCGGTAACTTAAATGACATTTCGGGTTTATTAGGGCAGCTGGTATCAGCAAAATAAGTAATACTAGAAACTAAAGACTTTTCAGTAGAAAAGACAAGAGTTTTTCTATCCTTCCATGCTACTTGCTTGGACTCGGTGATGTTTATCTTTAATTCTTTGAATTAAAAACATCAGCAATTTCAAGGTCATAATCTGTGAGCTGTTATCTCATTGAGTGAATTCCAAACAAGATAGTATTGGGAAGTTTCGTAGAGCTTCATTTTACAGTTCCAAAAGCACTTTGATGTGCCTATATATATAAGTTTTGTGAATTGGGTAGCTGCAATATTGTCTTCTGACTGAAAGATAGTTGAGCATTATTATATGATATAATCTCTTAGTGGTGAATTTTTCTAACACAATGAGTGATAAAAGCTTGAAGGCTTCAACACTTCTGTTTCTTGGTTTTCTTTTGCTTAGCAGCTTAGAAATATCAGGTTATGAGACTCTGCATTTGTTCTGCTCTTTTACATATTGACTTGTTCTGATATTTTTTACAAAAAAGTTTCATTCTATATTTGATTTTCAGCTAAAAGAAAATAATAGCTGCTTATATTTTAAGTACTAACCAACTTTGGTTATGTGACTCATGTCAATGCAGGTGCACAATCCATTGGAGTCTGTTATGGTAGAAATGGCAACAATCTACCTTCAGAAAGAGATGTTATAACACTATATCAAAGCAATAGAATCAGTAGAATGCGAATTTATGAACCAAATCCACCAACCCTTCAAGCCCTTAAAAGATCAAACATAGAACTCACCTTAACAATCCTCAATGACAATCTTCAAGCCCTTTCCAATCCTACAGCTGCAAACAATTGGGTACAGAACAATGTGAGAGCCTATTGGCCTGATGTCAAAATTCGATACATTGCAGTGGGAAATGAAGTACATCCAGGAGATGGAGTAGCCCAATATGTTCTACCTGTTATGAGAAACATTCAAAATGCAATATCAGCAGCCAATTTAAAAAATCAAATCAAAGTTACAACAGCAATAGACACTACTTTATTGGGAAATTCTTATCCTCCATCAAATGGTAGATTTAGTGATGCTGCAAATTCATTCATTAGACCAATCATAACCTTCCTAGTTAACAATGGATCACCACTTCTTGTTAATGTTTATCCTTACTTTGCCTACATAAATAACCCACAAAGCATTAAGCTTGACTATGCCTTATTTACTTCACCAGGAGTAGTGGTAAGAGATCCCAATACTAATCTTGGATACCAAAACTTGTTTGATGCATTAATGGATTCTCTATACTCAGCTCTTGAAAAGGAAGGTGCTCCTAATTTGAAGATTGTTGTTTCAGAGACTGGTTGGCCATCAGCTGGTGGTAATGCTGCAACCACTGCGAATTCAGCTACATATTACAGGAATTTAATCAATCATGTCAAAAAAGGGACTCCAAAGAGGCCTGCAGCTATTGAAACTTATCTGTTTGCTATGTTTGATGAAAATTTAAAGGGAGGTCCTGAAATTGAGAGGCACTTTGGTCTTTTTTCCCCCCAAAAACAACCCAAGTATCAAATCAGTTTCGTTTAAAGGAAGTCCAGAATAAGTGTGTACTACTTTTGCTTGAATAAGAGAGCTTGTTTATGCCTCATGCAATAATTTCTACTGAGATGTAACTTAATTTGGTTGAGTTGAATTGAGATCAACTATAACATCTCTAATGTTGTATGTTTTTTTGTTTTAGTGGAGTGACTTTCTTCATATGAATGAAATCTAATGATGAGTATGAATTTTTACACATAAACTTAAGAGTGCAAAAATGTTGATATGATAGCTTAAGCAAGGTTTTGGAATTTTTTCATTCATTTTATGGGTAAATATCAAAAACCTTCCCGTGTAAATGTCAAGCTACCCCAAAAGTTAAATTTTGTACAAAATCAATGTTTGGGGGGAATTTGACATTTACACAAACCTCAGGGAGGTTTTGATATTTACCATTCATTTTATTATTCCTTTCAAAACTGATAATATTTTACTTAATGGATTTGATCTCCAAATTTGGTCACTGAGAAACTAAAAGAGTGCGTCAATGTTCGGCATAAATTGCATGGACTGTAAATTTCACTACAAGAAAACCAAAATTACTCAAAGAAAATTAAATCAGATTGTGGAAATATATTTTTTTCAGAGATTATGGAGAGAGTTTGAGGCTGCATTAGAAAGAAAAGAATAACTGTAGAGAAGCAAGCATGCTGGTTACTAGTTATGGTAAGTTTTAAATTGAATTCAAGAGCTTGGTAAAAAGTTACTGAAATATTTAACTTAATTGCCTCAAAATATGTTTCATGAATCATGACAAGTAATTACTATTTCATGTAGTTTATTAATATGTATTTAGCTCCATGAAGTTGTAATTATTGGGTAGTTTTTACCCACCTTCATTAGGCTCATTTGGGGAAAGTGCAACTGTGCAAGCTATACACAACTTCTTTGCAAACAGTGTCTTACACTGCTGACGACAACCTAAAATAAATAAATGTTGTATCCAGTTATCATGCAATTAAAAGTATCCGTACTTATGGAAATATTGAGTATCATGAATTTTTTAGAATTAACAAAGGATATTTCCTATATGGATATCCTTAGGATAGTAAAATTATTGTATATATGTCAAGAATATTGTGAATATTTTAATTCATCCTCTTAATTGATAAATGTAGTTCTTTTAGTTATGTAAGTTACAATAGTTTAATCTCTTTTAATATTTTTTTTATTAATTTAGTAATCATTATTTTTTATTACTAAATACAATCTATGAAATTAATAACTCAAAATATGAGAAAAATAAAAAATAAAATGAAAAAATTGATAATTTGTTATTATATAATCACTTTTTAAAACAAAAAAAACTAAAATGCTATAAAATACAACAAAGAGATTACCATTCTTCTTTATATAAATAAAAGAATTTTGATGTGACGAACATTTTTATATATTACAACTATATTATAATTATAATTAATCTAATAATTTTTTATTAAATATATTTATATAGATTTAAATGTAATTACTAACTAATAATATTATATTACATCGATTTATCAAAAATTTATGATAGAAGATAATTCGCTTACTAACATAGTATATTGAGTGTTTTTAAACTAGTCCACTTTAGAGTGTTTGCGCAATGATAGACAGTTGGATTCTACTCTACTCAACCCTCGAGAGTGTTTGTGAAAATCAGCTAAAGTCGGTAATACGAGCACTTAATCACAGAAAGTTGATCAACATCGTGAAGAACGGACTCCAATAAACAGTCTACGTAACATGCTTCTTTCTTCGAAATCAAGTGACACTTGGGGTGTATGGTTTGAATATGTTACATAAAACAAAGTGTGTGGTTCGAACCTGGGTGAAGATTTATCTGTCTGGATGAACTACAAGAACCATGTTTAGTTCGTTAGAATTAGGAAGCAAAACTATTAGTTCAAAAAGACAGAGCTTATAGTGAAAATGTTTTCATGTATTTCTAATTCAAATAGCAGGTTATTGTTTTTGGCCAATCAGAGAAACTTTCCATTCCCTTCTTTTATTTGTTCTAAAACCTTCTTTGGTTAATTAAAACTTGAAACTTAATCCGTCCATTATATTACTTAATGTCTCTCTTTTTCTTGTCTATTATAAAAGCCATTAATCTTTTTAAAATAACTACATAACTCACAGACTTAATAAGATTTAAAACACATACCTCCCAACTATCACAACTATCTAACTCAAAAACACGTCACCAGGCTACAAAGGAAAAAGGATTAAAAAAAAAGGTCTCTTTTTTATTTAACTACTTAACGTATCTAAGGTCTAAAAAAACACTTGAAAATATTTTTTACACAGCTTTACTGGTCAATAATTGATGGGAATTTTTGACCCAAAATAAATAAATAAGATACCAATCAAAGCAGAGGGGCATGATCTCAACTGCTCAACACCGACCGAAGGCCCACTTTCCACATCAGTAAAACAATCCAAGCACATGTAGGGCTATATCCCAATTTAAATCACATGCCCTAAAATATATAGGAATTCAAAAACCAACGTTACAATTACACTGCAAAAGAGGGTTGAATATAACCTGATACTTCTTTTATATATAAAATGTCAGCACCATGTGACAAGAGTTGATCCGTTCCCCACACGTGGGCCTCACTAAACAATGTCACAAAAAAGTGTCTCCTGGACCTAAAGTTACATAACTAATCATAAAATTAAGTCTTTTTTCCCCCCCCTAATCCCCAATTGTCCTCTAACACTAACTTCAATCCAAAAGGGAAAAACAACAAACATAAAATAAAATATGTACAAGTCTACTTTGATTCTCTTTGGTTTTAATTTAAGTTCACCCCACCATGAGAAGATAGTAAAGAAATAAAACATGAGGATATGGCAATGTATTACAAGTTGCAGATATTGTAATTAGCTCCAGTCTGTGATAAATACTTGCAGGCAAATTCTAATACAGAGAGAAGAAAAAAAAAAGATGTGGGGAACCTACTCTTGTAAATCATCTCATTGGTCCTCTATGTATGGAATATGTATTTGTTGTTAGCAGTATGTTTAGATGACAATCGTCGAGACCCGTTGAGATCTTCACTATGATTCTGCTACTCTTTGATGTAGGTAACTAGGTATAATTCAGCTATACATCTAGAGGAGTTTCTTCCTTGTATATGCTTCTTTACTTTCCTGCATAGATAAAAATAACAATTAAAACTATAAAGAAACAATTTGAGTATGCTATGACCAGTATTTTGGAAGGGGATGGACTGAATGAAGGTAGGTTGATAATGAGCACTAACCTAGCATAAGTCAATACTGCCAGTCAAGCCCACTGTGTTACCTACACTTCCAAAGATTCATGCCATAAACAGACAATACTAAGTCAAAAAAAATCTTAATTTCAATTAAATTCTTTCAAAAAAATCAGCAACATACCCTAAATTGTTAATAAGCATAACTACTGCAAGGCAATGCATCAAGTAGAAGTGACGGGCAATGATGAACAGTTTTCGGAATTAAAAGTGGTGCTTTCTTTAGCCTCTGCTGTTGCGGCTGACTTCGTAGGAGAAGCAAACAGACTATCAGGAAGGGCCTCCTCCATGCTGTTAACATGATGAAAGCAAATATAACAAAATGACTTAATATTAGAAATTTATCAAGAAAATAATATTTAAAAAAGACAAGCTGAACTGCAAAGCACTCTATGCATGCAAATGTACAACGATTTTGTCAGTGTGAATTACTTAAGAAAGTCGAGATCTTCAGGGATAGTGCACTGCTCATCATTGCAGCCACTGTTGTTAAAACCAGCTGGGATGCCTTCCTGCTGAAGCTGATTTTCAGTAACTGCACTGGGCAGAGGAATAGTAGAAGCTGGATTGCTAATGAAATCTGTCGAAACTGCATGCAAATTGGAAAATATGACTTATAGACCTTGAAATATTAAAAATATAAGTTACAACTATGCATCTATAATCAATCAACATACCTTCTGGAATTTCCTGTTTAATGCTATCAAAGGGAAGAAAACCACGAGATTGGGGAGTTAAGGGTAAATGAGCACCAACAGATAGACTGCGTTGGTGATGCTGAACATGATCGTTCTTCATGTCTGGAAGCTGCAAATTCATCAACCTTCTCCCTTGGAGTTCAATGGCTTGCTGCAATTCTTGCTCCTTTAGTTTTCTCCTCAACAATATTTCCTGTGCATTGTAGAACATTCTTCCTCCTACAACGATGAAAAATATTCAGAAACTAAATTTTGAAGAGATTTGACAGTGAGGGTAATTGAGAGTAGGTTCCCAGGAGGACAAAGCGATAGCTACTAATGCATGCACATTTCTTTTCCAACAGAAAACAAAGAATAGAGTGGTTGTGTAAAGAAAGGTTTCAATGTTAAGGAAACAGATGCATTTGCACTTTACCAGGGGAGAGGTCAAGGGGCTCTCGAGAATCAACTGTGGAAGGACTCAAACATGGTGAAAAATCTCCCCTTTCAAGTTGTTGCTGTTGTTGCCTCCTGCATTGAATACAAAGTTATATGATTAATCCAGTAAACAAAACAGAGCCAGTTAGGAAGAAGAACAAGAGCAAGCACACATACTTGTCAAGGATTTTCCCCTTCTCTTTATAGGGTTTGACAAGGACTCTTGAATCACATATAAAATGGGGATTTCCTTTGGACAAAATGAACCTCACAGTTTCTGGGTGGACAAATGTAACAAATCCAAACATTCGTTTTTGCTGGTATGGAATCCTCACATCTTGCACCGGTCCGAATTTGCTTCAAAATGTACAAGGGAACTATTCAATTTGAATTCCTTGAGTTCAAAGTGACAGTGGTAAAAAAAACAATTGCTTAAAGACAGTGAAAACAAAATAAAGTACGCTGAAAACATCTGGAAAGTTAGTCGTTAGCATTAGAGTTAAACGTTAGCACCCAGGGTCAGCCAATTCTTAATTCACATAGCTTTACAATTACATAAACCTGTTATCCGTCTTTTTTAAACCATAAATATTCAGATACATCCAACTGATTCATCTGACAAATTAGCCCCTTTATATCAGGAGCTACTCTGGGTATTCAATGTAAGTTTGAAAATTGCAACTGATGGTAAGCATTTTGGAGACCTTTGTTTCAAGGGATGGAAACACTCTAATCTATCAAGCAAGGGTTACCATTATTTTCCATCATCGTCATTGAGAAAAGTCGTAACAAAGGAGACTTGAAAGTTGACACAACAAGAGCTATTAAGAGGCCAAATGATTGGGCATAACAACACCATTATAACTTCAAGTAGGCAATCTTGAAACTTAATACTATCTCTGATATACAAGATCCATACATACTATGGCCATCCCGTCCACCATGCCGTAATAACAAGTCAGAACTATAGATCTTGACTGCACCAAAGATTCAAAAGTCATCTTCATCTTTAAAGGTCAGTGCAGTACATTACCTAAAGTATTCGGAAACATCTTCATCTTTAAAGGTGCTCTCAGCTGGGAATGTCAAATAAATCTGCCTTGAAACGGAGCTTGACTTTTCTATAGAAGCCATTGACAGAAAATCATTCATTTCTGATCGACACCGGCTAAACTTGTAAAAGTCATCTCCCATTATCAGAGCTGCAGCTCTACAATGTAACAAAAGTAACACAAACGAAACAAGTCCTTAAAAAGTTATTCATAACCATAACATAGATATTGTCAACATGTCATCCCAAAGGCTAAAGGAAGCTAATGAGTTAATAGATTACATCATGTAACTTCACATACCTCTGGTTATCATTCTGTTGCTGCAAAAGGTAATTCATATTTTTGTTGAACGGTATAGGTGAAATTCCGCTCAAGGCAGCAGCTAATCTCTGTTGTTGGGCAGCTCTAAGCCTCGTCATCTCATCGTGCTGGTCATAGCCATCAAGCTTACTAGGCGAGCCCACTTCCCCTACATCACCAATCTCATGCAGAAACTTGCAATGACTTCCATTCTTGCAAAACCCTCTAGCATAGTAGAGGCAAGGCTTAAACCCACCTCCAAAACCCGATTCTTCGGACCCAAAACATACATCACTTGCCGAATAACTCCTCTTGTGGAAATAGGTATCAGTATCACCACTATGACTTAACTCAAGTCTAGGGTCGACCAAATCTTCGGCCCTAGAAGACTCATTGAGGAAGGAAAGATGCTCATTAAGTTGATGTTCATCAATTAAGTCACTACTACTGGAACCATTACACCCACTTGAAAATAATCCAGCATTAATATTATTGTTAGCCAGTCTAGCTCCAGGGCTAAGATTGTTTGAAAATCCAGGGGAAGATAGGTTTCCGTTTCTAGTTGAGGATTGAGAAAATGGGTTGGCACACGGTCTTGCTATTGGATTAAGGGGTAAAGGAGAAGGTGTGGATGGTGTAGAGGAAGTGTTGGGGCAAAGTCCTAAGTGGATTTTAGCTCTGACAATCAAAGAGTGCAAAATGCTCTTAGGTCCGCAGGCCAAACGCACCAAATCTTTCTCTGCAAAATCTTGAATGAGAATGTAGCCCATTATTTTTGAGGCATTCTCTGGGTCTAAAGCTTTGACCTTTGCAAAAATAATACATGTAACTTCATAATCCATTGTGGGTTTAGCTAATGTGACAGTCTTACAGTAAAGGGTTTGTGGATTTTACTACTCCCCAGCCTCAGAAAAAGGGGTTTAACTTTAAATGTGTAAATTTATGTGGAAGAACAAGAATCAGTAGGGCTTGAAGTTTACTCAGCAGAGAGTTGGGATTGAGACTCTTCTCCCTCTCTGTGCTTTCTCTTGTAATATCTCTCACCCTCAAGTCTCTACCTCTCTGTAATCTCTTTCTCTGTCTATCTCTCTCATTAATCTCTCACTACACTTTCGACGGAGATAATAGATTTCAGATCTAATTCAAAGGTAATTGTCAACCCCACACATGCGCTCGTATGATCTTAACCGTATAATATACTGATGAAGACAGTCTTTTCTACGAGAACATAAAGAAAATTTTAATCGAGTTACGTATTATTACAACAATATCCTACTAATTATAAATAACTCCATTATTAAAAATATTTTTATTTTTATTTTTTATTAAAAATATTTATTTATTTTTATACAATATTAAAAAATATATATTAATTTATATGATAAAAAATAAAAATATATTTTTTAAATATGATTAAAAGTAAAAATTTATATAAAAATATATATTGTATAATTAAATTAAAAAAAATACATAAATAAATATATTTTTTAAGTAATTATATTGCTTATAAATTTATAATTGTATTAAAATATCAAATATTTTACCTACTCAAATAAATCACAAATGAGGACCATTAATGGCAATTTAAAAGTGTAACCGTATAAGTTATACTCAAATGTTTCCCTCTAACAAATAAGAAATTTAACCTTTCTTTGTATATCACTAATTTTGGGTACCTGCTCCCTATATTTTCTCCCCTTTTTTTTCCTTTTTCTTCTTTTTTACTTTGAATAAAAAATTTATTTATACAGTAAAGAAATTACAACTAAAAGATTTTAAGTATATGATTTTAAATTTATAATTTGATGCATGAGTAACAACAAAAGTAATAAATTTTAAACACACGTAAAAAAATAAAAAAATAAAAAAATTAACAAACATTACCTTTCAAAAAACTCTTATAGCTACTATTGAAAGTATAAGAATATGACTTCATTTAAAAAAAATTGTATTTCTAGCTTACAAAAAACATGACATAAAAGATTATGCCATTATTGCACTTTCATTTTAAATATTTGATAATAAGGATAAAATTATTGACAAAACAATCATAAATAAATTAAAAAATGTCTAAATGTAAATAGAAAGAAGTAAAAATATAATTAATTATAGGATATTGAAATAACAAGTGATTAAAATTTTCTATAAGAATAAAGTAAATAATAACTTGCGATAACAATTCACCAGTCAAATTAACTCTCATCATTAAACAATCGTTAATACAAGATAAAAAATGCTTTTAATAATAAAAAAAATTAGTGAGAAAAAATAAATCTTACTTATAAAGATTGGTATAAATTGAATTAGAGTTTTTTATATCGAAATATAGACATGAGGTGTAAAGTTTTAACGTTAATGTTTCGCATCAATCTATGTTTACAATGAAATAGTCATAACTTAACACATATTTCTTTCGATACAAAACATCAACGTTAGAATCTTAACACTTGCATGAATATCTCGAGATACCTTGTGTATTTTGCTAAATTAAACGTGTTACATATATAAATTTAAATATATATACGTGTTATATTAATAGTATATAAATTATATATTAAGAGGAAGTGTTTTTATATTTTATATGTATTAGACTGTTTATTGTATTCTTTAACTTGAATACTTTAATATTTTTTAAAAATTAATTCTTCTAGTCATTTTTCTTAATCTACTAATGTAATGCCTTTTTCTTTAAGTTAATAAATATTACATTATCTTTTATAATTTGAATAATTAAGTTATTATCTTATTATTTTGTTTCGCATAATTAATAAAGAAAAGTTATTTATTCAAAAAATATATATAATTATTAAATAAATTGAAGGTGTGAAATAAATACATTTTCCCAAATTATCTATTAAAATAAATATAAATTATCACTTAAATTATCTTATATTTACATGCCTTGTAATAAAATTTTGATACCATTCGGCTGGTTTGCATTCAAAAAATTATATTATCAAACAAAGAAAAAATATGAAATAAATACATCATGCCAATTATTTATTAAAAATATAAATTTTTAAATAAAACATATCAACAAATAAAAAATAAAAAATAAAATGTGTATTATTCACCTTAAAATAAATAGAAAATTATTAAATAAAGTAAAAATAAGAAATAAATAAACTTTTATAAATTATCAACTAAAAATATAAAATAGATAGAAAGTAAAAAAATTAATTATCAAATATAAATTTTAGAACAAAATATTTCAAAAAAATAATAAACCATCCACTCTCCAATGTATATATATTAGAACAAAATATAAATGTCTATAGTACCATTAATTAGCACTGTTAAGATGTATACTGATATTATGTATAAATATTATAGAATATACCATATCTTAAGATATTTTTCATAGCCTGGTTACAAGTTATTTAGTAAGCTTTGTTTGTATGGTGACTAATATAAATATCTTATTGTAATTAACATTTTATTATTCAATTTGAGATATATTTTCTCAATACAATTCTCATCATTTCTTCTTCCATTATAAGCACAGACTTCCATTAATTTCATCTCTTCTTTGAACTCTTCTCGTCTGCAGTAGATTCATCTTCTTATTACAATTAACAATTCATTATAGGTTTGTCTACTTGAAAAGGTTTGCTGTATTAAATATTATAAAAAATTAATGATTCATTATTCTCAAAGTTATAGAAAAATATTAAATATTATAATAAATTAATGATTATCTTACTTAATTATTGATATCTTAATTATATAAAGTAAGTATTTTTATTAGGAAAACATGTTTATTTTATATTAATTCATTAAATGCATTAACTTATTTTATATATAATACTAAAGAAACACATAAGATAACATTGAAAAAAAAAGTGAAAGAGAGTAAATATAAAATGTAAAATAACGTAGAATCATCAAAAATAAAATTTTAAATAAAATAATATTGAAAAGAAAAAAGAAAAACGTTAAAGAAAATTAAATATAAAAGAGAAAAAATTAAAAAATAAAATAAAATAATAAAAAGTTATCAGATAAATTTATGACCATAAATCAAATCTAATATATATATATATTGATTTAGTGTTTTATGCTCACATCATATAATTAAAACTCAATGCCCAAATTTATAATATGTTTAAATAATTTAAATCGTTGAATCACAATTTATTAGTATTATATATATAATAAATAGTAACATTTTTATTAAACATTTCGAGTGTCAAAGTTGTTTGTTCCTATAAAATTCAGAAAACAAAAATCAAATACAATATACGTGTATTATTTAAACTTTGAATAAATTAATAAAAATATATTTTAATCATAATTTTTACCAAAATAACAAAAAAAATCCAATATAGAGATAAAAAAAATGAAAATATTAATTAATTTTAATTCTTAAATATTTAATACCAATATATTTATATGTTTAATAAATTCATTAATAAAAAAATATTAAAATAATTTTTAATAAATTGAGAACATAATCATTGGTAAGATTATAATTCAATTAACATTATTTGTTATAAACAAAGAAAAATAGTATAATTAATATGGTATAACTGAATGAATATGTACGTAGTTTAATTTAAATAAAATAGGAGTATAGAGTTTTTATAAAAATTTATAATGAAGATAAATAAAATATATAATAAATATAATTTTCAATAAGAATAAATATAATAAATTATTAATTTTTTGATATTAAACAATAAGCCTTACTCCACTCCATTTATATAATTCATGCATAAAAAAATAAAAAATAAACATAAAAATTGTGTGGATTATAATTACAAAAGATATGTTTTTTTTGTAATTTCGAAAGAAATAAAAATAAACTATATTTTTATTTAAAATACAAGTAGAAATCTCTATAACATCAAATCATTACAAGCTTTAGAATAAAATTAATTTTTTATAAAAATATTTTTTATCACAACTTAATATATATAAATTCACGTGACATGATCTAATTAACCTATTTTAATAAGTGATCCCACGATAACTTCATAATTTTACATCTTCAATTTTATATTCAAATAATAGTTAATATATAATTTGATGCATATAACATCTTGATACATATTTAAGATATAATATTTATAAAATTAAAATATTTAAATAAAATAACATAAAATCATCAAACAAAATGTATTTTTTAAATAAATCAATCAATCAACACAACCACCCCCTTCCTTATATATATATATATATATATACATACATATATAATTATTAAACAAAAAAAATATAAAATAAATATTCTTCCATCAACTCTCATTTATATATGTATTAGTATTGGTTACACATGCTAACTATGTATTGTTATAAATATATAAATAATTATTAATATTTTACATGTAATTAATTATTTAAGTAAAAAAATTTAGTATGAAAAAATAAAAAAGAAGTAAAAATTATGTGTACAAATACAATTAATTTAATCTTTGCATGTGTTGAATATGTTACTTTTGTGATTTTGCATCCTATTAAAATATAAACTCTTAATCAATACAATTTTTATTAAACCATGCATACGAGTATGAAGTTCAATTATTAATGACTAATATAAAAAGCAAGAATTTGTATAGTATATAGAAGCTAATCAAAGTGGTTAATTACTTTGATTTTTAAGTAAAAATAAATTAACAAAATATGTTATAAGTATTAATCGATATTACACTCAAATAAGTAATATTTAAGTAAAACATTTATTGTTCTTAGATATAAGGTTACAAAAGCAATCAAAATTCTTCTTATTTTAACTATAAGATAAGTTTTATTAATATCAAAATAAAATAATAAACATAAGTCATAAATAAAGAATATTAACTAAGAAGCATTACACTTATATATCGAAAATGCATAATCTTGGTTACAATTTTTTTTTTATAAAAGTAAATATTTTTTAACAATAAATATTATCTACTCTTATTTTTGTTTTATATTATTTTTTATCAACTTGATGTATGTATCAATCTATATATTATAATAATTGATTTTTGTTATTAAATTATTCCACAATTATTTAAACACCTTATCTTCACAATTAACATCCTATCAAATATTAATACATCATTTGATACTTATAATATTTTTTTTTTTTTAGAATGGTGATATGAATATAATTTAAATTATTATTGTTACAATAATAATTCATTAATGTAAATTTTATTCAACAATAAAGATACTAAACTTAATTAATTATATGAATATAATAGATAATTCATACAAAATTACCATAACAATAATAAAAGTAGTTGTATAAATATTATTATCCTTATTTTGTTATAAATATATATTTATTTTTATTTTTAAGTCTCTTTTATCTTATTTTATATATCATTTATCTCAAAAAATTGATGAGTTGACATTCATATTTTTTAAATTTTTTGGTTTTCTTCCTTCAATTTATCAAACATAAATAAATAATTTTGAAGCAACTTTATTTTTAATAACAAACAAAGTATATATAGATATCATAATATATGATATGATATTCATAGTATTCTCAACCCTTTTGAGAATTATAGCATTCGTAGCAATCCTTTAACCTGATATTAGCATTTTATTTTGATAAATCTAATTCAATGAATGATGATTACTGTAATGCTACGAATGCTATGTTAGATTAAGACTTTCGATTCCTTCAATTTGCAAACCTCTATTTTTACACTTCTAGCCAGGGGAAAGAAAGAAAAAAACACCTATTTGTATCACTCTTTTATGGAAAAAGTTATAATATAATAATAATTAATATAAAAAATAATTATTAATTAAATTATTTAAATTTATTTTTAAAAAAATTATAATTAATAATTACATTAATTATAATAATATCATTCATAAATAAATTTTTTCGTTATCTTGACGTGCTCTAATTATAGATGCTTGTCTTTCACTGATTTGGCCAATAAAGAAAGAAGTACTAAGGGGGCACAGAAATGGACAAATTACCATTCTTATTTTTCAAACAACAATTGAATGTGGGAATCCACTTTGATGTAACAAATGGGTGACATTTTTACGAGAGATTGTCTAACTTTGAAATCTCTCATAAGTTTTTTTTATAAGAATCTAACTGAACTATGCTATTATATATTATTATTAAATATATTCGGATTAGTTCTTCTTTAAATATAATTATATTTTATTTGAATTTAAATTTTTAATATTAAATAATTCATTATAAATTTAATAATTTACACATATTTTATTAAAATAAGATACATATATTTTTTATAATTAAAAATATTTAATATATATTTTTATTTTATATATGATCTTCCATCTGAATATAAAAGTTTGATATACATTCATGTGTTTTTAACTCTCTTTTTGGCAATTTTTTTTTCTTTCTTACAAAGGCCATTGTAAATATATATCCATGAACTTTAAATAAAATATGTAACACGTATATTGTTTAATTAAACTTTACTAATAAAATCGATGAAAAGAGTACATGTAGAACAAAGAATAAAATATTAAAATATAATTTTTATAGCTGATTTATCCCTTTTTTTCATAAAAAATCAGGTGTTTTTGACTTTTATATGTAGATAAAATCTTATAAAATATAAGTTTGTTTAATGCTAAAGAGAAATATTAAATGTACATTAATTATAAAGTATAACGTGTTATAATTTTTTTTAAAACAAATAAATTCATTATCATCAAAGTTATTTTAATAATACGTTACATATTATAAGATATGACTAATTTAAATTACGTCATTACTTAGTGTCTTAAAAAATTATCACGTAACATAGTAAAATTTATAAACATATAATATGTAGTTATTGTATGATATATGTTAAAATAACTTTAAACATAAATAAGTTATTCATTTTTTTAAGAAATGTTTTTTATCCGTTACATTCTAATTAATTTTTTTATAATATATGATTAATTGTAGAGGCGTCAATTAAGTCTTACAGGGATTCAGCATAAAGATCAAAATATATATATAAATTTATAAATACTATACTTATATTAATTATGATATAATATATAATACATTATAATTAATTTAAGTGTAAATACTTTATTAAAAAATTTGTATTCATTGAAAATTCCCCTCCAAGCATATCAAAATTTCGAATCTTGATGAAATAAAATATGAGGATATCGGTTAATTTTCGAATGTTTTTGATAAAAATGAACGTGCTTCCAGTGCTTCTGTTTTTCTGAACTCATGGTGTGATTAACCTGAAAAGGGCATGCATGCATGCATTATTGTTTGGACTAAGAAGCTAGGCTCCATCGTTGAAAGTGAAGCACTAGCTGTATTTGTTTTCTGCTTAACTTCTTCTATTTTGCTAAACTATTTGTTTTCTGCTTTTGAAACTGCCCAATATGCTTGATTGTGCTCTGTCCTTGCTTAATTTGTTATCATCTCAAAAGCTGCATCATATATTTCCAAAGTAATAACTCACTGCAGACTACAGTGAACAGTATCTTTGTCTTAATTTTATATATCACCGTAATTCACGGTGCCCGCAAATAGAAAAAAATATATATTATCTATTATTTTTAAAATATATTTTTTATCAATTATGATATTTTCTGTCTATGTTATTTATTTTTATTTTTATTAACTTCAATTATTAATTTCTCCTTAAAAAGTTATAGCATATAAGATCGAGGCGCTTTCCTTTTGGGTAACCTATTTTTGAATTTCTCAACATCAAATACAATTAACTAGGAAGCTTAATTAAGAAAAAAAGAAAAATAATAAATAATAAATAATAAAAAGTTTTAAATAAATGGTTGGACATATTATTCTAAAAATCAATTAATGATTAAAAAATTAGCATTAATTGATCGGATTAATTTAAATTTAAATTTTTTAAAAGATATAATTTTAGAACTAAAAAAATCACACATTTTCAACTTACTTTATTAATTTTTATTACAATTTATTTGAATTTTTTTACATTATAAATAATATTTTTTAAAATTTATGATTCTCGTATTTTTATAAATCTAAGTTTATCTCTCTTAAATTTTTTATATATCTATCTATTATTATTTAAAATTTGTTAACAAAAATTCAAATCTTATAATATTTATAAGTATTTATTTATTATAAACTATATCATTTTTTAATTTATCATGATTTGTTTAAAATAAGTAAGAAAGATTCTAAAAAAAATAAGAAAATAAGAAAGTGTTTTACTATTATATATAATATTTTTTTTGTTTTTTATCAATTTAAAATATATTATGCATAACATCAAATAATGTTTTATTTATTTATTTTTATAATAATTTTTTAGAACAATTTAGATCAAATTATGTAAGAGCAAACTTGGTCCAGCATAGCAAGATTTGAAATCATACCAAAACATAAAAAGTACCAATACCCATAAAAAAAGTTTCAGAAAATAAATATTTTAAAATCATAATGTTGTTAAATGGTGAAAATGATAGAAGGCAGTAGACAGATACCATTCATATTCTGTGTCAGAACCCATGTGATGGTGTGGCCATTAACCCTTCATATCCATCTAAAATAAACCACGAAATAGGACAAAAGAAAGTCCCCTAAAGTTGGCCTTTAATCACGTGAAAGAACAACCTTTTTGTTTTATATTTTCTCCTTTTTCCCTTAATCTAAATATTTTGCCTATTTCATGATCTAATGGAGAATAGAGATCATGCTGCAACAAGAACATTATTAAAACTGAAAAAATTAGGGGCAGTCTTAAAATTTACCCCACGCTTGGTCATTTCCTTTATGATGGCTTTATACCAGCACAGTAGTTAATTTGTATGCTTCTGCTACCTTATCTTTTTTTCTTAGCCTACTTTAACAGATGGGATACCGACACATATACTTAGTAAAACAAAATCATCTTGACTCTTCAATTTTATATAAAGTAAAAAGAGTGTAAGAAGTGAGAACGATATATAACGACCATACTTTACAGCATTGATCTATTTCTTCTGCAACAAAATATAGCTTTCATTTCTCTATGTAGATCTACCATCACAGAAAATAGGTGGTAAACTATAAAAGAAAAGAGTAAATTACAATGTCATATAAAGAGTAATCTATCTCTAATTCACTACCCTTTGTTCTGCTACAAATAGTACAAGAATCCCACTTCCATAAATCAGTTTCTCTTCTTCTTTTTTTCTTTTTTCCATGTACACAATTAAGTATTTCATTATAAGTAGTATGTATTAATGATGATGAGGAAGGAGGTCTTGATGTGAAATTGTGATTCTTGCCTACTGGTTTTCTCTGACTTGGACGTGGCCTTCGACTATACAGCAAGAGGATCATTTTCTTTGTGTTCTGCTCAATTTTATCTGTACAATGGAAATAAGTCACCGACTCTTAGTAAGAGATCAATCATCACACAAATGATTAGCAATACTTCACACAGTTTTCAACTATTAAAACATTAAAAAGTACTCTCACCCTAGCAAAGTGAATATCCCCATTGCTGCCTATACATTGTCTCTATCAACTACATTCTAGAGGTTCCATGCCCAGAAGATTATAACCTGAAATGAAAGAAACAGACATTCATAATTCACATTACTCGAACTTTTACATGTAGCAGTTGCATGTAACAAGCATTATGTAACCAACCAATTAATTCTTCACGAAATTTTCAAGTTACACCAGTTCAACGAAAAAAGGTTAAATAACAGGGCTGTATAGAGATTCCAGGTGGGGCACGTGTCATCTCTTTTATGGAGAAATAAAATTTTAAGTGTAATATTTATCAAATTATAAATAAATTTATACATAAAATGAGACTGTGCTTCTTGGATTTTAAATTTTAGGTTTTTATCACTAAGATATTCATTACAAATTTAATA
This sequence comes from Hippophae tibetana, assembly GCA_037013495.1. Classification (NCBI taxonomy): domain Eukaryota; kingdom Viridiplantae; phylum Streptophyta; class Magnoliopsida; order Rosales; family Elaeagnaceae; genus Hippophae; species Hippophae tibetana. The sequence continues at coordinate 22,646,221 of CM072802.1, read as the reverse complement.
ATTTAAACATGTTTAGACCATCTCCAATCCTACTAGAAAACTCTGGGGCAAAGTTGCTCGCTCTAACCCTGCATCAAATCTTGCACCAAAACACTGTTCAATTTTTTATTACATATAAAAATTTAAAATTAAATATATGATATAAAATGATTAAAAAAATTAATATAAACTAAAACAACGATTTAGTAAAATTCTAAAAATATTGTTAAATTTTTTATTACATGTAATAAATTAAAATTAAGTACATAATACAAATTAACAAAAAAAAAATACAAATACAACATTTAGAAATTTAAGTTGCACTTAGAAATGTATTAATTGAACATTCTTGGGATTAATATAATAATTCATCGAATTAATATCTATCTATTCGTACTTCTAATTGTGTTTTTTAATAAATGTAATTTTTAATTCATATAATAAATATAATATTTTATTTAGTGAATTTTTATTTTTTAAAAAATATGCTTTTTAATTAATTATTATTAATTAACTAATAGTAATATATAATTGCTTAATTGGTTGAATATAATAATTGGTAAAAGAAAAATAAAATGAATATTCTATTTTATAAAGAAATATATTTTTTAGCCTAATATTTGGTTTTCTGGGTTGAAGATGCCCTTACACTAAAATAAGATACACGTAATATCCTTATATTAACAAGAAGCAAGTAGTAATTGAGAAATAAATAGTACTATTTTTGTAGTTTCCTCGTGGGATCAAATTTTAAATCCGCCACTGGTTACATATAAAAGTTTTTCTCTTGTAAAGATCATAAAAATAGAGAGTATAGATTTCTTTACTCAACAATACCTGGGCATTTGGAGAAAACACTTTTAGGGGAAGCTACATTTAGAGCAGAACTGGAGGACAAGTCTGGATTATTGTTGGAATGAGATTGAGAATTATTATAGACACCGGCTGATTTCTCAGGAGAAGCAAAGAGGTTATCAGGAAGGACATGCTCCCCTCTGCCCTTGAAACAAAACAAAATTAGCTAATCTAGAAGCACCCATTAGCAAAAAGACAAAACAAATACTCATGGAAAATTTGAAGATAAGAACAAAATTTAAATCAGCAAAATTGATGGTCTGAGTGTTTTATATTCACAGACAAGATGAGTTCCACACCGTCCACGGAGTTCACTTTCTTCAATTTTAAAGTACTCATTGCCAACTTTATCCTCATAAACACCACTTTTATTGCAAGCTGGATTCACTTGTTGGTGTTGTTGATCACCATCTACAACAGAAGTTTGGGGAATGGTAGCAACTAGGCTCAGATTATACTCTGCAAAAACAAATACCAAACCAATAGCTATTAAACACCTTTTTTCTATATACAATATAGATACCAGTCTCATTTATTACAACACATAGTTTATCAGCCAACCTTCTGGGACATCTTGGTAGGTACCATTAGGTTCTATGATTGAGGCCTGATGGTTAAATGTCTGAGACAGGGTTGGTGAGGGAATTGGAGACCCAGAGGAAAGATCTTGATGATAACGATAAATATTACGTTTTAACTCAAGAAGTTGAAGATTTACAAGTCTTCCTTCCTGCAGATCAATGGCTTGCTGAAAATTAGCCCTTTCCTCCAATTTTCTCATCAATAACATCTCTTGGGCATTATTCAACATTCTTGCTCCTACAAACATGTAAAGAAACATAGCAATAATTGATAAGTATTATCCTAAATTGCCACCCAAAACCATTATCTCATATTTTCTTACCATGGCTAAGGTCATAAGAATCTACACAATTAAATGTAGTTGGGCTTGAACACAGAGAATAATCTCCCCTCTCCATATTTTGATGCTTCCTACAATTATGAATCAAACACATAAATAAAGGAAGTGGGTTAACTTCAAACTAACAAGAACCATAACTAGTGAATTTGCTCCTACTTTTCTAGTAGTTTCCCCTTCTCCTTGTAAGGCTTGACGAGCACCCGAGAATCACACACGAAATGTGGGTTCCCCTTGGCCAAAATAAGCTGCACAGTCTCTGAATACAGAAATGTGACAAATCCAAACATTCTCTTTTGTTGGTATGGAATCCTAACATCTTGAACAGGTCCATATGTGCTTCAAAACACAAAATTACAACATGAGAAATAATTAAAGAAACTTCACATATTTTCACAACAAGTTTTCAATGCCAAATCTTAAATTTACAAACCTGAAGTAATTGGAGATATCTTCTTCTCTGAATGTACTATCAGCTGGGAATGTCAAATAGATCTGTCTTGAAGCCGGGCTCAAATTTCCTCCCAAACTCATGCCAGAGCAATCATTCCTTTCAATTCGACACCGTCCAAACTTTTGAAGCTGATGCCCTATTGCAAATGCAGTTGTTGCTGATCTGAACCACCACCAAAACCCAAAACTTATCACGATGTAATAGTTAATACTAAATGGCTAGGTTTAGGAAACAACCCAATTAATCACATTCATAATGAGTAAAACTAGTGTTTCTGACGGATATTGTTTCAAGTAACACAATTTAGTGAAACTATTTACCTTTGGTTGTCAACTTCTTGTTGCATAAGAAAATTCAAGCAATTTTTGTAAGGGAAAGAAGTGCCGGTCTCAAAAGGTGACTCTGAGCCCAGTTTCTGTCGATGGGCAGCAGATTTGAGTCTGAGTAACTCTTGGCACTGTTCAAGTTCATTGAGATTGTTGTTTGGAGATCCAACAATGGCTGCACCATCAGTTGTAGAACCTTCATGGAGGAATCGGCAACTGCTTCCATTTTTACAGAATCCTCTGGCGAAATACAAACAGGATTTCCATCCAAACCCAGAATTTAAATCTTCTGCTCCAAGCAACGTTCCGGGGACAGAGTAGTTATTAGGATTGTGTAAATTATTGCAATTGGTATCTGGGTTTGAAGCAAAATCAACTCTCGAACCGTATAAATCAACTTTTGAATCGTTGAGGAAAGAAAGATCATTCTGAAGAAGGTACTCGTCATGATTAACGCTGGAGAAATTATAGCCTGTAGATGAGGAAGATACTTTGGGTGATGATAAGTACCCAGAACCAGAATCACTACTTCTGTTCAATACACTGGCGTAAGAAGGAAACGAACTTGAGCTTACGGGTGAGTTGTTCAGTCTGCGAGAAACTGAAAACCCAGAAAGAGGACAAGTATTTGAAGATGGTGAAGATGAGTTTTTGAAGTCAAAGGCATTGTTGGTGATTCTCGGAGAGGAAAGAGACAGAGGATTGGGCCTAGAAATGGGAAGAAAGGGTGAAGAAGGCGTTGATGGGGACTTTTTGGGAAGTCCCAATTGGGTTTTAGCTTCAAAAATGAGGTTATGAAGAAGTGTGTCCGGTCCAAGAGCAAAGCGTATCATCTCCTTTTCACCATAATCTTTTAACAGTAAATAACCCATAATTTTTGTTGCATTATCTGGTTCCAAACTTTGAATTCTGGAGAGAACAGTTCTAGTAGCTTCATATGAATCCATGGAGCTAGTTAATATGAAAAGGGCAAAAGCTCAAGTAATAAAGAAAAGCTTTAACTTTGTTGTGAAACAAGTAGCAAAAGTGGTAAGCAATGAAAGAGAGAAGCAAATGTGTAAGATCATGGGGGAACTTTTCGTTTCATATCACTGTGATCCAAGAGTAAGCTTTGAATTTTGAAGCTTTAAGAAGATGGAGAGAAACAGAGAAGGAAAAGATAGAGAATGAGAGAGAGAATCAAATTCAAAGGTGCTCTGCTTTTTGGTGCTGCTAGTCTCTCTTGGAACTTAAAAGAACAGCTTTTTGGTGATTAGTGTAAACCCTGCAGAAGCTAGCAGCTAAGCCATAGAAGAGTGAGCTTACTCTTTAATTTACTTTACTTTCTCTCTCCTAATTTTTTTTTTTCTTTTTCGGTTTTAGCTTTGCAAGGCTAAGTTGGAGACTGTTTGGATCTGCTTTGAACTTGAAAGGGATACTGCAACATAAATTGCTTTCTTTATGCTTGGGTTGGGTTTCACATAAAGCCATTTTGCTGAAACAGTTCTCGGTGACACAAAAAGATGATCTTTTATATATAACAAAAGTTTATTTTGTGATATTAGTATAAACAATGTGATAATTAATTATAAATAAAAAAATTTATTTTATTATTTTATTTAATAATTGTCTATTGTATCATAATTTAATAAAAAATACTTAAATTAAATTATAAGCAACAAACTTATTTAAAAATATTTTTTATATATCACAATCACAAATAACATATTAATTTTTGATTAATTATATTTATTAATAGTATTATAATATATTATTTATAATTTATTAATATAGAATTTTAATGGTTTCAATTATCAACCACTAAACTAATGTGTAAATTGCACTTATGTAATCATGTTATGATCACATAATTATCTTTTAATGGATATGACCAAATAAACAAACACCTGCTAACACCTTGGTTTGGATTTTGTTGAGTTCTAATGATATTTGCATAGTAATTTTTTTTATTATAAATAAAATATTTTTATGATATTATTATTAATCTAAATAAATACAATAAAAATTATATTGTAAAAAAAGAGAAAAAAAATTATTTACAAAACCAAATACAATCATAAGATAAGATAAAACAATAAAATATAAACAAGAGATAACATACGAACACAAATTATTAACAACCTTAACCCATCAAATAAAAGACTTTATTTTCAATCAGTCAAAATTAATAACCGAGGAAGAAATCTAAGGGACGTAGTATTGTCACTATTAGGTATTAAGCAACATAGTAAGAATAAAAAATATGTTTTTATAATAATAATAATAATGGTATTGGTGCCATTAATTTTATTGATGTTATAATGGAAACATATGAAATGATATTTTTAATCTTATAACCAGTTACATATTAGTGTTGTTATTATTATTATTAGATAATTTGTTTATTATAATCGTGACATTAATATTATTACCTAATAATAATAATATACTTTATACATGTATTAATCACATGTCATAATATAATTAATTTTTATTAATAAGTAATCACATAATTATTTTATAATCTTATTTTTTCAATTTAATATTTAATTTAAATTGATATATAAATTACCCGGTGATTATATAATTTTAGATAAATGAGTAAATCATTTATGTAGTTTTAATTGTACTTTAATTTTAAAAGAATTAACGTAAATCATATAATTTTATAAAATCAATTATTTTAATTAAAAATAACAGAATTAAAACGTTCATTGCATTCTTTACGTAAATATTAGAGATCTCTCGTGTCATTCACACTTAATAATAATAACATTAACAGACAAAAATTCAAAAACCCTTTTTGTCCCGCTGGTTTAGCTTACTTGATTGTATAACAAGAATTTAATCAACAAAAATAAACTTGTGACTTGTGTATCCAAAAACAACAAAATTATGCAGAAACATTACTTGCAAGTTTCTGTATTCATTGTAGAAATAGAGAGGTAACGGATGTAACGTGCGTTAAATAGTTGTCATGCGACATGCAGGCAAGTGATTTAACATCTTATCATAGGCACACCTTTCACTATTTCACACCCTTGTTTGTGTTGTTTAGCAACCGTTCAAATAAAAGTCAGTAGCAATTGAATTTATCCTTCTTCTTTTTCTTTCTGTAAAGTAGCGATCGATGAATTTCTTTTTTCAAATAGAGTGAGTTGGAAAAATCTCATTCTTACTCCAATCTCCGTTAACTTAGCAGCAAGGTTAAAGAACTTTTTTAGAACTCGGCTAATAAAAACTAGCTCTAAATTATTATTTTTTTTTTGCCTTATTTCGTATGTGTTGTCACGAACATAATAAATATAAACTGTTGATATAATATTTAATATCAAATTATATAATATATATTATAATTTTTTCTATATTTTTATAATATCATTCTTAATTAAATATATTTAATTTTTCAATAAATCAAATAAGTTTGATTAGAAAGTAATTAAGGTTAATATTTAATTCATTTCCCACCTCCACGCACTTTTTTCATTTTTCTTTTTCATTATTTCACCTTTTTTTTTATTTTCCCCTAAAAATTTCTATTCTTTCTTTTTCAATTTTTACAACTCTTTATATATATAAAGCTTAATTCAAACAATCTATTCAGCTTCAACGTTTCCGGAATAATATGATATTAAAAAAAAAAAACTTATTTTTAAGTTTTATAAGTGATACAGAACTCAAAGAAGTTAATTCTTATTTATAGTTTGATCTAACGATCTAGATTTTTATTCTATTTATAATTTTTTTTGTGATTTTTTTTATTTTTTATTCATTTCTATAACTTCAATTATTATCTTGTTTAGTATGTTTTTTGTTGTTGTGAATATTAACATTTTTTTTTAGTATTTTTTTTTTTTTTGACAAACTTGGGTTTTATATAAAAAAATATTCTTTATTTTCCATCACTTTCATATGTATATATAATCTTTCGTGAATAAAGATAAATAATTCTTTAAATTATTAATTAATATTCATTAATAATTATTTTTATTTTAGAGAAATATAAAGACATTTATTTTATTTGTTAAATGTCTATATATCATGAAATTGTGTTAATATGAATTTCTTCCATTTGGTCATGTAACAACTTGTTTGTTTGAAATGAAACATGAACATATGTTATAATTAACAAATAAATGGTGTTTAATATAAAATTAAACATATATAACATATATTCATTCAGTAGCTAGCATTTGTTTAACGAGTGTTTTATAACATATATTGTTTTGAATATATTATGTTTATGTTGTATTGGATATTATTGTCTTTTAACATATTTTGTATTAAATTAAGTATTAATTATATTTAACCTCACGTCTGAATGAAAATTTCTACAAACTTGTATATTTATTATTTTTTGCGAGATCCGTACCTGTTTGATATCCATTGTATTTTTTTTCTCTTTCTCCTTTTTTTATTCTCTCTCATCTTTTTCCTACACTTCTATGTATTTATATAAAATTATATCTTATTTCTTTTTTTACTAAATTCTAAACACTATATTCAAAATTCTAATACTAAATCTTAAATATTAAAACACAGAGAAAGCGAGAAAAAGATATACAAGAAATAAGAGAGAAGCGAAAAAAAAAGTAAAAATAATAATAATAATTTAAATAACTAAAATACTCTTGAATTTTGTGTGTACATATTTCATTTTTTTACCAAATTAATGAATACATTTTAGATAATTTAGTTACTTTTTAAGGTATAAATTAAGAACTTAGACAACAATATGTACCAAGAGATTAATATAGGTACTATTGATGATGTTTTTTGTTAACACTGTTGATTGGTTGTATCTCTCTCTCCTATGTATCTAAGAACATAAAATACATTGTTAGAATCTTAAATCATCACAAGATGTGTAGATTTTTGATATTCTAATACCAAGAATAGTGTTTCTCACTATTACTTAGAAACGTTAAGAGAAATTTAGTAACAGAACTTAGATTCTTATGTTTATCTATTGTATAATTATGTCTAGATTTTGTTATAAAAAAGATATACAGTAAATGTATATAATAAAATATACTATTTATTAATAATTTTTACATATTTATTTGATATTCATGTTTATCTTCTAACTAAACATGTATTGAATTGAATTACTAATTATCTATTAATTATAACCTTTTATTCTATATAATGATGATTAATTTACACTAAATAGGTATTAATAAGTTATCATATCCATTTTGTACTACGTACTTACAGAATATGACTTCTGGAAAGAAAGAAAAAATACAGTACTAAAACATACAGAAATTATCAAGGTGTTCGTTACAGTTAACAAACATCCCCTTAATAACTATCAAAGTAAAAGGACATGAAAAATTTCCTAACAAAGAAAACAAAAAAGGACAAGGAAAGTCGTGAGGTGTAATTTATAAGCATCCAAAGTATTTTGGAGTCAAAACCAAAAAATAATTTCTCGAAAGAAACCCATGCACACACAAACTCCGTGGAGTAACTAAAAACTTGTGTTTTTAAGTGATTCTTTTTTTTTTTAATTTTATATAGAGTAACTTAAATGGTACATCTACATATTCAATTATAAAAATATTATTAACAATAACGACTAATTTTACTTTCCAAAAGTAATAAAAATGTTTATTTGCATGAGAACTAATTAAACACTTTAATTTCAGTTCACTACCTGTCGTCGTACAACAATTAAATAATAATAATTTTAATTATTAACTGTGAAAAACAAGAAAGTATATATATGAGAGAGTAGTAGGACAGGAGGGAATCTAAGGGAAAAAAATGATTGAAAATACAATTCAATTATTAAATGTTAATTATCTAATGATTTTATATATTTTTTTAAAATTTAATTAATGATTAAATTTTTATCCACTTAAAGACTTAAATATCCTTAACTGAGTTGCAACCTACTTGTGGTAAACCGAAATTCCAAATAATGTGGTGAAGCTCCGTTGACGGAGTAACTTCATGGTGGTCGGAAGGACTACCCTTATTATGACTGTTATGAGCCCAGTGGCAGTGTGTATGACCAAACAGGTTCCATATATATAATTCAAAAAATAATTAATACTCATTATAGGAGTTGGAGAGGGAGATAAGAATTAAATCTTAGAATTTTGTTCGAAGGTTCTACAAACTATATTAACTAGATTATTAGAGTGTGGGGCACGTTGTTGACCATATTTTGAAAGAAAGAAAATATTAAATTACATAAAATAATATTTAATAATATTAAACAATTTTTAATTGTATAAATTTTAACGTTAAATAAATTTAAATGATTATAATTTAACTTAAATATAAAATAATGAATAATATATTTTTTAAGTTTGATATAAAAAAAATTGAAACAAATGCTAACAAAGGTAGAACATCTTGTTAATCAATATATATGAAAACAGATCATTCTCAAAGACAAAAAAAAAAAAACAGAGACTATGGATAATAACAAATATACAAAAATAAATTAAAAGCAACCCACAAATAAAACATCATACAACAATTAAATAAATTGAAAAGAAAAAAAAACCATTTCAACGGAGGTAATTATGGATATGTGAAAGAAGAAAGAAAAAGCTGAAAACGTTATTGAAATAACAAGCTATATTGTATATCATTGATCATTTGATGGAGGATAAGGCTGTCATTTTTTAAAAAATATGTCATGACATTTAACAATTTAGCTAGTCATAGTATACCCCGCTGGCCAAAGAAAACTCAACTCACGTTGCTTTAACCTAATTATTCATAAAACTTTTAACCTAACTAATCATCAACCATTCTTATCTTACCAAGCAAAAAGCAAATATCACCAATAATGGATCAGATGCCTTTTGTTTTCACTTTCGCTTATTAATTTGTTATTTTCTTTTCTTATAAATGGACCAACAACCGTATCCACACGTACCAAAGCCAAGTCGGAAAAAATATCTTCATTTACTTAGAAGATTATAATTAATATAACATAACATTATTAATTAAAATAATAATAAATTTATTTATTTTTAACTATTAAAAGGTTTAGTTGCATTTCACTCTACAAATAAAGTTCATTTTTAATTCTCATCTAATCAATTCATATTACTTTTTATTTTTATATAATATAAAAATATATATTTTAATAAATATATATGCATTTTTATAAAAAATTAAAAATAAAATCGGTTTTATAAGTTATTAAAAACAATCCTATTCGACTTTCCTTTGTTTTGTTGTTTTCCCCCCCCCGACAAGTTTTGTCCTCACCGCAGTAAATTTATTATTTTTGGTAAAATATTTCAAATAATGACCCACAAAATTTTAAAAGGTAAATAGATATTTTTATTATTAAACTGTTGTACAGTTATAGTCAAATTTTAACCATTATTAAGTATTATCTTTATTAAATTTTTTCACAAATTAGTGAAAAAATCACATAAGCATCAATATTATTAAAAATATTCCATTTATTTTTAAAAAAATAATGAAAATTTTGTAACAAACGTGAAATTTAATAATAATTTCGTAATAATTTAAAATTTAATAGTATTTTCATAATTATCATTATAATTAAGAGATAAAAAAAAGATAAACTAACATGACCCATTTTATTAATTTTATTCTAATATGAATACTTAACTTATATTCTTTATTAATATGATTTCACTTTAGAATAAGAAATAATAAAAATCCATCAATTTTATTCTAATATGAATACTTTAACTTATATTCTTTATTAATATGATTTCACTTTAGAATAAGAAATAATAAAAATCCATCGTAATAACTTATTTCTCTAAAAAAAAAATCTTGACTCAGTTTTAAATGATATGATTAATGGTATTAAATTAATAATTTAATAAAATTTAATATTGATTTAATATTGATTTAATGAGTATAAAATAATAAAAAAATCTAAATCACTTAACTTAAGAATAGTTTACAAGTTCATCTAAAAATATCTCGGTCAAGATGTAATAACTATAATATCGTTATGAAAATGCAATTAAGTGTATTATATTTAAAAAATATTTATATTTATATTTATATTTCTATATAAAATTATAAATGTTTTATTTTAAAAAATGTAAACAAGTTATCTTATAAATTACTTAGTTTAATTCATTTAAAAATAAGTTAAATTTTACTTAAAATTTAGATGAATTAAATTGAAATATAATTTATAAAAAGTGAGCTAAATTTAAACAAATTTGTTTAATTTAACTCATTTAATACCTTTGATATGAAATGCTGTTTTTACTAAGAATAGGATCCAAATGATACTATAACTCTAATTATATGTCTTTTATGTCTGATAGGTTTAGTCAATTAAGTCCTTTAAAAAAATGTTAATTTTTTAAGAATAAGATTAAAGTTATCTAAAAAATAAAAGAAAATATCCTTTTCAAAAAATATCTCTAATTTTTTTAAAAATGTTAAATTTTAAAATGTAAAATTGAAGTTATCTTGAAGATAAAATAAAAAAATTCTCTGATTTTAAAAAAAATATTATTTTCTTTCTCTTATATCAATTTATCTCATTTTTTTATCTTAGTCTATATATCATCTTATTCTCTCTTTGTATTATATTTCTCTCTTATCTTATTTTATTTTATTTATGTATATTAAATTTATTTATATAAGTATTATAAATTTTGTTTTTATTTTTAAAATTATTTAAATTTACAAATTATTAAAGATAAAAATAATATTAGTGACTATGAGATATTGAAGTGGGAGAAATTATTTTTATCCTAGGATAAAAACCATGAATTTTTTTTTTGGTTTCTCATGTTATTTTTAGGAATATTATAAAAGGAATATCATTTTTAATAAAAAATTAATTTTACTTTTAAAAATATCAGTTTAAAAAACTTAGACTGGATTTACTATATCTAGAAATTATAGAACTAAATCTATCAAACTTAAAAGAATATAACTAAAATATCCTTATTAAAAAATTACATAACTATTATAACCCTAATCCCATTTTAACTATTATAAATTTTAAGAGTACCTTTTTATTTTGAAAAATTGTTAAATAATATCATAAAAAATCATAATAATAAAAATAATAAGTAATTATGCATTATAATTTTTCCTTTTATTTCATTTTTGATAGGCTGTGCATAATCAATTTTCCATTTATTTTTTTATAGTATGTGTGCATATAAATAATTCATCCTTTTCGTTATCTTACGACATAATTTTCCCATCTACCTAGAATCTAGAAAATGACAGTAACACTATAAACCAAAACCCAAAAAAATTAACACCACAAAATTTCTAATATCAAATAATTTTACATGTATTTTTATATTCATAAACTTTATACCATGTTATATACCATATTTTTTTAAAATTAAAAAATATTTAATTTTCTAATAATATTAAAAAGTGATAAAATTTAAATAATATGAGTAAAAGAATTAGGTATAAATTTATATTTTCCAATCATCCCTCACAAAGAACCCACGTATACATGATAGTACAAGTTCAATTAACTATGTAGGTGAACTAACAGACATGATATTACAAGTTTGAATATCACTCTGAATATTGATCTGAAATTTATTCTTTGTATATAAACACTTCGGCGAAAAATTATATGGTTAATAACCTAAGATTCTAGGATAAACTACGGGTTTTGACATCTAAGATACTATAAAATGAAATTGCAGATCGTTCTTGTTAGATTTTGACATCTTTTCTATGTAACGTGTAAGGTGTAGTGGCAAGGCAGGCTTGGGCCGACTCTTCTCTGATAATTTAAATTTAAGAACTATGGGTAGAAAGTAGTAAGTTAAAAACAATTACCATAAAAATCATTAAAAATACGTAAAGATAATATTATATTATGTGATTAAAGTATTATAATGTTAATAATAATTTACATGTTATTTATAAAAACTACTTGATAAAAATATAATAATAACACAAATTTAATGACTTGAAGAATTAGTCATAAAAAAAAATTTTAAAATAGAAACTAAGGATTCATTTGATAACTTATGATTTATTTTCGGTAAATTTTTTATTATGTTTGATAACAAACTCTAATTTTTACTTTTAACTTTTTCAATAAATCATTAAAAAATAAGATAATTTATAAATTTTTCAAATGATTTATGATTTATTTTCATTTTCACCCTAGATAATAAATCAAGTCCCACAAACATCATTTTCGTATATATGAATAAATAGTAGAAAACATGATTAGAAATACAAAAATTAATAATAATAACCAAATGATTTCTTAATTTCTCAGTTTAAAAAATTAAAATCATAAAGGGAAACCAAACAAATTTTACTTGAATTTTGACTTTTTTTTCATTGAAAATAAAAAATCAGCGAGTAAAAATGTTATCAAAAAAATCAAAAATCACAAAATCATAGTAATTCACTTATGGTGAAACAACTTGTATTTGACACACAGTAAGGGAAAAGTAAATGTTGATACCTCATGTTTTGGAATAAATATCTCCCTGGAAGATTGACAAGTATAGGCCAGAACTTGGAAGCCATAACTCACCTGCAAGATCTTAGAGCAGCAATTTCTCTGGGTGACAGCAACAATATGGCACCTTATGGTCCTATGGACATGTGCAAAGAAGAGCACCTAAATGGTGTCAAATTTGATTACCACTTCACCAGAGCATATGGTAATCAACTTCAAGTTTTGTTTGTCCTCTGTACTTTAACACCGACTCTCACGTTAGTATTGCATTTCGAAATAAGTCAAAATCTGCCATCCGAAAAGAATTATATTGTGTTAAAAACAATAAAAAAAAACCAATAAAAATCTTTGTAATAAAGGAGAGAGAATTTAATGAAAATCATCACAAAAAGAAATTATACATAAGCAAGTAAGCAACTTAAAACATGTAATTGTCAGTTATCCACGTGTCTTTGTTATTTATAAAAAAGTTATTCTTCATCTAATAGGAACTGATGTTAATTAATTATAAGTAAAAAACAATTCTTATTGTTTTAGTTAATAATGGTGTATAATGTGGTTGTATCATAATTTGTGACATAAAGAAATACTCTCATTCATATCCCTAATTTTTTTTAAAATAATAAAAATAATACCATTAAAACTTATAAATATAAAAATATCACTTTTTTTTATCTAATCATATATTTTTATTAATAAAAAACATTTATCATATTATTTTATATTAAACTAATTTAATTTAAAATATTATAGATTCATATAATATTAAATAATGTTAAATTATAATAGTTCAATTTTATTGGGGTGTTAATTTACAAAAGCTTGTATATTTCTTTGGTTCGATGTTCAGAAAATCAGAAGTAACTGAATCTAGCTCTGTATGAAATTAATGAGAATTGCTTAAGTCTAAACTGAATTTAGCAGTGAGTTTTAATAATACAGTAACAGAATCACATTCACATTCAGCTCCTATATCTTCACAGCTGCAAACAAAAGAATTACATACTTTATGGGAACATAGGAGGAGGGATCGAGAAGATTAGCTGACAGGACCATGAAAGATATAACCAAGCGCAGCGTACAAAGCAGGTTCATTGCAATAAAATAATAGTCAGTTACACAAGACATTGATAACAGAAACCTAGGATCTTGGATTGGCTCAACTAAATAAAGAGTAAGGCAAGTGTATCATATTCGATCTTCAAAAGAATTCAATAAGCCCTAACACATCCCACTATCCGAAAACCATGAAACATCCCGTACCTTAACAATAACACCACAATTGCCGATGATCTAATTGATTTCACGATCTTCGACGTGATAAACCACCTCATGTCTTTGTCACTCACACGTTTGATCTCCCATTTTTCAACCTTTAGGTATGCTCAACAAAGGATTTTGCAGGTTATGAGAATTAGTGTGAACTATGATGGGATTCAGTAGGTTTGGTTATGTGTGACAGTGGTTTAACCCAACTCAGCAATACCCATAACAAAAGATTTGGTTCCCCATCAACAATCCATTGAGAAAGTTCAGGCAATTAGCAACCGAACAGCAGAGAAATGCAAATGCATCAGCAGTTCAACAAAGCCACGACTTTCTCACTAGTGTTTCAGCAATGGCTACCGAACACCCAACTTGTGAATCACATACAAATGCAGCCACAGTAATGGCTGGCAGCTTAAAGATTTAAATGTCACTCCTCTACACCTAAAATCATAGATGTAGGAAAATCTTTAAATATAATAGATAAGGAAAGAACATACCTCAAAGCTCAAAATGGCATATCCATTTCTCGACTGGGACTAGGACAGAGAAAATTAGGTCTGCCGAACAGAGAGTGACAATTGTTTATCTGTGAAAGGGTTGGGTGTGTACAAAAATGGAGGCAATGAAAGAAAATGGTTCACAAGCCAGCAATGTGGTGGCATCGTTGAAGAATTGTCATGAATATCGGGTGTACTAGAAAATAACATCCTTTACCGTTGAAAAAAGATGAATGTTTATTAAAAAAAATTAGTAAAACCTTGTCTTATATTGACCTTTTACACTTATTAAAAAATGTATAAATAGTAAAGAGTTATTATTAGAATTTGGTCCAATGGGTACCCATTTTTGTAGAAGTGAAGAAGATCTGGATAAATGTGATACTATATGCGTGTGCATCGTCGACCGTACCGAGCTTGAGTACGAGTCAGTGAGTTGACATTCTTTAACTCATAAGATAACCGTTAAATGACTCTTACTCGTCTTTACTCAGAAAGTCTTAACTCAAAAAATAATCGTTACTTGTCTTTACTCATAAATGACTGTTACTCTTCATTACTCAGAATGATTGTTACGCTCTCCATCCCCATACATTATCGTTATTATCATAATGGCTACATGGTTTCTAAAACCTATAAATAGAGTCACAACTCTCAATTTCGACACAACATCTGCAAACTCCTCTCACTAAGAAAAATATTCTCTCAACAATTCTAAATTATTTTTTCAGTTTTTCGAGCAATATATTTTTTCAGGTGTAGCATTCCGATCTTCATCAGTGTAGTAAAGTTTCAAGACAGAAAAAGATTTTGGGCTGTTTTATTTTGGGGACGACGGGGATGTGTTTACTTACACAAATTTGGGCAGAACTGCGAAACGTCTTAGAGAGAACGACCTAGTTCGCGACTCAACCCAAACAGTTCATTTCAAATTATCGGTAATATTGTTACAATCCTGTTTTGACTTACTTGTAACAACATTTACGTATTTAATTTATTGAAGTTGTTTTCTTGTAATTCTAGTTAGAAATCAGGAGGTTTGTAAGAATGTATTCAGAATTGGCAGAAATAGATTCTTACTCGTTTGGCATTCTGAAACAAAAGTCCTCAGTGCGTGTCTTACTCTTATAAATGTCCAAGATGCGGATTTACATAAGTGGTGATTTGCTAATGTGGCAAAAGGACAATCACAGGCCGTGTGTTAGTAAAGGTATGCTGGTACAAATAAGTTTGATAGGTATGATCTGTGAAGAATCCTTGAAGGTAAAAGGATCTAATCACTTTTAGCTCTCAATTCTTTCAAAAGTAGCACTAGATGTATAAAGTTTACAAGGCATCCTGATGTCCTGAAAAGAAATCACGCGTGTTTGAACATTTTCATACTAAGCCAATGGAAGTACACAGCAACCACAATGACAGGGAGAGTGAAGGGCACCAAGAAGCAATAATACCTATTGAACATTAACCCAAGTTAGATAAACCAGAGCTTCAGGCAACAATTTCCAGCTAAAGTTGAAATGAAACTCCATAAATTGATGAGTTGAAAAGAAAATTATACGTGCAAGGCAAACATCTGAAAAACCATTAATTCGGCAATCAAATTGAAAAGAAATGTAAAAAGTTGAATGCTTAAGTCATAAATTTGTACTCATTTTTATACCCAACCTTTTTATGTTGGCAACGTTTTAGTATTATCTAACAAAATGAATTACTTGTCAAATTTACAATATACTTCTGACACATGACACAACATACTTGTGTAGGTATAAAAGTGGGTATAAATTATGTATTGGTATTTCTCATGTAAAATTAGTATATGAATTTCTAACATAACAAACATATATCTTTCTTTAACCTCTAGAATGATCTAAATTCTTTGATCTAAAAAAATAATCTAAATTCTCAACTGGATTTCGTAAAACTCAGCTTATTAGATTCATAATAGAATCACCTTGATCGTACTATACACAGATCAAACTGAACAGTGTGCAATGTCCAATACTGCATGTTATTAAACTTTGAAGCCACTGAGAAGTTGTATTTCCCTTTTCAACCTCAACGTAAAACAAGGGACTAACCACATTGCTTGGAATTAGTCACAACTTCAATCATAACGCTCCCATTAATGCAACAATTTGCATTGCCCACATCCCAAAATCCATGAAAAACATAGCACAATGAAGAAGGAAAGGAAATATAACCAATTAATCAAATAAAAGCCACATAAACAGCGATGTTAAAAATAATTTTTGCTCCGAAGAAAAAAGAAAATGGCAAAGTAAAATCAAAGCGAATGATATTGATTACTACTTACCAGTCGTTTTGTATGACGGAGATAAAAGAGATGTCAGAGGTAGGAAGAATCTTGGATATTATGGCCGCATAGAGGAATCCCAGAAAGAAAACAGTGCCAATGGTTATGAATATCCATCCCACAAATTGATTCTGCGACATTTTCTTCTGAGCTAGGAACCAATTCTCAGTAAACGTAGCTCTCCGATGGATTAATTGGAAATTTTATACCCTTTTCCTTTGGAGAAAAAATAAAACGAAACTCTCATTACCATTGGCCCAATAATATCACATTGATGGAAATTTTATACGATAATAATTACGTTAATTTGTCATTAATAATGAATAACAATGATGGTTTTATAGTAATTTTTGTCCTTAACCTCATAAATTTATATGAAATATTTATTTTATAATAGTATTTATATAATAAAACTAATTAAATGTTTTTATGAAGTAAAAATGTACTTACAATATTTTTACTTATGTTTAAAATAATAAAATTAATTTTAAAAATATTATTGTTTAAATAAAATCAAATGAAAAAATCGAAAATTCGGTAAGGTAAACATTGGCCCAGCCAAATCTAATAACTCGGCCTAAAATTTGAATATTTTTATTAAAAAAAAAAAGTCGGTTCATGTCAGATATTTTAAATTAATTACTGCTCAAAGAGTAGTTTTCATGCTTCACTAATGCATCTATACGTGAGTTAAAACCTTAGGTAATGTTGCTATAAATTAATCCACGTAATTGGGAGCATAAAGAAGTTTTAGGAAGTATACGATGATTATTGAATAAATATTCAAGAATATAAATATTTAATAAATAATATCTTAATTATTTGATAAATAAATAATTATAAAAAAATAACTCTCATATTAAGATAAATTTATTATTACCTACAAAAATCATCAACATATAATATATTATCTAATATTATAATTAACCGAAATAAGGGACATGTTTATTCTAATAATAAAATTATAGTTAATATTTAGAATAATTATATTGGATTTTATTTATTCTTAATTTTATATTTTTTAATTTACTTAGAATATATATTAAATAATTAAAAAAAATTAAAATTAATGTTAATATTTTTAATAATATAATAGAGTAAAAATAATATTAACATTTAATGTTTTAAATTAAATATATTTTTGAATAAATATTAAAAAATAAAAAGAATGATTAAACTGTGAGAAAATTATTATTTACTCATAATCAACTCTTATTATCCAAATGTACCAAAAACATATGCAAGATGGTTATAGTTATTAATATAATAGTTTTTACTCGTCCCCACACCTATTATTTCTCTTATATATATTCACTCTATATACTTTACACAAAACAT
Source organism: Hippophae tibetana (assembly GCA_037013495.1). NCBI lineage: Eukaryota > Viridiplantae > Streptophyta > Magnoliopsida > Rosales > Elaeagnaceae > Hippophae > Hippophae tibetana. Next base: position 22,627,865 of record CM072802.1, on the reverse strand, counting down.
CCTGACAAGAGACACATACTACAATACATAATTTTTCCTTAAATATATCTTCATATCTCTAGGTCAACAAGAAAGACACTAATCTCATCCTTTTTTGCTGACCATCTAGACTTATTTCAACATTAGAAGGCCAAAGACCGTCATACCTCATCGGGCTATGATACTCTAATGACATATTCTCTATTTTCAAGCTCATGGAAAGGAGTGGTGTAATTAATAACTAATGTTAACAAATGATTGTGCTATATTAGTTGAATAAAAATTAGAGATAAAAAAGATTTTGTAGTTGATGCAAACCTCGTGGAACAAGTCTTGAAACTCATAGACAACTCCTATTTAAAAACCATAAGAATGCATCTAGAAACCCAACAATAATATATGGTGAATCAATCTAAGAAAGCTAAATTTCATATTGTAATAAGAGACCTTGTCCATTGGCTATAAAAGAGTCAAAAATCAAAGGTATCATCTTGGGATAAGAAGCGATACAAGGCATCCCAAACCTTTATAAGCTATTGAATCTTGACCTAATGGATATAGAGGAGCCATGAATCAAAGGTATAATGAATGCCATAAGGTTTTACTTTTGATAAATTTAGCTGGTTAAGAATCAAGAAGACGTAAAAGCTCTCAATTTTTATTAAAAATCAAAATTGATTTACAAGTGTTTTGCTTTGTAATTATTTATATGCTAGAGACGAAACAAACAAACTAATACAATAATTATAAAATCATAAGTGATACACTCAAAAATAAAATAACAAAATAATTTCTATGATAGTTAAATTTTAAAATAATATTTATTTTCTAAAAATAAAGACATAAAACTAATAAAATTCTGCCCAAGTAATACTCTTTAAAGAGGAGTCCATTTGCACATAATTAGTGCATATTTTTAGGTACATATTATAAGGCTTTTTTGGCCTAGTAAACGTGTGAATTGAAAATATTTTATTTCTATAATACTTGTAGTCTATTAAGTAGGATTTTTAAATTATTTTGAATCGTCTTAATTAGATATTAGATGAAAAAGATACGATATTAATAATGATAGCTTTTCACGATAACTTTCAAAATTCAAGATTCCTGCAAATTACTTACATGTTATTCCAACCCAAACACTCAATCATAGGCCATGGTTTGATCAAATATTGAACATTTTTTACCTCATTTTTGGTGACATTTGAATGTTTATTGAACGATATCACTTGTGTTTTCTCATATTCTAAATTAGACAATCATTAAAAAAAATATATCCTAAAAGTATTGAGAAAATTTCTCCATAAAAAGATGTTGATATTCTACAGGGTTTTTATGAGCTTGATGTCACGTCCCGCTCCGAATGTCCCGAAAAATCCAAAGGAAATGGTGGTTGCCTAAGGGATCTAGACTATCCTACAAGGAAAGTTCTAGAGTTTCCTAGTGATGTCTAGAAAGAGCTAGAGTTGGATGGACTCAACTCAAGCTAGAAGACCCTAGAATGTTCTAGAGCACGCTGGATAGTGCTAGAATAGGCTGGAATGTTCTAGAACGTGCCGGATGGTTCGGGAAGGATGTAGAAGCTGCTGGAAGCTTGCGGAACATCCCGGAAGGCGCATGAAGGAACTAGACAAACCTAGAAGATTCTAGAGTTGGCTAGAAGGTCCTAGACCCTTGTGGCATATTGTACATAGTTCTAGAATTCTCTTGTACATTCTAGACTAGGAATACTCTAGAAAGTTGTGGCATACTCTTAAGCTTAGAAGCCACACTATAAATAGACCACTTGGTCTTCATTTACATCTTGGGAAATCCTTGGGAAATTGTAAGATAATCTCTCTCTAGAGCAATACAAAGCATTCTTTGCAAACTCTCTCTATTCTCTTTGGAGTTTCATTCGGTTTCAAAGGCAGGCTTAGTGCAACGGACGGTGCTAAGTGCCGCACGATCGCAACTTGAAAAATAAGGTCGTGACAGTTGGTATCAGAGCAGGTTAAAGTATCTCTATCTTTGGCAAAAATGAAGAACACCGCCCCAGCTACACCAAACATAGACGTTCCACCAATGGAACGTGGCCGTGAGGAAGCTCGGAAAGTCCCAAAGGAATCTCGAGCCAAGTCGAAAGACATGCTTCCTAGCTTGGAAGCACGTGTGGGAAGTGCGCAGGACAGCTTAGGGGAGCTGTTCGACAGGGTGGACAACTTGGAGGAACGTTGCAATGGCTTGGAGGCCGAGGATGTGGAGATCCATGCAGCGGTGAAGATGTCCCTTAATGAGCTAGATGGTGGCTTAAGGCAAGAGATTGATGGGTTAAAGGCGGAAGTTGCCAAGGTAAGGGATCTTGTCCAAAGAGAACTTACTAATGTATTGGATAGAATGGAGGATATGAATGGTGATCTAGCTCTATGTAAGCGGGCTATGGCCGCGGGAACTAGTGCAACCACCGTCATTGAGGCTAAGAGGGTGGATATTCCCAAGCCTAAGACCTTCAATGGTGTTAGGAACGCTAGGGAAGTTGAGAACTTCCTATGGGGGCTAGAACAATACTTTGAGGCGACTGGCATAACGAACCATGCCAGCAAGATCCGAACTGCAGCCATGTATTTGTCCGACACTGCGATGTTGTGGTGGAGACGGAGATATGGAGATGTGCAACGAGGGGTTTGCACAATTGATACCTTTGAAGACTTCAGAAAGGAGTTCAAAATGCAGTTCTTCCCCGTAAATGCTGAAGAGGAGGCAAGAGGCCGTTTGCGACGATTGAAGCAAACGGGTAGCATAAGGGATTATGTGAAGGAGTTCACAACCTTGCTGCTAGAAGTCCCCGACACATCGGACAAGGATGCCCTATTCTTGTTCATGGATGGTCTCCAATCATGGGCTAATTTGGAGCTCAAGCGACGTGGTGTCCAAGACTTATCTTCGGCCATCGCAACTGCAGAAAGCTTTATTGATTACTCCACAAACAAGGAGGGCTCAAAAGCCTCAGATAAAAAGTTTAGTGGAGGAAAGATTGGTGGAGGCCATGCCAAGAGTCAGGGTTCAAAAAATCCTAAGGACGGCTCCTCATTCAAGCCTCGGGACAAAGGGAAGGAGAAGGAGGATCGGAATGCCTCGAAGCCCCGAGTGACGTGCTTCATATGCGACGGACCGCATTGGGCACGAGAATGTCCGAAGAGGAAGGCCTTGAGTGCCTTAGTTGCCTCCACACATGACCAAGATGGAGGTGAGTCGGACGATGGTGCAAAGATGGGTTCTTTGCGCCTACTTGGTGCATTGCAGAGCGCCCCAAAGACCCCAAAGGGCTTGATGTATGTAGATGCAGCCATCAACGGGAAGGTCGCCAAGGCTTTGGTCGACACCGGTGCATCTCACAACTTTGTTTCAGTGGAGGAAGCAAAGCGACTTGGCCTAAAGGTTGTTAATGGAGGGGGATCTCTCAAAGCAGTTAACTCAGCAGCACTGCCATTACATGGAGTCGCTCGAGGAGTTAAGGTCAGTCTCGGTGCATGGACTGGCCAAGTGGACTTATCAGTGGCGCCCATGGATGACTTCTCTGTTGTATTCGGCATGGAGTTTTTGGACCAGGTAAGAGCTTTCTTGGTGCCCTGCTCAAACTCTATGTGCATCATGGATGGTGCGAAGGCGTGTGTGGTACCGACGGAAAGGACCACTAAACCTACTACCCAAGCTCTCTCGGCACTTCAATTCAAGAAAGGATTGAAGAGGGATGAAGAGAGTTATTTGGCCATCCTAAAGGAATACGATGATGAAGAAGCGTCACCAAAGCCAAACTTGCCAACGGAAGTGCAAGTTGTCCTAGATAAGTTCCAAGATGTGATGCCGGAGGCATTACCCAAACGGTTACCTCCAAGGAGGGAGGTAGACCATGAAATAGAGTTAGAACCTGGCACTAGGCCACCAGCAATGAGCCCTTATCGAATGGCGAACTCAGAGTTGGCAGAACTGCGGAAGCAACTCGATGAATTGCTGGATGCTGGCTTCATAAGGCCGTCAAAAGCCCCATTTGGTGCCCCGGTGCTCTTTCAAAAGAAGAAGGATGGCTCGCTGCGGATGTGCATTGACTATAGGGCTCTAAATAAGATCACAGTCAAGAACAAGTATCCTATCCCACTTATTGCTGATTTGTTCGATCAATTGGGGAATGCTAGATACTTCACAAAATTGGACTTGCGATCGGGATACTACCAGGTACGCATAGTCAAGGGAGATGAGCCCAAGACCACATGTGTAACCAGGTATGGTGCCTATGAGTTCCTTGTCATGCCATTTGGTCTCACAAATGCACCAGCCACCTTCTGCACTTTGATGAACAAGATTTTCCATCCCTACCTCGATCGGTTCGTGGTAGTATATCTTGATGATATCGTGATATATAGCCAGACTTTGGAAGAACATCTAGAGCATTTGAAGAAGGTGTTCGAGGTCCTGAGGGAAAATGAGCTATATGTCAAGAAGGAGAAATGTTCCTTTGCCCAAGATGAGGTGATGTTCTTAGGGCATAAGATAAAGGATGGGAAACTGATGATGGATGGAGCTAAGGTGAAAGCCATCCAAGAATGGGAACCTCCTGCCGAGGTTCCCGAGTTAAGATCTTTCCTCGGACTTGTGAACTACTACCGAAGGTTCATCAAGTCCTACTCAGCGAGAGCAGCCCCATTAACCGATCTGCTTAAGAAAAACAAGTCTTGGGAATGGACAAGCGAATGCCAAACCTCATTTGAAGACTTGAAGAAGGTCATTAGTGAAGAACCGGTACTTTGTCTTCCAGACCCCTCCAAGACATACGAGCTGCACACAGATGCCTCAGACTTTGCCATTGGTGGAGTTTTGATGCAAGAAGGGCGTCCGATAGCCTATGAGAGCCGAAAACTCAATGACACTGAACGCCGCTACACTGTGCAAGAAAAGGAGATGACAGCTATTATTCATTGCCTAAGGGTGTGGCGACACTACTTGTTGGGTTCTCATTTTGTTATCATGACGGACAATGTAGCCACAAGCTACTTCCAGACTCAAAAGAAGTTGAGTCCCAAGCAAGCTCGATGGCAAGACTTCTTGGCGGAATTTGATTATAGGCTGGAGTACAAACCCGGTAAGGCTAATGTGGTGGCTGATGCGTTGAGCCGGAAGGCGGAATTAGCAGCCTTGAGTAGGCCAAACAGTCCTCTATTGGAAAGGATCAAAGAAGGGTTGGAGCATGATGCCCTTGCTCAAAACCTCCTTGCCCTCATCAAGGAAGGAAAAACGAGACGATTTTGGCTGAGTGACGGACTACTCTATGCCAAGCAGAATCGAATCTTTGTGCCAAAATGGGGGAGCTTAAGGAAAGAGCTTATTAAGGAGTGCCATGATTCGTTATGGGCTGGACACCCAGGAATGAGGCGCACCCTTGCTTTGATCAAGTCTATCTACTATTGGCCTCAACTTCGGGATGATGTCGAAGCATATGTAAGAACTTGTCTTGTGTGCCAACAGGACAAGATAGAGCAGCATGCACCCGGAGGTTTGCTAGAGCCGCTGCCTATTCCAGAGAGACCTTGGGAAAGTGTCTCTATGGATTTCATCACTTGTCTGCCAAAATCAGAGGGCTTTGGCAGCATTATTGTCGTGATCGACCACTTCAGCAAATACGCAACATTCATACCTGCCTCAACGGACTGCACGGCAGATGAAACGGCACGTTTGTTCCTCAAAAATGTTGTGAAGCATTGGGGAATTCCTTCCAATATCGTGAGTGACCGAGACCCACGATTCACGGGGAAATTTTGGACGGAACTATTCAAGCTATTGGGATCAGACTTGAATTTCTCCACAAGCTTTCACCCACAAAGTGACGGACAAACGGAGCGTGCCAACGCGTTGCTGGAGTTATATCTCAGGCACTTTGTGAGTGCTAATCAGCGGGATTGGGCGAAGCTGTTGGATGTAGCCCAATTCTCTTACAACTTACAACGGAGCGAGTCTACCGCTAAAAGTCCCTTCGAGATCGTCATGGGGCAGCAACCCATGACTCCCCATGCCTTGGCTACGAGTTATGAAGGGAAGAGCCCTGCTGCCTTTAAATTTGCCAAGGCATGGCATGAACAAGCTGAGTTGGCCCGAGCCTATTTGAATAAGGCATCTAAGAAGATGAAGAAGTGGGCTGACAAGAAACGGAGGTTGGTGGAATTTCAAGAAGGCGATTTGGTCCTTGTCAAATTGTTGCCCCAACAATTCAAGTCCTTACGAAAGGTTCATAAGGGGTTGGTGCGGAAATATGAGGGACCATTTCCAGTCCTCAAGAAAGTTGGTAAGGTGTCGTACAAGCTGCAACTACCTCCAAAGCTCAAAATTTATCCGGTCTTCCATGTAAGCATGCTAAAACCTTATCATGGAGACAAGGAAGACATGAGTCGAGGTGAATCCAAAAGGGCGCCTACCGCAGTGGTAACCTCCTTTGACAAGGAAGTGGACTCAATCTTGGCGGATCGCGTGATCCGGCGTAGAGGTGTACCAAGTTATCAGGAATACTTGGTCAAATGGAAGGACGCTCCGGATGTAGAAGCAAGCTGGGAACCTGAGGACTCTTTGTGGCAATTCAAAGATGACATAGAAAGGTTCAAGCTTGAAGGCGCGACGAGGGCGTCGCGAACTTGAGTGGGGGAGGGTGTCACGTCCCGCTCCGAATGTCCCGAAAAATCCAAAGGAAATGGTGGTTGCCTAAGGGATCTAGACTATCCTACAAGGAAAGTTCTAGAGTTGCCTAGTGATGTCTAGAAAGAGCTAGAGTTGGATGGACTCAACTCAAGCTAGAAGACCCTAGAATGTTCTAGAGCACGCTGGATAGTGCTAGAATAGGCTGGAATGTTCTAGAACGTGCCGGATGGTTCGGGAAGGATGTAGAAGCTGCTGGAAGCTTGCGGAACATCCCGGAAGGCGCATGAAGGAACTAGACAAACCTAGAAGATTCTAGAGTTGGCTAGAAGGTCCTAGACCCTTGTGGCATATTGTACATAGTTCTAGAATTCTCTTGTACATTCTAGACTAGGAATACTCTAGAAAGTTGTGGCATACTCTTAAGCTTAGAAGCCACACTATAAATAGACCACTTGGTCTTCATTTACATCTTGGGAAATCCTTGGGAAATTGTAAGATAATCTCTCTCTAGAGCAATACAAAGCATTCTTTGCAAACTCTCTCTATTCTCTTTGGAGTTTCATTCGGTTTCAAAGGCAGGCTTAGTGCAACGGACGGTGCTAAGTGCCGCACGATCGCAACTTGAAAAATAAGGTCGTGACATTGAGCTCTTATCCTTCCAAAGATATCCTTGAGCTTATATAAGAGATGGAATGAAATTTGAGTCCTTACCACTAGAAGAGTCGGCTTGCATAAAGTGAATGCTCAAATGGCCCCCGTGAGCAAAATTGGAAAAGTCACATCGTTGAAAAAGTCTTGAACCATCACCGATCTCAACCAGATCTCAACCCTCGCTGCACAAACTCAAGCAATTGGACCAAGGGTGTATGAACCATGGCCAAACGAACCATGATTGGATATACTATGTCCGAATGGACTATGGTGGAATGGATCTATACTAGCCCTTCACTCGACCATCACATCGCATGACTTGTCTTGATCTGTGCATGCTTATCCCCACTCTGGCCAAGTTTTACCTCTTTCATCACTCATTTCTTCCTTCATTATTGTCTATTATGGGGTATAAGATGTTTAGAAGGTGGGAAAATAAAATCATACATTTTCTATAAGATGCTAAGAAAGTAAATAAATGGAAAAGATTAGAAGAAAGAGAACTTACCAAGTCTCAAAACTAAACTCTTTTAGTCTTTTGTCTCTCTCTTCAAACATGAACTTTCAAAGTATAAAAGTGAAGAAGTGGAGATTTGAGGCTTATTTTATGTAGAGAATCAAAATCAATCCCATCCATATATCCAAGAACCCATCTAATGGTTCTAAGTCCAAGCTCAAATATTTGGATTTCCACTTTCCTTCCAAAATGGGAAAGAGTTTAGTCTTTAGGGACCAATTTTAACTTTTACATAACTCCTCGGAATTTGAAAGAAACATCATCAACAAGATATCACCGTGTATGTTTTGAATCCTTCAATTAGGCAAGTCATTATCACACAAAGTAGTAGGCTTGATATTACTTGTGTGTCTCAAAGGTCCTTAACTGATAAGATAGACATTCTAATCCATATATCTAGGCCTAGAAAGCCTAAAGGTTGATATTGGGTGCAAATTAACCCACATAATGTGACATAATACGAGGCCAACCCAATAAATTTTGAGTCAAGATATGAGCATCATTATGAGTTAAATACCTAACAGGATAAATAATCAATAAATAATCTCATAATTATCAAACAAAAAGGTAATTACAAAGAGATAACTGAAATATTAAGATAAGTTTATCACTATATGCAAGAATAATCAATATATAATGTCTTCTCTTATATATATTCACTTTGTACACTTCACACAAAATAACTTGATAAGAGACGAATACTACAATACATATTCTTTTTAAATCTTTCTTCACATCTCTAGATCATATAGACAGACACTAGTCTTCTTTTTCTTTTTCGCTAACTACCAAGATTTATTCAAGCATCAAAGGATCAAAAGCTACCACAATACGTGATAGTCCAAGGTTCTAACATTGTGTTATATATTCTTAAGTCTACATGAAAGAGAAGTACAATAAATTATTAATGTTGACAAAAATCGATATTAATAAGTATACAAATATGTTATTAATCAATTTTCATATATATATATATATATATATAATTTAATGACTCGACTCTTATTATTATTAAAATGTTTGGCTATATATTTAAATCATTTGATCTTTAAATTATTGTAAAAAAATTATATCCTTAGAATTTTCAACCATAAAAATTGTATTCTTTTTTATGTTAAGTTCATAGATTTTTAATATTAGAAAAAAATATAGCATATCATTTTATTTTTAATATTATTAAAATATTGTTTTTATTATTATAAATTTTAATATTTATTTTTATAATTTCTCTAAATTATTTGCTAGAATATGTCAAAAAAATTCATATATAATTATGTTTTATTGGATTCGATTTGGGCTATTAACATCGGTGAACGAAATTTACATTCATATGACATGAAACATGTATGTGTGGAGTTGGTTTAGTGATTTTTAATATTTTATAAGATCCTATATTAATATTTTGTTAGAAATTAAAATTTTAATAGCCTTGATCTCAAAAATCTATCTTTATATCTATTTATTCATCATTTTTAGAACAAAAATAATTTATAAAGTAAAACCTATAACAAAGAAGGAATCTTATTACCATATATATATTTGTTATTTAAAAATATTCAATTTTTTAAAAATTAAAATCATCTATAAAGATTTAAAATATACGCTAGATCTCAAATTAATTGAATGAAGTAATAAAATAACAAAGATTATAAAAATATTTATAAATTAAAATGGGAATTGTTTTTAAGCAAAAACAAACATGTTTAAAACATACTTATTTATATTCTCTTGGAAAAAGAAAATATAAAATTATTGAATGTATATATATATGATTAAATTTATAATTAAAATTTGGTATAAATTTATAATATAATAATATTAAAATTTATTTATAATAAAATAATTATGTTCTATTTTTATTAATTTTATAAAATAAATTTTTTTAATCGTTTTGACTAGAGTAAATTTTAAAATTTCAAAACATATAATAGACCAATCAACGTAAAGAAAAAGGTTTACTTGTGGATTTGACTACGTGAGCGAATTTTGGAAAAGTGTGCACACTCTAAATCTAAAGCACAAGATTTTATGCTGGCAAGAAAAATATTATTTTACAATATTCTAAAATATGTAAAAATTACTTCATATCATATTAATATAATATTAGTATATATAATAAGAAGAATAAAATTTGATTTATTTGTAGAATAAAACTCTTTTTTATTTTCATTTATAATAAAAATATTTTTTTATATATTTAAAAATATGATAAATATAATTTTTATAACGAAAAATATTTTTTAAAATTTAAAACAAAAAAAATTAATTATAATAATATTGAATGGAGTCTAATATTTAAAAATAAATAGATTAAAATAAAATAATATATTAAAAATAATATATAAAAAATAATAATAATAAAAATATATAAAATATATTATTTTTATGATTACTTTTTTTTTAAATAAATTATAAAAAATAACTAGATTATATAACAATTAAAAGTGAAAAAATAGCTAACCCAAACCCTAAAGTGCACAGCACTTAGCAGGGAGCACAACCCTTAGCAGCCTATGATCAATATTCCCTTATAGGATTGTTAAATTTTTTTTTTTTTTTGGAAAAATTTGGTAAGAATTATCTAATAAAGATAGAAACATTAAAATAAAAAATATAGATAATATTTTATAATATAAGCTAAAATAAAAAGTGATTGTATTTTTTACTCATTCTTTAAAACTATATACTATTTTAATAAATATATAAAATTTTTATATATTTAGTTACATTAATAATTTTTATTTTTTAAATATTATCTAAATTATTTATTTAAATTTGAAAATTTTATAATATATTCCTATTAATTTAAAATAATTTATGTTGTCTAAAATAAAAAAAATTATGTATTATTATTATATGTATATTGTTTTTCTCCCTTTCAAAAAAAATATTTATTTTTAATATTTATTAGTTAGATTTTTTTTCATTATAAATATTTTTTTACCTCATTTATTTTTTTTATTTTTTTTATAATAATAAAAAATAATAATATTTAAAATATTACTTAAATTCTATTTTCTTATTTAAAGGAAACGAGTACTCTCATGTCGTTGACAATCAATAAGAATAATTTTAAAAAAATACTGTATAAATCACTTATAATAAACTAAAATGGTTATTTAGTTATTTATAAAATATGTAATTTTGATTATTCGTTTTTATAAAAAATATCAAATAAGAAAAAAATTAATATTTTAAATTAATTAATTTTATTTTATTGATAAATAATGAAAATATAAAAATTACTTTTTACTATAATATTTTCTTATAAAAATTATTAAAATATTGAATAAATAGTTAAATTTTTATCATAAAATTATTAAAATATTAAATAAAGAGTAATTTTTTAATATATTTTATAAATAGTAAGAAATTAAATAATATATTTAAAATATAAATAAATAATTAATATAATTTTTTTAATATAAAGAATCTTTACAATTCTTCGTTGTAGAATTTATATAATATGACGGTAAAATTTATTTATTTATATTTAAATTATAGCAATTATCATTTGTTAAAAAAAAAAAATGATTGAAAAATAAGTCGGACCCTCCCGAAACCTAAAAACCCAAAGTGCAAAACCCCTTTAGAGGATCTTCTGTTTGCAGGGAGAAAATAAGTCACATATTGTGAGAGAAAGACTAAGGTATGGCCAGCGCAGACGTAGAAGCAGTGGACTTCGAGCCTGAGGACGACGACCTCATGGACGAGGACGGTACCGCAGCCGCCGACGCCTCGGCCTCACCTCGAGCCTCCATTCCGAAGCTCAAATCCGCCATCACCGGCGGCGGTGTCTCTTCGTCGGGCCCTCCTAAGAAGATCAAGGGCCGTGGCTTCCGTGAAGAACCTAATTCTGAGCGCAGCAGAAGCCTTGCAGGATCTTATTTTGACTCCCTTAAGCCCTCCGACGGTCTCGAGCCCCAGCGATGTAAGTTTAGCGTTGTTGGTGGGATGCTAGTTGCTGTTTTTTTCTTTTTATTTCTTTGTGGGGTTGGGATTCTAGAGTTTCTGGAATTTAGTGATAAAAGTTTTAGGTATAGCGATTTTGAGTGCAAGATAAACGATTTCTTATTGCTTGATGCGATAGAATGCTTGCAGCTGTATGTGAATTGGTCTCTGATATCTTGCATTTTGGTCTTCTGTTTTCTAATGGTTTAATCGTGAAGTCGTGAAATTCTTTGTTCTTATGAGAACATTGCGCAGCCATTGAAGGATGGATTATTCTAGTAACTGGAGTTCACGAGGAGGCACAAGAGGATGATCTTCAAAATGCGTTGGGTGAATTTGGGGAAATCAAAAATTTGCATTTGAATCTTGATCGTCGCACTGGGTTTGTTAAGGTATGTTCTTGATTGCCAGGAGTGCTATTTGTAGCATGAATAAGTATAGGTAATTTTGGAATACCTCTATTCTTGTTTTAGTACATCAAATACCCTATTTAGATTATTGGTACATATTTTGGTCAATTTTAACCATAACTAGTACTTCTGAGTTACCCAAATTATTTGAGATTATTGTTGAATTTGATCACAATGTATACCAATAACCTAAATAAGATTATTTGATGTATCTCAGTTGAGAATAAAGGTTAAAATATGCAACAAAACAAGGATATGGGTACTCTAAAGGTACTAACCCTATGAATTCATTATTTGTTTATTTTATTTATTTCTTTTATGTATTGTTGGTTCAACCTCATGATGGAAATGTGGGAATTGGATTCTCTACTTATTCGTGTTTTTACTTGTTAAATAAATCTAAGTCATACATTTTTAATTTAATAGTGAATTTTTTTATTTATTAATAGTTTCAAATCACTACATGCCTTGGATGTAAAATGTACATTTGAGATTAAAAAAAAAGTCCAAATAAGTAGAGAAAAAACAAGTAAATGATACTAGTGGTTTTTTTTTAAGAAAGTGTTACTTTTTTGAATGGTATAAACATTTTCTTAAGCATAATAAGTCGATGAGTTCAGTTGATGAGCTCGAGTTGTTCACTACTAGAACAAGAGGAGTATTGAGAGTTAAGAATTAAAAATTCTTATGCTCTTGTACTCCAAAGGGGGGAGGTGGAGTACAAGAGTATTGAGAGTTAAGAAGTAAAAATTCTTATGCTCTTGTAATCATTCTGGAGTGTTACATCCATTAATGGGAGTTTGAAATGATTTATACTTGTGTCTTCATGTTCTTGGTGATACTACTCTCTTATAAACATTTTCTTTGGTAACTAGTAAGTTAATTTGCAATGTTCTTTTATGCTAGGGTTATGCACTTATTGAGTATGAGAATTTTGAGGAAGCACAAGCTGCAATATCTGGAATGCATGGAACTGAATTTCTTACCCAAACTCTTAGTGTTGACTGGGCTTTTAGCAATGGTTCCTTCCTCGAGTCCATGAGGAAAAAGAATGCGAGGTAAGTTTCTTTAATCTATTATTTGAATTATAAAAAGATGCTACTTTATGGAGGAGTTCTACCAATCAATAGTAATATGTAGTTTAAATTATTTATTCATGTTCCCAGGAAGTAGTTTGTGATTACTCGTTCAAGGTATGTTAGGTGTCTTCAAATTAGGGTTTGAATCTCGGTTCTTTTATTTTTGACCGATTGATTTTTTTTAATTTTTTTTTGCCTCTGAAAGTATGATTCTTGATGTTTAAGTTATATAATATTGAATTGGGTTTAAACGACCTTATATTCCGTCCTAACTCTCTCAGTAACATATTATTAGGCTTATGGATTTTCAACATTTTTATACTTGCAGGCCAACACGAGAACGACGCTCAAGGAGTCCCAGAAGAAGATACTAATATGGTGTGTGTTCTATTATGAGAAATCATAGTTCCTGAATGAGGGGTTCCGTATTTATCATGGGGCTACAAGATATTCTAGTTGATGCTTGTAAATGACCTGAGGGCCTCCATCTTTTTGGTTAGGGTGCTTCATTTTTATCCACTGGTAAAATATTTGTTGAGTGATTAACTGTCAAAGGGCAAGGATGAAGATGATGTTTTTGTTAGCTTAACCTATATTTACAAGCCTTTTCTTTTCTTTCCTCCCTGTTGTAAGCTTTTGATACTTCTGATGGCTGATTTCTGAGATTCTTTCTATCGTCTCCAATGTAGCTTGTTGAAGTTGTGGCTTCTTTATAATTAGAAAATACTTTTCTTGTAGTTTCAGTTAATTGCGATTGTTAATGAAACTGTAGAATTAACACAAGAAATCATTTGAGATGGACACTTCTCTCTAAGAGAAGTTTCAGTTATTTTCATTCCCAGAACAATATTATTATTAGGGTTGGTTTTGTAATGAGGTTTTTTTTAATGTTTGAAACTATTTTTTTGTTTTCTAAATCATTTAGGGAAAAACAAAAATTCGTTCGGCAAATAATTTTGTTTTCTGGTTTCATTTCATATTAAGTAACAACAAAGAAATATAAATTTAAGTTAATTAATGAAATAAAAACTAAACTTGAATTATAATTTTGAGTTTTTTGAAGTTTTAAAAATAATAGAAAGTATGTAAAAATAGTGCTAATTTTTAATTTGATTTTGTACTTAAAAATAGAATTAATTATTAAATAACATTCATTTTGAAAATTAGAGTTGGAAAATTAGAACTTCAAAATATAATTGGTTACATAAGCAAGCTTTAAGTTATTTAAGCTTTTACTATTATTTTAGAACAAAAACTCTTGGATAAATAACATAAATGGTTTCTAAATTTTTTCATTTTTTACATTTTGGTAACATTTTTTATGATTTAGTCCCTTTATCTTTTATCTTTTAAATTTTGATCCCTTAGCTTCTTCTTTTTTTACAATTTTATTCCTTTATTTTTTATTTTTTATACTTTAATCTATTTACATTTTTATACTTTTTAAGTTTAATTTAAAGTTGTTTTTAAATTTTGAATTAAATGTATAAAAATTAAAAATTAAGTAACCAAAATATAAGGAACAAATATCAAAGTATGAAAATTAAAAAATAAAAAGATAAAATTATATTAAAAAAATGTAATAAGAAGAAAGTGTAAAATATGAATTTTTTTTATGGATTATTTGTGTATTCTAATAGAAAACCTTTTGGTTGCACAAATTTTGTAATTGTTTTTAGTAATAAGAATCTAATTCATAATACGATGAAATTAATTAAATATTAGGAATTAAAATATTATTTTTTTAAAGTTAAGATATTTTAAGTATTTTTATTATAATTTTAAACGATATATAACTATTTTGCCATTCTTTTTTTCGCTTAACAATTCAAAATAAACTTTTTAGTAAATATTTTACTATTTATTACAAAATTTTATTGAGTTAATTTTTTTTAATGTTTGTCTTTATTAAACTATTGATGATAAAAATGAGAACTCGTTTTCTAGTGTCCATACAAAATGAAACATGTTCTTACTCTATTTTTTTTATGAACAAAATATCGTTATTATCTTGATTATCTTTCTACGATCATAAAAAATTTTAAAGGAACAAATAGTTATAATTAAATAATATTTAATATTAAACGAATTTAAATAAAATAGTTTAATTTCGATAACGTTTAATATGAAATAATGTTACATAATTTGTTTTTTATAATGAAAAGTTACGAATTAGAAGTAATTATTGTTATTTGTGTAAGTAGAAGTTTTAAAATCATTATTTTTATTGTTTTTTTAAATCAGAATTTTCCCATTAACTTTATACTCTAAATATCGAGCAAAGAAGCAGCCAAGCAGGGAACATAAAATGGAAGATTCACAAGTCCTCTTTGTTCTATCAGCTAAGAGGGTTTCTTTTTAACAATGTTACTTCCTTAATGGTGCGTATATTATACACTATTTCGTATTTTGTATATTTATTTGTTATTTTACGTTAGCTTTATTCATGTTGTTATGTTTTAATTCTTTTCAGGATGCCAAAGCAGTCCAATAATTTGCAAGGCACAAGCTTGTTGGAGTTCCTATGATTCGAGACCATATCCAATGTGTTCCCTCTATCCTTTGCATTTCCCCTAACTGCCATCAAAACAGGAAAGCCCAAAAAAAAGAAAGAAAGAAAGTTAGAAATTCTTAATATTAATGAGTTGACAGAATTGAATGTGAATTCTTAGTTCTTACCCTGCCATCTATCAACACAAAGATTATGGAACCTTCTGAAAATGAAATAGGCCTTATGAACGCAACCTGCAAGTAATTAGAAGACTTGTTCATAATTTGTAATCAGAGTAAAAAAAAAAAAAAAAAAAGCTATTGAATGCGCAGATATATACTAACCCTTGGATCACAGTTACTGCTGCTTAATTCAGAGTCCTTCAAGCTACTGGCTACCAGATTTTCATCAATACAAAACCCTTGTTTCTTGTATTTTTCTCCCGAACCCTTTTGAATTTGATCTTCAAAATTCCAATTTCCCATACATGGGCAGCCACAGTTTTTCCATTTCCATGTCATTTGGTCCATGTACCGCAGATATACATTCCTGTCCGAACCAATCAAAAATATTTGATTACCTTCAAAGGAAGGACCAGGAGAACCAACCAAAGTCACACCTTTATCTGGTGTTCCATGTTCTACCCAATTCCACCCCTCTAATGAATTCCAATGATATTCAATCAGTCCACCGTCTTCTGAAAGCATGAAAAGTGAACCTGTTAGAGATTGTGATGATTGTCTCATAGCAGTTCCTGGTACTCTAGATAGAGTCATATGCTGAGATTGGTAATGCTCATGCCACAGTTCAGTTACTTTGTTATACTGATATAATCTACCATTCCTTCCAATGACAAACACTATGTTTTCTCTGAATAGCTCTTGATCTACCATGCTTGCAATTTTGGTATTTGGAGGGTTACGGCAATCTTTCCATTTGAATTTCCTCAAAGCAACCTACAAAAGGAGTCTAGTATTTGTTAGCTAATTTCATTTCATTTCCCATTTTGGGAAGTTTGGTTCTTTAATATCCATGTAGGTTCATTTCGATTAAGAAATATATCTTGAATTTTATTGATAATTACTTTTGTTTTATGGTACTTCTGTTAAAGCTGTTTCAGTAGAAATTACTTTTAGAAAGAAGCCATATTTTTGCTTTTGTTTGGAAGCACAAAATGTGCTTTCTAAGACCTGAAACCATTTTTAATTAAATATATATATATATTTGGTCAAGAAGCGCTTTTATGAGATCTCAAAAGCAGAAACAAACGGACCCTAAGGTAACACATGAACTTACTGTGAACTGGAGTAATCTTCCATTTCTGCTGACAAAAAAGAGGGAATCTTCTGGTGTTATTTTCATAGCTTGACCGGACATTCCATCCCATGGAGGACCTCCAATAACTTGCCTCCCTCTTTTCAATGCAGTGCAATTTATCCAAGAAAGTATCGTGCTGCTCCTTTCTCTTATGAGCAAACTCCCATATGAGTCAACAGCATACAAACTTCCATTATAGTTTCCTAGTGCACCTTTGATAGCTGTTGAGTGTTCATGCCTTAACCATATCCATACATTTTCAGTATTAAGATACTCGAAAGTAAAACCGTTGTCAGTTATAAGGAAAAATGATCTTCCTCTTTCCATTACTCGCAGATGGAAGTTTGTGTTGATCCAGTTATCCGGGAGACTATATTCATCAAATGGTTTTGTTAGTCCCATAGATGTTGAACCTGGAGGAAAGTAATCTTGATTTGTTTGGCTTCCTTTTCTCCTTCTATTTATCGTTGGTCTTCTTGTTGCTCCTAAATTATTTGTCTCATATTTAGTACCTGTCATACAATTTGTTGGTCCGTGTTCATCAGTACAATACTCGGCATTCCAGCCTTCAGATTCTGGGGCATCTAGTATTGTCCAAACATATTTATTTGTAGCCTTTCTTCTCCAGTTTGATTGATGCAATGGCCCTGAATTTTCCCCACCAATACCGGGTAGATGTAGTTCAGCAAGTCTTCCATCATCCAGTGGGAAAAGTACCCTACCAGCTTGAAACTGTAGTCCAGCAATACCTCTTGCAACTTTTGTGTGTTGAGGATACATATGACTCACCCATGGTTCTGAAACTTGATTTCCTTGAGCAGTTGTACCTGTCGTAAGTAATGATAAATTTTCATGAACTGTCAGATTCTCATATGCTACACATTGTTTATAGAGCACTTTTATTTATCACAGATGGATTCATAACTGACATAGCAGAACATGATCGGAAAATAGAAGTGGGTCAAACAGTTTATTCATATATAAGTAGATTCTCTTTTTCTTTTTTAAATAAATTACAGTACCTGCTCTTTTTGATATTTGGTATTCAAATATGGATCCGGAAGATGATGTCAAAAACAATGAGCCCAATTTATCATCGGAGTCCTCTTGCATCATTTTTGCTATAGATGTCAGGTGCTGATCTTTTGGACTTCCATGGACTACCCACTTCCACTTCCTTTGGTATAGCCTCCTCTCTACCAGGTTACCATTCTGAGGTACACAGTCAGGTTAAGAGAACTAAGTCAAAATTTGAAAGAAAAAGAGCTTAAAATAAGTCTACTACTACCTTTGTTAAAAGAAAAAGGGATATGGAATGATCTCCATTCAAGCCATGCAAAGTAATCCCAGTTGCTGGCATCAGAGAAGCATCTTCTGGTAAGCTTTCTTTCTTTATATGCTTCTTCCATGAAGGTCTTGATCTTCTATCATATTCATAAAGATCACCAATACAGCTGCATTTATATCATCACTTTTAGTTCTATCTGATAAACTTCAATTCCTATACAAGTTAGACACAATTGTTTATTCCTATTAAACGCTTGGGAATAGAGAGATTGATTGATTACCTTATGGTATATACTACATCTTTTCTTACAGTACCAGCATCAGCTATTGCTGCAACATTTGCGCCAGGTGGTCGGCCATGAAATACCCATCTGTTCTATGTTTATACCACAAACGTCCAAGTGAAATTAGTCTCTCCATTGAATATACAGTTTAAATAAACAATGAAACTCAAAACTAAAGGTTGCTGAGGCTTTAAACTTCTAGTTGCGTATGTAGTCTACCTTGGAGGCTCAACCTCAATGAGCTCTAAAAGTGTCCTATTCTTAGTGCAGAAATAAACTTTCCTGCAAATTAATTCAGGGAATAGTTTTTAGATGCTGAACCCATTCTATCCAAACAGGTATGAAATTTCTACTTCTTAGAAGATTATTATTAGCAATGAATTCTCCTTAAAGCTTAAGTTGTCAGAACAACAATATTCTTATACGTTATATTTTGGGTCTTTTAAGAAAACCAAAATTTAGGAACTTACATCCCATCATGTGAAACAACACCAGACTTTATTAAGATCTGAGGATTTTCTTCTCCTTCTCCACCTGAGCTCTGATGGAGTATAGGTGTGAGCTCTATCCAAACTGGTTCGGAAGTCTCACTGAGTCTCATCTGACAGGACCAAAAGATAGAGAAAGAGAAAGGGAAATAATCAATATGATCTTACAGCTTCATAGTATATAAGGTGAAGTGATTTTAACAAGCTATTTTAGGACAGTTGTTACTTAAAAACGTAACTCTGGTGAAATTATGTTCAAACTTGGATCAGACTTTGAAAAAGTTTCATCTTTTTTTCAGATATTGTAAAAGCACTTCTAATGACAACAATAGTGATTCCTAATAACCAAACAGAAACAATTTGTTAGAAAATACATTTTTTGCTTCATTACAAAAGCACAACTTATGTGATTCTTTCTGAAAGCATATTCTCCTTGAACTGCTTTTGACTTGGATCACTTTTGATAAGAACACAAACACACAAACCCGAGTTTTATGTCCATCACCCGTTAGTATAGTAGTAAAACCTACTTAAACACTCTTTCCTCAAAGTAAAACACAACTTTAAGAGGAAGAAATTAAATAATTATCAACTTCTGTTTCCTCAATGCACATTTCAGAACAATGGATCAATAAAATTAGAAGTTATCTTACGTAAATGAATCAAAATTTTAGTTTTTCTCTTACCTGATATAAAATTCCATATTCAGATAGAGCAAGAATAGTCTGATTCACAATGAAAACAGAGATCCCAGAGCCAGCTGATAAAGGTAAATCATGGGGTGCTATTATCCACTGAACCCCATTCCAAAACCTCTCATAAATAGAGCCACTAATCCCAGTGACCCAAATAGATATCTCAGACATTTTAGTCAAAGAAATCAACTTTCTCAAAGGCAAAACTAAATCATAACTATCCTCTAATCCTCCATTACCGTCAGTCTTATTTGAACTTTCCTTTCTTTTTTTAGTATCAGAAGAAACTTTCTCTGGGTTCTGCTCTTTTTGGTTATTTGTTCCAACAATCGAACCCACCTTATTACAATTTTCATTAACACAAGACACCAGATCATAAGGCAATTCAACTTCTGCCCAACTGTTGGTTTGGTCTTGGAATTCAAAGAACCTATATGTTTTTTGCTCGAATTTCCGATTCTGTAGTTTGATAAAATCATATGGGCACCAATAAGCTGGAGCAGTAATCATTGAATCAGAAAAAAAGACCCAGATGAAGAATATTAAAGGAAACAAACACATGGTGACTAAAGATCGATTTGATCAGCTGGAATGAATATAACTGAAACACTCTAGAACTAAGATACTCAGATGGTACCAATGAAAAGGTTGGTTGGTTTGTATGTTTTATGACGGCTAACCAACTGATTGACTTTCATAATCAGAAAGTCAAAAGTACTTGTTTTAATGGGCATCGATATTTCGGCCATGGAAGATAGAAAGAGAAGGTTTGATCTCTTGGGTCCATATGGGGAGGAGAGTAGTTATTGCAATAATAGATTCTTGTCTATGCTACACTAATATACTTAAACTTTTTAAAAGATTTAAGTTAGTAAGTAATTAACTTATTAATTAACATAAAATATCGAGAAAAAGTAATTATTGGATCTAATATATTACATATAGTTTAAAAAATTAGTAAATTTAATTAAATTATTATAATTTGACATTAAAATTAATAAAATTAATACGTGATTTTTACATTATTTATAACAATCAATTGATATGAGTGTATTTTTCTATATTTATTTTATGGATTAAGTATTAAATTTGTTATTTTTAACATTAATATAAATTAAGCTAAATTTACCAATATTTATAAATTATATAACTTAATATATTTGATTTAAATTTTTTTAAAACTACTTAATTAATTTTCAAAAATAATAAAAATATTGCAACCATTCACCCATAAAATATTCACTTAAAATGAAGAAAACATGTCATTATATTAACATTTATTTATGTTGATAAAATTAATGAGCTAATCATGTAATATTAATTAAGTGAAATCTTTTAAAAAAATTAATGAACCTAATGTAACCTTTCCAAATTTGGGCCTTTTTTGACATTTTATTTAACCCAGACATTTGGCGGAATCATTGTCAACTACAATGATAACAATAAATCAAAAGGTCATATAAAATAAATATATAAATAAATCAAAAGGTTTACTATTTCCGTGTGCCATATTTCTCCTTTTCGTATAAACTCTTGAAATTAAATATATATAATTATGTGATTAAGTGTATCAACCTATTTAAATACTTAAAAAATTTAGAGGACAAGTCTCCGTACAAAAAAGAAATTGAATAAAAATATTAAGTAATTAAATGTCAAAATAACGTAATAATTTAAACAATTTAAGTATAAATTTACCTGATATTAACAATTTTTAGTATATAAAATCATGATTTTGAACCAAAAAAAAGTGGTAAGAATCTGGTTTCAAAATAACATAATACAATTAAGCAGTTTTATCCCTAATGGTAATTATATATTAATGCTATTAGTTTTAATAAATTTATTATTAATAAAATATTTTTGTATTATTAATAATTTATATTACGATAATATCACTACTTTAATTAAATTGTGTTTTATTAGTAAAATATCACAAAATGTGATAAAACAGTTTTATAATATTACAGCACCTCAGCATTTTCCCAACAATAATAAACTGCTGATTGCTGACTGAATTGGATAGTTCATATAATGTCATTAAATAATGTTCAACTAACAATTCATGATTATTTTAGAACTTTTTTTTAAAAATCTTATTGCTATTAGAGACATTGTTATGTTTGAAAGTTATAACTATTAGGGATGAATATGTTTTTTTGAAAATCTATAATAAATTCGCGACCCAATGTTATTAGCTTTTATCTTATGAATTGTATTTGTATTAAATTTATGATATATAATAGTGTTTGCGTAGCGAATATATTCGAGGATTGAAATATCGATGATATTTTTGGCATTGTTGCTTTTTTGCGTATCTCGATATTAAAATTTGATATTCATATCTTTTATTTAAAATATTAAGAATGTTGCGACATTGTCGATAAAATATTAAGAAAAAATATTTTTTATCAAAATATTGTAGATAATATAGATATTGTTACTAAATTATCAACAAAATGTCAATAAATATCGATAAAATATCATTATATATATATATATATTTTTAAATTTATTTATTTATATTTTTTTTATCTTCAATCAAAATATTATTTATTGAAGACAATATTTTATACTTTTTTGATATTTTTTTATTTATAACTCATTTTTTACATTTAATTTAATAGTTTTACCTATATAGTTCTTTATTTTAATAATTTTAATTCTATTATTTACTATCAAGGTTTATTCATTTATAAGAATATTAAAATTATAATATAAATAATTATTTTAGACTTGAATTAGTTTTTATGTACTATTCTAATTAATTGGTTGTATTATTTATCAAATTGAATTACATATTATTATAAATATATATACTAAATAAGAATCTAATTTAAAAATATAAGTAATTAATTATTTTGATATTTTATAAAGTTTTATAAACAAATTTTATGATTTTGATATAATTTTCATAGTTTTTCTAAAAATATATCAAAGTTTTTATCGATATTTTTGTAATATTTAAATCTCATATAATTTACATTTTATACTTTCCTCATGTTTGATTGATTGAAATGGAATGAAATAAGAATTGATTTCGTTTAATTTTATGTTTGATTGAATTGAAAAGTGAAAATGAAATGAAATTGATTCTTAAACAATAAGAAAACATAATTCTTTTTCCCCTTTAAGAAATCATGATTCCATTTTCATATTTTTTTTTCAATTTTACTCCAACTCTAAATATAACCATAAATTCTAAACCTTAAACACTAAATCCTAAATCCTTAACCTTATTTAGAAAAATAATAATTTTAATCCTGAATCTTAAATCCCAAATTCCAAAATCTTAAATCCTATTTAGAAAAATAATAATTGTAACCCTAAACCTTAACTCATAAATATAACCCTAAACTCTAAATCCCAAAACCCTAAATCCTATTTAGGAAATTAATAATTTTAACCCTAAACATAAATCCACAACTATAACCCTAAATCCCAAATATTAAATCTCAAATCTCAAAACCCTAAACTTTAAACCCTATTTAGAAAAATAATAATTTTAATAGTATATTTTATTTTTAAGTTATAATTATTTAGAAAATAATGATTTTAATAATGTATTTTTTCTAACATAAAAATAATAATTAAATAATATTATTTAAACTTTACTGAGTATAAGTGTATTAAGGTAATATACAGTGTTTTACATTTCATTTCAATTGTAAACCAAATATTTTAATACTGATTCTTTCTTTTATTACAGTAGTCAAACAAAATAAAATTGTTTCATTTTCATTCCATTCCGTAAAACAAACGCTACCTTTGAGTACATCATGAATTAAAATGGGTTGAAAATGCGTTTCATACCTAATCACAACGACTATGTAAGAATGCGTTGGATCATTCTTCACTACTACTTTTTACGGATGTATCATTTTTCACTTTAATACACATAACCCCGTATAGTGTATAGTATGAAAACTAGAAAAAAAATTGGTGTAAAGCACTACTATATGTCCTAATTTAGCATAAACTTAAGGTGTCGTTTGGTTCACGGAATGAAAAAGAAACAATTTTATTTGGTTTGCATACTGGAATAAAAAAATGAATCAGTATTTATATTGTTTAGTTTACAATTGAAATAGAATTAAAAACACTAGATATTACCTTAATACTCATATATTCTATAAAGTTTAAATAATATCATTTAATTATTATTTTTTTAGACAAAATACATTATTGAAATCATTATTTTTCTAAATAATAATTATTTAAAAATAAAATATATTATTAAAATTATTATTTTTCTAAATAGAGTTTAGGGTTTTGAGATTTAGGATTTACAATTTAGGGATTTGGGATTTGGGATTTGAGGTTATATTTGTAGGTTAAGGTTTAGGGTTAAAATTATTGTTTTTCTAAATAGAGTTTTGGGTTTTATGATTTGAGATTTAAGATTTATGGTTATATTTGTGGGTTAAAGTTTAGGGTTAAAATTATTATTTTTTAAATAAGATTTTGGGTTTTGAGTTTTGGGATTTTGAGATATATTTATGGGTTAAGATTTAAGGTTGAGGTAAAATTGAAAAAAAAAATTTAAGATGAGAATATAATCATGATTCCTTAAGGATGGAGAATCAATTATTAATAATATTTAATAACATTAAGTAAAATCAATTGAGATTATATATTTTATAAGATGAATCTTAGTTCAAGTATGTTATTTTTAACAAAAATATAGTTTAAACTTATAACTATTAGATAAATCGTTACAGATCGAATACCTTTATAAAAAAAAATCGTAAAAGTTCATTTTGTAAAATTAATATATAGATTTGTATTATCATATTTTTTATAAAGGTAATAAAATTTTGTTACTTTTTTAAACTTATACTAACCACCTAATAATTATATAATTAAAATATATTTTCATTAAAATTATCGAAATTAAATTACCCATTTTTTATTTAAATTTGTGATATACTAGCATCTTGATAAAAAGAAGGAAAAATGTATTTGTTAAAGTTTTATTATACATTAAAGTAATATTGTATAATATTATTTATTAATATAGTTAGACTTATACATCAAAACACCAAAAGTAATAAATACATCACTGTTTTTTGAAATAGAAATATTACACAATTGCTACCTCATGCAGTTATGCTCATATAGCTTTGTCAAACTCCACCTCTACAAAAAAAATTGAAGAGTTATTATGTGATATCTTTTCTAAACTATTATAATGGTTTAATTAAGGTTTTTATATGAAAATAATTAAATAGTTTAGCTTCGTTGATGTCAGCCGTAGTAATAATGTATGCATATTGATTCTATATAGTATTTGGGTGAATGAAGATGGTGGGTACTAATTTCATGCATCCAGGTCATTATAGCATAAAAAAGGGATAAATATTAAGACAGATATTTATAACTAACAATAAAATGAATAAAAATAGAATACTTAATGAGCAAAAAAAGATTAAAATAACCTTAAATCTAAACGTTTTATGGTTTAAAGTGTATGATTTAAGGTTTCGTGTTTAAGATTTAGGATTTTACGATTAATAAAAATTTATTATTTATAAGTTAAATATTTTTTTATTTAAAATGTACATTTTAATTAATAATCTTCTATTTTTATCCATTTTATTTTTTATTATAACTAATATCTATATTAATCTTGAATTCTAATTAATAAATATGAATTGTTTTACTATATATTCTATAGGCATATAAAATTTATATTATACGTGCCTTTCTTCCATAATTGAATCATTGATTTTTTTTTATTTTGTTAATGATATAACATTAAGACATTTCTTTTCTGGTTTCAATGAGAGTTCCAATCATATCAAATATTCAAAAAAATAAAATATTAAATTCTTTTTATATCTCGAATCCTAAAGTGAGGGTGGTTAAAAATGTATAATCTTTTTAATTCAAAAGATATACTTTTGTTTTAAATTTGTTACGTGAGGATTGATATTTAAACCTTAATTTTTTGTTAAATGGCATAAAGCATAACAAACTTATCAATTAAATTGTAAAAGCTTTAGAAAAACATATAATTGATGTTATCATAATAAGACTTCAATTTTTATCTTGATTGATATTATTCATATAATAATTACACGATTTTAATGATTTATTGTTTAATCAGGGTAAGAATAATTTGTGCATTACCGCTTGAAAATAACAAGCTGATATGATCAAAGAACAAAGATATTTATTAATGGCCTAATTCAAATGTTCTTATATTAGCTACCTATCATACAATCAAGAAAATTTCTTTAGATACCAAAAATCAAGCAAATTATGTATGATTATGACTTCAAGATAACGACTTAGAATCATTCTTATTGTTGCGATTGGTTAAAAATAATATTAGGTTTGTTAGTCAAAATAAGAGGTGTCTAATTTAAAAGAAAATTCATGGAAAATGTCTGAATATATTGTCAAAGATTGAGGTGTCTAATATTGTTTGAATAAAGAATATGAAAATTAGGTAGCCTAATTTTGTTGAATGAAGAAATGTTTGACATATGAAATGTGAACTTGAAGGCTATAAATATGGTTTCATTTCTTCATTGTTCATCATCCAAAAAATAGAGAAAAAACTTATATAAGTGAGAGAATTTTGTGGAAAAATTCTCTTGGGTTTGTAATTGTTTTTATCTCTTGGGTGTGTGAGAAAATCATTGAGAGTGTGGTTGCAACAATTTTCCACATAGTGAATTTTTTTTCTGATTGTCTTTTGACAACGAAAATGTTTTTCTCTAATTTGAAGTTTTCACTATAATTCTTGTATTGTGTATTCTCTATTTTTCTATTATTTGATATTCTACTTTGGAGGATCTTAAAAGAAATAATTTATGATTATACTATTTAATACAAATTTCCTAACAACACTTATAAAATCTATGATCTCACTTATTGAACCTACGTAAAAAGATCTTATCTTGTAAATTAATTATATTCTAATAGTTCGTATTCGAAGTACATAGCTACCTATATAACCTTAATAACTATTCATTATGTACTATATATATTTTCTTACTAGAAGAATAAATTATTTGGGCTTATTATTAACGTATAAACCACAAAAATATCAAACATATTAAATTTTCCTTAAATATCTCCTAATAATTTATAATATGTATCTTAAGTATTTGAAAAAATAGATAAATTGAATTTAAAACTCCTTAGCATAAATTCATTTGAAAATGTGTCATTCGGTAATAATTTCAATATGAAAAGTTCAATAACATGATCATCTAACAAATAAGACAAATCCAATCAATTATAGTAAGGTTTTGTTTTAGATAATCAAACTGGAGGATGAACGGTAGTGATTTGACCTCGTGGCAATATTCGAGAAGCCGTAGAAAATTACAAGATAGCACACAATATATTGGTAGTTGGAATCCACATGTGTTGGTTATGGTATCTGGGTGGGCTACCACCTTTATTGATTATATTATAGATTCTTAGTTTGAATCTACGTTCAATTCTTAATTACTTTGAATTGCGTGCGTATGTAACGATAGTTATTGAAAAGTTATTAGGAATAATAACTAACGATTCCTGATAAAAACTTAGCAAGGGTATCAACTACCTTTTATTTAACCTATTATATTTAATTCAAAATTTAAATTCGACTGAGACACATGAATATGACACAACGCAAATTAAAGGATACTTAGGAATGGTTAGCTCATGTTAATTAAAAAAATAATAATAGTATAATTTTATATATTATAATTATAATTGATATAATAATTTTTTTATTAAATATAATTATATAAATTTAAATTTAATAATCAATATATTGTTTATAATTTATAATAAATATATCTCTCCATAAGAAAAAGGCTGTGTCTGCATTCTTAATTTAGAGAGAGGAAATTAAAGAATAAAAATTTTATAAGAGATATAAAACAAAACAATTTCATATGTTTGGTTTTCCGAGAAAAAATGAATGCATCTCAAAAATTTCTTATGATTAAGAATCATGTGATGATTATTATTGTAATCTTGTTATTATTTTTTAAATAACTTAAATATTAAAAATTATATTTTACCTTCTTTTAATATTCAATAGAACCATTTTTCTGATTTTCTTAAAGGAGATTTTGAACAAAAAGAAAAAAATATGTTTTCAATATCTTAAAAATAAATTAAATCAACCACACATTAGCAAAAATAAAAATAAAAATAAAAATTAATCACATATTCTAAATATAATTTTAGCTAAAGTTTACAAATAAATTATTTACGATTAGTTTTTATTTTTAATTTCTAAGAAAAAAATGCATTTTCATGAAGAAAAACAAGTAAAGCTAAATGTGAAATTGTGAATTGATCAATTAGAATTTTTCTGAAGCATACAAATAAAATTATTATTAATTTAATAAAAAGTAAAATGTTATTAATAACAAAATTATGGAGCCCACACAAAGAAATTATAAGTACAACCGAAGGAAAAAGAAAAGACAAAAGACAAAATCATATATATTAAAATAAATCTAATGAAATTAGAAAGATTTAAAATTATATTAAAAAAAGGGACGTTCCTCCAAACTTTTCTCAAATTTTGTGGGCGAAAAAGACAACAACTTTCCTTTAAATAAATTTTCATTTCAATTTCATCATATGTTTATTTTCTACCTATTTTCCATGCTCCAAACATCAATTGAATGCTTTACTCAAAAAAACATTTTTCCTTCGTTAGGTAGAATCCGAGTTCCAAACACACCTTAAGCTAGAGATATAAAGAAAGAAAAAACATGTATTTTTTTCCTCTCTCCCAATCATATAAAAATTAATAATTAATTCTAATTAAAAAATAGTTTATATAGTGTCATGTTGATTTCTTATTCTAAATTATATCCCAAATTGCCAACCCTTCCAAGGCATCCTTTTCAATTAATTTTTTTTATGAAATTATTTCTATTTGTAAATTGTAACCACTAAGGTTTAATACATCAAAAAAAATTATAATGAAATTTTGGGCCACATTTAAGTTTGAGTTAAAATTGCCCATAAGTCGATCACCTGATACAAAAAACCCAATTCACCACATGACGTCATCCAAATCGATCAGGAACAAGTTGAAAATTTTAGAAAAAAGGGACACAGCCTTCACCCATATGAATAAAAAAGTATAGTTTTTTCTCCTTTTCCTCGAGCCAATGTATATCTAGGAGGAAGTAGACATGTGCCATGTGGAAAGCTAGCGTGCCAAAAGAATCCATTTAAGGACGAACTAGGATTACCTTTGTAGAGTTGATTCATATATCAAAGCACCTTTCGTTTAAAAGTTTAATAAAGTATTAAGCCATTCATAGACTATAAACCTGCCTCCACTTCCAAACTTTCTAGCTCATTAGGTAACTGAAAGTCCTGATTATAACGACGTACCCAAGAAT
Organism: Hippophae tibetana; assembly: GCA_037013495.1. NCBI lineage: Eukaryota > Viridiplantae > Streptophyta > Magnoliopsida > Rosales > Elaeagnaceae > Hippophae > Hippophae tibetana. Next base: position 22,598,679 of record CM072802.1, on the reverse strand, counting down.
TTACAGCAAGGTCACGTTATTGCAGTAGAAGGTTTGTCATATGATAACGACGTACCCAAGAAAAGCTAAAGATTGAATGGGCCTACATATACATGCACATGGCAAAGTCAGTATAGAAGACCAACTGAAGAATTTGGGACATCTGGAGAAGAATGGAACTTTGTTTCACTTAAAATCAACGATTAATCAGCCAAGACCTTTATATTTGCAAGTTTTACAGTAATTTCAGTTATTCTGTTCATGTACATATCTTAAAATTATTTAAACCAGATTCAATCGGCTAATCTATTGCCCCCCAAGAAAAATGTAAGAGCCTAAAACAAATTGCAGATGCCCAGAATGCACATTGCACAAGGATTTCAGATTACAAGTAAGCCACTTACGCTAGCAATGAAAAGGGAGAAAATGCATCATCTCTCTGGCAGTGGATAATGGAGTGGAGTTAAGATGCACCAAACCTTTTTTCCAGGATAAGTCCAGGCCAAGCCATGCATATCTTCCGATGTAGCTCCTATTCACAATTTCTTCAGACTTAAATCCAACATATTCACTCTAGCTGCTAACAATGAATCTCAGGATGGAATGCATAATTTGCATTACTCAGAAGCATCTGGAGATTAGCATAGTAAGACAATTTTAGTCAAGAAAGTGGCACAAAATATCATATAATAAAATACAACATAAAATTTCTTTTTAAAGAGCAAATTCAAATGCCAATTTATATCATATCCAGGGAACGCTGAATCATAATGGTGTCCCTGTATCCTAGAATATCCAACCACCACCAATGGGCATCAGTTTATTGTCCTTTGTTGCATCAGATTAATGAACTTAAGGAAGTCTTTGTGCATTTTCAGAGTAATTGAAATTTAAAGAATAAATAATCCAATAGCAAGAACGAGCGTGATGTTACGTCTCGTTCGAATTGTCCCACAAAATCTAAAAAAATAGTGTTTACCTAAAAGATCTAGACTTTTCTACGTGGAAAAGTTTTAGAGTGGCTTAAAGATGTCTAAAAAAGGCTAAAGATGGACGGACTCAACTCAAGCCTTGTAGATTCTAAAATACTTAAGAGAATACTGGCATGTGCTTGAAGGTGCTATAATAAGCTGAAATATTTTAGAACGTGCCGGATGGTTCATGAAGGATGTAGAAGCCGCTGGAAGCTTACGAAACATCCTACAACTTGCATGAAGGATCTAGACAAACCTAGAAGACTCTAGAGTTGACTAGAAGATCCTAGAATCTTGTGACATATTGTAGATAAAACTAAAACACTCTTATACATTTTAGGCTTAGAATAATCTAGAAAGTTGTGGCATAGTCTTAAGTTTGGAGTCACACTATAAATAGATCCATTGGTTTTCATTTGTATTCATCTTGGGAAATCTTGGGAATTCTTAGCATATTGTAAGATAAACTCTCTATAGAGCAATACAAAACATTCTTTACAAACTCTCTTTTTAGTCTTAATGGAGTGTTTCATTCGGGTTCAAAGGCAGACTTAGTGCAACAGACGGTGTTAAGTGTCGCACGATCGCTACTTGAAATTTAAGATCGTGACAGTTGGTACCAGAGCTTTCGGTTGAAGCATTTCTACCCTTGGCATAATGAAGAACAGTGCACCATCGACACCAAGCGTTGATGTTCCACCTATGGAACGTGGGCGTGGGGAAGTTTGGAAATCACCAAAGGAATCTTGAGCTAAGTCGAAAGACATGCTTTCTAGCTTAGAAGCACGTGTTGGGAGTGCTCAGGATAGCTTAGGGGAGTTGTTTGACCGGGTGGACAACTTAGAGAAACATTGCAACGACTTGGAGGTCGAGGATGTAGAGATCCATGCAGTAGTCAAGATGTCCCTCAACGAGCTAGATGGCGGGTTAAGGCAAGAGATTGAATGGTTGAATGCCGAAATTGTCATGGTAAGGGATCTTGTCCAAAGAGAAATTGCTAATGTCTTGCTTAGAGTTGAGGATATGGGTGGTGATCTAGCTCTATGTAAGCGAGCTATGGTCGCGGGAACTAATACAACCACTGTCATTGAGGCTAAGAGGGTGGATGTTCTCAAGCCTAAGACCTTCAATGGTGTTAGAAATGCTAGAGAAGTTGAGAACTTCCTATGGGGGCTGGAACAATATTTTGAGGCTACTGGCATAACAGACCATGCCAGTAAGATTCGAACTGCTGCCATGTACTTGTCTGACACTGCTATGCTGTGGTGGAGACGAAGACATGAGGATGTGCAACGAGGGGTTTGCACAATTAAAACCTTTGACGATTTCAAAAGGGAGTTCAAAATGCAGTTCTTCCCTATAAATGCTGAAGATGAGGCAATATATCGACTGCGACGATTAAAGCAAACAAGTAGCATAAGGGACTATGTGAAGGAGTTCACAACCTTGCTACTTGAAATTCCTGACACATCAGACAATGATGCCCTATTCTTGTTCATGGATGGTCTCCAATCATGGGCTAACCTCGAGCTCAAGCGACATGGTGTCCAAGATTTATCTTTGGCCATTGCGATTGCAGAAAACTTTATTGACTACCGCACAAACAAAGAGAGCTCAAAAGCCACAGATAAAAAGTTTGGTGGAAGAAAGAGTGGGGAAGGCCATGCCAAAAGTCAGGGTTCCAAAAATCATAAAGATAACTCCTCATTCAAACCACGAAATAAAGGGAAGGAAAAAGGAGGATCATGGTACCTCAAAGCCCCGTGTGACGTGCTTTATTTACGATAAACCGCATTGGGCACGTGAATGTCCAAAAAGAAAGGCATTGAGTGCCTTAATTGCTTCCACTCATGACCAGGATGGAGGTGAGTCAGACGAAGGTGCAAAGATGGGTTCTTTGCACCTACTTGGTGCATTGTAGAGCGCCCCAAAGACTCTCAAGGGCTTGATGTACGTAGATGCAACCATCAATGGGAAGGTCTCCAAAGATTTGGTTGACACATGTGCATATCATAACTTTGTTTCAGTAGAGGAAGCAAAAAGACTCGGCCTTAAGGTAGCCCATGAAGAGGGATCTCTCAAAGTAGTCAACTCAGCAGCACTACCATTGCATGGAGTTGCTCGTGGAGTTAAGGTCAGTCTTGGTGCTTGGACTGGCCAAGTGGACTTATCAGTGGCACCCATGGATGACTTCTCTGTTGTATTCGGCATGGAGTTCTTGGACCAGGTTAGAGATTTCTTGGTGCCATGCTCAAACTATATGTGCATCGTGGATGGTTCGAAGGCGTGTGTGGTACCGATGGAGAGGACCACCAGACCTACTACCCAAGCTTTCTTAGCACTTCAATTCAAGAAGGGATTGTAGAAGGACGAAGAGAGTTACTTGGCCATCTTAAAGGAGTATGACGATGAGGAGGCATTGCCAAAGCCAAGCTTGCCGACGGAAGTGCAAGTTGTCTTAGATAAGTTCCAGGACGTGATGTCTGAGGCATTGCCCAAACGGTTACCTCCAAGGAGGGAGGTGGACCATGAAATAGAGTTGGAACCTGGCACCAGGCCACCGACAATGAGCCCTTATCGAATGACGAACTCAGAGTTGGTAGAATTGCGGAAGCAACTCGACGAATTGCTGGATGTTGGCTTCATAAACCCCTCCAAAGCCCTATTTGGTGCCCCTGTGCTCTTTCAAAAGAAGAAGGATGGCTCGTTACGAATGTGCATCGACTATCAGGCTCTAAATAAGATCTCGGTAAAGAAGAAGTATCCTATCACACTCATTGCTGATTTGTTCGATCAATTGGGGAATGCTAGATACTTTATAAAATCGGACTTGCGGTCGGAATATTACCAGGTACGCATAGCCAAAGGGGATGAGCCCAAGACCACTTATGTGACCAGGTACGGTGCCTATGAATTCCTTGTCATGCCATTTGGTCTCACTAATGCACATGCCACCTTATACACTCTTATGAACAAGATTTTCCATCCCTACCTCGATCGGTTCATGGTAGTATATCTTGATGACATTGTGATATATAGCCAAACTTTGGAAGAACATCTAAAGCACTTGAAGAAGGTGTTTGAGGTCTTAAGGGAAAATGAGCTATATGTCAAGAAGGAGAAATGTTCCTTTGCCCAAGATGATGTGATATTCTTAGGGCATAGGATAAAGGATGGGAAACTTATGATGGATGGAGCCAAGGTGAAATCCATCCAAGAATGGGAATCTCCTGCTAAGGTCCCCGAGTTAAGGTCTTTCCTTGGACTTGTAAACTACTATAGAAGGTTTATCAAGTCCTACTCAGCAAGAGTAACCCCACTGACTGACCTGCTAAAAAAGAACAAGGTTTGGGAATAGACAAGCGAATGCCAAGCCTCATGCGAAGACTTGAAGAAGGTCATTAGTGAAGAACCGATGCTTTGCCTACCAGACCCTTCCAAGATGTACGAGCTGCATACCGATGCCTCAGACTTTTCCATTGGTGGAGTGTTGATGTAGGAAGGACGTCTGATAGCTTATGAAAGCCGTAAGATTAATGATACTGAACGTCGCTACACGGTGCAAGAAAAGGAAATGATAACTATCATTCATTGCTTAAGGGTATGGCGACACTACTTGTTGGGTTCTCATTTTGTTATCATGATAGACAATGTAGCAACTAGCTACTTTCATACTCAAAAAAAGTTGAGTCCTAAGCAAGCTCGATGGCAAGACTTCTTGGCGGAGTTTGACTACAGGTTGGAGTACAAGCTCGATAAGGCAAATGTGGTGGCTGATGCGCTGAGTCGAAAGGTAGAGTTAGCAACCTTGAGTAGGCCAAGTAGCCCTTTGCTGGAAAGGATCAAAGAAGTATTGGAGCATGATGCCCTTGCTCAAAACCTCCTTGCCCTCATCAAGGAAGGAAAAACAAGGCGCTTTTGGTTGAGTGACAGACTACTCTATGCCAAGAAGAATTACATTTTTGTGCCAAAATAGGGGAGCATAATGTCACGTCCCGCTCAAATTGTCCCTAAAAATCCAAACAAATGATGGTTGCCTAAAGGATCTAGACTATTCTACAAGGAAAGTTCTAGAGTTGCCTAGAGAAGTCTAGAAAGGGCTAGAGTTGGATGGACTCAACTCAAGCTAGAAGACCCTAGAATGTTCTAGAACACGCTGGATAGTGCTAGAATATTCTAGAACATACCGGATGGTTCATGAAGGATGTAGAAGCTGCTGGAAGCTTATGGAACATCCCGGAAGGTGCATGAAGGAACTAGACAAACCTAGAAGACTCTAGAGTTTGCTAGAAGGTCCTAGACCCTTGTGGCATATTGTACATAGTTCTAGAATTCTCTTGTACATTCTAGACTAGGAATACTCTAGAAAGTTATGGCATACTCTTAAGCTTAGAGCCACACTATAAATAGACCTATTGGTCTTCATTTGTAATCATCTTGGGAAATCCTTGGGAATTCTTAGCATCTTGTAAGATAAACTCTCTCTAGAGCAATACAAAGCATTCTTTGCAAACTCTCTCTCTATTCTCTTTGGAGTTTCATTCGGTTTCAAAGGCAGGCTTAGTGCAACGGACGGTGCTAAGCGCCGCACGATCTCTACTTGAAAAATAAGGTCGTGACAGTTGGTATCAGAGCGGGTTAAAGTATCTCTATCTTTGGAAATAATGAAGAACACTGCCCCAGCTACACCAAGCATGGACGTTCCACCAATGGAACGTGGCCGTGAGGAAGTTCGGAAAGCCCCAAAGGAATCTCGAGCCAAGTCGAAAGACTTGCTTTCTAGCTTGGAAGCACGAGTGGGAAGTGCGCAGGACAGCTTAGGGGAGCTGTTCGATCGGGTGGACAACTTAGAGGAGCGTTGCAATGGCTTGGAGGCCGAGGATGTGGAAATCCATGCAGCGGTTAAGATGTCACTCAACGAGCTAGATGGTGGATTAAGGCAAGAGATTGATGGGTTAAAGGCGGAACTTGCCAAGGTAAGGAATCTTGTCCAAAGAGAACTCACTAATGTATTGCATAGAATGGAGGATATGGGTGGTGATCTAGCTCTATGTAAGCGGGCTATGGCCGCGGGAACTAGTGCAACCACCGTCATTGAGGCTAAGAGGGTGGACGTTCCCAAGCCTAAGACCTTCAACGGTGTTAGGAATGCTAGGGAAGTAGAGAACTTCCTATGGGGGTTAGAACAATACTTTGAGGCTACTGGCATAACGGACCATGCCAGCAAGATCCAAACTGCAGCCATGTACTTGACCGACACTGCTATGTTGTGGTGGAGACGGAGGCATGGAGATGTGCAACGAGGGGTTTGCACAATTGATACCTTTGAAGATTTCAAAAGGGAGTTCAAAATGCAGTTCTTCCCCGTAAATGCTGAAGAGGAGGTAAGAGGCCGATTGCAACGATTGAAGCAAACGGGTAGCATAAGGAACTATGTGAAGGAGTTCACAACCTTGTTGCTAGAAGTCCCCGACACATCTGACAAGGATGCCCTATTCTTGTTCATGAACGGTCTCCAATCGTGGGCTAATCTTGAGCTTAAGCGACGTGGTGTCCAAGACCTATCTTCGGCCATTGCGACCGCAGAAAGCTTTATCGACTACTCCACAAACAAGGACAACTCGAAAGCCACAGATAAAAAGTTTGTTGAAGGAAAGAGTGGGGGAAGCCACAACAAAAGTCAGGGTTCTAAAAACCATAAAGACAACTCCTCATTCAAGCCACGAGATAAAGGGAAGGAGAAGGAGGATCAGAATGCCTCGAAGCCCTGGGTGACGTGCTTTATATGCGACGGACCGCATTGTACACGCGAATGTCCGAAGAGGAAGGCCTTGAGTGCCTTAGTTGCCTCCACACATAACCAAGATGGAGGTGAGTCGGACGATGGTGCAAAGATGGGTTCTTTGCGTCTACTTGGTGCATTGCAGAGCGCCCCAAAGACCCCCAAAGGCCTGATGTATGTAGATGCAACCATCAATGGGAAGGTCGCCAAAGCCTTGGTCGACACAGGTGCGTCTCATAACTTTGTTTCAGTGGAGGAAGCAATGAGACTCGGCCTGAAGGTTATCAACGGAGGGGGATCTCTCAAAGCAGTTAACTCAGCAGCACTGCCATTATATGGAGTCGCTCGAGGAGTTAAGGTCAGTCTCGGTGCTTGGACTGGCCAAGTGGACTTATCAGTGGCGCCCATGGATGACTTCTCTGTTGTATTCGGCATGGAGTTTTTGGACCAGGTAAGAGCTTTCTTGGTGCCTTGTTCAAACTCTATGTGCATCATGGATGGTGTAAAGGCATGTGTGGTACCGACGGAGAGGACCACCAAACCTACTACCCAAGCTCTCTCAGCGCTTCAATTCAAGAAGGGATTGAAGAGGGACGAAGAGAGTTATTTGGCCATTCTAAAGGAATATGATGATGAAGAGGCGTCACCAAAGCCAAACTTGCCGACGGAAGTGCAAGTTGTCCTAGATAAGTTCCAAGATGTGATGCCGGAGGCATTACCCAAACGGTTACCTCCAAGGAAGGAGGTAAACCATGAAATTGAGTTGGAACCTGGCACTAGGCCACCAGCAATGAGCCCTTATCGAATGACGAACTCAGAGTTGGCAGAACTACGGAAGCAACTCGATGAATTGCTGGATGCTGGCTTCATAAGGCCCTCAAAAGCTCCATTTGGTGCCCCGGAGCTCTTTCAAAAGAAGAAGGATGGCTCGCTGCGAATGTGCATTGACTATAGGGCTCTAAATAAGATCACAGTCAAGAACAAGTATCCTATCCCACTTATTGCGGATTTGTTCGATCAATTGGGGAATGCTAGATACTTCACAAAACTGGACATGCGATCGGGATACTACCAGGTACGCATAGCCAAGGGAGATGAGCCCAAGACCACATGTGTAACCAGGTATGGTGCCTATGAGTTCCTTGTCATGCCATTTGGTCTCACAAATGCACCAACCACCTTCTGCACTTTGATGAACAAGATTTTCCATCCCTACCTCAATCGGTTCGTGGTAGTATATCTTGATGACATCGTGATATATAGTCGGACTTTGGAAGAACATCTAGAGCATTTGAAAAAGGTGTTCGAGGTCCTGAGGGAAAATGAGTTATATGTCAAGAAGGAGAAATGTTCCTTTGCCCAAGATGAGGTGATGTTCTTAGGGCACAAGATAAAGGGTGGGAAACTGATGATGGATAGAGCTAAGGTGAAAGCCATCCAAGAATGGGAACCTCCTGCCAAGGTTCCCGAGTTAAGATCTTTCCTTGGACTTGTGAACTACTATCGAAGGTTTATCAAGTCCTACTCAGCAAGAGCAGCCCCACTAACCGACCTACTCAAAAAGAACAAGTCTTGGGAATGGACAAGCGAATGCCAAACCTCATTCGAAGACTTGAAGAAGTTCATTAGTGAAGAACCGGTACTTTGTCTTCCAGACCCCTCCAAGACATACGAGTTGCACACAGATGCCTCAGACTTTGCCATTGGTGGAGTTTTGATGCAAGAAGGACGTCCGATAGCCTATGAGAGCCGAAAACTCAACGACACCGAACGCCGCTACACTGTGCAAGAAAAGGAAATGACAGCTATCATTCATTGCCTAAGGGTGTGGCGACACTACTTGTTGGGTTCTCATTTTGTTATCATGACGGACAATGTAGCCACAAGCTACTTCCAGACTCAAAATAAGTTGAGTCCCAAGCAAGCTCGATGGCAAGACTTCTTGGCGGAGTTTGACTACAGGCTGGAGTACAAACCCGGTAAGGCCAATGTGGTGGCTGATGCGCTGAGCCGTAAGGCGGAGCTAGCATCTTTGAGTAGGCCAAGTAGTCCTTTGCTGGAAAGGATCAAAGAAGGGTTGGAGCATGATGCCCTTGCTCAAAACCTCCTTGCCCTCATCAAGGAAGAAAAGACGAGACGATTTTGGCTGAGTGACGGATTACTCTATGCCAAGCAGAATCGAATCTTCGTGCCAAAATGGGGGAGCTTAAGGAAAGAGCTTATTAAGGAGTGCCATGATTCCCTATGGGCTGGACACCCAGGAATGAGGCGCACCCTTGCTTTGATCAAGTCAATCTACTATTGGCCTCAACTTCGGGACGATGTGGAAGCTTATGTGCGGACTTGTCTTGTGTGCCAACAGGACAAGATAGAGCAGCATGCACCTGGAGGGTTGTTGGAACCGCTTCCTATTACAGAGAGACCATGGGAGAGCGTCTCAATGGATTTCATTACTTGCTTGCCAAAATCAGAGGGCTTTGGCAGCATTATTGTCGTCATTGACCGCTTCAGCAAATACACAACATTCATACCTGCCTCAACGGACTGCACGACAGATGAGACGACACGTTTGTTCCTCAAGAATGTTGTGAAGCATTGGGGAATTCCTTCCAATATCGTGAGTGATCGAGACCCACGATTCACGGGGAAATTTTGGACGGAACTATTCAAGATGTTGGGATCAGACTTGAACTTCTCCACAAGCTTTCACCCCCAAAGTGACGGACAAACGGAGCGTGCCAATGCGTTGCTGGAGTTATATCTCAGGCACTTTGTGAGTGCTAATCAACGGGATTGGGCGAAACTGTTGGATGTAGCCCAATTCTCTTACAACTTACAATGGAGCGAGTCTACCGCTAAAAGTCCTTTCGAGATCGTCATGGGGCAGCAACCCATGACTCCCCATGCCTTGGCTACGAGTTATGAAGGGAAGAGCCCTGCTGCCTTCAAATTTGCCAAGGCCTGGCACGAACAAGCGGAGTTGGCCCGAGCCTATCTGAATAAGGCATCTAAGAAGATGAAGAAATGGGCTGACAAGAAAAGGAGGATGGTGGAATTTCATGAAGGCGATTTGGTTCTTGTAAAACTATTACCCCAACAATTCAAGTCCTTGCGGAAGGTTCATAAGGGGTTGGTGCGGAAGTATGAAGGACCATTTCCAGTCCTCATGAAAGTCGGTAAGGTGTCGTACAAGCTGCAACTACCTCCAAAGCTCAAAATTTATCCGGTCTTTCATGTAAGCATGCTAAAACCTTATCATGGAGACAAGGAAGACATGAGTCGAGGAGAATCCAAAAGGGCACCTACCGCAGTGGTAACCTCCTTTGACAAAGAAGTGGACTCAATCTTGGCGGATCACGTGATCCGGTGTAGAGGTGTACCAAGTTATCGGGAATACTTGGTCAAATGGAAGAACGCTCCGGATGTAGAAGCAAGCTGGGAACCTGAGGACTCTTTGTGGCAATTCAAAGATGACATAGAAAGGTTCAAGCTTGAAGGCACGACGAGGGCATCGCGAACTTGAGTGGGGGAGGGTGTCACGTCTCGCTCAAATTGTCCCTAAAAATCCAAACAAATGATGGTTGCCTAAATGATCTAGACTATTCTACAAGGAAAGTTCTAGAGTTGCCTAGAGAAGTCTAGAAAGGGCTAGAGTTGGATGGACTCAACTCAAGCTAGAAGACCCTAGAATGTTCTAGAACACGCTGGATAGTGCTAGAATATTCTTGAACATGCCGGATGGTTCATGAAGGATGTAGAAGCTGCTGGAAGCTTATGGAACATCCCGGAAGGTGCATGAAGGAACTAGACAAACCTAGAAGACTCTAGAGTTTGCTAGAAGGTCCTAGACCCTTGTGGCATATTGTACATAGTTCTAGAATTCTCTTGTACATTCTAGACTAGGAATACTCTAGAAAGTTGTGGCATACTCTTAAGCTTAGAGCCACACTATAAATAGACCTATTGGTCTTCATTTGTAATCATCTTGGGAAATCCTTGGGAATTCTTAGCATCTTGTAAGATAAACTCTCTCTAGAGCAATACAAAGCATTCTTTGCAAACTCTCTCTCTATTCTCTTTGGAGTTTCATTCGGTTTCAAAGGCAGGCTTAGTGCAACGGACGGTGCTAAGTGCCGCACGATCTCTACTTGAAAAATAAGGTCGTGACAATAAGGAAGGAGCTTATCAAGGAGTGTCATGATTCACTATGGGCTGGACACCGAGAAATAAGGCGCACCCTTGCTTTGATCAAGTCAATCTACTATTGGCCTCAACTACGGGATGATGTTGAAGCCTACATGAGGACTTGTCTTGTGTGTCAACAGGAAAAGATAGAGTAGCATGCACCTGGAGGTTTGCTAGAGCCGCTACCTATTCCAGAGAGACCATGAGAGAGTGTCTCTATGGATTTCATCACTTGCTTGCCAAAATCAGAGGGCTTTGGCAGCATCACAGTAGTCATTGATCGCTTCAGCAAGTATGCAACATTCATACTTGCCTCACCGGATTACACGACGGATGAGACAACACAGTTGTTCCTCAAACATGTTGTGAAGCATTGGGGGATTTCATCCAATATCGTGAGTGATTGAGACCTACGATTCATAGGAAAATTGTGGACAAAATTGTTCAAGTTGATGGGATCAGACTTGAACTTCTCTACAAGTTTTCATCCCTAAAGCGATGGACAAATAGAGTGTGCCAACGCATTGCTGGAGCTGTATCTCAGGAACTTTGTCAGTGCCAATCAACATGATTGGGCTAAGTTGCTGGACGTAGCCCAATTCTCTTATAACTTACAAAGGAGCGAGTCTATCACAAAGAGTCATTTCGAGATCATCATGGGGCAACAACCTATGACTCCTCATGCTTTGGCCAAGAGTTATGAAGGGAAGAGTCCCGCTACCTTCAAATTTTCCAAGGCGTGGCACGAACAAGCTGAGTTAGCCCGAGCCTATTTAAACAAGAAATCTAAGAAGATGAAGAAATGGGTTGACAAGAAAAGGAGGATGATGGAATTTCAGGAAGAAGATTTGCTCCTTGTTAAATTATTTCCCCAACAATTCAAATCTCTACGAAAGGTTCACAAGGGGTTCGTGTGGAAGTATGAATGGCCATTTCCTATCCTCAAGCGAGTCGGTAAGGTGTTCTACAAACTGCAACTCCTTCCAAAGCTTAAATTCTATCCGATCTTTCATGTAAGTATGTTGAAACCTTTTCATGGAGACAAGGAAGACATAAGTCGGGGAGAATCCAAGAGGGCGCCTACCGCAATGGTAACCTCCTTCGACAAAGAAGTGGACTCAATCTTGGAAGACTGCCTAATATGGCGTAAAGGTGTACCAAGTTATCAGGAATACTTGGTCAAGTGGAAGAATGCTTCGGATATAGAGGCAAGCTGGGAACCTGAAGATTCTTTGTGGCAATTCAAAGATGACATAAAGAGGTTCAAGCTTGGAGGCACGACGAGGGCGTCGCGAACTTGAGTAAGGGAGGGTGTTACGTCCTGCTCAAATTGTCTGACAAAATCCAAAGAAATAGTGCTTGCCTAAAGATCTAGATTTTTCTACATGGGAAATTTCTAGAGTGGCCTAAAGATGTCTAGAAAAGGCTAGAGATAAATGGAGTCAACTCAAGCCTTAAAGATTCTAGAATGCTCCAGATAATACTATCATGTGCTTGAAGGTGCTAGAATGGGCTGGAATATTCTAGAACGTGCCGAATGATTCATGAAGGATGTAAAAACCGTTGGAAGCTTACGGAACATCCTAGAACTTGCATGAAGGAGCTAGACAAACCTAGAAGACTCTAGAGTTGGATAAAAGGTTCTAGAATCTTGTGGCATATTGTAGATAAAACTAAAACACTCTTTTACATTCTAGTCTTAGAATGATCTAGAAAATTGTGACATAATCTTAAACTTGAAGTCACACTATAAATAGACTCATTGATCTTCATTTGTATTAATCTTGGAAAATCTTGAAAATTCTTAACATCTTGTAAGATAAACTCTCTATACAGCAATATAAAACATTTTTTACAAACTCTCTTTTTAGTCTCATTGGAGTGTTTCATTCGGATTCAAAGACAGATTTAATACAACAGACAGTGTTAAGTGTCGCACGATCGCTACTTGAAATTTAAGATTGTGACAGTAAATTATCTAACTTAGGCCACTGGTTGATGTTTCTTTTTTCTATTATGCATGGGTTTAACTGCATCCATCAAAGTTCTTTCTCCGTCATTTTGGACCAATTCAATAGGTGAAGATATTTTCTTAACGTCTTCGACAGGTTTTTCAAGCTTGGCCTCATTACTCAATTCCTTTTGTTTTTTACTAGGAGTTTCAGTTCCTACACATCATGCTTAGAAATTAGAATAGGGTAAAAGGGAAGTTTTTCTCTGAGTGATTACATACTTATGCATGAAGTATCCTGAAGTTGCATATAATGATATGGAGCAAGTCCAGCAGACTTACTTACCGTGTGAAGCTAGAGAAGCTTTTAGGAAATCTGTATCAACACCCTTTGGGTCTGGATCCCTCGGAAGGGGTTTTGTCCAAAATGGCCAAATCTTATATAATACTTTAAAAAAAGGAGTATTGGTGTTATAGTTTAAAAAGAGGTAAAAGTTGACTTGTAACTTGAGAATTAATTTTTGTGTAGGTTTTTTAATTTTTAATATTTTTAAATTTATTTACCAACTTAAATAATATAGTTTCATATCTATATAAATTGATAAAATAATTTAAAAATTAAATAATATAAATTAATAAATATATAAAAAATAGATTATAACAATATTAAATATATAGTATGTATAACAATAAATATTTATATATTTATGTGATTTTGTCTATGAAAAACATATCATATGTAATAGTTTAGAAAATGTTTGAATTTTGTTTTAGGTTGGGCAAAATTTAACCTTAAACTTGAAAAGTTATTTTTTAAAAAAATAAAAAAAATCTCATTTTACAAAACATAATTATTATAAACATAAAAAATATTAATATCTTATAAATTTATAATTAATTTTAAATATAATATAATACATTATTATTATTAATAATAAATATAATTATAATTATATTTAATAAATAATTATGATATAAAAAATAATATTTATATATATCCAACTTTATATAAGATACAATACAAACATGGAATATTATATCGTAAATTTTGCATGAAAATATTATCTAATATTATTATTATTATTATTATTATAATAATAAAGTATATAAATTATTTTTTTAAAATGTAAATAATTTTTCATAAAAAATATTGTAACTATTTAGTAAAGTTTTTAATAATTTAAAAATTTATAATTTATTATTATTATTATTTTTAATTATTTTATAATAAAATTTTGATAAGTTATTTATTATAAAAAAGTATATATATTTTATTATATAAATATAAATTATTTTATTATTTTATATTTATAATAAAAATAAATTATTATTTATTAAAAGTTAATAAATAATTATATTTTAAGAGAATGAGTTACTTGGAATTAGGGAGAGAGAAAAAAAAAGACAAAAATATTTTTTTATTATTATAATGGGGTTACTGGAATTAGTGGAATAAGAGTTAGAAAAAGATAAAAGAAAAAATGACCGGATAATAGTTGAAGGGGTTATGATTTGCTCATTTTAAAAATAAAATCACATAAAACACTTTTTTAAAGTATTGAATGGGTTATGCTCTTTATAGACAAAAACCCAAAGGAAAAGGAGATAATAGTTTGAGTAATAAATTAATGATTTAATGAGTAAGAATAATTGAAATGTAAAAGTTATAAGGTTCCAACTTCCAATGAAATTTGGCTTTTGCTATTTATGAAAAAATAAAAATTCTAAATTACTCAGAAAGCAAAATCACATAAAAAATAGCAAACAATAGCTGGAATCCATGAAAATACATCATATGTCTACACACCTACACCTATGTGCACAGTGCAAGTCGAAATTAAAATTTGCTGCACGATAAAATTTATATTTAGGATATCCTAACATTTTTATAATACATGCCCGCTCAGTTATAATTATTCAACTATGGTATCAAAAGCTAAGGAAATGTTTTTGAACAGTCGCAAAAAAATAAATAAATAAAAAGCACCATACCAATTTGGTGGCCCCCCAATGAAATTTTTAGTATCTTCATATCCGACTTCAGATTTCCTTTTTTCTTCTTCAAATTTTTTGAGTTGATTGGGTATACTTTCCCCATGCTTTGGCTTTGATATCTCAAAATGATCAGAACTTTCTTTCTCCCTTGTTTTTGGACCAGCTCTATCGACATCCATAGGATTTGAAGAAGGGTGGCGCTTAATCTTCTTCAATGTTCTTATTTTGTTGTGAGTCAATCTAAATATGATAAAACAAAAATAACAAACTAATAATTCATAAAGAGAGGTTATTGTCACACCACTTTTTGTTGGTTGTATACCTCATTTAATATAAATTTTAAAAAATGACAAAAACACTCTTAAAAGCAATTTAATTGGCATAGAAGAAATGTATAAAAGACAAAAGGATATTTCTATTAATTTCTAGAATAATAGAATTTACTTTAAATGCAGTGTGGAATCAATAAAAAATGATGTGGTAATAACTCCACCTTAATTAATACTATAATAGATAAAATAAGCCATACTGTTAAAAACACTAACAAGAAGATAAGACTCTCGGGAACAATAACAAAGACAAATATCTGATGGCCGAAGCACTTAGATAGTTTGATATGTGCTAGCATCAATAGAGTACAGATCTATGCACATAAATGTAAGTATGTAATAACACATTTAAGCAAATACATTTCCCATCTCTCTTTAAATGAATGGCACTTGAAGAGACTTAGTGCATGGATTTCGACAGGATGAATGAGAAAAGGAAAAAAAGAAAGAAACAAAGAACTCTGCAGTTTGCTTTCCACCAGTGCCATTTTGTATCAAAGTCACGAGTTTTATTTACTTGTGACTATCAAAAATTGTCATGTTTTCAAGAAGAAAAGATGAATAAAAGAAAACTAACCACTGTCTTTATCTTGTCTGTCATATCACCAGCTTTTACAGAAGCAATTCTTAAGCACTGCATAATAACACCTTGCAAGGCCCCAATTCTTCCAGCCTTTTGAATAGCACAAAAATCTCAACTGGCGTTGAGTGTAGCAGTCATTCTTCCACCCATAACAGCCTCTTCCTGGTGGGTTGGATCTATCACCTACTCAACATTTCCAAATTGAGGAGACTAATAAATGGTGCCAAGCTCATAGGAGATTTTCATTACCAAGAGAAGTACTTCTGCTTACCATGGTATTCCCATCCCCGATGAATGCAAACGTCACCGCTATAGGAAGATGATGTATTATTAAAGGAAGTGGCTCTCTCACCTGTCAAAGTGCAATAGATAATGAAATGAAGTGATATATTCAACTTTCAACTTTCAAGCTACTATTATGATTTTCCTTCATTCACATACAAATGTAATTATGCAAGACCAAAACATTTATAATTATTTGGTCAATAAATGTGAGTACAATCACTGTCAAATCCTCCATAATTAACAAAGTGGAAACCTTGGTGCATGTGTTAGAACATCATCATCTAGAGGAAGCAGCATTTCCAAGTTCTCACAGATTTTGCAAAATATATTTTGATTGGAACCGGAAAGGGTTCAGTTAATTCTAAGGTTTCTACATAGTTCTTGTCCATTATATGTCTTCTTATCAATTCGAAGCAATACTATTTAGCTTTTATCACAAGCACCCACCTCAGGTGTCCAAAACACCATTTTTTCCCTCCTTAAACTTAGTCCTAACTTGCTCCCCTGAGTTTCCAAACAAAGATTTATGGTGTCAAATATTAACTTTTTTAAACTCAACAAGATTAAGTTCGAAGTTAAGATGAACAAATACGAAGCTGAGCATCTTCGAAATCCATAAGAGGAGATATGAACTCAGAAAGAGTTAATTGTTCAATTGCAACTCCAAATACATCAAATCATGTAACTGTTATGATTGATTAAAAATAATATTAGGTTTGTTAGTCAAAATAGGAGGTGCCTAATTTAGAAGAAAATTCATGGAAGGTGGCTTATCATATTGTCAAAGATGAAGATGCCTAACCTTGTTTGAATAAAGAATAGGAAAATTAGGTAGCCTAATTTTGTTGAATGAAGAAATGTTTGGCATATGAAATGAGAACTTGAAGGCTATAAATATGGCTTCATTTCTTCATTGTTAATCATCCCAAAAATAGAGAAAAACTTGTATGAGAAGTTCTTGAGTGAGAGAATTTTGTGGGAAAATTCTCTTGGGCTTGTAGTTGCTCTTGTCTTTTGGGTGTGTGAGAAAATTACTGAGAGTGTGGTTGTAACAATTTTCCACATAGTGAATTTTTCTCTGGTTGTCTTTTGACAACAAAAGTGGTTTTTCTCTAATTTGGAGTTTCCACTATAATTCTTGTGTTGTGTATTATCTATTTCTCTGTTATTTGATATTCTGTTAAGGAAGATCTTGGGAAGGAGAATTTGTGATTATACTATTTTATCCAAATTTCCTAACAGTAACATATTATGACACCTTTATAAAGTTATCAATTATAGTTTTTTTAGTAAAATCATTCATATGATTTTTTTTTTTAGATTTTATGTTTTGTTAACTATATTTGTTATATTTATAAATACACAAGGGATATATTTGGTATTAATAATAAGAAATTATAAGAATAATAAGATGATCTTATATTATATATAATTTTAAATTTTATATTATATTAATAAAAAATAATTATAACTAGTAAAATTTAGTGAAAAGTTTTTATTGTTTTATCAACAAAATATTTTATCTCTTTTGTAGATATTTAATAACAAGATACTTTGCCTTTTTGTGTAGATATTTAGCGAAGATTTTTTACTTTTTTAATATTAAAATATTCTACTTAGATTTAATGCAAAGATAAATAAACAACATGAATAAAAATAATAATGACAAAAATATTACCCTTTAATTATTAGTGTTTGATGGTGAACTCAAATTTGGCATCACTTTTACCTTTTGTAATGATACTTCGGTAACCAGGTAGTAACAAAAATATTTTAACTTTAAAGACAATTTATTAAAATGTCCCACATCGATTGGGTATGAAGTATCAAATATATATATAAACAAAGGAAATCCTCCATCTCATAACCTGGGTTTTGAGATGGAGTTAGGCCCAAATTTAACATGGTATCAGAGCTTAGGAAATAATTTCCAGAAAATTCAGCTTCTAGAATTTTTTCCCTTTTTTTCTCAATCTATTTTTTTTCCAAAACCAATTTCGATTCACAAAATAATTTCAATTTCATCCCATCATATTATTCAGAAGAATCTGAGCAATCTGCAATTAAAATCAAGCCAAAATACCTCTCTATGCGCTTACACGCGCCTTGTTTAATCTCACCGGCGTTCCACGCGCCTCGCTAGAGCCACACGCACCAACACGCGCCAGCTGCTGAGGAAGACGACTCCAACGACACGTCGTTCGCGCGCCGCTGAAGCAAACGACACGTCGTTCACCCGGTTCGATCTTCATCCAATTTAGTGCTCCACCGTTGCAGCCGCCGTTGCAGCCACTCCAGATGCCGGTTCACCCACTTTTCGATCGGTTATGCGGTTGAAATTTTCGGTTTTGTAATCCTTGACTCATTATCTATAAGATAAAGCATATTTCAGTCCATTATTTATTTCATAAATAGTCATTATTGTCTAAAATACACTTAAACCTATCCCGTTTTTTCGAATTTATTCAACAACAAAATTTCTATAACTACCAATACCAACCCTACTTTACCAAAATGGTATGATGACCCTAGCCATTCATTATATCTACACCAATTAGACAAACCATGCATGATTCTCGTAGCTCAATCCTTAAATCAAGAAAACTATCACATTTGGAGTCCTGCAATGCTCATAGCTCTAATAACCAAAAACAAAGAAGGATTCATTGACAGCACAATCAAAAGGCCATCAACAAACCTTGAAGCATAAATCAAACAATGGACTCGCTACAACATTCTTTTCAAAGGATGGATCCTCAACACCATATCGCCCAAAATTGTAGAAAGTGTCATGTATAGTGATACTACATATGAGCTATGAGAAGAATTAAAGGAACGTTTTTCGCACACCAACAACGTGCACCTATTCCACATTGAGCAAGAGATCCATGATTGCATATAAGAAGGTGTAAGCATTGGAGAATACTATACCAAATTGAAAAGCTTATGGGATAGTCGTGATGCACTATGTCCTCTTCCACATTGTGGAGGAAATGCCAGAAGGGAACTACAAGAATATCAACAAAAGCAGCGAACCATAAAGTTTGTCATGGGGCTTAACACGGTTTACACATCAGCACGTGGACAAATCTTGTTCATGGAACCATTACCTACAGTAAATATGGTATATTCACTTATTGTTCAAGATGAAAAGCAAAGAGATATCTCCACGCAAAGCATAGGAAGGATGCTAGAAGCTGTCGCACTTGTTGCCAGAGATAGTCGTCCACAATATCCTCACAAAAATTACCCACCAAGGAACCCACATCTCAAGTGCAATAGATGCAATAATATAGGCCATAATTCTGAGAATTTCCAAAGTCACCTCAAATGTGATTTTTGTGGTCTCAATGGACACAATTTTGAAAACTGCCGAAAACGTCTCAAATGTAATTTCTGTGGTTTGAATGGACATGACATCAACATGTGTCGGAAGAAAGGAGCAATTCAAGATAAGAGAAACACAAGTTATGGCTTTCCTTCCAAAGCTCATCATACTGATTTTTAGGAAAGCTGCTCCGACACAAAGACATCATCCCACAACCTTACATATGCCCAATATCAAGAGCTCCTTACACTTCTCAATCAATCCAAATCAGGTAGCATGGCAAGTCAAGTGACTACTTCTTCAGGTAACACATTATGTGCAACTGTTTTTCATTCAGAAACTCTTTGGATTTTTGATACAGGGGCAACTGATCACATGGTCTGTTTCCAAAACCTTATGAGCTCTAACATTCCAGTCACTAATCGGCATGTGCATTTTCCCGATCATTCTCTTGCCCGTGTCACACATATTGGCACTGTACATTTCTCAAATAATTTCATACTCCATAATGTCTTGTGCGTTCCCTCCTTCAAATTAAACTTAGTTTCAGTAGCCAAACTAACTCAAACCTCATTTTTTCATGTCACCTTCACTAATAGTATGTGCTTTGTTCAGGATAAATTCTCAGGGAAGACGATTGGGATGGGAACTGAGAAAGCAGGACTCTACTACCTGACTATTTCTGAAAGGACTGGATGTTTCTCCGTTTCAAATACTGCTTCCACCAAGTCTCATCTATGGCATCAACGACTTGGTCATTTATCTAATAACAGTTTGCGTGTAATTTCTCTTTTCATCAACACACCTTTTTGTTCCATTAGTGATTGTTCTATTTGTCCATTACCTAAGCAAACACGTAATCCATTTCCTTTAAGTTCCATCAATACAAAAGCACATTTTGAAATGATTCATATTGATATTTAGGGTGGTTATCACATTCTAGCACTTAATGGAGCACGTTATTTTCTCACTATTATTGATGACTACTCAAGATGCACATGGGTCTATCTCTTACATACTAAATCTGATACACACACATTTCTTACCACCTTTATCAATCTTGTTGAAACACAATTTTCATCCAGAGTTAAAATCATTCGTAGTGACAATGGACCTGAATTCTCTATAACCCAATTGTTTTCTACCAAGGGAATCCTTCATCAAACTAGTTGTGTCTCTACCCCTTAACAAAATGGTGTTGCTGAATGCAAACACCGTCATCTTCTCAATGTCGCTCGTTCATTGCTCTTCCAAGCCAATCTTCCTAAACAATTATGGGGAGATGTCATTCTTACAACCACATATCTCATAAATCGTACTCCAACACCTATTCTCAAGGGTAAAACACCATTTGAAGTCCTTTTCCACAAAACTCCTAGGTATGAACATCTTCGTGTTTTTGGTTCCCTTTGTTTTGTGTCTGCATATCATGATTGACTCACCAAGTTTGATGCTAGGTCATATAAATGCATATTCATTGGGTATCCATCTAGGATCAAAGGTTATCGTGTCTACAATCTAGAAACAAGCAAGACTTTAGTGTCTCGTGATGTTATCTTTCATGAACATGTATTTCCTTATTTTACTTCTGCTGTCAACACTCCAACTCTATTTCCTCCATCAGAAGATACTATTTATGATGACATACCCAATATTCTTCAATCAACCAATCCAAATATATCACTTGATCATACACCATCTGTCCTTCCAACAATCAACTCAGACACTCTTCATCTTCAAAATTCATCCCCAGAAACATCATCATCAACTTCTCCACCACACATAACTTCTCCAACACTAGTCACATATAGGCTTCGTAGATCCACCAATGTTCCTAGCTACCTTCAAAAATATCATGTAAAAGCTTCCTTGCCTTCTCGGTCCTTCCCTTCGTCTCACTCAGCATCGTCCAAAGACAAAGGTACTTCTCATTCTTTATATCATGTACTTACCTATGACCAATTATCACCTGCACATCGTGCCTTTTATACTTCTATTTCCATTCTCAGGGAACCAACCACCTTTGCTGAAGCTTTCAATGATCCAAAATGGAAGCTTGCCATGAAATAAGAACTGGATGCTCTTGAAACTAATGGCACTTGGACGCTTCAACAGCTTCCTCCAAACAAGAAACCAGTTGGTTGTAAATGGGTCTACAAAATCAAGTATAATCCTGATGGCTCTGTGGAATGATACAAGGCTCGGTTAGTGGTAAAATGATACAATCAGATTGAAGGCTTTAACTACTAAGAAACCTTTGCACCAGTAGCCAAACTTGTCACTGTTCGGCTTCTCCTTGCCATTGTTGCTATTCAAAATTGGCATCTTCGACAACTCGATGTCAACAATGCTTTTCTCTATGGTGATCTTCATGAAGATGTCTACATGTCCCTTCCACTTGGATTCAGACGAAAGGGGGAAACATGAGTATGTAAGCTACATAAATCTTTGTATGGACTCAAACAAGCCTCATGATAATGGTTCATCAAGCTATCAACAATACTTAAGCTAGCTGGTTTTAACCAATCCAAGTATGATCACTCACTATTCGTCCGAACCCGTGGTAATTCCTTCTCTGCTCTTCTTGTCTATGTAAATGATATAATCATAACAGGAAACAATGTACAAGACATTGAAGAAACTAAGAATCATCTTATGAGACAATTCAAGCTTAAAGATCTCGGTGAATTAAAGTATTTTTTGGGCATAGAAGTTTCACGTTCCAGGAAGGGAATTGTTCTATCACAACGCAAGTACGCACTTGAAATATTGGAGGACATGGGTTATCTTGGTGCCAAATCTGCCAATTCAGCTATGGAACAAAATTTATCCCTCAGCAAGGTTGAAGAGGAATTCATCAGTAATCCCACATCCTACTGAAGACTTGTTGGGAGATTAATATACTTGACCATCACAAGACCCGACTTAGTGTATGTCGTGCACATTCTCAGTCAATATATGGATAAACCACGACAACCACATTTGGAAGTAGCTCAACGAGTGCTACGATATGTCAAGAATACACCAGGGTAAGGTCTCTTTTTCTCAACAACTAGTTCAATACAACTAAATGCTTTTTGTGATGCAGATTGGGCAAAATGCACAGATACACGATGATCAACCACAAGATATTGTATGTTTCTTGGAAACTTGCTAATTTTTTTGAAGATTAAGAAACAAAATATAGTCTCACGATCAAGTGCAGAAGCATAATATCGCTCTATGGCAGCAGCATGTTGCGAAGTAACCTGGTTACGATATTTTTTGGATGATTTGGGTATCAAACACTCCCAACCAACCAAGTTATATTGTGACAATCAAGCAGCTCTTCGCATTGCATCAAATCTAGTGTTTTATGAGCGAACCAAACACATAGAGATCGATTTCCATCTAGTAAGAGAAAAGATTCAAGCTGAAATGATCAAAACTTATCATATCTCTACATTAGAGCAACCAGGATATATATTTACCAAATCCTTGAGTTTTTCACAGTTCTCAAGCTTACTTAACAAGTTAGGAATAATTAACATATATTCTAACTTGAGGGGGAATGTTAAAGAAATTGAGATCCAGCTGGTGACAACCAACACACTAGTTGGAAGTAGCCACCAACAGCTTGGTGGGGAAGGATAGGTTGTCCAAGAACATGCCTTTCCATAATTATGTTTATTTTTAATTATTACAATTTTGCTTTTCCTTTGTATAAATAGGTTGTAAACATTCGTTTATTCATCATCAATAAAATCAATTCTTAAATTTGGGCCTAACTCCATCTCAAAACCCAGGTTATTAGATGGAAGATTGCCCTTGTTTATATATATGTTTGATACTTCATGCCCAATCGAAGTGGGACATTTTAACACTTCCCCTCACATCGATAGTTCATCGATGGACGGTGGTGGGCTTACAGCTGCGTGCTATGAGGTAAGTTTTTCCTACTCTGATACCATGTAAGAATTGGTTTTATTGATGATGAATAAACGAATGTTTACAACCTATTTATACAAAGGAAAAGAAAAATTGTAATAATTAAAAATAAACACAATTATGGAGATGCATGTTCTTGGACAGTCTATCCTTCCCCACCAAGCTATTGGTGGCTGCTTCCAGCTGGTGTGTTGGTTGTCACCAGTTGGATCTCAAGTTCTTTAGCACAATTGGTGGAGAAATTTAGTTTTTTTTGTGGCAAAATGTTTTTCCTCGGAAGAACCATTTTTTTTGTAGTGCATTGAAGGCATTCACTCTCACATGATCAAAGAAGTAGTAAAAGAATATCACCTGGCCCCAAGCCATCAACGACATTCAAATATATATCTTTTTGCGAAATAGGATCTCCATCACAGCCAAGAGATGACTAACAAGATCTTTGCCTTGTTAGCATACTGAGTTACTGATAGACCATCCTTTTGCAAATCTTGGAGTTGAGAACAAAGATCCAAGACTCTTGAATGAGAATCAATAGAGAATTGAAAGCCAATTCACTCCATATTTCAGGAGTTGTATGTTTACCTTGAACATAAGTGTTCATTTCCTTTGTAATACTGCCAAAAATCCAACCATTTAACAATGAATTTGATCAATTGGTGAAATTAGGGTTTAACATGACATTTAGTAATCTAGCATGTGGTGGTGTACTATCAATCAAATTTTCCAGGCCATATACAATGATGTAATTTTTCATTTGTTCTTTCCACAACAAATAATTCTTATCAATTAGTTTGATCGAGAGAGAAACACTTACAGGAGGTATAGAAGAAATAATCTGAAAAGAAACTTCACGAGCATCTCGAAAATTAGAATTATCAGTTACAAGCTGATGGTTCTGTTGAGTAGAATTATCCAAATTACCTGGATCATTATGATTCATAAATTGATTATTGCGTGGTGTATAAACTGATATTTTCTTAATTTTTATCGGATATGTACATTGTTTATATAGACAAATATTAATTATTATTTCACCAACCACCATGATTGAATTACATGGTTTACAACTGCTTGGTAGGTGCCGTGTATATTGGTAGGCGTTTGGCGTCGATGTAGTATTTGTTGAATGAGTTGCAGTGTTTGTTGAATTCAACACTCCCCCTCAAGTTGGTACATAGATGTCTTTCATGCCCAACTTGACTGAAACTTCTGTGAATACTCAATATGAGACTACTTTAGTGAGGATGTCAGCCAATTGATCTTCTGACTTAATTTTTTGCAATTCCAATGAATTTTCTTCTAACTTTTCCTTAATAAAGAATCTGTCAACTTCAACATGTTTTGTACGATCATGTTGAACTGGATTATAAGCAATATCACATGCTATTTTATTGTCACAAAATAACTTAATTGATTCTTTAGGAGGATATGCCAAATCTTTTAAGAGAGATTGTAACCACAAGGCCTCACAAAGCCCAAGTGTCATGCCTCTGTATTCAGCCTCTACGCTTGAATGGGCAACAACATGTTGTTTCTTACTTCTCTATGTTACAAGGTTTCCCCCTACAAAAGTGAGGTAGCCTGATGTAGATCGTCTATCATTTATTGATCCAGCCCAATCAACATCAGTATATACTTCAATTCTAGAAAACTTTGAGTTTTCAGTGAATAATACTCCTTTTCCAGGAGCAGACTTTAAATATCTCAAAATACGAATAACTGCATTCATATGTTGTTCTCCAGGATTATGCATAAATTGACTGACAATACTTAAAGCATAGGCAAGGTCTGGTCTTGTGTGTGCCAAATACATCAACCTTCCAACAAGCCTTTGGTATCTTTCTTTATTTGTTGGAATTTGATCAACCTTGATACATAACTTTAATCCTTCCTCTACTGGTGTATTAGCTGGTTAACATGCCAACATACCAGTTTCTTTTAATAAATCTAAGGCATACCTTTTTTGAGATAAGAAGATTCCTTCTGTTGATCGAGAAATCTCAATCCCAAGAAAATATTTTAAGGAACCAAGGTCTTTCATTTCAAATTCTTTGGACAAATAAGTTTGTAGCGCTTTCCTTTCTTCAAGATCATTTCCTGTTACTATCATATCATAAACATATGCAATAAGTGAAATGATCTTAGCATACCCCCTTTTTAGAAATAAAGTATGGTCTGAATTGCTTTGCTTGTAGCCAAATGCCTTCATTGACCTTGTGAACCTTCCAAACCATGCTCTTGGGGATTGTTTCAATCCATACATTGATTTTTTTTAATTTGCACACCTTTTCATCATGGATTGTGGATTTCTTGATTCCTGGTGGTAAATCCATGTAGACTTCTTCAATTAAATCTCCATATAGAAAGACATTTTTTTACATCAAACTGATATAATGGCCAATCTAAATTTACAGCTAGAGATACCAAGACCCAAACAGTGTTAATTTTGGCTACAGGTGCAAATGTTTATGTATAGTCGATCGCATATGTTTGAGTGTATCCTTTTGCCACCAATCTTGCTTTATAGCGTTCAATCATACCATCTGCTTGATACTTTACTGAAAAAATCCATCTACATCCAACAATTTTCTTTGTTAGTGGACGATTGACAAGCTCCCAAGTTCTATTTATTTCTAAGGATCTTAGTTCTTCATTCATATCATCTTTCCATTTTTGGTCAGCTAAAGCTTCCTACACACTGTTAGGAATAGATACAGTAGATAATTGATTCACAAATGATACATTTGATTTTGACAAATGACGTTTAGACATATAGTTACTCATGGGATATTTGACTTTACTAGAAATCTCAGGTTCATACATGGATTTAGGAATACCTCTGTTAGGATGTGATAGAAGTATTTTTATGGCTGGTTCAATAGTTGGAACATCCTTTGCAAACGTTTGGTTAGGTATATCAGTAGCTTATGGAGAAGGAAACTCGTACTCACTTAGTGATAGTAAGGAACTTGCTTGATGATTTTGAAGTTGATGAGGACTTGATTCCATTTCCCTTGAGTCTTTTCTATATTGAGAGTTATTACCATCTGAATTCAAGTTATTTGTATTTTCTTCACATATAATTTGTCTTTCTTCATAAGGAAACAATTTATATGTAAGGGTCTGAATTTCAGCATGGTTTTACTCCCCCTGAAATTCAGGTGTAGAGGAGAAATACATTGTATCTTCATGAAAAATAACATCCATAGTAGTAATCATTTGTTTTGTAAGAAGATGATAACAACGATACCCTTTTTGTTGTATGACATATCCCATAAAAACACAATGTATTGCTCTTGGATCCAACTTGCTACGTTGTTTTTTATGTAAGTGTACAAATGCCACACAACCAAAGACATGAGGAGGTAAATTGGGAACATTTGGTGGAACAATTGCTTCAGTGATGGCTTATAGTGGTGTTTGGAAGTTAATGGGACTGGAAGGTACCCGATTGATCAAATATGCAGCAGAAGTAATTGCTTCTCCCCAATAAGATAATGAAATATTATCTTCGATCAATGAGGCACGGAAAACTTCCAACAAGTGTTAATTTTTTCTTTCTGCAACTCCATTTTGTTGAGGTGTATCAACACAAGTAGTTTGATGAATAATGCCTTCTGATTGAAGATATTCTTGAAGCTCAGAACTTTTATATTCTCCTCCATTGTCACTTCTTAGAACTTGAATCTGTATTTTATATTGAGTACGAACCATTTTATGAAATTTTCTAAATAAGACGTTTACCTCACTTTTAGATTTCATTAAACAGACCTAAGTCATTCTACTAAAATCATCAATAAATGTAACAAACCAACGCGATCCTCTCAACGTAGAGACTTTGGAAGGACCTCATACATCATAATGTATAACCATAAACAAAAATGGACTTTTATTTAAGGTTACAGGAAATGAGGAACGATGACTATTTGCTAGTTCACAGACATCACACTTTAAAGTAGAAAGATCTAAGCTCAAAAATAAACTTGGAAATAATATATTTAAATATCCAAAAGAAGCATGACCCAATCTCCTATGCCATAGCCATATATTTGATTCATCCTTGTTAGATCCAGTTGCTACCAATGCATGATTTGTTGAATCCAAGTCCAAATAATATAGGCTTCCTTGCCTAACACCACGACCAATCGTTTGCTTTGTTTGAATGTCCTTGAACACACAAAAGTCAGGCCAAAAAATAACAAAACAAGATAAAGCAGTGGTTATTTGAGAAATAGATATAAGGTTATACTCTAAAGAGGAAACAACTAGTACTGAGTCTAAATTCAAAGTAGTAGTGAGAGACAAAGATCTTTCCCCAATGACTGGGGTTGTGTTACCATTGGCAGTGCAAATAATTTTGTGTGAGGATGGTTTTGAGATTTGTCTAGAATCGAATGTCATATGATCAGTTGCACCTGAATCAATTATCCATGTATTATTAAAAACAGGAGAAAAAACTTTAAGCATCTTACCAACATGTGCTGAGGAAGTTGCAACATGATCCTTTGTTGTTTCAGCAATGGTGGCAGTAGACATCTGTTGTGGATTTTTCTTCCAAGAGTCACGGTTGTGATCCCACCAGTTCAAAACATCATTCTTTTGTATGACCTTTTTTATGACAATGGATACATTTAAATGATGATTTATCAGTCACCCTTCGTTCTTGCTGATTGAAAAAAAACGATTTTTAGATATCATGGCGGAAGCATCAACATCTCTAGATTTTTCCTTCAATGAGATTCAACGTACTACCTCCCGTCGAATCAAGGAATAACAACCTTCTAAATCTGGGATAGTTTCTTTTCGCAAAATTTCTCCACGAACCTACTTAAACTCATCATCTAATCCAGCAAGGAAAATATGTATCCTTAGTCTTTCAACAGACTCTTGATATGATATTAGATCATGAGGGTCTTTTATGACCACCTTATTACGATGGTCTAGTTCTTAGAAAATTTCAGTCAACTCTCCATAATACTCTGAAAGTGATTTTCCATTTTGTCTGGAAGTAAATGCTTTTTGGTTTAAGACAAATACTTGTAATTCGTCACTTCCATCATAGAATGCTTTTGCCAAAGCACCCCAAATTTTAAGAGCAGTAGGTATGCGTAAATATCGCTTCATGATTTCTGGACACATTGACATATGTATCCATCTCTTCACTTTTTGATTTTATGCATACCACTTGTTATAATTGTTTGATGTTTTTTCTGGTTGCAATTTTTTGTCATGAATATAAGAGAGTTTCTCTCTCTCTGTAATATGCATTTCTATTGTTTGAGACCAAACGTCATAATTAATCTCAGTAAGAACAATTTCAGCATTAAAAACACCTTCAGACTGAACAGATTGTACAACAATTGGATTTGATTGCTCCATAGGTAATGATATTATACCCTTTGTCATGATATTATGGTAAACAAACTAGAAAATGGTGTAATAATTTTAGGACTAAATTTTTTTCCTGTTTTTTTATATATTTATACTAAACCGGATCAAAAAACCACAAAATCGAGTCAAATTTGGTTTAAAAACTTGAAAAACTAGACCAAACCGGTTTTAGAAATCTAGAACCGAAAAAAACTGGGTTCAGACCTTTAAAATGGATCGAACCGGCCAAAAATAGAAAAACTGTGAAAAACTGAGAAAACCGGGTTCAGACCGAACCGCTGGTTGAACCAACCTGAGCCGAACCGAGGTGCGGGCCAGCTACGCTCTCGAGTCGAGCTGACTGCACCGCATCGAACCGATCCAGATGACACGTCATCGTCTTCAACCTCCAAACGGCGCGTGTAGCGAGTGAAAAATGGTTCCTTTACTTCAGGAAGCACGTGGGGGTGCGTGCTGCACTTTTCTTCTACTATATTTTTACCAAAATGTTCAAAATTGTGTTTAGAGTAATCTGGTAAAATTAGGTGAGACAAATAACGCTTCAAAAATGATGTTTATAATTAATATTTGTACGGGTGTTTGAATGAGATTTTTTTTTTCATAAGAAGAAATATTTTCAGAGAAAGAAATCTCTGTTTTAGAGAACAAGAGTTTCAAATTTGTATAAAGCAATGACTTGGCTCTGATATCATGAAGAAATAAATGTTTGAAGAAATAAACGTTTTCCTTTGTATATTTTCTTAATTTGTATTGGATATATACATTGTTTATATAGACAAATATCAATTACTATTTCACCAACGACCATGATTGAATTACATGGTTTACAGCTGCTTGGTAGGCGTCGTGTATATTAGTAGGCGTTTGATAAGCGTTTGATGTCGGTGCAATATTTGTTGAATGAGTTGTAGTGCTTGTTGAATTCATCAGAAACCACAGGTGATGATAGAACATCATGATATGATCCATTCTTAGACACCATTGAAGACAATAGATTTAATCAAAAACTTAAACCAAGAACTTAAATAGAGTTATCTCTATGAGAAGAGAGAAAAATCTTTCTTAAGATCGAAGTTTGTAATCTGATATCATACAAAACCTCAAGATGAGGTTAAGAGAAAAGAAAAGGTTCTTGAGAAATCATAAGTTGAAAGAAAAAATTTAAGAATATGGATAATCTTTCTTTTTTGTTTTTTGTTTTTTTGTTTTTGGTCAAGAAGCAAGAAAATAAAAGAATATTATGTATAAGCTGTTTGTTTTCGTGTATTATACGTTTTTGAAAGTAGAGATGACATGGTGAATATCAGAATATATATTACATGAGAGAGGGAGTTTTTGAAAGAAGTGGAATTATGGGAGTAATGATTCTTTCTAATGTCATTTTTTATGAAGATGTTAATTAGGAGCAATTATTCATTGTTATGTTTGTGAATTATGTGTATAGTCACGTCAATCAATTATGATTTTAATTTTTTTATATAATGTATAATACATTTCAAGAAAATATTTGTAATAAACAAGCTTGTATTAATTAGCGTAAAATAAAACATCATCTTTATTCCAAGGAGTAATGAATAATTTTAAGAAGGATGTACGAGTGTTAACAAAGACCTAAACGTGTTTTAAGATAATGGGCAATTTGAAAAGAACATTCACACTAGTGTCATCACTGTCAATGTCAAGGTAATAAGGCAAGCACCTTCACATTTATTTTCCTCACTTTCCCACCCAACCACATGTACCTCCTCTAATCAACACGTCCCATTTCTCTCTCTCTCTCATAATAGTACCACCATTCATGGCAGATAGTTAGTTGTTTGGTGTCTGATATTAATAATCACACCACTAAATACAATATAGTAAAAGGGTATATTGTTATTATTTTGAGTTAGCTCTCTAGTTTCATTTTTGTGGTACTTGCACTCCTCTTCTTGGCCTCCAGCCAAAAGACATTTGGCTGCATAATATGGAGATTGAAGCGACTAGTGTTACTCATGGCAGTCATGTTGATGATAGAACTGGGCTGAGAGGAGCTTATCTGGTGTGGGAAGATGTATCAGTGGTACTTCCCAATTTTCGTAAAGGACCAACCAAAAGATTACTCAATGGGCTTACTGGGTTTGCTGAACCTGGTAGAATCATGGCTATTATGGGTCCTTCTGGCTCTGGAAAATCTACTCTTCTTGATTCTTTAGCAGGTTTTTTTTTTCCTTTTCACTTTCTCATATATAGTATTAACACAAAAACATAGTATTAAGGTACAATTATCTACCTTGGATGCACATAGATATTGGTCCTCTTTCCTGTTTTGGAAAATGCACTCAAGGTGTTGCTTTTATGTTTTCCTGGACTCTCTCTCTATTCTTTCCTTTGGAGGTTGAGTACAAAAGATTTGCATACTTATGATGTAAGTTGTCATATATTCTTTCAGTATATGAAAGTTATTTTTTTTTTTCAAGCTGACCTACCTTGACTTTTAGGTTATAAATCCATTCTTTCACTTTTAGTCTTTACGAAAGATTGAGTTTTCTTCTTTTTTGTCTTTCTTCATCACTCTTACCGTGAAAATAGGACATAAGATGGGAGATGGGATGTAACAACCAATTTAACATCTCTAGTTTTATAAAAGTATAAGTTGCCTTTGAATCTGAATGCTGTTGGGTACTCGTAGAGAGTCCATTGGGTGGTACAGTTTAAATTTTGTTTAATAAGATGATTGTATATTTCAGTGTATTTTTCAATGATTTGTACAATACAAAAGTTACAATATTTATAGAAAAATTTATGTTTAGATGTCACATATACTTAATTTATCTAATTTTTTTTAATATATTTGATTTAAGACTGTTTTGATGAATATATCAACAAATTTATTCTCTTTTCGTCCAATTTTTGTTTAATGAAAAATTTATTCTCAATAAAAAATTTATTCTCAATATGTTTTATATGTTTATATTGAATTATATTATGTATAATATTTTATGATTTTTTATTATCACCAAGTGTTTTATATGTTTATATTGAACTATATTATGTAGAATATGTATGATTCTTTATTATTAGCAAATAGTGTATAATTTATTTAGATAAATAACACAAATCTCACAAAATATATGTACTAAACTTCCGAATTTTGCTTATGCAATTAACGAAGTATAATATTTTATTTATTACTTGCCTATATCACAAGATTAGCAGTCAAAAGCAGAGACAAAAGGTAAAGCAGGAAAGTTTATGTTTGGAAAAGAGAAAAAATATCCTAATTATAGTTAAAATATGAAATAATAAAATCTTATAATAAAGGAAGAATAGTTAAAATTTCACAGAATAAAATCTTATAATAAAAGAAGAATATATTCTCCGCTAATTAAAACATAATCACACCAAACCTCTCTATTTACTTTCACATTTCAACAAATTCTTACTGATCACAGAGTTTCTATTTCCTACCTTCAGGTTTTTTTCTGATAGATCTTGTTGACTTCAAATATGAACCTAAAGTTGAAGCAGATAATGTATTAGCTGAATTTTGGTGACATATAGTTCCAGAAATTTTTAAGCTTATTAGTGTTTTTCTCTATAGGTTTCTCCTTTTTCTTCGAACTTTTCTTGGCTGCTATGAAAAAGGGTGAAGTCGTGAGGATCACTTGAACAACAACAGTTTTAGTTTTTTTCCTAGAATTAAAAGCTCTTTGGTTATCATTAATGCTTTGAGAGTATATTCTTTACAGAAGTTTTAATTAGTAGGATTTCTGTGAAATAAGAGTAGAGGATGAACAAATTAATGTAGTATAAGCAAGTAGTTTCGACTTTCGAAAATTGAAATCTTCTTGGCCCTAAATGCAAGTAAAATTAATAAAAACAACAACGAATTAAAATAATTAAGAACAATAAAAAGTAAGCCAATTCGAACTGTTTAACTTCTTATGCTAATAGTAAATGGTTTTGGCACAGGGAGACTCTCAAGAAACGTGGTCATGACTGGCAACATACTTTTCAATGGATGCAAGAAACGGCTTGACTATGGTGCTGTTGTAAGTGACTAAGAATATAAATGAATTGTTACTTCCACTCCCGTAAGTTTGAGGTTTGTAGAGAATTAGTGTATGATATTTCAATATAAATATTTGTCGCTTTTTTATGGTATCATAATAGTAAGATCCTACTATTGAATCCCTATTATAACTTTTACATTTGAAGAGAAATGTTAAAGATTATAAATGAATTATTAAACTCATCTCACATTAACTTGAATTTATAGGAGAATTGACATATTATATTTCAATATAGTATCAAAGCATCAATATCTTAGAATTATCCCCATAATAACCTCAAATATCATTAAAATTCTTAAATTTGATGGATTTTGCAAAAAAAATAAGGAAACTCACTATTAAAAAAAGGTCTTTATAAAGACAAAGTAACGAGAGAGAATGTCATAAAATATAAATGAATTGATAAGCAAATCTTCAATAAATTTGAACTTTTAAGAGAATTAATATATGATATTTTTATATGGTATTAGAGCAATAAGATCTTAAGATCGAATCCCTATTCTAACTCTAGATGTCAATTAAAATTCCTCAAATTTAATGGACCTTGCAAAAAGACAAGAAAACCTACTTTTGAGAGAAGTTCAAGTAATGTGCCAAATATCCCACACTTGAAGAGATGTTAAAGAGTACAAATGAATTGTTAAACACACATCCTAAGCTTGAAATTTGGGAAGAATTAACATATGACATTTCAATAGTAAGTACTATTCCATTACCGTACATGGGTTTTAAAGCTTTGCTATGAATGAATTACTTGTCGTCTCTCCATCTAATCGTCTTCAATTAGCACTGAGTGTTTTATTTTGAGTTTAATTTTCTGTTGATCTATTTTAACATATAAATATATCAGGCTTATGTGACGCAAGAAGATGTATTATTGGGAACACTCACTATTAGAGAAACTATAACATATTCAGCCCAATTGAGGCTTCCAAATAGTATGACCAAAGAAGAGGTCAATGACATTGTGGAGGGAACAATCATGGAAATGGGCCTTCGTGATTGTGCTGATCGGTTAATTGGGAACTGGCATTTAAGGGGTATCAGTGGTGGTGAAAAGAAAAGATTAAGCATTGCTCTTGAGATTCTCACGCGGCCTCGTTTACTATTTCTTGATGAACCTACCAGTGGCCTTGATAGTGCCTCTGCTTTCTTTGTTATTTTGACACTTACAAACATTGCTCGTGATGGAAGAACCGTAATTTCATCTGTTCACCAGCCAAGCAGTGAAGTATTTGCACTCTTTGATGATCTGTTCTTGCTCTCGGGAGGTGAAACTGTTTATTTTGGGGAAGCAAAGGTGGCTGTAGAGGTAAGAAAGTCAAAACATCATGATCATATTGCTTGAGTAATTAGAGTCCATTTGAGTTTCATAATAATTTTTTTGTTGGTGAAATAAAAGTTTCCAAAGATCCTTTATTTGGCCTAGTTAGTTGAAGATCTTTCTACTTCAATATGCATGACTATGAAACTGTTACAATCATGAATTCAACATTGACTAAAGGTTTGCAAATATGTCTGTTGTAGTTCTTTGCCGAAGCAGGTGTTCCATGTCCAAGCAGAAGGAACCCCTCTGATCACTTCTTACGTTGTATAAATTCGGACTTTGACAAAGTTAATGCCACACTGAAGGGATCTCTAAGACTGCATGTATGTTTCCTTCTAACTGAATGCTATTATGTCTGGCAAACAAAACCAGCTCTTTCATTTATACTTGATATCAAATAGGGAGTGTAAAATATACTGTAATCCAAACACATACAGACATATAACATACCCAACAATCTTCTGTGAAGATCTCTATTTCTTATTCAAATGCATATACAATAAAATCACTTTTTAACATTAGGAGGTTTATGGCAAATTGTCCTCTGGCATTTCCCCAACGAGTTCTATCATTCGACTCCCCCACCTCGAATATTGTTTGATATAAAATAAAAAATAAAACATTACAAGGTTTCTGCATAACTTCTTGCGCCACCTACTTGGCATGTTGTGATACCCCTTATTTATTTTCCCATACATTTTTCCTCTTTTTTTTTATTTCCTTAAGCTAAATTTGCTTATTGGTTGCTATTTTTTTTATTGTCTTATTGTAGGATGTCCCAAAATCCTGTGATCCTCTGGCTAATCTGGCAACAGAAGAAGTCAAAGCAAGGCTTGTTGAGAAATACAGGCGTTCACAGTATGCAACAAAAGCAAGGACTAGAATACGAGAAATCTCTGCAATGGTACACATTTGAGCCTTGAGATTTAGTCTTGTTACATTAATTGAATTGTTTGAAGGATCCATTGAAGGGTTCATGATAGAAATTGAACACGATTGTCTTGTAGTGTCATATTAGAATCAAGCATGTATATATGTTTAACCATACAAGATCACCGAAATATGAAAACTAAAATTCAAGCCTTGCAGGAAGGTGGTGAATATGACATGAAAAGTGGAAGTCAAGCAAGTTGGCTGAAGCAACTTTCAACATTGATACGAAGGTCATCAGTGAACATGTCTAGAGATATGGGATATTACTGGTTAAGGATAATGGTCTATATAGCTGTATCTATATGTGTTGGTACTATTTATTTTGATGTCGGAAATGGCTACACTGCTATCTTTGCCCGAGGAGCTTGTGGTGCATTTGTTGTAGGCTTCATGACATTTATGTCCATAGGAGGTTTCCCGTCATTTGTTGAAGAAATGAAGGTAAGCAATCCAAAAAGCACACATCCATGCACCTATGAAGCCCTAAGGGCAATACTTTTGGTTTTGTACAAAATATATAGTTGGCTGTTGTAAAAGGACTTGACAGTTTCAGGCTATTTCATGTTTGCTTTCTTCTTTGAAACAGATATTTTACAGGGAAAGGCAAAATGGGCATTATGGAGTTGTAGTGTTCATTCTATCCAACTTCATTTCTTCATTCCCATTCTTGGTTGCTGTTACGCTTGTTACTGGGACGATTACCTATTACATGGTGAAATTCCGGACAGAATTTTCTCATTATGTGTACTACTGTCTTGTTATTTTTAGCTGCCTTTCTGTTATAGAAAGCCTTATGATGGTTGTAGCTTCACTTGTCCCCAATTTCCTCATGGGAATTATTGCTGGATCTGGGATTATGGTAAGATATATGTAATGCTTAATACTTTTTCCTTGCATTTTCTCATTCATCTTGTGATTGTTCCTATGATTGTTTATGCAGGGCATCCTGATGATGACCTCTGGGTTCTTCCGCTTGCTGCCTGATCTTCCCAAGCCATTTTGGCGATACCCAGTTTCATATCTGAGTTATGGCTCATGGGCAGTACAGGCAAAGCTCCATGTGATTGATGCATGTTTCTTCAGTTTAGGGTTATAATATTTAGTGCAGCTTTTAACTTATTATTGTTATTATATTGCAGGGTTCCTACAAGAATGACTTGATTGGACTTGAGTTTGAACCTCTTGTACCTGGTAATCCAAAATTGTCAGGCGAGTATGTCATCAACAATATATTTGGGGTTCGACTAGATCACTCAAAGTGGTGGGACTTAGCTGCTATAATCGCCATTCTCGTATTTTACCGAGTTCTCTTCTTCTTCATTCTCAAGTTCAAGGAGAGAGCATCTCCATTATTTCAGACACTCTATGCCAAAAGAACACTATATCATCTTGAAAAGAGGCCTTCTTTCAGGAAAATTCCATCTTTCCCTTCTAAGAGACACCAACCTCTTCGCTCACTGTCTTCTCAAGAAGGCCTGAACTCTCCTCTCCAATAGAAACATTCAAAGGATGATACCTGAATAACATTTGTTAAAATTGTAATATCTTCATTCAGTTTTTACAGTTAGCAACTATTGCATGCTAACAGACAATCCATCAAGCTAAAGTAAATTGATATTTTCAGAGGAAAAAAACTAATTTACTAGCAATTTCAAATCTATATTGATTAATTATTTTTAAAAATAACAATTTTTCTTATGAAAATAGCAAAAACAGCTCAGGGTTATCCACAAAAAATCTCAACGACATTTTGCACATTGGGAAATAAAATAGCAGATAGAAGGAAAACACCAGGTAGAAAACAACTAAAAGCTAAGGCAACAGGGTGCTTTCTTGGGAAATGGAATTTGACAGCATCTCACTAGTATTGGTAACTTTTTTTCAAAATGTTTGTCCGTTGCATTTATAAATTAGATAAATGAGTTTAATATATCTTTATTTATACTCTAGAAATTGGCAAAAAAATTATAATATAACTAAATTTTATGGTTAATATGCTTGATATTTCTAAATCTATTCCTAAAACTAATAGTGTTAACTTTTTCATCTGTTAATATTTTTAAATCTATAGTTTTAATATCAAATTAAGGGTTAAATGTTTAACATTATTTGTTAATTCTTGTATATTATTGATTAAAGATAAATTTTTTAATTTTTTTATCATAACATTGTATTATTTTTATCTTCATATTTTTGTTTATTAATATTATAAATTGATATAAGTAAATATTTAAACATTTAAGATTTTTAATCAATTTAAGAGTTATAATTATTATATCTAAATTTAATAGGTTCATCATGGTTTTTTCTTTTGTTCGTCTGCTCTTATTACACCGGTTATACCTTAACTTTGTTCAAACCTTAATACCTTCCTGATAATGGTGAATTTCTTACGTGGTATCCAATTTATACTTATTAAAAAACAGGAATTGTACTCTATTTTATTCATAATATAATTATTATTATAATTCTAAGGCTAATTAAGAATCTTGAAGATACTTAGACATTAATAATTACTGGATACATAATTTGTGGTTGGAATTTTTAAATAAATGAGTCGCTATGGTTTTCACTATATAATGTTATTAGACTTATTTTACTTAAGAATTGTGTAAAAGGTTGGTATAGGTTTATAAAATTATTTTTTATTAATAAATCAACTCCTATTTCTTGTTGATATATGGTAAGATTATGAAAATTTTCTTATCCTATCATTATCTGTATCTTTTAAAACTTTATTGTAATATTATTAGCAATTCTTATAATTAAATGTTTTGATGCTTGTTTCTAGTGTTCATCTGAAAAATACATTTTTACTTGCTACACACATATTAGCTTTTGTATCTATATATACATGTAAATGATAGCTGATATAGCCTTTAAATCTCAGTCATATCTTAATATAGATACTATTTGGATTTATAATACTATACGAATCATTCATCTTTTAATAAGGATTACTCATATTCTGATTCGATTATTTTCTCATCAATTTCTTCTAATAGATAAATACCTAAAGTGTCATCTATATCTGATCCTTTAATTGGTTCTAATTCCATCTTAAAAACTTTTTTTAAGATTTTTGATTTATGTGAAAAAAAAATTAAATTTTTTTCTTATGTTGAAGCATGTTAAGGTATTCATTGTAGATCCAATATCTGTATTTTTTTAAAGACAATAATTCTTATTTTCAAGAGGTTTATGTTTTTTTCTTTTTAAAATATCTATTTCTATATATTTTCCTACTAAATCTTCTTTTACATTTTTAAAAATGTTGTTTCTTGAATTCATATATTCTAAATGCCTTGTATTTTTTATATTTTTATTTGTAAGATTTTATATTTTTTTGGTATTTTAAAATCTCTTGTATTACAACATATTTTTATCATTTTTTCTTATTTGTTTACATTCTTTTTTTTCTTAATATTTAATGATTATCCAACTTTTATGGCTTATTATTTTTTCTCTTAAGGTGTCTAGTATGATTTCCTTATTTCTCTGATTTCAGCCTTATGTTAAAGTCTTATGTAACATTCTAGGTAATTTTTGGAAAATATTTTCTTATAAATTGTTTACATAGATGATGGTAATTTATGATAATACATTTCATATTCACATAAAAAAAATCTATGTAACACATGTTACAAATTTTCATATATGTTAAATGTCATTTGGTTTTATGGATTTCATTTTCACTAAATTCAGTAATAATTCTTCATTTATCTTCTGTGATAAATTCCTTGTATATTTCATTTACTATAATATCTAGATATTATATTCTTGTGTGAGCATTCATTTTCATTAATAAATATTATTGGTGTGTTAAATTTAAAAACCAAACTTTAAATTTTTTTGTCATTTTATAAGCTACAAATACCCTACAAGTTAAAAGGTTTGTTTGTGTAGTTTGAGAGGTTTGTATAAATACACTCATACTACTAACTCATTCATCTAAGACTTTTTTTCTACCTCTTATACAATCTAGATATAAGATATTAGATTTATAATTTTCATGAAGCTTGAATTCTGGTGAAATATTATCTCTAATTTTTCTATGTAATTATTCTTTCATTTTTGGTGGTTGTTTTCTTTTCTTAAAAGTATCACGTTTTCTTGACCTTTGCCTATTTCTTTATTCCTTTTGTAGGTCAGATATTTCTTCTTTATAAGAAATTGGTAATGAATTTGGTTTTATATAATTTTTTGGGATCATGATTTTTGGTTTAGAATTCGTCTTAGTTGATTATTATCATATCATCTTCCTCTTTATTTATACAAAACTTTTTATCATAATTTTTTTTCTAACTCTTCATTAGTTAGTTTTAACAAATGAATTAATTTTTCTCTATCCCTATTTTCAAGATTCATGAATTGTTTTTTTAATTCTTTTGTATATTCCATTAAATTATAATTATATTTTTTATTTAGATTTTTCTTCTCACATTTCTAAGTATCATGATGTCTGATCTTCTAAGTGATAATATTTATAACTTATAATATCATTGTTTTTATATATGTTATATACATCTTTTTTTAGTTCTGTAAATTTTATATGTATACCTTATAGTAATTTATTATAACCACATTCATTTATTTCTTTTAATAATTTTTTTTGTGTTTCAATTATAATTTGTAGATACTTCATGTTTGATTCTTGGACTAAGTTCATTTCTTCTATTAAAAGTCTTAAAGCCTTCATAGTCTATAAAAGAAAAATCTTTGTATGTTATTGTTTTTAACTACATTACTTTTCCTTCCTAATATCAGAGGTTTTTCCTTAATATCTAAATGTCATTCTTTTGATATTTCAAAGTTCATCGTTATTTTTAGTTATATTATTTGTTTAAGTTCTTGAAAGGTTTTATCTATTTTTATATATTCATTGTACATATATTAAACTATTATGATTGTATGTTAATAAATACCCTACTATGTAGTGTATTGAAAATAGATTTTTTTTCATTAAATCTCATTTTTCAAATTAATAAAATAAACCTAATATTTTGTTTAAATTTTTATCATGAATATTAATAACAAACCTTAGGTTTGTTGTAAATTTTAGTTTCTGATATCCTAAGTTACCATGGATCATACCTAATAAAGTATTATTTCTATTTATTATTCTGTTATCTAATCATGCTAGTTTTATTAGTGTATTAATTCTTTCTTTAAAATGAGTTTTTATTAATATTTAGATTCCTTTTAAATGAATGTATTTAATTTTTTTATCCTTTAGAGGGATTTTCGATAGCTTATTCATTATAGTTTCTCTATCAATTAATGATATAATATACTTTTATTTTGCATCTGTGATATTAATACTCATTTCTTTATTACTTATTCCATAATAAAATATGTATGTTCTTAATGATGAAAATGATATATCTTGAAATCCATCTCTTATTTTGAGATTTAATTTTTGTCTTTTGAATTTTTTAAATTTCTTTTTATTAGTTACCATTTTTTTGTAAAGACATATTGAGATGTTTTTTATTTCTAATTATAATATTAATTAATTTTTTATTATTTTTTATTTAATTTTTATTTATGAAATGTTACTATTTATTTATGTTATGTTTGAGGGATGTTTTTAAATTTTTTAAAACCTTTGAAGTATTTTTGAAAATATCTCAAAATTTGGGGATATTTTTGATGATATTCTTCGTAAATTTGTATCATATAGATTTATGAGTAGTGTTTTGCAACAAGGTTTTGTAACAAGGTTTTGCATGTGTCAAATGATTTATCGGTTATTGATTTCATATAAAATTTAAAATATTGGGTAATAAAATAATTATGTAACTATTTATTAATATGTGTCTAATTAAATTATGACATATAAATTGTTATAATTATCAAGTTTTAATAAAAAAAATAACATTCTTTTACATTTACAGTCAAAATAATAACTTCGATTAAGTTTGTTTTTAGTTTTTATTAGGATGTAAATTTCGGAGTCCTAAGTTAGTCTAAATATGAAACATTTGGTTAGAGCAAGACATTGTAGGCTAATGAATCAGACCTAATTGAATCAAATTTTCATATTAAATGAAAAACCAAAGTTCAACCTTGAAATCATTCAAATATGTTTGTGCTTGACTTTTTTAAACTTTGAATATAACTAAGTTAATGTTTAAGTTTATTATGTAAAAAAATACAAAATAATGTTATGAAATTGTCAAAGATATATATAGTTTAAAAACTTTAATTTTAACTCACATGTCAAATTTGGTATGGGCGGTTTGTTATAAAAATGTTTGATTCAACATCCAACTATAAAATATTTTGAATAAGATTATGTTAGGTTTTTTCATACTTGTTTGAGTTTTGAAGAAAGTTAAAATTGAGTCAATCATGTTTTTAGTAGCACTAAAACTTACGTGCATGCTTTATGTTTGTAAATTAATTTAGGTCTAAGGTAGTTTTTATCTAAATTAATAATTTTTTTAACTAATAACAATTCATCTAAAATTTCATGGCTTTATATTAAATTATTTGATAAAAAAACAAAAAATCCTTATTCTATAATTTTAATAAAATGAGACCAAGGTCAAATCTCGATACGTATCTGTTAGGTACCGTTGAAATTTTATTAGATCTCGACCAACGATCTCACTAAAGTTCCATAAATCATCGCCAACAACCATATCATAAGTGCATGTTATATGTTACATTAAAGGTAAATACAAATGTATAGCATGTTATATATAAAGGTAAATGTTGTTGTAATATGTTACATTTATATATATAAATTAATACAATATGTTACATCTTGTGAATCGTCAACAACATTCATCGAAACTTTACTTGTGGTGGTTACCGAGGATATTGTGAAATCTAATTTTATTTTTATTGTATTGAATTATGTATAAAAAAATATTTTGATATTTATAGATATGAAGTAATAAGTTTTAGGAATTTGGGTTGTAAGTTTCTTTAAATTGAAAATTTCTTTCACAAAACTAAATTGAAAATGGGAAACATAAATCCATATTTTGTAATATAAGTCGGGATAATAACACATATTATATTTAATTATATTTAAACTTAAAGTAATCATTAGTAATGTTATATAGATTTTATATTTAATCTTTAAGTTATATTTTTA
Source organism: Hippophae tibetana (assembly GCA_037013495.1). Classification (NCBI taxonomy): domain Eukaryota; kingdom Viridiplantae; phylum Streptophyta; class Magnoliopsida; order Rosales; family Elaeagnaceae; genus Hippophae; species Hippophae tibetana. The sequence goes on along the minus strand of CM072802.1, from coordinate 22,556,547 downwards.
TTCTATTAAAATATTAATATTTTTTATAAAAATTATTGAAATTATTTATTAAAGAGATAAATGTTATAACAATCTAATAGCTATTAAAGTTAGAGTATTTAGGTCCAATAGCTTCTTCTAATGAAAGTTTAGTTCACCAATTTTAAAAAATGATACCACATATTCAAATTGTTAATTTTATTTTTATTTTAAATTTTTTTTAATTTTTTTTCAAAATTGGTAAAATAAGCTATCAAAATAAAAAATTAATGAATCTAAATACTTTATTCAAAAATTAATGGAACTTTTCCATAGCCTATCTTGATTAAATTTTAAAATTTTAAAATCTTATGATTTATTATTATTATTTCAAACTAATTTGTATCAAAATTTTATCAATTTATTTAATATAAAAAGATTATTTATTTATTCTTACATTTTTCTCTTCATATAAATATTTTTTATTATTTTTTAGTTTAAAATTTATTTTTTCTTATTATTAAATAATTTTTTTATATTTTTTATTGTAATAAAAATAAAAATAAAATTTAAAATTACTTAGATTTTCGTTACCAATCTCCAGTATATTTTTACCAAAATTTTTAAGTATAATAATAGAATCGAAAATCAAGAATAGAGTCCCTTACCTCACCCACCTAGTTGGAGGTGATGTAAGTAATACTTTCCTGATACCTTCACTCGCTTTTCTTGCCACGCGTTTTGTGATGTGCTTCACACGTCCTTGAGAATCAATATAAAAAATAAAAAAAATCTCTCTACTTATTTATTACCTCTATTAAAAAAAAAAAACTTATTTATTACCTGCAATTCATGAATCATCCAACTAACCAAAATTTCTAGCAAAAATAAACAAATAAAAAAATATAATAAAATCCAACTATCCAAAATCTCCCTGTAGAAACGGTATATAAGATTTCCCTCATATGTTTCAGTTCTGAAGGCTGTCAGAAGGAGAAAAGCCCAGGATCCAAATTTCATCCATGTCTCCTAGTCCCAGCAAGCTCACTTCTGCTGTAATTATCCCTTGCTCTCAATTATATTTGATTTGATGCATGTATCTTTCTTTTTGTTTAAATTGTTGACTGTAATGTGTTCTGATGATGGGATGCTTTCGCTATTATTTTATGATCTGTGTTGGTCTCCAATTAGGGTTTAAATCTCTTATTTGAGCTTCTTGTTTGAAAGATTTGAATTTTGGTTTTTAATGGACTTTGAATCAGTGCTAATTGAACCTGATGAAATCAACTAAAATCCAAGTGACGAAGTTCAAAAAACCTATTATTTATGAGCATGATCAGAAAAAAATAATCTCTGATTTGTATTGATCAAGTTTGGCAAAACGACTGTTTTGGGCTTTTTGACATATAAATGGAGAAATTTGGGTTCCTGGGAATGCGGTTCTTTTATTATTTTCTGCATATGTTTTACCTACCACTTTTACAGTCTCCAGAATTGACCATTCTTACGTAATAGGGAAGAAAATTGTTGTCTTACTTCTCCCAATTGAAGACATTCTCATGTTTATTTTCTAATATGCTTCTATGCACAGGGCGATGCTAATATGTCATGTTCACAGCCAGAGAATGGTTTTCCAAGTTCACCTTCTCTTCTACATTCAGAGAAGGCTGTTCAGGAACTCCTTCAACAACCTGTTCAAGGAACCGATGACCATCTTATAGAGTTCTCGGAGGCTTTGAGAAGTATAGTCATTTTTACCTTTGAAAGTGTTTATAGTATTTAATGAATTCTTTCTTCTTTGTTTTTTGGACTATGAATAGAAGTTCAATGATATCTTCTGCAGACATAGATTATGTATACAGAATAATGCTTATAGCCTTATACTGTAATTCCATATCTGTAGCTGTGGCAAAGGCCTTAAGACAAGTTGCAGAAGGAAAGGCTTTAGCTCAAGCTGAGGCAGCTGAGTGGAAGCGTAAATTTGAACTGGAGAGAGAACGAAATCTGCATCTGGAGCATAAAGGTTTTGTACAATGATGCAATTAATTGATATATACTTTTTTCGAGCTTTCATTTATTTGATAAAAGTTATATATGGTGTGAAACTACAAGTTTCAGACCTTTTCTATTTAAGTTTCAGCACTAACCACTCATATTTGGAGGTAGATTTTGAATGATATCAAACAGGCTGCTGCTGAAATATGTTTCTTTTTATTAGAGAAATATCATAAAAGGTCTCTGATTCTTCTTGTTAATCCTTTAGATAGCTAATTGTTCTTTGGAACTGAAGTAGTCTTCTACATGGAGAAAAATACTTTAAAGAAATATTATAAAGGGCTTCCAACCGACGCTGTCACAAATGAGAAACTGATTGACAATAGAAGCAAAGTGTAGGTCGCCTGTGATAATTGAAATTATGGTATAATCATTTTTCCAAAATATGTTTCATCTATGAGGACTATGTGCTTCATATAGTTAAGTTAATCCTATCCAATCAGTGAACCTTGGATCAGTTATTTTGTATTGGTTGACTTACTAATCGAATTTGGACTCATTATCATCAGATTGTGGGTATTCCACTATCAGGCAGTACAACTTGTGAAAAGCTTCAGTGTTGGCGGAGTCAGAGTTCTATATGTAGTGTCATGCGATTGATAAGCTCTATGCTTCCTTGTCTTGTCTGCTGGGAAATTTGCAAAAACTGGATTAGGAAAATACATGAAGGTACTTACATTTCTCGTGTGAAATTAATAGTCATGCTCATGTTTCCATTAGGGAAATATGTGATGTTTTCGTAGAAGACAAATCTTCTTTCCCCACTTTAAAGACTAGAAAATGCAGCAATGTGTAATGCTTCTGACAAGGGGTCCATCCATAGTCTGTTACAGCAAATCATATGTCATGTGTGTCTTCTGCAGCACATTTGTATAATAAGATTTCATGGATCCATAGTGGTGTAAATTGAACCAAGTGTTACTATGTTGAATAACGAAAATTTGGTTATTTATGCAACTTTCATTATCGTCGAGTCATAAAAATAATGTGATTGAATTTGTAATGATTTTTTTCTAATAAACCTTTTGAAATTTCTTCTACGGTCAAATATTTTCCATATTAACCATCTCATTTCCGAAGTGGCTGAGCTGGGAATGTTTAGTAGTAGTCCAAATATGTATGGTCATGGAGTTTGTTAGTTAGAGCTTTTAGATGTCTAGTGTGAAGCTTGACCTGTATATAACTGATGTAGGACACATTACGTGTTAATTAGACATGGAAGTACCTTTGAATTCCAAAACACAATAAGATTCACATGCAATGGCTGGTTGCATCGAGTTGTTTATCATGATTTCCAAGTTAGTGTCTTTTTAATACTTCAGTTGTCTGGTAAAAGTGTATTCTGCTCTACACTTTGATCTATGCTTTAGCTACCATGATGGTGAGTGGATCTATTCAGTGGCTTAGTTGTCGTCTTCACATTGTTAGGATCTAGATGAATGAGTCTGTTGCCAAAAGGAAAAATAATCTGGATGCATGGGAGTTTACTAAAGATACATTTAAAATGTTTTAGCTAATGGATACCAAATAGTAGCCCCAAAAATAATAATTTAGAGTTAAAACAATGAGCCTTTCGTAGTCAAAGAAGGCATTAATAATATTTTTATAGTGTTACTCTTATAATTTTATATAAAGAAATCCCTATGTGCTGTCGGCAAGCAGATATTTGTTCAAATTCCTTATGACTGTAAAGCTAAAGTGAAAAATAGATAAATAACAAAAATAATTGTTAAATAATCTTGCTGGCTTGGTTTGGATATAGATTCTGTCAGAGATATATGGGAGTTATTCTTTAGAAGAGGAGTTTCACTACATGTTATCTGAAGAGAGGAATCTGTCACCATGATAAGAGATACATTATTTAAAGTAGAAAAACGACATAGTAAGATGTTTCGACAGCTATGGGGCTACTTAGTCGTCTTTAAATTGGATTATGTCCACTTGTGTTGTTCTAGAGATGGAGAGAGATCATGCTGCCTATTCACTTGAGTATTGGGGAGTCTTTGAGTTCTTGGTATATGTATCTAAGGAGAAACTGGTGCAGGTGGATGATATTCGATCTTGCATCTCAGAGGAGTGGTCTTGAAAATTAGTTTCTCTATTTTGAAGAATGACGGCAGTCAGTTTGGCCTAAGGTGATGGGACGAGTGGCCTGAGGTTATGTGGGATATTTGGATATGCAGATAAAGGAGAATACAATTGCTGTCTTTTATTAAACTGAAGTTTTTAATAGGCTTTTGATATTTCTTTTGACTAGCCGGGGCTGTAAGTTTCCTAAACTGTTAGAACTATCTAGATACTTGGTGGCTAACCCAAAACTCGAAAATACAGTCCTATGAAGCTACCGAAGAGTCTACGGCATAAATATTAAAATCAATTTTAATTTTCATAGTGACATAACAGTAACTTCACAGTCACTAACGAAACCTTAATGTTGCTTTTCTGTTTGACGATCAGAAGGGATTCTGGTGCGGTGTATCTTTATAAAAGCCTATAAATATTTGTTAAAGATATACTTTCAGAAGATATACTTTCAGAAACTTAGAGTGAAACTAATGCTTATAGTTTCATTGTTAGATGGTTGGTTGTCATGGGTTAATCTAGAAATAACAACAGCTATCCACTATCTCAACATTTTCGGCCTTATTATTACTTTAAATGATTTTTTCCTCACCCCACTCCCCATTAACAAAATTTCACTTATATCTCTTGCATTATAAACAATGATGGACCTTTGTGGATGACATTGCAGAGCAGTCACATAAAGAGCATTGTAGTAATGATCAGAGAACAGGGAATTTGGCTAGTCAATCTGGAAAGCAACTTGAACATTGTTGTGGGATGAATGGAATATGCTCCCATGATGTTCTTCGGGATGGAGAAGCCCATTCTTATTCTGATAAGGTTCCAAATAAACTAATTAGAAAGGTATTTACTTATCATTTATATCTTGGCCCAGTTAGCAAGCTCATAGATATTTCAGTTTGCATTTATATATATATATATATAGGGATAGAATGAGTGCTACAATATATTATCTAATTTTTTACACTCCTATGTATCAAGGGTAGAGATTTAATGAAGTCATTTTTTCTCTCATCTCTCTTATAAATCTCAATCCTTGATACATGGAAGGGTAAAAAAATTAGATAATATATTGTTGCCATTGATCCTATCCTATATATATATAGTGTTAGAAATAATGATGGCAATGTGCCGGTTTGGGTTATGTTGGAACCAAATTGAATTGACCAACGGGGTTAATTGAATTGAACCAGATTAAGCAGGTTTGGTTCGGTTTGGGTATTACTCATTGGTAAGCAACCCAAACTATTTACCTATGTCGGATACTATTTAAAAAATGTAAAAAATACTCAAAATACAAGGCAAAGCGGATAAAATCAGGTTCGATCTGTGGGCCGACTTGACCCAATCTGGTATTACAAGTAACAGGAAATGCACTGAATTGTTTGGGACTCAAATTGGTCTGCTCCGACCTGACCTGACCTGACCTGACTTGACTCGAATAGGGTGGGTACCCACCGGGCACAAATTGTCATCCCTAACTACTTAGAAATATATTTATTTCTTGATAGATAGCCCTTACAATAACTGAAAGGATCCTACTATACAAAACTATGTAACTCATGCTTACATAAGCAATATTTTTAATTGATGGCATACCAATCTTAAAATTAGTAGTTATTGAGGAGCATTATCCTGGCTAATAGTAGAAGTACTTGTTAATAAATAAAAAAATAAAATAAAATATTAGAAGTACTTGATTTAATTGGGATTCTTATAAATGTAGAAACTAACATTCAGATATAAAATTTTCTTTAGGCTTTTTAAAAAAAAAATTGAATCTGTCTGATAGAGCTTATTATTGAGCATGCTCTAATTTTATAGAGTTTTTGAAATAATGCAAGCAGTTACAGATTTTACTAATACTATGTGGTTCTATTATTACCTTTTACTATGATCATACACCAAGTTTCATGCTGCTTTACAAATTGCTGAGTACCGTTAAAACCTTTTACTTGGGACAGGCATCATTTAGGCTTTCATGGAGGTGTAAAGGGGAAAGGAATGACCAACACAAGCATGATGTCGTCTCTTTTGAAAGAGGAAACATAACAACTGCAGAACGTAGCAGTAAGCAGGTAATAATTATGCAAGAGAGGCAATTGGCTTTCTTATTTCTGAACTAACTTGTGAAAATATATAATATTTTTAGGAGTTGATGTGTCTGTTACCAATAATTGGTTATAGCTTTCTGATTTTAACTCCATACAATCAAGGGTTCGGCAGGGTTCTTGAAAATGCTTCTGTATGTTGTCTGATTAAAAACTCTTTCATTTCAGATTTCTTTGAAGTGGGAATCTGATCCACAGACTGTGCTTATATTGACTAAACCAAATTCAACTGCTGTCCGGACTCTGTGTGCAGAAATGGTCAGGTCTGACTACTAAGATATTAAGATTCTCGATGCAGTACCGAAAGTATAGTTTTCCACTAACTGATATCGTAATTTTGCTAAAGTTAAGCTCTGTCCCATTCAAGGCCATGCGTAAATATAGAATGGCTTATAGATGTTAACAAATGTCATTTCACATCACCAAAGGGGGTCTCTTTGTCATTATTCAGTAATAACTGTCAATGGACAGCTTAGCTATCCATAACAGCTTTGCTGTGTTTCATTGACAGCTTAGCTGTCCATAACAGTTTTGCTATAATTTGTTGTCCATATTCATTTAGTTGTACACAACTGTTGTCCATAGTCTATTTAGCTGTAAATAATTGTCCATAAACAGCTGTCCATAGACAGCAATCCATGGCTGCCCACAAACTATCCATAAACAGCTGTCCACAGCTGTCCACAACTGTTCATAGACAACTTTGATGTATTTTGTAGGTTTGTTGTATTTTGCAAAGTCTATAAATAGAAAGAAATCATAAGACCAAATCATTCGGTCATTTTCATACAACATTCTTGACTTATTTCTGACATGGTATCAGAGCTTCTTTGAGAAAAAAAAATCAATTTTCTATTTCTGAGGAAATCTTCATTGATATTTTTTTAGCGTTTGTTGCTAAACAAGTGTTCTTCGGAAATCTCTGTTTAAGGTCCTTATCTTGTTTTTTTTAATTTGTTTGAATATTTCTCGGGTTTTATTTACTTGCAATAGACACTGCATCAGTGTGTGTTAAGTTTACGGGAAAAAATTACTCTACCTGGGTTTTCCAGTTTGAACTTTTCCTCAAGGGAAAAGACCTTTGAAGCCATATTGATGGCACAGATGTTACACCAACATCTGATACTGTCAACTCTAAGGAAGTCGTGTCTTCTTCTTCTTGGGCTGTGCTTGATGCTCGAATCATGTCTTGGCTTCTTAGTTCGGTGGAACCACATATCGTCACCAACTTGATGGCTCATCACTCTGCTCACTCCATGCGGAATTATTTGAAGAAAGTTTATCATCAAGACAATGATGCTCGTCGCTTTCAGTTGGAACATGCAATTGCCATGTTCCAACATGGTAGTCTTTCCATCCAGGATTATTACTCGACATTTTTGACTCTTTGGCATGAATATGCTGATTTAGTTACAACAAATGTTCTTGTTGTTGCTATATCAACTATTCAAAATCTTCACAGGACTAGTCAGCGTGATCAATTTCTCATGAATATTTACTTTGGTGAGTTACTTTGCGAAGAACAACGTCTAAGTACTCAAGCTATTCTGGAACAATCTTATGGCAATTCCACGACGACAACTATGGCTTATGCAGTCCAAGGGCGTGGATCATCTATGCCTTCTAAAAATATGCAATGTTTCTACTGCAAAGAATATGGGCATATTGCTGCCAATTGTCCTAAAAAATGTTGTTCTTATTGCAAGAAAAAGGGTCATATTATCAAAGAATGTTGTATTCGTCCCCAGAATCGTCAGGCCTAAGCATTTCAGACTGTTGCTGTTCCTCCAGTAGCTCCTACTGTAGCACATGTGTCTTCCTCAGGTGTTTCTCCTAATCTTCCACTTCCTGCAGTAACTTACTGCACTCCTGAAATGGTGCAACAGATGCTAATTTCGGCATTATCTGCAATGGGATTTCAAGGTAAAAATTCTACTATACTTTGGTATGTAGACTCAGGGGCTTCTAATCATATGACAAATACTCCCACAACTTTGTCTCATGTTCGACCTTATGTTGGCCAATCTACTATTCAGACGGCCAATGGCAGTTCTTTGCCAATCAAAGCTGTTGGAAATGCTTCTTTTACATTTACTGATGTGTTTCTTGCTCCTCAACTTTCTACAAACCTCATTTCTGTTGGTCAATTAGTTGATAACAATTGTGCTGTTAATTTTTCTGGTGATGGTTGTGTTGTGCAGGACCAGGTAATAGGGGAACCGATCGCAAAGGGACCTAAAGTGGGACGTTTGTTTCCATTACTTTTACCTATTCCAGCAATTTATCCAATTCCTTCTATTGAGTCTTTTGCTTGTAATAATATTCCTAATCTAAGTATAGTGTGGTATCGTCGTTTAGGTCATCCTAATACTCAAGTTTTATCTCATATAATGAACTCGGGCTTTCTTGGTAATAAAGAACGTTCTTCTTTACCTTTTGAATGTGACTCTTGTAAACTTGGTAAAAGCAAAACTCTTCTATTTCCTTTGCATGCTAGTAGAGCTTCTCACTGCTTTGATCTTATTCACAGTGATGTTTGGGGACCTTCCCCGATTACTTCACATGACAAATTTAAATACTATGTAACTTTCATTGATGATCATAACAGATTCACTTGGGTTTATTTTCTTCGCTCTAAATCTGAGGTTTTTCATACTTTCACCGAGTTTTTAGCATATGTTGAAAATCAATTTTCTGCAAATATTAAGACATTTCGCACAGATTCTGGTGGTGAATATTTGTTCACTGAGTTTCAGGTATTTTTGGCTTCTAAAGGTATCATCCATCAACGTTCATGTCCTGCTACTCCTCAACAAAATGGAGTAGCTAAACGCAAAAATCATCTTCTTGATATGGTACGTACTCTCTTGTTAGAATCTTCTGTTCCATCCATGTTCTGGGTTGAGTCTCTAAAGACTGCTACTCACTTGATTAATCGTTTACCTTCCCAAGTTTTGCACATGGAATCTCCTTATTTTTGTTTGTTACTAAGCAACCTAATTATGATAATCTTCGTATCTTTGGTTGTGTATGTTTTGTTCATTTATCACCTCATGAGCGAAATAAATTATCTGCTCAATCTGTTAGATGTGCATTTTTAGGATATAATGTGTGTCAAAAGGGATTTGTTTGCTATGATCCTACATTACATCGTACACGTATTTCTCGGAATGTTATTTTCTTTGAAAATCAACATTTTTTTCCTGTGTCTTCTGTGCCCTCTTCTTCTACTGTAGTCCTTCTCTCCTTTGAGCACCAGTTCTTAGCTCTTCCTCAAAATAGTTCTCGCTTCAAACCAGGAATGGTATATACAAGACAATCCCGCCCACAGTCTCTTCCGATGGCTCACCCGATATCTGATCCTAACATACACCAAAGTCAGTCAGTTGCAGCACCTCCAAAGCCTCTGGTACGTGACTCTTCTCGAGTGTCTGTACCCCCTGATAGGTATGGTTTTTCTTCTGGCAATTTTATTTCAGCTCTTATTATTGCATTGTCCAATTTTGATATTCCCACATGCTACTCACATGCTGTCAAGCATGATTGTTGGTGCCAAGCTATGCACGAAGAAATTGCTGCTCTTGAGGCCAATCACACTTGGGACATTGAGTCTTGTCCTTCCACTATAGTTCCTCTGGGTTGCAAATGGGTTTACTTAATCAAAGTTCGCTCTGATGGAAGTTTGGATCGTTATAAAGCTCGGCTTGTTGTCCTTGGGAACAAACAGGAATATGGTGTTAATTATGAGGAAACCTTTGCTCCTGTGGCTAAAATGACTACTGTTCGAACGATAATAGCTCTTACTGCTTCCAATGATTGGCCACTACATCAGATGGATGTTAAGAATGCTTTCCTTCATGGAGATCTTAAAGAATGTATTTATATGAAGCCACTTCCAGGGTTGTTTTCCTCTCCGACATCCAATGTGTGTAAACTTCGTCGTTCTCTTTATGGTCTTAAACAAGCTCTACGGGCATGGTTTGAAAAATTTCGAACCACTTTATTACAATTTTCTTTCATGCAGAGCAAGTATGACACTTCATTGTTTCTTCGAAAATCAGACATGGGCATTATTGTCCTTTTGGTTTATGTTGATGATATTGTGATCACTGGTTCTGATTCTACTTTACTTGTCCAGCTCAAGACCCATCTCTCACAATCTTTTCATATGAAGGATCTTGGGTCTCTTACATATTTTCTTGGTCTTGAGGTGCATCGTAACCCCACTGGTATTTCCCTCAATCAACAAAAATATGCTAGTGATTTGGTGACTATAGTTGAACTATAGGAAGCTACCTCTGTTGATACTCCCATGGAATTAAATGTCAAGCTTCGCAAAGAGGAATGTGACTTACTTGTTGATCCCAGCTTATATCGGAAATTGGTAGGTAGCCTTGTCTATCTCACCATCACTAGACTAGATATTTCTTTTGCTGTACAACAAGTCAGCCAATTTCTTCAGGCTCCTCGTCATCTTCATCTGGCTGCTGTCCGTCGGATCATACGCTATGTTCATGACACTTCTGCTCGTGGCTTATTCTTTCCATCAGGCAATTCTATTCGTCTTGTTGCTTATAGCGATGCTGATTGGGCTGGCTGTGCTGATACCCATCGCTCCATCACTGGTTGGTGCAGGATCTTAGGTGATGCATTGATCTCCTGGGAGAGTAAGAAACAAACAAGACAGAGTTTATAAGTCATCTACAGAATCTGAGTATCGAGCAATGTCTCTTGCTTGTTCCGAAATTATTTGGCTTCGAGGTTTGCTAGTTGAGTTAGACTTCTCTGAGACCGATTCTACACCTTTACATGCCGATAATACAAGTGCTATTCAGATTACGACCAATCCGGTCTATCTTGAGCGCACAAAGCATATTGAAGTCGATTGTCACTCTATCCGTGAAGCCTTTGAAGCTCGTATTATCACTCTTCCACATATTTCTACTGAATTACAAATTGCTGATATCTTCACCAAGTCTCTCACTCGTCATCGACATTGTTTCCTAAGTCGCAAATTGATGCTTATTGATCAACCCGCATCAATTTGAGAGGGGCTGTCAATGGACAGCTTAACTGTCCATAACAGTTTTGTTGTGTTCCATTGACAACTTAGTTGTCCATAACAGTTTTGCTATAATTTGTTGTCCATATTCATTTAGTTGTACACAGCTGTTGTCCATAGTCTATTTAGCTGTAAATAATTGTCCATAAACAGTTGTCCATAGCTATCCATAGACAGCAATCCATGGCTGCCCACAAACTGTCCATAAACAACTGTTCATAGCTGTCCACAGCTGTTCATAGACAACTTTGATGTATTTTGTAGGTTTGTTGTATTTTGTAAAGTTTATAAATAGAAATAAATCATAAGACCAAATCATTCGGTCATTTTCATACAACATTCTTGACTTATTTCTGACAATAACAACTCTTTATGCTCTTAATTTCCATCTTTGACAATAATAATGCTAAACATGATGTATTAGCAAGTTATAAGGGTTGACCAGGCAATCTATAGATTCCATTTATTTCTGGAATGATTTTCATTACATATGGTAGTCCGTAATCACTACTAGGAAAGTTTCTCTCAGAAGGTGGGTGCCCTCTCTATTTCCTGTTAGGATTCTCAAGATACGTGTCATGCTATCTTAAAAGTACACTAGACTACATTGCAAATCCAGAAGCAAAGATCAGGACTTACTGGAGTATGTACTTCACCCAATTTCGTGAAATCCCTTTTCCTTTACTTTTACCTCCTAAGTGATCTTTTTACTAAAGGTCTAGTAAGCAATTTACTAATTTGAATTTCTTACCACCAACATTCTGAATCTATGAGATATATTGCATCATAATTGCTTTGAGTGCCACCTTCTTTCTTTGTTTTCCTTTTTATTTTCTTCTGTTTAATTTAAAGATTCCTTGTAGAAAATGTCAAATTATTATGATTGTATTTCTATAATTTTCTGTTCTATCATTTCATGTACAAAACTTCTCTTATGTATACTAAGGAAAAACGAATATAAACCCTAACCCTAATAGCTGTTGCACTTCCCTAATTTCTGCTTGACAAAACATATTGTCTGCCATTTCCCTACTCCACTAACCTTGTTTGTCACTTTTACCGCACACGCCAACACTCCTCCTCAAGTTGGTGCATATATGTCTTTTATGCCCAACTTGTCAAGTGAGTTGTAGAAGTTCCTTGCAGACACGGATTTTGTGAGTATATCAGCCAATTGATCTTCTGATTTAACAAATGGAAGCTTAATAATCTTTTCTTCAAGATTCTGTTTGATGAAGTTTCGATCTAGAGTTAGGAGCAACACCAATCTCAGTTAGAAGTTTTTCAACTAAAGGAGCTCACATATTCCCTTGACCATTCCTCGAAATTCAGCTTCAGCACTAGATAAGGCAACTACCTTTTGCTTCTTGCTCCTCCATGTAACAAGATTGCCCCCCACAAAAGTAAAGTACCCAACAGTAGATTTCCTATCCTTCATATTCCCTGCCCAGTCTGAATTTGTATATCCAAGGACTTCCAATTGACCATTCTTTGAAAACATAAGTCTTTTCCCAGGGGAGGACTTTAAATAACGAAGTATTCGCATGACCGCATCCATATGGTCTTCACTTGGGCAGTGCATGAACTGTCTCACGACACTCACAGCATAAGCAATATCAGGTCGAGTATGAGATAAATATATGAGTTTACCTACTAACCGTTGATATCTCTGTTTATCTACTGGTACTTGGTCCACATATTCTCCGAGTTTATGATTTTGAACCATTGGAATATCAACAGGTTTACAATCTAGTAGTCCTGCCTCTGCCAGTAGGTCCAGAGTATATTTCCTTTGGGAAAGACATATGCCTTGTTTTGATCTTGTTACCTCAATACCTAAGAAGTATTTGAGCCTTCCCAAATTTTTTATTTCAAACTCATTTGACGGTTGTTCTTGAAGCTTAGATATTTCTTCTTTATCATCCCCTGTAATGATCATGTCATCTACATAGACTATAAGGGCTGTTATCTTCCCTAATCAGTGTTTTAGGAAAATAGTATGATCAGAGCTGCTTTGTTGGAACCCATATTTCTTCATTGCTGAACTCAACCTACCAAACCATGCTCAGGTGATTGTTTTAGTCCATACAATGCTCGTTGTAATCTACATGTAAATCTCTTCTTCAATATCACCATGAAGGAAGACATTTTTTACGTCAAGTTGGTGCAATGACCAATCTAAATTTGCCGCAAGAGATAACAAGATTCTAACGGTTTTTAGTTTAGCCACAGGTGAGAAGGTTTCTTGATAATCTATCCCGTGTTTCTGTGTATATCCTTTTGCTACAAGCCTCGCCTTGTATCGATCAACTAACCCATCTGCTTTATACTTAATGGAGAAAATCCACTTGCATCCTACCATCTTTCTCCCTTGAGGCAACTCGCTTAACACTCATGTGTTATTCTTCTGCAATGACTCAAATTCCTCTTTTATAGCTTGAGCCCATTTTGGATCAGATAAGGCTTCTTCAATGCTACTTGGAATTTGACACAAGGAGAGTGTTTGTGCAAATGCCCTGATAGGTTCTGATAACCTTTGAGTAGATACATAATTTGCTATTGGATACTTGGATTGTCGTTCTTCTCTTTTTGGGGAGTATCGATTTGGAGGTTTGCCTCGATTGTGTCTGAAAGGTAAAACATAACCAACAGATGTATCTATAGTATTAGTTTGTAAAGGTGTGCTAGGATAGCTTACCTCAGGAGTATTCTCAGCAGGAGGATCATTGGGTACTAGGGAGTGGAGGGGTACATCAACCACTTCATCTTCTGGAGATTCAATTACTACTTCAGTTTCAGTTCTTAGAAGTTCAAACTCGGGTCTAGATATTGGCTCCTCCATATGATTGGCACGATCCGAGTATGTTGGACTAGTGTCTAATATTTCAACATCAAGCCAATTTCGTTCTTCACCATAACTCTCCTCCTGAAGAGTGTAATTGGATACCGGTGATGGGAAAAAACATTTTGATTCGAGGAAAGTGACATCCATGGTAATATAGGTTCTTTTAGTAATTGGATCATAGCATCGGTAACCCTTTTTTTGTACGCCATACCCGAAGAATACACATCGGACAGCACATGGATCCAACTTAGTTCGTTGATTTTTATGGAGGTGGACAAAAGCAACACATCCAAAAATTTGGAGCAGAAGCATCAAAATAGTAGGCAAGGGAAGATGATCAGATAACACCTTTAATGGAGTCTGAATTGTAAGGTTTTGTGGGCATACGATTCAGTAGATACACCGCTGTAGTAACAGCATCACTCCAGTATTTATTAGGCATATGTGCACCGATTAGTAAGGCCCGAGCCGTTTCTAAAATATGCCGATTCTTTCTCTCTACAGTCCCATTCTGTTGTGGGGTTTGTGAACACGAGGTTTCATGGAGAATACCATGGTTGTCCAAGTATGTCCGGAATTGTTGATTAACATACTCCCCTCCATTATCAGACCTAAGTATCTTAATTTTTTCAGAAAATTGTGTCTAAACCATGGTGTGAAACAGGTGAAATGCAGCAAATACTTCATCTTTATGTTTGAGAAGTTAAAGCCATGTCATTCGTGTACAATCATCAACAAAAATAACAAACCAACGATGACCCGATGACGTAATGCCCGGAGAAGGTCCCCAAACATCAGAATATACTAAAGTAAAAGGAGTCATACTTTTATTCATGCTCATAGGATAAGACGCCCTATGACTTTTTGCTAGGATACAAGTATCACATTTGAAATCTGAATGTGTGATATTTGAAAATAAACTAAGGAGTAGGTGCTTTAAATACCCGAATGATGGATGCCCAAATCTATGATGACATAGCCAAATCTGTCGTTCCTTGTTACCAACAATGTTTTGCATATGATTGGTTCTTCTTGAACTGAGGTCATCCACATAATATAGCCCTCCTCTCCTAGCACCACGTCCAATGATCTCCTTGGTGAGAATATCTTGTAGAAGGCAAAAAGTAGAATACATCAGTACTACACAGTTAAGATCTAAAGTGACCTGACTTACAGACATTAGTCGGTTTGACAGAGAGGGTACAAGTAAAGTATTAGATAATGATAATGAAGGAGATAAGGTCACTGTTCCAGCTCCTGTAACTGGATAAATGACCCCATTTGCATTGGCAACACGACTTCGTCTTGGCTGGGTTGTATTGGAGAGATCGTTTGGGTCAAATGTCATGTGATCTGTAGCTCCAGAGTTCAGAATCCAATCCTCCTTATCACTACGAGTAGAGATGTGAAATGCTTTACTTGAAATACCTGGATCCTGGGAAGATTCGGCCTGAGAAGTAAGGGATAGTGAGGCATTATTGGTAGCCACAGCGGCTCGCCTAGTGGTGTCCCGTTTCTTCCGTGCTTGAAGATCATTCCACCATTTTGGATACCCATGTAGTTTGAAGCAGTTTTCACGGGTGTGTTTGGAGTTTTCGTAATGGCCACATTTCATGTCAAGAGATGGTGTATTTCCCGTGGATTTCTTGCTACCCAAGGAAGTTCCTATTTTTGGTGGTATTAGATTATGGTGTCCCTTGACCCCTTTAAAAGCCATAACTGCTCCGGGTGTCGTATCTACACCTGTGATCATCACGGTCTGCCTGACCTCTTCCCTACGGACGAATCCATAGGCTTGTTCCACCGTAGGGAATGGTTTGATCTGAAGCACATCACTTCGAGTTTTATCCAATCTATCATCAAGTCCATCGAGGAAGGTATACACTCGATCTTCCTGTACGATAGAGTTGTATTTTTGTATATCAATCGCACACTCCATTGGATTAGGACGACGGAAATCAATTTCACGCCACAACCCTTGAAGGTCATTGTAGTATTTTTCAATGGATCTACCCGCTTGCTTCGTACGAGTAACTTGACGGCGAAGATCATACACTTGAGACGTGTCTGTCCCATCATAGTAAGTGGTAGCCGTCGAATCCCAAACCTGTTTCACAGTTGGGAATCAGATAAAATTTGCAATTAAGGAGGGATCCATCGAATTGATCAACCATCCTTTGACAATGGCATTTTCAGTACGTCATCCTAAATGAGGGGTCGGTTTCAACAGGTTGAGGAAAATTCCTATTAATATATCCCAGTTTATCTTTGCCAAAGATATACATCTACACCACCTGGGACCACAAGACATAGTTGGATCCTCCCAACTTGATACTAATGGGAGCAGTCGACGCTTCAGTTAGCGGAGGTTGTGAGCTAATCTGAGCTCTAGTTAGAACTTCCGTCATTTTTACCGTCAAATCTTCCAATATGAAATTGGTAGATAAATCTCTAGATTCCGTCATGAAATCTAAATTTTTTTTCCTTCCTATTTTCCTTTTTTTTTTACAATAGCCACTATATAAACATAAAAAAACACAATGTAACCCTAATTTCACATTCGCGCAGCGGCGATTTCTTCTCCTCTTCTCTCAAATTCTTCGCAGCGCAGCGCTCTTCTTCTCCTCTTGCAAACTGCCTCTGTTACTGGTTTTTTCCCTTCATTCCCTGCTCGAAATATTAGCTTCAAGAATACAGCACCAGCACCTTTTTCGTTGGTACCACCACCTACTCTGTTACTCTCAGGAACTGCATTAACGACTGCTTGTGAGTACTCGGTTTCCAAATGGGTCCGACCTACTTTCTATGGTTCTTCGCTGAGTTGGTGTTACGAATCACTTGACTCCTTGTAAGTTGTATGCATGTTTTTTTTGTTTTTTTTTTGTTTGAAGTGTAACCCTTAATCTTCTATTGAATTTCTGAAACAATAAAAGTTAAATAACTATCTTGCTTTCATTCTCGCACGTGCTTGATTTTGGATTCTATTCTGAGCTACACCAACTGATGACAAATAGGCAGAGTGAAACGGCTACAAGAGCTGAATATGAACTCAAACCACTGTTCGGTGTTTGAGGGTAAAACAGTGAAGGTTCGACGAGCTGTTTAGGGACGCCAACACACAAAATTACCGTTGCTGAGGAGACGAACGGAGTAAAGTCAACTAGATCGGCCAAAAAACAAAACAAAAAACACCACCCTTGATCCCAGATCAGAAAGTGATCTGCCAAACCAGATTGGCCAAACAAAAATCGTGAGAACAGAAAAATACGTTGTAACAGGTAGCAACGTAGCTATTTTATTTCTTTAGATAATCTGCTCTGATACCATGTTAAATTATTATGATTGTATTTCTGTAATTTTCTGTTTTACCATTTCATGTACAAAACTTCTCTTATGTATACTAAGGAAAAACGAATATAAACCCTAACCCTAATAGCTGTTGTACTTCCCTAATTTCTGCTTGACAAAACATATTATCTGCCACTTTCACTGTACACGCCAACAGAAAAGCGTCAGTGGGCTATGTTCTCTTGGCATCTATTAGTGATTATTTTCTTGGTCAAAGCTTGTTAAGTTAGTGACTTTATTATGCGATCTGGGGCCTTCCTTTTTCATGCCTACATAACAGATATGGCAAGAAATTGGTCCGAAAATTATTTCATTTCCCCTTATTTTTCATATTGTATTATCAGATGGGTGAAAGAACAGAAAAGGTTAAACATTTATGTGGAACCACGTGTGAGACTAGAACTTCTAACAGAATCATCTGACTTCAACTTTGTCCATACCTGGAATAATGGTGAGAAATCTGAGCAATGGAAATCTGAATGTATTTTGTTGGTTATTTTTATCTAGATTTTATTATCCTGAGTTTTTTTACTTGGAGTTTCATATTATTACCTGACAGAGAACGAGATTGGTTTACTTCACACAAAAGTTGATCTTGTGGTAACTCTAGGTGGGGATGGAACTGTCCTTTGGGTACGTGATAATTTGATTATATCTTAATTTATTTCTTAATGTATTTTGGAATTATCTTTGGTTTATAAGAATATAATTTAACGTGTTATAGATACCGGTTTTTATATGATCTAGTTATTCACATGGTTTCACTTTTAAATACCTCTAAAAAAATAAATGTTTTTTATGTTATAAAAAAAAATACGTGTACTGTATTTTTTAACGTGTAAAAAACATATGTTTATCTCGTGGAGGGGTTAAAAATGAAATTATGCAATTAAACCTTATTTTTTCTCATTTACTAATAATAGTCTTGTGCCCGTTTATTTGTTTGTTGAGTGGCATTAAAACTTGATGGCATTAACAAGTCTTCTGCCAATTTCATTTGAAGGCAAATTTTGTAAGGAATTTTTTGTCCCCTTAAAAAAATCCCTCCTTTTTCAACCCTGAAAGCTGTAAGAGTAAAAGAACTGATTACCTTTAAACTTGATGTAGGAAGAAAATATTTTTTGTTAATATATAAATCAAAATCCAGTGAATAGTGTATAATACGCGAGCATCACTGGAAACTTTTTTTTCACTAAGTAAGGGCCATTTATTCCATTGTATTAGAATACTAGTTATCCAGTGTGTCGTAGGTGTATATTGATTGCAAACATAAAACTCAAATGAGTTGCATAGTCATGTTATGTTTTTGTTGATTTTCCCAATCTGGTTGACCTTAATTCCATTGCAATACAATGTGTCCGTAAGAACAATGTGTCCGTAAGAACAATGTGTCTTCCAATCCTAAAAAGTTAACTCAGTGGGTGAAAATACTCACAATCCTTATAAATTCTACCATAACATTATACTTAATCAATGTGCGACATTACTTTTGACATTCTCCCTCACAGTGTGGGTTTTTGTCTCTTACAAAGCCCATCACCTTGTATTTTTAACATGTTTTATTATATTTTATTCTATTTGAGTTACTTGTTTCTTTTTATTTTTACAAGACTCATTTTAAATTTTATTTTTGGTGAGGTGAGATCAAAAGTTTTTTGCTCAATTGACTGAATATCTGATACAATGTCAAAGTTCGTAAGAACTATGAGTCTTCAAATCCCAAAAGGTTAACCCAATGGGTAGAGACACTTACAATCCTTATTGAAATTTATAAATTACGGACTTAATTAACTTAGAGGGGACAGATTATTTTTAATTTTTATCAATTTATAATTTAATAACCTAAACAAAGCAACTAGGTAAATAATCGTTTGTAAGAATAAAGTACGAAATAAAAGAATAACACACGATATTTTTAGGTGGAAACAACTTAGGCCACAATCATGACCTTTAGAGGAAAATCACCAGTCCACCGGAACACCTAACTTTCCACTGTGAAAAAAATGTTCAAGTACAAACTCGGTCTTATGCTACTCTCCCTAGGATACTGTCCCAATGTACCTTACTTATGAGCCCCTGTTCCGTTTTCACAGTTTCCAATATCAGCGTGAGCGGTTTCCAGACCAACGTTCCAATAAGTTTCCTATCAATTAGATACGTTTTCAAATTAACTATAAAATGGTTAGTACAAAACACAAGTTTTCATGTGTGTTTTAGAACGGATTTAATAATGAATAATCATCACTAGATGATTCAAAGCATGTCACTTAAATCAAATCAACTAGCAAATTCTAGATCAAAAAGATTAAATACAAGTTTAATAAAAATAGCTTCTTTAAAGATTAATAATCAAATCAAATAATTATGATATAACAAACACAATTATTTGATCTAACAATTCAAGAAAAAAAATAAAGAAGAAGCTATAAGAACATATGATCAAAATATTATAAACTAATTAGTTTTATTAATCAATTAAACATAACTATCAATATTTGATAGATTAATTAAATAAAGAAGCTTAAAGAATCATGATCTAATATTTGCAAAACAAGAGAAAGAAATTAAGAAGATAATAATGATCTTATGTGATTGATTGAAACAATGAGTAATGAATTTTATTTATAGGAAAAATTAAACCCTTAATCCTATGTAATTAATAAATATCTTTTCTATTACAAATAAGATTAGTAACACTCACTAATTAAAAAGATTCCTATATAATTGATAAATATATTTTCTATTACAAATAGAATTAGTTATACTCATTAATTAAGAAGACTTATATTTAAAGAAGAGTTTTTTTTAAAATAGATTCATTAATCATGAAGACTCTTATTTAAAAAATAATTCTTTTAAAGTATATTTTATGCTAACTTTTAAGCTAAAATTTTGCCTATAATAGGGTATATCTTATATAATATTTTAATATATATCTTATTCTTTATTTTAGTAGCAAAAATAATACCAGATTTATGTGCTATTAAATGTATGAGTGTAATTATATGTGTTATAGTTATAATAGATATATCTGAAGTGCGACTATTTGAAATTTTGGTATTTCTTCGACTTTGTTTGATAGATTTTATAGTGAACTTAAAAATAAATTTACATAAAAATATTTTATCAATGAAAATAATCAACACTTATAATTCTTACATTTATAAACTCTACCATAATATTGTACTTAATTAATATGGGATATTACTCTTAACATGATGTCTTGTTTGTCCTTTTATTAATAATAACAAATTTTTGATAAATTTTTGTCCTATCAAGAAGTGGAATCTTTAATAGTTAGGTTGTTTATATTTTGGCTTTTGCTCAACTAATATTTTCATTATCACGTCTTGGGGGGCAACGACTACATACATCTCCTTTTCAGGCAGCATCCATGTTCAAAGGACCAATTCCTCTTGTTGTTCCGTTCTCTCTTGGATCCCTGGGATTTATGACCCCCTTTTGTATCCTCCATCATTAATTTTCTATGTTTATTTTGGCTCGTAACTCAATTTCGTCTTCCTTTTCAGAGATAATGATCTAAATTTCAACATGTTTCCCTTTTTCCCAATTTCTTGTTCGAAGTGTTCTTTGACATGCTGCAGACAGTGAACGGTACCAAGAATGTCTTGATTCTATTTTAAAGGGTCCCATTAGCATCACATTGCGACACCGGTTACAATGCTATGTTATTAGAGATGCTGCTAAAAGTGAGTATGAAACTGAAGAACCAATACTTGTACTGAATGAGGTTACTATAGACCGAGGGATATCATCTTTCCTTACAAATTTGGAATGCTATTGTGACAACACATTCGTCACATGTGTCCAAGGGGATGGATTAATTTTATCAACAACTTCTGGGAGTACTGCATACTCATTGGCAGCTGGAGGATCAATGGTTCATCCCCAGGTATGTTCTCACCATCAACTCTTCTTCCTATTCATAACTTATGAACAGAGGCTCTTAACAATTAGTAATTGAGATATTATAAGTTCAAATTTCCTAGTGTGGTGTACTATTAGTGTTAATGTTCAACTTCACTGAAAATCCCTCCTGCTGAAATGGAATAATAGTAGAGCGAATAGCGAAGAGATGATATACTATAACATTTGCACTGTATTGTATCACTCATTAATTTTCACAACTTACAGGTTCCTGGCATACTGTTTACACCAATTTGTCCACATTCTTTATCATTTCGACCTCTGATATTACCAGAACATGTAATGATACGTGTGCAAGTGCCTTTCAACAGCCGAAGCCATGCATGGGCATCATTTGATGGGAAGGACAGGAAAAAATTGGCACCTGGTGATGCACTTGTCTGCAGCATGGCTCCTTGGCCTGTACCTACGGCATGCAGTATTGATTCCACTAGTGACTTCTTGCGCAGCATACATGAAGGCCTTCATTGGAATCTGCGAAAGATGCAGTCCTTCGATGGTCCTCCGGATATTTAACAGTTTAGTTTCCTTTTATCATTATTCCTTAGTTTACAAGATGAAAACATCTCTTGAAACAAGTTGACTTGTTAGATTAATCTTTAAAAGAAAGAGGGGAACTAACAAAAGCTGTACCTTTTCTTTTCTTCTTTTTAACTCACTATCCCCCAATTATTTGGAGTTAGTTTTATGAATTAGGTTATACCTGTATTAGGAAGTTTGTCTCTCTCGTTAAATGTATTCCAATTTCCAAATGATGAATGCTTATGTAATCCTTAGAGAAAATTGTGAACTGATATGGATTATGGATAATATCTCTCTCACACAAGAAAATTGCTCAATATTTCTGTTTTTTTTTTTAAACGTCGAATGATATTATTGTGGAAGGGGAACAGAAATGGTGGGAATCGTTCTTACTCCCTCTATTTTCAGCTGGTTATAGGTGAGTCCGTTAAATATTTGGTTGATGCCTGAAGTTTTAACTTTTTCATGCTACAAATTAAGTTGCAGGTAAACCAAATCCGCAAGAAGCATATAGTTATTTTTTTTATACGATTCAACTCACTCACGTAACTGGGACCTAATCTTATACCTTCAATATGCTCTAGTGGGTTTCATGCACTTGAGGCAAAATTCATTTTCTTTCCCCTAGTCTTTATATGCTTCAAAGAGATCTCTTACAACGCTAGTGTCAAACCAAGCCATGTACATTCCATACATAAATTCCATTCCTTTGAGTCTTTGCGTGTTTTCTATGAAGTGAAAGGAGCAAATCATGTAACATCCAGGTTTCTCTGAATTGGGTTTGTTAAAAATTATTCTTTGTTCAGCTAAACAAAGATCTCATATATTGTTGTTTTTAGAAAGGAACGTTTAATGAAGTAAGCAATGAGAAAAAGGGTTATTTTGTAACGCTTCCTCTCTCTCCTTTTATTGTGAAAATTAATCAATACATTAAGCATGTTTTTACTTTGACATTATAACCGTTTTAAGCCCAGATATCCACAAAATGGAACAGCTTTAACTCTAAATATAGCGCTTCTTCCGTGAGCGGTAAATCCACCATGTCATTTTATAGTAGCAATAAAATATTTCCATGTGTTCACGTATTTGTTGACATAATAAAAAAATCATGTAAATTATTTAAGATGAAAATTTAAATAACTTTAAATGTACAAAATTCTAGGCTATAAGTTCTAACTCATAGTTTTTCAATCCTGTCATGCTCATATGTCACATTAGAATTATCACCCCTAAGTTCATTTCTAATTGGAAAATATTACCAAATTGAAGGTATAAGGCCCTTTCAAGTAAGAATTGTACGCAACGTTTTGAAAACATTTAGACGAGCTGATAAAAATGTGAGATGGTATGTTATGGCATATGATGATACTATTCTTTTCCTTGATCATTTAGTTGAGGTTCTAAACAAGTATGACCATACTAAAAACTACTATATTGGAAGCAATTCTGAGTGTGTTTAATCAAACTCTGATTTTTCTTTTGACATGGCATTTGGAAGAGCTAGCTATGCTTTGAGTTACCCTCTAATGGTTACATTAGCTACAAAATTAGATAGATGTATTGAGAGATATCCTTATTTATGGGTTAGTGATTTCATGTTACACTCTTGTTTAGCTGATTTAGGTGTTCATCTCATTCTTCAAAAGGGGTTTCACCAGGTAACTTTATATATCACTAAATGCTCAATTTGTTTGTGACTTTGTTAAAAGTAGTTTTGAAAGGAAGTACTTTTAGAAACTTTTCAAGAAGCATAAAATATTCTTTATGAATCCTGAAAGCATTTAAGATAAATGTTTCTTTTTTGTTTGGTTTATAAACGGTTTTGCATAATCTAAAAAAACATGTGTGTTTTGTTTTTGCTTTAGTTAAACTAATTTATGTAAATAATAATAATAATACGAATAAAAAATGATTTATATGTTGGGAAATTACGCAAATTCTTGATAAAACAAGATTTATGAGAAAGTAAAATAGACAAAATAACACACAAATTTGATAACGGAGTTCGGTCAATCTTGCTTACGTCTCTGAACATGCTGTAGATCTTTTTACTGAAAGGGGAGAAATTATACAAGGTGTTTACAACACTCACAACTCACAACCCACAACCCAATTACACCCAAGAAAATTACTCTCAATTTTCTCTCACAAAAGCTTTTCTCTCAATTGGAATGAACACTTGGTTGATTAATTCATTACAATTACACATCTATTTATAGGAAAATTCACTCATTGAATTACTCCTTAAATTAATGGTTCCTCGGATTGCTCCTTGAATTAAGCTCATTGTTTTGCTCCTTAATTTGCTCCTTAAATTAAGGAGCTTTATAGCAATCTCCAACAATCTCCCACTTGAAGACTAATTTCAATCTGTCTTCACACCTTGATCAATGTAGTAGCTTTTCTAGTCTTGTTACTCTAGCAGACCAACTGAAGTTGAGTACAACTTCAGTTTGTCAATAGTCACCACCTTTGTTAACATATCTGTTGGATTTTTGCTTCCTTGAATCTTTTCCAGTATTAACACATCATCTTCCAATAGGGATTTGATGAAGTGATAACGAAGTCCAATATGCTTAGTTCTAGAATGAAATGTTGAATTCTTCGCCAAGTGTATTGCACTTTGACTATCACTGTGCATAACATTCTTCTCCTGTTTGAATCTCAGCTCAGTTAACAAACCTTGAAGCCATATCATCTCTTTACTGGCTTCATTCATTGCTACATACTCAGCCTCTATAGTGGATAGAGTGTCAATTTTTTGTATTTGTGACATCCAACTAATAGTTGTAGTTCCAATAGTAAATATATAACTGGTGGTTCTTCTTCGGTAATCAACTTCATCTCCAAAGTCTGCATCTATGTAGCCTTGTACTTTTAATTCTCTTTTACTAAAGTACAAGAACTTTTCTATGGTGCCTCGCAGATACCTTAAAATCCACTTGATTGCTTCCCAATGAGTTTTCCCTGGGTTTGACATAAATCTGCTAACAACTTCCACTACATGGCCAATGTATGGTCTCATACAGACCATTGCGTACATCAAACTTCCAATGGTTGAGGCATAAAGAACCTTAGCCATGAATTCTCTCTCTTCCTCTGTCTGAGGGGACTGATCCTTGGATAAGCGAAAATGACTGGCCAAGGGTGTGCTAACTGGCTTGGTGTCGCCCATGTTGAATCTATGCAAAACATGATTGATGTACTTTGTCTGAGATAACTACAAGGATCCTTTCTTCTTATTTCTTGTGATTTGCATTCCAAGAATCTTCTTTGCTAAACTCAAGTCTTTCATGTCAAACTCATTTGACAATTATTGCTTTAACCTTCTAATATCATCCATATTTGAACCTACTACTAACATATCATCAACATAAAGTAGTAAAATGATATAACTGGACCTATATCTCTTGAAGTAGCAACAATGGTCATCATTGCACTTCTGGAAACCTTCCTTGTGTATGAAATTATCAAACTTTCTGTACCATTGTCTCGGGGCTTGTTTCAGGCCATACAAACTCTTCTTAAGTTTACACACCATGTTCTTCTTCCCTTTTTCTAAGAAACCTTATGGTTGGTACATGTACATCTCTTCATCTAAATCTCCGTGAAGGAACGTAGTCTTCACATTCAACTGTTCAAGATGAAGATCTTCAATGGCTACAATACTCAACACTGATATGATAGTATTGAGCTTCACAACGAGAGTGAAAATGTCAGTGTAGTCAACTCCTTTCTTCTGTTAAAACCCTTTGACAACTAGGCGGGCTTTGTATCTTTTGGAACCATCATGCTCTTCTTTCACCCGTTACACCCATTTTTTGTGAAGTGTCTTATTTCCCATAGGTAACTCAACTAGTTCCCATGTCTGGTTAGAGATGAGAGATTTCATTTCTTATTTCATGGCAAGCTCCCACTTACTGGAATCTCGAGTCTGACAAGCTTCATCATAGCATTCATGCTCCCCTTCATCAGTCATCAATATATAGTTCATGTATCTCCTATTAGGCACATAAGGTCGAGAAGACCTTCTCAATATAGGAGCTGGAGTAGGAGGTTATGGTCTGTCAGATTGTTGTGTACTACTCTGTCCAACAAGTTCCTCTGGCTGAGGACTTGTTACAATTGGATCCGTTGTGGAACTATTTGGGACATCATCTGCATCTACAAATACTGACTCATTCTACTCTGAGTCGTTGGCGTCTATTTTATGCATGTCCTTATACATCACCCTTTCGTTGAAAATCGCATCTCTACTATAGATCACTTTCTTGTTTTTGTCATCCCAAATGTGGTAGCCAAACTCATCCTCACCATAACTGATGAATGTGTATTTCTTAGATTTGAGATCAAGCTTATTCCTACCTTGATCACTGATATGTACAAATGCTATACAACCGAAAACTTTTAGATGTGATAGTTTCACCTCTTTTCTACTCTATACCTCTTCTGGTATTCTATGCTCCAATGGAACAGATGGACCTTAGTTGATTAAATAAGCTGTCGTGTTGACTGCGTCTGCCCAGAACTGTTTCGGTAGACCTGATTGTATATGAATGTGTCTGGCTCTTTTTTTCAACGTTTGGTTCATATGCTCAGCTATACCATTGTGTTGAGGTATGCCTGACACAGTTTTTTCTATTTTGATCCTGTGCTCATAGCATAAATTTTTGAATCTGGTGTCTTCATATTCACCACCATTATCGATTCTGAGCTTTTTTATTTTCAAACCTATCTCATTTTCTACCATAGCTTTCCATCTTCTGAAAGCCTCAAATACTTCAGACTTATGCTTTAGAAAGTAAACACATACCTTCCGAGAGTGATCATCGATGAAAGTCACGAAGTAGTGTTTTCTACCAATGGATGAGACATTCGTTGGTCTCCAAACATCAGAGTGAATAAGCTCTAGCCTTTCCTTCTTTGGGGTTCTGCCACTTGTCTGAAAGCTGACTCTCTTTTGCTTTCCAAGCATGCAATCTTCGCACATGTCTATCTTTGTAGATTGTAGACCTGGAAGTTTTCCTTTTGAGTGCATAATCTTCATCCCCTTCTCACTCATGTGGCTTAGTCTCTAGTGCCACAGATTTGGTGTTTCATTTTCTACTGCAACTACGATTGAACAACGTGCCCTTGTTGTCATGTAAAGAGTGTCACTCTTCTTGCCTCGAGCAATTGTCATTGCGCCCTTTGAAATCTTCTAATCATAACCATGGAAGATCATAGTATGGCCTTCACTGGCCAATTACCCTATTGAGATTAAGTTCCTTCTTAGGTCAGGAATATGCCTAACATCCTTCAACTCCCAAATAGACCCGTTCAACTTAATCTTCACTACACCTTTGCCAATAATAGCATATGGTTGGTCATCAACAAGATATACCTTTCCAAGGTTTCTGGAGACATATTTCTCGAAGAATTCTTTCTGTGAAGTAGCATGGAACGATGCTTCAAAGTCTAACACCTTAGATTCTTCCTTGCTCTCCAAAGAGCATATCAATGCATCATCTCCTCCTGAGGTGGAAGTAACATTTGTCTCTACCTTAACTTGTTTGTCCTTCGGTGCACTCTTGCACTGATTTTTGTAGTGCCCGGTTCTCCCACAATTCCAACACTCGATAGTTTTTGAGCTACGAGAATTATTAGGATTCCTAGATTTGGACCTCCTTTTCTTTGATCTACCTCGGTAGTTTGTTCTGCCACGTCCATTCTCTCTGGTCGAATTTCTTCCTCTTGACTCTGTATGCAAAACTAAAGAGGTTGATGATTCATCTGACTCTCTACGTTGGATCTCTTCACTGAGAACCAGATCACAAACATCGTCAAATTTCAACTTATTGCTTCCTGACGAGCTACTCACAGTTGTGACAGTAACATTCCAACTTTCTGGTAATGAAAACAAAAGTATCAATGCTCGTACTTCTTCATTGAATTCAATTTCAACTGAACTCAACTAGGTTATGATTGTGTTGAGTTTATTGAGATGTTGAGCTATCGATGCGCCTTCCGTCATCCGCAAATTGAACAAATGCCTCATCAAGTGCACTTTGTTTGAGGCTAATGAGTTCTCATACATATTGGAGAGAGCTACCATAAGACCCGTTGTGGTATTTTCCTTTGCTATGTTGAAAGCAACATTGCAGGATAACGTCAATCGAATAACTTTGAGGGTTTATCTGTCTAGAAGATTCAAATGTTCTTTCTTCATAGCCTCTGGCTTCTTCCCTAAGAAAGGTTGATATAGATTTCTTTGATACAGATAATCCTCTATCTGCATTTTCCAAAACCCAAAATCTGTGCCATCGAATTTCTCGAGTTTCATCTTTCCTTTGCGACCATTGCTCCCACTCAAATCTGACTTCCTCCGAATTGTTTCTTACTATTTCTGCAAACCAGTATTAGAACACCTCTGTCAACGAACAAATATCGTCAACAAAATTTTACTATTCACGTGAATAGTATCTTTGTAAGAAAATGACAGAAATCACCACCTAAAGCTCTGATACTAGTTGTTGGGAAATTACTCAAATTCTCGATAAGCTAGATTTATGATAAAGCAAAATAGACAAAATAACACAAATTTGATAACGGGGTTCGGCCAATCTTGCTTACGTCTCTGAACTTGCTGCAGATCTTTTTACTAAAAGGGGAGAAATTACACAAGGTGTTTACAACACTCACAACTCACAACCCACAACCCAATTATACCCAAGAAAATTACTCTCAATTTTCTCTCACAAAAGCTTTTCTCTCAATTGGAATGAACATTTGGTTGATTAATTCATTACAATTACACATCTATTTATAGAAAAATTCACTCCTTGAATTACTCATTAATGGTTCCTTGAATTGCTCATTCAATTAAGCTCCATAAACTTTATAACAATCTCCAACATTATAAGCCTTAAAATACTTAAGGTAAATATTTTTGAGCTATGGCGCAAGTTGTTCGTAACTGGGGCTAATTAATCACTTTAATCATTTTTTAGGTGAAGCACATAAATTCTATATCGATCATTGACAAAAAAAAATGAAAAAGAGTCATTTATAAATCACGTGACTCAATTTTAAGGACAAAATAAGATTAACCCATAATTTATGTTTGTTCTTTAATAATTAAGTCACGTGCAAATCACATTACGATTTTTTTTTAGCTAAATTACTCCCTCCAAACAAAACTAAAATGCTTCATTTTAGATGAATATTTTCTTTTGTAAAATCAAAATATAATATGAATTGGATTCAATAAAAACAATATTATTATTATTATATTTATTTGAGTAGTGGACTCAAAATAATAAAATATTAAAGAAAAATTTATAAAATTATAAATGAAACAAAGTTAAAAAATAATTTTTTTTAAATGAGTTTAAATTAGAAAAATTATAAATAATTATATAATTATGTGAGAAAAAATCAACATTTTAAAGTATTTTTAAAATGAAATGCGGAAGGAATGAATATTCCTACGAAGAATGTTTTACATTTAAATAATTTAATGATACACTTTACATATTAGTTAACTTGTATACTATCTTAAAAAATAGAAATTTTTGAATGGTGATGTATATGGTAGGTATTGGTAGAAAATGAAATTTCGTTGTGCTAGTTTGAATTTACAGATTGATCTACACAAAGATATATCAGGACTTTTATCAGAACATCCACAAACTCCATTCCTATCCCTTCATCACCTAGACACCATAGATCCAATATTCCCAACCATGAATCGTTCTGAATCCATTAACCACTTAATGAAGGCAGCAAAAGTAGACCAATCCCGTTTACTTCAGCAAACCATATGTTACCACAGACAAAGCAACTGGTCATTCTCTATCTCATGGGGATATTCAACTCATATCTATGAAAATATATTTCCTCGTAGTTTTTTAAGCAGACCTCTTGAGACATTTAAGCCTTGGAAAAATGGAAGGCGACCATTTTTCATGTTCAACACTAGATGGCCTTCCAACAATTCATGTGAAGCCCCTCATGTATTTTTCTTTGAATCTATAGAGTTTACTAAACGAGACCAAGTTCTAACAACTTATGTTAGATCATCTTCTCGTCGTTTGCCTGCCTGTTCTTCAAATGGTAATCAATCTGCAGAACCCATCATCAAAATTCAGGTTTTCTCACCTGCAATGAGATGCATGGAGGTAAGCTTTTTCGATATATCTATCATATATGACAACAAATGCATGCACACAGTTGTCATGAATTGAAGTTAATAATAAAAAATAATATTATAACCCTTACTAACAATATATGACTTAGATTTGACAAGTAAAAATAAGAACAAGTAGATGATCTTATTTCAACCGGTAATTTCTCATGCAATTAGTTTTGGACTTTATTTTGTAACCTTTTACTGTTTTTACGATTTTCAGGCAGGAGGAAGAG
The DNA here is from genome assembly GCA_037013495.1 of Hippophae tibetana. Lineage (NCBI taxonomy): Eukaryota > Viridiplantae > Streptophyta > Magnoliopsida > Rosales > Elaeagnaceae > Hippophae > Hippophae tibetana. The sequence continues at coordinate 22,526,210 of CM072802.1, read as the reverse complement.
ATTGTCGTGATGTTGTACAAAGGGCTGGCATGAACACTACAGAAATCAGATACAGATCTTGTACGAAGGATGAAGCAATTGCTTAGTTATTGAATAATATTTATAGTAATTGCTACTACTTACAGCCAACAGAGAGAGACTAAGAATTGAATTCTGTTTTAATGTTTTACAAGAGAAAGAAAGACGGTAAGAAAATTTAGAAAATATGAAATAATAGACGCTAAAGGAAAAGAGAGACCGAGAGTGTTTGAATTGAGATAGTACTTTCTTGCTTTTTTGATAGTTATTGATTTTGTCCTCACGTCTAACTATAAAAAAAAAGAAAAAAAGAAAAAACAGAAATTGAGTGTCAAGGTATGAACTCAATCCACCACATTTCAATACTCTGAATTATGTGCAAGAATCTCTTGCTTCTCAGTCTTCTCAGTAGAAAGTTTTGGATATAACTAGAAGTAGACTTGTGATCTTTTTTATCCTCCATAACCAAAGCCTCCATAGTTAGGAGTTTGATCACAACCCTGCTAATTCCCAAGTCACGGGTTAAATTTGGTCTGAAAACATTTTTTAATATCGAACGAGGTGATAGTAAGTTCCCTAGTTGGGAGGATGGGATGCACAATATGGTTGTTATCTTTCCATTAGTCAAATGAAGTTCATTTCACATTATAAATGTTTTTATTTTCCTTTTTCTGCAACCATTCAAGTTTGATAAAAACATTACAACAGGGAAGAAAAATGAGGAAAAAATCACAATGGTTTATGAAAAAGTGGATCTAACATAAAAATCATCTTGGAAAAAACTTGTTTACATCTCTTGCTTCAATTTTCTTAATTTCTGCAATCTTCTAGTGTTCAACAAACAACAATCACTTGAAGCACATAAACAAATGCGGTGTGCTCCCGATTTATACTAATGGGATTTCTGGATTCCTATCAAACGAGCATAGTCCACCCACCTGCAAGATAATGGTTTTAGAGGAGAACCACAAAAGGGAGGAGAAGGAACACCGCAATAAAGTTCAGGAAACAGATTCTTACAATAATGAACCCAAGTATGTGTTGCCTGTCCGAACCGCAAAGCATATTGCACTAAGAACAAGCTTGTGTTTGTGGAGTAATGGTTCCAGCATTCGCTGTTCGATAACACCTGCCAATACTTGGTACCTGTCAATAAAACCGTGTTCATCAGGCTGTGGAATCAAAGTTTTAGAACATTTTATTATTTTCACTAACATTCATAAATTTTCTTTCTCTCTTATATAAGCATAGGCTTTAGTCACACAGATATTGATCTGATTTGAAACTTATTAGAGGACATAATTGCAAGGCACCTCAATATTGAAGCTATCAGTGAGCCAAAATCAAGAGTTTGCAAACATAAGGAATGAGGAGGTGAAAAAGAAGAGAATGAGAAAGATTTGGAGGTGGGGGGAACTACAAAAGTATATTATCCTTGTCTTTCAGTGCGTCAAAATTAGGATTAACTTTGAGATGGAACTAAAACGTGAAAAAAAAATCCTCGTGTCCTAAAGACTACTGTTAACAAACTTCTTTATAAAAAAATTCATATATTTGGTGTAAGATGAGGCAAAACCATTTAATTTTATTCGAGAACTATAAATGTAGCCCATTTCATCGAGAAGGCCCTGAAACGATGCTTTCAAGAGACTTAGTTAAGATTTAGTACAAGCTAGGCAGAAAAAAACAGAGCTCAAGCACGAGTCAAAATGTTAGGGGGACAAAAGAAAATACAAGCAACAGTAAAAATAAAATAAAGAAAGCATGTAACAGCAGCAACTTGAACCAAGCCACTTAAAACAACCGTACCTGAGGTTGCTAGATACTGCCATATAAACACCGTAGGCAAAGCTCGTAGACAATATAGGCACGTTTTCAACTTCAGCTTCTGCAGATTTGTTCACTGATTTCTTTGCATTTATCAATGCATTTGTAACAGTAGTTCCAACCTAAATAGTCACAAATGGCATTAGATCCCACAATCTTAAATTTAGTTAAGATAAAAACTGAATGATGAAGCACCATTCTACTGTTAAGTTTCAAATCAGTTGTTAAAAGCACCACTCTAGAAAGTTATCTAAAAACTCACAAATGATGAAGCTGTCCCAACTGCAAAAAGCTTGGATCCATTACGCTGCGTAAACAAAAAGAATATTATGAAATATGTGAGTTCATTATAATTTGGTAGTTTAATCTTCATACAAGATGTAGGCAAGAAACCAAAAAAATTTCCATACCACTATTGCACCAATCCTCTGCAATAATGAATATGATGTTCCTGAGAGAGTAACCTGTCAATAAGGATAATATGAGTAACTGAATATAGTTTATATTTTCCTAAAATTGACAAAAAGTCTAGACGAGTACCAAATTGACGGCTAGAGAAAATAACCTGGAAGGCATTATCAGGGCAGCTATAAAAAAATTTAGCAATGCTTCCGGCATTTACTGAAATTGGTGGCCGAAGAGAAACTGTAGGTGCAGGGAGATAAACGAGCATAAAATCTGCAATTATTGCCATTACCTAAGAAGGAATATATCCCAACCGTAAATCAACAGAAACTAGAAGATATTCACAATTAAGAAAACGCAAATAGATTTTTCTAGGGTTTTTAAAGCTATTATGCAACCGTATAAAGGAGTATCACAATATAGCCACTCTTATAAAGCCAGACCCTGCTTTAACAGATAAAGAAAATGCTTAATCCTAAATCATAATGATTTCATTAATATCTCCAGGTATGGTGCCCTTAACAATTTACCATAATCACCACTATAGTAAATAACACAAAGCACTGATAGCAATTACAGCTCATGAATAACAGAGGAAAATGAAAAGTACAATCACTAAATCGATAAGAAACAATGGAAAATAAAATAAAATTACATACCACATCTGCAAAAACAATTTCCAGCTCATTGAAAAAGTTATCTCTTCTGCGTTCATATTCTGCAGCAGTCTACCCCAAAAAAAAAAAAAACATAAACAAGAGATAAACGTAGCATTACTTGAATTGATTCAGCTGGATCACATCAATCAATCATCCATTGGATTTCCTCTCGTTCTGATATGTCACACTTACCTTCACATGATCCCCACAATAAAATATTTTGCATCTCAAGAAAAAAAAAAAAAATTCACCCATGACATGAGGCTTTATCACGATTTTTTTTTATATAATGTATACTCTGCAACTCAGATGTTCAAACCAATGTTTCTTAGACTCTGTTTCTTGGATGCATATTCGAGTATAGAACTCTCTCATATTTCAAAATTTTGTAAATTTAGACCAAACTGAAGTTTACATTACCCAAAACTGTCCATGTCATTTTAGCTAGATAAGATACCGACTAAAAGTGAAGAATACAAGTACGTACATACGTTAAAACCACCATTTTTGGCTAAGCTTCTAACACTCCAAGCAATTAATAAACAAAAACATGGAACTTGCACAGTCTATTTGATAAATCCATGAAAGTAGATTGAACCAAAAATTAAAACCTTTTCCTCACACTACTCCAGAAAGTTAAAAAGAGAGAAAAAAGGAAACGTTTTGCTTTTTAACTACAACCTACATTGATCATTAAAAAAGAAATAACAAATATAGACAGAGAGAAACCTTAGTAAAGAGACCAACACCACACTCAATACCGATCTTAGCTAAGAACAAATCATCAGCCAAAAGCCGCTCTTTGAAACCACCAAATTGAAGCAACCACCTTAAAAACGCCGTCTTTTCCAAGTCCAAGAACCGGGTCACCACCAAACCAGGGATCCGACCTTCCTCGATAGCCGCCATCAAGTCCTTGGGCAAGCTCTCCAATGATCGCCCAGTCTCCTTCAGAACCATCAAGGCCTCTGCTTTGTTCTTATCACCCGCATTGTCGGACCCACCATTGTCATCTCCGTGATCTCCACCGCCACTACCACCGCCGGAATAATCTCGACCGTTGAAGCCGCAGCCAATGTCTCCACCTGAAGACTCTGCGAGTAAATGGGGAGAACGAAAGCAGTGGTTTTGGTGATAAGTGAGAGAGGTGGTTGGGGAAAGAGGGGTACGTGTGAGACGGAGGTGAAGGTAGTTAGATGATGAGGTGAAAGAAAGGAACGGAAGGTGGTGATTGAGATTGGAGAGAGAAATGGAAGATGAAGAAGGACCGAAGCAGCAAAAGGAGATCGCCATTGTTAATGTTCTATTATTCTGTAGCGTTGTGGGTTCGACGAACTTTTAAGAGTTTGGAGAGGCACACAAAATTTCTGTCTCTGTCTGTACTGTTACTGCTGGCGTTATTTCCGAGATGTTGAGAAACATAAATTATGAAAAAATTATTTACCATCACTAACTAACTAATATTTAGCGAACATTAGTACAAAATGTAATATATTTTAATTACATTTATCAATTTTACTTTTTTCCTTATAAATTAAAAAATATTAGTTACAACAACAATTAATTATTATAATACAAATAGAAGTATTCTAAAGTATATACTTGGGGTGTTGATCTTTTGAAGTTTTTTGGTTCATTAGATTTTTTATGGGATTTGCCGAATCTGAACTTTTTCTTTTGTCAAATTGCCGATTTTATTTTCTTCTTGAAATTAAATCCTGAATATAGGGGTTTTTATTTTTAAATAACATTTATAAACCCTTGAAATTTGTAAAAAAATATAACACATAAACTCCTAAAATTTCAAATAATAAAAGTAATGCTCATAATGTTACTTTTTAATTTAAGAAGATAATTTTACTTTTATTACTATAAATTTTTAAGGGATTATTTTAAAAAAAATTCCAAACATACAACTACAAAAAATACTATTTATTCTTAACTCATATATTTATATAACTATATATATAGTTTTGAAAAAATAAGAAGGAAATATGATGAGACAAATGAGAGCAAAATAAAGAAGATTTTACTTTATTATCTTAATACTTTCATTTTCTATATTTTTTAGTAAATTATAAAAATTTATTATTTAATAATCCTACATCACGAGCAAGTAAAAAAAAATGAATTTTTTTATTTCCGTTTTATTTTAAGATATATTTTCCAAAATTTAAAGTTTCTTTTGCAATATTAATTTATTATCTTTAAGGTTTTAAAAATTTATTTTTATTTTTAATTGAGCATAAATATTTCCAAAATTTAAAGTTTCTTTTGCAGTATTAATTTATTATCTTTAAGGTTTTAAAAAAATTATTTTTATTTTTAATTGAACATAAATATTTATTATTTAGTAGACTCCTACCATGGTAAAGAATCGATAAAGTTGTACTGATTTTAATAACAATAAAATAAAATGATTTCCTTTTTACATTCATTTTATTATAAAAAAAATTATAGTTTTTTCTTTGCTACATGAATATATAGTTGTTTAAATAATAGTTATAAAAAATAAAACAAAAACTTTACTTCTATCTTATTTTAGGATTTATTTTTCCTAAATATAAAGAAAAAAATTATTATCTTAAAATTTTAGGATGTTTTTAATAAAAAATAAAAAATTATTATTTAACGTTGTGGCGAAAAATTTAAAAAATATTTTAGCAAAAAACAAAAAAAAAGGTTTTCGTTATCATCAATTTTAAGTTTTTTTTTTTTAAGAAAAATAAGTTTTATTGCTTCAAAATAAAATTACATCAGTAACATTTGAATAAAAAAAATTAAAAATACATTAAATTAATAGAATTATCACAATAATAGTAACAACATATTAGTAATCAAAAGAGCAAAATTTTATGAGCATTATTTGTAATGCTATTTCTGTCTCTATATAAGATTGACTCTTTTAATTGATAATATGATATATATTCAATAAATTTTGATATTTAATGATTTAAATTCTTTAACTTTTGAACCATATTAAAACTTCAAATAATAATATTAGATTTAGATTTAAATGTAAGAAACATACTTGACAAAACATATCAAACAGATGCATAAGGTCAATATAAATTAAATTTAGGTGAATAAGTTATCATAATAAATTTAAATCTATATGGAATAAAAAAATCATATAATAACTTTCATGGTATTTATTCAAAATAAAAAATAAATAATAATTAATTTATTGGATTGGATATGAAATTCTGATGAGATCAAAAATAATAAACAAAAAAAAAAAAAAGAAGCAAAGAAGAATAAGAACGAATAAGGTGTTTTAAAAGATAGAAAAGAATAGTACTAGAAGATAAATTATTTTATGTTAATAATTTTAGGTTTTATTTTTCTTAAATATACAACCCTTTTTTACTACATGAATATAAAGTTATTTAATATATATATATATATATAAATACAAATAAAATAATTTTTAAATGAATAATAATTATAAATTAAACACATATTTAATATAAATTACGAGTTAATTTGACTTATTCAAGTTAAAATATTAAAAATTGAATCCATTCAAATTAAAATTCATTTAATTTAATTATGTTTAATATTATTAAAATATTATTTTTGTTATTTAAATTTTATAAATATTATCATAAGATTTCCAAATTTGATGTTAGGGTTCAATTCTTAAATATGTAAAAATTGTGTTATATTATTTCAAAAATAAAAGAAATTGTGGAAAAAAAAGACTTTTATTATAGATTATTATAATAAAAAGACTATTGTGAGATTATATTTTCTATAACACTTATTATAAATTGTTGTATAAATTTTTAAATTTTTATGAAATTAATGATTTTTATTCTAAAAATAGCAATTATTTATTTTTATTCTATTATTTAGTTTTAAAAACATGGCATAGATAGGGAATAATATTTCACAAATTTAAGAGTTGTTTTCATTATGTTATTAGTATTGATTTTATTTTTCAAATTCACATTATGTAATAATAAAATTACCCTTATTTTTAATACTTTAAAATTTTATATTAATAATTATTAATTTTAAAATAAAATTTAGATAAATTAATGTTTACATTCTATTCCTTACATCTATTTAATAAACGCAAAAAATAGAATCAGATTTACCATTTTCTCTCTAGTACGTTATTAGTAAATAACTAAATACAACATAACCTTAAATTTCTTGAAACGTCATATTCACTCTGCTAGCTGATTTTTTTATTTTATTTTATAAATTTCTTATTATTTTTCTCTAATCTAATAATTTTGCACAAAAAGTACTAATTTAGCCCGGGATATATATTTTAAGTGATGCGCATTAATTTTATAGATTTATAAAATATATATATATAAGTTTACATATTTATAAAATGGTGCAATTTTTATTTTGATTAAGTAAAAGGGTGTAATTTAATTTCATAATTTTTTATAAAGAGTTTAATTTAGTTCTTAAATAACATATTCTAAACCGAATGTATACCGTAGTAGTTGAGCTGCAACTGTTGGCACGGTAAGACTTCTCCATATGCTCCAAGATTTATTGGTGTTTTTAGTTCTAAGACTTAAGCAATTATAATTTATTTTCATACCATTTTCAGTATATATATATATAATGAAATTTCTGGTAACTCAGAGTCACCCTTTTCTCAATTGTCAGATACTTCGAAATTTCGTTTTTATTTTAAGAATTAAAATGACCAAATATAAAAAATTCACACCATTTGTACTCTTCATTATAAATGGTAAATATATACAAAAGATATATTTTTAAAGCTAAATTGTTAGTGAGATGTATACTTTTTCGCTTTTGCAAAAAAGTAATGAATGATTTTTGAAGGGTATATATCCTAATTGGATAAAAAAAACACTTAAATATTAAATTATTAATTAAAATATTTTAAATAATATCCATAAAATTTTAATAACAAAAATAATACCAATTACCATTGAGTTCAATTTAAATATACTTTAACTAATCAGGGTTTAATATAAAATATATTTATATTAAAAATATATAAATATTATTTTTATAATTAATTTTAATAGGTTTGATAAATATGATCTTAAATGTTAAGTAATTATGAGTTCTTAAAATAACATTTTTTTTCTTTAAGCCACAAAGAACATATATAACTAGGAAAAATATTAAATGTATATAAATTTATATCAATATTAATTATGATATAATACATGATCAATATTTTTTTAAAATAATTATACTACTCATCCACACGTGAGAATTACAATTTAAGCATTCCACATATTTAAATAGATTGTATGTTGTTGACTCACAACTTTTTCACTCACATGAAAAACCATTTTGAAAATAATGATTTTTTTTTCAAAGAAAGTATGATAACTAAGTATAACATATACCATAATTAGTATAAATATTAACATTGTTTATATAACAAAAAGAGAGTTTAGAATACTAGGACACTCATGTTAATGCATTTATATATATTATGTATTATGTTATTAAAAATATTTTATTTTAATATTTTCATTTAAAATATCAATATCTCTTTTGTTTATTTTGAATAATATTTTTTTTCAAAATATATAACATGAGTTATAAGCCGTAAATTTATCAAGAGTGTCAGGGGAGTTTAAAAAAGAAAAATAAATATGATAGTTATGGCTATCAAGGTCACGTTTTCATCAAAAATATTGCATCATCTTTTAACATTAGAGTTGATAACCGATGGATACGATTTCCACAAACCTTGGAAGTCGTAGCAAAAAGTCAAAATCAAACAACACCGATTGACAGGTTATGATGTTGATTTCTGTTTGTCATTATTTTGAGGTTAGAGGGGATCAATCGATGGAGTATTCCGCCCTTTGCCCAGTTTCCCTGCACATGCTGGAGTCTTTATTTTGTCCGACTATACGTCTCGAACGTATTAAATATTCAAATGCAAAGTTTTTTAAAAGAAATTTATAAATAAAAACTTACTATTATTATAAAAATAACGAGTTACTTGTTTTTATTATAAACTTACTATTATTAAACGTTTAAAATTAAATGTCAATTAGTTATAGTTACTTAAATTTTTTTGAATTTTAATCACTTAAATTTTATTTAATATTATTTAATGATATTTTTATTATTATAAATTTTAAATACATTATTTTAAATAATTTTTAACCTATAAATATTATTTTATTTTCTTAAAGAGAGTAAAAATAGGTGAGTACGATGAGATCAACTCCATTGCAAAGGCCAAAAACGTATGACTTTTACTTCTAATTAAGTGTGTTTAAAAATCGAATTAAATTAAAAAATTACACCAGATAAGGCCAAATAGTTTTATTTATCGTATAATTTGATATGGTTTATATTAATTGAAACTAATTTTTAAATAGTTAAGTTTTGTTCGGTTATATTAATTTTTAAACCTATCAGATTAAACCAGACTACATTAAAAAATTATTTTAAAATATATATTATATAATGTAAATTTGTGGTTGAATCACATCCCTATTTTAAAACTCTATCTACCACTGTGACAACGACGTCAACAAATTCGTCAAATGATGACCCGAGTAAAAAAATCTGAAAGCCTTACACCATCACTAAGTCCAGATAGAATTGGATTGACCCTGAGCATGCCAAGTTCCTTGAAGCCCTTTAACTATAATTTTGTTATTTTCTTTTACAATTTCAGCAATTTTAGACTAACACTTCATTTCTCTAGATAATGTGTACAATTATTTAATTAATTTATATAAATTTTCATTTTTGCGTTATTCTTTGAAGTGTGGGATTTTTTTGTAAAATAGGATTTTTTAGAATTTTTTAATTGGGTTCAATTATTTGGACTTAGATTTTATTGCGTAAACATTGAAGGAAATGAAAAAAATTAAAAGAAAAAAACATGATGCTTATGGATAATTTAATGATGTTATGTTAATGTTAGGTAGGGTTACAATTTGATGCTTTTTAATTGGGGTTTATTTGCTAAGAGAAATTAAAGGGATGTCGTTGAAAGTTTTTAAGGATTAAGATGAATTTGTGTAACATGTCTATTGGAAAAAATAACAATTGGATCGTTGAAAACAATTAACTAAATTACATTAGATCGTTCGATTACAACATTTTTATTAGTCATACGATCCGGTCTGATTTGGTTAATTTTTTTACTAAAAACCGAACATAATCAGACCATGAACACCCCCTTCTTCTCAATATCATCTCTCTCATATACTCATTTGACCTAAACTATAATATCAATTATTAATCGGTGAATATATAAATGATGAGATAAATAATTATAAGTAAGACAAATAATATTGGTTGAATAACATTAATAATAAAAATAAATAATATATAAGAATTATTTATTTTTATTAAATTAATTTTGATTGGATTCCAATGAATGTTAAAGATTTGTAATTCAAGTATGATCTTTGAACTAATTTGAATTTAAATAGATTAAATTTTTTAGATTAAATAAGGTTATATTGATATTAAATTTTATTTATGAATTATTATCATGTATAAATTTAAATTTTTATAAAAAAATTTATCATTTATTGCCACAATTAAAAATCAAAAGAATAAGAAATATGTCTGTATAATTATTAAATTTTTATATTTATATTTATTTTTTAATTAAAATAATAATATAAAATAATTATGGTTTACATAATATCTAAATATAACATATTATAAAATACAATATATGTTTATTTATAATTTAATAGTAATTCAGTCTAGATCAGATATAATGGATTATAAAATTTGTTAATCTAAATTCAATCTGAATCTAAACGGATTTGAATAGATTGTATAATTTTCAATTCAAATATAATCAAACTATAAAATTTATCAATTCAATTTGATTTGAACCCAAACAAGTCGGAGTGAATTTCTCAATTTAAACAAATTGATCGGATTATTTGTTCACTTTTAATTAATAAAACCAATTTTTTTTATCAATTTTACACTTTGTTCATTTTACTTTTTTTATAAGATTTGTTTTATTTTTATTTTTTAAATTTAACAAATTTAATCTAAAAGTATAATTATGATAAAATTCAAGTGTTGTAGATAAATTTAATGTATTAAAATTAATTTTTTAATGAGTTAGTTTCTTATCTTTTAAAATTTAACAATTTTAATCAATTTTGAACCTAAATTGTGAAAATTAAAAAAAAATTATGAACTAAATATATGAAAAAATAGTTAAGCAACTAAAACACAGAATTTATACAAATTAGGAAACATAAATATTATTTAACCAATAATATTAATTAGATAATCATGAAGTAACAGCTCACAAAGTGGTTTGATGTTTTGTTACACTGACGAGGATACGATGAGAAAAAAATAATCACGCTTAATACATTTCTCCTACAATCTCTCAGTTCTTTATTTACAAGCACAAATCAAATTTTACAACAAAAAAAAAAACTTAAAATACATAAATATTATAAATAGAATGTACATTTTTAAAAATTAAAAGGGCCACGTGCTTCTTCCCCATCTAAAAAATAAAGAATTAAAATGCAATCGAAAAATTGCAAACGACTTGTTATCTAGTAAATATGACAAAATTTCAACAAATTATGCATACAATTTTATATTATATTTATGTAAATCGAACTTACAAATTAAAATTAAAAAAATGAGTCTTATTATAAAAATTATAAAATGAACCAATTAAGCCAGGAGAACAAAATAAAAAGGTCACACTATGATTAATATATAGAATATATATGTAAAAAAAAATGTTTCCCCAATCCTACATTCTCGCTGCCTGCTACTTAAAGATAAGAGAATGACTAAAGCCCAAATCCACCTATCATTAATTTGTATCGGGCTCCATTTCAAATTGTACCCAAAATTGACGTAGTAGCTACAAGTGACAAAGAAGCTAGCTTAAATATATACAATGTTATATGTTTAGTAGATAAACCTAAATATAATTGTTATATAACTACTTAGTGAAAAAATTAGAAAAGTTTTACATTGATTAAGAATACAAGATGAATGTTGGATTTAAGGCTATAAATAAAATCTTCTTTCAATATTTGTATAACATTTTAAAATTTGTAAATCTTCTTCTATTTTATAAGTGTAATTGATTAAGCTCAATTTTGTCCAATTAGTTGTAATTTAAAATTCATTCATTTGGAGATAATGAAAGTGTTTAACGACGCCAGAGGACCTATGTAACATTTATACTAAACCTCGTTAAATTTCTGGTGTTATTATTTTTCTGCTTTAATATTTCTGTTTCAATATCTGCTTTAGTTTATTTTAACATTATACTTTCAATAGCAGTATTTTGTCGGGTTAGTTTGAGTTCTATTCATTTAAATTATAAGTGAATAATAACTACTTAAAATAAAGAAAATATACCTGATTTTCCAAATAATAATATTGTTTGGTTTTGTGATTCGAATGTAGAATCACATAAAGTATGATTTGGTTAAAAAAAAAGGACAAGGAAGGTAGCTAGCTAGCCCAAATTTTGTTTTCCATACAAGTTAGTCCTTAACCTTTTTTTTTAACCAATTAATGATTTATTTGTAATCCTTTGTTACAACAATTAATCACAACATGTAATGACGTAAATTCTATACCAGTGTATTTTGTTCACATACAGTTTTCAATATTTGAAACTTGGCTAAATACTACTTTGTTGAAGGTTAGTTTATGATAATGATGATGATGATTATTATTATTATTATTTTCTTGTAAGGAATATCCTTGACTTATTAGATCATATTAGACTGAAGCCAGTTAATTCCGAACTTTAAAATAATCAAAGCCAACTTAAAATCTGTACTGGTGTTATTAATACATAATAAAGTAATAAAATATAATTGAGCAATGTTGTAGACTAGTAGAATTTGAATCACTTTTTCAATATTTTTACATTTGATACGGATGGTGGTTCGAACTCCTTTTAAAAGAGGAGGTTCAGTTCTTAATCACTTCAATTATAAAAGAATCTATAAATTAAAACAATTATGGCCAGTATTTTTGGAATTAAAAATAATTACATATGAACATGGACCAATTTTTGAAAACACCTTCATTACCTCTTCCGCTCAAGCTAGGTTGAATGACACTGATTAAAAAGTGAAAAAAAAAAATTATACTACCTACTTCGGTAAGAACTTTACTCTTTTTTTTTAAAGTATACAGTTAATTATATCATTTAATCCTTTCATTAGAAACACTGATATTTAATATAATAAATTATATTATTTTACTGAATTTTTTATATCATATTATTAAATATGATTAAATAATAATAAAATTATAATTAATATAAACTTTTTTTTTCACATTATTATAACATTAGATATACTATAAAAACTTTTTTCCTATTAAGAGTACTCATAAATCTTTTTAGATATACTATAAAAAATACCCTAAACCCTCGTTTGAAAATCAATGTTATTTTTTAGCACCCTTTACATTGGGATATAACATCCTAACAAGAGTACTCATAGCTCCCAATATTAATATATAGTATATAATATCTAAACATATTAAGATGTTATTTATTATATCCAAACATATTTATTAATCTATAGTATATCTAAAATATTTATGAGTACTCTTGAAATGAGGCTACGGGAAACTATGAGTACTCTTTCTAAGATGTTATATACCAACGTAAATGGTGATGAAAAATATCATTATTTTGAAACGAAGATATTGGGTATTTTATTTTTAAAATTTATAATTATAAAAATAATATTTTTTTTATTTACAACTCAATTTACTTGCAAAAAGTGTCAGTGTGTTTTTTTCCCTTCAAGTTCTGTAAGTTTCTTCGTTTAGTGTCTTTATGATTCCAATTCAGACAGCAAAATCTGTTCCTTTTGTTAACGTCCCTTTTCCCCCCCCTTTTTTTTTTGGTCGGTGGTTTCACATTTCAAGCTTTCAATGATCAAAATAAAGTGAAAAAGGAATTTAGAATTATTATTCATAGCTAATAAAATATATTTCATATTAATTATATTGATTTCTTTCTTTATCATTCATTAAATATTTGGTTTTTTTTTAAATAATTGCATTAATCTTTATAATTTCTGTTCGATTGGAAAAGCCAATGAATGAGTGGTTCTATAGGTATATAATGAACATGTTTCTCGTGTGTGTGTATGTGTATGTTTTCCCCTTAAAATTACGAGGTCCATGTGTTGCATCTATCTTTAATATTGATCGGCAATTGATGAACTTTTCTCTTTATCTACTAAAATAAAAAATAAATCCTGTGATAATCGTAGTTATCAACATCTTCATTGTTAATTATTAGGATGTGTTACTTCTAACACAAAATATAAATCTAACAAACAATAAGATTACTTAAGAGTACTTCAATTATATATTTTAAAAACAACCAATAACATTATTAGTTGATTTATGGTGGTTAATGTAATTATCTAAAAATAAAATTTATTTTTTACTCATTTAAAATCACATATTCCAATAGCATATATAATATATAAAAAAACATTAAGTTCAACCGGTTAATCTCAATGTAAAATGATGTTCTCAAAATTGGGGATGCTAATAATGATATATTTTTTACATCACTAAGATAAATTTTTCTAAAGCCTACCCTGATTTTTCTTTAGCTTCTAACTTTGAATATATAACATATGCAGTAACATTTTACCACTTAGCTGGAGAAAATTTGAAAAAGACTCGATATTCAGGTGATAAGTCATGGCCACCATGAAACACAGATCTTTTGATTTTTTATTATTTATTTTTAAATAAAAGATGAGATGATTCTAAAATTAAAAGAGGAAAAGATTTTTACCACAATTTGAAATAATCTATCAATAAATTCAATAATTCACATCAAAACTTCGCGTCTAATTTATACAACAACTAATATATAATATTGTATTATGATTAAGTGTTTTATACTTGCATTTCTCAAAAGGCAGATTATTATTTCACTGTTTATAGTTAATGCTTTGACAATTTCATGCTTTTTGTTCAGAATTAAAGATATATATATATATATATATATATTTAATTTTAAGTAAATTTTAGATGTAAATTTTAAAATGTATCAAATATATAGGTAAAAAATAATTACAAACTCGTATTAAAAATTGTTTACAGTTAATGAATCATTTGTTAGTCTTTAACCCGTTTTTCTAAAAGCATTTAAATTATTAAAATTTTGTTTTTCTTTTATATAAATAGGTTCTAAACATTCGTTTATTCATCATGAGTAAAACCATTTCTTACATGGTATCAGAGTTTAGGAAATAATTCCTAGAAAATTCAGCTCACAGAAATTTTTTCTTCTTTTCTCATTCTGTTTTTTTTTTCAAAATCAATTTCGATTCACAAAATAATTTCAATTTCACCCCATCATAATATCCAGAAGAATCCGAGCAATCTGCAATTAATTTAAAGCCAAAATACCACCCCACGCGCTCACACGTGCCTTCCCTGAGATCACCGGCGTTCCACGCGCCTCGTCGGAGTCACACACGCCAGCTGTTGAGAAAGACGACTCCAACGACACGTCGTTCGTGCACCTCTGAAGCAAATGACGCGTCGTTCATCCGGTTTGGCTCTCCATCCGGTCTGGTTCGGTCTTCATTCGGTTCAGTGCTCCAGCATTGCAGCCGCCGTCCCAGCCACTCCAAACGTCGGTTCACCCACTTTTCGACCGATTCTACGGCTGAAATTTCCGGTTCTGTAATCCTTGATTCATTTTCTATAAGATAAAACATATTTCAGTTCATTATTTGTTTCATAAATAGTTATTATTGTCTAAAACACACTTAAACCTATCCCGTTCTTTCGATTTATTTTTCAACAATAATGTCTACAACTACCAATCCCAACCCTATTTTACCAAAATGGTATGATGACCTTATCCATTCATTATATCTACACCATTCACACCAATTAGGCATGGTTCTAGTAGCTCAATCCTTAAATCAAGAAAATTATCATATTTGGAGTCATGCGATGCTCATGACTCTCATCATAAAAAAAAAGAATGATTTATTGATGGCACAATCAAAAGGCCATCCACAAACTTTGAAGCATAAATCAAACAATGGACTCGATGCAACATTCTTGTCAAAGGATGAATCCTCAACACCATATCGCCTAAAATTGTAGAAAGTATCATGTATAATGATACTGCATATAAGCTATGGGAAGAATTGAAGGAGCGTTTTTTACACACCAACAGCGTGCACCTCTTCCACATTGAGCAAGAGATCCATGATTGCATACAATAAGGTGTAAGCATTGGAGAATACTATACCAAATTAAAAGCTTATAGGATAGTCACGATGCACTATGTCCTCTTCCATATTGTGGAGGAAATGTCAGAAGGGAACTACAAGAATATCAACAAAATTAGCGAACCATAAAGTTTCTCATAGGGCTTAACACGGTTTACACATCAACACGTGGCCAAATCTTGCTCATGGAACCTTCACTTACAGTAAATAAGGTATATTCACTCATTGTTCAAGATGAAAAGTAGAGAGATGTCTCCACGCAAACCATAGGAAGGATGCCAAAAGCTGCCACACTTGTTGCCAGAGATAGTCGTCCACAATATCCTAACAAAAATTACCCACCAAGGAACCCACATCTCAAGTGCAATCGATGCAACAATATAGGTCATAATTCTGAGAATTGCTGAAGTCACCTCAAATGTGATTTTTGTGGTCTCAATGGACACAATTTTGAAAACTGCTGAAAGAGTCTCAAATATAATTTCTGTGGTTTGAATGGATATGACATCAACATGTGTTGGAAGAAAGGAGCAATTCAAGTTAAGAGAAATACAAGTTATGACTTCCCCTCCAAAGCTCATCATACTGATTTTCAGGAAAGCTACTCCGACACAAAGACACCATCTCACAACCTTACATCTGCCCAATATCAAGAGCTCCTTACACTTCTCAATAATTCCAAATAAGGTAGCATGGCAAGTCAAGTGACTACTTCTTCAGGTAATACATTATGTGCAACTATTTTCCATTTAGAAACTCGTTGGATTTTTGATATAGGAGCAACTAATCACATGGTTTGTTCCCAAAACCTTATGAGCTCTAGCATTCCAGTCACTAATCGACATGTGCATTTACCTGATCATTCTATTACCCGTGTCACACATATTGGCACTATACATTTCTCCAATAATTTCATACTTCATAATGTCTTGTGTGTTCCCTCCTTCAAATTAAACTTAGTTTCAGTAGCCAAACTAACTCAAACTACATTTTGCCATGTCATATTCACTAATAGTATGTGCTTTATTCAGGACAAATGCTCAGGGAAGACGATTGGGATGAGAACTGAGAAAGCAGGACTCTACTACCTGACTATTTCTGAAAAGGCTGGATGTTTCTCCGTTTCAAATACTGCTTCCACCAACTCTCATCTATGACATCAACGACTTGGTCATTTATCTAATAACAGTGTGCGTGTAATTTCTTTTTGCATCAACACACCTTTTTGTTCCATTAGTGATTGTTCTATTTGTCCATTAGCTAAGCAAACACGTAATCCATTTCCTCTAAGTACCATCAATATAAAAGCACCTTTTGAAATGATTCATGTCGATATTTGAGGTGGTTATCACATTCCAGTACTTAATGGAGCACGTTATTTCCTCACTATTGTTGATGACTACTCAAGATGCACATGTGGCTATCTCTTACATGCTAAATCTGATAGACGCGCATTTCTTACCACCTTCATTAATCTTGTTGAAACACAATTTTCATCTAGAGTTAAAATCATTCGTAGCGACAATGGACCATAATTCTCTATAACCCAGTTGTTTTCTACCAAATGAACCCTTCATCAAACCAGTTATGTCTCTACCCCTCAACAAAATGGTGTTACTGAACGCAAACACTATCATCTTCTCAATGTCGCTCATTCATTGCTCTTTCAAGCCAATCTTTCTAAACAATTCTAGAGAGATGCCATTCTTATAGCCACATACCTCATAAATTGTACTCCAATACATGTTCTCAAGGGTAAAACACCATTTGAAGTCCTTTTCACAAAATTCCTAGGTATAAACATCTTCGTGTTTTTGGTTCCCTTTGTTTTGTGTTTGCACATCATAATCGACTCACCAAGTTTGATGGTAGATCACATAGATGCATATTCATTGGGTATCCATCTGGGATAAAAGGTTATCGTGTCCATAATCTGGAAACAAGAAAGACTTTAGTGTCTCGTGATATTATCTTTCATGAACATGTATTTTCTTATTTCACTTTCGCTGTCAACACTCCAAATCTATTCCCTCTATCAAAAGATACTATTTATGATGACATGCCTAACATTCGTCATTCAACTAATCCAAATACATCACTTCATCATACACCATCTGTCCTTCCAACAATCAACTCAAACATTCTTCATCTTCAAAATTCATCTCCAGAAACATCATCATCAACTTCTCCATCACACATGACTCGTCTAACACCAGTCACACATAGGATTCGTCGATCCACCAATGTTCCTAGTTACCTTCAAAAATATCATGTAAAAGCTTCAAAAATATTACACTAAGTGTATGTCGTGCACATTCTCAGTCAATATATGGATAAATCATATTAACCACATTTGGAAGCAGCTTAACGAGTGTTACGATATGTCAAGAACACACCAGGGCAAGGTCTCTTTTTCTCAACAACTAATTCATTACAACTAAATACTTTTTGTGACGCAGATTGAGAAAAATGCATAGATACATGACGATCAACCACATGATATTGTATGTTTCTTGGAAACTTGCTAATTTCTTGGAAGACTAAGAAACAAAATACGGTCTCACAATCAAGTGCAGAAGCAGAATACCGCTATATGACATCAACATTTTGCGAAGTAACTTAGTTACGATACATTTTAGATTATTTGGATATTCAATGACAATAGTCACACGTAATACAATTATACAATATACTAATTTTTCATTTCATATAATTATAGTGATTGCCTTTCAATGTTTTTTCCATAAAATTTTCAAATGAAAAATTTTGTTCTTAAAACTATAGTTAAAATTGGAATGATTATTATCTTTCTAAAAAGATTTAGTTAGGAATGAGAATGCATTGTTATTATTTATTGTAATTAAATTTGTTAAAAAATAATTAAGTTAAAGAAATGCAATCTAATGGATTGATATTTTTAACGAAATATTTAATTCAATTTTTCTGTTAAAAAAATTATAAAACAATAAATTTTAATTTTAATTTATGAGAATATGGAGTTCAAAGGCTATCATCAAAGACTCACATTTATGAGTTTTTTAAAAATAAAATCAGTATTTTATTTGAACTAAAAAGTAGTCTAATTTTACTATATAAAATGAGGAAAAAAATCAATAAAACATAAATAAAAATGTGAAAAAAACTTTAAAATGTAATTTTTTTTTTCAAATCCTTAAAATAGAACTTAAATATCCTAATTATATTTAATATAATTATCAACTTTCAAACAATAACTTTTATAAATAAGGTGAGTTAATTATTATGTAACTAATTAATTATTAGGTAATGAGTTAAAGTTAACGTTACAAACTTATGGTATTCAAACCTATAAATCAAAGAATTATGAATTAAATTATGTTCTTAAGAATATTAATGAATTAATGTAACATTTATCTATAAAAATAATTAAAAAATCACTTACAGAGAAAATTTCAACGAAAAATTTGTTATAACATATTTATAAAATAATATGTATGCATGACTTATTATTTTTTTAATATAACAAGTGAATATTTGGAAAATAATTATGTAATTTTTATTTTGTAAAATCTAGGAGAAAAGCATACCTATTAGTTTTTCATTTATGAGTATTATTAATGTTAGTTGTGATGACACAAAAATTATACATGTTGAATTTTAATATTGATAACATTGATATTTATTTTATAATAAATATCTTTGATACTTTATATCGAGGATGATTCAATTTGAGAGAGAGAAATGAGAATATTTTTAAGTGATATGTTATTAGGTTCATATATATAGAACATTACATATACACATGTCAATTACATAAAAATATACGTTTATAGGGTATCAACGAGTACAATAGTAAATACATAATTTTGACTTTGGCTCGATCATATTGAGAGATTGAACAGATGGTTGATCCTTCAATGATTTGTATTGTTACGGACCGGTAAAGATGATTGTTGGATTAACACTCTAGGCGCAAGCAAAGCTTTAACTCTTGGGTAGGTTATATCAAGACTCGAGCTTCGAATTAAACCTTACGTTCAAACGTTAAGTTTTCCTATTCTTGTAGTTTGGTTATTCAACTGAGGTATGAGCATAGAAAACTTGTTAATCGAAACGACCTTAAATCTAAAACGATTTTGCATGCCTTAATAAATATTTGTTAGTTGATTAGAGAGAAAAGGTCTGAACCTTTATATAAGAAGGGGGCAAGCTATTCAGCTTCATGATTTCCACCGAGTCAAATGAATTTTTCTCAAAAACCACTCTATCTTTTCCCCTAACATCTTATCATTTTCTTAATTGGGTGATACGATTTTTAGCTTGGAATTAAATTTCTACTCAAGCTTTTATGTATTTGTCTTCACGCTTAACAAATTTTTGATTTATTTTCAGGTTAGTTCTTAAATTCACTCCTCAACCTTTACTTTAAAAACTCATCCTTAGGTAATTCATGTTTCCTCGTATCTTATTTTTCTTTTCTTTCTATCTTTTTTTTTGTAGCAAACATGCATAAGGGAGTATCATCAAGGATTACAAGTAAAATGGTCCTACTTTCATGCTCATTGGGCTCATTCTCGTGGAAAAACCCTCAATACTCGAGCTATTTAGGACTAGAGGAGAGTGAAGAATCAAGCTCAACTAATAAAAGTAGGTCGTTTGGTGCTAAAGAGATGCCTATGATTCTCATCATTTCTTAACCTTAACCCTAAGCCATCCCTATCATTAGATTGAATGTCCCATAAATGTAAATATCAGTTCCAAAGGAATGGAGAAAAAAGACTAGGAAAATGGGAAATAGGGAGCCCACAGGTTGAACTAAAGGTTAGAACGTTAAGGTTGAACCGAGTGGCTTAACTCCAAAGTACGAGTAGAGGCTTTGGAAAATGTATGACATTCCTTCCTATGTCTTAATAATAATACCCAGGCTAGATGCACTAGACAATGCACTTGCTCATGCAAGTTGGATTGCCTTTCACGAGAAGGCTCTATAACTCGAGGTTAGATTTCCCTTATATTTGTTCATTAGGAAATTTTTGATGAGGATATAACTCGTGCCAAGAAAGTTGATGCCCAATAGATGGAGGTACCTACTTTGCCTTACCTTAATATGTAGAGAACTCAAAGTGAATTTGGAAATGCCCGAGTTCAATAATACATATGTGTTGAAGTGAAACTCTATTAACATTAGGAGAGTTTATATATCGGCTAATTTGGATCAAGGTATGAACACTATCCTTTTTGAGAACGAGAAAAAATGGAAATAATAATTCTTTTAAGTTTTTGGTCGATAGAAGATAGCTAATAGGGATGAAAGGTTGATAAGGAGCTCTTGTGTAGATAATAAGCTCGTGATGCGAGATTTTGCTTCCTTCATAACCACCTTGAGCTTAGAGGCTTGCTACAATTTAAGATTATTAGCCCTAGAAGACACCTTGGAAATAATTATTGAACACACTATGCTTTGTGGCTTATTAACATGTTGGACATGCAATCTCAAAGTTTCTCGTGGGAGTTGATGATTTGCTATTTTATTACCATTTCCCATAAGGTCACCTAAATACTGTCTAGATAACATATCATTTATTTCCTTTTTCAAGTGTATAATCTTGTGTTTTCTACCCAATGTCCTTGTGAAAAACATATTATTTAGATGTGTTCCTTAAGGGTGCCCTCATCTTTGATAGCCATCGAACGTTTTGTTTGTTCTCCACCCTTAAGATAGCTTGAGCTAAGCTTACTTTTAAAGGTAGACCTCTAAGAGGTGATAGAGATTTACCAAGGTCTAGGATTTCCTTACCATTGATCTCTTCTCTATGATTTGAGGCAAAATGCTTGCTTTTTTTAGTGATCACTTTATCTTGAATCACTTTGTCCAAGCTTATCCTTCTCTTTTCTTTGTTCAGTGCAGTTTCTATGAATGTCTTATTCTTTCTATCTAGTTTTAGCTCTCTTTCAAGATTAACAATTTTTTTGGCTTTTCCATAAGCCTCATCCATTGTGTATGACACAATCTTGGTCAATTTAGCAAATAGGTCTGAATTTCTCCACATGCCTCGTTTGAATGCCTTTATTGCTATAGAGCTAAGACATTTCTCAATTTCCAAATTTTCTTCCATGAACCTCCTCATGTATCGACTCATCACTTCCTTGGGTGATTGAGAAAAGATAACAAGATTAATTCTCTCATGTGATTATTACTAGCATAATTGGTGATGAACAACTTGGAAAATTGAGCGAAAGAAGGTATAGTCTGAGGTGCCAAGTTATTGAACCATTTCTATGCATTATCACATAAGGTAGCTACAAATAGTTTGCACATTATAGCATCTCTTTTATCTTGGGTGGGACTTACAGTAGCCATGATTGTTTTAAAATACAGGACATGAGTCACAAGGTCCTTCACTCCTTAGTAATCAGAAGATTTAGGGGCACAAATTTTGGTGGATGGTCCATTGTTCTCTATATCATTGTAGAAAAAGGAAACACAAAGCTACTCATAATCTCTATCGACATCATAGTGTGATTTGCCTTTGTTCTACCTCTTTTTTGTTTCTTTGAGAGCCTAGTCTTACATTCTATTGGTTTCTTCGAGAGATTGGAAACATGCTTCCAATAACCTCATTTCCTCAAGTAGGTGCTCATTATTGTATCGAGCTACATCTTATCTAGACTGAGCTGAACTAGTTGTGCCTTATCCCTAGCATTGTGTTTCCAGATATCTAGCTTCCACTAATTTTTTAGCTCTTATAAGTTCATTTCTACTCTAAATTAGCTCAATTTTGTAGACTAAGTCGTTAGCTTAACCTAGCTATAGAACTGCATCTGCTCGGGCACATAATGCTTTATTTTCATGTCTCATTTTCTCGAGCTCTCTTTTAAGCTCAAGGAATTTATGTGCTAGTTCTTATTGAACATCGACCTCATTTTGTAAAATAGATAATGGTAAGTTCAACCTTATTCATGTGTAGGTGCGAGGTTACCCTATAGGACAACTTCAATAGCTAGTCTCAACCTTTCCTTAGCTCAAGTTCTAACTATGGTAGGTGTAGTTGGTAAGAGTGTGGGGTGAAATGTTAGTTATCGAGGCTTCTCTTTAAAAACTTTAGGTTAATCATAGTAAAAATGTGGTTGATAAAAACAAAAGCTTCATCTTTAAATCCAAAGCCACACAGTAGGCGCCAAAATGTTAGGGATAATTCAATTTTAGTGAGAGAAATTAAAGAAAAATCAAAGAAATGAGAATGATCTACATGATTTGTTATTAGGTTCATATATATATGACATCACATATATATGTGTCAATTACATTAGAGGTTAATTCAATTTTACAAGTTGTTAGGGGTTATTACAGTAAATACATAATGTTGACTTAGGCTTGATCATATTAAAAGATTGAGCAGGTGATCAATCCTTCAATGATTTGGACTATTATGGTTTGGTGAGAATGCTTGTTAGATTAACAATCTAGGCATAAGCAAAGCTTTAAGTCTCGGATAAGTTATCAAGACTCGAGCACTTTAAAGGTCGGGTTTTAGATCAAACATTACACTCAAACACTAGAAATTAAATCAACCCAAAATTTTGGATTAAGTACCTTAAAAGTTACTTTGCTTGTGTCACAATGACACTTTGGTCAATTTATTTTTATAAGAAACGCATAAATCACTCTCTCATTAAAAATTAAACATATTAGTAACTTTTTAAAAAATAAAATATTATTTTATTAGTAAAAAAATCTTAGAGAAAAATAAAATATATTTATTGGAGACAAAATTATCATTTTAAAGTTTTTTTAATACATTTGCCTCATTGTTTTGGTCAATTTTGGCATATTTTTAACTATAAATTTGAAAATATAAGTATTTTCTAATTACATTATCTTTTTTCTATATATTTTTTTTATCAATCATTTCTATTATCTTCATAGTTGAAAAGGAAAATAGATAAGAATATACCAATCACCATAAAATAGTTTGGAGTAATAATTAGTATTATGGCTGATATATTGTAGCTATATTTTGTTTTCATATATGGAGAGAATAAAGAGAATTCATAAAAAATCTATACCAAATGGAGAGAATGTAGTTGAAAAATACTAATATTTTCAATTTTATACCAAAACAATGGCACAAAAATTGAACTAGAAAAAGAGGGAATTGTATAATGAAGAAAAAAAATTAAAATAATAATTTTGCTCTCATTAAATATATTTTTTATTCTCAAAAAAATTTATTGATAAAATAATAATATATTGTTTAAAAAATAAGTATTATATCTAATTTTTATTGGGAGAATAAATTATGTTATTTGTGAAAATAAAATGCTTAAAGTATACACTTGACACTAGAGGTGTTCATAAACCGATCTGGACCGCACCAAACCATAAAATCGGACTGAATTGGACTAGATTGAACGGTTTTACAAATCAAATGGTCCGATCTAATTTGTATTTATTAAAACCGTTCTTCAAACGGTCTAATCCGATTTAAACCGATCGAACCATACCGTATTAGTTTAATAAATATATTAAATTTTTTACATTATTTTTCATTAATATATGTCCAAAAAACTGAACCAAACCGGAAACCAAATCAGACCGGATCAGACCGAACAATTTTATAAATCAAACGATCCGGTCCGATTTATAATAATTAAAACTGTTTCAAACGGTTTGATCCTATTCGAGTAATATAAACGGTCCGATCCGGTTAAATATTTTTTCCTAAAATCGGACTAGACGGGATAGTTGGACACCTCTACTTGACACTAGGGGTGTCCATAAACCGAATCGGACCAAACCGTAAAACCAGACCGGACCAAATCGTAAAACCGGATCAGACCGGACCA
The DNA here is from genome assembly GCA_037013495.1 of Hippophae tibetana. Taxonomy (NCBI): domain Eukaryota; kingdom Viridiplantae; phylum Streptophyta; class Magnoliopsida; order Rosales; family Elaeagnaceae; genus Hippophae; species Hippophae tibetana. The sequence continues at coordinate 22,501,243 of CM072802.1, read as the reverse complement.
AACCGAACGGTTTTACTAATCAAACGGTCCGGTCCGATTTGTATTAATTTTAAACCGTTCAAACCGGACCGGACCAGTTTAATAATATATTAAAAAATTTACATTATTCTTCATTAAATTATAAAAAAATCGAACCAAACCAGAAATAAAACCGAACCGAACGGTTTTATAAGTTAAACGGTCCGGTCCGGTTTTTATTTTTTAAAACCGTTTCAAACGGTCCGGTCCGATCCAAGTAATATGAACGGTTTTGTCCGGTTAAATTTTTTTTAGAAAAAATCGGACCGAACCGGACCATGGACACCCCTACTTGACACAATGAAAATGAATTTGAGAACCTCTCATCCCAAAATGTTTGTTATATATGTAATCATTATTAGAAGATATCATATAATTTATACATAATATATTCATAATTAGATAAACATTATTATTATTTAATATCTTGGTATTTTATTCTCTATTTTGATGTTCATGATTTCATGATTCCATGAGTTTACCTATCTAAGTGTAGATGTTTTCATTAAATATTTATGTTCTTTTGTATTGCACGTATTTTTATGAATTTCCTTCTATTCCATTCTTTTCAATCTATTTTTCTTTATATTTATATTTTTAATAAAATTTCAATTTCTATTTCATTATTGTTATATATACATCATGTTATATACAATAAATATAACATTTTAATTTAATTAGTATATTATTGTTTGTTTTTATAATATTTATTAAAATTTTAATAAATTTTATTTGAGAATCCATAAATATCGATAATATTATCGATATCTTTATAAAATTAAACTCTTGATATTTTCAATATGATGTAAAAAATTATTAATATTGTAATTATTTTGAGATATTTAAAAAAATTAAGAAAATTATGAAAATTTTAAATATTTTTAAAATTTTGTATAATATTTTCAAAAATAATAATAGACTAATTAAATTGATATATTTTTTAAAATAATATTGTTTACCTAACATATTTTTTTTATTAAAAAAGGGATGAGGTATTACATAAGTCCCTAAGTTTAAGTCTATTATTTTTGTAAAAAATATTAGTTGAAGATAAATTATATTATTTTAATAATTTTTTACTTAAAATATTATTATTTCTTATCAATTAATTAAAACTTGATTAAAATATGAATTTTTAAAAAGAATAAAAATAAAATTTAATATTAAATAGTTTAAGAAAAATAAACAATAATAAAATTCAAACAAAAAATTATTTTAATATATATTTTAATTTTTAGTAAAAATTAAAAATTAATAAAAAATTAAAATTAAATAATGAAAATTAAAAAAATACTAAAAAAATGAAATTTTTGTAATTTTTTTATATTAATTGTGACTTTATTATTACTAAAAACTTGTATTTTAATCACGTTTAATGACTTAACAGAAAAATAATAATATTTTAATAAAATAATTATTAAAATAATATAATATATTATAATTAATCCCTTTTACAAAATAATGGAATAAATAATATTGTTTTTAATATAAAGAATTAAATAATACAAATAACCTAATTTAAGAAAATTTTATGATATTTTTCTCTAAAAAAATATAACATATTATTTTATTTTAAAAACCGTTTAAATTAAATTATAATTATTTAAAATCGTTTAATTTTACACGCATTCAATTAAAATCATGTTCAATATGATTAACATATTATTTTATTGCTATAAATTTAAATGTTTTCCTTTTACAAAATTTAATTCCACACATTTACATTTTACACCGTACCACATCATTTTCTTTTCCGTTTTATTTTTATATAATTTTATTAATTTTATTTTTTATCACTTTAAAAAATATACATGTTCCTTTTTTAATCTTATTTTTGATATGCCATTAATATATGTTAACTATTATATAATTATAATATATATAAAAATATGTATATTATAAATATAGTTAAAAATAAAATTTTGTATATAAAAAATCTTTTCTTTTATAATCAAAATTTGAATAAACTAAAATTTAACTAATCGTTTATACCGAAAAAGAGAATTAAGAGGAAAATGAATAGTGATTTTGCGGATGTCGGTGTAATTTGTTATATTTTTTTTAGTGGAGGTTTAATGTACCATCTTATATACAAAATTGGTTCTTTCTTTTCCCAACAAAAATAAATATGATTGGGAATTTGGGATAAAGACCCAATCTTTATCTCTTAATAAAATTATACATTAATATAATATTATAAATGTTATAGTGGTCCAAATTAATTAAGTTCAATATATTTATAATAATTTTTTTTTTCAAAAACATAAATGGTTAATATTTTTCTAAAATATCCAAAACAGCCAATTTTTTAAATCTAATTCTATGTTTAAATTCGAATTGTATTTAAATCACATTAATTTTTTTTAATTTAAAACCATTTTAATATTGTAATCAATTTAAATTAATTTGAATATAAATAGTTCAAATTTTTTCATATATCTTTAAGAAAATTTATTATTTATAATTATAAGTAAAAGAATCATAAAAAATAAGAAATATGTTTGAATACTTATTAAATTATTATGCAAATTAAAATAGTAATTTAATATAATTTTATTATGAATAATATTTAAATATGATATATTATAAAATAAAATATATATTTATTTATAATTTTAATAATAAGATTTTAAAAAATTATAAAATTTAAATTCGAATAGATTTTATATATTTCAATAGATATTTAAATTGAATTAATTTTTTCAATTTAATAAATCTGATAAATTATATACTTAACTTTAAATAAAGTGAGTAAATTTCTGTACAGGTGCGTACGTAGCTGTAAAGAAAAGTTGAATTTTCATATGGTTACTGCGACGAAGAAGAAAATAACTTTACCCGGTGGGTTAGAGGAATACACCCACTACCTCATCAAATTTCTTAGCAGCTTAGTTATTTTTAATTAAAAATAAAATTTATTCTTATTTAATTTTATTATGACAATACAATATAAATAATTCAAAATATATTTAATTTTAATATTTTAATAACTATTAAAATAAATAATATAATTATATCTATATTTTATACATAAAATTTAATATTTATTAGATATAATTTTAATTTTATTAATTTAAAATTTAAAATATATATTTTATTAGTGGAGAATATCGAAAACCTACAATTAGAATTTCTATTCCACCTCAAAAATTAGCATGCGAATAATGGAGATTTCTGCCCTACTCCCACCTCGTTATAGACAGGTGGGTTTTGTCGTCTTCGATCTTTATAGAAAGATGTAAAGATGTAGTGGGATTAATATTACTAACTAGGATTTCATGGTCAGCTTCGGTCTTTTTTTTTTTTCCTCTTTATTTAATCAAATTAGCCCGTTCATATTATTCGGATCGGATCGGATCAGACTGTTTGAAATAGTTTTAAGAAATAAAAATCAGACCGGACCATTTGATTTATAAAACGGTTCGGTCCAGTTTGATTCCTGATTTTGTTCGATTTTTTTATAATTTAATGAATAATAATGTGAAATTGTTAATATATTATTAAACCGGTCTGATCTAGTTTAAACGGTTTAAAAATAATACAAACCAGACTGAACCGTTTGATTAGTAAAACCGTTTAATTTAGTCCATTTTGGACCGATTTATGGACCCTTATTACTAACTATCATAAATTTTATCTGAATTCAAATATTTAACGATACATCATATTTCATAGATTTATAACCCCTCCAATTTATATCACGTCATCAAAGCTTTTTAATTTATCTTTTTTTTTTCTCCTTTCCCAAAATTCAATTTATTTTCTACATAACTCACTAAAAAAAATATTTTTAAAAAAATATATATGAAAGAGAGAAAGTGAGAGAATTTGCAAGAAATTCTTCCATGACCAATACTTCAAATGCTTGCTTGGAAACCTTAGTTAATCTTTCAAAAAAATTGTTTTTCAAATTCCTTATCAGTTTTTTTTTATATATTAGTCTCTCATTAATTTTCTCACTTGTGTTCTAAAAATAAAATAAAAAAATCATCTTCAATTTTTGGTTGAGTTTTAACTTTGTTATGAAAATTATAACAATAACTTGGGAAAATGATGATAACGATGAAAGTCAGTTTTTTATTTTATTTTTGTTGAAGTCAATTCTAAGTCTTTTAATACTATTCATGTTGATAAAGACGTAAATGGCAATTCTAATTTGTTTTTTTAAGATTAAATTTAAATGATTTTTTTTAAATTTAAACCTACTATTAAAAATAAAAGAGTGACGAGTCTTATCATTAGATCATTAAAAAAATCACAATTAATTGTATAAATGTAAAAAAATTATGATGTATTTTAACAAAAAAGTATAATTTTTTTTTTTTTGGAAAATCATTGTATTAATTAAATCAAACAAATACTATTAGTAAGGAGAAAACACATTAACAAAGAATGTTTAAGAGTATTCCTCTGTAGATCAAGTAGTACAACGTTGATCAGTTTTATTTTTTTAATTATAATTTTAATGTATTTAAAAAACTTTACTTTATATCATTTTTTACTTTTAATTCATATTTAAATGAATATTTTACCTTTATATTAAGAAAAGTGTTACTGATCAAATACCTCTACTAACTTTTTGAAATTAATCATTTAGATTCAGTATTTTTTTAATTACAATTTAGTATACTAGTTTTTAAAAATTAACAACATATATCAAAATAGTTAATTTTTATTTTTCTTTAATTTTTTTTTCTATTTTTCTATTTTTTTATCTTTTTATTTTAAAAAAGTGCTTTAATAAATATTTATATTAAACTATGTGAATTAAACTATTATTTTTAAAGCTAGTTGTCTAAAACTGTTATTTTTCTCAAGTTAATTAGTGAAACTAAATACTCCAATAATATATAATAACTAATAGACATGTCTTACATTTATCGAAAAAAATACCATAAATTTTACTTGTTTTCATTAAATTTTATTAAAAAACTTTCAACTTATTCAAATTGCAGTTAATATATTCCTTTTTTATAAGTTTCATATTTGTCAAGATTACTCATTGTTTTTATATCTTCATTTAATCTTTTTAAGTCTATCTATTTTATCTCTAAAGTAACAACAAGAATAAGAAAATAAAAATACATATATATCTAAGTTTGTATTGAAAAAAAGGTATTGTTCTCCAGATCCTAACACATAAATCTTCTACCTTGATTAATTTAGAGGAAAACAATTTAAATTCAAGGTTGTTAGAAACTCAGACCTAACTTAACCCAATAAGATCTCATGAAGTTAAAGGTTGCCCAAATTTATAAGTAATTTTCTTACTTTATTCCTAGTCGATATGGGACAAGGATACTTAACAGTCCCCTTCCACACGGCGGACAAAGGTGGACATTAGTGCCACGGTGAGACTGTGGTAGAGCCCAATTAGATCCAAGCACATAGAGACTAGGCCCAGCTTTGATACCATGTTAGAAACTCAGGTCTAACTCAACCCAATAAAATCTCATTAAGTTAAGAATTGACCAAGTTTATAAGCAGCTTTGCTACTTTATTCCTAGTCGATGTGGGACAAAGATATTTAACAAAGGTATTTGGTTGTAGAGATAATTTTTAAATAAAATCATCTAAATCATTGATACAATTTTACTAAGGTGGAATATAATTTGATTTCGAAAAGACTAAAAAAGCCACGTATATAGATTGATAATGAGAGACTGACATAATATTCTGGAAAAGAGAAATATAATTTTAAGTTTAGAAAAGAAAATGTTTAAATTTAAGATTTTAATAGTACATAATATTTAAATAAAATAATTAAAATCATTAATACTATTTAATTAAAGCAGAAAATGATAGTCAAAATCATAGGTTATACTAGCATTTCAAGGGAACAATATCCTTGAAAAAATGTCAAGACATAATAAAAATGTGAGAAAAATTATATTAAAATAAATTTAGGTCATGAAAAGTAAATTTACATAAGGTAAAATTCAAGTGAAAACACCACAAGTAGACTTGTGTACCATAAATTCTAATTATCCTCATCTTCTCAAATTTTGTAAAATTGATCGTAATCTATAAAAGATTTACTATTAACTGAATTATATTAAATAATTGAATGTAATAAAAAAATGACTCTTTATTTAAAATATTCATCACTAACTAAATAAGCTCAAAACAAATATTTTATAAATTTTTAACATTAATTTAATAATTCATAATTAAATTAAAGTCTAAATTATACTGCAAGTCCACTTAATTAGAAAATAAATTCAAACTTATAAATGTAATTTTTTTTTACTAGTAAGATTAAAGAAATTTTCAAAGGTGAGTAATAATATTACGGGAGTCATGTAGTGAAGATATAAGATAGTTTTCATTTCTTATATTAATAGTAATTACACTAAAAATCTAGTCGAAGAATAAAGAATTAAAGCAAAGGAATAAAAAAAAAAAAAAAAAACAGAAATGCTTCGTCTAGCAGAGTCCTTTTCGTTTATTTTTTCCAGTCATTTTTGTTATTGCTAGAGTAATACGTGTATTTTTAGAAAATTTTGAGTATTATTTTATTATATTAAATTTATATTTGCTCTAGTTATTGTCGTTTATCTGAAAATAACATTTCCCTACATATATATTTTATGACATGGAAAAAGTAAAAAATAAATAAATAAAGGAGTTCACAAAAACTTGCTATTTTTTCTCATCATTTTCTACACTTATTAATATATGCTGTTAAATACAGCAAATAAATTTAATATCCACAAAACACTAGTTGAAATGTAGGTTTGTAAGGGTATGGGTAAATATTGCTCAATGAATTTACTTTCTAGTATGATAATTCATTACCTTCTTAAATGTTAATAATAGTTATGGTATTTTATTAAAATAGTGATTATTTGCTGTTATTTTTCAACAATTCTTCGTTTTAAAAAAATTACTTGGTTTTCTTATATCTATATTTTGACTAAAGTCAATTAAAATAGTCTTTCACGGTTAATTGTTTTGAATTTTTATCTCATCTATTTTATTTACCCAAGATTTTGAGTTCCTCCGTAAGGTAGTCTAAGTTCAACCATTTATCTTATAAAACTGAGTGAATTTTATTTCAACTCCACCAAATATATATATGAATTGTTTGATATATAGGTGCAAAAACTCGCATGAATTTGACAATGATTTTTTTCCCATTCTTTTCGTCTAATCAATTAGAAGTGTTAATTTGTGTAATTCTAAACCCATGTTTTTATTTATGTTTTATCAATAAAAAATTTATTTGTATTTACTTTTCAACAATTAATTAATGATTAAAATTAATGATTACTTTGTGAGAAAAACCTTAAGCAAATAAAATAAATTAAAGTAAAAATTCAAATAAGTATTGCTCAATAAAAACCTGGTTATGGACCTAGCTAATTAAGGAATTAAAGTAGTATTGTTTAAGAAGATCAAGCAAGTTTTACATTAAAACATGAGTTTATAATTACTTGCGGTAACACCAACTAGTGTCATAAATCTTTTAAGCCATGTTAAAAACCCACCGGAGTTCTTATGGATATTAGATTCCATAAAAAAATCTAGAAAATATAGATAAGTAAAATATAATAATAACTGCACATAGTTAATAACAGTACCATACCAAAGTTGTTCTTGGTAAACGTCGAAATCATAATAATTGAAGACTTAAGGTGATTTTTCTAATTTGGCAATACCACTAGCTCTCTTAAGCACTTGTTCAAGATGTTGAGCAGTATCAGGTGGATGTGCATCAATTCTAGGCCTCTCAGGCAAAACCCATCTTCCTTCACCATTCCTCACCATCCCTTTATTCTCATCTTGTCTCCAATATGGTGGTACTCCATATTCACTTCTCAAGAAATCACAAGCCTTATTCACAAGAGCTATGTCTCTCTTATTAACTAAACAGAACTTCTTAATTCCCTTCCCATGGTACCCATCTACTAAATGCAAATGAGCTTCAAGATTATGTGCACAACCAAGATCATTACTAGGCTTTAGAAATGGGCTACGACTATGATCAAGTAATAACTCAACTCCTACATGAGCATAACTCCATGGAAAAGATAGAGTATCTTCAAAGTACTTCTGAAACTGAAACTTCTCATTTGTTATAATCCCAGGAACTGTAGGAACTTTATCATGAACATTAACAATTCTAAGAACTTTAACTCCAAGTTGTTCACATCTTTCTTTGAATTTAAGATTACCCACTCTAGGACCCGCAAAGGAGAAAACAGTAATTGGGATTATTTTGCTTACTAACTCAACACCGTCGTTTTCAATGTTTAATCTCATCTCAGCTATGTCATAAGCAGTTAATATAGCCAGAGCAGCACCAAGGCTATGCCCTGTTATTGTAATACTGATTTCTTCACCTTTGTAAAGTTCAATAAGTCTCTTTATATCAGCAAGGACTTGTTCTCTAGCTGAAAATGAGCAGAAATTGCATGAATCTTCTTTCTTTGTGTACAAATCATAAAACCCAGTTTCGATTTTGATTGAAGAATCATTAGTGAACAGAGCAGGCTTCAGAATATCTTTGAGATCCTGAATCCATTCTAAGTAAGTAACAGTACCTCTCCAAGCAATGACTATATCTCTTCTACCATGTCTTTTGATCTCTTCCTCATCGGTAGCTACAGCCACATAACCCATCCAATTCGCATGTCGACTCCAAACATTTCGAAGAGAGGACTTTTGGAAGAAATTTGGGAGGTTAATGTTTGAAGTTGCGTAGATATATCTACTGATTTTGTAGCCTCTATCTTCCATATCTAACTTATCGAAGAAATGGGCACCTTGGTATTTACATGTTCCGCAGTATTTAGAATGTGGGTCGAAGTCGAAAGAATCATAACAGGCTTGTGCGAATTCTCCATAGCGAATTATTTCTCTTCTCAGATGTGAATTTAGAGGGTCTAGAAGTCCTTCCCAGTTGTTAAGCCCTTGAATTTCCTTCCAAATTTTTGATAGTGGTCTGTCATCTTCGTGGAAAACATAGGTTTGATTAGGATCGATATTATTAGTACTGTCATGGTGATCCAAAGCATTTGGGCTTATATGGGTTAGTTCAGATTTGGTATTATCACTTGAGACTGATGAGCTACATCTAATTGAATTATATGGTATTCTTGTTGTGGGTATGTTTGGTAGAGTTGGACTAGTTTCAGTAAATTTTCTAAGGTTTTGTGTGGAACAGAGGACTTTAAAGTTGGATGAGAAAGAGAGATTGGGATGGGGATTGAGAGATAGTAGTGTAGAAGCCATAAAGGAGGATGTGTTAGTTTTGTTGGTTCCTATAGAGAAGAGAGAAAAAGAGAGAGAATTACAGAATGATCGAGAGCTATTGGAAACTATTAAGCTTCACTTTACATTTGACTGTTGCTTGTTCAGTGCGATTGCTCGTTCGGATCGATATTATGGGTAATGGGACTATTGCTTACAAGATATTTTTATATATGTACGTATGTTTGGACTGAAAATTAATCCTTTAAATAATAAAGATATGTTACATATTAATTACATGATTCAACGTCATTTAACTGCTAAAATATTTATTATTATTATATTAATCTCATTTTATATTTCGATCTTACACTTAATATGAAATCATCCACGTTAATACTATATATCAATACTTTTGAACTAAAATTACAATAAAATCTACCATAAAATATTATTATTAAATACATGTGATTAAAATATTATTATTTATATAAGAATAAAAATAAAAAATAAATATAAAAAAATCATTAAAAACCTTAACTTATTATGTATCTTACGGATATCACTGTTTTTATTATAAGAATAAACTCAAGAGTAAAAATCTCCACAATGGTTTCATTATGTCTTTACAATTAGGTTATCTCTTTGAACCTAGATCTTAAGATCTCAAGTCAAATAAGTTAGGTTTCTTTTAGAAATCCTTATTCATTCATAAGCTTGAGTTTCATTTCTTTCTATGACTTATCAATTAACTCTTAATTTAACCCTTTAGTTAAGAGATCTGTTATGTTATCGTTTGACTTCATATAATTAATAGAGATAACACTAGTTGAGAGAAGTTGTTCAATGACATTATGTCTACGACGTATATGTCGGGACTTATCATTATACATATTACTCTGTGTCCTACCAATAGCAGATTGGCTATCACAATGGATACATATTGTAGGTACATGTCTCACCCATTTAGGAATATCCTCTAAAAAATTGAGTAGTCATTTAATTTCTTCGTCACATTTATCCAAAGTAATGAACTTAGATTTCATCGTGGATCTAGCAATACACGTTTGTTTAGAGGACCTTCATGAAACAGCTACACCACCCTGTATGAACACATATCCACTGTTAGATTTTGAGTCTTTCATGTCAGATGTCTAATTTGCATCACTGTATCTTCTAAAACAATTTGGATATCTTGTGTAGTCTAGTTTATAACTATGTGTATATCTTAAGTATCTAAGTAGTCTTCTAATACTTTTTCATTGATCATATCTTGGAATATTACTAGTATACCTACTTAGTTTGCTTACAATGTAAGCTATGTCTGATCCCGTACAACTCATCAAGTACATATGACTTCCTATCATTTTAGAATATTCTAGTTGAGACAGACTCACTTTTATTCTTAGATAGGTATAGATTTACATTTATTGGTGTCCTCATAATTCCAGGATCAACCTTGTTGAATTTCTCAAATATTTTGTCAACATAATAACATTGACTTAGAATAATATCTTAATTTCTAGAATTACATCAATAGGCCCTATGTCTTTCATATCAAACCTTGAATTGAACATAGACTTAGTAGATTTGATCATTTGATCATTACTACCCACAATTAGCATGTCATCAATGTAAAGACAAAAGATAACATAACCATAATCTGTGTCCTTGACATATACACATTTGTCACATTTTTTTTATTTTAAAGTCGTTTGTCCTCATGACATTATCAAACTTTTCATACCACTATTTTGATGTTTGTTTCAAGCCATATAAAAACTTCATCAATTTAAAGACCTTTCCTTCTTGCCTTAGGCATGAAAAAACCATTGGATTGATCCATGTAGATTTGTTCATCTAACTTTCCATTTAGATAGATTGTCTTTACATCTATTTGGTGTTTTCAAGATTTTGTAGAGCGACGATAGCAATTATCATCCATATGGATGTTATTCTCGTCATAGGAGAATAAATATCAAAGCCTGGTTTTGTACTTATCAATTGATCCATATAATTTATATTTTCTTGTAAAATCCACTTGGATCCTAGTGTTTTACTACTTGGAGATAAATCAACTAGTTCTTAATTGTGATTTTACATAATAGACTCAATTTCACTATTAATGACTTATTACCATTGAGGACCTTCAGAAGAATTCACAGTCTTTTCATAGGTTTAAGGTTTACTTTCTAGCAAGTAGGTTAAAACATCTGGTCCATATGACGTTTTGTCCTAAGCTTCTTGCTACGTCTGAGTTCAACCTCAACCTTATCCTAAACCTCTTATTCAAGTTCTTTGTTTTGACTATCTTCATTCATAGCTTCATACATTGTTTTAGAAGAACTTGTTCTCCTTGATATTTAAGTTGAAATACATGTTTAAAGAACGATGCATTCCTTGATTCTATTATGGTGTCCTTGTGTATGTCTGAGATTTTTGACTCATGCATAAGAAATCGATAAATATTACTACTATCTACATATCCAAGGAAGACACAATCTATTATTTTTGGACATAGCTTTACCTTCTTAGGTATAGGTACGACTACTTTAGCAAGACATCTCATACTTGTAAATATTTATAGGAATATATCATTCCTTTAAATAACTCATACAATGTCTTATTTAAAAGGTATTTAGTTGAAAAATTAGCTTTCCCCCACAAATTCTGTGGCAACACAGAACTTAATAACATTGCATTAATAATTTCTTTCAAGGTACGATTATTATGTTCAATAACTCCATTTTTTAGATGAATAAGGTGTTGTGGTTTCATGGATAACTCTGTGTTATACATAAAATTCACCAAACGGTGCTTCATATTTATCACCACGATCACTGCACAATACCTTCATCTTTTTGTTGAGTTAATTCTCAACTTCTGTTTTATAAATAATAAATTTCTCTATAGCTTCATCTTTGCTTTTAAGAAAATACACAACAATATTTTGTGCTATTATCAAAAAAAGTAATAAAATACTTATTGTTATCTTTTTTTTTTGAAGAAATTTCAAATCACATAGATCACTATAGATTAGGTCAAGGGGTTCAGTGTTCCTTTCAATCGAATGAAACAATGACCTAGTCATTTTTGTCTCAACACTAGTCTCACACTTATGCTTTGAATCTATTCAGAATGCGGGTATGTGTTACATGTTAATTAGTCTACGTAATGTATCGTAATTAACATGACATATTCTACCATACCACAAGTTAGAATACTCTAAAAAATAAGCAAAATAATTAATCTTATTAATATTCTTAGCTTTTATAATCATTACATTAAGCTTAAATAACTCATCAGATACATACCTCTTCCATACAAACATCCCATTTTTTGTCACAACAATCTTATTAGATTCCAACACTATCCAAAAGTCATGCTTTTTCAACAATGAGCCAAAAACAAGATTCTTACGGATGTCTGGCATATAGAGTACATTTGTTAATGTAAGCTCCTTCATAGAGGTCATCTTTAGTTTGACTTGACCTTACCCTTGAATGGTTGATGTGACCGAATTTCTCATAAAGAGCTTTTCTCCATCTTTCATTAGTTCAAAAGAGGTGAATAGCTCATTATCTAAGCATACGTTTCTTGTTGGATTAGTATCAATCCACCACTCTTTTGGGCTTGATCTCACCAAGTTCACCTCAGAAATGACTACACAGAAGTTAATATCAGAGGTATCATGAGTTATGCCATCAACCATGTTTGCCTCACAGTTCTTGTTTCTTTTTGGAAACTTGCAGTCTAGGGCTTTATGCTCTTTCCTCTGACTGTTAAAGCAAATCCATTTGAAGCGTGACTTCTTAAAAGTTGCTTCTCTAGGTCCCAATTTAGACCTTTTACCCAGCAGATCCTTTATTCTTATTATGCTTGGAACTTTGACCATGTTCCATCACATTAGCCTTGAATGCTGATGGAATATACCCTATTTTAGAAGAAGCCTTGTTATCTAATTTCACTGCAAATGTTGTTAGCAAGTCTTTCAAAGACACTTCCCTTTGTTTATGCTTAAGGTAGGCCTTGAACCCTATCCATGAAAAGGGCAACTTTTCAATAATAGCTGCAACTTGAAAGGTTTCTCTAAGTATCATCCCATCATCATACATATCTGTTATAATATTTTGGATCTCACGTACTTAACTACATACAAATTTAGAATCCACCATCTTATAATGAAGAAATTCACCAATCAAAAATTTCTTTGTATCGACATTTTCAGTTTCATACTTCCAGTTCAATGATTCTCACAAGTCTTTAGTCGTGTTCTCCTTATTGTACTCATTATATAGGAAATCAGTTAAACTATTCATAACATAGTTTCAACATAGATAATCAAAATGTTCTCATGCTTCAATAACATTAGTAGATTGAAAATCTTGTTCACCCTTAGGTTGATCGGTAGCTTCTTTAGTAAAGAAACTTGTCAAATTTAAGGTGATGAGATAAAACATTATCTTAATCCTCCATCTCTTGAAGTTTAAACTATTAAATTTCTCTAGTTTCTTTGTCACATTATGTTTCATAGAAATAGAAACCAGTAAGATTGGGGTTACCCCATGAGTTATACGAGGTCCCATCATTTGGTTTATAGTAAGACCACGCACACTAAGATCATCAACATTTACAATTGGGTTTTCAATTTAGAAGAATGAAGTAGTCATTTTTGATGTCATAATCTTTTATTTACCTTTTCTGTAAAATACACAAATACCAACCCAAGTTTTAAAAACCACTAATAAAGTTTTAGATTATCATAATATATATATATATATATATATATATATATTTAATAAATAAATGATAAAAATATGTTAATTTACGTTCATATTTGTAATTTAATCGATTATAATGATTAAGTAATTTTAAAAATAAAACAATTTATTTATTTATAAAATTATAAAAAAATATATAAATTAAAAATAAAATACAAGTATAAAGAAAATTAAGAAACGATAAATGACAGATAAAAACATCGAAAATAGTGAAAATGATGAAATAATAAAGAGAAATAGAGAATAAATTAAATAGTAATAAAAATAATATTAATAAATGAAGAAGATAATTAATAAAGATATATAAAAATGATCGGTAATTAATATATAATCGAGTATATTTAACATATAAAGCTAGGTTAGAGGTTTGGATTGATAGTTTAAATTGATCGGTAAGGTACATAAATAAGATTTTATTTATCATCTAATAATTGAGGAGTAGAATTTTCTATAAAGCAGTACCTCAATCAAAAATTTCTATATATTAAAATAAAAATTAGAAAGAAATTTTTTATAGATCACGATTCTTAAAGTAGTGAAGCTAGTCACATCATAATTCATGTTCGTAGTAAATTCAAATGAAAAACCTTGACCAGTCCCACTCCCACAAAAAAACAGCCTGGCAGTATACAATTTAGTGCACTCTTCGTGTTACAATGATCTAAAAATCAAAAGCATTGACTAATCAACTAGCAAACATAGATGTTATATGATAAAAAAAAAAACTAAAAACTAAAAATAATTTATCATTTTTGAAGTTATTTTATCACGAAATCTACTCTAATTAATTTAAGTGTAAGTATCCAGACAAGTTTTTGTGTTAAGCATTCCACATTCGATTAATGCTAATCAGTCTAAGTTGAGATGCGTTTCTCAATGACAACTTCTTATTGATATTCATTATATTAGTTGCGATATTATAAGTGTATTATTTTCCTTCCTAAATACAATACTAAACTATTTATTAAAATAATTCAAAAGATTAAGATATTTGTACTTGGAATTGTTAATCAGCTTGTGATGCTAGTTGACTCATTAATACGTAGTCTTAGCAATCAAAATATGTTTTTTTTTTATTATCTTAAAGTTAATACAATTCACAATGTACGTGATTTGAATGCTCCATTTGGACCACAGATTTTAATTTTAAACATGTGATGAATATATGTACGTTCAAGTCTTGGTGTGTGGCTGTTCCATCCAACCGTCTTTTTAACCTTTTCGTTCTGTTCCCACACCATTAGGTCACTGTTACACAAGAGATGAAGAGAACATGAACACTTATCTAATGTTGGTTTCCCAATATAAATATAAAAAATTCTGATTGTTTTTATATAATTATATATATTTAATTATAAAACTAAAAAAATAATATAATTATATAAAAATTTAATACAATTAGTATATATGTATTTAAATAATACTATATATTTAACTTAATTGTTTTGAATTTTTAAATATAAGATTATTTTTCTTAATTTTTTTTCTTTCATTTAAAATTAAAAATAACATTTTTTATTTTAAAATATAATAAAAATAACAAATAAAATAAATTTTATATTAAACAAATTTTCATAAAAAATTATACAGATTAATTAAAATATAATTTAATATGTATATTTTAATTAAATATAAATATATGTAATCTAATCAATAAGATGTAACAAAATACTGTGAATGTATAAATAATTATTTTTATAAGTATCAACTAAGATTTAAATTATAAGCTATGTTACTTTTTTTTAAAACAATTCACCGTTTCAGCATCTTATACTTTTATAAGATTTTTTTTTTCTTTTTGGTAAATTCTATTTCTATACAAGACGTGTGCCCGATTTGGATGCATGACACATAAGTTATTTATTTGGGCATTCACCAATGGGTTGAAGGCAATACTCCTATAATTTCCCTTGCCCTCTCTCTCTCCAGCTACTAGCTGTATTCTGAATTCTGATTAAAAAAAAAAAACGTGACGTGACGTGACGTGACGTGAAGAGTTTAGTCCAAATTAATTTAATAAATTTATCAATCATAAAACTCTTAATAACTCAACTCATTTAATAAAATATTTTTATTATTATTAATAATAATATTTATAATTATAATAATATTATTATATAACAACATAATTAAATGATATTATTTTTATTTTTATTATTTTACAAAAATATTATATTTATACTCATATTTTTATTTAGAAATAAAATTATAAATAATTTTTTATTTTATATATTTTTAATAATTTAAAAAAGTAAATAAATTAATTTATAAACAGTACTCCTCTCTTGCATTTTAATGCAAGAAAATTAAACAAAAAGTAATTATTAGGTTATTATATATTTATTCATAATATTAAATAAGTGAAATAATATTAGGTGTCATGAACTTCAAATTAATTAGTAATATCAAAATTGTCAGAGTTGTATTTAAAGTTAAATACTGAAATAATTGAAATATAAAAACAGAAAATAAGTTATGAATTTTTTAAATTCTAAAATTAGGTTAAAAATTAATTAAAATATAAATTAAAAAAATTAATTATCAACTAACTATCAAATTAAAATTAAATGCTTGAATTTGAAAGCAACTTGCTAAAATTATAATTCATCAAATTATAGAGTGTATATATATTAAATATTAAATATAACATGAATTTTAATTAACATATATCTAATCTAATAGGAAAATGATATATAATACAAATAAATAGAATCATAAAATTATCACATCTTAACTTACTCTTAACGATTAGATATATATTATCAGAGTAATAATTCTATTTATTATTTTATATATATTTTAATCAATTATAACTTTAAATATAAATACCCTCAAATGGGGCACCTTTCAAGAATATAAAGTTAGCATAAAATTATAAACAAAAAATAAACTAAAAATAAATATAACAATAAACAATTAAAAAATTTGACAAAAAATCATCAAAATGTGAGATTTTTATAACAATTTTATTAGATTTTAATTAAAAAAATTAAATTTATACATAAAATTTAAGCTTAAAATATTATAGGTTTAAAACATTTTATACTTAGAATATGAACTTAAACTAAAATTGAGAGAAAATATTGCATATTAAATATAATACAAATGTTATAAAAATTATAAAACTTTACGTAAGATTATACTTTTAATCAATAGACAATGGTACATTTCCCGTAATCACCAACGATGACGAATGACTTTAAGGGTTCACTGGGCTCAAGCCCACCCCAATTTTATATAATATAATATATGTACTAAGTTCATATTTAAGCATTTGTAAAGTTAACATTTTAGCCCATGTTGAGAATAGTTTAAAAATAAATTAGTATATACAGGTAATAATTTCTACTCTAAATTACATATTTATATTTGGGATCTTTATTAATTCTTTTTCCTTTCCATTTTTTTTAAATTTTACTAATTGAATCTTTTTTTTCCTTTTTATGTTTTCTCCCTCTTTTTATTTGTTTAAAATTACTTCTTTCTTCCCTCTTTTAACCCTTTTTTTATTCATTTCATAGGTAGTTTTCGATTATTTAGTATCAAAATATATATTTATTATTTCTTCTTACCTAAATTAAAATATTATTAGTATTTTACAAAGTGATATTTTGACTTTTCATCTTCAAGAGTAGTTGCTATATAATTTTTTTCTATTCTTTGAATGTGTTGCTTCTTTTTTATTCATTTGGTTTCAATAAATTATTATTTTAAAAATTGCATTTATTTTATTTTTGGTAAATCAATGCAATTTTTTTGTTAGTTAATAATTCATTTAGCTTATGAAAAAATGAATTTTTAATGAATTAAATTAAATTTTTAGTTTTTCTTGATTATTTTTAAGAGAAATAAAAGATACGTTGCTAGGTTTTTTTAATGATAATTTGACATATTTTTTATTTATATATTATTAATTTATTTTTATTTTCAATCAATGAAACATATTTTTTTTCTAAAAAAGAGAAATAAAGAAACAATAAAAATAACATATAAATAAGATTTAGGGATTTAAATATATATATATATATATATAGTTTAGAGATTTAAGTATTTTATAGCGTGATATTTTGACTTTCCAATCTTTAAGAGTAGTTGCTATATAAAGTTTTTTATCCTTTGAATTTTTTTGCTTCTTTTTAATCCATTTGGTTCCAATAAAGTATTATCTTATAAATTATATGTATTTTATCTTTGATAAATCTATGAACTTTTTTTTATTTAATAATTTATTTAACTTATGCAAAAAAAAATTGAATTTTTAATGAATTAAATTATATTTTTAGTTTTTCTTGATTATTTTAAAGATAAATAAAAAATATTTTATTATTTTTTATGATAATTTAATATATTTTTTATTTTTTATTTAGATATTATTGATGTATTGTTATTTTAAATTAATGAAATCTAAAAAATAAAAATAAAAGAAATAACAAAATAACATATAAATAAGATTTAGGGATTTTAAAAAATAGATTTGATATTTATTATTAAATTTAAATTTAAAATATAATAACATCTAAATTAATGACTTAGATTATTATAGGGATACAACTATCATATATCAGTCAACTTATGGCTCTACCCTGATCACCACATAGATATCATTCCTTATTTGAATAATGATACTTAACATTATTTTATCTTGAGATGTAAGTGATGGAATTATAATTATTCCACTACTTATAATTGTTCAATATATATAATTAAAATTTATATTATATTTAATATTTAATATATATAGATTATATATTTTGATTATGTATAATTTTAAGATAAGTAGTAATGCAAAATTTTGGCTAACGTTTCTTATTATAACTCTCAGGTAAAGTTTCGTTTGACGGTAGCCACCCGTATTTGACCATTGTTTTAAGATAGTTTTTAATGTCAAAATTATGTTTCCCAAAAGTTATTATTTTTTTTAAAAAAAATCCTAAATTTTACTCACATATATCTTACTAAATACACTTAAATTTACATATTAATAAAAAATATATAAAAGATAAAAATACACCCATTCATATCTCACAAATTTTAAGAAAATTTCTAGAACACATCCTTCACTATATACTAGAAATTATGTTTGGGTTATGATTACATAAAAATATTATAAGTATATGATATTTGGGTGTTTGTTATGTAAAAATTACTAAAAGAATAAGAAAATTATACTACATAGTTTAGGTAGGTGTTGTCGAAACTAATAAGAAGATTTAATCGAAATTATCGAACCTAATAAAAAAATTTTGTTCAAACAATCAAACATATTTGTTAGATTCGATTGAGATTATCGAACGTTTATTCTAGATTCGGTAGAGGTTATTAAACTTTTGTGTGATTTACAGAAAAAATATCAAATTAATAGATATATATTTTAATTGATTTTTATCTTGATTTTTATCAATTGTTTTTTACATATTTGATATATATCTATTTTATTTTCAATATTTCTAATATTTTGGTACTTAAAATATTAAAAATTATGTGTGGTTGGTGATAAATGTGGAGTTAGTAGAAAAAAATGAGTAGAATGTATTTATTGGAAAAAAGTTTTTCTTTTTTAATAAATGGGATGTATGGGAT
Organism: Hippophae tibetana; assembly: GCA_037013495.1. Lineage (NCBI taxonomy): Eukaryota > Viridiplantae > Streptophyta > Magnoliopsida > Rosales > Elaeagnaceae > Hippophae > Hippophae tibetana. The sequence goes on along the minus strand of CM072802.1, from coordinate 22,481,669 downwards.
AGAGATGTTTTATTTTACTTTAAGCATTTAAGGGTAAATTTATTTTTTTCTTATAATAAAATAAAATTTTAATTATTTATAATTATTGGGATGTGTAGTAGTTTCGAAACTTTTTTAGTGATATGTATCAATACATATAAAATTAATTTAATTTAATTTTATAATTTTCTTTAATATTTTATCTTTTAATTTAATCTTCGATCTAACACGTTATTTGTAAATACACACATGCATGTTCCAATCTTGATTATTACTAGCTAAGTTATTAAAAAAAAAGGCCTCTTTAATTTACTTGATGACGCTAAACTAACCGAAATCAATAAAGCATTATAAAATAAGATAAATGAATTTGATAATTCTCAAATTACCAATTCATTTAATAAAAAGTATCAAAATAAAAAAAAATCTAACACTTTAATATCATATTAAATCATATTTATTATATTTAGTCTTTAAATTATTACAATTTAATATAATTAAATATTCAAATTATTATTATTCATTTATTATATTTAAATCTCAAAAATTAATAAATTCGAAGACTTAAATATAAGGTATCTTAATTTTCAATAATGTAAAGTTTATACATTAAAATATTATAAATTCTGGATGAAATTGTTAACTTTTTATGTTAAAAGAAGATATAATTTGAGGACTGAAGTTCTTCATCCTATCAGATATTAAAACGGTTATAAGGAGATTTAGGGGGTGATAATTTAGATTACAGTTCAAAATATAAATTTAACTTGATATAATATAAATTATTTTTACTAATAAAAATAATATTTTTTTATTAATATAAATTGATTATAAATCATTTAACTTTTTTAATTATAAAAATTACAAGGATTTTTGGGCCGAAAAATATCAACATAAATATACAATAGAGACACGCATGACTATCACAAATTACGGTACGAGGGTAGGTAGTGAAGTATATAGGTTTTAAATAATCCATACAAATATGACATGCAAAAAGGAGTCCAAAATTAATTCCAATAGAGAAGAGAGAGGTCGAGTTCAGGATGATCAACGCAGCAGGAGATGGGAAAATTGTGTGTGTAACCGGTGCGTCTGGTTTCATTGCTTCATGGCTTGTGAAGTTTCTACTCCAACGTGGTTACTCTGTCAAGGCCACTGTTCGTGATCCAAGTCAGTTTCCCACTCTGTCTTTGTCTTGCATGCTCTTTTATATTCTTGCAATTTATCATCTTCCTTGACGATTTCTAGCATACCCATTTCTCATTCTGACTTGTAATTCAGTAAACATTATTATTTCCCTCAAAGCTTTGGATGGGTAATTCAGCATCAGTGGTATGGGGACAGTGGTTGACGGTTTCCAAATTTTACGTTGTCTCTCTCTCTCTCTCTCGCATTTTTTAGTTTTTGAATCATCGGAATGAAAGACACAATCCATATAGACATGCAATAGTTGTTTGTGTACCCTCCCCGGGGAATCGTAATAGTTTTCCTTGCATCCCTGAATATGTTTGGAGTTTTTGGTCTTTGTGTGTATTCTATGATTTATTATTTTCAATGTTTGGATGTATTGTGGGCAAACACAAATGTTTTGTCTGTTTTTTAGTGCTTATTAACAAATATTTGAATTAATCCATTTTATTTGAAAAATTAGATATAATTAATAAGATTATTATAAAATTAGATTAACAAATTTTGTAATCCAATTTAGATTAAAAAATATATAATTTATTCAAATTCGGATTTTGATTAACAGATTTTATAATATGTTGTAATTAAAATCGTAACGAATTACTATTAAAATTATAAATAAATACAAATTTTATAATGTATTATATTTAATTATTATAAATACTACAATTATATTAAAGTATTATTTTAATTTAAAAATAAATATAATATAAAATATTTATAATAATTTAATAATTATCTAAGCATGTTTTTTATTTTATTTATTTATTAATTTTGACTATAAATATTATATTTTGTTAGAAATACATAAATTTAAAATTTAAATGATGTGTATATCATGTTTTATATAAGACACTAATTAATAAATAAATTTCAATCTCATTATTTTTTATTTGAAAAAGACTTATTTTCTTAGATTTGGATTGGTTTAATTTGATTCCATTAACATTTAAGATTTTGATTGAAATTTTTTAAATTTGATTCGGATCAAATCAAATTCAGATAGATGGAAAACAGGTGTTTTTGATCCGTTGTTTAATTCTAATTATTTGTATGTTTAGTTTAGTAATTGACTGGATTTCTTGAATTCTAAGCTGTAATTGAAGGATTATTATTTTTTGTTTGTGATATAGTAGAGGTTTGTATATAGATATAAACATAAGAAGAATGCGACTTTATTATTGTTTCAGCAGACTTGGTATCATTTCATTAGCCCAAAAGGGGGAAATTATTCCGTATCATTTTCTAACATGTTCTTTTGTTGTTGTTGAATTAGATAGCTTTGGCTTTGGAATATGCATTAAATGAACTCTAGAACTTATTTATGCTATTTTTAACCATCTTTTAATTGGTTGCAGCCTATAGTTTGTTAGTATGTAAAATTAACCCATATCAGTTATTCTTCTTCTGTAGGTGATTCAGAAAAGGTTGACCACTTAGTTTCTCTTGATGGAGCGAAGGAAAGACTTCAGCTAGTGAAAGCAAACCTATTGGATGAAGGATCCTTTGACTCTGCTGTTGAGGGATGTGAGGGAGTTTTTCATACTGCATCACCCTTTTATCATGATGTCAAGGACCCTCAGGTTCCAGCTAATACCTTTCTTTTATTCTTTTTTTTTTCATTTGGAAGTTCAGATTTTGTTTCCTGACATGGTTTGTGCTTCTACTCCCGTGTTACAAGTAAATGCTTACTGAATATCCATAGCAACTCTTGTAGTAGGGGTATGGTGAGAAGAACTATATATATTCTTTTCTCATTGGCGAGAAAATTGTTGGGAAATTACGTAAATTTTTGATAAGTTAGATTTATGAGAAAACAAGAATAGAAAATAACACACAAATTTGATAACGAAGTTCGGTCAATCTTGCTTACGTCTTTGGACCTGCTGTAGATCTTTTTACAGAAAGTAGATAAAATATATAAGGTGTTTGCAACACTCACAACTTAATTGCACCCAAGAAAATTACTATCAATTTCCTCTCACAAAAGCTTTTCTCTCAATTGGAATGGACACTTGATTGATTAATTTATTACAATTACACATCTATTGATAGGAAAATTTACTCCTTAAATTAATGGTTCATTGAATTGCTCCTTGAATTAAGCTTCTTGTTTTGCTTCATGTTTTGCTCCTTAAATTAAGGAGTTTTATAGCAATCTCCAACAATTTCTCACTTGAAGACTGATTTAAATCTATCTTCACACCTTGATCAATGCAACAGTTTTTCTAGTCTTGTTACTCTAGCAGACCAACCGAAGTTGAACACAACTTCAATTTCATGGCAAGCTCCCACTTGTTGGCATCTCGAGTCTGACAAGCTTCATCATAACATTCAGGCTCTCTTCCATCAGTCAACAACATATAGTTCATGTATCTCCTGTTAGGCACATGAGATCGAGAAGACATTCTCAATATAGGAGTTGTAGTAGGAGGCTGTGGTATGTCGGACTGTTGTGCACTACTCTATCCAACGAGTTCCTCTGGCTGAGGACTTGCTACAATTGGTTTATTCACGGAATTATCTGGGACATCATTTGCATCTACAAATATTGACTCATTCTATTTTGAGTCGTTGGTGTCTATTTTATGCATGTCCTTATACATCACTCTTTCATTAAAAATCATATCTCTACTAGGGATCACTTTCTTGTTTTCGTCATCCCAAATGCGGTAGCCAAATTCATCCTCACCATAGCCGATGAAGGTGCATTTCTTGGATTTGGGATCAAGCTTATTCCTGCCTTGATCACTAATATGCACAAATGCTACACAACCAAAAACTTTTAGATGTGATAGTTTTACCTCTTTTCTGCTCCATACTTCCTCTGGTATTCTATGCTCCAATGGAACAGATGGACCTTGATTGATCAAATAAGCTGTTGTGTTGATTGCTTCTTCCCAAAACTGCTTCGGTAGACCTGATTGTATACGAATGCTTTTGGCTCTTTTTGTTAACATTCGGTTCATATGCTCAGCTACACTATTATGTTGAGGCATGCCTGACACAGTTCTTTCCATTCTGATCTCGTGCTCATAACAGAGATTTTTGAATATGGTGTCTTCATATTCACCACCATTATCGGTTCTGAGCTTTTTGATCTTCAAACCTGTCTCATTTTCCACCATAGCTTTTCATCTTCTGAAAGCCTCAAATACTTTAGACTTATGCTTTAGAAAGTAAATTCATACATTTCGAGAGTGATCATCAATGAAAATCATAAAGTAGTGTTTACCACCAATGGATGAGACGATCGTTAGTCTCCAAACATCAGAGTGAATGGGCTCTAGCATTTCTTTCTTTGGGGTTCTACCACTTGTTTGAAAGCTGACTCTCTTTTGCTTTCTAAGTATGCAATCTTCGCATATGTCTATCTCTGTATACTGTAGGACTAGAATTGTTCCCTTTGAGTGCATAATCTTCATCCCCTTCTCACTCATATGGCCTAGTTTCTGGTGCTACAAATTTGGTATTTCATTGCCTAATGTAACTGCGATTGAATAATGTTCCCTTAGTGTCATGTAAAGAGTGCCACTCTTTTTGCCTCGAGCAATCGTCATTGCACCTTTTGAAATCTTCCAATCATCACCATGGAAGATCGTTGTATAGCCTTCACTAGCCAATTGCTCTATTGAGATTAAGTTCTTTCTTAAGTCGGGAATGTTCTTAACATCATTCAGTTCCCAAATAGACCCGTTCAACTTAATCTTCACTACACATTTTCCAATAATAGCACAAGGTTGATCATCAGCAAGATATACCTTTTCAAGGTTTCTGGGGACATATTTCTCGAAGAATTCTTTCTGTGAAGTAACATGGAACGATACTCCAGAGTCTAACACCCAAGGTTCTTTATTGCTTTCCAAAGAGCATATTAATGCATCATCTCCTCCATCTCATCCTGAGGTGGAAGTAACATTTGCCTTTACCTTCACTTGTTTGTCCTTCGGTGCACTTTTACACTGATTTTTGTAGTGTCCGATTCTTCCACAATTCCAACATTTGATAGTCTTTGAGCTATGAGAATTATTAGGATTCCTGGATTTGGACCTCTTGTCCTTTGATCTACCTTGGTAGTTTGTTCTGCCACGTCCATTCCCTCTAGTTGAATCTCTTCCTCTTGACTCTGTATGCAAAACTGAAGAGGTTGATGATTCACCTGACTTTGTACGTCGGATCTCTTCACTGAGAACCAGATCACAAACATCGTCAAATTTCAATTTATTGCTTCCTAATGAGCTACTCACAGTCATGACAGTAGCATTCCATATTTCTGGTAAAGAAGACAAAAGTATCAATGCTCGTACTTTTTTATCGAATTCAATTTCAATTGAACTCAACTGGGTTGTGACTATGTAAAGTTCATTGAAATGTTGAGCTACCGATGTGCCTTCTGTCATCCGCAAGTTGAACAAACACCTCATCAAATGCACTTTGTTTGAGGCCGATGGCTTCTCATACATATTGGAGAGAGCTACCATAAGACCTACCGTGGTCTTTTCCTTTACTATGTTGAAAACATCATTGCGGGATAGCGTTAATCGAATAACTCCGAGGGCTTGTCTGTCTAGAAGATTCCAATCTTCTTCTTTCACAGCCTCTAGCTTCTTCCCTGAGAGAGGTTGATACAGATTTCTTTGATACAGATAATCCTCTCTCTACATTTTCCAAAACCCAAAATTTGTGCCATCAAATTTCTCGAGTTTCACCCTTCCTTCATCTGCGACTATTGCTCCCACTCAAATATGACTTTCTCTGGATCGTTTCTGACTATTTCTGCAAACCACCGTGTATTAGAACACCTCTGTCAACGAACAAATATCATCAACAAAATTTCACTATTAACATAATTCACTATTCATATGAATAGTATCCTGTAAGAAAATGACATAAATTACCACCAAAAGCTCTGATATCAGTTGTTGAGATATTACACAAATTTTTGATAAGCCAGATTTATGAGAAAGCAAGAATAGAAAAATAATACATAAATTTGATAACGGAGTTCGGCCAATCTTACTTACGTCTCCGGACCTGCTGCAGATCTATTTACTCAAAGTGGAGAAAGTATACAAGGTGTTTACAACACTCACAACCCACAACTCAATTACACTCAAGAAAATTACTATCAATTTTCCCTCACAAAAGCTTTTCTCTTAATTGGAATGAACACTTAGTTGATTAATTTATTACAATTACACATCTATTTATAGAAAAATTCACTATTTGAATTACTCATTAAATTAATGATTTCTTGATGCTCTTTGAATTAAGTTACTTATTTTGCTCCATATTTTGCTACTTAAATTAAATAACTTCATAACAATCTCCAACAAAATCAACATTTATACTCTCTTTTAAATATGTAATTATAAAAATAACATATTTTATGCCTGGTCCACATAATTTTGCTACAAAGAAAACCCTTATATTAATTTTTTTACTTTAAATGTCATCTAATTAGATGTTCAAGTTGAATTTTAATATTAGATTCATTTAATGCGGTCAATTATATCTCATTCAATGTTATTGAGAGAGTTATTTTTATTGTTAAAAGTTTTAAGAATGTTATTTTATGTAATTTTTTTTTAAAAATGTTTTGAAGTTGTCTTTTGCAATTGAATCATTCATTATGTTGCCATAATATGAAAATGATATTTTATTTGCTTATTTTACCAGGCTGAACTAGTGGATCCTGCTGTGAAAGGAACGCTTAATGTTCTTAACTCATGTGCAAAATACCCATCCATCAAACGGGTGGTTGTGACATCTTCCATAGCTGCAGTTGCATTTAATGGAAAGCCTCGTACCCCTGATGTTGTGGTTGATGAGACTTGGTTTTCAAATCCAGATTATTGTAAGGAAATAAAGGTATGGTTATGACATAATACTTGATGGCCTTCTAATCTTTGATGCTGGGAAATTACGTCTTTAAATCTTGCAATGTTGTTGGCAATTTCATTCATAGGAAGATTGGTGTTTGCTAACACAAAAGTCGATAAGATTCGTACAGATTATCAAGATATTAATTATGCCAAACACTAACAATAATAGTGTTTTTTTTAATAATTAGGGCAATAATGGTTCTTATAAATAAAGTGTACATAGTGCGGTTTTTGATCTGATGTTTAGACCTTCTATGATGCTATTGATCGTGGATTGTACTTGCCAAAATAGGAAGTAGTTACACTGATGAGCATCACTTATTATATTTCTTCCTCTGCTTTTAGTACTGGTATGTGGTTTCAAAGACTTTGGCTGAAGACGTAGCTTGGAGGTTTGTAAAAGAGAAGGCCATAGACATGGTTACAATTAACCCAGGAATGGTGATTGGTCCCCTGTTACAGCCAACATTGAATACCAGTGCTGCTGCAATTTTGAACTTAATTAAAGGTGCGTATTCTTCACTATACAGGTTTACACAAAAAAGAAGGGTAAAACAAAAAAAAAAAAATTATAACTTGTAATTATAAAAATAATATCTTCTTATATTTAAAATGTTCAGAAAACAATGAGTAGGAACAAGACAATTACACAATTAAAATGAAATGTATTGCTGAAGTTGTTATTAATTAATACTAAAACATGCATAAGTTTATATACACAATAATTTACTTAGCCATCAAGTAAAGTATAAGAACCTATAAGTTACACTAAAACATTTAGAAGCTATTGTGTACAAGCTAATCAACTAACTAACTAACTATACACTTATACTAACAACCCTCTTAAACTCGAGTGACGGAAGAACCAAGAGTTTATATTTAAATTCTACAAAACATGGTGTGGGAAGAGTTTTAGTAAACACATAAGTTATTTGATCAATGGAAGAAATACAACGAACATCTAACGTATTCTTATTGACTTAACTCAAATAAAATGAAAATTAAGTTCAATATGTTTGGTTCTTGCATGCATGATAAGATTTTTTTGTCAAATGTTAGCACTAATATTATCACAATACACAATTGGTTTGTGAGGAATAGGTAGACGAAGTTTATACAAAATAGTTATCAACCAGAAAAGCTCACTTGTAACCAAAGTTAAGACCCTTTATTCACTTTCTATGGTAGATCTCGAAATCACCATTTGCTTGTTAGAATTCCAAAAGATCAAACTGTCATCAAAATACACATAGAACCATTAGTATTTTTGTATCATCATGACATCATGTCCAATCAATATTAGAAAAAGCTATGAGATCCAAAGCTATTGTTTTTTTGTAAGGATACTCCATGAGTAAGGGTATCCTTAAGATACAAGAACTCTCTTGATGGCTAGTCAATGGATATCACTAGGTGTTACAAGAAATTAATAAAACTTGTTTACCACAAATATAATTTTAGAACGAGTGATAATGCAGTATTGGAAAGCACCCATGATACTCCTAAATAGTGTAGGAATATAATTAATAATCTATTGAATGAATACATTATCATTGCTTGTGATAATGATACCGTCCACATAAATAAGGATAATAACAATATCAACCCCTTGTACAAATAGAGCATTGAAGCATCATTTTTTAAATCTTGTAAACCTTTTTGAAACAAGCAAGAACTTAGCTTATGAAACCAAACCCTTGGTGCTTATTTGAGTAACCAAAGGAACACCTGTTTTGGATAATATCTTAAACCTTTGAGGTTGGGACATGTAAACATCTTCCTCTAAATCTCCATTTAAGAAAGCATTGTTTACATCTAATTGTCTTATAACCTAATTCTTATCAATAAAAGAGTAGTAAACACCATATGAGCCGTTATATATTTAGTAATAGGACTAAAAGTCTCAAAGAAATCAATGCCAACTTTTTGATGAAAATCTTTAGCAACCAAATGTGATTTATACTTGTCTAAGCTTTCACAAGCAAATTTTTTTAACTCTATAAACCCCCTTATTGCCAATAAGTTTGAAGTGAAGTTGGAGTTCCACTAATTCCAAGTACCATTCTCAGTAAGGCATCATATTCACAAATGAGTATGGTTTTGATAGAATAGCAACAAAGAGTTTCTATGGAACTGTGATACCAACCTTCCCTCGGGTTACCATTGAATAAGAGTTAGTGATATAAGGAATGAGTGAAGAAACATGTGAAGAGGATTAGGAAGAGAATAAACTTTTGGTTGAATAACATGTGTAGGTAAGGAAATGGAAACTGATATAGGAACAATTGTGGGAACTCATGCAGGAACAATTATGGGAACAATATACTCAAGTAAAGGTATGAGCATAACAGGTGAGAAATTTGAAAGAGAAATATCTACTGGAGGTAAAAGGGTTGGCATATTTATGAACGTAGGAGTTGTGGAATGAGAAACAGTCTCAATTGACAAAGGTTGAAAGGAGGCAGAAGGTAAGGTAAACGATGAACTAAGATATGTTGCTTGGGATCATTGGCTTGGTTAGAGGTTTTATCTTTAAAAAAGCAAAACATTCCTTGATAAAACTGTACATGGCGACTAGTGTAATTATTTCCACTAGAGAGTTCCAAAACATAAGTAGCCTTTATGTTGTGAAGTATAACCAAGGAATACAAAGGCAGAGGAGCATGGCTCAATCTTGTTCTTGAAATATACTCTCAAGTAGGAGAAGATCAAGCAACTAAAACTTTTGAGAAAGTTATAATCAAGACTCTTGGAATACTAGACTTCGTAGGGAGAAATTGCACCAAAAACTTTAGTAGGTAACTTGTTCTATAGGTAAATTGCAGCTCAACATGAATAGGACCAATATGTCATAGGCATTCCCTCTGATAACAGCAAAGCTAAGGCACATTCAACCATATGTCTAAGTATGCTCTCCATTATACCATTCTACTCACTGGTGTGAAGGCTGGTAACACAATGAGTTATGCCCAATGCTTGCCATTCACTAGAAAGAAACATACTCACCTCCCATATCACTTTGGACAACCTTAATAGATGTGTTAAATTGTCTTTTTATCATAGATTTAAACAAGTTCATAGCAGTTTTGGCTTGACTTTTAGATGACAAAAAATAAATCCACATAAACCATAAAAAATCATCCACTAAAAGTAAGAAATATTTTACAGTAGTAACATTATGCACATATACTATTTGTAGATCTACATACATGATATCAAACATATTTTTACAACGTTGATATACTTTAGTGACAAAATAAAGCTTTTGTGACTTAGCTAGAGGACACATAGTACAAGAAAATTACATATCAACCTTATAATAAGAAAGATTATGGATAGAAACAACCTTACTAACAAAATGAGAAAAGGATGGCCTAACCTAGAATGCAAATGCTAACAGATTAAGAAAATAATGCAAAGGCATGAAAATAAGGAACATAAGAAGACATAATTGCAATAGAAATGTCTCATGAGACCTTGTACAAGTCTTGATCACACTTGCCGTGATAGATGATCTTCTTGGTCATTGGATCCTTTATACAAAAAAAATTAGTGTGAAACTCAACAAAGATATTGTTGTCAATGCAAAGTTTAACAACAATTGATGATTAAGTCCAATTTTGAACTGATCAATGTGAGAGACGTCAAGTTTGGAACTATTGTTTATAGTGACTCTACCATCACTTGTGGAAGGTACTGATTGATGCACATTATCTATAGCACCAGTCATGTGGTGTGTAGCACCATTTTCCAAAAGCTAAGAACTATCAATTTCTTGAGAAGAAACACCAACAACCATAGACTTGTCGAGCTCTTCTTATGAAGAGCCTAAAAAATCTTGCAAAATGTTTCTTTAATGAACACATTTTATTGTAATGTAGCCAATTTTGTTGCATAATTGACATTGAGGCCCATCCTGCTAAGGTTGTCACCTCTACCTCTACCATCTCTCCAATTAGGCTTATTGCCACTACCTTTTCCCCATCATTAGAAGCTTTAATCATAACTCCTTTCTCTTGCAAGAATTGATGAAGATTTCAAGGTAAAGATGGTTGTGAAGAACTAATACCAAGCAAATTTTGCATGATTGAAATTCAGTTGATTTTCTCTCATAAGAATAATTTGAAGTTCATAGAGATTAGGTTCAGAAGATCTCATATTAAGAGAGGTGATAAAGCCACAATATTATGATCTTAGGCCTCTAAGATTATACATGACAAGATCCTTACGGGGGACTGCTTCACCAATTACAGAGAGATGATTTGCAAGATCTTTAATAACAAAAAAATATTCATGCATTGTTAAAGAATTATTTTGAACCTGACTCAATTGATCATGAAGTTCTATTTCTCAAGCACAAAAGGAGGAGTGAAAAACCTGAGAAAGTGATCTCCATTGATGAGCAATAGTTGAGAGACCATAGACATAAAAAAACATATCTCCATTAAATGAATTGTAGATCCAAGACTTAAGAAGATTATTTGTTTGATTCCAAGAGGTTAAGGCTGGATTGAGAATAATATCATTTGGAGAAGTTGCAGAAGTAACAAATTTAGCAGGGACATGAAGAGAATCATCAAGAAAATTCTTCAAACCATAGACAATCACTATGCTTTTGAGCTGTTCATGCCAAAGAAGATTATTGGTGAGATCAAGCTTGATAGAAATGGCTAGACTTGCAATAATCAACAATGGTGCAAAGGTAGTGTAACATTGTAAGGAACTCAGTCGAAACATTGTTTGTTACAAGATCAGAGGTTGAAGACGCTATGAAAGATGAAGTCTCTGAGATCAAGCATGATCGTGCAAGGAGATGCTAATGAAGTGTAGCTATGATACCAAAGAATGCTCAAAGAACAATGAGCATGAACAAGACAGTTATACAAGTGAAATGAAATGTATAACTGAAGTAGTTATTGATCAATGCTACATGAGTTTATATACATAATAATTAGTCCTAAGCATTTATGCATAATCAATTCTCCGTTTAATTAAGATGCTGAGGTAGTCATCTTCTTAAAAATAGTTATCAATATGTAAATATGAAGGATACGAGGTTTGTTAAACAATCAATTTAAGACCTTTTCCTCTTCTTCCCTTGAGAAAAAGGGAAAGAAAGTGAGGGAAAAGTTTGTTTTGTTTTCTTCTGAGGTATTATGTTTAGAAATGCAGTAGCGGATTTCTGGTTTTCTATTAATGTCTTTTCTTTTTTCTGAAACGCAGCTTTCCTTTCTTCTACATGAAATAAACTATTATAAACGTCTATGTCGAATATAGGAGGACAAACATTCCCCAATTTAAGTTCTGGATGGATTAATGTCAAAGATGTGGCTAATGCACATATTCAAGCATTTGAGATTACTTCAGCCAGTGGAAGATACTGTTTGGTTGAGAGAGTTGCACACTACTCTGAACTTGTTCGAATTTTACGCGAGCTTTACCCTACTTTACAGCTACCAGAGATGTAAGTTTTTTTTTCTTTCATTAAAATGACTTTGTTAAATTGTAATATGATATATTCCCCAGATTGTAATATGCTATATTTTAAAAGTTTCATTGGAGGGGTTAGTTATTAAGTGAAAACTTACAATCACAACTAGTGTGAATTTCTTCATAACCAGTGACCATATTAAGTGATTACCCTAGTTTTTAGCATTTTTAATTTTTTGCTGTCATGGTAATGTTTTTAGTTGTATTGATGACTAATAGATGTATAACAGTATTATTGATTCTTCTTTCAATAGTTTAAACTTTTGATAGAGTTGTTTTCTTAACAAATTCTAACATTGGTATTCATTTTCAGGTGTGTGGATGAGAAACATTTTGTGTCAACATATCAGGTATCGAAGGAAAAGGCAAAAGGCTTAGGTATCGAATTCATTCCACTAGAAATTAGCCTCAAGGAAACCGTGGAAAGCTTGAAGGAGAAGAAGTTTGTCAATTTCTGAGTCTTAGTATCAGGACTTATCTGAAGGTATTCTAAGAAATAAAAGGGAGCCATGAAACAAACTCTTATGTTGAAGGTGTGGATTGATTTTTAAATTCTGATTATGAGTTAACAGTATTTGATGGTTTATCCTATTTCTGCATTTCTACTTCTATCCCGAATAACAATTTACTACTTAATGGATATGAGAAATTATGCTTATTAATTGTGCTCGTCTATCTTGCTCTCTCAGACAAAATAATTTGTCTGAATTTTGTTAACGTTTTTATGCCAAAGGTTTGTAGAAAATTTGCAGTTGAGTTGTTTTCTTTAGACACCAATTCCATTAATAACAATTAGTTAAATTACAAATACCTTCCTTTCTATTTTTTGAAACAGAAAAAGATCTCATAGTATTAAAAAATAACAATTACTATAAACTAATAAATATACTATCAAACTATGGTTAAAGTTATAAATATATAATTTTATTTGATTGAGTTACAAAAATAATACGTAATTATAATTAATGGTACAAATATACCATTACGTAATATTTTCGATGGTTAATTTTTTGTGTGTGATAAATTTGTACAACTAATAAAGAATTTGATAATAAATTTATACCGTTAATATAAAATTTGGTGGTAAATTTTTGCTTATAACGAGGAATTCGATAGTAGGTTTGTCACAATAGTGACGCATTTATGTTACTAATAAGGTTAAATAATATGTTTGTAATTTTCATCGTAATTTTATAATGTATTTATTAATTTATGTTAACAATTATATCCTTTTTGTTAATATTTTATAATTTTTTAAGGAGGTATTTGTTATAAAATTAATAAAAGTTATAAATTTAGTGGTGTATATTGAAATAAAAAATAATAAATGGGGTGTACAAGAGATATCAAACCCTGATACGTCGAAACTTGGAACGACAATACATTGCAATCGTATCTTGACATGCTCCTATATATGTATAAGAGAGCTCGGGCTTCTAAAGAACTGGAATTGAGACCATAATAGGGGAACCAAGTTTCTTTTGAAACTCTCACGACTTGGCACTAACAATACCATCTTTGGGCAATAGCAACCACAATGAATCCATGAAAAGACAACATTAAATGGCAAGTGTGTTAGAGGTAATAAGATAAGTCTCATGTTTATATATACATATCATCAGTTAGACTGCTAAACTTTTGAGACTGGGTCAATCCATGGTGCTTAATAATTGACATAAAATAATAATAAAAATCATGATTTAGCCACCAAAATATTTCACACCAATCCTTCTAAAAAACCAAACAAAACGATCAAAATTGTTATTCAAGTAGCTTACCATAAATTTGGTAAAGGGCATATGTGTAATTTCAACTTCAATTAATATTTCTCATATGCCATTCGCCCATTACTCTTTATGCCACTACTAAAATATGTACCTATGATCTCAGTTATTAACTGTGACCATAGCTCTATGACTACGGTTATAAAAACCGAGGTTTAAGTAAAAGAGATCATAGGTAACGACCTATGACTTTGATTTTTTAATAACCGAGATCATAGGTAACAACTTATCACCACAGTTTTGATGAAAACTGTGGCCATAGGTAATAACCAATGACCTCGGTTATCGATTTTTCAATAACCGAGACGATATGTACACCATATGACCACAATTTTATAATAACCGTGGCCATATACACCTTATGGCTACGGTTTTTTCATAACCGAGGTCATAGACTTAAAATCAAAATTATATATATATATATTATTTTCGTTACATTTAAATTATGACTATATAAATCTCAATTAAGCTAATTTTTAAATATAAATTAAAAAAAATTAAGATTAATCATATTAAATTTAAAAGAGATATTACATTAAGAGTTTAATATATCGATACAATAAAACACATATAATAAAAACTAGTTAATTAAAGTATTCCAAAAATATACACGAAAAAACTTTAATGCTACTAACTAATCAAATTGTCTACGATCTAAATCAATATGAAAATATTCTATATGTCTCATTGTAATGTTGTTCTTCAAAATCTTCGTCCTTAACAACATGCATGCATTAATTTCCTCATAAAAAAGCATCCTCTAGTATGATCGAGCATACCAACATCTAGATTCCATGAATATAATCCTGTATATACAACATCCGGAACACATGAGTCCTCTTTACTTATTTATTCTTAATATATAGGTTACATCATGATTATACTGTCATAAAAATGTCTATAATAAATGACACTGTGTGATAGTACTTGTGAATATAAGCATCTACTATATATAAACATATCAATTAACATACAAATTACATGAATATAAGTAATACCTCATATTTCCACAATAAATTCTTCAATCTGCATACATCTGTTTCTGCATATACAAAAAATAGTCCATAATAAATAGTTCTTCAACCTGTTCAAGAGTGAAAGTTAGAATGCTTATCTAACCTCTAAGTAAATTAATGATACTCTATCTAAAACGAAAAATTGAGAGACAATTCAATGAAATCAGCAATACTCATATCAATAACAATAGTAACATTATTATTTAGTACTACCCATATCAATAACAACATCAATATTATTATTTAGTAATACTCATATCAATAACAATAATATCATTATTGATTACTACTATCCATATCAATTACATCAATAACATTATTATTTAGTAATATACATATCAATATCAATAACAACAATAACATTATTAATTAGTATTACTCATATCAATTACACTAGTATCATTTTTATTTAGTACTACCCATATTAATTAAAAATTATATATTAATATATATATATATATATTACTTATAAGCGCGCGCGAGATTGGACAAAATTAATTAGAAAATTAGGAAGAAAAAAGTAAAAAAAAAGAGAGGGAAAAAGAAGAGAGCGAATTTTTTTTGATATATATATATTATAAAATAAAAAATAGATTAAATTAAATTAATAATATAGAAAAATAAAAAAAATTATAAAGTAATTTTTGTATTTTTTTTAAATGAATGACATATAATATTTTAATATTAAAAAATATATTATTTTAATTATAATTATAATCATTTAATAATCGTTGCAATATAAATTTATTTATATATATTTAAATATTTTTTTGTAATTTAATTTATAGTCACAATTATTAATAAAATCAATATTATATGTATATATTATAGCCTCAATTTTTATCAAATCGTGATAAAAATCCTATAACTTCGATTTTTAAAATAATTGAGGTTAAAATCCCAAGATTAAAAGCATATATTGTAGTAGTGGTCGGTATATAAATAACTTATTTATTAAATATGATTTTACTTTTAATCCAATCAATAAAAAAATATTTATTTATATAACGTTAAGAAATATATATTTATTTATGTTAATAAAAATATTTTTTTTAAAAGTTAATTAAATCTAAAAAAAAAAGTAAATTAACGCCACCTTGTTCACTTGTAAAGTCACTGCAGACTAAATCCCCCACTATGGGTGAGTTATTTTAGATTTCTTTAAATACTATTTTTTGTTTGCTGTGTTGAGACTCCTTTTTCAATTATAATGTTCTTGGTGGAGTTTGATAATAGCGTTGGGCTCTCTCTCCTTTGATTATTATCAGTAAGCAATTCATGTTTCTTATTCGTAGGATTTATTACAGTATTGTTGCTACTTTTTGAGGGAGATTGTGAGTATATTTAGAGATTGGTTTTTAAGTGGTTTTTTTAACGTTGAAATTTATAATTCATTTAGAGTGAGTTTTTATCATTATATTAGACTTTTCACGTTAAAATACTTGTTAGAATATTGTTTTTTTTGTTATGTCATATGGTTTGTTTTCATTGATTGATAATTGTATATATAAGAGTATTTTTGTATTTTTTTTAGTATTGAGAGAAATATACGGATTGTTATTTTTTCTTTTCATTTTCCTTTTCTTTTTCTCTCTTTCGTAATATGGTATCAGAGCAAATTTTTTCGCTCTCGCTGATCTTTCTTTCTTCTTGATTCTTGATTGTTCTTCAATGGCTCGTGGAGGAGGAGCTCGTGGAGGTAATAGTGGAGGCAATCAGAGCAATGAAAATTCTTTCTCGGTTTTGGATAATACTGATCGTATTCACGAAGATTCCAACAGTTCTTTCTATCTCGGAAATGGAGATCATCCAGGGCTTGGCTTGGTTTCGAATCCTCTAACAGGTAGTAATTACAATTCTTGGCATCGATCTATGATTATAGCTCTTATTGCTAAAAACAAGTTTGGATTTGTTGATGGATCTAGTGTTAAACCAAAAATTGGGGATAATTTGTATCATTTTTGGTCTCGTTGTAACAACATGGTTATGTCGTGGATTTTGAATGCTGTTTGCAAAGACATAGCAGATAGTATTATGTATATTAATGATGCTCGAAGTATGTGGATTGATCTTCATGATCGGTTCAATCAGAGTAATGGTCCTAGAATTTTTCAACTAAAGCAACAAATTCACGCACTCACACAGGGTTCTAATGATGTTAGTGCTTATTTTACCAAACTAAAGATTTTTTGGGATGAATTACGTGATTTTAGACCTGCATCAGTATGTAATTGTGGAGGAACGAAAAGTTTGACAGATTATCAACATGAAGACTATGTTTTACAATTTCTTATGGGTTTGAATGAGTCTTTCAGTCTGATCCGGGCTCAAATTCTGATGAGTGATTCATTGCCTCCGATTAACAAAGTTTTTTCTCTGGTCATACAAGAAGAAAGACAACGATCTATGCATTTTTCTAGTTCATCTCTGCCTCCTATTTCAGCATCTTATGGAGTGGCTAGTAGCAATTACAGTGCTTATAAGGGAAAGAAGGATAAACTGGTCTGTACACACTGTGGTTTCTCTGGTCACACAGTGGATAAATGTTACAAAATTCATGGATATCCTACTGGTTTTAAACCAAAAGTTCGTTCTGGAGATTTTTCTAAGGGCCAAACAAGTAGTCATCCAGGGTATTCCAATCTGACAAGTTCTTCAAAGCCCCTAGCTAATCAGACTTCTTTTGTTGCTGAAACTCAAGTTAATCCAGAGAATCACCAGAATTTCAGTAACAATACTTCTCCTTTGCATGCTTTGACTGCTAATGATTGTCAACATTTGATATCTCTGTTAAGTACTCAAATGCAGGGGATCTCTCAGGATACTAAAGAACAGTAGCCTGTAGTGTCAAAATTCACTGGTATTTCTTCTCTTATATCAACTAATGTTTGGATTATTGACTCAGGTGCTACTCATCATGTTTGTCATGATTTGAGTTTGTTTGATTCTTTTGATAACAACTATACTTCTACCTTTGTGCTTCTGCCTACTGGACATTCTGCCCCTATTTCTAAGATAGGCTCTGTTCGGTTATCGCCTTCCTTAGTTTTATCTAAAGTGCTCTATGTTCCTTCTTTCAGATACAACTTATTATCTGTTAGTTCACTCATAAAGAGCCTCTCATGTTCTTTAATTTTTCATGATGGTGGCTGTGTGATTCAGGATACTCAGGGCATGGAGATTGGGACGAGTAAAAGAGTGGGGCATCTCTACCATCTTAGTGTTTCAGCTTTGTATCAACCTAGTTCTAACTCTGCTGTTGCTTGTAATGCTTCCTCTGTTTTGTCCACTGAGATGTTATGGCATTATCGTCTAGGACATCCTTCTTGTTTGGTTTCTCAGCATAAGGATAAGATTCCTTCTTTCAATTTTAGAGCTGAAAAAGGGCCTCTTTGTACTGTTTGTCCTCTTGCAAAGCAAAGATGTTTTTCGTTTACTTCTAATAATAAACTTTCAACTTTACCTTTTGATCTCATTCATGTTGATGTATGGGGTCCATTTCGAGTAATATCTAATGAAGGTTTTCGATATTTTTTAACCATTGTTGATGATGCTTCAAGATATACTTGGGTTTTCCTTTTACATACTAAAGCTGAGGCTCAGAAGATTATTCCAATTTTTTTTATGCTGATTCAGACCCAATATGGGAAGCATATCAAAGGAGTTCGTTCAGACAATGCTAAGGAATTGGATCTAACTCATATCTACAACTCTAAAGGGGTTGTTCATTATCGATCTTGTGTTGAAAGGCCGCAAAAAAACTCAGTTGTTGAGGGTAAACATCAGCATCTACTTAATATTGCTCGTGCTCTTCTATTTCAGTCAGATATTCCTCTCTCTTATTGGTGTGATACTGTTTTGACTGCTGCTCACCTTATGAATAGGTTGCCATCTCCTGTTCTAAGCTCTAAAACTCCATTTGAAGTGCTGAATAATAAGTTTCCTTCTTATGATCACTTGCGCTCTTTTGGTTGTCTATGCTATGCTTCTACTTTGTTGAGTTAACGTGACAAGTTTTCTCCTAGATCTAGAGCTTGTATTCTTATTGGTTATCCTTTTGGGATGAAAGCCTATAAGCTGCTGGATTTAGAGAGTAATAAGACTTTTGCTTCTCGTGATGTTGTGTTTCATGAGACCATTTTTCCTCTAGTTGCCAAGAGTTCCTCTCCTGATATTTGTGCCTTATTCTCCAACAATGTTCTTCCTTTGTCTGTTCTTGACAATATTTCTCCTTGTTTTGAGCCGACTGATGTTTATGATATTGTGCATCCTATTGTTCCTACTGCTTCTTCTGATTTAGTCTCTCCTATGGCTGTTTCTGTTCCACTTTCTACTAGACCACAACGTTGTGTTAAAAAGCCAAGCTATTTGCAGGCTTATCATTGTGGGTCTGTTTTTCATGATTCTCTTGTCAATCATCATTCTACTCAGCATCCTATTTCTAATTTTCTCTGTTATGACAAGATCAAAGGGGATTTTAAGGCGGCAGTTATGTCCATCTCTAACACACCTGAGCCTCAATTTTTCTCTCAAGCTTCTGGTATTCCTAAATGGGATAAAGCTATAGCTGATGAATTACACGCCTTAGCACTCAATAATATATGGTCTATTGTCTCTTTACCTGCTGAAAATCACGCCATTGGTTGTAAGTGGGTGTATAAAGTCAAGTTTCAGGCTGATGGGACTGTCGAAAGATACAAAGCGCGACTTGTTACAAAGGGGTATAATCAGCAAGAGGAAGTTGATTATTTTGATACCTTTGCTCCTGTAGTAAAGCTTGTTACTGTCAAGCTTTTACTTGCTTTAGCTTCAATCCATGGTTGGTCTTTACATCAATTGGATGTTAATAATGCTTTTTTGCATGGTGACCTTTCTGAAGAAGTATATATGACTATTCCTCAAGGTTATAGTCATAAAGAGGAGAAACAATTACCTCTTAATGCTGTTTGCAAACTCAACAAGTCCTTGTATGGTTTAAAACAAGCATCAAGGCAATGGTATGCAAAATTTTCTAGTGCCTTGATTGAAGAAGGCTTTCGTCAGTCAGCAACTGATCATTCTTTATTTATCAGCAACAAGGGGTCAGTTTTCATGGTTATTCTTGTCTATGTTGATGACATTATTATAGCCAGCAGTGATGATGTGGCTGTTCAACACTTGAAGAGTAAGATTAATGCTAGATTCAAGTTGAAAGATCTTGGAACTTTGCGTTACTTTCTTGGTTTAGAAGTGGGCAGAACAGAGAGAGGCATATCGGTTTCACAAAGGTCTTATGCATTGCAACTTTTGGCTGACACAGGATACCTAGGTTGTAAACCAGCGGTTACACCTATGGAACCAAATCTGAAATTAAGTCAAGATGAAGGGGATTTATTGCCTTATGCTTCTCTTTATAGGAGGTTAATTGGGAAGTTATTATACCTCACTATCACTAGGCCGGATCTATCATATGCTGTTAATAGACTTAGCCAATTCTTGTCTCAACCAAGACTTCCTCACTTCAAAGCTGTGCAAAGAGTTTTGCAATATGTGAAAAGGACTCCTAGACAAGGTCTTTTTCTTCCTTCTAAGTCTGAAGTAGAACTTAGAGCTTATGCTGAAAGTGATCTATCTACAACAACTGAAGTTCAATTCAAAGTTTTCTCTGATGCTAATTGGGTTGGTTGTGCTGACAGTAGACGTTCCATATCAGGTTATTGTGTATTTTTAGGAGACTCGTTGATCTCCTGGAAGTCTAAGAAACAAACTACAGTCTCTCGGTCTTCAGCAGAGGCTGAATACAGGTCCATGGCTAATGCCACCTGCGAGCTGACTTGGTTGTTGTCATTGTTGAAAGAGTTTGGGGTAAGTCATTCTAGGCCTGCCTTGCTATATTGTGATAATCAAGCTGCTTTACACATTGCAGCGAATCCTGTTTTCCATGAGCGAACAAAACACATCGAGATAGATTGTCATTTGGTTCGTGATAAAATTCAGGCAGGAGTTTTGAAGACCTTACATGTTTCTACTCGGAATCAGTTGGCTGATATATTCACTAAGTCTCTTCATCCTTCCATTTTCAAAAGTTTGTTGGACAAGATGGGACTGATTAACATCTATTCTCCATCTTGAGAGGGAGTGTTAGAATATTGTTTTTTTTTTCTGTTATGCCATGTGGCTTGTTTTCATTGATTGATAATTGTATATATAAGAGTATTTTTGTATTTTTTTAGTATTGAGAGAAATATACGGATTGTTATTTTTTCTTTTCATTTTCCTTTTCTTTTTCTCTCTTTCGTAATAATACTGAATAACTTAAATTTTTATGTATTATTTATTTTTTATTACTTATTAATTTATTGTTACTTATTATTATTAATTATTTCCGATCAAAATTAGACTTAATTTTATTTATGGTAGTGCTAAGTTATAACAACAGTAAATCTTACCCATTTAAAATTTACAGAAAATCAAGTGGAAAAAAACATTAGATCTTGTTAAGAGAGAGGGTTGCTGTAAAGAAGTTCTCTCTACGAAGAAATGAGGAAGAGAAACCAAAAGGACGATGAATAGTGAATATGATTGAATGAATGAATATAAGGATTACACGAGAATTTTTAGTGCTTTTGTAAGTCCTTACATGATAGCTAAATGAGTTTAGAAACACTAGTTGCTAGTGCTAGTAATTGAAATCAGTTAAAAATAGTTTTGAAAACATCATAAGAAGAATGAGCTAGCCTAGCATGTCACAATTGAGAGAGGCAGAATGACACACATACTTTGGACTCATGTAGGGATTTGAATTGTAGTGCCTTTTAATTGATAAACATCATTACTGGATTTGCCTTAAGTACCACCTCCTTCGTGTGAGAATCCTTAATAAATGACTTACTAGCATGAAATTCTATGATCTTATCACCATCAAAACATAGTTTTTGGACAGATAAAATTTCTATAACACTTAAGGTGTATTCAGAACATTAGGTAGTTTGAGAGAACAATTATCAATAGCAATAGTTGAACTACCAAATTTAGAAATAATCATAAAACATCCATTACCTATAGTGACATTATCATTTCCAAGATAGGGTGTTGAATCACCAAGAAAAGAGTCATCATTTGTCATATGATAAGAGGCTCTTGAATCAAGCAATGAGGAGGTAGAATTTGACTGAGGTGTGGAGGAAGATGATTCATCCGCCATAGCACATGGATCACATAATCTACCAAGTAATAAATCCCTCAATTTGAAGCATTGATTGGCTGAGTGTGCTTGCTTTTCACAAACTTGACATTAAACTCTAGATTTGTTACCAAAGTTAGAAAAATAATCAGAGCCAAAATTCACAAATTTCTTTCCTTTGTGATATGATTGATAGGCATTATTGCCTTGGTTCAACAAAAATCCTTGAAGATTCTAGTCGTTCTTACCAAAACTTCCTCCATTATTTCTATTATTGTTATAATTCTTGTTATTGTTGGACCTGTTGTTAGGATTGCACCTAGCAATGCTGGCTTGAAGAAAAGAATTAAGAGATTGATTTGGCAGAATCCTCTCATATGCCAAAAGATGACTATACAATTCATCAAATGAAAGTGAATCTGATCAATAAATAATTGGTGAGATCAATACTCCCCCTCAAGTTGATGCATAGATGTCTTTCATGCCAAACTTAACTAAAAAAATTGTAAATACTCGATATGATACTGTTTTAGTGAGAATGTCAACCAATTAATCTTCTCACTTAATTTTTGGTAATTCTAATGAATTTTCTTCAAACTTTTTCTTAATAGAGAATTTGTCAACTTCAACATGTTTTGTACAATCGTGTTGAACTGGATTATTAGTGATAACTATATTTTATACAGTGATTTGCGTCTATTTTATTAATTATAATTGCTAATTCTTTACATTTTTAGTTAATTTTTAATTAATTAAATTAATATTTAGTATTAGTTTTTAATAAATATATTTTAAAGTAAATTAATAAATTTTAATAAAAAAAGGGCTTAATTGCAATTATAAAAAGATTACAATTTAATTTGAAATTAAGAATAGGTTAAATTGCAAATATCAAAAGATTAGAAATTAATTTAAATTAAATTTGTGGGTCAAAATGCAATTAATAACAAGTTGAATTTCTGCGCAGGAGAAGAGGCACTCGCGACATTCACAACGCCCAACACACACTGCTTGATCATCCCATCAACGGTCAAGATTGGGTGCGTGAAATCCAAACGCAACAAAAGCGATAAGCTGGAATTCCTGAAGCGCGTAACTCGGCACACGTGGGGCCCACCTACCGCGCAGACTGGCGTGTAGGGTGGGACCTACATGTCGGCTGCGTAGAATTTCCCCAAGGCGCATTGCTCACCATTGGATCAGTTGAACGGTCCAGATTGAAGCGCGTGGAACCAAGCTGTCGCGCACCGAGCCGCTCGCCTACAATCCCGTGCGACGCGGTTCATCCAAGCAACGTGCACCCTCGCGTTTCAACAAAAAAATAAGCAGCCACGTGTCTCCTAAATATTCCAGCCAATCACATGACGACATGTGGCATGTATTTGGTAAAATAAAAACGTAGAAACGGCGCCCACTTCTAGCCGTTAACGTACTTCCAGCTCGAGGAAATCTTGTGCGACGCGGTCCAGCTGTTCTCCATGCACCCGATCTTCCCACCCAATGAAAAGATGCCACGTGTCTCTTTATTTCTCGCAGCCAATCACATGGTGACACGTGGCATACGTAAAAAGAAAATAAATCAGAAACGCGTAGAATGGTTTTCACGCATGTTATTATTTTAATCCCCACATATAATTTTGTCCCCCACTCATAAAAAAAAGAATAATTGGAAAGAGGGGATATATTTTGTACGCGAAAATTAATTGAGAGGTTTTTCAATTTTCATTTTTTTCATTTTAGCTCGAAGTTCTTTTGACATTTTTCTCTCCTCGTCATTTTCTTTGTTTTTCCTCTCTGCGTGTTTTGTATAACACGCAGAACGTTTATTTGACATTTTTGTGTTGTATTTTCTTATGGAAATTATAGAGAAAGAAGACAACGAAGAAGAAGGAAAGGGAAGAAATTTATTTTTCATTGAGGAATCGTGAAAGAGTTTCTCCTAATCTATTTTCTTTTAATTTTTATTTCTCTACAATGCTTTATTATTGTTATGTTGTAATTTTAATTTCTGCTATGAACTAATTTATTTGTTCTAGAATTGCAGTGTAGCGTAAATTATGAAACTTGAATTAATTATTTTTGAATGATTTATGGAACTATTTTAAGTTGTTTATTTTATCTGTGTTTAATGCTTTTAATTATCGGAAGATTAATTAACTGATATGTGACACTTAAATAAACTTGAAAAAGATATTTTTGTGTGTTGCTCGTGATAAAATAACATATATACATAAGGGATAGAAATATACTTTTACTGTATGTGTAACTGTTTGAGAACTCAGAACTTAATAAATCTGGTTGAATTTAATTCTCATAGGAATATAGTTAATCATTTTAACTAGATGTGTCTGTATAGAGCTTGAAAGAGATATATGGATAAATTAGGAGTTCTTAGTTAACAACTTAAAACATGAGAACATAAATCAAGAGAGAATAAAATATTCAAGTGGATTAATTTGGGTAAACAGCAATCCTAGAATTTTCGTACAAATTGTTAAAAAAAAATTATTAGTTAAGTCAAACTACATCAAATTACTGATTGTTTGGATAAAATCAGGTTTAAATAATTTTAGTAATTAACGAAAGTTGGAAACAAATCTCTGTGGGAACGATATTTTACTTATCATATTAATACTTGTGACCGTGTATACTTGCACGATTTTATGTTCTTAAAAAAAGACAACAAGTTTTTGGTGTCGTTGTCGGGGATCTCTTTTACTTATTTTTGTTGATATTAATACCAATTTATCTAATTTTAGTTGAAAAAATAAATTAATATTTGGTTTTATTGCTTACTGTTATTTTCTTAGATTTGTGTGTTTATTTATGTTTTTATTTTTATTTTTATTTTTTTTACTGTATTAGATTTTTTTATTTTTTTAGATTTTTGGATTAAGTGGAACGTTGTATGCGATGCATAAGAAATCTTGACATAGTTCCGTTAGATCTAGAAATCCATACAATTATTTTGAACTTAAAGAAAAATAATAAACAAGAAACCTTAAAACATCTAGTTATGGATCATGAAATTCTAGAAGTAGAAGAACCAAAATCCTTAAGAGATTATGCAGTGCTTATGGTTGGCGGCATTCATTCAAGCATAAGAAGACCATCAATTCAAGCTAATAATTTTGAAATTAAGCTTGTAATAATTCATATGATTCAAACGTCGGTTCAATTTGGAGGTTTACCCCATGATGATCCAAACTCCAATATTGCAAATTTTTTAGAGATTTGTGACACTTTTAGGCATAATGGAGTCACTGATGATGCTATTCGTTTTAGACTTTTTCATTTTTCACTTAGGGAAAAGGCAAAAAATTGGTTGAATTCATTGCCATATGGATCTATCACTACTTGGGAGGATTTGGCGCAAAACAATTTAGCCAAATATTTTCCACCGGCAAAAACTGCACGGATGAGGAATGAAATCACCACTTTTATGCAGTTCGACTCAGAGTCATTATATGAAGCTTGGGAGAGGTACAAGGAGCTACTTAGAAGATGTCCTTACCACGGATTACCGAAGTGGCTTCAAGTTCAAACATTTTATAATAGTTTGATGGGTCAAACTAGAAACATGATTGACGCTGCAGTAGGTGGTGCTCTAATGGGGAAATCAATTGATGAAGCCTACAACTTATTAGAGGAAATGACTTCAAATAGCTATGAGTGGCCATCATAGAGGATGTTGCCTAAGAAAGCAGCTAGAATTCATGAGATTGATGATATGAGCGTTTTAACTGCACAAGTATCCGCTTTGGTGAAAAAGATGGATACTATGGGTGTCCATTCTATTCAGAGTCCTTTTATTGCATGTGAAATTTGCAATGGAAATCATGCCAGTGAGAGATGTCCTCACAACTCTGAATCTGTCAATTTTATTTCCAATTATAATAGGAATCAAAACAATCAAAACAATCCCTATTCCAACACTTACAATCCAGGGTGGAAGAATCACCCTAATTTTTCTTGGAGTAATAATCAAGGCCAATCATCTTCTATGAAGCCCACTCATCCTCTAGGTTTTGATAATCAAGACCCACAACAAGAGAGAAAGCCTTCAATGGAAGATATGTTTGCTCAATACATGGCTAAGAATGAGACTATTCTCAAGAATCAGGCAACATCTATTAGAAATCTCGAAGTTCAATTGGGTCAACTAGCTACTGCTATCAACAACCGCCCTCAAGGATATTTACCTAGTGATACGGAAGTCAATCCAAAAAGGGAAGGAAAAGAGCATTGTAAAGCAGTTACATTGAGAAGTGGAAAAGAGTTAGAAGAAATACACAAGCCCATTTCTCCGCCAACTCTTATTGTTGAAGCTATTGACCCAAAAATACAAGAGAAAGCTGATGAGAGGGTCGAAGAGAATGAATTAACAGAGAATCCTGTAATAAAACCATTTTTAGATAATCTCAAGCCTTATAATCCACCAATTCCATTTTCTCAACGCTTTCACAAGCAAAAGATGGATAAACAGTTCTCCAAGTTTCTTGAAGTATCTAAGAAACTTCATATTAACATTCCTTTTGTTGATGCCTTGAAGCAAATGCCCAGTTATATGAAATTTATGAAAGAAATTTTGTCTAAGAAGAGAAGGTTAGGTGATTTTGAGACAGTTACTCTCATAGAGGAGTGTAGTGTCATCCTTCAGAAGAAGCTACCACCTAAGCTTAAAGATCCAGGAAGTTTCACCATTCCTTGTACTATTGGTGAGAAGTTTTTGGTAGAGCTCTGTGTGATCTGGGTGCAAGCATTAATTTGATGCCACTATCCATCTATCAGAGACTTGGATTAGGAGAAGCATAACCGACCACTGTGACTCTTCAACTTGCATATAGGTCTTTGAAACACCCAAGAGGCATTATAGAGAATGTGCTTGTCAAGGTTGACAAGTTTATCTTTCCTTCAGATTTACACAACGACTTAAATACCTCTTTTTGTAGTAGTGAGATTTTCTGGAATCCACATCACCAGCCATATATGCATCTATGTATCCAACTAACACATGTTTGTCATTTCTCAAACATAGGCATATTTTGGAAGAACCTCGAAGATACATGAAAATCCATTTCACTGCAGCCCAATGTTCCTTTCCAGGATTTGAAAGGAATTTACTCACAATTTCAACTACATAAGTGATATCTGGCCGTGTACAAACCATGGCATACATTAGACTTTTAACTGCTGAAGCATATGGAGCTTCTTCCATCTCTTCCTTCTTTTTGTCTGTAGAAGGACTCTACTTAGAACTTAGCTTAAAGTGATTAGTAAGAGGACAACTAATTGTTTTAGCCTTATCCATATGAAATCTTTGAAGTACTTTCTCAATATACTTCTCTTGTGACAACCATAATTTCTTGGCGCCTCTATCTCTAATAATAGTCATACCAAGAATCTGCTTTGTTGGCCCCAAGTCTTTCATGGCAAAAGACTTACTCAACTACGTTTTTAAGTTGTTGATTCTAGAAATATTTCGACCCATAATCAACATATCATCCACATAGAGAAAAAGAATAATGAAATCACCATCAGAGAATTTCTGCACAAAAACACAATGGTCTGAAGTAGTCTTTTTATAGCCTTGCTCCTTCATAACAGACTCAAACTTTTTGTACCATTGTCTTGGTGCCTGTTTTAAGCCATAAAGACTTTTCTTCAATTTGTAGACATAATTTTCTTTTCCCTTTTGCTGAAAACCCTATGGTTCCTCCATATATATCTCTTATTCCAAGTTACCATGTAGGAAGACAGTTTTGACATCCATTTGCTCAACCTCCAAGTCAAGACTTGTTGCTAACCCTAGCATAGTACGTATGGATATCATTTTCACAACTGGAGAGAAAATCTCGTCAAAGTCAACATTTTTTCTTTGGCTGAATCCTTTGACAACTAGTCTGGCTTTGTATCGCGGACTAGAATTATGTCCTTCATATTTCACCCTGAACACCCATTTATTTTTCAAGGCCTTCTTCCCTTTGGGCAACTTAATCAGCTCAAAGGTTTTGTTCTCATGCAAAGACTTCATCTCATCTTGCATAGCTTCAATCCATTTTTATTTGGATTCGCCATCCATAGTCTCTCCGTAACTCTCAGGTCCTCTCCTATTAGTCAAAGTTACATACTCATCTGAAGGATATGAGGTAGATGGTCATCTCACTCTATCACTTCTTCTCAGTGAAACATGAGAAGCTGCAAGTGTTGGTACTGGATAATGAGTATCATCATTTCCCTCATGTTTAGAACCAACTTCTATGGGAGCATCATCTTCATCAGGTGGATAAACCTGGTCTTCATCTCTAACTTGTCTTAGCATTGATGTTGAAGGAATTAATTCCAAATTTGATGAGTCACTATTGGAATTAGGAACATCTTTCTTCATTTTGATAATATCTTCAATGGTCTCATCTTCAACAAATACAACATCACGACTCTTGACAAGTCTCTTTGCAACCGAATAGAATAATGACACTAAAAATTTAACGTGGTTCACCCTTTAATTTGGGCTAAGTCCACGGGACAAACTCCGAAAAATATTTCTTTCACTGATAAAATTAATGGGTACAAAGTGAGAGACAATACAACAAATTGAGATAAACCCAAAATAGTGTCACACAAGTGTTTCTCAAACTCACTATTTTGTTACTCCTCTTTTAGAAAAATATTTTTAGAAAAATATCTCAATATTTTTCTAAGATATTCTTTTTCACTTTATTACACACAAAACTATTTTTCTTCAAAGAAAATTGTTCTTTTGACTATACTTTACTTCTCTTCTTGTTTTGATGTGTTGATGTGTCTCTAAGGCAAATACATTGCCTATTTATATACAAAATTACATATCAATGTTAGATGCATCTATTATTTGTGGTTGTATCTATCATTTATGGTTACACCTAACATTTATGGTTACATCTATTAATTATGATCGCATTGAATTGCAACTAACATTTATGAACATTTGTGTTTTCTTTCTTATGCAAGAGAGACTTACACAAAGAGCTTAAAATGACATTTTTAAGGAGAGAGATGTCGACGACATACGAGCAGCTAGAAGACCAAAATGCCAGTACATACCAACGCCAAAAATACTCCATTTGCCTCGCGGGCCTCGCCGCAAATCATCCAAATGCCTTTATGGAAAACCTACTTCAAATTCAATGGCGGATCAAAAGGAGAGAAAGGGAAAGTTGGAGACTTTGTTCGATCAAGAACGTGTATTTTTAAAAACCAGTGTTCCAGTAGTGTTGTTGGAAGCAAGTGGGGAAAGTGAGAGAAGGAGAGAGAGAGAGTCGAGGAGAGAGAAAATTATAATGGCGGCGGCGGTGAGGTTGGGATGGAGGAAATAATTTACCTTACATGCGAGAACAATAACATTGTAAATTTTTTTTGCATAGAACAAAAACAGTCTGTCATTAAATAGATTTATCGTATCATAATTATATTAAATAAATAAATTTTTAATGATTATCTTTTAATTAACTTAAAAATATAATTAAAAAAATTGACTTTTTTGTTATTTCTTTTTCGCTTAGGTTGGATAGTATTTGTATAAATATAGAATTATAATGTGCTTGATATTATTTTTTTTATGTTCTTTGGATAATTAATTTGGTCGTTTTTTATTTTATTTTTATTTTTAGTTATTTTCTTAATAGGAAACTATATATTAAATTTAATCATGAGTTAATAAAAAAGATAATTAATTATGTTTATGTACCTATTTATGTCCATGAACATAAAGGCAATAATTTACATTATATCCGAGAACAATAACATTATAAATTTTTCCTAACTTAAAACAAAAGGCAATCTGTTACTAAAGAGATTTACGAACTAAGTTTAATAAGTTCTCGTATAGTTGTTATCATATCATAATTATCTTAAATAGATAAATTCTTAATGGTTATCTTTTAATTAATTTAAAAAATAATTAAAGATAAATATCTTTAAAATTACAACAACTCAATTCTGTTACTTTTAGAAATATTATTAATTATTTCTCATATATATCATTTGAATCCCATAACAAAAAACTATAATTAAAAACTTAAGTATCGGAACGTTATCGAAGATTATCCATCTCCAAAGAGATCCAAGATAAGAATATCAGTTTTATTTAGTATAGACAACAATCAGAATCAAGTGAAACTATTTTCAAAATCCGAAGACTTTTAAGGTATTTCTCTCTATTAATTTGATAAAATAAATTTTGATTAAAAATTAACAATGATCTTTAAAAATATAAGTCGTGGATAAAAATGTATGTTTGTATTAAAAATTAAAAATATTAGACATTTATTCTTGTAAGATTTTTGAAATTACAATTTTTATCAGCTTAGGATTAGGATATATATATATATATCCAAAAACTTGAAGATTCCCATCTGATTTGAGATATAGATTCTTGAAATTTCTTAAAGAAATAAAAATTACATTGAAACTAAAATTATATATATTTACCATAAACTCATCAAATAGCAACTTGGGTTTTTTTTATATATATTGCCTCTCTTTTATTCGAGATCAGTCTTCCTCAAACTCTAATAGCCGACTCAACAATGGAGACTACTCATAGTGAAGAAGACTTCCAAAACCCAACGAATCCTATTAACAACTTAGCTTCTTCATCATCCACATCATATCCAACAAACACCATTACTATGTTAGAAGATGTTGATGATCCAATTAATAATTACGAGGACAAGTTAACAGAAAATGAAATAGAATGCTTCTCTAACTTGCCAAATGGGTTTCACTTTTGCCCTAATGATGTTGAGCTTATCTTATTTTTGAAAAAAAAAGTCTATAATGAACCTTTGTCCTTTAATCGTATCATTGAAGTTGATATTTATCGTTATAATCCACATACTCTTGCAGGTAATTAATTCTTTAATTTTTTCGTTAATTCAATGTATAATAATATTATATCTTTTTCATGTTTATTATTTTATTACTCTTTCTTTATTTCTTTTTTGGCTACGTTTGATAGTATTTGTATATTATGATATGGAATTTTAATTTTGTTGAAATTATTTTCTTCTATGTTTTTTGGTTAATTAATTCGGTCGTCCTTTCGTTACTTTTATTCTTCCTTTCGGGAATTAATTAAGTAAATTAACGAAGCTGACTAACTATACATTGAGTTGTTAACATTTGCAAACCTACATTAAAAAGGTAGCCATAATATATCATGCTGTGTTTTGTCATTAATTACTAATGTTTTGTTTTGTCATTATTATTTTTATTTTTATTTTGGAACAGAAAAGTATGCGAATTTTGAGGAGTTTGGAAAATTCTACTTTTTCACTCCAAGAAATAAAAAGTATAAAAATGGAAAGAGACCAAACAGGGCTGCCAGGAATGGATTTTGGAAAGCCACTGGAGCTGACAAATTAATAACTTCTAATGATGAGGTTATTGGAAAGAGGAAGGCCTTGGTTTTCTACATGGGAACTCCTACTCAAAAAGAAAAGACTACTTGGATAATGCACGAATTTTGTGTACTTGATCCTCCTAAAGTTATTAAAAAAAATGAAGCTGACATGAAGGTGTGTACTTTTTTTATTTTCAATTAATTATAATTATATAAAATAAAATTAATATTCATTCTTATATACATACCTAATTAATTAAAAAAAAAGTGATATAAAAATATATTTTAGAAGTCGTATAAATTTATTATCGTTATAAAAATATTAAAAAATTAATTTTATAAAAATAATAAAATTATAATGTTTTATTTTTTAGTATAAATCATTAACTATACAAAATTAATTTTTAAAATTATTTTATAAAGTTAACGGATTTACGTTATCACATCTAATATATATAATTTATTTTATTTATGTGCATTTTTAATTGTTATATACTTTGCAGTTGGATGATTGGGTGCTCTGTAGAATATATAAAAGGGTTGAGAGTCAATCCAAGAAAAACAAAAGTAAGAGTTTAGTTGAAGACAATGAAACAAATACGACAGAGAAAATCGAAAATAATGGGCAATTGATGATAATGGAGAGGAGTCCAAGTGTAAACAGTGAGAGGTTGGAGAAAATGGAGGCAAGTACAAGTATGGGAATGTTACAGAGTAATTTTGCTGATGTTACAGATGTATTATTACCTCCTTGTTTGTCTGAGGATCAGGACATAATTATTAATGGACTCCATGAGACCAATACTCAACCCTTACATCAGTTCCAAAGTGTCTTTCATCATCCAGATTCAAGTATTATTGGCAATTATCAAGAGATGATGCACCAAAGTTTTATGTACCAGCATACAGAGAATAATAATGTGTTGAATTCCGGGAATGTTGTACAGGATTCTAACTTGGTTATTGGAGATATGGATGCTCATAGGATAATGATTCTCCCTACAGAGAATGGTTGCTTTGAATCAATCAATTTTCAGCATCAGCTTCAGCAGGAGCTACTGCAAGAGCTTCAATGGCAGCAACAGCTGCAAGAACTTCAATGGCGAAGACAGCACCTGCAGCTTCAAGAGCTTCAAATGCAGCAGCAGCTTCAAGAGCTTCAGTGGCAGCCGCAGCTTCAACAGCAGAAGCTTCAATGGCAGCAGCAGCCTCAGCTTCAACTACAGTCGCAACTTCCACAGCAGCAGCAGCAGCTTCAACAACAGCAGGCTCAGCTTCAACTGCAGTCGCAACTTCCACAACAGCAGCAGCAGCTTCAACAACAACAGTCTGTTCAACCTAATTTGTTGCATCATCCTAATCCCACACAATACTCTATGTAGAAGTTGATAGGTGGATTTGTGAAATATAGTATAGGTCCCTTGTATTAAAAATGTCTCATATATATGCAAAATTCCCTTATAAAAGTAAATTATAAAATTATACTCTCTTTTTTCTACATGCTTACTTAGAATCACGTTTAATGCTGCTAAAAAAAGGATAAATGATAGTAATATTTTCTTAATTATTCTTAGAAACTCAAGCTTAACTTTTAACTCAAAAGCTAGCTTGTGAGTTAGAGGATTGAACAAACTTATAAGCAATATCATTTACTCACTCTTAGTCAATGTGGGACTTAACATCCCCCTCCACATCGGCTAGAATCCGGATTTATGACACGGTCCGAATTTACGGCACGAGGACCAATGGGAGTACGAATAAGCCAAAAGTCTAGCTCTAATAACATCTTAGAAACTCAGTCATAACTCTTAACTCAAAAACTAGCTTGTGAGTTAGATGATTACCTAAACTTTACCTTACTCTTAGCCGAGACTTAACAATTATATATATATATATATATAAAGAAACAATTAAGTCTATTTATTATTATTGTTATCTTAAATCTTTTAATCTCATAATTATTAAAAATGATAATTATTATGAAACTATGTCACCAAACATCCTATTAATTTTATATAAACTCTATTAATTTTATATAAACTTATTTAAGAGTATGAATACACCGTTAATTTTTAATAATTATGAAATCTAAAAAATCTAGATAACATAACTAAAATTTTTATTTTTCCATATTTAAATATTCAGTTGTACATAAATAATAAAAAAAATAAAAATTTAAACATAAAATAATTGAAAAGCATAAGTATAATAAATTTTTTCACGTGTTAATATTACATAATAAAATTAATCACTTCTTTAATTTTGAAAATGTCTCTCGGTAAGATATAAAAAGTAAGTCAACATGAGCATCAAAACTATTACTTGAAGGCTTTTCATATGAAATTCCTCAATCTCTATGCAAAGCTAGCTTCATACTTCTAATGACTCCAGAGTATAGCATCTAAAGGAGACAGAGACGATAATGGCTATAACAACAACGTTTATAGTCGTGGTGTCGCTCGAATTGAAGTGATTTCCGACAGTAAAACGCTGCCCATTCTTTGCAATAAATTTCATCTTCCTTCTTTCCTCTATAAACTTTGCCAATTTTTTATATCAGCCCAGACCAAACAGAAAGCTGTCTCTTTGAGCTTTTATCATTATATTTATCACGGGCACTACTGTGAACCCTATTAATCATTGAGGAAAAGCCCAGGAATTTATAGTGATTCTCATAATCATCTAATAATAGTAACATTATTGTTATGATTGTGATTATTATCACTCCCACCAAATTCACTCTCATCATTTTACTTCTTTTTCACTACCCTCCTCCCTTCTCTTTCTTTAATTTGTTCTTATATATAACTAATAATTGTTTGGCATTTTATTTATATATAACATTAAAAATTAAATTATTAAGGTTTTACTACTTTAATGTATATATTTAATACCAACAACCTTAAATCAAATTGAATGGCCGGCTTACCTTTTGTACCTATTAGTAATGTTCAAAAATTGTAAATAAATTAATCAATTTTGTCTCATATTTCTGTGTTAGCCTTTATTTAAAAATAATTGTGAATAAATTTTAGAAGGCTTAAATTTGACACTTAATTGAGGAGCTAAAATCTAAATATTATATGTAGTGATCGTATTTATTATATCTA
The DNA here is from genome assembly GCA_037013495.1 of Hippophae tibetana. Lineage (NCBI taxonomy): Eukaryota > Viridiplantae > Streptophyta > Magnoliopsida > Rosales > Elaeagnaceae > Hippophae > Hippophae tibetana. The sequence goes on along the minus strand of CM072802.1, from coordinate 22,446,670 downwards.
TGAGTTTGTATCTTCTTCTTTTGATCATTCCATTTAATTTGTCATGGGTTATATTATATGGCATGGTGCATGTGTTCAAATTATGAATACCATTTTTATTTTGATTGTCTGGTGATTAAGATTCATCTTTCTTAATTTTGTTAAAAATCACACCAATTATTTTTGTTAAAAAAAAACCATTTTTCTTTGCAATATTCTTCAAACGATTATAATGTATAGTGATATATATAGTTGCAACCTTTCCCATGATTATTCCCTTAATTGGGTCTCGACTTCCTTTTTGTGATCTTTGAATTTCACAAGAGCCGAATATTTATTTGTAATCAAGTAAACATATTCAAAACTAAAGAAATCATCTATAAAATGATTAAATTTTTATCAAAAATAATCTATAAAATAGTTAAATAGTTTTTTTCCTCTCCTTTCTTGACCGTTGAAGTCCACATAAATTAGAATGCACAATTTCTAATAATTCCTTAAGAGTGCCATTTTTTTTCTGTTATGATTTCTTCGTAATTTTTCCAATAATACAAGATTCACGTGTATGTCCCATCAATATTATTATAAGTCGGCATATTACCCTTGTTACCGATTCTATGCATTTTATTACCGTTGAAACAAATACGTGAAAAACTATGTAAGAACAATATTACCGATAACCTGAAATGAATTGCTTGGGTTGAATCGCGAACTAGGACGCTCTCTTTAAGACGTTTCGCGGCTCTGCCCAAACTTGTGTAAGCAAACACAACATCGTCGTCCCCAGGATAAAACAACCCAGAATCTTTTTTTTTGTCTTGGATCTTCACTGCACTGATGAAATCCAGAATACTACACCTCTTAAATATTTATGTTGCTCGAAAATTTGAGAAAATAATTCTAAATTTGTTTCTTTGATTTTGCTATGAAAACCGTAGAACTATTTTTGAGTTGTTAAGTTATATTCTAAACTGAGGGCTATTGCCCCTTTTTATAGTGGAAAAAATATGTGTAACGGTCATATAATTATGAAAATAACGGACATATAATTATGAAAATAACAGTCACAAAAGTAACGGTCGCATAATTATGAGAATAACGGTGATAAAATTAACGACCACATAATTATGAAAATAACGGTCACATAATTATAAGAATAACAGTCATAAAATTAACGGTCACATAATTATAAAAATAACGGTCATAAAAATAATGACCATATAATTATGAAAATGACAGTTACATAATTTATGAAATAACGGTCATAAAATAATAAAAATATTTTTTTATTTAAATTCATTTCTAACAATTCCCCACTTGAATTTTAAATAAAAATAATTTCATCTAGCGACCGATCAATTAAAAGTATAAGATTGTACATAAGCAAAAGGTGTTTATTGACTTGAACCTTTGCATAGTGTTGATGCTTTAGAATATACTAGAGTAACTCGTAGTTTTGAACTCTATCTCTAACAACATCACACACACAACCTTTCCAAGGTATAGTTCGAAAAGCCTGTGCTTTACGACCATGCACGTGTATCCCAGTATAGTGAATGCTCTAGTAAATTTTGCCCAAAATTTTCATAGGAAGCGGCCATACTTCCACATTCACATAGATGAGTCTATCAAGAGTACTCTTGTAGCTACGTACTCCACTCCACATAGAGTATAGAACTCATTAAGAGTTTAATAATTAACTCATCCTTTCTATCGTTTCAGGACTTCATACTTCTAACAATATAGAATATGACTTCATAATAGCATGATTCATCTCATATCACTTCATGACTTGTTATTACCCATTGAACTTATTTCTTGGGATCTCCAGTCTATAAGTTGGGTTACCATCATGAGTGATTCCTCATTCTAAGGGAATCAGTCACATTCCTTTCAAGGTTTTTGAAAACCTTTTCTCTTGTTAATCCTTTCGTCAAAGGATTAGTCAAATTTTCATCAGTACATATATGATCCATTCTTACAGCTCCTGTAGAGAGAAATTCTCTAACAGTATTGTGTATCTATCGTCTCTTTCCATTGTAATAACGGTTCTAAATATTTGTAATAGCCGTGATACTATCGCAGTGGATCATGACAGTTGGTATCGATCTTTCCCATAAAGGGATCTTAGCTAACAGACTTCTTAACTAGCCTGCTTCTTCACTAGCAGTAGCTAGTGCTATCATTTCAAACTCCATCGTAAATTGAGCCAATATTGTCTATTACTTAGACTTCCAAGAAATAGCTCCACCAACTATGTTAAATATATAGTTGCTAGTTGATTTGGAGTCTTCTAATAAAATGTTCCAATCTGCATCGATGTATCCTTCTAGAACAGCGGGAAACTTTTTATAATGTAATACAAGGTATATAGCTCTCTTAAGGTATCTTATAACCCTTTCAATAGCATTCCAATGCTCTACACTAGGTCTACTGGTAAACCTACATAGTAGTCCCACAACATAAGTTATGTCTGGTCTAGTGCAATCAGTAGCATAACGTAAGCTACCAATGATGCTCGCATACTCAATTTGTCTAACACCGTCTCCGGTATTCTTGAACAACTTTACACTAGGATCATACGGAGTACATGCAGGTTTACAGTTAAAGCAATTATATTTCTTTAAGATCTTTTCAATGTAATGAGATTGATCTAAAGAAAATCCCTTTTCAGACCTAGTAATCTTTATACCAAGGATTACACTCGCTTCTCTGAGATCTTTCATATCAAAGTTAACACTTAATAAAGTTTTCAATATATTCACAACATGAATATTTGATCCAAAAATAAGCATGTCATCCACATATAAACATATAATAGTGCAAATGTTATCTTCTAATTTATAATAAATGCATTTGTCACTTTCATTCATTTTGAATTCATGTGGGTTAACTATATTATCAAATTTCTCATGTCATTGCTTAGGTGCTTATTTTAGACCATACAGATATTTATCTAGTTTACAAACTTTATTTTCTTGACCTGAGATAACAAAACCTTCAGGTTGATCCATATAAATTTCTTCTTCTAAATCACCATTTAAGAAAGTAGTTTTAACATACATTTGATGTACTACTAAATCATAGATAGCAGCAAGAGGAAAAAGTACACGTATGGAAGTTATTCGTGTGACTGGTGAAAAGGTATCAAATAAATCTACATTTTCCCTTTGCCTATACCATTTAACTACAATACGAGCTTTGTACTTTTCAATAGTACCATCGAGTTTTAATTTCTTCTTTTGTATCCATTTACATCCTATGGTTTTACAACCATGAGGTAAGTCAACTAAATGTCAAGTTTTATTATACTCATAAGAGTCCATTTCATCATTTATGGTTTCTTCCCATACGTTGGCATCTAAAGAAGAGAATGATTCTTTACGAGTTTGGGGATCTTCCTCTAAGGTATAAGCATAAAAATCTGACCCAAAATCCTTAAGGGTTCGAGCTCGTTTACTTATTCTAATTTTAGTGTTTAATTCTTCATTTTGTTCAATAGTTCTAGTTATGGGTAAACAATTAGAAGACGAGCCCCCAATATTCTTCAATTTAAATGGAAACCTATGTTCATAGTAGTCAACATCATTTGATTCTATGACTATGATCATTTAAGTCATAGAATTTATAAGCTTTACTATTCACAGCATATTGTCACGACCTTATTTTTCAAGTAGCGATCGTGCGGCACTTAGCACCGTCCGTTGCACTAAGCCTGCCTTTGAAACCGAATGAAACTCCAAAGAGAATAGAGAGAGAGTTTGCAAAGAATGCTTTGTATTGCTCTAGAGAGAGATTATCTTACAATTTCCCAAGGATGAATGCAAATGAAGACCAAGTGGTCTATTTATAGTGTGGCTTCTAAGCTTAAGAGTATGCCACAACTTTCTAGAGTATTCCTAGTCTAGAATGTACAAGAGAATTCTAGAACTATGTACAATATGCCACAAGGGTCTAGGACCTTCTAGCCAACTCTAGAATCTTCTAGGTTTGTCTAGTTCCTTCATGCGCCTTCCGGGATGTTCCGCAAGCTTCCAGCAGCTTCTACATCCTTCCCGAACCATCCGGCACGTTCTAGAACATTCCAGCCCATTCTAGCACTATCCAGCGTGCTCTGGAACATTCTAGGGTCTTCTAGCTTGAGTTGAGTCCATCCAACTCTAGCTCTTTCTAGACATCTCTAGGCAACTCTAGAACTTTCCTTGTAGGATAGTCTAGATCCCTTAGGCAACCACCATTTCTTTTGGATTTTTCGGGACATTCGGAGCGGGACGTGACACCCTCCCCCACTCAAGTTCGCGACGCCCTCGTCGCGCCTTCAAGCTTGAACCTTTCTATGTCATCTTTGAATTGCCACAAAGAGTCCTCAGGTTCCCAGCTTGCTTCTACCTCCGGAGCGTTCTTCCATTTGACCAAGTATTCCCGATAACTTGGTACACCTCTACGCCGGATCACGCGATCCGCCAAAATTGAGTCCACTTCCTTGTCAAAGGAGGTTACCACTGCGGTAGGCGCCCTTTTGGATTCACCTCGACTCAGGTCTTCCTTGTCTCCATGATATGGTTTTAGCATGCTTACATGAAAGACTGGATAAATTTTGAGCTTTAGAGGTAGTTGCAGCTTGTATGACACCTTACCGACTTTCTTGAGGACTGGAAATGGTCCTTCATACTTCCGCACCAACCCCTTATGAACCTTCCGTAAGGATTTGAATTGTTGGGGCAATAGTTTTACAAGAACCAAATCGCCTTCATGAAATTCCACCATCCTCCTTTTCTTGTCAGCCCATTTCTTCATCTTCTTAGATGCCTTATTCAGATAGGCTCGGGCCAACTCAGCTTGTTCGTGCCAGGCCTTGGCAAATTTGAAGGCAGCAGGGCTCTTCCCTTCATAACTCGTAGCCAAGGCATGGGGAGTCATGGGTTGTTGCCCCATGACGATCTCGAAGGGACTTTTAGCGGTAGACTCGCTCCGTTGTAAGTTGTAAGAGAATTGGGCTACATCCAACAGCTTTGCCCAATCCCGCTGATTGGCACTCACAAAGTGCCTGAGATATAACTCCAGCAACGCGTTGGCACGCTCCGTTTGTCCGTCACTTTGTGGGTGAAAGCTTGTGGAGAAATTCAAGTCTGATCCCAATAGCTTGAATAGTTCCGTCCAAAATTTCCCCGTGAATCGTGGGTCTCGATCACTCACGATATTGGAAGGAATCCCCCAATGCTTCATAACATTTTTGAGGAACAAACGTGCAGTTTCATCTGCCGTGCAGTCCGTTGAGGCAGGTATGAATGTTGCGTATTTGCTGAAGCGGTCGATCACGACAATAATGCTGCCAAAGCCCTCTGATTTTGGCAGACAAGTGATGAAATCCATAGAGACACTTTCCCATGGTCTCTCTGGAATAGGCAGCGGCTCTAGCAAACCTCCGGGTGCATGCTGCTCTATCTTGTCCTGTTGGCACACAAGACAAGTTCTTACATATGCTTCGACATCATCCCGAAGTTGAGGCCAATAGTAGATAGACTTGATCAAAGCAAGGGTGCGCCTCATTCCTGGGTGTCCAGCCCATAACGAATCATGGCACTCCTTAATAAGCTCTTTCCTTAAGCTCCCCCATTTTGGCACAAAGATTCGATTCTGCTTGGCATAGAGTAGTCCGTCACTCAGCCAAAATCGTCTCGTTTTTCCTTCCTTGATGAGGGCAAGGAGGTTTTGAGCAAGGGCATCATGCTCCAACCCTTCTTTGATCCTTTCCAATAGAGGACTGTTTGGCCTGCTCAAGGCTGCTAATTCTGCCTTCCGGCTCAGCGCATCAGCCACCACATTAGCCTTACCGGGTTTGTACTCCAGCCTATAATCAAATTCCGCCAAGAAGTCTTGCCATCGAGCTTGCTTGGGACTCAACTTCTTTTGAGTCTGGAAGTAGCTTGTGGCTACATTGTCCGTCATGATAACAAAATGGGAACCCAACAAGTAGTGTCGCCACACCCTTAGGCAATGAATAATAGCTGTCATTTCCTTTTCTTGCACAGTGTAGCGGCGTTCAGTGTCATTGAGTTTTCGGCTCTCATAGGCTATCGGACGCCCTTCTTGCATCAAAACTCCACCAATGGCAAAGTCTGAGGCATCTGTGTGCAGCTCGTATGTCTTGGAGGGGTCTGGAAGACAAAGTACCGGTTCTTCACTAATGACCTTCTTCAAGTCTTCAAATGAGGTTTGGCATTCGCTTGTCCATTCCCAAGACTTGTTTTTCTTAAGCAGATCGGTTAATGGGGCTGCTCTCGCTGAGTAGGACTTGATGAACCTTCGGTAGTAGTTCACAAGTCCGAGGAAAGATCTTAACTCGGGAACCTTGGCAGGAGGTTCCCATTCTTGGATGGCTTTCACCTTAGCTCCATCCATCATCAGTTTCCCATCCTTTATCTTGTGCCCTAAGAACATCACCTCATCTTGGGCAAAGGAACATTTCTCCTTCTTGACATATAGCTCCTTTTCCCTCAGGACCTCGAACACCTTCTTCAAATGCTCTAGATGTTCTTCCAAAGTCCGGCTATATATCACGATATCATCAAGATATACTACCACGAACCGATCGAGGTAGGGATGGAAAATCTTGTTCATCAAAGTGCAGAAGGTGGCTGGTGCATTTGTGAGACCAAATGGCATGACAAGGAACTCATAGGCACCATACCTGGTTACACATGTGGTCTTGGGCTCATCTCCCTTGGCTATGCGTACCTGGTAGTATCCCGATCGCAAGTCCAATTTTGTGAAGTATCTAGCATTCCCCAATTGATCGAACAAATCAGCAATAAGTGGGATAGGATACTTGTTCTTGACTGTGATCTTATTTAGAGCCCTATAGTCAATGCACATCCGCAGCGAGCCATCCTTCTTCTTTTGAAAGAGCACCGGGGCACCAAATGGGGCTTTTGACGGCCTTATGAAGCCAGCATCCAGCAATTCATCGAGTTGCTTCCGCAGTTCTGCCAACTCTGAGTTCGCCATTCGATAAGGGCTCATTGCTGGTGGCCTGGTGCCAGGTTCCAACTCTATTTCATGGTCTACCTCCCTCCTTGGAGGTAACCGTTTGGGTAATGCCTCCGGCATCACATCTTGGAACTTATCTAGGACAACTTGCACTTCCGTCGGCAAGTTTGGCTTTGGTGACGCCTCTTCATCATCGTATTCCTTTAGGATGGCCAAATAACTCTCTTCATCCCTCTTCAACCCCTTCTTGAATTGAAGTGCCGAGAGAGCTTGGGTAGTAGGTTTAGTGGTCCTCTCCGTCGGTACCACACACGCCTTCACACCATCCATGATGCACATAGAGTTTGAGCAGGGCACTAAGAAAGCTCTTACCTGGTCCAAAAACTCCATGCCAAATACAACCGAGAAGTCATCCATGGGCGCCACTGATAAGACCACTTGGCCAGTCCAAGCACCGAGACTGACCTTAACTCCTCGAGCGACTCCATGTAATGGCAGTGCTGCTGAGTTAACTGCTTTGAGAGATCCCCCTCCATTGACAACCTTTAGGCCAAGTCGCTTTGCTTCCTCCACTGAAACAAAGTTGTGAGATGCACCGGTGTCGACCAAAGCCTTGGCGACCTTCCCGTTGATGGCTGCATCTACATACATCAAGCCCTTTGGGGTCTTTGGGGAGCTCTGCAATGCACCAAGTAGGCGCAAAGAACCCATCTTTGCACCATCGTCCGACTCACCTCCATCTTGGTCATGTGTGGAGGCAACTAAGGCACTCAAGGCCTTCCTCTTCGGACATTCACGTGCCCAGTGCGGTCCGTCGCATATGAAGCACGTTACCTGGGGCTTCGAGGCATTCCGATCCTCCTTCTCCTTCCCCTTATCTCGTGGCTTGAATGAGGAGTTGTCTTTATGGTTTTTAGAACCCTGACTTTTGTTGTGGCCTCCCCCACTCTTTACTCCAACAAACTTTTTATCCGTAGCTTTGGAGCTATCTTTGTTTGTAGAGTAATCAATAAAGCTTTCCACAGTCGCAATGGCCGAAGACAAGTCTTGGACACCACGTCGCTTAAGCTCAAGGTTAGCCCATGATTGGAGACCGTCCATGAACAAGAATAAGGCATCCTTGTCCGATGTGTCGGGGACTTCTAGCAGTAAGGTTGTGAACTCCTTCACATAATCCCTTATGCTACCCGTTTGCTTCAACCGTCGCAAACGACCTCTTGCCTCCTCTTCAGCATTAACGGGGAAGAACTGCATTTTGAATTCCCTTTTGAAATCTTCAAAGGTATCAATTGTGCAAATCCCTCGTTGCACATCTCCATGCCTCCGTCTCCACCACAACATCGCAGTGTCGGACAAATACATGGCAGCAGTTCGGATCTTGCTGGCATGGTCCGTTATGCCAGTAGCCTCAAAGTATTGATCTAACCCCCATAGGAAGTTCTCAACTTCCCTAGCATTCCTAACACCGTTGAAGGTCTTAGGCTTGGGAACGTCCACCCTCTTAGCCTCAATGACGGTGGTTGCACTAGTTCCCGCGGCCATAGCCCGCTTACATAGAGCTAGATCACCACCCATATCCTCCATTCTATGCAATACATTAGTAAGTTCTCTTTGGACAAGATCCCTTACCTTGGCAAGTTCCGCCTTTAGCCCATCAATCTCTTGCCTTAATCCGCCATCTAGCTCGTTGAGTGACATCTTAACCGCTGCATGGATTTCCACATCCTCGGCCTCCAAGCCATTGCAACGCTCCTCTAAGTTGTCCACCCGATCGAACAGCTCCCCTAAGCTGTCCTGCGCACTTCCCACTCGTGCTTCCAAGCTAGAAAGCATGTCTTTCGACTTGGCTCGAGATTCCTTTGGGGCTTTCCGAGCTTCCTCACGGCCACGTTCCATTGGTGGAACGTCCATGTTTGGTGTAGCTGGGGCAGTGTTCTTCATTTTTACCAAAGATAGAGATACTTTAACCCGCTCTGATACCAACTGTCACGACCTTATTTTTCAAGTAGCGATCGTGCGGCACTTAGCACTGTCCGTTGCACTAAGCCTGCCTTTGAAACCGAATGAAACTCCAAAGAGAATAGAGAGAGAGTTTGCAAAGAATGCTTTGTATTGCTCTAGAGAGAGATTATCTTACAATTTCCCAAGGATGAATGCAAATGAAGACCAAGTGGTCTATTTATAGTGTGGCTTCTAAGCTTAAGAGTATGCCACAACTTTCTAGAGTATTCCTAGTCTAGAATGTACAAGAGAATTCTAGAACTATGTACAATATGCCACAAGGGTCTAGGACCTTCTAGCCAACTCTAGAATCTTCTAGGTTTGTCTAGTTCCTTCATGCGCCTTCCGGGATGTTCCGCAAGCTTCCAGCAGCTTCTACATCCTTCCCGAACCATCCGGCACGTTCTAGAACATTCCAGCCCATTCTAGCACTATCCAGCGTGCTCTGGAACATTCTAGGGTCTTCTAGCTTGAGTTGAGTCCATCCAACTCTAGCTCTTTCTAGACATCTCTAGGCAACTCTAGAACTTTCCTTGTAGGATAGTCTAGATCCCTTAGGCAACCACCATTTCTTTTGGATTTTTCGGGACATTCGGAGCGGGACGTGACAATATGCTATGAATACACATTCGTATGTTCTACTAGTAAGTTTATTTCTTTTAAGGATCAGGGATCCTAACATAAACTAAACAACCTCAAGTTTTAAAATAAGTTAAATTAGGTTTCTTATTTTTTCAAAATTTCATATGGTGAAATTTTATTTGTAGATTTAGGCACTCTATTTAACACATAGCAAACAGTTAATAAAATTTTCTCCCACCAATGAGAATCAACACCAGAGTTTAATAAAATTGCAATAACTGATTCATCAAAAGTTCCAAATTTTTTTTTTCAGCTTTACCATTCATTTCAGGAGAATCAGGTGTAGTTTTTTCATGTATGATTCCATGAATTTTTTTTAAAAAAAACATTGAAAATATTGGAATTATATTCAGTGTCTTTATTACTTCGAAATCTTTTTATTTTCTGTTAAGTTGTTCTCAATCTCAGTCATAAATATTTTAAACATGTCAAACGCTTCACTTTTATTTTTTCATTAGATATACATAAATGTAATCTGAACAGTCATCTATAAAAGTTATAAAATAGCATTTTTTTTAATTTCTTGTTAAATTTCCATCAAGTTCACATACGTGAGAATATATTAATTTAAAGGTTTAGATTCTCTAACTACTAACTTATGTGAAGTTTTGGTTATTTTAGTTTGACTACAAAAGTTATATTTTTCAAAATCATTCAAAGATAGTTTAGGAATTAGTTCTAAGCTACTCATGTTCTTGATTATGCGTTTATTAACATGACAAAGTCTAGCATGTCAAATATTAAAAGAACTAAACATTCAATTTAAACATGCCATTAGTGGCGTACCCTTTCCCAACAAAAAAATATTATTATTAGTTATTGTATATAAATCAGCCTCTATATTTTGAGTAAACCCAGTTTTGTAAAGAAGATATCCTGAAACTAAGTTCTTTCTCATCTATGGAGTATGCAGGACATCCTTTAAGATGACATTTTTTCCAGAGGTAAACTTTAATACCACCTCACCAGTACCAACAACTTTAGTGGACATGGTCGGCTTACCTTTTTTATCCTCAGAATCAGAATAGGACTTGAACATGTCTCGATCATAGCAGACATGGCGAGAAGCACGGGTGTCCACCCACAACCCCTCGGATCTATCAACAAAATTGATTTCAGATATCATAGAAATAAGTTGATCTTCGGTAAGGTTCGCCTGTGGGCCAGGACGATTCCTGTTTCGGTAGTTCCTGGCCAAGTGGCTAGGTCTGTTACAACTATAACACATGAATGTGTTATTCCTTAAGGGGGTTGAGATCCATTCTGGGGAGGATAGTTTCTGTTTTTATTTTGGTGGTTTCGGTTTTGGTTATTATTACGATTATGAGATTTCATATTTCTACCTTTAGGTTTCAGAATTATAGAGGAGGGTTTCTTATTGGTACTGTTATTTGAGACTACAAGTACTTCATCTCTTTGGTCTTGCTTTTGGGCTTCTTCTTCTAATCTTAAACGGGTTATAAGACTTTCTAAAGAAAATTCCTTAGTTTTATGCCTAAGTGTATTCTTGAAACTGTTCATCTAAAGTCATACCTTCAAAAGTTATTTCGTGTGCTATCTTCTGCAGTTTGTGTGATTAAGCTTCCACATATTTGCCATCAATTATTTGGTACTTCATATATCTACTCACAACATACTTCTTAGTTCCAACTTCCTCAGTGTCGTACTTCTTTTGAAGTGCATTCCAAATTTCCTTAGTAGACTTATCAAAATTATAATAGTCATAGAAGTCATTAGCTAATCCATTAAGAATACATTTTTTGCATAGAAAATGATTTTCTATCCATGTGTTTAAATCCTTTATTGTAGCTTCAGTATGAGAATTAAGGGGTGTTGGTTTTTTCAATAATAAGAACAAAAATGACATTTTACATGGCTAAGAAAAATAACATTTCAGTAGACATGGCAGATAGAATCCGTCTTAAAATTGTTGGAACAAATATGTGAAAAACTATGTAAGAACAATATTACCGATAACCTGAAATGAACTGCTTGGGTTGAGTCGCGGACTAGGTCGCTCTCTTTAAGACGTTTCGCGGCTCTATCCAAACTTGTGTAAGCAAACACAGCCTCGTCGTCCCCAGGATAAAACAATCCAGAATTATTATTTTCTGTCTCGGATCTTCACTGCATTGATGAAGTCCGGAATACTACACCTCTTAAATATTTATGTTGCTCGGAAATCTGAGAAAAGAATTCTAAATTTTTTTCTTTGATTTTGCTATGAAAATCGTAGAACTATTTTTGAGTTGTTAAGTTATATTCTAAACTGAGGGTTATTGTCCTTTTTTATAGTGGAAAAAATATGTGTAACGGTCATATAATTATGAAAATAACAATCATAAAAGTAATGGTCGCATAATTATGAAAATAACGGTCACATAATTATAAGAATAACGATCATAAAATTAACGGCCACATAATTATAAAAATAACGATCATAAAAATAATGATCATATAATTATGAAAATAAAAGTTACATAATTTATGAAATAACGGTAATAAAATAATAAAAAAATATTTTTTTATTTAAATTCATTTCTAACAATTACTAATCTTAAATGCAACGTATAAGGCCTAATAAAATTGGACTCGAACACTTAAATTGAAAAGGAAAAAAAATTATACATAATCATAATCATGATCGTTATTATCGTCGTCGTGGTTATCAATACTTATATAGTTCATAATTATGCAACCCACTGCCTTTTACATTAATAAGAATTAGATTAGTACGTACTTCATACATGCATCCGTTCCGTTTTACAATAAAATAAGTACTATTTCTAATAGTTTCAGTCCCATAACCAAACTTTCATTTAATACTATTGTATGTTTGTTTAGTGATATAATAAAAAATTTATAAGTTTATTTTAAATGATTAAATAAAATATTTTAAATTTAATTTGTTTAAATAAATATCTATGTAAAAATCACCGAATGGGTCTTGCTTATGGCTTCCAAAAAGGTTGGCGGACCCCGAACAAATTTTATGGCATCTTGTTTTTCTTCAACCTTCTCAATCCTAAAAATTATATAAAATAATATTTTTAAAATTTATAACAATAAAATTAATATCCAATAATATAAATATAATTAAATTATATGAAATTTAATATTGAATAAATTTTAATAATTTAAATTTAATTTAAATATTGTTTAATTAAAATATTTTTATAAACAATTAACTGAATATATTTGTATTATTAATGCTATAGAAAAAAAAACTTCTAAAAATTAACAAATTTTTCACTTTTTTTTTAACTCTAGTTAATTTCAAAACGAAAAAATTCTTCTTAAAAATACCAAAAGGATATTTTAGATAAAAAAAATATTAATTACTATTCAAAAATAATAAAAAATGTATCAATACTTATAAAATTATACTCTCTTTTTTTCTAAATGATTACTTAGAATAACTTTTAATCGTCTAGAAAGAGGTAAATGATAATAATATTTTCTTAATTATATATATATAATTAAAGATTAAATAATTTTAAAAATTAATATATTATATTATGAATCTCGTTAACATTTCATCTAAATCTATACTGTCAATTATGATTTTTTTTACTTTTATTGTTTTTTTAATTTTTTAATAAAATATAAATGATATTTCATGCACTTATAGACAATTAATAAATTCATGTATTGTATTTTCGGGATAAATAATAGTATTCTGTAGTTAATAATGCTCATTTTTGATACTTCGTTTGAGGGATGGTTACTATTGTACAACCTAATTTTTATTTTGGTATTATTTGTTGATTTTTATTTTTATCCATGACATATCAAATATTATTGGTATTTTTATTTTATTTTAATGAATTGGATAATTTAAAAGAATATATTAATTAAATTTTTTTATTTTTTTGAAATGGAATGGTTGTGCTGCGAGATCAGATACAAGTATAGGACGAAGTAAATCTAGTCCCTCTTCAATCTGGATTACAAAATTTGAACAATTTACTCCAAACTTGACTAACATATGATCATTATAACTAACCTTCCTAGAATTACCAATAATCTACCTGTTGATTTTAATTGAGTATGAAACCGTCGATATGCACTTATAAATTAAGAAGTTGCCATCGCTCTGGAAAGCCTATCTGTTTTATTGCTTGCTAACATAATCTCATTTCACTCAATCATAAGATTTACTCATATATAAAGGAAAATGAAAGAATAGAAATAATTTTATTTTTTCTATTAATTTGATAAAAAATGTGTAAGAAAGGGAACTAGAAAGAAAATGATTTCTCAATTCTTCCATAAATTCATTCCCATCCCCTCTTTTATCATTCATTTTCTTTTACATCTTTATTTCCTTTTTTTTAGTATAAATTTTGATTTTGAGATAATTTTATTCTCTAAAAATTTATGATATTCTAGAAATAACCTTAGGGCAATAAAAGGGCATAATTACTTAAGCAGTTTAATTTTTTAATACAAATTTTAAGATAATTTTATCTATTAATTTTTTTAATAGAGAATGATAATGAATTAAGTAAAATTTAATTTTTAAATAAAATTAAATAAATTATTATATTAATTATAAATTAAACATAAATAATAATTTATATTTATATGATGATTTTATAAAACATAATTTTTATTAACCTTTGTGAAGAGTATAGAGAGATAAGAAGAAAGAATGATTTAATGTTATATTGGTGTGTTTTAGAATGTACATAGAGAACTCTATTTATAGAGTTGTAACAAGTATAGTACAAGTGAAATAATAAGTGTAGTACAAGTGAAATAGTAAGTGTAGTACAAGTGTAGTACAAGTGAAATAATGGAAGTGTAGTACAAGTGAAATAAATATAACTTAACATCCCCACTCAAACTCAAGGAGGAAGAGAAACAATCAACTTGAGTTTGGAAACTAATTCTTGAAATCTGCCTGGTAGATGAGATTTGGTGAAGATGTCAACTGTTTGATCTGTGGAGGATATTGATTTGAGACAAATAGTATCTTGAAGAACATGTTGACGAACAAAATGACAATCAATCTCGATATGTTTTGTTCGTTCATGAAATACATTATTGTGAGCAATCTGAATAGCACTCTGATTGTCACAATATAGGATAGTTGCAGTTGATTGGAGAACACTGATATCAGCAAGTAACCAACGGAGCCAAAGAAGTTCTTGAGTGGTGTCAGCAAGAGTACGATATTCAGCTTCAGTGTTGGATCGAGAAGTGAGCAATATGAGAGAGATTCCAAGAAAGAAACAATATCCAGTAGTAGAGCGACGATCAGTTGGGTCACCTGCCCAATCAGCATCAGAGTAGGCGGAAAGAAGAAGATTAGACTTGTTAGAGAAGTGGAGACCGTGAAACATGGTGCCTTTGATATAGCGGAGAATGCGAAGAACCGCAGCATAATGGGTAGACCGTGGAGCAGACATGAATTGACTAACCAGATGAACAGCATGGGCAATGTCAGGACGAGTGACTGTGAGATAAACAAGACTGTCTACTAGTTGTCTGTATAATGTGTCATCTGAGAGAATAGTACCATCTAATGGAGTAAGTTTGACATTGGTTTCTAGAGGTGTTAATGCAGTTTTACAATCAGTAAGACCAGCCCGATTAAGAATATTAGATGAGTACTTTGCTTGAGAGAGATAATATCCTTGAGAATCAGATGAGATTTCTAAGCCCAAGAAGTAGTGGAGACGACCAAGGTCTTTCATTTCAAATTGATGGCTCAGAAACTACTTGAGATCAATAATTCCATTAGAGTCATTTCCTGTTATGATCATATCATCTACATAAAGGAGTAGAAGTGTTACACCAGTGGGAGTCTTCCGAATAAAGAGACCGAAGTCATAAGAACTGGAAGTGAAACCAAAGTCAGTAAGTGTAGAGCTGAATATGCAAAACCAAGCCCGATGAGCTTGTTTGAGGCCATAGAGAGCACGCCGAAGTCTGCATACTTGATGAGGTGAATGAGTGTATCCAGGAAGAGGTTTCATATAAACTTCCTCAGTTATGTCTCCAAGGAGAAAAGCATTTTTGACATCCATTTGAAACATGTTCCAATTTCGGGCAGCAGCAACAACAATGATACTTCGAATAGAGGTGAGGCGAGCTACAGGTGCAAAAGTTTCTTCATAGTCGATTCCATATTCCTGTGTAAAACCCTTTGCAACCAAACGAGCTTTATATCGTTCCACAGACCCATCTGAATGAGTTTTGATTTTGAAAATCCACTTACAACCAATCAAAGATTTATTAGATGGAAGATCAACAAGATCCTATGTATGTGTTTTTGTTAATGTCTGTAATTCATCTGTCATAGCTTGCTGCCAATGAGGGTTAGAAATAGCTTCTTTATAGTTTTGGGGTTCATGATGAGACAAAATAGTAGAGAAACATTGGTAATCACAAAGATGAAAAGAAAGACTACTTACACGAGTAGAACGACAAAGTGATGACTCTGGACAATCAGGTAGTTGGTCTTTAGAAGATGTTGTTATGGTAGGATCAGCAGAAGGAGTAGACACATCAGGAGAAGTCGTAGTAGACGCTGGTGAGGGTAATGGAGCAATGTCAGGAGGAAATAAATCAATAGTTGGGTCATTAAAAAATGAGAGTGAGTTAGGAGATGAGACATGAAATGAGGAAATAGAGGAAAATATTTTATGTTCCCAAAAGATGACATGACGAGAGATGCGCAATCGTTTAGAGATAGGGTCCCAACAACGATAGCCTTTGTGTTCTATTCCATACCCTAAGAAACAACAAAGGTGAGCACGAGGTTCTAATTTATTGCGTTCATGAGGGTGAAGAAGAACAAAACGGGCACAACCAAACACTTTGAGCAGTTCATAAGATAGAGAAATACTATAGAGACGCTCATAAGGGGATTGATTGTGAATAATAGGCATAGGAACACGATTGATGGTATAAACAGCTGTAAGAGCTGCTTCACCCCAAAAGCGTTCAGGACAAGAACTACAAATTAGGAGAGTGCGAACAGTATTAAGAATATGTCTGTGTTTTCGCTCAAATCTTCCATTTTGTTGAGATGTGCCAGGATAAGAATATTGAGAAAGAGTCCCATTTTGACGAAGAAAATTTAAAAACTTTGTTTCTTTATATTCCATAGCATTATCAGCTCTAAGTACTTTAATATTTTGAGAAAATTGGGTTTTAACCATTTGGACAAAATCATAGTAAATTTTGGGTAATTCAGATCTATGCTTCATGAGAAAAATCCATGTGAATCTTGAATAATCATCAATAAAAATGACAAAGTAAACACATCCCTCATAGTAGGATGTGGGGATGGACCCCAAACATCAGAATGAATTAAGTCAAAAGGGGAGACAGAAGTAGAATCACTTTTATTAAAACATAAAGCAGGTTGTTTTCCCAATTGACAAGGCAAACAATTTACATTATCAGAAATAGAAACAGATCCTAATTTACCAGAAGATGCTAAGGGACGAAGACGTCTTATAGACGTATGGCCTAGACGAGCATGCCATAGGTTGATAGGAGTAGTAGAAGCAGCAATGGAAGTATGGGGAGAATTGGGTAGATGAAGGTCGATAAGTTCAAATAATCGTCCAACCTTACGGCCTATCCAAGGATCTGTCCTGTCTGTGGATCCTGCACATGACAACCAGAAGAGGAAAAAGTAATAGTAAGACCAAGTTCACATAATTGACCAACAGAGATAAGATTTAGAGTAAGGTTGGGAATATGAAAGGTGTCAGAAAGTGATATAGAAGATGTGGAAACTTGTCCTACAGCATTAACATGCATATGTGAACCATTGGCAGTTTGAATTAAAGGTTTGGAGATGGAAGATTGTGTGGGAGAGAAGATGCGAGCATCATGAGTCATATGGTTACAACAAGCAGGATCAAAATACCATAAAGATTTACCTGATGTGAGAGACAAGGCAGTAGAAGGAGGATTACTAGATTGTGAGAGAACATGTTTAAGAAGACCTTCAAGTTCTTGAGTAGAGAAGGTAAATTTGTCATGATTATCCTCAGAAATAACAGCAGTGATAGATGAGTTACTATTGTTACCTGAAGCATGTTGAGAGGGATTCCGTGAGGAATGTTGAGAAGGATTCCGTGAGGAATGTTGAGAAGGATTCCGTGAGGAATGCTGAGAGGGATTCCGAAAGCAATCTCTGTTAAAATGTCTTAGACCCTTCTTGTGACAATATATACATACCCGAATGGGACATGTAAGAAGCTCATGATTAGGGTTGTGACAGTAGGTGCAACCTTGATGTTTGAAGTCCTCTTTTGAACCTTCTTTGACGTTTGGTATGAAGAGTTATTAGAAGTTGATATTGGTTGGCCAAATCTGTTGTAGTGAAGCGAGCCTCAAGAAATTCCCAAACTTCTTTGGCAGTGTCAAAACGCCCAAATTCACCATGGATGGAGGGTACGGTGGTGTTACGGAATCAGGTAATAATTTGATGGTGTTTACTCTTCCAGTCTTTAAGGCGGTCAGCAAATAAGAAGTTGTTTTCAGTGGTTTCTTGGATGGGTATAGAGATATCACCAATTATGAAACGTCATAGCTTGCGTCCTTTCAAGAAACTTTGCATTGCTTGTGCCCAGGCTAGGTAGTTAGTATCATCAAGGGTGGTAAAGATTGGTTTTGGGACATCATTTCGATCCATTTTAACGAAATAATGGAGGAAATGTAAAGCAAATTTATAAAAACAGTATAAAGGAGATATCCTTAAAAATAAAAAGAGGAGTTGAAAACAAGCTTGGAACCGGGTTGAGGTGAGTCGGGTTGGAATGAGCCGAGTTGAGATGAGTCGTGTTGGAGTGAGCCGAGTTGAGGTGAGCTGGGTTGGAAAGAGCCGGGTTGAGAGTGAACCGAGTTAGGGTGAACCGAGTTGGCTGTGATGAAGAGAGGCGAAATTTTGATAAAAATTTTAGAGGTATATGAGAAGCTCTGATACCATGTGAAGAGTATAGAGAGATAAGAAGCAAGAATAATTTAATGTTGTATTGGTATGTCTTAGAATGTACATAGAGAACTCTATTGATAGAGTTGTAACAAGTGTAGTACAAGTAAAATAGTAAGTGTAATACAAGTGAAATAGTAAGCGTAGTACAAGTGAAATAGTAAAAGTGTAATACAAGTAAAATAGTAACTGTAATACAAGTAAAATAATAAGCGTAGTACAAGTATAATACAAGTGATTATTTTACATTTCAAAGATAATGATTATTTCGATTCTTATAAACTGTTAGTAAACATCATAAAAAAATGAATATATTTACTTTGATTACTTCTGGTAACGATTTTGATTGATTTCCATTATGGATTAATAAACACACCCTTATTATTATTATTATTATTATTATTATTATTATTATTAAAGGACATTGAAGTATTTTTTTTTATTAAATAAAAAAAATATTAAGCGAAAAAGATTCAAAATTTAGTTCATAATAATAGAATTGAGATTCATACCACCTCAATCAATTCAATTCCTACCTGCGCCGATTATTTATGTTTAAGTAAAGATGGGTTACTTTTGAAGTCATCAACCTCTGGTAGATATAGTGATTGAATTTACTTTGGAATCAAGAACCAAATGCAGTGCAGGATCTTATGTCTTGGAAGAATGCAAAGAGTTAATAATTGCATTAATTCCAATGGTGCCTAAATAAAGACAGATGAATAATTCCCAATTTCTCGGAACGGTGATCGATCATTGTTCCAAGTTTTTGATTTTCTACTTCCATTGTTTGAGGCTTTGTGCTTGCTGCTGCTGTTTTCATTCGTGTGACAAACCAAAACATGCTTCTCCATTTCATTTTGTTCATCCCACCAAGTTAGTGTTAAACCTTTGTCCTTCATTCCCTTCTTCCTCACCTTCTCAAGCTCTTTATGTAACAAAAATATTTTTGATTCTAACTTTTTTTCTTTGCTTTCTGAGAACAGAGCCTTTTGCCTCCATTCTTGCACCTACAATAAGAGATTTGCAGTTAATAAATATATAGATAGTAAATTTCAAAGAGCTATCCCTAGAAACAAACACTTAACAACCTTTTTGTCTTTAGTATTGCTTAATTTCCCAACCCACAGACCAATCTCACTATCGAAGCACGCTCATAATTTGAGTTATATGCTTAAATAATTCCATATTAATCATAAATCAATTTTGATCTCTTTTCCTTATCTTATGACAACAAGAATCTTATATTTCATTAAATTATAATTAACTAACAAGTGGTTTGTCAAGATTTAATTACAAAATATATAAGGGGATCTAACTCAACCTATTACCCTGATTTATATTTTATAGCGCTCGTGGAAGGAAGAACAAACAAGGCACGACATCCTAAGGTAAACATGCATATCCATGTAGCTCAAGGAGATTCTAGTGCCTAAACATTCGTTTCTAAGAGAACTTCCTCTTTCATTGGCAGCACATAAATCTAACTACACGTAAACAAGATAGGCATAGATACTAAACAGAGGTTTTGATACTTAGTGGTATCTTTATTAAACAAAAAAATATATATTTAGATTCACCCATTTATATCTAATTTTTTAAAAAATAAAACTAATTTATAAAAGTAAAATTTTGTTTTTATTAAAATATTTATTATTTTATGCATTCTCTCATTTTTTTTATCCACTTCATCGTGAAAACAAAGATATCCACCCTAGCAACCATTATTCTCTTTACCTTACTCATAGCACCACCTCATTCTTTCACACACCAACCACCCTTCATTTTTTACAACAAAACAATCAAAAAATGTAATTTTTATCACATTTTAAAGTTAAGAAACAACTAATTCATTTGAAACATCATATCTACTAATGATCGTAACTACCATTAGCTCATTCCCTTTGATCTTCTTAATCCCTTTATCATTTTTCAACCACTTTGTGTTCAATTAAAAGTTTCTTTCATCTTACGTTTGAACGAATATAAGGTGATCGAATAGGATGCAAGGGTCAATAAGATCAAAGAAAATGAGATGTTATTACTACAAATAAGTTGGTGATAGCCTAACTACATATTCGGTGAATAATACAATTTTAGATTATTTTGCAGTAAATAATAAAAATTAGTTGATCGACAAAGAAATAAAACAATATTAGGGATAAGAAGTAAAATATGATGGAAGTTGACAATCATTGCTAGAGTGATGTAAAATGTTTTCGTATTGAAATTGACAAAAAAAAATAAAAAAATACATAAAATAATAAATATTTTCATAAGAATAAAATTATACTTCTATTTATTAGGTATTATTTTTTTTCAAAATTAGATAATTAGTATTCTTTTTGTTAAAAGTGGAAACTATTATTTTACTAGTTTGATAACATGGACTCAAATGTTAACATTTTATCTAATTAGAATAGCTCTGTACTGTCAAACCCCTAAATATAAAAGTCAAGGTTGAAAGATCTTACGGAAGATTGGAGAGATTGAATGTTGGTATCATTATTAAGCGCTCTATATTCCCAATAGTCACGAGAAGCCTGCAGTTCTTCAATCTCTTTCCTTACCTTCCCTAGCATTTGTTGCATCTGAGACCACTGTTCTGTCTCAGCTCGAACTTGCTCTACAATCCTCCGAGCTATAACCTTGCACCGTCCTGAGCATACACTCTTCTCTTGGGATCTTGTTTCCTACAAAAGAATTAATGAGCATGAAGACATGATTGAACATTTTTCTATTTAAAAAAAAACGTTAAATTCTATAAATAATCTAAAAGAAGATAATTATTTCAGTTTGATAAAACACTTTTAACAGAATAACAATATCTTAGGTTATTTATTATTTGTTCTGAAGATAATTATTTCAGTTTGATAAAACACTTTTAACAGAATAACAATATCTTAGGTTATTTATTATTTGTTCTGTTTCTGCCACATATAACATTTAAATTACATTTTTTTTCTGTGAAAAATGCTTTTACAAGTTCCTTATTGGAAAAAAGGATTATTATCTTTAAATGTCTAACAATAAAATACATATTTAAAATTTACTACACAAATATGTATGGATTACCTTGTATTGAATCCCCCTGGAAGTGGATGTTGAACTGGAAGCAGAACTATTTGCCGTAGAGAGCATGGAGCCATACTCTTCTTTCATCCTCTCTAAAAGCATCCCATTTGACAGTGTCTCCATTTTCCTCCTCAGAATCTCCACCTGCATAATTTTCTTTCCAAATTAATATTTATACTAAGAACAAGACCATTCATTAAAATAATTCTTGAGAAACTAGAAAACATATATGATATATATACCGGCACTTACATTGGAGCTGTTACTTGGCACTAAGCTCTCACTGACAATAGAATTAGATTTAGTTGACAAACTCATTGCTGCCATCTCTTGAATCTCCTCCACACAAAACTCATCTGATGATGATCTGAACGTCTCTAGCTGTCTTTGAAGAACAGTAGCTTGTTTATCGAAATTGTTATTAACTTCTGAATGCTCAACTCCTAAGTTGCTTCTTAACTTCTCTAGTTTCTCTGCTAATTGGTGAATTATATCAACATTGTTTCCTTTCTGTATCTTCCGTCTTACCTAAGTCAATCACAGAATAAAATTATCAGGAAAAAAATAATCATATTGAACAACTTTTTATTAACTAAGCATTCCTACTCATTATCAGATAAAGAAGAACATAACTTTTTCGGAATATCTTACGAAAACCAAGTTTGGTAAACTACTTAAACATTCAAACTTTGCTATTCAGCAAATAAAAACAACATTTTTCCCCCTCTGTGGTATTTATACAAAAAAGGAAAGAAAAAAAAAGAGAAAACAGAGACACTACAGAAACGAGAGTCTGAACAGCAATTCTAAGAGTTTTCTCCATCTTAATTCGACTCTTTTCTAGCTTCCTCAATGCGATCTCCTTATCCATTGTCAAAAAATTGCACTCAGCTCTCAACATCTCAGCTTGAAACCTCCATTTCTCTTCCTCCATCCCAACCTCACCGCCGCCACCATTATAATTTTCTCTCTCCTCAACTCTCTCCCTTCTTCTCTCACTTTCCCCACCAGCTTCCAACAACACTACTGGAACACTGGTTTTCGAAAATACGCGTTCTTGATCGAACAAAGTCTCCAACTTTCCCTTTCTCTCCTTTTTATCCTCCATTGAATTTGAAGTAGGTTTTCCAGAAAGGCACTTGGATGATTTGCGGCGAGGCCCGCGAGGCAAATGGAGTATTCTTGGCGTCGGTATGTACTGCCACTTTGGTCGTCTAGCTGCTCCTATCGTCGTCGACACCTCTCTCCTTAAAAATGCCATTTTAAGCTCTTTGTTTTGTTGGGTTTTGAGAACTAGAGGCTTTTTTCCACAAGCAAAAGCCGTGTGTTTTGTGAGATTTGTTACTGTGACGGTGATTAGATAAAGAGTAGTATGTATTATAAATATATTACGATCGTAATTATAATTATAATTATAATTAATGTAATAATTTTTAATTGTATAATCCGATTATACATAAATGAGAGTAGATGGACATAGTAAATAAGTCAAACTGAGAAAGCAAGAGAGCGTGCTACCTCGTGAAGAGGTAGAACACGGATTTCAAATGAAAGCTGTTAGTTTGTGCTTTTTTTGTGAAGTGTAATTCAATAATACTTCCAACAAACCACCTTCTTTTAGCCCTCTATTATTTATTAGATATTTATATATTTTTTATAAAACTATTATATTAATTTTTTATTTTATTTATTTAAAATATCAAATCAACATTATAAAAGTAAACCAGATTATAAACCAAAATACAAACCAGTTATACCAAATTAACTCAAATTATTAATCTTATATTTTTTAATTTAATTAAACTTTTTAAAATAAAAAAAATACTTTTAATAATATTAAAGTTCAATCATACAAACATCATTATATTAAACAATAAAAATAAAAAAATAATATTATAATAACTAATCAATCACAAAAAAATATATTAATAATATTTTATTACATCATCATTTAAATATTAAGATTTAATATAATTTATACAATATTTTAGATTTTAATAATTTTAAACCATATTAGTTCAAACCCAGTTTTTTTTTTCAAATTATTATAACCATTTTAAATTTAATTTTGATTAGATCATTCAAATTATGAATTAAATGAACATTTTTATTTATAAATCAACATAAACCAATCAAACTCAACTAAATATATCCTATTAAAGTTTAATAACCAATTATGATGTATGACTCAGTTATTTTCTCGTTCTTGCAACTTGTCCATGCCTGATAAATATGATGTGATATTCTTGTCAAATATTTTTTATAAAAATATACTATATATATAATCAAACTTGTTTTTAATGTAATTAATGATTGAAATAGGTGTCTAAGTCAATTTACTACCCAAGTTATATGAAGAAAAAAAACAAAAACGAAGATTTAAATGTTTCTTTAAACAAAGATTTGTACGTTATTATTAGGATTTTCCGTGTTCCAATGATTTTTAGTAAAAAAAAATCAATAAAATTAACCATTTATATTACTTTAATTAAATTGGATTATACTTTTTGGTTAATAAAAATATTAACTATATAATCTTGTTTAGTCCAATTTTATTAATAATTTTCAATTGTCTAATTAATAATACATAAATATGATATCATTTAATAAGATATAATCAAATATCTTACTCATTATATATAAATATGATACAGTTTAATCCTAAAAATGATTAGTATTAAACTCATGTAAATAATCATATGCTATGTATAGATGATTACATATCATATTCAAAGTTATTGAATCAAAATGTGACTTTAATGGTGATATTATAATTATAATAATTCGTATACTTATTGTAAATTATTATCACATGATCAAAATGAGCATGTACCTCTAAACTTATAAGCTTGTCAACTTAGGAGAAACTTACTATATGCATATGATCTATTTTCTTGTTCATTCCTGGTGTATTCAATTGTTCATAACAATTCGATCGGTTTAAAAATTAGTATAATCAGATCAAATTGTTTAAAAAATGATTTTAGTCAATACAAATTGGACTTAATCATGTGATTTATTGTTAGGTTCGATCAAATACGATTTTTTAATTTAATATGATTTAGTCCGTTTGAAAAACCCTAATTATTATGGCCATTTTTATACTCAAAATTTATTAAAATCATACTGTTATTGTATCATATTATTTGTATACAACAAATTATGGGTGAGTATTAAATTAATTAATAGAATTTTTATTATCCTAAAGTCAAATTATATTTCTAGATATAAATAAATATTATTAATGATATTGAGATAATAAAATTTATTATTATTATAATAAATATTTATGAATTATAATTATAATAATTATATTTTAATATTATTGTTGTTTAACAATGATGTAACTAATGAATTATAATTGTATCAATAATAAAAATTCTTGTTGTAATATCATTTTACTCATGAATATATACACCAATTTTAAACAAAATTTATCTCAAACCTATATATTATGAGTTAAATGGATTATTTATATTTTACTGAATTTTAATCCTTTTATTATCTATTTGACATTTTAATACTAAAAACATAGAATAACTGTATTATCACAATTATTTTGTTGTTACTTAGAATCAACTTAACATTTATTGAAAGTTTTAAGTGTCACCTTACTTAAAAAATTATTGTTTGTAGAAGTGATTGAGAATATTAAAAGTCTAGTATCTATGATTCAAGCATTACATTAATCATATTTATATAAAGGTGTATTAGAAAGAAAAAAAAATGAATGAATGCAAGTAATTTCATCATGGCCGCTTAATGCACTTTCATTCATCCATATCATTAATAAAAAGATCAAAGGATACGAACAACATACCATCATAGTTTTGTTTTAGTTTAAAAATAATAGCATATTCTAAGAATATTTCAAAACAACGTAATTATTTATTATTGGTGACATTATTCATATATTAAATAAAGTTGTTAAATTATTATATTAATAAATTAATTTTATCTCGTTTATACTATTTAATTATTATATTTGTTTTATTTATATCATTTCGTTAATTTTCATCTAACGATGTTATATGTCAATAATAAATTTAAAATAACTTAAATAATTAACTATTAAATTTAAAATAACTCAAATATTTATGTGTATATTTAAAATAATAAATTATTTAAAATATATTACTTAATTATCTAAATTGTTTTAAATTTATTTTTAATTATTTTATTAGACATAAACTAAAAAATTGATATAAATGAAACAAATTTAATGAAAAAGAGTTAATATTTTTTTATTTTGTTGAAACTCTACCAATTAGTAGACTTATAGAACAAACTATATAATATGTAGGTGTTTTGTTTCATAATAACTCAAGAATAACCTAATTTTAGAAGCATCATTGTTAACGGTGAAATAATATTTTGTGCTTTTATAATAATAATTTGCTAACTCAAATACTTGTGTTTGGAAAAGAACTAGTGTATTAAGATTTATAGAGAGATATTAGAAAAAAAAATTCAGATCCTTATTCATCTAATTAATGAAGTATATATAGGTACATAATGAACAAGTATCATCTTTACAATAATTGGTGCTTTATTGGTGTCAAAATTGATTTTTATATAATAAAATTATAAATATCAACAAATCGCTATTATCATACTATATAAGATGCCTTCTAATAAAGGTCAGTAGTAATCATGAGGTGTCGCATTGCATTGATTTAGAACAATAGATTGGATCTTGCTCACCAAGTCGTAGACATGAGGTCTTATAGTAGCTTACTCTAGATTCTATGATCAGAAATTGATTAATTATTTCCAAAGATTAGGTCGTTATGAATAAGCCATCAAATAACAACATCGCACACGACATGAGCAAGGTATTGGGGTTACATACCTAATACTTGGATAATGTCAAACATTAACTCTCATATTTTCTTGATTTTGATATTATTCAAGAACTAAGTAAATCTTTAGATTTTACCGATCAAAATTACTCCTCTCATCTTTCAACTTCTATTAACCCTTATAAATAGTTCACTTTTTATCATTGTACCATATTTTCTTAACTTAGTCAATTTCTTCAACTAAAGAATTTGAATACATTACTTGAAAATTTAAGTCATTCGTCTTTAACTCTAACAAGTTTTAGCATGACTCTTTTGGAAATTCAATCCGATTTTTGTGCAACTTAATTGTCATACCAATTTGTGCAACAATTACAGGTCGCTCTTCAACCTTCCTTGAGCCCATCTTTAAGTCATTTTCTTGGTAATTTTTCTACCTCTTATATTTTAGAATGTCTTTAGTAAATAAGAGGAAAAATATTGACCGTTAGACGACCTCCACGAAACCTTCATCAGGTCGTACAAAAAGTATTCCTCTAAAGATTGAGAACTATCGAAAGTCTTCCAAGGATTCTATTTATTCACAATTAAATTGTATTCAAATTAAGAAACCTCAACAAACCTCACACTAAGGAAAAATGTAGCATTTTAGGGAGATAAAGCGTTCTAACTCTCCTCATTTTTTTCGGCTCACGTCTAGTCTCAATTTCGTCGTCACAAGTTCCCGAACCCATAATTAGGATTCCAATCTTAAGAAAACAAAATGTGGCTTTAAAGGCGAGTCTACTTATATGACCAAAGACAAGCATCAAAATGAGAAGATGTCCAACAAGTTGAATACGGTTGAGATGATGCCTGCTCCCCGCCACTTCTATGATGCAGATTGTCCTTCACTTCAAATGTTTTTTAGAAAATTATGAAATTTGTTTATAAAATTTTATAAAACATCCAACACAATCAATTGTTTATATTTTTAATCTAATTTTTTATTTAAAACATATATTTATAGAAGTTATATTATTTAATTTGATGAATAATTTAATTAATTAATTAAAATATTTTAAAATGATTAGTTAAAATTTGAAAGGATTATTTTGATTGTAATTTCAATACATTATTATAAATGGATAAACTTCAACGGTACATAATATAATTTAAATTATGAAAAAAATATAGGTAAAACTAATAAAATAAATATGAAAATAAGGTATAAATAAAAATATATATGAAAAATAAGTATAAAATATTATTCTAAATTAAAATAAATAATTATTTTATTGAAGATAAAAAACTATAAATAAATAAATTTTTAAAAAAATTATTTAAAAAATCATATAAAACAATACTTTGTCAATATTTTATCAATAATTTCATGATAGTAATCATAATAATTATAATATTTTTACTGAAATATGATTTTTTTTTTCAGGATATTCTTTTTGACAACTATATTTTCTCATTAATGTAAATATATTCTTGATATTTTAATTAAAAAATATACATATTACATTTTGATATAAAAATGTATAAAAAAAAATAATATCACGAGAATGTTAATGATATATTCGATTTTCCGATCCTGTTTAGAACTACTATGTTAGCTCTAGGCATTCTATTGGCCCAGCCGAGCATTGAATTAGTTAGTTGGTGTTTCTTTGGGCCATTTTTTATGCCACGTCGCAAAATTAAGTGCAATTTAATTAAGCTCCCTTTTAGCTTAATTAATTATGTAAATGATTATAAAAAAATTATTTATTATTTTTAAAATATGTAATGATATAATATTTTAAATTAATATAATTTAAAAAAAAAATAAAAAAAATAATTTAATTGATAAATAAAAAATTAACAAATAAAATAAATTTGTTTTTTTCAATAATCAGTGTAACGTTACAACTAAACCTGCAAATGAGTAATTATTGATGGGATGATTCAAGCAAATCAACCTAATTACATAAAACATAATAAATGATGACAGAGAAAATTAATAATAAAAATGTGTAAACTTATATCTCTCCTAATTCTCTTTTGTTAACTAAAATTGTATTTTAATTGTTATATATATATATATATAATTAGGTCCTATAAATTATATAAAATATAGCCGGTAATTAAGTACTAAAGAATGATTCTAGCCGCCTAATTTATAGAAATTGCGAGTGTACGTCTAGGAGGCTTGAAGCCTTTTTAATTATAGCTCAAATTTTATTTATTTTAAACTTTATTTTTTACACTTTGTCCAACATTTTCTCCCTCTAATGGATAATACCAATAAATATTATAATTAATGATAAGATATGATAACACGATTTAAATAAAATATAAGATATTATTTAACATTATATGAAATGATAAATAATTATTTTATTATTTTAAACAAGTATATTATACTACATGAGCCACTATTTTTACGACAATAATACTTTTTATTGTTATTTTTCCTATTGATAAACCACGAGTATGATGGTAAACACAAATATGGCTTGTTTGTTAAATAAATTGACACTCATAACTTAAAAAACAACTTATTAAAAATTAATAATTTTTAACAAGTTTTGGCATACAAAACTAACATAAGGATTAATTACATGCTTGATATGTCCATTTTAATAATAATTAATTTATAAGTTACTTTATTTATTTGTATTTTTATCCACATTGTAAGTTTACAAATTTTCAGTTATTAAAAATTCAAAGTAATAAAAAAAAATTATATTTAGCTATCATGATATACACCTTTTTATATTAAACAATTTATGCACAAGTATAAGAACCATAATATCTTCAATAAATTAGGGGTTTGTTTGTATTCTTCATTATATGCTAATTAATTCAGCTGTAAAATTTTCAAATTATTTATTATTTAAAAGTTTTTTTAAAATTAAAATAAGAATAATAATTAATAAAAAAGAGTACAATAAGCACACACAAGCACACAAACCAAGTGCTTGTAAAACAATGAAAATGAAATTTAAATAATTGGAATGTTCAGATACATAGTAATGATATTGTGATGATAAAAATGTAAGAGATTATTTTTTATCTTTATAATTAATCACATTTCAATATATTTATTATTAGATAAAATTATCATTAATAAAAAATAATTATAATAATAAAAATTTAAACTATTAAACTATTATTACTTCCTAAATGTGCACTTTAAGAATATATTACTATATTTTTCAAATAATAATGAAAAATAAATTATTTATTAATGTTTTTGAAGAATTATTGATGTGATATTATATGTTAATAAAATATAAAAATAAAGAAAATAAACTGCCTTAAAAAATACAACTGTACATTAACTTGTTAAAATAGCAACCAATGAAATTTATAGGTAGCACAACTCACCTACTTCATTAATAATGGATAGAATAATGATATTTAGCATAACTAACATGATTGTATTTATGAGTATAATTAATTAGTTTTAAATTGGAAAAGAAAAAAAAGTAAGAGTATTAATATTTTCATAATTAGATTTTTTATTTTTATAATAATTTTTTTGATAATTATATATATATATATATGTATGTAATTAATTAATAGTAGAAATATAATAAATAATTTATATATTTTTATTGTAGTAATAATAAAAGCTATTGTGGTAATATCATTACCAAAAAATAAAGGATAATAATATTATCATAATAGAGATTGTTATTTTCACAATTATTTTTCAATAATGATAATTTTATTTATTGTTGGGAAAATCGGGTATATTTTCCCTATTCTAAGTAGTAACTATTCACTTATGATTTAAATGAATAGAACTCAAACTAACCCGACAAAATAATGCTATTGGAAATATAATGCTAAAATAAACTAAAACAGATATTGAAACAGAAATATTAAAGCAGAAAAATAATAACACCAGGAATTTAACGAGGTTCGGTATAAATGTTACCTAGGTCCTCGGGCGTCGTTGACCACTTCCACTATCTCCAATTGGATGAACTCCAAAATTACAACTAATTGGGCAAAATTGAGCTAATCAATTACCCTTACAAAAGAGAGGAAGATTTACAAATTTTGGGATGTCTACAAATGGTGAAGGAGGGCTTTATTTATAGCCCCAAAACCAACACCCATCTTCATTCCTAATCAATGTGGGACTTTTCTAATTTTCTCACTAAGGAGCAATATATAACAAATCTCCACCTTAGCGACTTAGTGGTTTTAAATGATTTCTTCAATTGCTAGATCAACGACGCCAGTGCCAATTCAGATCTGTAAGATGTTAATCAAGTCCAGACAATGTTTGAACTTGATTGTTGTTACCACCTTGGTCATCATATCTGCAGGATTCTCTGTCGTACTAATCTTCTGAACTAGTACTCCACCTTCTTCAATAATCTCTCGCACGAAATGATAACGAACATCAATGTGCTTTGTACGTGCATGGTAGACTTGGTTCTTTGCTAAATGAATAGCACTCTGACTATCACAAAACACCTTAATATGTTTTTGACCAACTCCCAAGTCTTCAAGCAAACCTCGTAACCAAATAGCTTCCTTCACAGCCTCTGTAACTGCCATATACTCTGCCTCTGTAGTAGACAAAGCAACTGTGGACTGCAAGGTAGACTTCCAACTGACTGGTGCTCTAGCAAGAGTAAACACATAACCAGTAGTTGACCGACGCTTATCTAAATCTCCTGCATAGTCAGAATCACAATATCCGACTGCACATTGACCAATGGTATTATCCTGCTGAAATACTAAACCAACATCTACAGTATTTATAATATACCGTAGAATCCATTTCACAGCCAACCAATGTCCTTTACCAGGATCATGCATGTACCTGCTTACAGTACCAACCGCATGTGAAATGTCAGGTCTTGTACACACCATTGCATACATCAAGCTACCAACTGCATTTGCATATGGTACCTTTGCCATATATTCTCGTTCTGCATCATTCTTAGGAGATAATTGAGCACTAAGCTTGAATTGAGGAACAAGCGGAGTACTTACAGGTTTTGTCTGTTCATTCATACCAAAACGTTGTAGTATCCGCTTCAAATATTGACTCTGGGTCAAACTAAGCTTCCCCTTCTTCCTGTCTCTGCTTATCTCCATACCGAGAATCTTCTTGGCTTCTCCCAAATCTTTCATCTCGAACTCTTGACTTAGTTGAGCCTTCAACTTTTCAATTTCTGCTTGGCTCTTCGATGCAATCAACATATCATCGACGTACAATAGGAGATAGACGAAAGACTCATTTTGTAGCTTGCAAAAATACACACAATGATCATGTGTGCTTCTGGTATATTTTTGTTGCAACATAAACTGATCAAATCGTTTGTACCACTGCCTTGGAGATTGCTTCAATCCATACAATGATTTGTTTAGCTTACAAACCCAATTCTCTTTACCAGCAACAATAAACCCTTCTGGCTGAGACATATAGATCTCCTCTTCTAAGTCACCGTGAAGAAATGCGGTTTTCACGTCAAGTTGAACTAGTTCCAAATCGAACTGTGCTACCAAGGCCAACAAAATTCTAATAGAAGAATGTTTTACAACTGGAGAAAATACCTCATTATAATCGATTCCCTCCTTCTGAGCGTAGCCCTTAGCCACCAACCTTGCCTTGTAGCGAATACCATCTTTGTTAGGAAATCCATCTTTCTTTGCATACACCCATTTGCATCCAATTGCCTTCTTGCCCTTAGGTAGTTGTGTCAACTTCCATGTTTTATTCTTCTGAAGGGATAGAAGTTCTTCATCCATGGCTTCCTTCCATCTTTCAACTTCAGGGCTTCTAATTGCTTCTTTATATATGGAAGGAACATCATCATGCACAACTGAAAGTGCACAGGCTATCGTATTCTTAAATTGAGCAGGTAGGTCTTCAAAATCCTTGTATCGAGCAGGTACCTTGACATTTTGTCGTCGTGGCCTATCAACTGCAGTTTCTTCTTGTTGCTGTGGAGGTTCTTGGGTTAAAACCTCTTCATCTGATTCATCTTCTGTCAATGGAGGATCAGCTTCTGTCTTATCTTCACTAACTGGATTAACAATTTTTCTTTCAAACTCCACTTGTTTCAGAGTTTGCTCCACCTGCTCTAAAGTGCCATCAATCTTCTTAGTTACCTTTTGCAACAAGGCAGATTCATCAAAGGTAACATCTCTGCTAAAGATTATCTTTTTCGTTTCAAGGCACCATAGTCGATATCCCTTAGAACCAGAAGGGATCCCCAAAAAAATGGCTTTCTTGGCTCTTGGGTCCAACTTTGATTCCGTTACATGGTAGTATGCAATTGAACCAAACACATGTAAGAAATCGTAATCTCTAGCAGGTTTTCCAGACCATACCTCCATAGGTGTTTTGCCTTCAAGAGCAGACGATGGTAGACGATTGACGAGATGACATGCATATGTCACAGCCTCAGCCCAATACTGCTTGCCTAAACCAGCATTTGACAACATACACCGAACCTTCTCCAGCAAAGTCCGGTTCATACGTTCTGCAACTCCATTTTGTTGTGGTGTTTTTCGAATAGTGAAGTGTCGCACTATCCCTTCTTCTTCACAAACTTTCATAAATGGATCGTTTGTGTACTCAGTGCCATTATCAGACCTCAGACGCTTGATCTTTTTATTAGTCTGAGTCTCGATCATCTTCTTCCATTTGAGAAAAATTCCCAGCACTTCATCCTTCTTCTTCATGAGATACACCCAAACTCTTCTGGAAAAATCATCAACAAAAGTGACATAATAATGTTTGCCACTCATGGATGGAGTTCTTGTTGGCCCCCATACATCCGTATGGATGTAATCCAAAATGCCCTTTGTATTATGGAGAGCAGTGCCAAAGCTTACTCTTTTCTGCTTCCCCAATACACAATGCTCACAAAATTCCATCTTGCCGATTCTCGCACCTTTTAACAAGCTTTGTTTTACTAGAATTTGCAAAGCTTTTTCACCAGCATGTCCCAAACGCATATGCCACAGCTTGGTAGTTTCTAAATCTCTTTCTTCCTCTGAAACTGCTGTTGATGCTGTCCCAATAACCGTACTACCAAGGTAGTAGTACAAGTTATTCTTTCGAACACCTTTCATCGCCACAAGTGCTCCAGAAGTAACCTTCAATGCCCCATTTTGTATGGTCACAGTGAAGCCTTTTGATTCTAAGACTCCCACAGCAATGAGATTCTTCTTCATATCTGGAACATAATGAACATCTGTCAAGACCCTGGTTGAACCATCTTGATTCTTCAAACGAATTGTACCGATTCCCAAAACTTTGCATGGATAATCATTACCCATGAAAACAACTCCACCGTCTAGTTCTTCAAAGTTAAAGAACCACTCCTTGTTAGGAGACATATGGAAAGTACATGCTGAATCAAAAATCCAATCACCAGGATGAGATGATGTTGACGAACCAACCAATGCAAAATCTGAATTTGAATTGCTTTCAGCTACACATGCATCAGATTGCACAGCTTTTCCTTTCTTTTGTAGCTTCGGACAATTTTTCTTCCAATGGCCTTTCTCATGACAAAAGGCACATTCATCTTTACCAAGTCTTCCTTTTGATAGAGATCTACCTCTCCTTCCTTTATGTTGTGTTTGCGGACGTCCTCTTACAGACAATGCCTCTGCTGCTTCATTCCTGCTTTCTCTTTTATCTTTCTTTCTAATTTCATAACTATACAAAGCAGCACAAACTTCCTCAAAAGACACTTTATCCTTCCCAATGAGTAAGCTCGTAATAAGATGATCAAACTCATCAGGAAGGGAAGCTAACAACATCAAGGCTAAATCTTCATCTTTAAAAGTTTCATCCATATTTAACAAATCTGCTACTAATTGATTAAAAGCAGTAATGTGGTCGTTTATTGTAGTACCTGGAAGGTATTCAAAACGGAACAACTTCTTCTTCAAATAGAGCCGATTCTGTCCACTCTTCTTCATGAACTTGTTCTCCAATGCCTTCCACAACTTACTTGCGGATGTCTCCTTCATGAACGTGTACTTTTGTTCTCTTGAGAGACACGAACGAATTGTACCACATGCCAATCGGTTGATATTTTTCCACTCTACTTCATCTGCTCCATCTGGTTTCTCTTCTTCAATAGCGATGTCTAGACCTTGTTGAAACAGAGCATCTAGAACTTCGCCTTGCCACATGCCGAAATGACCGGTTCCATCAAACTTCTCCACCTCGAACCTTGCATTCATCACCATAGTTCTACTTGACGTGGATGACTGGCCTTTGTTTGAAAGAAATTTTTCTTCCGCCATTTCTTCAAATTACAACAACTAGCAACTATATTCCAATAGCAAACAAACGGAATACAAACAAATGCCTAGGTAGAAAACCTTCGGCTCTGATACCAATTGTTGGGAAAATCGGGTATATTTTCCCTATTCTAAGTAGTAACTATTCACTTATGATTTAAATGAATAGAACTCAAACTAACCCGACAAAATAATGCTATTGGAAATATAATGCTAAAATAAACTAAAACAGATATTGAAACAGAAATATTAAAGCAGAAAAATAATAACACCAGGAATTTAACGAGGTTCGGTATAAATGTTACCTAGGTCCTCGGGCGTCGTTGACCACTTCCACTATCTCCAATTGGATGAACTCCAAAATTACAACTAATTGGGCAAAATTGAGCTAATCAATTACCCTTACAAAAGAGAGGAAGATTTACAAATTTTGGGATGTCTACAAATGGTGAAGGAGGGCTTTATTTATAGCCCCAAAACCAACACCCATCTTCATTCCTAATCAATGTGGGACTTTTCTAATTTTCTCACTAAGGAGCAATATATAACATTTATTAATTATAATATTATAATTTAATTAATTTTAGATATATAATGAATATTTTATATATTTATACCGTGTCAATATCTGTATCAAAAATAAATATTATTAGTGCCAATTAAGTCATGTTTTTTTCCATGGCAATAAGAAGAAAATAACTATTTAGAGAAAAAATTATTAATATCACATTAATTTAAAATTTTATCTAACAGCTTATCACTCGAGGGTTCCTAAAAATAAAATAAAAAATTTAGCTAAAAATGGTTCAGATATCCCATTTTAATGATAAATAACATCTCCCACAATGTCAATCAAACAATATACGGCCTTATTATGTGAGTATTCATAACCAACTTAAAGAAATGTTATTTATTATTTATATATATTCCAAGTAAATCATATTATTATTTTTATTATTTATTAGATATTTATTTTTTAAAAATATATTATATTTTATTATTTAAAATACAACCTTATCATATAATTTAAAAATAACGAATAGAAAATGATAAATGAATGAAGTTGTTGGTATGGTCCGTGCCGTGGAAGGTGTTAAGAAGAAACGGTATTATTTTGAAAATAGCAACCCCCAATCTGAAATTCTGAATATCTATTTATATATGGGATTCGAGTTGGTGTGTTTTTTTCTCGTAAAATTTCAACCATGACAGCACTTTAATTATTCATTTATTCTTCCGGCTTCTTCTTCTGCTACCTCTCCCACTTATACTGTGATTCTCTCGGTCTTCAAAGTATCATTTTAAAAGTGAACGAATATTAAATATGTACAAATTTCTATTCATATAAATTATGCTATAATTTATAGTTAAATAATTTTATAAATAAAAAATTACTTATTTTTTAAAAAAATTATTATGTATTATATTATAATTTATATAGTATAAATTTATATTTATTTAATATTTTTATTGAAGAAGTGTTTACTAATTCATAATAATTTTTTTTTAAAATACTAATTAAATGAGTTATTTAGTTTATTAGAAAAAATATAATTTTTTTCATTTATTCTGTAACAAAGATTAAAGAAGGACAACAAATATTTTTTTATTAATATTTTGAATAAAATATTATTATTTTTTATTTTATTGGTAAATATGGAAATAATAAACATGATATTTTATCATAAAAACTATTAAAATATTAAATGAAGAGTAAAATTTTATGATAAAACTATTAAAATATTAAGTGAATAGTAAAATTTATACTTCTTTGTTAACTTTTACTAAATATAAAAGATTAAATAATATATTTT
Source organism: Hippophae tibetana (assembly GCA_037013495.1). NCBI lineage: Eukaryota > Viridiplantae > Streptophyta > Magnoliopsida > Rosales > Elaeagnaceae > Hippophae > Hippophae tibetana. The sequence goes on along the minus strand of CM072802.1, from coordinate 22,410,146 downwards.
TATAATATAATAGAATAATATGTATAATCTTATTATATAAAGTAATTTTACTACACATCATCCTAAGATTTACAAAGAACCTAAATTTAAATGAAAATACTTTGAAGCATAACTTTTATAATAAAATCATGTTCCATGATTCTATCTATTATTTGATTTACATTTTTTTTTTCTCTTTGTAATTTTAGTGGAGAATATAGTAATAACATACCACATAACTCTAAAATATGTTCATAACATTACTCTTTTTTATTATTGTTCTGGCGTTCTGCCAATCCCATTACAGAAAAAAGTTTTGTATGAGTGACTTATTTTTAGACTAAACCAAGAATATTTTATTTGACTTGGCTTAATTGTATATGGAAGAGCTTAGGTATTATTTAATATTTTTTTATTTTTTTCCTTTTTTTTAATTTATTAAAATTTTAAAATAATTTTGTCTTCTACTATTAGTAAATAAATATTTTAAATTTATAAATTTAATTTATAGATAGTCTAAAATCATCTAAAGTACTTTTTAAAATTTTCTTGCTTATTTTAAATTTTTTGAATAATAAAGTAAAAAAATTACCCAAATACCTTAACCGTATAGTTTCTAAAGTTTCTAAAAGGAGAGGCATTTTAATAATTTGATAATTCGATATCAGAAGATAGGTCTTAGATCTTGAAAACATGTAACAACCTTACCAAGATATTTGATACTTGTAATGTAATATCTTATAATTTAATTGTGAATAATATGTTGTAATATACTGACTCAAGAGATTGTGTAAGTATTTTATGGATAATTTTTTATATAAAATACCATTTTTTTTGTTTATAGGAATTATTGTTTATTAGTAAGAGGAGGTAGTATTTATGATTTTATTAGTAAAGATTATAATTTATTTGATTAAATTATAATAACATTAAGAAGAAAAGAAGAATATTAATTTATCTTGACTTAGAATATATCCAAATTTATATAGTTAAGATATATGTTCTTTTTAAGATATAACTTACTTTAATTCTTGAAAAAGGTTTAAATTATATTAATATATTAATTACTTAATTTTTTATGTTTATTTGATTGTAACCATCTTATTATTTAAATGATTATCCATGTATTTTAAAAGCAATTCCTAAGGTATTTTAAATATCTTAAAGTAATAGTAAAATGATGTCCATATTAAAAGTATATGACTTTCTTTGTATGAGTTTAAATAATACAGTTCCATATCATATTATATAAATTAATTAATCTTTCGATCTTATCTTTAAAGTGAACTAACTAGTTTTATTTAATTATAGATAAAACCTAAATGCATTACATATAATTTTTAGGGTTGTTTTTTTGTATAGAAATATGACACCTTAAAATCATATATTGATTATAGAGAGCAAAATAAGATCACTATATACAAAAGTTATCTCTTTTATTGTATTGATGACAAGGTGAAAAGGTGTCGTGTAGCTTAGAAAAATAGGCCACTTAGTCCTTGATATATAACTTCATACAAAGTTATAAAGTGCACTTATCTAATTATTTATCACTTAGTTTTAACTCTTAACTTTCACAAATCCATGATGTCTTTTCATGTTTCTATGCTTTAGAAATATGTTTACAATATTTTCCAAGAATTGAAATCTCAACCCATTTAAGTAAGACAAAGCAAGACCTATGAAGATAAATTATTACAAGTTCTTGATAGAAAAGGGCAAGTACTTAGAAATAATACGTTTCTTTGGTGATAGGCCAATTGAGGAACCATATAATTGAGGAATCTATTTTAAAATGAACATAATTAATTCAAATATTTTGGTACTCAAATAAAAATAGGGCGTTATAATAATAAATTTTGTATAAGAATGACTACAAATTATTCAAGAATACAATTATATTTAGTATATGATTAATATATCATCAAGTTTTCTAACTATTTATCGGTAAAGATTTGTTACTTGGTGAACGCTTTAAGTAAAAAGTATATCCGTAAATTGTTCGATTTCAAGGAATATCAAAGTCAATTGTGTCCTATCAAGATTCTAAGTACACTTCATGTTTATGAAAATATGTATAAGAATTTTTGAGCATTAAATCATCATTTCAATATGACATATTGTTATAAAACAAATGGGAAATAAGAAAGGATCATTCAAATATTAGAAGAAAATTTTACAAACTAAAAATATAGATTTTAGTGGAATTAAGAATAATATTTGCTACTCATGGAGTTAGTGTACCATAATAATTATCATGCAAATATTGGTTTAATATCTCACGAAGGTTTAAATATAACGTGGTAATGTGGTTCACGCCTCATGTGATATACAAAGGTTATGTTAATTAATCATGAATAATGATGTTCAAATTTTGAGGTAAGTCATTATGTTTATTTCAAAGAACAATTTTGGAAAGGTGTTACCATTTCAGAGTTAAGAAAAAATTATCACCACAATATATCATATCTTTTTGTGTCATCAAAGCATATTAAAAATATTAAGTATCAATTAACTATATTAACTACTAGAATTATATCTCATATTCAAGATATTTTATGTATTAATTTTATATAAATATTAAAATAATTAAAATATAGTTAAATAGTCGGAGTTTCATTGTATGAAAAAACTAGTGAAAATAATTGATGACAGACTCAACAATTTAGAAATCAAGTCATAATCAATGATAAAATTATCACTAAATTTATAAATTTGATCAGTGAATAGTTTAAAATGATCTAAAGCATTTTTTTTCTTACATATTTATTTTGAGTACTTGAGAAAAAATTATCAAAATACTCTTAATTGAATAGTTTAGATTGGCCATTTTAATAATTTTATAATATATGAACGAATAAGACTATAATGTGTACTTTTCATTTTGATTCACATTTAATTAATATTTATTGTATAATAATTTATGATAAAAATGACTAATATAAATTGGAGTTTAATTACCAAACATGTCATTTGTATAATATGTTAACAAATAATTGGTAAAATTAAAAATAATAATTAGAAACACAAATCATCTAAAAAATGAAAATATATAAACAAAACAAAAATATATATACTATAATTGTATATATAAATATAAAGATAGAATTAAAATTTATTGAAAAGTTTTATTCATAGTATTAGACAAATTAAATATAATAATATTAAATTATATTATATTATAATTATTCTATAATATTTTATGATAACCTATATCGTATGGTTGGATGAAAATGATAAAAAAAATTAAAAAAATTATTTAATTTGGTCATGTAATTTTCTTAACTATCATAATAGTTTCATTACAAAAAAAATATTTATATTTTTCTTATATTTTAAATTAAGTATTGTATTATAATTATTTTATAATGTTTGGTGACAACTATATCATATGGTTGGATGAAAATGATAAAAAAAAATAAAAAAAAAATTGATTTGGTTTATGTAATTTTCTTAACTATCATAATAGTTTCATTATAAAAAATTATTTATTTATTTATTTTGCATTTTAATTAAAAATATTATTTAATTTATTATATATATTATGATCTTAATTCACAAATAAATGCGTAGCCAGACCAAAATTATAAATTCATTGTATTTAGTATTGTATGGAACAAACAAAATGTAAGTAAAAAGGAAAAATTGGTTGGGTGTCATGATTCAATTTTTAGTAATTTGAAAAGTATAGTTTTATTTTATTTTAATACATTTCTTTACAAGAGAAACAAAGGTTTTATTAAATTTATAAATAAGTAATATATATATATATATAAACTTTATTTTATTATTACTTCTGAAAAAGAATAAAAATGATAAGGAATTGGTATTTTTTTTTATTTGAAAGAGAGAATTTCAAATAGAATAATGCTGATCTTAGAAGGATGCCAAATTGAAGTGTATGGTGTCATATATGATAACATTGAAACCAACATTATATGGAGGAGTAACAAGATATTAACAAGTGATGAAAATAGTATACAAGGCATTGTCCTCCGAAAGGAAAGCTATCTGATTATAATAAGTCAAGAATATTATTATATTAAGGTTGTGTGCAATATTTATTAAAATAGATAAAAACAAATGTTTAATAAATTTTATAAGTACGTGACCAACATAAGATTAGACTTAAAAAAAAAACAAAAAAAAAAGTTCGGGCTACAACCTAATTTAGCCCACCATACAGGACTATTCCTGGTAGCCAGAATGAATAAAGGGCCCAAATAGTTCAAAAACTATTAAGAGAACCATTCATCATCCACCATTAAATATATACCCCATATTTTTTAAAATATTTATAAAATAAAAACAATAACTTATAAACCTTTACAAAATAAAAGGTGAAAAATTGTACGTTTTATAAATAAATATTTTTTACATTATTCTTATAATAACAAAAATAATAAAAAATTAAGAAATAACATAAATAGAAACACAAGATATTTATCACAAAAAATGTCAATTAGTAAAAAAAAAATTAAGAAATAAAAAAAGCAAAATTATCCTATGCCATACTTTCTTTTGAAACATTTCTAATTGTTTTAATAGAATTCTGAGTTTTTTTTCTTTTTTAAAGATAATATTATTTGATTTTAATTAAAATAGTACTTTTACGTGTAAAATCAAACTATAAATAGGTCTCCATCCTATCTACACTACTATTTCATGTAAAACTTTCTACTTTCAGTTCTGTAGAGACAATTATTGGATCACAGATTATGAAACATTGGTTTATGGGAAATTATGAAAACCTAGAAAAAGAGATGTTAATATCATTTATTGTATGTAATTTTATCATAATTATTTTTTTAAAAAAAATAATTCAATTTTATATATAATATTACTTTAAAAAAATATAAAAAAAATATAAATTTATATATATTTAACATTACTCGTACTTGCATGAGCGAAAAAAACTGGGAAAGAGAAAACCATTTGTTTCAGAAATATGAGTCCCATAAAGCAACACGTGGCTTTTAGTCATTTGCCAGAACATTTAAGTCGATAAGGAAAAGGATGATGTTTTTCAAAGGTACACATGAATATGTAATTCCATTTCATTCTTTATTTTTGAACTTGCGCTACAATTAGACATTTAACGCAACTTGTAATAACAAACAAGTGGCAATAAGATTTAGTTGCACAAATGGCTTCCACAACCATGACAGCCTCGACATTCCTGAGCGGCTCAGCCTTAACAATCCTCAAACCATCAACAACAACTACTCGCCTATGTCTCGTAGTTGTGGCCAAGGCCTCAGCAACTTTTGAAGGAGAGAAACCCAGCTTGCAAATCAACAATAGCAAGGCGGCTGAGAACAATGGGAGAAGGGAATTGATGCTTGCTGCAGCTGCGGCAGCTGCAATGTCGGTTGCTAAGATAGCTATGGCAGATGAAGAGCCAAAAGCAGGCACCCCAGAAGCTAAGAAGAAGTATGCTACTATTTGTGTCACTATGCCTACCGCTCGTATCTGCCGCAGGTGAACTAGCTAGGGACGATCAGCATCAATCACTTTTCTTCACTAAAATTTTAATCTGTCAATGTAGTTTCTATTTTTATAATTGTAAAACTCTCATCAACTTTTATCATTTCAATGAAAATCCCTTTTGGCTTCTTCCATCTTATTACATTCACATTCTCTGTTCAGAAAAATAACACTTGGATTACATTCTTTTGACAAATTGATTAAATTAATTATTTACTTAAAATTAATCATCTTATTATAATATTTATATATAATTAAATCATCTTAAACTAATTTAAATTTTTCAATAAAAAAAGATTCAAAAAATCCAAAATTGACAAAAGAAAATGACGAAAGTTCTTAAATTTTCAATAATAAAGTGTATAAATTTTAATAAATATGATTAATATACATAATTTATGAAAATAAAGTAACCAAAGTTTCATAATACCCTGCCCAGTTTTGCTCATTCCATTTAACTCTAAGGGAGTATCTAGCTTCCTCCAAATGAAGATTCTTCTTCAGTCTAATTTAATGGCTATAGACTATTATTGGTGCTTATCTTGGCAAACTTGGAATGTAGCTCGTAAATGAACAGAGCTTTTTTCTGTTGGAGACATGGAGGAGAACGCCTACTTAATTTCATAAAAATAGTTTGAAACATAACCACCTGAGAGTCCAGATGATTTTCCTATTACAAAAAATGCTTTTTTAACTCAAAAAAAAAGTACTACTTGTACTTGATTGATTGAATTGTTGAAATGTTTACTAAACTTTGCAATGAACAATGAGAGCATCACAAAAAATGGTCCTTAACACATACTTTCAACTCAGCAAAATGGATACTAATCCACAATTATTCTACAAAATCAGTGTCCAATAACTAAAAGTGCAAATTTCAGTCCAATTGTTACATACCGTGTAATTCATTCCAGTTGTTACGGAAGAGTAACAACTCATATTGAGAATGGGGAATATTTTGCTCATGTACCATAGCAATTTGCTAGGGAGGCTAGCTTACAGATGTTTTCCACAGCAAAGTCATTCACCTTTCCCGTTTGGCTGGGAAGCAACAAAATCACGGATGACCTCTATGGCTAATTGATGCGCGCTCTTGTTTTGCAATCTTGCAAGTTTATCCATGGCTTCATATGTCTCTTTATCAGCAAAAAGCTTCAAATTATGGCGGGCTGGAACCACCACAGGACCCTCCCATTTGTCAACCAATTCTTGAAGTTTCTCAAATCCCTGATAATAACAATAGTAAACGTAACTAGCTCAGTTTAAGGCTTCAGCAATAGCTTAGAAGATTAGAAAGATAATATAGTAGTTCCAGTGCTCACCATGCGGTTTGTAAATTCGCCAAATGATTCTTTAGATTGTCGTTTGCGTTTCCAATGATAAAACAACGGTTCTAATACTTTCTCAAGATCTTGAACTTTGACCTTGTTCATGAAGCTTCGGGCAATTGAGGTTTGATTTGGTGTTCCTCCAAGCCAAATCTATTTCAGTATTTTAAAAAAGAAGCATAAATTGGCAGGATTTGATAATTGATACTACTTCATTCAGAGAAGGATTAGTAGGAGTGGAAAAATGATTGAGCCAGGGGCAGCAATACCTGATAACTGTTGGGGCCATCTCCAACCAGTCCAAGTTCAGCCATGTATGGTCTGGCACAACCATTTGGACAGCCAGTTATCCTTATAACCACAGATTCACTATACTTTAGTCCCACCTGAAATTAGGGGGGAAAATTCTATTATAATGGTTCAAAGCCCTACCTATCTATGATAGTTGACAATAATTTTGTACTATGATATCCATTTGAATTGCAACAGCCTTGTAATGTTACCTTTTCAAATACAGCTCGAACCCGCTTAAGGATGTCAGGTATTCCACGCTCTGCTTCAGTTATTGCAAGTGGGCAAAGTGGGAAAGCCGGGCATGCCATTGCTGTTAAGTTGAGTGGATCTACATACCTAGGAAGCTGATAATATCATAAGGAATCAATGCCATTTCCACGATAAAAAATTGTATGATCTAATAATCTAAAAATGAATCAAACTGAGGCAAACTTTCAAAAATAGGGGAGAAGAAAGAGGTAGAAAAAATTATAAGATATATAAAATGATTGTTGGCCAATCTCCCATCAACTTAAACTTTTGGGAAGATTGATAACCAACACATTCTAACATAGTATACAAGAGGGAGGTCTTGTGATCAAATACTTTCACTCCTATTTGTTGAATTTCAACCCAAACTTAAGAGGAACACTCGATAAATAAAATGATACAATTGTTGGCCCATCACAGCTTAAGTTTTTTGGGAGAATTGGTAACCAACATACTCTAACCCAAAAAAAGACAGTACATCTCAATAATCTATATAGGACCTTAAAATTGCCAAAAGATGCAGGTTCCATTCATGTAGGAAGCATTCATGAGATATGAATTTCAAACATGTCAATATATAGATGGACAGGTTACGATCATGTCTTTATGTGCTGATAAATACAATTACCAGTAGACCAGCCTGTGCAAGAGTTGTAGTGATGGGACGCTTCCATGAATTGTGAATATCACATAAGATAATATTCTGGTTAGGAGTGAGCCGGATACTCAGACCATATTTTTCTATGACCTCCCTTAAAGTCTTCTTCATCTTTCCCGCAATGCGACCATTGTCAACATGGAGTCCACAAAACAAATTACCATCACCCTACCAACACAATAACCACCAATCAGAAAATGGGTTTGAGAAAAAAGAAAGAAGAGAAGGCTAACAATTGCAAATAAGTATAGACATATATGTAAATGTCAATCAAGAAAGCTAACCTGTTCATGCCATCCTAAGTAACTCCTGAATTCCCAATCTGGAAGATCGTGGCACGGTTCAAGTTTCTTTCCATAATATTGCTCAACAACGCTTCTAAACTTTTCAATCCCCCAAGAGCTGATCAAGTACTTCATTCTACTGTACTTGCGATCATCTCTTCTCCCATTTTCCCGTTGTGTAACAACAATAGCTTTAATTGCATACAAGATATCCTCTTTGGGAACGAAACCCAACGGTTCTGATAGACGAGGAAAGGTTGTCTCTAACCTATGGGTTCTACCCATACCACCACCAACCTGCAACTGGAATTATTAGAAACAATACTTTATGCCATAGAACAAAATGAAATATCAAAATATAAGTAACTTGCATATATGTTGAACCCTTGGGGTTTCCCTTCATCATCATTAACAACAACAACACCAATATCATTAGTGAAAATGTCCACTGAGTTGTCTGTGGGCACAGTAACTGCAACTTTGAATTTCCTGGGCAAGAATTGAGTTCCATAGATTGGCTCAGGCGAGTCAGGGAAGTTTGTCCCATGCGAATTATCATTACGAGCTTTTGTTACTTCATGAGGTTCTGCAGTTATGATCTGTTCCCCATTCACCCAAACGTCATAATAGAAACCAGACTGTGGAGTCAGCAGTGCTGCAATGTTCTCTGCAGTTTGCTGTGCAAAAAGATAATCTTTTCTAACAAGCGGAGCAGCAGGAGCAAGAACGTTCCTGTTGAGATCACCACATGCACCAAGAGTTGAACCCATGCTTCTAATAATGCTGCTCATCACTGTCTTAAGATCCTTCTTCAGCACACCATGGAGTTGAAATGTCTGTCTCGTTGTTAGCCTGAGGGTCCCAATTCCAAATTGATCGGCAAGATCATCCATTGTCAGGTAAAGTTGATTTGACACTTTCCCGCATGGATTCTTCGTACGAAGCATAAACGAGTAAGACTTTGAACCTCGTTCATCCCGGTTATACTGCTGATAGCTCCCATGGAACTTTATCAGTTGGGTGGCAGCCTCATTGATATTTGGGGCTTCAGTTGACAACTCCTCATTAAGGGGATATCTTATGTAATTGCTGTGTTCTTTAATTATTTCAACCTTACTACGCTTAGTCTCAGTCACAATCTCCGGCTTTGCAGGCTGCATAGAATTACAAATTACAAGGAAAAAGTAAGTCTTTCAATCGTGATTAAGAGCAACAATGTTATTTTGATGTGGTTGTATATGAGAGTCTGATACTTGGTTTTGCAGATGGTTCAAGAAAAAGGGACAAAACAATTAAATCCTCAAAACTATTTAGGAATTCCTTTATGCTAAGGATGAAACGATAATTCTAAAATTACTGCTTGCAATGATTCATTTTAACCAAAAAAAAAAAGCTTAATGTTAAGGGAAAATATCATATCTAACACTCACAAAAACTCTAAACAATGCAAAATAGCACCACTTAGACCAGCCTATAGTCCTCTCAATTCAAAGAGACTGTTTGTGTAATTTTCCCTAATTTTAATAGTGCTACTCATTACGCATGACTAATGAAAATGAACCATAAAGGTTCCAGTAAGATTAACGCGAAACATTTACATTTATGTTCCTCGCCGACCGAGAAAGGTGAAGGGGAAATAAAGGTTAATAACTTCTCAAGTCAGAATGTTTTTCCTTTGGTCTTTATACATTGTGAAAGAAATCACTTCGATTCCATTAAACCCAATTACAAACCAAATTCAGAGAATGCAACAATCGAAATTTCCACCAGAACTGCAATTGTAAGATCTCCCCACCAAATTCAAAGCGAAACTAACAAAATAAAATACAAAAGAATTAGTAGATAGGATTCACACAAAACTTGTCATCATTTCTAGAGCATTTATCTCATTTACCTGCATTGCAATACCTAAGCATCCAAACAGAATAAGAAAACAAAATAAAACCCATCAAGAAGAAGAATTAGTACAGGATCAGATTGTAAAAACAGAGAGAAAGGGATTAAGAAGAAAACGCACAGTGGATACGGCTCTAATAACCGAATGGTTTGAAGGAGACGAAACCCAAAAGGCATGCACCGATCTTTTGCTAAGAGCTAGAGAGTTTGCGGACTTCAGACCTTGAAAAGTCCCAATCTGAATCTTGGGTTCCCTGAGCACCGTTGTGTTAGCAGCTACAAACGACGCCGTCGCAGACATCCTTCTTCCCTATAACCTTCCAAGGTTTTCTCTGTTTGACTTTTTGATATCGAGGATTTAAAAACCCTATTTAAGGATTGCAAAAAGGACAAAGCTCCACTGTGAGTGAAGCAGAAAGTAGCGTTATGGATGATGGTGATGACCAACCCAGAAAAATGCCAAAGCCAAAGGCTTTTCCTTTTACCCCTTTTTTTTATTTTGCTATTTTGTCTCCTGAGAAAAGATTTTATAAACATCTGTGGTGGATAGAGGCTACGCTATGGTGCACCGTAACGTGCAAAACACAGGTATATTTGTTTTTTTTAAATGAAGCCAGATCACGCGCAACAAAACAAGGGAAATTAAAGACGACGATGGAACGTGAGTTGTTGCGCGTGGGAATACCCAGGAAGAGATGCCAGATAGGAATACAAAAGAACCTGGACGAAATAATGGTTGTGTTCTACGGTCTACACTAGTCAAAGCTAGCAATACAAAATAGCGGCTGCGAGTGTCAAATTCGTAATGTATACACTTTCGAATTTTTTTCATACATGGAAATTATAATTTTGGTTTGCCTTTTTTTATAAGATATATGACACTTGAAATCACAAATATATCAATAATATAAAAATATTTATGAAATAAAAAAAGAATTTTTATAGGTAGAATTTTAATAATACATAAAAATTAAAACTCTAAATAATACAAGTTATTGTTTTAATAAAACTTTAAACAAAAATTTTAAACAAAATAAATTATTTTTTCTCTTCTAATTTTATCATGTATTATTTTTATATATAAAATATGATGAATCATCAACCATTAAAATATTAGGGATGTTAAAACCTTTTTTTCCTTATTACTTTCTTCTACCATTAACATATTAGATTTGCTAAAGTGTTTAAAAAATTATATATATATATATATAATAATAATAATAAAAAATATTGTCATAATAATATTGAATACAATTTAATTTAACAATATTTAATATAAAAGAATATATATAAGAATAAAAATATGAGATAAACATCAAAATATTTATGTGAATTTCAAGTATTTTTCTTGTTTTCTAAGTATTTTATTAAAGAAGAAAAGTACTGAGAATGAGGGGTTTTTTTTTCTCTTAGCGACCAGCTACTTCCTTGGACGTGTGTGCCAGCAATTGACTATATAAATCAACGACTTTATCATTATACTGAAAATCACGAAGAATCCAAATTGGCTTCTGCTTTTGATAGTTGATGCAGATAAAACTTCAAACTAGCGCCTGTGACGGACGATAAAATCTTACTTATAATGGGTATTCATCTGTAATGAAATGAATTTATCTTTTAACTCTTTATCTTTATAAAAATAAAAGAGTGAATGAAAAATAAATAATTAAATCAACTAATAATACTAATAAGAACATACACGGAGAATGTAAATTTTTACTCACATACAGACGATCACACTGTAAATAATCAAGGGAGAAGGTTAAAGGCTAATTTTTAACATCTCTGCGATTAGTACATGTTGAAAAAAATGATTTTTTTTATAAAAATAAGGAATGTAATTTTTTTTTCTCATCCAGGTTATGTAGAAGATGTATAAATATCAAATGATTGGTTATTGAGTTTGGAAACTAAAGGACACCATTTTTTTTGTGAAAATGGAAGAGAGTTTAAGCAAATGTTATACCACACGTGTCGTCGTCGTCGTCTGACCGGTCGAGTCGAGTACGTAAGCGTGGTATTTTATTTTTTACTTTTTTACTCAAAAAATGATTATTATTTTTTTTATTCAAAATATGATTGTTATTTATTTTTTACTCAGAAAAATAGTCGTTATATTCTCTACCCAGACATGAGTGTTATTATCATAATGACCATACGTTTTTGGAAACCTATAAATAGAGGACCTCAACTCTCAATTTATACGTAACAATTTGCAAACATATCTTACTAAGAAAAAAAACTCTCAAAAACAAAAAGAATCAAATCCTAAATTATTTTTGAGTTTTCCAAGCAATAAATTTTTTACAGGTGTAACATTTTGGTATTTATCAATGTAGTGAAGTTTCGAGATAGAAAACAAAGATTTTGGACTGTTTTTTCTTAAGGACGACGAAGTTGTGTTTGTTTACACAAGTTTGGACAGAACTGCGAAACGTCTTAAAGAGAACGACCTAATCCACGACTTAACCCAAACAATTCATTTCAATATATCGTTATTACACTGTTTTTAACGTACTTGTTCCATAAGTACATACTTAAATGTTTACACCCATAACTAATAAATTATTTTAATTTCATTCTAACATTGTTATTTTTTTTAGTTATATAAAATTGTTAGAATATATTAAACAAACGATACAACATTAAATCTAAAATATTGTAAAAAAAAATAAGTTATCCTTAAAAAAACACTATCTATATTGTAAAAATAAAAACAACGAGGGTTGTAAAGAGATTAATTTATTTATTTAAAAAAATTAATAATTCTAAAGATCAGATTAATTATAATGAAAAAAAAATACAAAATCTCAATATTATGGGAATTTAATTACAACAATCTGTAAACTAAATTAAAAATCTTGATCTTTGACCATGCCACCATTGGGATTTCCTAGTACAGGAAGACCATATATTTCTAGAAGCTAGTTAGAAACATACTTGTCAAACAGCTCCACAAGTTCGAAACGGTTGCAAGTTTAGCCAGAGTTGGTACTCAGTAGTTTACAAATCTACAATTTGATTTCTAGAGGCATAAAATTAAGATGAAAGTAGCTAGACTATAATATTACAAAAATAACCAATTATAATTAGTATATTTATCTCATTGAATATAGTTACGGAAATATGATTTAATTTTCAATAATATTGTATTATATTATTTAAGATTAATCTCAAAACGTGATATATATATATATAATTTTCTAATTTAATAACTCTACAATGATATATAGATAAGAAGTACAGTAGAAGTTTGTTTTGCTTTTGACTCAGAGTCGGAGAATGAGAGTAAAACTGCTAGTCAGCTGGCAATTGTCTTTGAAATGGTACAGATGGAGCTTGGTCTGGTATATCTATGGAGGGTTTAATAACTGTAATAAACAAAACATTGTAGAAAATGGTTAAAACAATGAGAGCAATAGCTGTGTAAGCCAGAGAAGACTCTGATATTAATTCGGTCCCTTCTGTTGTTCTTGTTTCATCTCTTGTAAATTTCAGGTTTGAAGGTGCTGCAGTTAATTACCATGGTCAAAAACAAAATGTTCATAAAATTCTTGTACAATTGATGATTAATACTTAATATTGGACACTGAGCAAAATATGATACCCGATAAAATAAAGTATTGGATATCATAATATGTAAGTATATTTAGTGTATTTTGATATATAATTTACAGAAAATATTAATTATTAGTATTTGAATATACATGTTTGAGATCTAGATGGGAAATAATATATAAATTACCTTTTAACTTAGAAGAACGGGTTTGCTTTTGGGAAAGAGATTGGATCTGTTGGTCAAGATTCTTAAGGGCTTCTCTGGCCTTGTCTGGGTCTACCTCATACTGTTCTGACTCTTTCTCTACTGAACAAACTACCCGAGAAGCTGAAGATAAGGCAGGGTGTCCTTTTCTCTTCTCAAAATGTACATAATTTAATCTGTGACTCAACAACTGAGAATTTAGTGTCTTAGGCTTGTTTCTGAGAAATATTGATGGCGATAAAAATGGTGGTGCTTTGTAGTGAAGTGATAGAGTATGCAGAGAAAACATTAGAATTTTGAATACGGGATGAGGCAACCACAGCCACTAGACCTGAAAATAAGACAGTTTTAAGATAAAACTTATATATATATATATCTTCAATATTAGCTTCCTGAGGTATTACTTGGAAACAGATGTAACTTACTAAGAAGTAAGAACTATACCCCCCTTGTGTTTTAGCCTAATTATGTACTCCACTCAAGTTAATTATTTAAAAATTTAAGCAAAAATAATAAAAATAACATTCTTATAATTTATAATTATAAAAATAATATATTTTATATATTTTTATTTTAAAAAAATATATCACATCGGTTTTACTTAAATAATATCTAATAATATATTGTGATATTTATATAAAATACAAAAAAATAAATATAGAAACCCGTCAGCCATTGGGATTCATTTATGTTTGTGTTAATTACAATAAACAAGATAACAAATTACTAAACCATTACAGCAGTGTTGTATTTTCTGGTGTTACTTAGCCCTTATAGCTTCCGCTCTCACAATAGCCGCTCCAATCATTTACCGTTGAACCTTCGACGTTTTTCAACCGTTGTTCTTAGGTTCCGAAACTACAGTCGTCATTGTTAAGGAGTTCCGTACCACACAAACCATTGCAATCACCGTTGTCGCCGTGCATATTGTTTCGATAATTTTTCTACATATACCACTGTGATCGGCTCGACCTGATCTACACAACCGTGGAAGTATCGCAACCATCGGACACTGCACGCTCCCGCACGCGCCACCGCCATAACTAGCCACCACCGAATCTTAACCCGACGACCTATCTTCAGATATCACTGTGATCGCTGCGACCCGATCTACATAACCGTGGGACTATCACAGTCATAATCCGCCGTACTCGCCGACAACAGCAACCGCGCGTGGATCTGATGCGCCAAGCGTAACTCCCTAGGGCTGACATCATCATAGCATCCAGCTGACGTTACAGAGCCCGTTGCACGTTGACTTTTGCTAGACCATACTGCCCGTTGACTTTGTTGTTTGTGCTACCCGTACTGCCCGTTGACTATGATCGTTGACTTTTCATAGTACAAGTCCTCCCTACTCAGTTTTTCACGTAGATCTTGTTTTTGCAATCCATTTTTGCATATTGTGTTTCCAAATGGATAAAAAGGATGTTTTTGTTTCTTTTCCTATCAATACTATATTGGAAGAGACTAAGAATTACTTGTCATGGTCTCAAGCTATGCATAGTTTTCTTAAGGGTCGTATGCTCTGACATTATTATACTGATGCAATTATCATTCCTGTTAAAGAAGATGCTACTTTCCTTCGTCACATGATTGAATGGGATAGTCACAATCACATGATTCTCACATGGATTCAGAATACTTTCATTCCCTCCATCTCTAATCTGTTGGGCAACTTTGATGATGCCAAATTAGCATGAGATATGTTGGCCAAAAGGTACTCCACTACTCACGGATCCATGAAATATCAACTAATAGTTGAATTGCATCGACTTCAACAAGAACCAGGGCAATCTATCAATGACTACTTTGATCACATTCGCTTCCTTTGGGACCAAATTGACCTTTGTGATCCAGTTTGGGCATGCTCAACAGATGCTCAGCAATATGCTACAGTTAGGGATGAATTTTGTCTCTATGAGTTCTTAATGTCACTCCACAAGGAATTTGAGCCCATTGATAACTGTATTTTATATAGTTATTTTCACCTATTTTATTAATTATAATTGCTATGTTTTCAATGTTTTTAGTTAATTTTAGTTTAATAAATTAGTATTTACGGTTTTTTATATATTTTAATAAAATTAAATAATTTGTATCGAAAAACTTAATTAATTGCAAATTTGAGTCCAAAAATATAATTTCAAATAAAATAGTATTTAATTGCAATTTATAAAAGTCAAAAATATAATTTAAATTAAATTCGGGCTTAATTTTAATTATTAAAAGTTTAAAAATTTAATTTAAATTAGAAAAGGGCTAAACTGTAATTAAATAAAGTTGAAAATGTAATTTGAAATAGATTTGTGGGCCAAAATCCAATTAATTGAAGTTTAAATTTCTGCGCAGGTGAGAAGACCACGCGCCAACATGCACGCGCGACACGTGGACCGTCCGATCAAAGAAGAAACGGCTGAGATCCGCGCGTGTCATTCACGCCCGACCAGAACGCGTTGGTGCAGAATTGTTACGCAGCTCGGCGCCCGAGTGGGGCCCACGGCCGCGCAGGCCGGCGTGCAGGTGGGACCCACTTCTCTGACGCGGCAGCCGCTGTCCCCCACGTACGCGCGCCTCTGATCCCGTGCGTTGAACTCAGCGTGCGCCCGGATTTTCCTCCAATCACACTCTGCCACGTGTTCCTTTTGAATCCCTTCCTCAAATCAGAAGCTGCCACGTGTCCCACTCTATTTGTCAGCCAATCTTGTAACGACACGTGGCATATTACGATGAGCGCGAAAGCGCAGGATCGCGCCCGTATGTGGCCGTTTTCGTCCGTCCTTTTTGTCGCCGGCGCCGTTTCCAGCGCCCAATGAGAAGCTGCCACGTGTCCGCGTTAATTCGTTTCAGCGAATCAGACGATGACACGTGGCACGCATAAAGAAATTAAAAAAGGCTGAATCGGCGCCCTGTCTCACGCGTGAATTTGTTTAATATTTTTCGATCCAATTTTCGATACGCGTTATTTAATTTTTCGATAAAAAATTATTACGCGTTTTATTTAAAAATAAAATAAAAAATGTAATATTTTAGATGTATTATTTTTGGGTATAAATAGGAGATAAGATGATAGTTTTAAAAAGTTTTGGTAAGTTTGTAATTTTTGGGGTGCTCGGTTTTGGACAGCAGAATACGCAGAAGCCATTTTTTGGCTTTTGTTGTGTTCTGCGTGTGCCAAAAATTTGTTCTAAGTGTTGTTTTAATTTGCCTTCTTCTTCATCTTAATTTTCTGTAGGTGTTGTAATTTTTATTTTAATTTTATGAAGTAATTTAATTTTTCTAGGGTTGCATTTGATCTAAATTTATGATGCTTTTATTTTAATTATTTTTTATAGATTTATAAGACGTTCGATTTGTTCGTTCTATTTTGTGTTTAATGCTTTTTGATTATTTACGAATCTTATCGAAACGATCTGAGGCACATGAATAAACTTGGAAGAGGCATTCGTGTGTATATTGCTCGTAAATAGAATGACATGTATGATGAAGGATAGGAATATACCCTAATTGTATGTGTGGCCATTTGAAAACTTAAAACGTAATGAATTTCGGTGAATTTAATTCTCATAGAGATATAGTGAATTAATTTGACGAGGTGTGTTTGTACGGAGCTCGGAAGAGATGTATGAATAAAAATAGAAGTTTTCGGTTGACAAATTAAATGTACTAAAAAAATATAAATCAAAAGAAAATAAAATGATTTGAGTTGATTAATTTGGTGAAAAATTGCAATCCTAGATTTCTTTTATTTTGTTTTAACTATTTTCTTACATTTTTGCTACATCCAACGTACGTTTTGAATAAAATCAGATTGATATAATTTTAGTAATCAACAAACTATAGTTACAAATCCTCGTGGGATCGATCTTTACTTATAAATGTTATTACTTGCGACCGTGTATGCTTGCACGAGTTCGTGTGTTGAAAGACACGCAACAAGTTTTTGGCGCCGTTGTCGGGGATTTGTTTTAACTATTTTCATTGTTGATATTAAGACCAAGTAATCTGATTTTAATTCAAAAAAAAAAAAATTATTATTATTATTGTTGTTTATGTTTGTTTTGTTTATTTTTCAATTTTCGCGTAAGTTGAGATATTGTTTAACACACAAATCTTAACTTACAACAAGAAAAATAATTTTTTGTTTGTTGTTTATTGTTTCTTATTTTCTGTATTTTTCAAGTAAGTTGAGATTTTGTTTAACACACAAATCTTAACTTACAAAAAGAAAAAAAAAATCATTTTTTCTTTTATTTTTGTTTGTTTAGTTTATTCTTCAATTTTCTCGTGAGTTGAGAGTTTGTTTAACACACAAATCTTAATTCACATAAAGAAAAAAAAACACAATTTTTTTTATTGTAGTTGTTGTTGGCTTAATTTATTTTTCAATTTTCTCGTAAGTTGAGATTTTGTTGACACACAAATCTTAACTAACAAAAAGAAAAATAATTGAGAAGTCAAGCTGACGACTATAAATCAAGCGCTTCTTGGGAGGCAACCCATGTGTTTTATTTTATTTTATTTTTCGCATTTATTAGTTTTTTTTATTATGTTAATTTATTTTCTCTTGTAGGTGCAATGTGGGAGAAATGAAGCTATTTTGAATTAACCATTCAAACAAACCAGGAAGTTTCTTTAAACCATTCTCATATGTTGTTTAACTTTCACACATTGAGGGCAATGTGTATATTAAGTTTGGGGGTGGTAGATATATTAAACTTAATTGAAATATTTTCTGGATGTTATTGCTTGTGAATTTTTTTTTTTTTTTGTTTGTTTGGTTGATTGAAGATATTTTGCGAGGAATATTGATTTAATTTTATTTCTTTGTTTTAAATGATGCATAGCGCCTTGAAAAGTTGAATATTGTCTAAGCGATGAATAATTTTTACGTATGTTTCATTTTTACAAGATCAAAATATTTATGATCACTTGTCTTGAATTTTGAATTGCTATGGTAATTTAGAAAAGGTTTATGTGAGTATGAAATTCGATTGATATTTGTGGTGTCATAACTTTTAGAATTTATTTGATTTTCTCTCGAGGCGAAATTATAGATAACATGTAACTAAGAAAATGATTTAGGCCATCTTTGGATCGTTTGAGCCTTTCTATCTACCTACACATGCTTTATCGATAGTATACCCCTTTGAGCTTTAAAGTTCTATATATATTTGTATTTCATTTCAAAGCCTACTAAAAAAAATATATATATATGTGGAGATATGTCTATTTTTCTTATCGAACTAACATGTGAAAATTGTTAGTGAATATTTAATGATATATCGGGAAAAAAAGAGGATACTTGAAAAAAAAAACATATTCTGAAAAGAAAAAGAAAAAAAAAATAAAAATAAAAATAAAAGGGTTATTGTATGTGATGTTAAATCCCAAATTGGGAAGTATTTATTGTGATGATAGAATATCTCTTGTTTCAATCCTAAAATGTTGTTTGGGCAAAATTGAGCTAAATATATCTTTTATCCTACCTTTACCTAAGCCATAAATTACAAGCTTATTTAAGTCCTATTGATTTTTGGTTGTGTTTGTCTACATTAGTGGAGAGAGAAATGAAAAATAAACGTATGAGATTTGTGATTTCACTAAAATCTGTTTGATTTTATATTTGCATAAACTGATCCGGATTCCATGTGATGAAATTTGAAAAGACTTCACACACACGCTACAATTCATTGTGAAAATGGAATATATTTTTAGATTGATTTTGATACTTAGATAAAATTCCTTTATTTCTTTGAGTTATGAAAATTGTAATAACTAAAAAAAAAGAAATGTTTTGAAAATCACTATTTTAAATGCAGTTATCTTTGTTTTATTTCTTTTCTTTTGCTCGAGGACTAGCAAAAACTTAAGTTTGAGGGTGTTGATAACTGTATTTTATATAGTTATTTTCACCTATTTTATTAATTATAATTGCTATGTTTTCAATGTTTTTAGTTAATTTTAGTTTAATAAATTAGTATTTACGGTTTTTTATATATTTTAATAAAATTAAATAATTTGTATCGAAAAACTTAATTAATTGCAAATTTGAGTCCAAAAATATAATTTCAAATAAAATAGTATTTAATTGCAATTTATAAAAGTCAAAAATATAATTTAAATTAAATTCGGGCTTAATTTTAATTATTAAAAGTTTAAAAATTTAATTTAAATTAGAAAAGGGCTAAACTGTAATTAAATAAAGTTGAAAATGTAATTTGAAATAGATTTGTGGGCCAAAATCCAATTAATTGAAGTTTAAATTTCTGCGCAGGTGAGAAGACCACGCGCCAACATGCACGCGCGACACGTGGACCGTCCGATCAAAGAAGAAACGGCTGAGATCCGCGCGTGTCATTCACGCCCGACCAGAACGCGTTGGTGCAGAATTGTTACGCAGCTCGGCGCCCGAGTGGGGCCCACGGCCGCGCAGGCCGGCGTGCAGGTGGGACCCACTTCTCTGACGCGGCAGCCGCTGTCCCCCACGTACGCGCGCCTCTGATCCCGTGCGTTGAACTCAGCGTGCGCCCGGATTTTCCTCCAATCACACTCTGCCACGTGTTCCTTTTGAATCCCTTCCTCAAATCAGAAGCTGCCACGTGTCCCACTCTATTTGTCAGCCAATCTTGTAACGACACGTGGCATATTACGATGAGCGCGAAAGCGCAGGATCGCGCCCGTATGTGGCCGTTTTCGTCCGTCCTTTTTGTCGCCGGCGCCGTTTCCAGCGCCCAATGAGAAGCTGCCACGTGTCCGCGTTAATTCGTTTCAGCGAATCAGACGATGACACGTGGCACGCATAAAGAAATTAAAAAAGGCTGAATCGGCGCCCTGTCTCACGCGTGAATTTGTTTAATATTTTTCGATCCAATTTTCGATACGCGTTATTTAATTTTTCGATAAAAAATTATTACGCGTTTTATTTAAAAATAAAATAAAAAATGTAATATTTTAGATGTATTATTTTTGGGTATAAATAGGAGATAAGATGATAGTTTTAAAAAGTTTTGGTAAGTTTGTAATTTTTGGGGTGCTCGGTTTTGGACAGCAGAATACGCAGAAGCCATTTTTTGGCTTTTGTTGTGTTCTGCGTGTGCCAAAAATTTGTTCTAAGTGTTGTTTTAATTTGCCTTCTTCTTCATCTTAATTTTCTGTAGGTGTTGTAATTTTTATTTTAATTTTATGAAGTAATTTAATTTTTCTAGGGTTGCATTTGATCTAAATTTATGATGCTTTTATTTTAATTATTTTTTATAGATTTATAAGACGTTCGATTTGTTCGTTCTATTTTGTGTTTAATGCTTTTTGATTATTTACGAATCTTATCGAAACGATCCGAGGCACATGAATAAACTTGGAAGAGGCATTCGTGTGTATATTGCTCGTAAATAGAATGACATGTATGATGAAGGATAGGAATATACCCTAATTGTATGTGTGGCCATTTGAAAACTTAAAACGTAATGAATTTCGGTGAATTTAATTCTCATAGAGATATAGTGAATTAATTTGACGAGGTGTGTTTGTACGGAGCTCGGAAGAGATGTATGAATAAAAATAGAAGTTTTCGGTTGACAAATTAAATGTACTAAAAAAATATAAATCAAAAGAAAATAAAATGATTTGAGTTGATTAATTTGGTGAAAAATTGCAATCCTAGATTTCTTTTATTTTGTTTTAACTATTTTCTTACATTTTTGCTACATCCAACGTACGTTTTGAATAAAATCAGATTGATATAATTTTAGTAATCAACAAACTATAGTTACAAATCCTCGTGGGATCGATCTTTACTTATAAATGTTATTACTTGCGACCGTGTATGCTTGCACGAGTTCGTGTGTTGAAAGACACGCAACACCCATCCGAGGTCAACTTCTTAATCGTAGTCCTCCTCCCTTTCTTAATACTGCTGCAAATGAGTTGGTTAGAAAAGAAGCTCGACTTGCAACCCTTCAAACCCAGAATAAGTTCAATGTTTTGGATATTACTCATCCTGCTACTACCAATGAGCAACCTCAGCAATCAGGTGATTCCTCTGTCCTTTACAATCGTCGCAGGCAGAGCAATAAAAGGTTCTGCAATTATTGCAAGCGCCATGGCCACACCATTGAGACTTGTTACCGTCGCAACAAATCTACTACTGATGTTGCTAATACTGAGCCTACTTCACTGATGCCTTCTAGTTCAGTAGAGTCCCAATCTTCTGGATCCACTATCAACCTCTCCTCCACTGAACTATAGAAGATCATAACTCAGGCTGTTCAAATGGCTGGTAATACATCTCTTTCCACTACTCTATCAATTTTGCTCGGTAAGTCTCAAACTTGGCTTTTTGACTCTACATGTTGTAATCACATGACACCTCACTCATCTTTATTCTCCAAACTTGACCCTACACCACATCCTCTTAATATTCATATAGCTGATGGTTCCACCATTCATGGGAATAGTCTAGGTTTTGTTTCGACTTCTACCCTCTCTTTTCCTGGGGTTTTCCATGTATCTGACCTATCATATAATTTATGTTCGGTAGGACAATTAGCTGAACTAAGATATCACCTTATTTTTTACTATTCTGGGTGTATTGTACAGGATCCGAGGATGGGGCAAGAGCTTGGGACCGGTCCTAGGGTCGGGCGTATGTTTCCCGTAAACAATCGTCATCTTCCACTATTGCTCCTACCTCTGTTGCTGTTGCAACTACTGTAGTTTCTTCCTTACCTTCTCTCGCACTTTGGCATTCTCGTCTTGGTCATGCCTCATGCACTTAGGTACAAAAATTAGATTCTAAAGGTCTATTGGGTTCTGTGTCCAAAGACAATTTTGATTGTACTTCATGTCAGTTAGAAAAACAATCAGCTTTACCGTTCAATAATAGTAAATCTATCTC
This sequence comes from Hippophae tibetana, assembly GCA_037013495.1. NCBI lineage: Eukaryota > Viridiplantae > Streptophyta > Magnoliopsida > Rosales > Elaeagnaceae > Hippophae > Hippophae tibetana. Next base: position 22,387,312 of record CM072802.1, on the reverse strand, counting down.
TAATAGTATTTTTGAGTTAATTCATTCTGATGTTTGGGGACCTTCTCATGTAACTACTAATTGTGGATCTCGATATTTTGTTGTTTTTATTGATGATTATTCTCATTATAATTGGATCTTTCCAATGAAATCTTGTTCTGAAATCTTACCAATATACAGTAACTTTGCAAAAATGGTTGAAACACAATTCTCCAAACGTATCAAAACTTTTCGATCTGATAATGCTCTTGAATATACTCAAAATGCTTTTCAAGCTCTGTTACACTTCTATGGCACTGTACACCATCTAACCTGTCCAGAAACCACTCAACAAAATGGTTGAGCCGAAAGAAAACTTCGTCATATTCTTCACACTGTTCGTGCTCTTCTTCTTTCTGCCAAAGTTCCTGCCCCATTTTGGGGTGAAGCTGTTCTTCATGTTGTTCATGTCATTAATCGCATTCCAAGCGTTGTCATTCATAATTAGACTCCGTATGAACGCCTTTTTGGGTCATCTCCTGACTATCATTACCTTCGTTCATTCGGATCTGCCTGTTTCGTTCTTCTTCAGCCTCATGAACACAACAAAATTGAGCCTCGATCTAGACTTTGTTGTTTTCTTAGTTATGGTGAAACTCAAAAAGGGTATCGATGATATGATCCTGTCTCACATCGTCTTTGTGTTTCCCAAAATGTTGTCTTTTGGGAACACCGCTTATTTGTTGAACTTTCTCACTTTCGTTCTTCCCTAACTAATTCAAATGTTTTAGAAATCTTTCCACATGAGTCTCCTGTTCCTTTTAAAGATACTCATAATCCACCTATGGACTTCACTATTCAATCTTCAGATATTTTTTATGATTATCCTAGACAGGTTGTCGAAGAACAGGTTGATAACGAGCTACCCCACCTTGAACATGGGTCCTTTGCTCTTGCTCCGCCTGAAGATCCTCCACAAGACATTCCACGATCAACTCACTATGCTACTGTTCTGCGTATTCTACGATACTTAAAAGATACTATCTTCTATGGCCTTTTCTACTCAGTTGATTCTCCTTTAGTACTTCGTGCATTCTCTGATGATGATTGGGGAGGGGATCCCACAGATCGCAGATCCACTACAGGTTATTGCTTTCTCCTTGGTTCTTCTTTGATTTCTTGGCGAAGTAAGAAACAAACCTTCGTGGCCCGCTCTAGTACTGAAGTAGAATAACGTGCTTTTGTTGATACCACATCTGAGCTTCTTTGGCTACGATGGCTTCTTAAGGATTTAGGTGTGTCCACATCCTCTGCTACTCCTCTTTATTGTGATAATCAGAGTGTCATTCATATTGCTCACAACGATGTCTTCTATGAACAGACTAAACACATCGAGATTGATTGCCACTTTATTCGCTCTCATATTGTCCATGGTACTCTCAAGCTTTTCTCCGTTTCCTCCAACGATCAACTTGCAGATATCTTCACTAAGAAACTTCCCAAAAGATGCACTCGTAATTTGGTTGACAACCTCAAGTTGGTCTCACATTCACCTTGAGTTTGATGGGGTTATTAATGTATATCTAGTAACATATTAATGTATATATATATATATATATATATCTGGTAATGTATATCTATTTACTTTAGGGATATCTATATTTAATTACTTTAGATATATTTAATTTCTATATAGAGGAACCATATATATTCATTTGATGTACAAAATAAAATACAATCATTAAATATTTCTAACAATAATCATTTATAAAAACAAGTATACAGAAATATGTAATTTTGCATGCATTTCTTATATCGTAGAAACGTATCAAAATTAGTTTAAAAATTCAAAGAATAAATTTTCTTAAAATAAAATTATCCTGTAACACAACATTGCTGTATCTACGAAAAAAAATACATATAAATTTATATATTCTTAATATTTTTATATATTTAAAATTTAAGTTATTCATATAAAATATCCATTTGATTTAATCACAAATAATTTTGTATTGAAAATACGGAGATATAATATATTTGCACAGGTCTTATATAATTTTTCCCCGTAACCAACTTAATATAAAATAAAAAAATATTTTTCTTATTTTATATATTTTTTCCTAGATAAATCATTTAAAACTAATTTAAGATCTTACTAGGAATGTCAAATTATCCAAAAAAAAAAAAAAAAAAAAACCGCGACTGTCATATTAAATATGTAATCTTCCGTACAAAAAACAGTTTTGCCAAAAATTAAAATTATTGAAAAGTTTCTTTCCTATTTAAGTAAAAATAAGTAACCCATCATTAATAAGTAAAAATTATTGTTATAAGACTCTAATTTGGGTCTAAAGTAATGAGTATAAGAAGTAGTACCTATAACCGGAACAAATTCCAACATAATAAACTTTAGTTTAAATTACACAAATCTATACTTGTAAATTTTTAATTTTTTATAATTTGACCATTTTATTTTTTTATTTTTTCATATTTAAGCCCTCGTTTTTTTTTACAATTTAATCTATTTTTTTAATTAATTTTTAACCCTTATTTTTTCATAATTTTTAAATTAATTTTAAATTTTAAACACAAACAATACAAATTATAATATAAAGGACCAAACTATAAGAAAATTAATGAAGAATTTAGCATTTATACTTTAAAGGGAGATCAAATAAATAACAATAAAATATCATTTTTTGGTTTTTAATTATTACTTCTATTTTCATTGAAAAAGATGTTATATGTATCTTATTTGATTATAAAACTAATTAAATTATTAAGTTAATAATAAAAATTTGAAAAATATAATTTATGGATATAATTTTATTTTATATACATAATTTATTGACGTGTAAAAAAAATCTTATAATTTTAGATAAAATAAGTGTTTTTCTAAATCTTATATAAGTCTATCTTAAAAAAAATAAAGTATGACAAAAAAAAAATCAAAGTTTAAAATAAGTAGGAAAAAATATAATATGGCTCAAGTTTTAACTGACAAGACATATTATATGACAAGATAAAAAATAAAAAACAAAAAAGATTATACCATCCATATTTTGTTCATTGTGCCAAATTGTTTACCACGTTATTAAATTATTTTTTCAAATAAAATTAATAGACAAGATTACCTTAAATTTTTTTAAAGAATTTTATATTATGAGATATTAATATTTTTTAATAATAAATCATATTTAATTAATTTAAATTTAATATTAAATAAATGAATTTAAAGTCGAATTCAGATTATATTTAACTGAATGATATTTTTAAAATAATATAAATGTGATAATTTTGCAGTAAAATGTATTATAAGTTTAATTTTTCAATATATTTTTCTTAAAAAAGCTCGAGCGAAAACTCGTTCGTCTTCAAAAGGTAGAAATTAGAGGAAGAAGAAAGAAATAAAGAGAAAAATGGCGAAATCAGGAGCAGAGAAAAAGAGGGTCCGTAGGTCTTCGTCAGCTACTCAATACGGCGCAAGAGATCCTAACTCGGATACTCCTCCTAGGGTTTTTATCTTTCTCTCTTGCTCTTCTCTTATATTCCCTTGATATTGGGTTTAAAGTTGCATTGAATTTGAAGTCAATTATTATTATTTTTATTTTTTGTAAAGAAATTGGTGACTCGTTATTTCCTGCATGTTTTTTTTGTAATGTAATGCATGAGCACTAATGTATGTAATTTGAATGCATATTATTAATTCATTCATTGTTTGTTTAATGCCTTTTTGTTTGAAGTTTAACATCAACAAATTTTGATTCAGAGTGTAGTTTAGGTAAATTTGTTGTGAATTGGCACAATATAACACGGGATTGGTTGGTTTTTCTCTGAAGTACGTTTACGTTTGTTTCTTCTTTCCTGAGTTGAATAATTTTGGATTTTGTTGTGGTAGAAATTGATCTAGGAATCACCCTGCTTATAGTTTTTTTAGTCCGTTAACTTGCCATGCTTGTTATTTTGTACCACACATTAGCTGTTTTAAGGATCTGGTTTTTACTTATTATTCATCCTTGTAATAAGGTTGCTTAGAGCCTTAGACGAATTCTTTTGCTGCAGTTTTACTTTTGTTAATCCTGCTCTATTGATACTGTGAAAGGGTCATAGAAGTACCAGTAGGTACCTAGTTTTCGTTGTCTTCTTATTTGGTTTGTCCTCGTCCTCTGCCATTTCAAATTTTTAATACCTGCCTTTGTAGCTTTGTTCTGAATGAGTGTTTCATTGAATATCTTGCTGATAATTTGAGTCAATGGCAGTTTGTCGGTTGAGACTTGAGAACTCTTAGAATCTGATGGCATGGTAATCAGGTTATGGATTGGCTCTTGGTTTTATGAGTGGTTTGCTTCTCTTCGATTGTTCTTCTATGATTCAGATAGAAAAGTAGACAACAGTGCCGTGCCCTTCTGTCATATCCCATTTGCAACGTAAAACGGTAGTCTCCCTCTATTGCATCTTGACTTACAAGTGTGCTCGTGTTCTGCTGTGTGTGTCTCTGTAGTTCTGCCAATTAATTATCTGAACTTCTTATATTAATTTGAAATACTTGTTGTTTAGTTAGGTAATTCTTTTGCTTCATTAGATGTTTCCTGTGTTTGATTTGATCTCTTTCACTGATATATGAAGATACTTCCAACTAGGATGTTGTTTCTGTATTCATGTTATCCTTTTCTTTTTTCTTATACTGTTATATGATTATAATCAATCGCAGAAACAAGTTTCCAAGAAGGATGTGTTTCAATTGTTTGCGGAAAAAGTGAGAGACCATAAGGATTTGGTATCTAAATGGGCTGTCTTACAGGAGGCACGTGTGTAATATTTTAGAGGGAAGGACTTTGTAAGTTTTTTGAGAAATCATCCAGTGCTCAAAGATATATTAGAATCAGATAAGCAGTTGGAACCAGAAGATATAGCCAATGTCTTATTGAGTAAGAATCTTCTTGTGCGATGTGATCGAGTTATTAAAACTGTTCATCCTGGGAAGAAAAAGCTATCTACGTGACCAGCACATTTAGAGATCTTCTCTGTAAGTATATTTTTAACCATTAGATAACATTCAAAGATGCGACTAACTGCTTCGAGACCCCTTTCTTAATGAATGTAATTCTTAACTGCTTTTTACCTGTAAAAAGAAGAAGAAAAAAATCTGAACTGCTTTTTATTCTAGATGGTCCTACAATTTTGTGAATTATGACTTTTCTATCAATTTTGTTTTGTTTAATAGTCCATATCTTTTGATCAGCTATGCTTTCTATTTAATTGCCTTGAAATATAGAAGTTCATTTTGCATGTCATGATTGGTGAAGTTAGTCTTTCTGCTTCTTGTCAGGAACAATTTTTTTCTGAAAATGATGCCTTTTTTGCTTGGACTTTTGATAAACGAAGGCCCCTCTGGCAGACACTTCTTTCAATTTTGTGGCCTGTGCTTACATTAGCAATTTGCTTGTTTCCAGTGTATCCCCATCGTTGCAAGCTAGTAATATTCTACTCCTGTGCAGGATTTCTGTTGCTTTTTATGTCACTCCTAATCTGTAAGTTCTAATTTCAATGGCATTGATTGTTCTCTTGGATGTCTTAAGTTACATTTTCCTTCATGCTTATTATGACCAAACTCTTGAATTAACTATCAATGTTTTCTTATGCTCATTTGGGGAGCTTATTTGAGGTTTATCTATTTGCAGTTAGAGCTCTCATATTTGGTGGTTTATACATCATTATTGGAAAGCGAGTTTGGTTTTTCCCTAATATTCTTGCCCAGGAAGCAACGTTACGAGAATTATTCCGTTTTTTGCCTAAGAAAGACGAGGAGGAACGACCGAAGTGGACAACAAAGCTATTCTATGCTATCTTAGCTATGCTGGTCATACTGCTGTTGAGGCACCACACCCCTGATGAGGCTGCTAGAGCCAGGTCAGTTCTACGCCTTTTCATGTCAATCTGATTCTGACACCAACTTTTATGCAAATTGCATCTTCAAATTGCTTCAAGAAGTAAAGTGCAGCTAAAAGAATCAAATTGGAAACAGATTGTGTCAGTTTTTGCTATGAATATTTAAAGTTGGACGAACTTCATTGATTGTTGGATACTCCATCTTCTGCAAATTGTTTTCAATTGTGCATTTTTCTTTTAGTCTGAGAATCATTTTTATATATTGCAGGTATCAAAAACGAGTCTACAACATAATTGATGATGTTCTCGAGTGGTCTCCAACCTTGGCTCTATCTGGGATGATGGATAAGCATCCTGTGGTCAATAGCACTGAGGACAATGATATTTTTTCAGGTGGGAGCCTAGCAAGCCCTGATGAGATGGTTCGATCTAATGTCACAGATGTAGAAGCTACCTCAGAGGATGTAGAAGTTACCGAAAGCGTAGATGAAATAGATCAACACAACCACCACAGTGAATAGTGATGTATGATTGTAGACCTCTCAATGAATCCAACTGTAACCAACCAACATGCTCTCCTTAGTTTTGAGTGTAAAACCGTGCCATTTACTTTTGTGATAATAAAGCAGTCAATTATATATATACGTGCCTTGTTAAAAAAGTTTGGTTCTATTTTGGAATATGAAAGTAACCTTTTCTCAGAGCTGATTACAGGTTTTTCCAAAGTAAGATTTATATGCAGCTAATGATATGTCTATATCACCACTGTATTGGTATCGCAACCACACTAATTGGTTTTCAAGTGACTAAAGCAAATGTGGCCTAATATATTCATCCATTTTTGTTGAATGATCTTGTTACTTGAGGAAGGTTAAAGTATACACATTTATAATTACGATATCTCATGTGACAATAATTAAAAAAAATGGATGATTTCGATTGAAGGCTTTACATCTATTGTTTAACAAAGAAGGTTTGCATTAAACCGTTCGTTTTGAATCTTAGAGCCCTTTTTGTTAAATGCAGTATACAAGAATAAATAACTTCAAGAAGAATGTTGTTTCGAATCTTCGTTTGCAAAGTCAATAGTAAGGCCGTCTATCATACAACCATGATTTTTACAATAAGCGGAGTCATTTTGCTTATAAGGCTCTCCAGCCATCGTCTATTCATTTCTAGTTGAGTTTACTGAACATTATGCCTGTACAGAAGGCAAAATAGGAAAGGAAAATGCAACTAAGCTTTTTAGGACTCACAACAAGCCAAAAGGTTATTATTCATCACTTCATCTCTCTTCATCCATGCCATATAACACAACCAACACAAAAAAGCCAAGAATGATTTGCCGCCTGGCAAATAAATTGCCAAGAATGTCATCAACAGATGAACGGATCGGGGATTTACCGTACTGCTAAGAGGGATACCAAATATCCATCTTGGTACCCACCTCCCATGCCAGGGGCTCACTGGATGGCAAGACGCTGTTGTGAAGCCTGATTAGAAGATATGCTTCCCCGTGGTTGGCCCCGAACAGTCACCTTCATCTGCTCTCTCACCTGAGTGCATGTGATAAGCTGGATCCTGGAGTCCACCCTGATTCTGGTAGCAGCTACTGCCATTTAAGTAATTCTGTGCTGCACGTACATCACGCACTTGTAGCCCTCTCCCTTCTTGCTGAACAGTCGAGGAGTTCCAGGGTTCAGAGCCGGATGAGCTAGGAGACATTGATGAATGGGCTGGACCAGAACCCACATCCTTTTCTTTTGCAGCAGTGTTAGAAGTATCAGCACCATATTTCTTTGCAAAACGACCTCCATTACCCCTTGCCCTTCTCATAGCATGCTGGTGCCTAGATTCATGAAGATAAGGCTGCAGAAAACAAGTGATTTAGAAAATACAGAGAAATCAGCTACCATTGAAATATAGCAGTATGTCTTTCAAGGGTTTTGAGAGTACCAGTTGAAAAATATGCAGGTTAAGATTACACCATTCCAGTTTTGACCCAAAAAAAAGAAGATTACACCACTCAGGTGAATACTATGTAACATTACATAAAATATTGCAGAGGATGGAATCAGTGGCTATAAAAAATTATATGATTTTTTACCTTCTTATTCTCAAAGGTTGAGATTTAGAAAAACATTTTTTTCTCTCCTCTCCTTGTAAATGTCAACCGTGTTGAGATATAAGAGTATAAGAAATTATGTAATATTTTGTAGCCATTAATCCTACAACCAAAACCACACAAAATATCAAGTTTCGACACAGAAAACAACAAAAAAAAATCAAATTCTGCATCTTTTTATGTATGTATAAACTGCAAAAACAGAATCATATAAGTGCCCACGTGTGTGATGACGTAAATATCTCCATAACAGTATCTGTTGTCAACTAAAACCTATTAGTGAACAGGGAAAAGAGAGAGGGGGGGGGGGGGGGGAACATTTGCAAAAAATGTTGCGTAAGTAGTTCATTTTACCTTCCTAACTTTTATAAGCTTCTTCTCCAGCTCTGCTTTTGCACGTGCTTGCCTACGCCTTAGTATCCCTTGGAATTGTTTTGCATTCACATATACGGGCTCTTGAGCCATTTCAAGAGGCAAAGGCATTCTTGCTTGTGGCATTCCAAGGAAAGGAGGATAAACCTAAAAGTTGCAGAGTTAATTACACAAGCCGTTAGATAAATCCAAGCTGGCTGCGTGTAGGCTATTCCTCTATCATATCCATCACATGAAAGAAAAAAATGGACCATGAATAAACAGCTACGAAAGAAATTTTTCCTACCAAAGGCTGTCCATAAGCTGTCATCATTCCCCCATAATACATGTCCGGATATGGATTTGACGCACAGGCCTGCAAAATCAATGAAATAAAACAAGACATCCTTTCTGTCTCAAGATGAATTGAAATTTATAATTTCATTATTTCACATGAAATATCACCGAAGTCAGATCATTGATAAAGCATGATACTCTTTATGAGGTAAAAAGGCACTTACAATAGAGTGACCAACAAGTTCAAGCTCTGGAGGCTGTGTCAGGTCTTCATCACGAGCTGTTGGTAAAGCAGAGGCAGCATGCTGCAAATTTTGTTTTTCTTGCCCATAATTACCAACTGAGAATGAAAGCACTATCTTGCTTAGTAACGCCAATAGAGGCTATCAAATTTCAGGATCATGATTTCCTAAATTCATGTCTGATTTATCATTACAAGAAAAAAATTCATAGAAACTTACCATAAACAACTTGAAATAATACCTGATCTGGGCGATTTGTTAATCTGTAATTCTTTAGCAGCCGCATCATCTTCCTCATTTGTGCCATCATTGGACAAAGACCGATCCTCATTGGATTCTGAACCACCATTTGGGCATTCCAGAGAAGATGAACGGGATACGTTTATCCTCATCATGGATGGGTTGATATGATTATACCCAATACCACGCCACCATGGTTCAGAATAAGCACCAGCTGGGAGAATGTTGTGAGGATCAGCTCCCAGCTGATTTGTACTTTGAGATTTTGAAGACATATCTTCAATATCCTATAGACAGCTTTGAGTCGCTAATTATGTTTACAACGGAGGTAATAGTGAAGAATGCAAAGAAAGTGCAAGAAGACCTGTCAATATCTTCATACAAACACGAATTGACCGAGGAACATGAAAAGGATGAATATAAGTTAAGAATAACAACCCAAAAGTGACTTTTATAAAATCTTCTCAACTAGAAGTTTCCTTGTGTTTCCTTTTCCAGTACAGTTAATGAAAAGTGCATCCCCCAATCACACAAAAAAAATTCAAACATCACAGTTTCTCGCATACCACGATTTCAGAAACAATAAGAGCATTGATCTGAAAAGAAATCTCAACCATTTTTCCTTTTCGTTTCTTCATTTTTAAGTGCATTCCCGTGGTAGTTATGTTCAATTTGTAAGCATACTCATTTACAACTAACTAATTAAAAATTTAAAGCTAATTATTAGAATTGCTTTAGGACTAGGATTAGTAGATACTATTTAGCCCATACATTGTCTTGCAATCAAGGGAAAATATATACTGACACCAAATAACAGATACACTACCCCTAAATTAAAAACCCAAAATTGATCTTAATTAAATAATTAAATAAACTTACTCTATCCTAACTAAGCTTATTGTGTTAAGAACTATCTAAATTCAATTTCTAATGGAATTTTACAGATAGAAAACCCCCAGATATCTTTTTCCTCCATTTTATCAGACACCAGCTACAACGCTAGAAAATTCCATCAACGCGAAAAGACATCAAAGCCTCAATTTCGCCCAACCATGAGCAATTTCAAGAAATTCGGTTCCCTCTATTCAAAAGCCATCACTTACCCATACAATTATTCCATGCAAACAACCAGTTGTACAAAGAGAATCACACCCAAAACACATAAGCAAGTTCGAATAGGAGACCTTAATTCCAGAAAACCCAAAAAATCTAAGCACAAAATCAAAATTCAATGACATATTGAAATAGAAACCAAAAAAAAAAAAAAAAAAAAAAACAAGAACAACTCAACAACAGAATTAAATACTAGCCTGCTTAGGAGAAAATTCAATAGGAAGCAAGCCCTAGATTTTGGGACTCTTTAGAATCTCAAAATTCAAAAGAGTCAATGAACTTTCTCTTCAATTCTTTTTGGTCACAAACTATAGCATCATATTCACATATTATAACTGTACTTGAAAATGAGCTTCTAATTATAAATTTCACAACCCAGGTCCATGATTACGTCACCTACCTATGAGCCCACACACTTGAAGCAACTTTCTTTAGCCCGACACTTGGATCATGGCAACCGGGAACTCATTCTTTCAGTTCTGATAAATAGCTCTCGTTGCTAGAAGCTAGATAGTAAAGGAACCGGTAAGAGTAGGTTCCCGGCTGATAAGTGGTGCCACGGAAAGAGTAGAGGTCTTATCGTAGGCCCTATTTTTCCAAGGGATATAAATTCAAGGACACGTGACACGCACTTGACGAGCAAAGGTCCGGGGAACGCGTGGCTCAAAAGGGGCCCACTCAAGTAGCGAGAGGACAGCTGCTTTGCCACGTGTCAGACCTTTGAAAACTTTATTGAACTGGGAGGAATTTTTGGAAAAATGATTACAATATTTAAATTCAATATAAAATCTTACAAACCTCAATTTTCTTTTATTGTTAATCCCAATCTACCTTTATAATCATATAATTAAATAAGTTTTGTATTTTGACTGTTATTATATAATAGTACCTGAATTTTTGGTTAGGTCGAAGCTTTTTGAGTTCTTGATATTTATTTAAATTATTTTCTCCAAAAAGACATGCCAAGGTTTCAAGGTTTTAAGTTTAGTGATAATATATAGAGATTAAGGGTAACCAATGTCAATGGTTCTAAAGGTGTCACACAAGTGTTGTAAATGGTGAAGTCGGAGTAGATATGATATTTCCTTTTTAAGCTAAATTTTTTGTGGGACGTCAAAAGAATTATAAGCTAAAATTTTAAAGTAAAATTTATGAGATCCGGTATTTATAATGTATATTTAATTATATATTTTATATTATAAATTAATAAATTTTACTTTAAAAAATAAAATAAATAAAATATATATTAAATTTAGTATATAAATTATAGATATAATTAAATTGTATATTTTGATAGATATTTAATAATAAAATAAAATATATTTTTAATTATAATATTATATCTTTATAAATAAATATATTAAAAAATTATATAAATAAGTAATTCAAGTTGTGGCTTTTACGGGATGTGAGCACAGCGGAGCCCAGACAAATTTTTCACGGAATTTATTTTATTCTAACTAAATTTTATGTTATAAACTATTTAACCATAAATTAAGTTATATTTTATATAATAGATAAATATAAAAAATTAAAATTAAAATTAAAATATTATATTAATTTTATTTATTTATATATAATAATAAAATTTTATTACAATAAAAGGGATCACATATTCTATTTTACTTTCAAAAATATTAAAAATTATAGATAATTAAAAAATATTATTAAATTAATTATAAATTAAAAAAATAAATATTATTATTTTAATCAATAATTATTTATCATATTAATTATGATTATATTATAACTTATTATATAAATAAGTGTTAATACAACAAAAGCATTTTAAATCTATATATGATTACCGACCCCAATCAAAACAAATTGAAAACACTAAAGAAGCTCGCAACTTTTATATATTAAACTAAGGTGGCGTTTGTTTCATGGAATGCAATCGGAATCGGAATCAAATGGAATCGAAATAAAACAATTTTATTTGGTTTGACCACTGAAATCAAGCTCGGAATCAGGATTGCAGTGTTTGGTTTGCCACTGAAATGAAATGAAAAAAAGCTGTAAATGACCTTAATACCCCTACATACTGTAAAGTTCAAATAATGTCATTTAATTACTATTTTTTCGTCACACAAAATTTATTATTGAAATCATTATTTTTCTAAATAATTATTACTTAATTAAAAAGAAATATATTATTAAAATTATTATTTTTCTAAATAGGGTTTAAGGTTTTGAGGTTTCGGACGTGGGATTTAGGATTTAGGGTTATATTTGTAGGTTAAGGTTTAGGGTTAAAATTATTATTTTTCTAAAAATGGTTTAGGGTTTTAGAATTTTGGATTTGGGGTTTAGGGTTTTAGGATTTGGAATTTGGGGTTTATGTTTTAAGGTTTAGGGTTTAGGGTTTAGGGTTTTAGGATTTAGAATTTGGGGTTTAGGATTTTGGGATTTATGTTTTAGGGTTTAGGAATTTTGGGTTTAGGGTTTTAGGGTTTAGGGTTTAGGGTTTTAGGATTTGGAATTTGGGTTTAGGGTTTAGGGTTTTAGGATTTATGTTTTAGGGTTTTGGGATTTATGTTTTAAGGTTTAAGGTTTTAGGGTATAGGGTTTAGGGATTTGGGGTTTAAGGTTTAAGGATTTAGGATTTGGATTTAGGGTTTAGGGTTTTGGAATTTTGGGTTTGAGAATTTGGGATTTGAGTTTAAGATTATATTTTAAGTGAGGGTAAAATTGAAAAAAAAAAGTATAGATGATAATGGAATTATGATTACCAAGTAGAGGAGAAGGAATTATGATTCTTTCTCTTTAAATAATCTGATTCCATTCCGCCATCCATTCTCTCCAACCAAACACACAAAATTGAATAAATCAATTCTGATTCCATTCCATTCTCTCCAACCAAACATGGGATAAGTTTGTCTAAACACAAATGTGTAACGATCATGACTCATACGTATCATATAATACATGAATAATCTCTAAATAAATAAGTTATAAAATCTCTAAATCTCAATTACGAGTTCTTTTAAAAATATATAAATAAATATATTTTGATATATAAATATCTTAATTAATCAATATAATTTTACTTTTAATTTTTTTAATAAAAGAATATATATTTATTTTTGTATAATATTAAAAAAATATATGTTTATTTATATTTTACGAAAAATAAATATATTTTTTTCTCCTAAAAATTAAAAATAAAATTTCATATATGAAACCTCACTAAACGTGTGTGAAAATTGATAAATATTTTTTACCAGTTGATTCCTAAGAGTATTGATCAATCGTTTATTCAAAATTTTACATTTAAACGTTCTTAATTTGGAGAAATTAAAAAATGGGTTATTTTTTATAAGTGCCTTCATCTTTTATGAATTAATATTGATATTCTGTGGGATTAAATCTACCAAATACGTATCGATAGAAAAAAAAAACAAATATATTTAATTTTTTTCAATAATTATTAGTTTTTGAAATGATAAGATTTATAGATCAAACTTTAAATTCCAATGTTTTCTTTATTTAATAAAAAATAAACTTAAATATTCCTTTTAAAAAAAATATAGGAATAAATTTTGTACATTAGAGAAAAAATATCTTACATGATCTATATATTTCATAGGTCACTCAAAAAAAATCTATATATTTCGTGCTAATATTTGTGTCTTATATGGCTTAATATTTAGAATAATTAAAAATGTTAAGGGTGAATAAATTTATACGTACAGTTAGATTTATTATTTATATTATTTTGCGAGTCATTATTATTTAAAAAAATATTATTATTTTTAAATTTACCTGATAATTTAACAAATAATATCTATACTATATAATAGAAGGGAGTGTTAAGTTTTGGTTTGTTTGAAGTAATTTATTTAATATGTAATTTGTTTGATATTTTTTTAAATAAATATTAAAACAATGAGGATGTTGTTTTCTTGTCTTAGTACTGTCTATTTTTTTTAATTTAAATATAACATACAAATTTATTATTTTATAATTCTTCCAGAAGAACAATTATAAAAAAAATTGTAAAATTTCTTTTATTTTTATTTTATTTAGAATATATTTCCAAAATTTAAATTTATTTGTAATATTGATTTATTTTTTTTAAGATTCTTTTTTAATTGAACATAAATATTTACTATTTAGTAGACTCCTATCCTTATAGATAACTGATAAAACTGTACTTATTTTATTAACAAAAAAAATGATTTTCTTTTTATATTTACTTTGTTTTAGGGTTTATTTCCTTTATTATAAAGCTTTTTCTTTCGTACAATAAATATAAAGTTAGTTAAATAATAGTTATAAAAACAAAACAAAAAAAATTCTTCCATTTTATTTTAAGATTTATTTTTCCTATATAAAGAAGAAAAAATATTATATTAAAATTTTCGCATGTTTTAATAAAAAAATAAAGAATTATTATTTAATATACACCTACCATAAATATGAATTAAAAAAACATATTTTCGCAAAAAGAGAGAAAAAAGTTGTCAACATCCATTTTTATTTTCTAATTTTTTTAAGAAAAATAAGTTTCACTAATTCAAAATAAAATTTCACCAATAACATCTAAATTAAAATTTTAAAAATATATTAAATTATCCTAAGAACAACATGTCCCATTTATATTTAATTTTTTTAATTGATAATATGATAAATCTTCAATAAAAATTTATCTTTGATGCATGACTTCTTTAATTTTAACCCGTAATAAAACTTCAAATTATAATACTAGGCCTAGATTCTCATCAGAAAACAAACTTAACAAACATATCAAAATATATTTGATGAGTAACACCATAAATTATTATATTAGATCTAAATTTACGTGGAAAAAAAATCACAAAATAATTCTTGTGATATTTATTCAAAATAAGAAATAATAGAAAACAAATAGATACTTATTTACTAGAAAATGAATTATTTTAGGTTCATCTTTTAAAATACATCATAATATCAAAATTATCCTAAGAATAATAAATCTGTAACACATGGAGAAATTTTTTTTCAAATATTCTTCTTCATCTTTTTCTTATCTGCATCTAATATTAGTTCTTTTAATTGATAATATGATAAATCTTTAATAAAAATTGATATTTGATGACTTAAGTGTAGAAAGTCATGGGCTAATTTCCTCCAAAAGAGCTCTCAAAGAGTAAGAATTGTCATAACTTTATAACCAATACTAGGCTGGCATCCCCGGTCGATGTGAGACTCAACACTCCCTCTCACATCAAACGAGGATACCGTAAAGACCGATTCTACCTGACGGGGACACCACATAATAGGGGAACTATGAGGTGAGCCAGAGGGGACTCATCGCACCAGGGACCTGCTCTGATACCATGTAGAAAGTCATGACCTAACTCCCTCCAAAAGAGTTCTAAAAGAAGAAGTGTTATCATAACCTTATAACTAATACTGGACTGACATCCTTGATCGATGACTTTCTATATTAAGTTCTTTAACTTTGAACCGCAACATAACTTTAAATAATAATGTTAGATCTAGATTTAGATATGAAAACAAACTTAACAAAACATACCAAACACATGTTTAACGAGTAACATCATCATTAATTAGATTTAGGTAAATATATTACTACACTATATTCAAATTTATGTGGAATTAAAAATTACAAAATGACACTTGATATTCATTCAAAATGAAAATAAATAACGATTAATTTATTTGAGAGAAATTTATTTTACAAATATAACTTTTTTATAGAAAATAAGAAAGAATAAGAACAACTTACGTTTAGGATTTTTTTAAAAGAGAGAAAACACATAGATGATTCTTTATTAGAAGATAAATTATTTTAGGTTTAAAATAAATTTTTTTAACTTTTGTTAAATATGAAGTATTTTTTTTCTACGTAAATATAAAGTTATTTAAATATTATTATATAATTCATATAATTAAAAAAAATTATATGAATAATAATTGTAGATTAGAAACACCTCTACAAACCTAGTAATATAAAAAGTGTGAGTGATAAATAAATAAATAAATTTAAGTTATTAGTATTTTTCTTATAACACATTACAGTTCATATATAATTTACTTATTTACATGGTTTTATTTTTAACCTAAAAAAAATATAAGTTGTTTTATGTCATGGAAAAAAAAATGTCGAACAACATATGTTTTCTATGAAAAGTATATGTTTTTGTTACATTGTATAAAAAATAACATATATTCGATTTTATAATTTATAATTTGTCTATAAAAGTAAAAATGGTTGCAAAAAAAACGAATTGTTTGTTTTATGTTTGGTTCTAGGTTTACAACAAAATAGTTATATTATACTTTGTGATAGCAGATACATTTGATAAAAATTATGTATCATTAAAAGATCAAATAATTTGGTATCAAATATTATTTTCTTAATAACATCATGTCATATGATGGTATTATTGTCAAGAATATATTCACTTCAGAGATTTTAGTAATTATCTTGATAAAGTGTGTTCCTTTTGATATTGCTTGAACTTAGTTGGTGTAAACAATAGGAACTTTAGGCAAATATTTGATGGAATTACTATTCAAAAAACTTGGTTCTATTTTTAGCTAATGTGAATATTTGTTATTAAATTGATTTCAAAACATTACAAGTAAAATTTGAATTATATTGGTAATAAAATTATGATGATGAGATATATTGATTACTTTTTTATTTAGGATTCTATTTTTAATAGGACTCCTAATTGAATCATAATTAATCAATTATCCTATACATATTGCTTACCTGCCGTAGTGATAGCCACACAGATCCAATAATGAAGCAAGTCACCACTTTTGATATCATATTGGAAGCTTGCTTTTGAACTTGAAGCAACCATTCAACCACTTTTTGAATCATCTTTTCTATTTGGTCTGATTCAAGCCGAGAACATTTGATTACGAGCTTTTTGGTTTCGCTTGCGGAGTTATTAATTATTAGGAAGATTTGCTCTCTTTTTGTTAGTTGTAGGGTAATATTTATATGTATTATGTTATATTTACATGAATCTTTATAACTTTTATATCTATAAATAATATGTAACACGTTACATCAATTAAAGTTGAGTAGTGGATTGAAACTATCTATTTCTTACCAATTCAAATTCAATTCGATTTCAATTAGATTTGAAATTTTTTAATATAAATTTGATCTAATGATATAATTCATTTAAATTAATCTGAATTTAAACACATCAAATTGATATTAAAAAATATTTATAAATTCTCGTCATATATAAAATATGATATACACAGCTTTTAAATTTTAAATTGATATATTTGTATTAAAATTTATTATTTATAATCACAATTAAGAAAATTAAAAATAAGAAGTATGTTTGTGAAATTATTAAATTATTATAAATATTTATATTTATTTTTAAAGTTAAAATAGTAATATAACTATTATATATATAATATTTAAATATAACACATTATAAAATAAAATATACATTTATTGATAAGTTAATAGTAATTCAATTTGGATTAGATATATCGGATTATAAAATCTGTTAGTCTAAATTCGATTCGAATCTAAACGAATTATATATTTTTAAATATGAATTCAATCAGATTATAAAAAATTTCAATCCAATTTGATCTAGATTCGATAGATCGGATTATATTTCTTAATTTAAGTGAATTAATCGGTTTATTTACTCATCCTATCAACCTCTACAATTGGTTGACTCAACTTCTCTTTATAATTTATAAATTCAACTATATATTTGGATATAATAAGTTACATTCATCTTCGACGAGATTATTGAAACTTAGATGAGATCGTTGACATGACTATCGAAGCTTCGATAAGGTCATCAATGGTGTGACTAGAGCTCTTATGAGATTCTTGAAGATGTAATAAGGTCTTATAATAATCTCATTTTATTCGAGTTATAAAATAGGAATATTATAGTTTATTTGTTAAATAGTTTGATATAAATTGTGAGTTTTGAAATTAATTGTCACTAGTTAGAAAAATAATCAATTTTTTAAAAGTAATGTTATTTGGACCAAAAATTATACTTTAATCACTCTATGTTAAAATATGACATTTTAGTTATCATCAGTTAAAATATAACATTTTAGTAACTTTTTAAACAGTAAAAAATTTATTTTATTATTAAAAAATTTAAAATAATAATAAAGTAAATTTAATGAGGTAAAATTGTTATTTTATTTTAACAATATAATAATTTTTTTTGATCAATTGCTTTTGTAAATTTTATGTTTTATGGAATTTTTGTACTTTTTAAACACTTTTTAATATCACATTTTCGGTAAGTTTCGTGTTAAAATTTATAATATTAGAAATAGGGATAATAAGTCAAAAAATTACAATATTAGTGATATTGAAACCACATGGATAACTGTGTGGCTTATTTATTTATTTGGTCACTAATATATATATATATATATATATATATATAATATTACAATTTTATCACTAATTTTTCAATTGGCACACGCTTTTAAATTAGAAAAACTTAATTCAAAAATTTAATTTTCTTTATATTGATTTATCAAAGTTATACTTGATGATAACAAAATTTGATTTTTTAATCATTTGATTCGTAATTGCTATGAATGTCAATTTAACCCATTGGGTTAATTCCACGATGGTATCTAAATTGTACAGGTAGATAGGCTACAATATTTTTGAGTGTGAAGTGACTTTTAGGCTAGTTAGATTTATGAATGGTGCAGAGAATTTTTTTATTAATTATTTTAAGTAAATCTATTTATTTACATATAGACTATTCTATTTTATTCAAACAATAATAATATTTTTAAAAAAAATTATAAAAGTACATCAAATATTCATGCACTTTGTATATATAAAAATATTTCTTTAGTGTGATAAAGAGTGATATAAAATATGTTTGTAGATTAGTTCGAATATATTTGGGCTTAATATTTTTAAAGTAATCATGTTTTCATAAAAGTTTCATAAATTGATCGTGTTTTTAAAAAGTTCTTGTTTAGTATAAATAATGTTAAAAAAGTTTCCATTTAGTATTCATAATGTATAAAAAGTTATGATTAAATCATTTTTCATTTAGCACTATTTAATATGAGTAAAATAGTCATTCACCTCATTTTTTAATTCTTGTTGTCTATTGCATTTTTTATTATTTATTTTTATTACAATTAGTCCAAACTACATACAAAAAAAACAAAAGAAGCTCTTGTATAAGATTTTGGATTATAATAAATACCGAGATGAGATAGGCAAAAAGGAAGTGGGTTGAACATTTTACCACTACCCAAATAATATCAAATGATTTTTTTTAACCATTACTACTTAAAAATGAATAAAAAATAACTAAATTAATTTTTTTTAAATACGAACTTTTTATATATTATGAATATTAAATAAGAATCCTTTCAAAACATGATAAATTTTTAAAAAAATTATTAACACATGAGTACTGCAAAAATATAAATCAAAATATTTCCCACAATTTTAGTTCGGCTCAGATCCACCCTTAACTAATTACCCATTGCCATTGTGGTCTTTTTGAGATCAATACTTTTTGTTTTATGTGGTTGAAGACTATCCAAACTTAAAAAACAAAGCATTTTCTTTGATAAAAGGGGAAAATCTCAATGTCTTGCCAAAAGATTAAATTTCAATAATATACACACATATATGATCTTAATTAGTGGAGAAACCTATGTACTACTAAAACCTAATTGGTTAAGAGGTAAACATATAAAAAAGATGAATAGTGATTGATGAGGTTATGAAAGCCAAGTAAAGTAGCTAGCTAGGGTGCAAAATTTGATGTTGCTCTGGTCTAAAAGTTACCAGAGATTTTAGCTTTTTTATATAAATCAGCATGGAAAGGACAAGTTGTGACCATGCATTGATAGGTCCCTTGTCCAGTGTTTTATTAGTTTCGCACAAACCTTAAACAAAAGCTGGCACTGATTTTTACCAAAGCAATTGAATATTAATATTGACAAAGTTTAAGTAGACACATACAGAGCAATGGCCAACCTGACTACCCGAGACATATAAGCAATATTTTATCTAAAATAAAGGCCTTGGTGTAAATGAAAAAAAGATTTTTTTCGACATTAATAAAAGCATTACTTTAATGTATAATCGGTAAAGTTATAAATTTATTGGAGTAATGTTTTATACTTAATTTGGTTCTAGCTATGTCCACCGTTCGAACTAAACCTTTGTGTAGCAAATTAATTAGTGAGAAAGAGAAGAGTAATAACCAATATGTTTGTCAGGTTAATTATATAAGTTCAAGATGGAACTTGTAAATATTTAGTCTAATTAACCTATTCTATTTTGTTATAAGTGTATGTGTTATTAATATGCATATATACATCAAACACTTACTCTGAAAAGTTAGACATTTGTTACAATTATGTTACATCAAAAGTAGATCTTTGTGTCTATTTGTTTGCCAGTTATTATTAACAAATAAAGGATCATATAAGAAGTAAATAAAAATGTCTATAAAATCTCTCATATTAAAATACAAACTAGTTAATTAGTTGATCTATTAATGGTTTAAAGACGAGAGTGTACGGATTAGCTTCTTTTATTTTCTCAGAATCTTTAAAGTCCTCAATCTACTGTCCATATTTACTTTTATAAAGTTTTCAATATACATTTACTTTAGTGGATACCAAATACGTCTAAAAACCCTATAAATCTCTATCATCTTTTTCCAACTTTTTTTTCGTTTGATTTTGCTTTTGATATATGATAGAAATCTCCTCTCATGAGTGTTTTTTCCATTCGTATATATTTATTTTATTTTTAATTTTTGTTAAGTTTAATAAAATTTTCATAACTTGTGATATATTTCTACCTAAATATTAATTTAGGTGAGTTTATTTATAACATATACTTGTTTTATTACTATTTTCAGCATGTTTTTATTATAAATCTAGATCTAGATTTATTAGTTTTCTTATTTGAGTTATTGTTATCTAGGAGGTTAAAGACATAAAGTTAAATAGAATGATTAAAGACATGAAAATACTTTTAAAAGTAATTAAGGTAAGCAAATGTAAGCCCATTAAAGAGATAACTATTACTAACGTTATCATCCAAACAATGAAGATTGATGTTTGTGTGTTAATATATTTATCAATTTTTAATTATTTGTGTGTTGCAATTGAATTCTATGTTATATTTCAATTTCAATGAAAAAATATAAATTTCAATTTCTCAAAAAAATATTGTCCATAAAGAGTCTTTGGAGGTGTGGTTGAAGAAAGTTTTTCTGCGTATCATTTTTAATAATTTAATAAAAGGTATTCATATATATATATATATATATATATTTAAAGTATTATAATAATAATCTTTCTATTTACTTTAAGATACATAAATGATCATTGGTGTGCTACTAGTGGATTGTTATGAAATCTTAATTTTGTACCACTAATAAGGAATATGTAAGATCCCTAAATCCATTTATTTTTTTTAGAATATTCTTGTCTTTAACTTAGATTCAATATGGTACTGCATGTAATTTTTTAAACAAAATGCAAGTTTTTTTAAAATGTTCGATGTTTAGTGCCAACGAAGCCTGTCAAGGAAAATATTTTTTTTAAATAAAAGGCATGAATGATTTATTTTCTTCACTCAATTCTAAAGTTCTTCCCTCTCTTTTTTTAAAGTATTATTATTTTTTGCATATTCTTTGCTACAAGATCAAGTAAATAAATTATGATCTTATTGCATTAAATATATGGTATGAATATAAGGTGTGATTTTGTGAATTTATGGAATCATTTTGTGATATGATTATTCATACATGTTTATTATGAAATAAACAAAACATACATGAGCATTGAAACAGTAAACACAACTTAATAACATAAAATAGGAGATATAATTAAATAAGATAAAGCACCACGAATATATAGAATAGAAATATTTAAAATTGTGTGTGCTTATGTCTTAAGAGTTGAGTGGATAAGGGATGCAGGGACAGAACTATTGATATCAAATGAATTAATGATTGTATGCAGGGAGGTGATAACTATAATTTATATAGTTATTTTTACCTATTTTATTAATTAAAATTACTATTTTCTTAATTTTTTAGTTAATTTTAGTTTAATAAATTAGTATTTACTGTTTTTTATATTTTTTAATAAAAAATAAATAATTTATATCGAAAACGTACTTAATTGCAAATTTGTGTCCAAAAATATAATTTCAAATAAAATAATATTTAATTGCAATTTATAAAAGCGAAAATATAATTTAAATTAAATTCGGGTTTGATTTTAATTATTAAAAGTTTAAAATTTTAATTTAAATTAGAAAAGGGCTAAACTGAAATTAAAGAAATTTGTGGGCCAAAATCCAATTAATTAAAGTTTAATTTTCTTCGCAGGTGAGAAGAACCACGTTCCAATATGCACGCGCGAAACGTGGACAGTCCGATCAAAGAAGAAACGTATGAGATTCGCACGTGCCGATCACACCCGACCAACTCGTGTGGGTGCAGATTCTTTCATGCGGCTCGGCACCCGAGTGGGGCCCACCTGCCGCGTAGGCCGGCGTGCACGTGGGAACACTTCTCCGACACGTCCAGCCATTGTCCCCCACGTACGTGCACCTCTGATCCTGTGCGTTGATCTCTGCGTGCAACCGGATTTTCCTCGAATCAGAAGCTGCCACGTGTCTCACTCTATTTTTAAGCCAATCATGTTATGACACGTGGCATGTTATGATGAGCGCGAAAGCGCAGGATCACGCCCGCGTGTAGCCGTTGGCTCCATGCTCTTTTGTCCCTGATGAACGAAAACCGGCATCGCCGATTCTTGCCAATACTTTGGTTTTATTATTTATAAAACTCTCGCAAGTGCATGAATTATTTCGAAGAAAATGATAAGTATACTCCCAAGGTCGATCTAAGGAAGGAATGTGTATGGTTTTTAATTTATTATTCAAACTTTTAAAAACGAAATTAAATCCTAAACATCCTGTCACGATATTTTGGGGTTTTGTGTTTTTAATCTACTTACATAAAAATAAACATAGATTCAATAAACATTTATGCAAATTTTATCATTTATAATGGCGGAGTATTTATGGATATAATAACTAAGTTAATTATGCTTGCTCATATTATCTAGGTTATTAAAGATATGAATTGATATTTATTGATTCTCCCTTTTTTGTATGAATACCACCTTTGGTGGGGTTAGATATTCTTTGTTAACTAAACAAATCAATTAACACCTATGGGTGGGGTTGATAACTAATTTGCCTCATTAAATTAATTCCTTTTTCTAAGAGATTGAAAATGAACCATTTAAATGCCACCTTTGGTGGGGTTAGACAGTTTAAACTTTATTCAAGGTGTCCAAATTAAACCCAAGAATTTAGTTATCCGAGTACTAACTTTCAAGTTTTAAAACGACTACCGAAAACATGTCGTCAATACATTTTCAGATAATAATTCTTATAAAAACTTTTGAAATAGAGCTTCACTCTAACTACCGGGCGATTGTACCATCAAATAAAAGAGCACTACTCTAAATCAGACCGGATAACTAAACCTTAAAATCTAATTTTCAGGTTTAAGTTTGTAATGAAAAATAATATATTTCTCTCTAACATTCTTAAAATAAAATCATGAATAAAAACAAAATCAATTCATTTTAGAGATTTTTACCTATTTAATATTTCGCAAGCATAACAACGTTATTATTACATCATGTTTACTAAATAGCCAGCACAGTTAAATTTAACCACAGACAAATTAAATATAACATGTAAGAATAAAGCATAAAAATAACTGTAAATAAAATAAAATCCTTACAGAACTTCGACGCTATTCCCGTTGCTGGAAAAACTCCAAGCGGAATTTGCCCTCCCATTTATTGAATCAAAGAGCTAAAATATTACAAAAACATAACTAGTTCTTCCCAAAAAGGGAAGAACTCTAAATCTAAGAGAAATTAACTAAGAAAAGCTAAAAACTAAGAAAACATAAGAAAAACTAAAAAAATCCTAAAAATATAAGAAAAGAGAGAAAAAAAATGTATTTGGAGGTTTTTGAATGTGTGATTTTGAAGTGAAGGGAATGTGGGTATTTATAGGTGAGGATGGAGAGAAAAAAATGAGTAAAAAAATGTTAAAAAAATATAAAAACGCGTAATGGAAATGCTGACGTCATTGATGACATCAGCATCACGTCATGGGGCGGCTGCACGTGAAAAATGAGTGTCGGCGCGCGCGGATGAACAGTAACCCACGCGCAGTGCTGCGCGCATGAACAGTAACCCGCGCGCAGTGCTGCGCGCATGAACAGTAACCCGCGCGCAGTGCTGCGCGGATGAACAGTGCGGTGCGCGCAGCTTGGGGCGGAGCTGGGTGCTGGGGCGCGGCGGCCGGGCGGCGCGGCGGCACGATTTTTTCCTTTATGACATTTTTTTCCTTTTTGACACATTTTGACCAATTTTTCCATATTTGTTGACCTTTCCCCATTTATTTATTAATATATTTGTGATGTATTGCTTCCAGTATTCCTCTTTGAGTTTTTAAGTTGCGTTTTTAAGCCAAAATACCTGAAAAACAATAAAAATACCCGTGATTCCGAAAAAGACAAATTTATATAAATATATGATAAAACATATAAATATATATATTTTTAATCAATTAATGTGGATAAAATCATGGTTATTTTAGTGCTTTTTGAGCACTCATCAGTCCCCTGCACCGTTTCCCGTAACCAATCAGAAGTTTCCACGTGTCCGCATTAATTCCTTTAAGCGAATCAGACGCTGACACGTGGCATGCATAATGAATTAAAAAATATAGAATCGGCGCCCTGTCTCACGCGTGATTTAATTAATATTTTCGATATCAAATTTCGATACACGTTATTTTATTTTTCGATACAAAATTATTATGCGTTTTTATAAAAAATAAAATAAAAAATGTAATAATTTCGATGTATTATTTTTAGCTATAAATAGGAGATAAGATGATAGTTTTAGGGAGTTTTGGGTAGAGTTTAGTTTTCTTGTGTTGCTCGGTTTTGGAGGGCAGAACACGCATAAGCCATTTTTTGGCTTTTGTTGTGTTCTGCGTATGTCAAATATTTGTTCTAAGTGATGTTTTAATTTTCCTTCTTCTTCATCTTATTTTTCTGAATCTGTTATAATTTTTATTTTAATTTTATGAAGTAATTTAATTTTTTTAGGGTTGCATTTGATCTAAATTTATGATACTTTTATTTTAAATATTTTTGATAGATTTGTAAGGCGTTCGATTTGTTCGTTCTATTTTGTGCTTAATGCTTTTTGATTATTTACGAATCTTATCAAAACGATCCGTGGCACATGAATAAACTTGAAAGAGGCATTTGTGTGTATATTGCTCGTAAATAAAATGACATGTATGATGAAGGATAGGAATATACCCTAATTATATGTGTGGCCATTTGAAAACTTAAAACGTAATGAATCTCGGTGAATTTAATTCTCATAGGAATATAGTGAATTAATTTAACGAGGTGTGTTTGTACGGAGCTCGGAAGAGATGTATGAATAAAATTAGAAGTTTTCGGTTGACAAGTTAAATGTACTAAAAAATATAAATCAAAAGAAAATAATATGATTTGAGTCGATTAATTTGGTGAAAAATTGCAATCCTAGATTTCTTTTATTTTGTTTTAAAACTCTTTTCTTAAATTTGTTACAATCAACGAGCGTTTTGAATAAAATCAGATAGAGCTAATTTTAGTACTCAACAAACTGTAGTAACAAATCTCTGTGGGAACGATAACTTACTTATCAAATTTTATTACTTGTGACCGTGTATACTTGCACGTTTTTTGTGTGTTGTAAAACACACAACGTGAGGTTCTCTATATGTCCATAGGAGACATTAGGCATTTTTATAATCACCAATATGTGTGTGATGACTTGATTGGTCCACACTCATGTCATTTTTCAAGTATGATATTAATAAGGATCTAGTAGTTCAAACAAGTTTCTAAAACTATGATCCACTGGTGACCAATAGCATAGGTATCACACAAGGGCCCTATTATGAAAAAAAATGAAAATGAAAGCTAACAACAGAAATAATAAATTAATAAATACCCCACTTAAAAAAGAACATATGAATAATGGTAAACTATAAACAACTACATAATTGTCATGTAAATGCATCATGATGCATATTGCATACGAATTAGCTTATTAGGCGTTAACTCACCTACATAGATTTTTAACATTTTTGACATGATGAATAAAAACCTGGAGCAAAAAGGTGACTACTAATGGTATGGCTATCCGATGGTTTTCCAAATTATTTTTAAATCATTTTTCTTGTGATTAATTTTATGGCTTTGAAACCCTATTTATTCAGTTTGTTAAGATCAAAATTAATTTGTGATAAAATAATAAATTAAATTATTCCTTTAATGATTATTAAATAAAGGGATAAGTTTCTATTGAATAGTTATTCATTCAAAAAAATAGTCATAAAAGGTAACTTACTCTTCCTTGTTTGTTCTCAAGGCAAAATTGGGATGTTACACTAGTATGAAAATATGGGTCTATATGTATATTTTTTTGTTAAATAAAGATACTATGAATGTAGCAAACCATTAGAATGACACAATTTTTCTTTGTTTATATCACATGTGATAAATATATGATGAAATACTCAATTTAAAATATTAAATTTAACAATTTATATATCTTAAAGTAAATGAGAGTGGAACTATTGTTGTACTACTTTGATAGAATACATATGTTTATGCATATCTTTTGATTGAAAAAAGTACAATAAGCCACCCAACTAGTTAAAAAATGACTAGAGTTTAACAATATATGGTGGGATAGGTTAGTTATACTAATTTGTTGCATATTTTTTATACCTTCATATTTTAATGGTTTAGATTTGAAAAGTAAATTTCTCTCTATTTTTCTTTATAAATCTCAAATATTAAAATAAAAAGGTATAAAATTTATAATAAATTAGGAAAATTGATCATGTATCATATATAATTATTTAATATATTCATGGCATAAGTAGGGACTAATTTATCAACGAGTTTCATTACACTCAGATTCGTAATACACGTACTTAAAAAAATGAACATAGACATAATTTGTTATTTCATAAATCTTGTAGTTTAGGTCCGAAAGTTTTATGTTATACATATTAGATCATATAATTTTAAAAAGTTAATTATTTTAATTTAATTTATAATAATATGTCAAAATTTAATATATTTATCTAAATACGTATCATTTAATCAATACATTAAATGTATGAAAATGCCCTCTTCTTAATTGTATACTACAAGTTATGTGATAAATATGTGACAATTATGTTAATTCTAACATCAAATTCTAACGTCTCATTGGTAATTCGACTAATATAACTAACGATTTAATGTACGTAAGTTAATAATTATGAGAATATTACACATTTTAAAATGTAACTACACCAAGTTAAAAGGGTATTGCATCAATAATGATAATGTTAAACTAAATTTACAAGATATAGTAATTAGCATATTTAACATTCTACATTTTTAAAAATATAAAATTCATCATTATCTACAGTATGTTATTTTCAGATGTAAATAAAGTTTCTTTTAAAGATGAAATGATAATATAATCTATGTGCAAGTAAAAGTCGAACAATTTACATCGACAAATTTTAGAAGTAGTTGTCCTATAACTAAACAATTTGCCTCTTTTTTATATTTTTATTTTTTGCTAAAAATGATTAGTGCATATTATCACTAGACCATTAGGTGAGCAAAAAAAACACTTAAGTTGTTGGATGGTATGTTAATACCCATTTTATACATTGAACACTCATGTGAAGTGGTTAAATAATCATTTTATATATCACAATTCATTTTCAAGTATTTATTCTATATTAAAAAGGTAAAATAAAATCCACGAGAGTAAAAAAAGAACTCTATGATCTTTACCAAAACTTCACGTTAGCTTAGTCAAAACCTAAAAACTCGACTAAACATTCTAGAGAGCCATTTAATTCTTGAGTGAGGTTTCATTGTTTTCATGATTTGCTTTGTAATCTAAGAGTGCTGTCCTTTGTTCTTCGTCTATTCTTAGGAAATTTGCTAGACTAGTAATAGAAGAAACTTATGATTGGGTAAATGATTGAATAGAACAAGCTCAATCACACCTTATTGTTGGTGCCAAATTATGTCTCCAAGAATTATTTATTTCAACATCGAAGCTTTTCATCGTGTCCATCAAAGGATCTCAATGAATGTTGGAGGGCTTGACATCAAAGAGGTATAACAATGCACATTTGTCTTCTATTTTGAGTATGTAAAGGAATTAGAGATAGTGCTTAAGAGAGCCCCATGGTGCTTTGAAAATAGTCTCAAGATGGTCCAAAAACTTGATCAAGGTATGCCTCATTCTAATTTCATGTTTGATTATATTAAAGAAGATTGCACAAAATAAAGAGTCAATATTGTAAATTAGTTATTAGTTATTCACTTATTTATTTTGTATTTGGTCAATTGTAATTATAGGTATAAAAATAGAATATGATTTACAATTTTAGTATAAAAGGTGTAACCCTTATTTTGTGAATACACAATTACATCAATTCTTTCAAATTTGGTTTCTCTTGATGGTATCAGAGAAACGATCTTAACAAACCTAACCAAACATAAACATTACTATAGTAACATAGCCATGAGTGACAACATTGAAAATAAATCAATCGACATAGGTATGCCTTCAAAGCCAAAATGGGAAAACCATAACCACCCTCTCTACCTTCATCATGTAGACTAACCCGACATAATTCTTGTCCCATATTTTTTGGTAAAAGATAACTACATCACATGGATTCAGTCAATGAGAATGGCTTTAACGATCAAAAACAAGATTGACTTCGTTAATGGGTCGATCAAAGAACTAAATTAGGACAAACCTGATGAATTGTAGCAATGGAAGCGTTATAATTGGGGTTAATGTCGAAGGAAATTACTGGCAGTGTCATTCACTGCAAAGATGCGCTTCAAATATATCTTGATCTCCAAGAGAAATTCTCTTATGTGAATACCGTTTAGCTTTTCCATATAGTGAATATTTTCAAATAGTTTATATTTTTTAAATTGTTAATACTATTATGGTAAGTGCCTCAATTTTTGAAACAACAAGATTAAATATGTAACCCTTAAAATTAGAGAATTGATATGTCATTTTTTTAGACCAAATGTGAACACTAAAAGATCAATTTATAGAAAAATATTTATGATTAAGGGGGGATTTAAAAATGCAAGTAGACTAAGTGTTTTTGGTTTACTCAAGAAAGCCAAAGTTAAACTATAAAAACTAATTCACTCTCAATACATTATAAAATTCCCACTCGTTAATGGATCCAAAACACGTGAGATTTTCTTAAACTCAAGTAATTTTATTATCTCATAAAACATCCTCAATCTTGTATTACTCACCCTATATCTAAATATATGTCTTATAATACTTTCTCCTAAATTCCATGCTTTCATAACTAACCAAGATTATAATTTCAATAAATAGTAATAAAATACATTATTTTATTCTATATGGTATTAGAGCCTTAAGCTCTTTAACAATAAAGGAAAACTTGTGTCAATCACATCCCTTTGATCATACAGATGAGATGGCCGCACCCAAATCTAGTGGAGTCGAATCCTTCATTCTCCAACTCACCATTTAGAAATTCAATGGGAAGAATTATAAAAAATAGGCTCAATTAATTAAACTAATAATTAAAGGAAAAAGAAAGATGAATTACCTCACTAGAGAGATGAAAAACCCAAGGACCCAATAAGCTTCCAAAAATTGGTCGTTGAAAATTCCATAATTATTTCATGGTTTCTCCACTCGTTGCAATTTTGGATAGGAAAAACCTATATGTTCCTTCCCACTACCAAAGACATGTGCTTCACTATGAAGGAGACCTACTCTAATTGTGGAAACTTATCTCAACTATATGAAATTAAGACTCACCTTTGGTAAATGAAGCTGGGGAGTCTTAATGTCACAGATTACTACATGAAAATGCTTGGGCTATGGTAAGAACTTGATTTCAATGAAGAAAAAATTGAAAAAGTGTATCTGATAATATGAAATACCAAATAAAAGTGGAGAATGAACGAGTGTTTGAATTTTTAAACGATCTCAATTGAGACCTTAATGATACCCATAATAGGATCCTTGAATGGTAGCCATTACCATTGATGAATGAAACTTTCTCTGAGGTTAGAAGAAAGGAACGAAGAAGGTAGGTGATGTTGAATGAATCGACTTGAGCATTTGGAAATCCTAGGGTTCATAACGACCTTCCAGTACACTAGCCTATAATAAAAGACAGCTCGGAGCGCCAGTGCATGAAAAGCCGCAATCTTTCTTGAGGAGTAGGATAAAAGCTTTACGAATTCTCTTTCGTAGACAAGATCCAATCACAAAGCAAAAAATGAGAAGTGCGACATCTACATCCACATCCCAATCGGGAAGAAGAAAGAAAAGTAAAGGAAATAGGTTGGGTGTAAATGGGCTTAACATATTGCATGGGCCGAACAAACATAACCCAATGTAGAAACAAGCTTGCCATCATAGATTGGGTCGAGGATTGATTGAATCTAAATTGGGTTGAGGATTTGGTCTTAGTTATTTTTCTAGCTATTTAGGCCTAATTTTTGAAAATGAGCCACATGGGTTGTTATCTTATGGTCTTTAAAATAATTTTGGACATGCCGAATAGGAAAAATAACCTTGGTGCAATTATTGTCATAAATTAGGTCATACTAAAGATGTGTTTTGGGAATTGCATGGAAAACTCGTAGACTAAAAAAGCCATGAAAAAATTTCAAAAGTTGAGGATATCAAGTCTCCACTGCTCTAAATGAAAAACCTAGTTCTGGCCCAACATTTAAGACTAGATAGAACAACTTTATTAGATGTTTTTCAAATTTCAAACATCAAGTCAATCTTCTACTTATGTTTTGTATGGGTTATTAACATATTAAGGCATTTTTTAATGGCTTTAACCTAAAAGATAAATGTTCCTTAGATTATTGATTCATGTGCGTTAGACCACATGATTGACAACCATTAAATTTTTCCTACATATATGCCTTATGTTGGTAATTTGAAAGCAAAAATTACAGATGATATCCTTTCTCCAATGGCATAAAAATGGAGTATTAGACAGCCTACTCAAACTGCTCTTCAAATTTTGTTGCATCCTCTTATATTTGTCAGACCTATCATCAGGAAAGACGATTGGTAATGTTAGAGAAAATGAAAGTCTTTATTACTTTTAAGCGACCAATGTGAGTGACCAATATAACATTGTAGATTGTAACTCTATATCTATTCGTATGACTAATAATTTTATGTTGTGGCACTTTAGAATGAGTCATCTTAATTTTTAATATTTAAAACAATTGTTTTCCTCTCTTATTAAAAATAAATAGTTATTTGATTTTTACTGTGAAATGTATAAACTTACTAAACATCACTACACCTCTTTTTCAAAATCCAAATACACACCTTACAAGCCATTTACTATAGTTCACAACAATTTATAGGAAACTTTTGAAGTCTTTGAGTCGCTCTCATACAAAATGGTTCATCACCTTTATTGATGATCATACTCGTGTATGTTGAATATATTTACTCAAATATAAAATTGAGGTTCGTATCTTTTTAAACTCATATTTGAATTTTATGCATAGATAACGATAATGAATATGTTAATCACTCTCTCAAAGATTATCTCCAGATCCATGACATTATTCACCAAGCATCTTATGTTTATACTCCATAACAAAATAAAGTTGTTGAATGAAAAAAATGGCATCTCTTAGAAGTGGCACTAGCATTTATGTTCACTACCAATATGCCAAAACATTTATGAGGAGATGTTGTTTAGACATCTTCCTTTTTTATAAAGAGAATGCTAAGTTGTGTTCTTTCTTTTAAGGCATCTATCTAAACCCTCCAGTACTGTTTCCCAAGCTCTTGTCTTATGTCAGACACCCCTTTAAAATATTTGGGTGCACAACATTCGTGCACATTCATCCTTACAATCCTGGTAAGTTAGACCCAAGAGCCATCAAATGTGTCTTTAATGACTATTCTCTTACTCAAAAGGGATACAAGTATTATGATCCAACTACGAAGAGTGTTATCACTAGCCTTGATGTCACATTCTTCAAGGCATTCTCATTTTATCCTTCCAAAAATCATTTTCAGAGGGAGAATGTGAATACTGAAGATCAGTTTTATTCCTTTGACCTTCCATTTCCTAGTATTAATATCTTTTTTCCTGATACCATCACCACAACTCATCCCAAACACAACATACCTAGGGTACCATTTACAGAAGAAAAAAAGCTAATTCACTCTTAACAAGGAAATATTGGTTTACTCAAGAAAGTCAAAGTATAAAAGCTAATTCACTCTTAACACACTATAAAAGTCACAACCAATGATGGATCCGAACACTCGTGAGACCCTTTTCAACTCTTGTAATTTTATTCCTACAGATGACTTGCCTATTGCTCTTAGAAAACATTCATGATCTTGTATCACTCACTTATATATGAATATATGTCTTATAATACCTTGACTCCGAAATTTCATGTTTTACAACTAGCCTTGACATTATCATAATTTTAGAAACTAGTAATAAAACACAATTTTATTCTATACCAAACGATAATTTTATGCTATTTAAATCTGTAACTTGAAACGAATGAAGAGTGAATATTATTACTAGACCATTAGAAGAATCACGTGTCTCTTTGTCTAAACAAAGAATGTTCTACATGTCTTAAGATTTTTCATTGTTAAAACCATATTACTCTTTTTATATTTAAACATGTTTACTCTAATTTCAATCTAATTTATATTTCTACATTAAAATCGAAAGTTAAATGACGCAATAGTAAAACATAATTTTATCATATTAATTTTTATTTTTACAATATAATTTAAGTTTAATTTTAAATTTAAATTAAAATAAATTTGATCAAAGAATATGAACAAAATGGCAAACAACATTGTAACTCAATTACATATAATCCATTTAGATATGTAAAAAAGTATAGAGTTTGCTTATATATAAATAATATAATTACTTAAAAAAATAAGAGTTCAAAGTATAAAATCTTAAAGAATGATAGATGATAGAGTTTATGTAATTTTAATATCAAGAATATCATTTTTTAACTTTATAAAATTTAGTTCTCTTAAAATTGTGATTCAATAATATAAATCTATATGTGTATTATAAAGTTTTGAGTTTGAGTTTCAATTATAAACGTGTAAACAGTTTAGTTATTTAAATTAATAATTTTTAATAATTTTTAATTATGAATGGGTAACAATACCACCACAATATATTTTTATTATTATTATAAGAGTAATTTATTATTAACAATAATAATATTAAAATATAAGTAATATTATAAATAAAATAAATATTTGATAGTTTACAAACGAAATAAAAGTCATAGGGTAACTTTATTACGTGAAATGAATGAATTTAGTTTTTTTATTTATAAGTTAGTTAATTTAATTATTTAATTTATAAAATAAATAATTTTATTGTAAAAAGGGAATTATAATTTTGGGATTAAATTGTATAATTTTAAATTATTGTGTGATTAAAATATTTATTTTTTATAATAATAAAACTTATAATATTTGAGTAAGAGAATTAAATTGATAAATTTTATTAAAAAAAAAATTATACCTATACAATCCAGCGGTTTGCAAACCAAGTACATTTCACTATTTCGGACATCAGGGTCACCAACTTGGCAGATTCTGTAGGGTTCAAGCCTCAAATCAACATAATTAAGTAATATTTGATATTTCGAACTTTTTAATTTACTCCCTTTTAAACCAAAGCATTGGATCCTCTCTTTTGATTCTTTTAAAACTCACCTACTCCTCACTCCGTTGTTCCCTTTTAAAGAATGTAAAGATAATATAAATTTATATGAAAATTTAATATTTTTTTTAATTTTATTCTTTGCAAAAATGTTCCGGTGATTTATACTACTTTGCAGTTTTTACTCACACTTCTTATTTCTTATTTCTTATTTCTTATTTCTTATTTCTTATTTCTTATTTCTTATTTCTTATCTTGTCGTCTTAGCAGGAAAAAGAAAAGAAAAGAAAAAAAGAGCAGCAAAACCAACGAGGGATAAAAAAAAAAACAAAACAAGAAAATCAAATCATCAATAAGTAGTTTAATCTTTAAAGTTAAAAGAAAGAGCTTACAAGTTTATCTTCTTTGTAAAACAAGTAGTGGGCAACCTCGGATTCTAGAAAAGTTTCGAAATGTTTCTATTAACTTCTAAAATTCACTTTTTAAGCAAACTAATTACATCAACATAATTATAAAATAAAAAATAAAAAAATATTTATAACACCTCCTAACACTCATACTTAAATAATAATAATAATAAAAACATTATATATAATTCATATATTTTTAACAAAAACAAATTGAGTATAAACGTTTGATATTAATTATAATCAGTTAGATATTATTTAATTTAAATACCAAATAATTAATCTTATTCATTATTATTTCATAAATATTTTTAAAAGTATTATTTGAATTAATTCTTTTAAAAAATTACAATTACTTTTATGGGAGACGTCAATCCAAATTATAACTACTTTAAAGTAAAGAGTTAGGATTCTATATTTTATTTTTTCTTGCCTGATCAGTATACATATAATATTGAGTTCAAGGAAATTTAAGTAATATTTTAAAAATATAATATATTGATCATTATAAATTTAAATTTATTATGTACATTAAATATAAAATAAAATATTATTATAAAAACTCAGAAAAAGAAAGAGAGGGAAAAATATTCAATTAATAAAACTAAATTATTAATTTGTTTCCCTCATCCCAAGATACTCTGATCTTCATTCTCTCTCCATTAATCTCATACGCACGTACAACTTTATTATTGTTATTATTTATCTGATGAGTGATAAATACAAGTGAACTCAAATTTACATAAAGTGAGGAAAAAAAATCATTATTACGTAAAAATTTGAGAAATTATTCTTAGAGTAGAAGTAGAAGTAGCGGTAGAGTTAGAAGTTTAGCTTTAAATCGGATGATATATCATTTTGTAAACGATTCAATTGCAGGATAAATTTATTTTTAATTAGTAATAAAATTAAAAAATGTAAAAAAAAATAATTTTTATTGTAAAATGTATTTATATTAAAATTATAAAAATATTATAAATATAATAAAATATTACCAAAATGATTCTTACGATGTCGTGGGAAAGAATATTAATAAAAATTATATATTAATTAATCATAAAGATTTAACATCTTTAATTATAAGTAATTATAACTTTGAGTTTAAATTTGACAATTAATTTTTCGTTGGGAAGATATTACTCCCCCTTTTTATTATTATGAAATTAAATTTGATTTTAAAATATATAATATTTTTTTTATTTAATAAAATTATATATTTTTTAAATTAAAAAAATTGAGTTCAATATTATATACAAAAGCACATGTTATAATTACATTTCACTAACAATATCATATGTTTTCATACTCCATATCCCTTCCAGTAAAAATAACATATTTTGTTCCTGATAAAGTTAAAATTGAAATATTATATATGAATAGAGTTATGATATATAATTAAACACATAATTTTTGGGTAGTGTATTGTAGAAGTCATTTATATTTTAAAATATATTTTTTAATTTTTTGTATTTAAGAAAAGAGATAAATTAAAAATAAATAATATTATATTTTACTATCAAGTGATTAAAACATGATAAAATATGAGTTATTAATAAGAAAAAATGTAGTATAAAATTATATAAAAAAATTAAAAATAATAATATTATAACATAAGATTATTTAAGTAAATATTTTTATTTTTTAAGATTAAAGAATTAAATTTTAATTTCTTTAAATTTAAGAGATTAAATATACGCTAAAAATTAATTTAAAAGATTTTTTTTCACTTATCAAATGGATAAAGGCATGGAAAAATGATGCAAAATTTCTTAATATTCTCCAAGATGCCAATTATAATCACGAAACCGCACGAATCCTTTCATTGGATTCTCTTGTCTATACTGGCCTTTGCTCAGACACACAGATATCCACATCATGTTCTCATCCTTCATTTATTTTATTAACTTTTAAAAAAAAAAAACTTCAACCATAATCACCTAGTTGTCTTTTGCTGTGATAAAATTATCGTTTGATATGGAATGACGCATTATTTTTAAATAATATTTAATATTTAATATAAAATAATAAAATAATATATAACAGATAGAAATATAATTTAAAAATAGTAAATCATAATATTTATCGTGTGAGTAAGTTTAAATATTTTTTAATAATATTATCAAATTATTTTTATTATTATCATAATAAAATATATTAAATATCTATTTTATTAGTACATGTGAAAATCGTAATATCTAAAATCCCTAATCTTATCTTATTCATAAATATATTATATTTCTTATAGATTAAATAATTATGTGTTATTTTATATTAATAAAATATAAAATTAAAAAATTAAAAAATTATATTCTTAAAAACTGTAAATGCATAATATTTAATTAAAAAAGCAAGCTCGTAGAAAAGAAATTAAATAAACATATAATAAGTAAGAATTAAAAGTTAAAAATTATTTATTAGTCTTCAATTAAGATTACGTGATGCTCTAAAAAGGAGAATACAACCTACAGGTAGGCTTTTGTGGAAATCTTTTGCAGACTAGACATGGGTGACACAGACCTTGTTAAGTTGTTTCACAATTCACATCACCTGCTTAAAGTTAGTCTCAAAGGGGACATTTTGATTTATTACAGTCAAATCTTGTCACTATTGATTTAATGGAGTTGTAATTAACAACACTTTAATGTCTATACGTGAATTGTAAGAAAGAGGGATGCTAAACACATGGGTTTGGTAATTTTTCGATAGTTATGTTTCATAAAAAAATTTAATTATTTATTATATTTTTTTAGTATTCATAACATAGACAGATGTATTAAAATTGTTTATTTTTTCTCGATTCAAATCTAATTCAATAGGAAGGATTTAAATTTTTTTAATCTAAATCTAATCCGATAATATAATAAATTTAAATTAATTTGATTTTTTTATATTAGATAATATTAAATTAATATTAAAATTAAAATTTATTTATAAAATATTATAATATATAATATATGATGTACATAATAAAAAAAAATTATTGTGATACTTTTTGAACGAGGTTAAAATGAGAATTTATAACCCTTCTTACTTATATCTTCATTTGCCTGTTATTACAACTCCTAATGGCGTTATAACGGAGAAGGCACCGTACAAAACAAAGCCCAATTTTTCAAAGGATTTCAGTGGCATTTTTTGGGATATTAATGTGTCTTTTGTCTTCTTCTTTTTAATTTTTTATTCTTAAGCTTAATATTCTTATAGCATACTTTTTACCATTTTTGAGATACCTTCGTATCGAGGATGTTGTTGTTTTGCCTTCTTTGTTTAGTGTCTTTTTCCGTGCTACAACTCGTGGCTAGCTCGATGGAACTTCTATGCATCCATTAAAATATTTTAATGATATCTTCTGGGATATTAATAGAACATCTTCTAGAGACAAATCATAAATATTTGTTAGCTTTGGGACTGTAAAATCATCCTTATTTATCGAGATTTTGGAAGACACTAATATTTTGAATGATAATTTCAAAGAAAAAATGGTGAAACCTTTATATTTATCGATATAGATTGTAAAACTAGAATGATATGAGAGCTATAATGATGCTAAAATGTCAGGAAAATAATGATATACACTATCAAATTTTCATTTTACTATGCCTTATAAGTCCCACAAAAGCTTAGAATTAAAACTTTTTAAAAAATATGCGAATAATCTTTTTTATAAGATATGTATTAAAATAGAATTATTTAAAAACATGTATAAGTCATATATCATAATTATTTTAAAAAATTTTAAAAAAAAATATATTTTTAAATAATATTGATAAAATTTATATAATATAAGTGCAAAAATATGTATAAATTTATGTATCATAGCATTCCTCCTATAATAATAATTTAAATTCATTATAAAGTCAAATTATTTTATGTTTTTTTAATTATATTTATTGTTAATTTTAAAATGATCAAAAGTATTATTTTATCTTTAATATATTTCTTCTATATTAATTAAAATATATTAAGGATATTTTTGATCATTTTTAAAATACCAATAAATATTATTGTGGAAAGAAAAAAAGTATTTTAGAAATCGGATAGAGACAAGTATTCAGAATGGAATGGTTTTCAATATCAATGTATATAAAATATATTTTTTAGAAAAATATATAACTACTTATCTAACATATATTAAAGGTCGTGTACATGTATAAGAAACACTAATTAATGGTCAAACATTAAAAGATAGTCTTGGAGGAAGAATCGCAAAAGGATACTGCTTTTTCCCATTTCAGTAATTAATGGTCAAACATTAGCACAAAATAAGTCATGTATACTTTTTCTCATTATCTTCTTGACAAACCAATGACGATTAATTATTGCAAACATACACACACAAAAAAAAAACCACAAAAATTAAAACACTCACTACTCACCAAAAGCAGTAGCTGGTCAGAATTACAATATTTAAAATAGGGCTCTAAAGCTAAATATTTTAATTAGACAAGCCCATCTTATCGTTTACTGATTAGTACTATACCCTACAATTTGAAAAACCCAAACTTCAAAACTCAAAACTCAAAACTCAAAATCCAAAATCCAAAATAAAAAAATAAAAAAAGAGCAAACTTAATCAACAATCCTTTTCGATACCCACTACTTTGTCATACTACTATGATCATTATCACTATCAAATGAAAAAGAAAAAGAAAAAGAAAAAAATTCAAACTGAGACACCGGGAAGAGCATAGTAGAAGAAAAGCTCTAAATCTGGAGGAGCAAAGAAAGCGATTGGAGATCTTTTAAAGGAGTAATTATTTGAAAGTAATCTTTGCTTCTTTGGAGCTGGTGGACATGTTAGAATCTCAGGTATTCGAAATTTCTGACCTTTTGGTGTAGAACAGCCACTTGGGGTCGCATTATTATCAACGCTCGACGTTCCTTCAAAATCAATAACTTCATTATTCTTCTTCCCAAAATCATTAGAACACGTGGACGATGATTTAGATGGATGAAAGTTTTGGCTTCCTTGTTGTTTCTTAGCTTTAATAACAACAGCTTGCTTCTTCAATTGGCTTCTTCTGGGTTTTCTTCTTGTTGTCGGTGGCATTTTGATTGAAAGTATTGCAAAATTGAAACTTCCAAAAACTCTGAAGTTAGCTAGCTTCTAATTTTTATAAACACTCGGACAAGAACACATTCGGCTAAATTTATTCTATAAAAGACGTGCAGTGTACTGATTTCTCATCATTGAAACTCTGTGAAAGACACTTTCATTAAATCATGACAAACCCTACAAAGTAAACTTACAAACTAGTATCGAATGTAAGCAGATGAAAATATATAGACTAAATAACCAAAATAAGAAAATCCCACTTCTGTGTAAAACTCCAAAATCTCCTAATTAAAACCCTAAAAAGCAGAATGATAGGCTTTGGACTTGAATCATGATTACAATTTTATATCCTTCTCATAATACGGGGCAGGACTGACCGTTGCCCGAATAGTACAATTTTTGTGTGCGGGTATTATTAATTTAACTTAATATCTTGCATTGTCGTCTTGCTAGGTGCCTGAGAGATATTAATTATTATTCAATGTAACAGGGTGATTTGTATTTTTTTTAGTAGAAAAAAAACGAAGAAAAAAAATAATACAAATATGATAATCACGCAATTGACATATATCACGTTTCATTCACGTAATTGACATAATTTATGTATGATTGATATGTTTTTTGAAAATGAATTTATAAAATATTTTTTGTAAAAATATTAAATTTATGTTGTTAAATCCAATAAATACAAATATAAAATACACTTTTATTAATATAACCCTTCATCACAAATATTATGGCTTGAATGTTTTAGTGGTTCAAAAAGTTATACCCACGAAAACAGGTGAAGATTTTAAGAGGGAAACTATATTTTCAAATTTCAGTGCAACATAGGGATATTACATAGAGAAGGAATAATTTTGGGCAGAACATTAACATGGGAAGGTGCCCGAAATAGCAGTTAATAGTTAAGATTCTTAATTACGTACGTACTAGTAAACTATGCATTTTTAACTCTAGTCAATAATTAAATGCTTAATTGTTTAATGGATTTTTCTTTTTCTT
This sequence comes from Hippophae tibetana, assembly GCA_037013495.1. Classification (NCBI taxonomy): domain Eukaryota; kingdom Viridiplantae; phylum Streptophyta; class Magnoliopsida; order Rosales; family Elaeagnaceae; genus Hippophae; species Hippophae tibetana. The sequence goes on along the minus strand of CM072802.1, from coordinate 22,346,748 downwards.
TCAGATAATTTTATTTAATGGGTTGAAAAAAGAGAGTATAATATTTTTAGATAAATTGAGAATGGTTAACATGCAGAGGTGTTTGGACATTTATATGATTCACTCGTGCTTGGTCTGATTCCATGCCCCCCTTGTTTTTCTCCTTTTTGGATTTTTTCTCAAATAATCTCTCAGTACTACTCAGAGTATCCTAAAACGAGATCTCTCCATTCTCAACACGTCTCTCATTTATGATCACTATGTAAAGAACAAATTCAATGCATTGACATGCAAAATTCTTTTCTTTTTTCTTTTTATTTATTATCAGATTTATTATTATTTTCTTTTTAAGGATCATCGGAAATGAAAATACTCTCTATAATTTTATTGAGGTGTATTTATGAATTTTTTTTTTTTGCTTGAAGGTGTTATTGATCATTATTAATAGGAGATACTTAATACTAATCACATTACTTATTATTCTATTATCAAGTATTTGATACTTATATTTTTTTAAAGTATAATAATTACATTAATATTATATTTTATTTTATTACTATTACTTACTTCATAGTATTACATAATTTCTCATAATTTATTAGGTGAGTTAGTAGGATGACATGAAGTCTAACACATTCAAGGGAAATTTATATTACTATGTTCATCTAATAGTTTGAAAATAAATTTATATTTTTTTTATTTATCTAATAATCTAATAATAAATTTTCTCTCTCTTGATTTCAAGTCATAATAACAATTACATCAAATATCAATTAAAAAAAAGTGAAATGACATGAAATTGAATTAAATGGAAAGATTATTGTAAATGTCATATTTGATTTAAAAGTAAAATCTAATTTTTTTTAATAACATTTCATATGGAAATAAAATTGAAAATTAAATTTTTATTAATTGTAATTGATGATCGAATTCTAAATCGTTAATATATCTTGAACCACGATTTCTTTGTATTTGAATTTTTTTGATAATTAAATTTAATTGTGGTTGATATATTTATCGACGAGTTTTCAACCAATAGAACTAACGTTGACATTCAAGATTATCATTACTCAATATCGGTTACATCACTATAGAGGATTCATTCATTTCACGTTGATTATGATAATATGATATTTTATATCAATTAAATTGCTAAAAGTTAGGTAAAATGTATGAAAAAGTTTAATTTTTGAATTAATTTTTGCTTATCTTATATTTAATTAGATGAAATAGTATATTAGTAATGTAATAGAAATACAATAATAATGAATAATTTTTCATATTACCACTAACATGAAGTTAGGGAACATATTAGAATATCCAATTAAGAGAGCTGAGATGTGCAAGTTAAATAATAAGAGGAGTTATATTAGTATTATTAATTAAATTTTTGTTTTTGCTTATATAATTCTTTAAATGATAAGTATAAAATTTATTTTATTTAAAACTCTTTTTACAAAAAAAGTTAATGTATATAAAAAAAGTAAAGTTTAATATACTTGTCATTTGAAGAATGATTAATTGAAAATAAAAATAAATATAATTGAAAGTATTGTTAACATTACTCAAATCCAAGAATACATGCATACTATAAATATTCAAATTTATAATCATCGTGCATATAACATAAAAAAAAATTAACTTCTCATTGGTTAATTTTTGCAGCATTCTGAAAAAGATTCCATATATACCAGCAAAAAAATTTTAAAAAAATGTTTAATTTGATGGGCTTTCTATTTCTTTATTAGATTTAGAAGTTTCCCAAAGAATTTATTTTCATTTGGTGAAGCAACTGCAAATCACATTGATATTGGTAATTTGGTAATCAATAACTACCTTGTATATTTTATGGTATTTAAAAAACAAAGTTGACTTTAGTAAGCATAACTTGAAAACGATGCTTAAGTAAATCATTGGAAAGACAAATAAAATTTTATTTGGCAATCTAGTTCTTGTCAACAGCCAAAAGGTTTACTAGAAATTAGTAATTGTTTTTAGATAAAGTGATGATGTACTATTTTTGTTCAATGAATTTACAATTAGATTTTAGAGAAACATAAATATCTAATACTTAATGAAAAATAAATAATATAATTGACAAAAAATATATTATATTATATTCTAAGAATAAAGAATATGTATTTCTCCTAATTAAACCCCTCTATCTATAATGCTCTTGAAATGCCATTCAATGAATTACATTGAAGTTTATGGAAATGGAATTCACCAAAAGACTTGAGATGTTCTCGTAATTCTAAAACTCAAAGAAATATATTTCTTTGTTTTAGAATTTCGAAGAATTTACTCTTATCTAGGATTTGTCAACAGAAGTCATACCTTAAACATGAATAACTTAATGCTAGAAAGAAAAACTTAGCATGCAGCTTAATTTTTTAATTTCGATAATATATTATTAATAATTACTTAAAATAGATCAACTAAATATATTTATATAAAGTAATTAATAAAGGAATTTTTTAATTCATTTATGAATAATAACGAATTTAAGATTTATATTCAATAAGGACACCACAATAAAAAAAATATTAATAATTTTTTAGTTATTATTTATTTTTAATTTAAGAATATGTTATATATATATATGAATTAGTATAAATTTATTTAAATTATTGAATTTTTTAGTTATTTAGTATTAATAATTTAAAATCTAATTATACATAGTTTTATTTTATGTATGTAACTATTTATAATTTTATAAATATTATATTTAAAATTTATTTAAGGCAGTTTACGAAACTCATATAAAAGTTTCTCCTAATAGATTAAAGGAAAGGAATGCTTATGACACAAATACTCTTGCATTGTGTAAAATTATTTTGGAATTGAATAAGTGGTTAATTTTTTTAAATAATTATACAATATAGAAACATACAAGTGATTTGAATGAAAAAATAATGAAAGCTTGTGTGATTAACATTTATTAATGCAATTATTGCTAAAAATGACTTATTAAGTAGGTATTTCTTTCTCAATATTTAGTTCCCAAGTCTTAAGGGCAAGACATAGTCAGACAAAAGGGAGCCAATAAGATATTAAATGTTCCAACTTTTTAAAAAATATACATGACAGGATTCGATCTAAAAAAATCCCTAAAAAATAAAGGTCAAATTTTAATCAACTGTACTAAAATAGGGCCAATAATTTTTTTTAAAATCCCAACTTGGCAATGCAGTGAACAGAAAAGCATCAAACAATTGCGTTACAGCAACTTTCACTGGCTAGAACGGAACTCATTCAAGTTTCCGGCTAAATTTGAAAACATTTGGAAATGAAAATATTTACAAGGATGCACGAAAATCAAGACCAAACGGGAAGAAATCGAATATATTGCTTTATGGAATCACAAACACCTGAAGGCAATTGATATTATCAACCGGAAATGCCTGTCCAATTGAAATGGGTCGGTCAGATTAAGAAGAAGTCCTCAAATACAGCACTCAGTAAATGGACGATGATATACTTCTGTTCTCTGGTAAAGTACAGATTAATTTTATATGCTTCACAGCATCAATAACTTAAACAAGAAATGAAACAAAGACCAAATCTGGGTCACAATATGACTGAAGTAATAGCTTCTTCTGTCTAATTATAAAACTAAACTGCTCCCAAACAACATAGAAAAAGCATATCACTTATGAATCAAAAGTAGCTTTGAAAAATTCACAAACAATATTATAAGATCATACCATAGGGTGATAAAAAGCTCTAAACAACAACAACCAGTGCATGTATCCAAAAAGTCAACGTCCTCTGGCAAGAGATTCTTCCATGTCCTCAAGTGACGATGGGAACAACTCTATATATCGACTCCCAAGTGTCATCCTATCCTTGGCCATTGCAGCTTTAGAATCTTCGGCACTTGCAAACTCAACAAATGCCTCCCCTTTGGGTCTCCCTTCTGAATTCATTGTAAAATGAATGGAGTCCTCTGACAAAACAAAATCCTTAAAGAAGTCGATAACATCATCCTTCCCAGCTGAAAATGGCAATCCCCTCAACCGCAATACTCCTGTATGTTCAACTGAATCTTTCCCTTCATCATGAGATTTAGACTTAGCATTGCTTCGGCGAGGAGAACCACCACGAGCTTCCGAAACTTCATTTGCTATAGCCTTATAATAATCCTGCCTCTTACTTCTGAACACCTCAACATATCTCCTACCAATGTTATGCCTGTTCCGTTGAAGGGCAAAATCAACCTGAAGAGGATACCCAAAAACACAAAACGCTTCACCACTGAACTTTCCACCCTTGTGCACAAAAAGAACATCAACTAAGTCCAGACCATGGAAGAACTCCGCAACGTCAGCTTCGGTGCAATCAAATGGAAGACCACGCACTTTCACAACAGGAAATGGTGGAGGTGGTGTCACGTATGCATATGGAGTTGGATCGTACATAAAACCAGAGCCAGGGGAAGTCCCATATAATGAAGAGCCTGGTTCTACTAGTCGCTGACGCTTTGCTCCCATTTCACGTCTATCACCTCCATCACCATATTTACTGTAACACAGTTCACCATATATACATTTAAAAAAAAAAAAAAACTAATCAACAAAACCACTCTACACTAAAAAAGCAAATAAGGGAGTTACATTCAATTACTGGCTATAAAATGCAAAGGATGTGGACAAACATATACAGCATCTTTAAGGGAACAGTCAAAGATATTATAACATTAGGCTAACATATGAGTTAAATTTCTGATCACATATATGTTGCCATTTCCAACTGTCAGTCTTTCATCAATGTAACACAAATCCGACACTAAAAAAGCAAATAAGGGGCTTACATTCAATTACTGGCTATAAAATGCAAAGGATGTGGACAAACATATACAGCATCTTTAAGGGAACAGTCAAAGATATTATAACATTAGGCTAACATATGAGTTAAATTTCTGATCACATATATGTTGCCATTTCCAACTTTCAGTCTTTCATCAATGTAACACAAATCCGACACTAAAAAAGCAAATAAGGGGCTTACATTCAATTACTGGCTATAAAATGCAAAGGATGTGGACAAACATATACAGCATCTTTAAGGGAACAGTCAAAGATATTATAACATTATGCTAACATATGAGTTAAATTTCTGATCACATATATGTTGCCATTTCCAACTTTCAGTCTTTCATCAATGTAACACAAATACGACACTAAAAAAGCAAATAAGGGGCTTACATTCAATTACTGGCTATAAAATGCAAAGGATGTGGACAAACATATACAGCATCTTTAAGGGAACAGTCAAAGATATTATAACATTAGGCTAACATATGAGTTAAATTTCTGATCACATATATGTTGCCATTTCCAACTTTCAGTCTTTCATCAATGTAACACAAATCCGACACTAAAAAAGCAAATAAGGGGCTTACATTCAATTACTGGCTATAAAATGCAAAGGATGTGGACAAACATATACAGCATCTTTAAGGGAACAGTCAAAGATATTATAACATTATGCTAACATATGAGTTAAAATTCTGATCACATATATATTGCCATTTCCAACTTTCAGTCTTTCATCAATGTAACACAAATACGACACTAAAAAAGCAAATAAGGTTACATTCAATTACTGGCTATAAAATGCAAAGGATGTGGACAAACATATACAGCATCTTTAAGGGAACGGTCAAAGATATTATAACATTATGCTAACATATGAGTTAAATTTCTGATCACATCTATGTTGCCATTTCCAACTTTCAGTCTTTCATCAATGTAACACAAATACAACAATACAATAAAATGAAACAAAAATAGACTTTAAAACATAAGAAAATAATCAGTATTGTTGTAATAAGATGATACAATGTTTAAGGCCATTCAGCTATTGTATACAATTGACATTGTAAACCAAAATTGAAAATGAATCCTACCTAACCAGCGTGGAAAAAACATGTCAGCAATTTTCCGAATAAACCAGTAACTTCTCCACAAACATCCAATCTCATGTAAAAGGAATAATGCAGGACAATAAATCAATCAATTTGAGTTCTTTAAACACTCGACCACCACCACACAAGATAGAAAAAGATAATTCTCTCAGGCATTTCATTTTTTCACCAGACTCCTAAAAATACAAAGGAGCCTAACAGTTCACCACACCATCTCTTCCAGTCAACTGGAAACCTAAATTCATACTGAAAGCAAAACTATTTCAATATAAGCCTACCATGATAGACCCAAGACATTACATGGAAATAGGAAACAAACATTCTTGGAATTTAAAAATATGGTAAGCCGTTAAATAGATGAATATGATGCTTGGGTACACATGTGGGTCCCTCACCCTTGCCCAAGTCCATATTGTATAGCAGAGCTACAGTTCATGGTCGCATTTCATTTGAAGATATGATTGCTATACTGCCAAAAAGAAAAACCAGTTGTGAAGCCTCTGAATATATACAAAGTTATGCAATTATTCAGCTACTCAATTGAGCAACCTGAAGTTCTAAGTAACCTAACTCTGGCTAATTTTTTAAAAAACAGATCCTTCCATCACTTCCTAAACCTTTAGACACATTTCATATCATTTTTTGCAAAACAGAACGCCAATCCAACTCATATTGCCCTATTTCTTTACACCTCCCGAGCATTTGATGAATAAACAAGCATAAAAAGTCACTTTGGAGTTCATACAGAGTTTGATTGCTTCTCGTCACGATCTCAAATCTAGATCCAAATGGAAAATGGAAATAATAAAATGTACATAGCCTTGAAAGAACGAAAATAAAAATATAATACGCATAACCACACATGGATGCTGAATTCATTACAACACACCCCAGCTCGCAACATGATCAATTAATTCTGATAGTGAAGATTAGCAAGCCAAAACAAAGCAAACGCAGAACAGAAAATGAAAAGAAAGATAGGGTCTAACTAAATTCATGAAGTAGCTAAAATTTCAAGTGTAGCCTACTTCTGTTTGTTCACAAACTTTTCAAATCCAATCAAATATCCCATCATTATATAACTACTGAACTGAAAATTTAGGCGAAATCGGAACTAGCCCCAAAATGCTAGGTAAAGGAACAGATACTGGTGTTAATTCATAAAAAATGTCAACAAGAAACTTAAGGAAAGGAAGATAATTGAAAAATTGAGAAAACCAAGGAACCAAACAAAACCTAAGAAGTATGGAAACAAAGAAAAAGTACAAGAATCTGAATCAAAATAACAAGTCAATATACGGATAAGAACTAAAAGAGAGATCAGTAAAGATAAAAGTCACTAACCCTCGGTAGAACATGTCTTAAGGTATCAGTTTCCTTCTTCTTCTTTATGGAAACCCTTGGGCGGTCTCTCTGGCTTGACCTTGAAACCGAGTGTTATACTCAAAATCTCCGTCGGAAGTGCGTGTACGAGCATATACGTAAGAGCATCAGACAGCCAAAGAAGGCGATGAGAAACGACGTAGTTCATGATATTTTTCTTCTCTTGGGTTCTATCAGTTATCGGGTTTGTTGTGACTTTATGGGTTGGGCTCAATCTTTCGTGAAAGTTTATCTGGGCCAACCTCTGTTTATATATATCATTGACCCAAAAAAATGGATTTGTTTCTAGAGTTATGATATTCACACCCATGTTTCATCCGAGGGTATCCACTTCAACCAACAAAATATTGTTATGTGATGTGGTGTGTTTATATATATATATATATATATTGATTTGTTACGTTTAGATTACTTCAATTTAAATTATATTGTTACTTTAAATCACCTTAATTTTGAAGTATAACATCTCATATAACCAAATTTTAGCTATTTATACCTCTTGGTTTAAATTAAACAATATATTTAAATTAATTTGTTTTTTTTTAAAATTGATAGATTTAATTGTATGGTATCCTCTTCGTAATAGAATTTGATTATTAACTCTCAAAGTCAATTCAAATATGTTAGTTGTATCTATATGTTCTTTTATAAATTAAAAAAATATTTATAATAGATGGTTAAAATTGAATAAGTTGAATAACTAAATCATATATGAATCGAAGTAAAATTAATCTCATTTCATCCATTTTAAAGTATATTTTTGTTAATTTACATTTATAACATTTTTATTAAAAAAAATTAATTATTTTAAGAGATAGGTTAGGATTTGTTTTTCATTTGGACAGTTTTATTTTGGCAAACAAACTTGCAGATGGAAAACGATTCATCGGAATGCTTGGGAAGGTAGTCTCTAAGATCCTATTTTTCTTGAGAATGAATAGTTTCATTATGTGACTCATAGGACGAGCACATTAAGTACCATAGTTTAGAGAAACCAGCCAATATTTGCTTTTGAAGATGTTAAAAATAAAATGTTGACATAATTAAAATATGAAAAATTCATAATATAGGCATGAGATATGTAAAGTTCACCATATAATTTGAGTTATACATATTTTGCAATTCAAACTTAATTACAAACCAGTGCAATGTGATTACTGTTGAAACAAGTACGTTAAAACGGTGTTGGAATAATATTATCGATAATATGAAATAAACTGTTTGGGTTAAGTCACAGACTAAGTTGTTCTCTTTAAAAAGTTTAACGGCTCTGCCCAAATTTATGCAAGCAAACACAACCCCATCGTCCCTAGGATGAAACAACCCAAAATCTTTGCTTTTTTTGTCTCAGAAATTCACTACACTGATGAAGATTGGAACGATACACCTGTAAAAATTTGTTGCTCAGAAAACTCAAAAGTAATTTAGGATGTTCTTTTTTTTCTTGTTGAGAGAATTTTTTTTCTTAATAAGATGAGTTTGCAGATTGTTGTGTTGAAACTGAAATTTGAGACCCTCTATTTATAGGTTTTATAAATTGTGTGACTATTATGATAATAACGGTAATATCTGGGAATGAAGAGCATAACAATCATTTTTTTAGTAATGAAGAGTAATGATCATTTAACGATCATATTTTAAGTAAAAGAAAACAACGACCATATTATGGGTAAAAGAAAATAATGGTTATTTTTTTTGAGTAAAAATGTAACAACAATTTTTTTAGTGGAAAAGTATTTTAATAAAAAACATTTCCAAAAAATAAAATGTCACCTCACCTGTGGAAAAGTATCTATCGTCTCTTGACGTTGTAGTAATGGTTTTGAATCTTTGCAATAGTCGTGGTACTATCGTTGTGGATCAAGACAACTGGTATCAATCTTTCCCATAAAGGGATCTCAACTAATAGACTTCTTAACCAGTTTGTTTCTTCACTAGCAGTGGCTAGTGCTATCATTTCAGACTCCATTGTAGATTGAGCCAATATTGTCTATTTCTTAGACTTCCAAGAAACAACTCCACCAGCTATGTTAAATATATAACCGCTAGTTGCTTTGGAGTCCTTTGATAAAGTGTTCCAATCTGCATCGATTTATCCTTCTAAAACAGCGGGAAACTATTTATAATGTAATCCAAGGTACATAGTTCTCTTAAGGTATATCATAACCCTTTCAAAAGCATTTCAATGCTCTACACTAGGTCTACTGGTAAACCTACATATTAGTCCCACAATATAAGCTATGTCTGGTCTAGTGCGTTTAGTAACATAACAAAAGCTTAAAGTTATCATAAGGAGTACATGCAGGTTTTCAGTTAAAGTAATTATATTTCTTTAAGATCTTCTCAATGTAATGAGATTGATCTAGAGAAATTCCCTTTCAAATCTAGTAATCTTTATGCCAAGGATTACACTCGCTTCTTCGAGATCTTTTATATCAAAGTTTTCACATTATTCACAATATGAATATTTGATCCAAAAATAAGCATGTCATCTATATATAAACATATAATAGTGCAAATGTTATCTTCTAATTTATAATAAATGCATTTGTCACTTTCATTTATTTTGAATCCATGTGAGATAACTAGATTATCAAATTTTTCATGTTATTGCTTAAGTGCTTGTTTTAGACCATAAAGGGATTTATCTAGTTTACAAACTTTATTTTCTTAACCTGGGATAACAAAATCTTCAGGTTTGTCCATATAAATTTCTTCTTCTAAGTCACCATTTAAGAAAGAAATTTTAACATCCATTTGGTGTACTACTAAACCATGGATAGCAACAAGAGAAAAAAGTACATATATGGAAGTTATTCGTGTGACTGGTGAAAAGGTATCAAATAAATCTACATTTTCCCTTTGCCTATACCCTTTAACTACAAGACAAGCTTTGTACTTTTCAATAGTACCATCGGGTTTTAATTTCTTCTTTAGTATCCATTTACATCTAATGGTTTTGTAACCAGAAGGTAAGTCAACTAAATGCCAAGTCTTATTATACTTAAGAGAGTCCATTTCATCATTTATGGCTTATTTCCACAAGTTGATATCTAAAGAAGATAATGCTTCTTTAAGAGTTTCAGGATCTTTCTCTAAGGTATAAGCATAAAAATTAGACCCAAAATCCTTAAGGGTTCAAGCTCGTTTACTTCTCTTAATTTCAGTGTTTAATTCCCCATTTTGTTCACTAGTTATAGCTATGGGTAAACTACTAGAAGACGAGCCCTTACTATTTTTTAATTTAAAGGGAAACCTATGTTCATAGAAGTCAGCATCATTTGATTCTATAACTACATGATCATTTAAGTCATAGAATTTATAAGTTTTACTATTTACAATGTATCCTATGAATACACATTCATATGCTCTACTAGCAAGTTTATTTCTTTTAGGATCAGGGATCCTAAAATAGGCTAAACAAACACAAGTTTTAAAATAAGTTAAATTAGGTTTCTTATTTTTCAAAATTTCATATGGTGAAATTTTACTTGTAGATTTAGGCACTCTATTTAGCACATAACAAACAGTTAATAAAATTTCTCCCCACCAATGGGAGGCACCACCAGAGTTTAATAAAATTGCAATAACTCATTCAATAAGATGCAGTTTTTTCATGAATGATTCCATGAGTTTTATAAAATCATTGAAGATATTGGAATCATATTCAGTGTCTTTATCACTTCGAAACCTTATTATTTTTTTGTTAACTTTATTCTCAATCTCAATCATAAATATTTTAAATATGTCAAACGCTTCACTTTTATTTTTCATTAGATATACATAAGTGTAATCTTAACATTCATCTATAAAAGTTATAAAATAGCATTTTCCATTTCTTGTTAAATTTCCATCAAGTTAACATATGTGAGAGTGTATTAATTCTAAAGATTCAGATTCTCTAACTACTGATTTATGTGAAGTTTTGATTATTTTAGCTTGACTACAAAAATCACATTTTTCAAAATCATTCAAAGATAGTTTAGGAATTAGTTCTAAGGTACTCATGTTCTTGATTATGCGTTTATTAACATGACAAAGTCTAGCATATCAAATATTAAAAGAACTCAACATATAAGCAAAATAAGAAGTTTTATTGATTTCAACATTTAATTTAAACATGTCATCAATGGTGTACCATTTCCCAACAAATATATTATTTTTAGCTATAGTATATAAACCAGCCTCTATAGTTTGAGTAAACCCAGTTTTGTTAAGAAGATAGTCTAAAACTAAGTTATTTCTCATCTCTGAAGTATGTAGGACATTCTTCAAGATGATAGTCTTTCCAAGGGTAAACTTTAATACCACCTCACCAATACCAACAAATTTAGTGGAATGGTAATCGCCCAGCAACACTTTCTTATCCTCAAAATCAGAATAGGACTTGAACATGTTTCAATCATAAAAAAATATGGTGAAAATCACCACTATCCACCTACCACCCCTCGAATCCACCAACAAATTTGACTTCAGATATCATAGCAATAAGTTGATCTTCGGTAAGGTTCGCCTGTGGGGTAGGATGATTCCTGTTCCAGCAGTTCCTATCCAAGTAACCAGGTATGTTACAACTATAACACATGAATGTGTTATTCCTTAAGGGGGTTAAGGTCCATTCTAGGGAGGATAGTTTTTGTTTCTATTTTGATGGTTGCAGTTTTGGTTATTATTATGATTGTGAGTTTTCATATTTCTACCTTTAGGTTTCAGAATTGCGGAGAAGGGTTTCTTATTGGTACTATTGTTTGAGACAATGAGTATTTTATCTCTTTGGTCTTGTTTTCGGGATTTTTCTTCTATTCTTAAATGGGTTATAAGACTTTCTAAAGAAAATTCCTTAGTTTTATGTCTAAGTGTATTCTTAAAATCTTTACAAGTAATGGGTAATTTATCTATAATAACAGCTACTTGAAATTGTTCATCTAAAGTCATACCTTTAGAAGTTATTTCGTGTGCTATCTTCTGCAGTTCGTGTGATTGAGCTTCTATTGATTTGCCATCAATCATTTTAAACTTCATATATCTACTCACAACATACTTCTTAGTTCCAGCTTCCTCAGTGTCGTATTTTTTTGAAGTGCTTCCCAAATTTCCTTAGTAGAATTATCAAAGTTATAATAATCATACAAGTCATCAACTAAACCATTAAGAATATAATTTTTGCATAGAAAATCATTTTCTATCCAGGTGTCTAAATCCTTAGTTGCAGCTTCAGTAGGAAGATTAGACGGTATTGGTTTTTTAGTAGTAAAAGCATAAACGACTTTTTTCATGGTTAAGAAAAATAACATTTTTTGTCTCCATTTTTTAAAGTATAGTCCCTCAAAATGGAATGGTTTGTTGAGATCATCAGTTAGCATTTCAGTTGACATGGCAGATAGAAAACGTCTTAAAATTGTTGAAACAATATTACCAATAACTTGAAATGAACTGCTTAGGTTGAGTCGCAGACTAGGTCGCTCTCTTTAAGAAGTTTTGCGGCTCTACCCAAATTTGTGCAAGTAAACATAGCTCCGTCATCCCGAGGATAAAACATCCCAGAATCTTTGTTTTTTCTGTCTCAGAACTTCACTGCACTAATGAAAACTAGAATGCTACACTTGTAAAATTTGTTGCTCGGAAAACTCAGAATTAATTTAGGATCTTGTTTTTTTCTTACTGAGAGAATTTTTTTTATTCGTGAGATGAGTTTGTAGATTGTTGTGTTGAAGTTGAGAACTGAGACCCTCTATTTATAGGTTTCAGAAACTGTGTGATCATTATGATAATAACAATAATGTCTGAGAATGGAGAGCGTAACAACCATTTTTTGAGTACTGAAAAGTAACAACCATTTTTTGAGTAAAAAAGAATAACAATAATTTAACGGTCATATTCTGAGTAAAAGAAAATAACGATTATTTTTTCTGAGAAAATATAAAAACTATTTTTTTAGTGGAAAAAATTTTTAATAAAAAAAAATTTTAAAAAATAAAATGTCACCTCAAACACACTCGGCACAACCCTTTAATGTACGTGTGTTATCACATTTGTTTAAGTGGGTACCTCTTAGGACCCGATCACAATAAAACTATTTATTAAATAATTAGAAAATTTACCCTTAGCCATGGCAGATGTACCTTACTAAAACTACATTAGGATATAACCATTAAAAAAAGCTTATTTGACTAATGGGAACTAAGAAAGCAAGGATCTACTAAAGTATTATTAGAATAAGTTTTTATATATTTTTTTTATTTTTCATAGAGTAGTTTAGGTAACTTAAAGTTTCTTTAATATTAATAAATTTGTGTTAATTAATTTTTTATATTATAAAAACTATTATTTAGTAATATTAATATAATTAATGTGAAATTTAATTATAAATTAAAAAATAATTCATATTATTTTAATCAAATCCTCAACTCAATCCGCATAGTTTACCAAATCAATAAACAACATAACAAGTAATAACAAATAAATAGTGAGAGATAAAGATTATTCATCGTGGATCACTGATTTTCCACTTACTCCTCAATAAGAATTAGTCACTTTTGTCATTTCTCATCATGAAATTCATTTCTACTGAACTCGACACTTTTGTGCATCAATTAAGGAATAAACTCAAAAAAATTGGATTTATACGATTTGGAGAATGTATTTAATGTTTATTGGTTGGAGATAAGAAAAAGAAAAGATTTGGTTAGGGCATATAAGATGGGTATTAAAAATGTAATAGTAGTAATGGTATACTAATTATGTATAAAAATTCACTAATTTTTGGATAAGACATAATAAGTTCACTAATTGAAAAATTGATCAAAATTTGAAAATTGTCAAAAATAGAGTAAATGAATACATATATATATATATATACGCATTTTTTTAAATTATTATATGTTTCTAAATCATTATGAGGTGTTTAAATATATCAAATTTTATATTTTTTGAGTTACAATTGATTTAAGGATTACATATCAACTCAAAAAAATAACAATGTCTTTATTCATGATATTTTTTAAAGTTTTAGATTTTTAGTAAACTTTTTAATAGTTAATAGAATCGTAGTAACTTACCTTTTTTTATACATTTTGATCATAATTAATAGATCATTATTTGCTATGTTTTAAAACATTGTAAAAATTCATTTTTACTTTCTTTATTCATCAATAAAATAAAATATTTAAAAAATAATATTATTTTATTTAAAATATCAATAAAAAAATAATTTATCATTTCTTTGATCTTTTTATAAGTAAAAAAAAAACCAAATAACACTTTATTTTAAAAACTTAATATAAGAGACTTTTTCAACATTTTTCTCTATTTATATATGCTGGCTAATTGACAGGAGAAGCATGAGCTTGCTGAAAGAGTAATGGTCACTCGGCTTCACCTCTTTGGTAAATGGGTCAAGGCAATGAACTAACAAAGTTTCTCAAGTTTATTAAAAGTAGCCATAGAACTTAACAATTTCTTAACTTATGGCATTGTTTGTCATCCCATATTAAAGGACGGGATTCTACTCAAAAAGCACAGTGCGCTAAAAATAAAGCAAAATGTCCAAAAAAAAAAAAAGTTGTCCCATGGAAGAGTGTGGGTCAGAGATAAACTGTATTAAGATATAAACTCTGTAATTTCTTTCATAAAAAATTTCTGTATAGGGTCAAATAAATTTATATATATAAATTGTGTGGGTTATTATGTATGTATATTTATTATTCTTAATAAATAGAAATGTTACGAAAACATAAATTTACATTTATACCACTTAAATTTTATTGTGTGGAAATATTATCCAAAAAAAATTGAATTGTCTTTAATTTTTAAAATAATTATGACACAAAATATAATATAAAAGTTATAGAGTACAAAATTAAATGATATTAACATTTCTCCTAAATAAATTGTTATCAAATTTCTTAGTATGAAATCACAACAAACACGTTATTATTTTTATGTTTGTCCGAAACCACACCAAACAGGGTACCAGTATAATATCATACTGTTAAATTCAATATAATTACATTTATCCTATATAGTATATACCAAGCAAGGCCTTAGTGTATTGTTTTGTTTGGATGTAGAAATGTTACCATGCTGAAATGTATAAAATTATTTCTGATGAGAACTTGGAGTTGATGCTTGAACGGCTTATAGAGACTGTGATATGGCCCTCAGATGACTCAAACTCAGAAAAGATTGGTTAATTTTCAAGATTCTAGCTTCCTAGGCTGATTATAATTCTCTTTTTCGTGGCCCATACTCTTCCTAGTCATTTATGTTACTTTCTCCTCAATGAACAAAGATTCTTGAATAGTACACTTTATAAATTGTATATATAAAGGTGTCCTTATAAATTTTGGTTCACCGGAATTTCAAGCGTATGGTATGGAGGTTATTGAATATGGTACATAGTCAATGTTCTATATCCAAATACAAGTTTTTGACTTTTTACAGACTCAATGCCTACTCTTTTTCTAAAATAAATTTAAGAAATTTGGTGTCCAGAACACAAGTCAGACTACCTCATTTACAATAATATTGAAGAAACCTTATTTGGTTATCACACCACAGGGCTAGGACAAGATCATCGACAAATGAAAGTCACCAACACACTAATCTCTTCAATAATATGTAACTAATATACGGGGCTGAAAATATCATCTACCCTATTAAGCTTATAAGAGATGCACAAACCACATGCACAAATTACAGTTTTTATGATCATATGAATCAGAAAATATTGTGATAAAAAAGAAAGGTAAACCAATCTCATAATGTATGAAAGTAAAGAATTTTCGATGTCACCTAACCAGGACTAGAAGTAACCACAAAAGTAGAGAGCTTCTTTACTGCTCTGTCCAAGTTAAAAAGAGACCACTGCCCAACACATGAAAGAGGGAAAGTGGGAAACATACCAACAGAAGAAGAAGCAAGTGATTCATCAAAACCTACCGTTAGAGCTACTTCAGGGGATTGCTGCTTCATAAGCAACATAAAAATTGTTCCGCAAAATCCAGCACCAAATACTCCCATAATCAGTTTGAAGTGAACAAAACCCTAGTCTCAAGATTGTTGCAACTGACACTGCCTGAAAGACTTGTTGAAATTGCTCTGTAATACAGGCTAACTTTAGTTAAAGCCAAAAAGTAACCAAGCTGTTACTTATTATAACTAACCATTAAAAAAATCAACTGCTAGGGCCTTTCTGAATGAATATGATATTTTTTTTAAAACAATTTCAGTTACACATACAAAAACTGTCTTCCAAAATCTTAAGAATACGACTATAATAAGTCATATAAACCCTCACTGAAGCATACCATCTACTTGTATGCCGCATATAGAAGGCTGAACAATATTATACAAACAGGTCATGGCTAGAAACCATAATGCAATAGCATTTTTGTTTTCTTTCCCTTTCTCAGGTTCCAGTATAGAAAAAAAAGCCAATAATCAGCTATCACCAAAAGTAAAAAACTGTCCAAGAGCTGTTCTTACACGAAGCTGCAGCAGACAGAACAAAATATGATTAGGCAAATAATTGTAATTGATGAAATAAATAAATAAATCTGCTCGTGTTTATCCAACTTGGATGTAAGATTACCAACCTTTACATCCAGGCAAGGATCATTGACCATGTCCTTTATTTGAGAAACTATACCAGTGTTGCGTAGTTTTACAAGCCGGTCAAAAGCACCAGGACTTGATGGAAAGGTGAGATTTACAACAGACCAGACAGCAACCATGCGCAGCTGGCTGTCATTGCTCTTTAAAAAATTTACTACAAAGGATTGAGTCCCATTGTCAGTTTTTGAAACAAATTGGTGTATGACTGCTTCTCTATGAAATTCATTCCCACTGGCAACATTGCAGAGCACATACATTCCCTACATGAAAGGAGTTTTAGAAAATTCAAACACGTTTTTTTATTTATTAATTATCATCACACTTTTTTGGTTGTGAGAAAAGTCTTATCACACTTTTTTGGTTGTGAGAAAAGTCTTATCCCACTTTTTTGATCGTGAGAAAAGTCTAACACATTATGAAGAACAATAAGAACAATAAAGGCATGAATAAAATACCTCCATATCTAACACTGTCTCCTAACGTAATATTAGAATGCATAGCTCTTCTTACCATGTGTACAGCCAGTACCTATCCACAATGTTACCTGTAACTCTCCAAATTCTGACACAGGCCATAACAAATTTAAATAGATTTCTTAACAATATTTTCTCCTAGAGCTAGTGTTATCTCTATTGATTGAGAGTAGCCCTTGTGTGCATGAAAAATCAAATTTGTGTCCGGCACATTTTCCCAGCTAAGATAACATTATGTGACCTTATATCTGAAATAGAAGTGTTCAGCACATCCTACTCATCAATAATCCCAAGGAGTTGTGAATGATACTGTTCTTTCAACTAAGCATTTCAAAACTTTGACCAACAGAACCAATCCAGATGGGTCATAATATTTGGAAAGGGACATCCTTAAATACAAAAAATTTCATAGAATTAGTGAACTATATATATGAATAGGTAAACATCATATGATTTGTGCTTCATTGTACTTGAAAAGGATCGTATTGAATAAAGGCAAACAGGTCATTTCATGAGTCAAATCATTTTTTTACACTCCATGCCTGATAGTTGATAAAAAGTAAAATTGTTTATTATTATACATAAACACTTGATAACATTTTCTGCTATTGACATCGGAACACCATTTTAACTTATATGAAAAATCAAAGTTCAATGATGAGTTCAACATATCCCTAAAGAGAATAAATAGAAGGGATGAATCTAGAGGAAAGAAAGCATAGAAATATAAACTTTCTTTCGTTGCCAACAAAATGGAGTGAAATTTTGAGTTTTATGTAAAAGGAAAGCAGTTAAAGAATAAATCAAAAGCAGATAGATAATGAATCCTAACTTAAATGTTAAAAGAAAATAAATTTGCATTGTATTATCAATACGATCCTATCTGAAAAAGACAAATTTGAATAAAAAATTATGTGTTACTTTCTACATTCTAGAACTAAAATCTAAAGATCTTAACCTGTATCCCAATTTCAGCTTTACAAGCATTCTTTAATTGCCTTCCAACAGCTTCCAATAGAATAGCATCTTCAGCAAACATGAACCCAACAGAATCCAGGCATCCATCAACAAGATTGCGAACAAGGCCAAGAGCTTGCTCTTGGACAATTGACTCGGGGTCTACAAAATAACCGGAACTTATAAGGTTTATTTGTAAGCATATATCATCACCATGGCAATAAAGGATTTCAATTGTCACAAGTAGAATAGTGCTTACCAGAAACAAGGCTTGCCAATAAAGGAGCTGTGAGTCCTAAAAAAACAACTTCTTTACATGTTTTGTCAGCTAGGAACGTTAAGTTCCTCAAAGCCCGCAAAGCGTTCAATCTCAGAGTTGAATCCATTGATTTTGATAACTGAATAAGATGTCTCATACCGCCACATCCAATAAATGCTGACCTTCTTGTAGTTAAATCAACAACTACATTGCCAATAGTGTTGAGAGCAGCAACCTGAAAAGCATAGTGTTAAAGGAATCTGCTATAAGTTTAATCTAAATGTGAAAGGAATTAGTAAAGTAAAATCTACAAAATGGGCGTTTCATCTTACAGAAAAATTTCTAACAAACTGCTTTTTTATTTTTTTTGGCTGTTAGTGTGTGGCTTTTAAAAGTATAGAAAAATTTCTAACAAACTCTCAGTCATGTACAAAAGTTCATCAGGACTTGTAATCATAAGAGATACATGATAATCAGCAATGATTAGGGTACCTGGACAGAAATACAAGGGTCCTGTAAAAGCTCAACCAATGGAACAACAATTATTTCATTCATAAAATGTCCTGCACACAAATTCTAAATAGCAAACAATTCTCAGTAAAATCCAATAAATGTATGAATTTGAACTTCTAATATCATAAAATCAGTACAATATTGCATACCTTAATTGACCGGGAGACACTTTTTAAGCAAATGCAAGCGGCAGTACGTACATAAGAACTATCATCAGTAAGTGCATTGGTTACCGAGCTCAATGCCTGTATTTATAAAAAAAGTATAGCAAAAACTATATACAAAAAGGGCAGAAGGAACAAATATACAATATCTCCAGTTTGGCTATATAGCCTTATTACTAGCAACATCTTCAGATATTTAGAATATATGCTTAATATGAAATAATCAATAATAAATGCCACTAAGAGTTTGTATGTGTGAAATCCAAACATATTGAGAATCCCAAAGACATGCAGAAGTTTGTGAGGTTCTTCTATAGTTGATCATGAAGTGCAGCCACATATCTTAAGTCTCAACAATAAATCAATCATGAAGTGTAGCCAGATATCTCAAGTCTCAACAATAAATCAAGATAATAAAAATATCAGTATAATCATGTCTTTACTTCTGCAAGTGTTACTTTATACCATAAAAAATAGTTGTTTTCTCAAAGATAAGAAAACACAGTGGGCCTCCCTTGATTCACCTTATGTTTATGTAGACAATATTTTTAAGGATACAGCAAATAGAAACTCACTAAAATACTCAATAATTGTATCACTCGTGTAACAAAAATTAAAAATAACAAGCAATTGATTTTTCATGGGCTTAAATTGCTCTTCATTGCTATAATCACATTTTTGAAGGAAGAAGGTTAATGAAGCTGCAATTTATTTATTTTTACCTGTAAAATTAGGCATCCAAATGCTCAAACTAAGAAAAGTCAATTATGGTGAAGTTTTTCTGAAAGATACAAAAATCATATATGATGGAGGAGAAGAAGCATGCAAAATAAAAAATAAAAGACAAGGTAATTTTTGAAACAACGTACCTTCAAAGAAAGGAACTTAGACCTGCAGCACTCCAATTTTGAGCATAGATCAGCGAGTACCAGCAAAATTCCTTGGAAACGTTTGGGCTGAAGGATGCCCTTTTGCAAGTAATTGCAGAGTTTATCAATAGCATTTGCCTCAAATGCTACTTTTTGTAGATCTTCCTTTTCCGATATCAAATTACAAAAAGCAAAGGGAGCTTCATCTCCAACTTGACCAGGGTCATCAAGCAACTCAAGTAAACTGTGTACCAGCTTCGTTTTGACTCCCACATGTTGCAAATAGCAAGGAGAAGTGTTCCTTATTACAATCAAGCACATACAGGCCAGTAATCTTGTCCGAGGACACCTATCCTTGGTTAACTCAATCACAGAACTCAAGGCTCTTACACTGTCAGATCCCACAAACTCCAAAATAGCTTCAACATTATTTTTGATAATTGTGACTATAGCCTCTAAACTAGCATCTCTCTGACTTAGAGAACCACCAAGAAAGCTAATAAGCTTCTCTAGAACTCCACTACGACACAAAACCCTCTGCTCGTTGATTGTCTCACAAGAATGTATGATAATGCTAGCACCCAACCCAATAACATTTTCATTCTCGCTATTCAATAGCAAAAGAAGAAATTCCATGTTTTTCTCTTGAAGAAATTCCATGTTTTTCTCTTGAAGAAATTCATACTTCGGAGCAAGTTTTGATTGATATATCATTTTTAAAGAACGTGCACCAGCATCCACAACCTACAGAACAAAGGCAAGTAATCACGCTTAAAATAAAAAAGGAAGAAAAACTACTACTAGATGCCCCATACTTCATAAACTATGGATACACAAGACATATACATTCAAAATAATAGATTTAAGGGGGGAAAGCATGAGATGAATGCGTCACGAGCATACATGTTTTTCACGATTTATGTTGGCAAGGTCCTATTAACAAGCACAGTGCAAAGGGGCACATGAATACAAATCAAAAATGGTGTAAAAAACATTTAAACCCTTGCAATTTTCTTTAGCCAAAACATAAAATTCTTATTTATCATAATTGCTATTAAAAATTATCACATATGAGGGGATCAACTTGAAAACTAATGTCTCCACAGTCCTACAAGCATGATTAAGGAAAGTGAAGCTGAGAAGCAACAAAAATGAGCAATTCAATGGCTCCATAATAAATGGAAGATGCAGAAAATAAATTATATTATCAACAAAAAAAGAAATAAGAAAAGAAAAGGCAGAAGCATGATCCTTATATTGTTTAGTAGGCAACCTACACCCTAATAAAAGTTCCCGGAATGCCTATCCAAGTCCCATTCAATTATTGCAATATGGATATGGTTCAGTTGGTTTCCTCCTATCCTTGTTTTCTTAGCAAACAATTGGACAGGAAACAATAAAGGACAAATGTTTATTTAGGTACTAATGTTATGTGGAAATTTTCAATTTAATACTTTTGATTTTTTTTTCAATTGATTATTGCTATTTTTGAAATGTTTTTCAATCAATTATTATAGCCAAAAGTTAGCAAATTTAATTGAAAAATTTAAATCCCGTGCACACTTGAAGTTATCATTGAAATGTTGCATATGCAACTTAGATATTTCGAACAAACTAGCCAATTTTTGACCAAAACAGTTGATTGAAAGGTATTTCAATAATAAATAAAAGTAATCAATTTCAAAAAATATTAAAAGTAATAAATTGAATTTTCACACCTAAATGAATGTTTACCCAATGATAAACTGCCATAACAAAATTAACAATACAATCAATATTTACTCAGAATAATACTTTTTGTATAGCATCGAACCTTCATATGCAATTCTCAAAACTCCACTCTCATAAATTTGCAATCAAAATCTCGGAATTCAAGCACAGTATTAGATGAAGCAAGTAACAATTACCTTCTCATCGGGATGAGAGATTAGTCTGAATAAGTTAGGAAAAGCGCCAGAGTCAAGGACGGCTTGAACGCCGGAATCGAAGCCACAAGCGAAGCTCCCAAGCACAGCAGCAGCCTGGAGGAGAAGGCTAGAAGAACCCTCGTTGGATCTTGTTTCAAGTTTGGAAGCAAGAATATCTGCTACTGATGGAACTAAGCCGAGCTTGACAAAGGAAAGTTTCTTGGTACGGTTGCCGATGATGCGGTTCTTAAGTTCCCGGAGAGCCTTGAGCTGGACTTCTTCATCCGACGAGGTGAGCCGGAAAAGGAGGTCCGGCGAGTGGGAAGTGGTGGAGGAGGCTGAAGCTGAGGTGGGCATGTTGATCTGGGCGGGGGCCTTCAGTTGTCATGTAAGGACAAGCGACCTTGCCTGCGACCTATACGGAGGTGAAATTGCCTAATCCGCTAACCGCTAAAGTAAAAGTGTAACACAAATAAAGGGCAAGAGTGCCTCCTAAAACTAGCACACATTTTCTCGGAGAAAACCACTTCTAATTATTGACACATTTTTTAAAATCTTAAGCTTACATTTTATCGTTTTGTACAATTGTTAAATAAACCCACAAATGTATCTTACATACCGTCAAGTAATCCATAAAACTAAAACTTAATTTTCGTGTAAGATTTTTCATTTAAAATTAATTATTAATTCTACGTGGTTATAAAAATATTTATTTTTTTATTCTTATAAATAAATTAAAAATAAGTATTTTATAATATTAAAAGTATTTGAATTTATTCAAGATAGTGAAACTATTTTTTTTGCTCGAATTATAAAATTTGTTTTCAAAATCGCTCAAAAATGATTACAGTTCGGAGAAGATTTTTTACCCGTGTATAACGGTTTAGACTAGTTATTAAAAAATAAAATAAAAAATTCTAAGTTTTTTTTTAAATTTCTTAATAAATTTTAATTATTAATTAATATATAATTTATTTTAATAAATATAATCGGATACATATGGTTACAGTTATATATATATATATATATTAGTTGAAGAAGAAAAACAAATAATTGTAAAATTGTAAAGCAAAACAATGGTGTAACATGATTTATAATTGTAAAATTGTAAAGCAAAACACTTACGTAACATGATTTATATCAGTAGTATGGATATATCCATCTATTTACTTTTAATTTAAAAATTATCATATATATTTTTTATGTTAAATAATTCTCATTTTACTTTTTCATTAACGTCCCATATTTATTAATTAAAAACATTATAAAAAAATATTTTCATATAGATTTTTTTTCTTTTAATTAATAAATGTTGAAAGTTAATAAAATATGTAATAAATCGATGGCAAGAAGTTGAGTAGTTTGAGACAGGGTGTACAACGGTCTGGTTTGGTGAAGAAAAAAAATTATCTAGATTAAATTGTTTATATTATTTGAATAAGATTATTTAAAAACGGTTTTAATCCATGCAAATCAAACTAAATCATTTGATTTATAAAATCATTTTATTCAATTTAATTCGATTTTTGGATACCTCTAATAAAAAATAATATGAAAAAATTTAATATATTATTAAAACGATTCAATCGATTTAAAAATTAATATAACTAGATCAAATTATTTGAAAAACAATTTTAATTAATATAAATCAGATCGTTTGATTTATAAAACCGTTCGATCTAATCCGATTCGATCCAGTTTTTCAATTTAATTCGATTCGATCTGATTTATAAATACCCTCAATTTAAGGTTAAAAAAGTAATAAATATGACAATTTTGATTGAATGGACATGAAGATACCACACTACTCACAATTCAGTTCCACTTCATCTGATCTTTCCTATCAGTAGTGACTACTCAGGAGTTCCTCTATACATATAATATAAATATAGGAAATTACAAATTCAATCCGGCAATAATAAAACAGAATACAAGAAGAACTTTCAACTGTGGTAAAAATTTAGATATAAACTACTGAAGTATTGGTTTTTTTTTTGGCGGAAAACTATTGCAGAATTGTTGCAGCGTCAAACAATACCCATAAACGCCTAGGATCCAACGTATACACATCAGCTCCTCAGAAAATTCCAAGGTCCAGTTCCTGTTCCTATCCTGCAAAAACAGTGTGAATCAATAAGTGAAGTTGTACATTTTATTTTCAAGCCTATCTGATCAGAATTATATATGATAATTTTAGAATCAGTCCTGCTTTCAAATTCAATACGATACAATTGAGTCACTTACCTCCAAAAGCCAGCGAAAGTTCGAAGACTCATATAGATGGTTAAAGCTAACCAGATTCCAACGAATCCGATGGTGGAAGAGAGAATAAATAGACATAAGATGCTTCCAATAGCTACCATAATCTGAAAACAAATAATAATAAAATATTCAATTATTCAACTGAATTTTAGTAAAAAAAAATTTATTTTATTTTCTTAAACTTAATAATAAATAAGAATGTTTTCTTACAAAGAAAGAAGTAATAGAAATAGAAGATGGGTCGATCAAACTAGACTTGCCATGGAATAGGCTGAATATGCAAAATCAGATGCTCCGAAATTAACCCCGTCAAAAACAAATGCCAAGGCATTTATAGGTTGAGTAGTTGCAACAAACTGAGATGAAATACAAGAAATGCATTTTAGCTCCGATCTTAATTAGTAACAGTTTAGTGTAATTTAATTGCAGACAACAAAAAAGAAATTACAAACTTATAACGATAAAAATAATACCGTAGTAATATTAAATAAGTTCAATCGGACGATATTTAATATTAAACGAGTTAAAATAATTTTATTCAATTTAAACGGCATATAATTGAAACATTCAAAACAAAATGATGTGTCATATTTCTATTATTTTAAGAGAAAAATGTATCAAGTTAACTGGATGTTATTTTTGTGATTAAAAGTTTTAAGAGTGTTATTTTTTTTTCAAAAAAAATTACCGGAATGCCTATACTAATGAGATGGAGGACATTGACATCACTTGTAAATAACTTTGCCCCATACTTCATTCCCATTCCAAGTGTTACTGCTAGCACCAATCCTAGAACCAATCCGAGCTGCACTTTGATGCAATTAATTCCATTTTTTAGAGATAATTATATGCTAACTAATGCATTTTTAATGATGTTGCTACTACCTGCAATACTCGCGATGCCGTGGCTATTGCCTTGTTATAGTCTTTTTTGGCAAATGCACTTGCTAGTATTGCCTGAAAAAAAGTATCATATTTCATTATAAAGACAGAAAAGAATAGTAACTATGAAAATGCATTGACACTTGAAAGATGTTCTTGATCTTGATACTAAGGTTATAAGTTGCAGCAATTTGTTTGCCTTCCACTTTTTTCATCTTTGCAGGCAACCTATTTTGTAGCAACTCATAATTAGATTAGAGTCAGGATAATGAAAAAGTGCTTTTTAGCTTTTAGAAAGCGTAGAGCCCCAAAAAGTAATTATGGCCATGTTTTTCACATTTTAGTTGTTACAAGCGTTGTTATATCAGTAGCCAAACAAACAACCCTTAGTTTGTCATAATAGTAAGACTAGTAAGACAAAACATTTGTTGTAAAACATCTACAAGTGTAACCAACCAACAATTTTATCATTGAAGCAGTTTATTTGAATAATTTATTTCCTACCTGACCAGCAACAGCTAATCCATCAGCAAGAAGAGATGTCGCCAACCAAATCTGCAAGCAGACCTGAAATGCAGCCATGGATGTCGTTCCCTGCCGTGCAGCCAATGAGGCAGCCAGAGTCACACAAAATGTCACAGCAGTGACCCTCATTAGTAATAAGAAACCTGAGGTCCAACCAGAAAAGAAATGAATAATAATAATAATAATTTAATGAGCCAAAAGATTTTGATGGAATGGTAAATTGCAAGCAAAAGTTTTGCTTAAGTATCAATCTTTCGATATGGTAGTCTTACCGTTTTTGAGAAATCGACCAAATTGAAGATGTTTGATACTCGGGGGTAAAAGATCCACTTTGTCCATCAAGCTCCTTAAGAGTATTACTGAAATTAAATACCTATAAATAATCACAATAAAAGATATAATACAATCTTGACATACTTGTTGCCGCATAACAAGTTACTCCAGGAAACATATATATGAATGAACTTACTGAGAAATCACATGGGCAATAGCTGCACCACTTACACCAAGTTTGAAGACAAACATAAATATTGGGTCTAAAATTATGTTTGTAACATCTCCTGCCACTAAGTTTTAACGCAGAAAAATTGGGAATCAGAATAAGGGAAATCAGTTCATTCAATGATGATAAATACAAGTTCAAATGTTCAATGTAATGAAGATATATACAAGTGGCATATAAAGGTGTTTTTGTATCTTTGAATCCCCGGAAGACTCCTTGCATAGCTAGTGATAGAAGAACTGCAGGAGCACCAAGTGACCTCAGTGTTAAGTACTGCAATGCAGGACTTAACATAGAGGAATCCTACATAACATACCACTTTACTGTTAGAAACAATTAAAAAAAATAAAAAAATAGTAAGGTTTTGGAATTGGAAAAAATCTTCAATGATGCATATTATTTTTTACAAAGACAATAAATGAGTTCTTCTTTTTGTTATAAGAAACTTACAGAACTGACACCCATAAAATTCAACAAAGGTTTTACTCCAGATATGAGGAATATGGTTTGGAAGAGCCCGAGAACTCCACCAATAACCATTGCGGACGAGGCAGAAGGAATGTGCCTTCTTCCATGCTCAACTGTCTCTATATCTAAGCTTCCATTTTTTGATTTTTCTGGTGCAAAACATTTAAATTATACAAAAGAGTTATTTAATATAAAAGACTAGTTCAAACACCCCAAAAAAGAAGCTATTAAATCTTGACAATGCTAATTATAAGGAGGAATGAGTGTTATTTTTGTGGACAAAATATTTGCATGTGATCTTATCTTTAAGTTTGTTATTAAGTCTTTCAAGAAAAATCGAAAAAAATACTCAAATTCTAGATAATCGTAATTCAAGTATATATTTTATAAACTATCATACATAGTATTGACTCGTGATCTTATCTTTAAATTTGTTATTAAGTCTTTCAAAAAAAATCGAAAAAAACGTTCAGATTTTAGATAGTCGTAATTCAAGTATATATTTTATAAACTATCATATATAGTATTGCATATATATTTAAGTGTATTTCATATAGACTTTTAATTGAATCAATTCTGATATTGCATTATAAATATATTAACATTTTTAGATAGAAAGATCAATCCCCTAGTAGACGGATCGATTCTATTATATATCGATTTGTAATCAATCTCACTTCGATCTTCCCTTCTTTACGTAAAATTGAACACACCATTTTTACATAAGGGATAAATCCTCCTTATAGATGAATCGATCACCCTTGGAAGGATTGATATGATTTCAATCATTAATCAATCATGTTCTTCTTGTGGAACTTTTAAAATGAGGTTTGGAGAGAAAGATCAATCCTTCGTCTCATTTGCATAACTTATTTTTGGGAGGGATTTGTTGGTTTATCTCATGTAGGCCAACAACAAGTAAATTAAAAGCATTCAACAATGAAGATGCTTGTGGTGAGAATAAGAAAAAAAAAAGTCAAAAATTAGACTGTTTGTCTCCTCAAATTTTTGCTTGAAGAGTGGAAGGAATAAAGCTTTGGTTCTATAAATAGAGCCTTTGTTTCAATCTTGATATACAACAAGATGTGAGAAAGAAATTACTAAGAGCTCAGTAAGATAAAGTTCTCTGAGAGGAAAAATTGAGAATCAATTTGTGAAGTTTTATCCATAAATTGAATATACATAGTTAATATATTTTTGTGAGAGATTCACCTAAAGATGAAGTTTGTAATCTTATTTAATTATAGTTGAAGTTTTAAGTGGTCTACAGATACTGTGGTTATTACTTTTATTTTAGAAGGTTTTTTATGTTAAAATTTTTTGATGTTATTTTTGTTCTATTTTGGTTTGTGAAATTATCCTGGGTTTGTGGAATTTCTTTCTTTACGATTATAAATTTTTCCTAACAGGATCAATCCCATAATTGAAAACCGACATATTTTGTCCTCTCTAATTCATTTTTTTAATTTTAGTTAGCGTCAAGTATTTGTAAAATTGTATCATATTAGATGAGTAATATTTTTCACTTTAGGTTTTCTATAAATACAATATTCATCTCTTTCAATTATATGCACGACTGTAGAGAAGTTTAAATTTTAAACGAGCATAAGGTTTTATCAATTAGTTTCTTTTTTCTTTTACTTTTCTTTAATTAGATTGAACTTTATCTCATCATATACTTTCATATGATTATGGTAGTATAGATGTTAGCATGTTTGTTTTATATTTCATGTTCATATATCAAATAAAAGGTTTAAAATAATCTATTTACCAACTATTAAGTCCATTTTAAAACTTTCACTAATAGTGAATAACTACATAGAGAGCTTTAAGTAGGAAGAATAAACATACCATCTTGTGGAATCAGCTGTTTATTTTCAGTATTTGTCATTGAACCTGGTTCTCGGCTATCATTCTCTTGTACTACAAGGCTAACACTTCCGAGAGTATCTTCCTCAGCAACAAAAGAAGTTGTGACACTGACTAGTGGAAATATAGCAATCCTTGATACTTGATTGAACAAAGCAATCGAAACTCCTACGGCAGCAAGCTCCACAGAACCTATGTTGATTAAGTCAACTTGTATCAAATTTCTTCTAGGAAAAAGAAAGCAAGACATACAATCTATCTTGAATCTAATACCAATCACATGATAATAATGATTTGTTCATAATGGAAGAGCATAATAAAAAACAGAGAGTAACGGAGGAGAGTGTACGGTATACCTATTTGGCCAATGAATGCCATGTCAACCAAAGAAGCAATCGGATCAGCTGTCAAAGCCAGTGCAGCTGGCAATGCAATCTGCGCAATTTCTAGACCAAGTTTGTCCATTTTAAGAACATTTCTGCAAGAAAAAAACTGAATTACACACTCATTTTTACATATTTTTGTTAAACAATGAGAAGATCAGCATAAAAATTTTAAAATTGTCTTCTAAAGAGAAACTAATACATTTTCTACAACTCTTAACATCTCATTTAATAACAAATATTAGTATTTTCAACACGTATGGGACTCATAAACAGTTAGAACTTAGAAGAATCACAAAATGTATTAACTTGAAAAAAATACCTGACGTCCTTAAACAAAACACAGATAGGATTTATTCTTTTATTTTCATATGAATATAGATCTTCTTTTTTAACCATCATATATGGTCGTTAAAACTAGTTCACCAAATTGTCTTCTTATCCAGTCAATTGTGCCAAAACAGATGCTATAAGTTTTCAGGATCACTTGATTTTCAAAACCTGCAAATTCTGCCCAAATTTTTTATCATAAAGAATAAAAAAGAAACAAGTCTAGCAGAGCCAACTACTTTATAGACAAATACAGATGAAATTTATTACCTGCTGAAAAAGCTCAACAATTTTTGAAACCCATTAACCAAGAGATCAGTGATAGCTCTGCAGACAAGTTTGGTCCAAACATATCGATGTTTTATATTCTATGTCAATAACTCATAGAAACTTCTCAGAGTAGTACAATATCAATCAATAATAAATAATATAAATATTTTTTAAAAAATAACTTTGTCCAATAAAGTCAGCAGTTCCATCTGCAGATTAAATTTTCCTATCTTTTGAATTTCTTGACTGATTTTAAACAAAATTTGCATCAGAGTAGACAGATTAAGAGAGTCCTCAAATTTCCTTTTTCAGATATTTGGCCATGAAACTCAACTTTATTGACTTTCAGATAAAACCTGAAAAACCCAAAAAAAAAAAAACAAATTTAAAGATAATTTCATTCCCAAGTCCAGAGATGAAATTAAAAGGTAAAGACTTTCAACCAAACCACATAGAATCTTGAACTCATAACAATCACAATTCAGGAATTTAGACTGAAATCTCAATACCAAGTGCCACACAACCATGCCTTTAAAAATAAAAATAAAAAATAAACTTGGATATATCATAAAAGCCCTACAGCTTAGCCTAATTACCCAAAAAAATATTAACAATAACAATAATAATAAGCCTTAACTCTGTACCTGCAAAGTCCAAAGAAGAAGAAGAAATGTTTTTAAAAAAGTACCTTCAATCAACAGAAGAAACTATTTCTTTGAATGAAAAGAGAGAGAAAGAAGAAAAGCAATAGTTGTGGCCAAGAGGTAGCTCAAACGTGTAATGTTAATACGATATGGTCCTTTTCATCCTATAAAAAGCTGTTTCTTATTTTTAGCTGTTTTCTCAAAATATTAAACCGTCACTGAAAACGAAAGGCAGTGCATGTGGCTCTAACAGGTTGTTAAGAAAAAAAGCCTATATGCATCATGGTCATTGTTAGAAGTATGTCCAATACACTTCAAACAAATATCATAACTGATGTTGAAAACGAATTACACTCATGGTTAAATTACAAATATTTATTTTACATACTATATAAAATTATTAATATTTATAGTAGTGTGATAAAATGTATAAAAATATTATTTATTATTATATCAATATTGTTAACATTCATCAAAAATATTAAAAGATTATTAATTATGGACAAAATTAACTACAATCAAGGGCGAAGAATAATGATTAATGAACACCCCTTCGTCTTAATTTCCTTCATGAAGCTTTGGCCTTAGTTAATGGAATTAATTAGTATTTAAATTTAGAAATATATCGTTTCGAGTGTTGACAAAATAGCCTCAAATGACCTTCACTGGTCATCCATGTTTCAGTAGTTATCCTCCCCCAATCCCCCCAATCCCCAAAACCCACCGATTTTATCTTTATTTATTTTTAAACTCTTTTTCTAGATTTCGTACAACTATTTTTAAGCAGGTCAAATTTAATTATTTCAATAACTTGTTACGTTATTATAGATTTTTAAAAAATGATATACTTGAATTTTAGACGGGTGAAAAGTAGGTGTACTAGTTTTTTGGAATTCATCGTTTAAGTGTAGTAACTTTTTTAATGAAAATTTAATTTAATAGCTTTGAAAAAATGAAATCACATATTCAAATAGTTAATTTTTATATTTTTTATTTTTAAAAAATTTTATTTTAAAAAAATGTTTTAGTAAATATTCAGTTAAAACTCTCCTTATCAAATACATTTAAAAAATTAAAAAAAAACTAAAATTTGACCATTTAAAATAGATTATCACTTTTTAAATATTAGTAGACGAAAACGTCACAAAAAATATTAAATCTAAATACTTTAACTACAATGATTAATATACTTATCTGACAATTATTTCTTAAATTTAAATTAGATATAAATTAGATATTATTTTTCTTTCTTATATAGCTTTTTTTAATTGACAATCATATAAATGACTTTTTTAATAAACATGAATTATTATATGATGTAGAGGAGAAACCATTGGAAAATTGGTTATGCATCAAAATGGTGGAATAGAGAGTATAATTTTCAATCATTTTCCTATGAGTTGGCATCATGATGTTCTTCCTTTATTATTTTTTTTCCTTCAATTAATTAAATTACAGATTAGTATGATTAGTATATATATGATTATTCCTTGTACGTTGTGATATATGAAAATATACTAGAGAATTTTTTTGCTTCTAATATTATTTTGCTTGTGGTATCAGAGTAAAAGGATTAATAACCTGTAAAAATATAGAGTTGCTTATTATTACCAAGAATGACAGATAGTCAGATACTACAACTCAAACTAAAGAAACAAGCAAGAGTTGTTGGATCAACTAAAGAAGCTTTTAATCCTAATATAGATTCCTATTTTCTACAAAGTTCAAATCATCCTGGAATGATATTTGTAACAATATATCTGACTAGAGGCAATTACCTCACTTAGAGCATATCTATGAAGATTGATCTTTGAGCCAAGCTGAAGCTGGGTTACGTTGATGGTAGACTTCTTATGACAAAAGCTAACTACATGATAGCTTCTTGGATATTTAATTTCATATTTAAGGATCTTGTTGATAGTTTCTTTATACAACTTCAACTAAAGAGTTGTGAGATGAGATAGCTAAAAGATATGGTGAGAGTAATGAGCTTTTTCTTTATCAGATTTAAAAAGATATTGTTTCAATATCTCAAAGTAATGATTCCATTGTGAAATGTTATGACAGGTTGAAGCGTTTATGGGATGAATTTGCTTGCCTTATGTCTTTACCCTTACATATGTGGAGCTACAAAAGTAATTTTAGATTTCTCCTCTATGAATAGACTGATGCAATTTCTTATAAGA
The DNA here is from genome assembly GCA_037013495.1 of Hippophae tibetana. Taxonomy (NCBI): domain Eukaryota; kingdom Viridiplantae; phylum Streptophyta; class Magnoliopsida; order Rosales; family Elaeagnaceae; genus Hippophae; species Hippophae tibetana. The sequence goes on along the minus strand of CM072802.1, from coordinate 22,314,379 downwards.
TTAAATGAATGTTACGACCCTACTAGAAATCAAATTTTGGTCATGGATACATTGCCAACTGTGAATCGTGCTTATTTAATGCTTCTTAGTATTGAAAAACAGAGAAAGGTTCATGTTAATTTTAATGAAAGCATTAAAGTTGTTGGATTACTAGCTATAACTCTAGTGAGAATGAATCAATTTAAGAAAGAAACTTATGTGAAAGGAACTGCTGCTAAAAAGAAAGAAAATGAAAATAAAGTCTGTGAACATTGCAGAATGAAAGGGTATGGAAAAAATATTTGTTTCAAAATTCATGGAGTACCAGACTACTACAAGGAATTAAATTATCAACAAAATAAAGGCACTAATAAAGCTAGGGTAAATATGGTTTATAGTCCACTTGGTTATAAAAGATATGAATGAAACCAAAAGGAGAGAAACAAGGTGATTTAGCTAAATTTGAACGGCAAGGTGACTATGGATGGTAACTATGCAAAATTTGCTAGTTTCAACAATTCTACAAGTAATACTTTCTCTCTTCAATGTGTTTTGAGTTCTACTACTAGTACTATTGAGTTGTTGGAATATGGTACTTGGATAGTGGACTTAGGGGTCACCAATCACATGTCAGGCGTTCTAAAAAAATTTAACAATCTGAGAAAGCCTAAAAAAATCTTCACCAATTTATTTACTAGATGGATCTGTGAAATATGTTCACAACATATAAGACATTAATATTCTTAATAAAATTTGTCTGAATAATGTCTTATACATACCAAGTTTTAAATTTAATCTTATATTTGTTCAAAAATTTGCTCACCTTGCCCAAATGGAATTCAATTTTACACCAACTATTTGTATTCTACAGGACATGCAGACTAAAGAGATTCTGATAGTAGGAAAAGCTCTAGGAAGCTTTATGTTTTAAATACTGCTAATTTTCAAGATTTCAATTGTAATAGCTTTATTACTAGTGTTAAGTTTCTAAAATCAAATCCTCATGGATAGAATTGTAGTGATGAAGTTTTTATCAATGAAAAGAAAATATTTCTTAAAACTCTATTGAAGAAGCCATATATGTTTTAACTATTATTGATGACCACACAATGGCCACCTAGACTTACCTTATGATCCACAAAAGCTAGACCAATTATTTTTTTACCTTGTCAACATAATTCATACACAGTATAAGAAATATATTAAAGTCATAAGGAGTGACAATGGGACGGAATTTATAAATTTAAAATTTCAATCATATCTTTATAGTAAAGAAATAATTCATCAAAAATCATGTCCTTATACTCCTCAACAAAATTGGATAATAGAAAGGAAACACAAACATCTCTTGTAAATAGAAAGAGCTCTCATGTGACAAATTGGAAACCCTTACCAAAGAAATTTTGGGGTTCTTTAATCCTTATGGCCACTTACATCATAAATAGACTTTCATCATCAATTTTAAATTGGAAACCCTCGTAGAAATATTTCTTTCAAAACCACCAGATTATTCAAACCTTAGAGTCATTGGATGCTTGTACTATGTGACAAATGTTTAACCAAATAAAGAAATTTACTAAAAGAGCTTTTAAATGTATATTTCTTGGATACGTTTCAGCTCAAAAGGCCTTTAGAGTTTATGATTTGGGAAAACATAAATTATATGTTTCAAGAGATGTAAAATTTTATGAACAAATTATTCCTTATAAAAATGAAAATGGCAGTATCAAAAACATATAACAAAATATCTTACATCTTCCTATAAATGAAAATGACATTGAACCAATCATCTTAAACACATACCAATCTTTTTCTATACACATGAATGATCAAAATATTTTAGATGATTCATCTGCTCCTAATGATGATCATGATTTGCCTAATTCCACAGAAGTATATCCAGATAAAACCCAAATAATAACCAATAAAGTTCAAAAACACAATGCCAGAATTAGAAGTAAGCAATCATGGATGGAAGATTAAGTTCTTAATTTAGTTATCAAGTCTTTAAATAAAATCTCTTGTCAATCTCAGAATCTCATAACATATACTTCACAAACCTTCCCTTTTACAAAATCTTCTATATGTTTTGATGCTTACATGTCTTTTTTGGAAAATATGTCCAATGTTTAAGAATCAACTTCTTAAAAATAAGCTGGTATTAGTGCAGAATGTATAGAAGCAAAAAGTTGAGTGCTCTTGAAAAGAACAATACATGGGAGTTAGCATACTTGCGTGAAGTAAGAAAACAATATGATCAAAATGGGCTTATAAAATGAAGCTAAAACCTGGTGGAAGTGTAAATAGACATCAGGCAAGATTGGTTGCAAATAAGTTTAATCAAATTGAAGGAATATATTATTTTGAAAGTTTTTCTCCTATAGCCAAAATTGTTACAGTTCAAATTCTACTTGTTGTTGCAACTTTTAAAGGGTGGCCAATTCATCAATTAGATATAAACAATGCTTTCCTACATGACTTTTTGAATGAATACGTCTATATGTTACCATCTGAAGGATACAACAAGGCTAAAATTAATCATGTTTGCAAATTTAAAATATCACTATATGGGCTCAAGCAAGCCTCAAGACAGTGGAATTTTGAATTTTGTGAGAAAATAACTTATTTTGGATTCACACAATCAGCTTATGATAAATGTTTGTTTATCAAAGAAATTGAATCTTCTTTTACATCTTTACTCATTTATGTAGATGATGTTCTTCTAACAGGAACATAAGAGAAAAAGATTAAATTGATTAAGAAACATTTAGATAATCAATTTACTATTAAAGATCTTGGTTATGTAAAATATTTTCTTAGATTAAAAATTACAAGAGGACCCTCTGGAACTATTATAAACCAACAAAAATATCTGTTAGATATTCTTTTTTTAATTCAGACCTTCTTAGAGCTAAACCATCAAAGATACCTTTTTCCAAAGGTCAAAAATTGGTTACTGAAAAGGCCATTCTATTCTTAAGCAAGAGAAATACAGGCGTTTAATTGGCAAGCTGTTGTATTTGAACATCAGTCGACTATATATAAGTTATCATGTACAACAATTGAGTCAAGACTTATTAGGATGCAACCATGCATTTACTGAGATACCTAAAAGGGTGTCCATCAAAAGGAATACTTTATCCTAGTCATAATGGTATTCATTTGTAAGCTTACAGTGATGCTAATTGGGCATCTTATCTTAACATTAGAAAATCTTTAACAGGATTCTACATTTTCTTAGGCCCATCTCTCATCTCCTGGAAAACTAAGAAACAGACTATTGTTTCTCAATCTTCTGGTGAAGCAAAATATCGTAACTTAACTACAATGGATTTCATATATTTTGAAAGACTTCAAGATTTTTTTCAATACTCTTATCTCACTTTGGTACGACAACAAAGTTTCCATTCACATCATAGCAAATCTAATGTTCCATGAAAAAAGAAACACTTAGATATTGACTGTCATTTGGTTAGAAATAATTTCAAATAAGGTTTCATTAAACAATAACATGTGTCCTAACAAGAATAAGTAGCATACATGTTTACCAAATCCTTATCATCTCCTTAATTTAACAAATTAATATTCAAGTTGGGTTTGTATCATAACCATCAAACTACAACTTGAAGAAGGGATGAAAAATTATTATATGATGCAGAGGAATGAACCACTAGCAAACCTCAGAGTTGGCACAATGATACTCTTTCTTTATTTTTTACTTTTCTTTCGGTTAGTTAGATTTCAGATTATATATATATATATGATTATTCCTTATACATTGTGATATATGAAAATATACAAGAAAAAATTTCTCTTGATCTTATTTTGCTCAAAACATTTACAAAAAGCTTGCGATGTAGTTTAAACACGTATTACTGTATTATTAACTTGAAGCATATTTCATAATTAAATTTAAGATTGTATAACAAAACTTAAAGCATGTTATGAAATAGTCACAAACCTAACCTATGTTAAATAAATTTTAAAAACCAACTAAACATCTATGTATACCACGTACATGACTAATGTTTCTTTAATGTAAGTATTACCTTTTGAAATAATAAAGAAATTTATAAATTGTGACTCGAAATATCTCTCTATTAGTTGAAGAATTCAAAATAAGCTTAATTAATCATAGGATTCGATTTGTATTTTTTTATCGTATTTTTCCTCCATTAATTAATAAAGAAGTGAACAATAAACATGGTATACAATATATTATATGTAATCTAAATAAAAGAGACTAATGTTACGTCCCACTTGAATTATCCCGCAAAATCCAAATAAATGGTGGTTGCCCAAAGGATCTAGACTTTTCTACATGGGAAAGTTCTAGAGTGGCCTAGAGGTGTCTAGAAGAAACTAGAGTTTGATGAACTCAACTCAAGCCTTGAAGACCCTAGAATGCTCCAGAATACACTTGAAGATGCTAGAATAGGCTGGAATATTCTAGAACGTGGTGGATGGTTCTTGAAAGATGTAGAAGCCGTTGGAAGCTTACGGAACATCCAAGAACTTGTATGAAGGAACTAGACAAACCTAGAAGACTCTAGAGTTGGCTAAAAGGTCTTAGAACCTTGTAACATATTGTAGATAAAACTAGAACACTCTTGTACATTCTAGAGTTAGAATGATCTAGAAAGTTGTGGTATAGCCTTAAGCTTGGAGCCACATTTTAAATAGACCCATTGGTCTTCATTTGTATTCATCTTGGAAATTCTTAGCAACTTGTAAGATAAACTCTCTCTAGAGCAATACAACGTATTCTTTACAAACTCTCTTTCTAGTCTCTTTGGAGTTTTATTCGGATTCAAAGGCAGACTTAGTGCAACGGACGGTGCTAAGTACCGCACGATCACTACTTAAAATTTAAGGTCGTGACACTAAGCTGTAGACATTTACTAATATGTTGTAATTGCACATGTTTAAAGTTAGCATTCATAAAAAAAGGTTAGTAATCAAATATTGCAGTGATTACCTTACATCGAAGTTATCTGTGAAGAAAGAGACCTTAAACATTGATCACCACGAAATAGTTAAATCTATAATATTTATACATGCCGTAATTATGCTAATTGAACTCAATAATAATATGCCTTAACCATGTATGTTGACAGTCAAAGAAGTAGGTCATGTGGAACATCAACTGTCACACCCAACTAATATTAAGTATCAATTCATATTAATCACGCATATTGCCCATCTAGTGGAAAGAAATTTGAAGCATATTTTTCTCTAATGATTGAGAAGAGATGATGTTGTAGGAAGAAATGGAAATGGAAACAAAGATTTAACAATAAAAAAAGAAGATAACACTACTACAAAAAGGAGCATTAAAGTCGGTTAAAAACCGACTTTAAATTAAATGACTTAAAGTGTAAAGTCGGTTCAAGGCGTGAACCGACTTTAACTTCTTTTTTTTAAATTTATTAATTTTCAACCTGTATTCGAGCAGAAAAAAAAACCAAAATCAGTTTAGCAAACAGTTCAAATAATACAAATATTTGAAAAATAAAATATTAATTAATAATAGAAAAATTACCATGGTTTTGTTCTATTTTATTCAAGATCGTCATATTCTTCTCCTTATGTTATAATACAAACCTACATATATAATACAACAATCTATACACATAAATAATAACACATAATAACAGAAAAAATATGAATAATAGAGGATCTAAAAGATTAGTTAGAGAGAAAGAAAACTCACTAACCGATGTTGGAAATGGTAGTCGTAGGTGGCCGGAAAATGAGAAAGAGTGGAGGAGAAGTGGAGGAGGAGGTTTTCGATTTTTTAGAGTTTTGCAACGCTGAAAATAGTTTCTGTCTGGGAAGAAAGAAGAGAAAATATTTATCCACATGTGTAGCGTCGGTTGACGTGTCGAACCGACGCTATGTTACGTGGATAGCGTCGGTTCCAGGTGTCAACCGACGCTATGCGTGGACGTAGCGTCGGTTCTAGGTGTCAACCGACGCTACGCTACGCTACGTGGATAGCGTCGGTTTGACACATCAACCGACGCTACATCCTACGTGGATAGCGTCGGTTCTATATCGAACCGACTTTACGTATCGACTTAAATACACATTTTTGTAGTAGCATAAATTTGGGTGCGGAGGATAAATTATATAACAGACTTCTAAATAACATACACTAATATTCCATATGTTAAATGTGTTGGGAAATTACGCAAATTTCCGATAAGCCAGATTTATGAGAAAGCAAGAATAGAAAAATAACACACAAATTTGATAACGGAGTTCGGCCAATCTTGCTTACGTCTCCGGACCTGCTGCAGATCTTTTTACTGAAAGGAGAGAAATTACACAAGGTGTTTACAACACTCACAACCCAATTACACCCAAGAAAATTACTCTCAATTTTCTCTCACAAAAGCTTTTCTCTCTAAGCTTTTCTCTCAATTGGAATGAACACTTTGGATGATTAATTCATTACAATTACACATCTATTTATAGAAAAATTCACTCCTTGAATTACTCATTAAATTAATGGTTCCTTAAATTGCTCCTTGAATTAAGCTCCTTGTTTTGCTCCATGAATTGCTCCTTGTTTTGCTCCTTAATTTAAGGAGCTTTATGATAATCTCCAACAATCTCCCACTTGAAGACTGATTTCAATCTGTCTTCACACCTCGATCAATGCAGCAGCTTTTCTAGTCTTTATTACTCTAACAGACCAACTGAAGTTGAGCACAACTTCAGTTTGTCAATAGTCACCACCTTTGTTAACATATCTGCTGGATTTTTGCTTCCTTGAATCTTCTCCAGTATTAACACATCATCTTCTAATAGAGATCTGATGAAGTGATAACGAAGTCTAATATGCTTTGTTCTAGAATGAAATGCTGAATTCTTCGCCAAGTGTATTGCACTTTGACTATCACTATGCAGAACATTCTTCTCTTGTTTGAATCCCAACTCAATTAACAAACCTTGAAGCCATATCATCTCTTTACTAGCTTCAGTTACTGCTACATACTCAGCCTCTGTAGTGGATAGAGTGACAATTTTCTGTATTTGTGACATCCAACTAACAACTGTAGCTTCAACAGTAAATATATAACCGGTGGTGCTTCTTCGGTGATCAACTTCACCTCCAAAGTCTGCGTCTATGTACCCTTGTACTTTTAACTCTCCTTTACTAAAGTACAAGCACTTTTCTGTGGTGCCTCGCAGATACCTCAAAATCCACTTTACTGCTTCCCAATGAGTTTTCCCTGGATTTGACATAAATCTGCTAACAACTCCCACTGCATGGCCAATGTCTGGTCTCGTACAGACCATTGCGTACATCAAACTTCCAATGGCTGAGGCATAAGGAACCTTAACCATGAATTCTCTCTCTTCCTCTGTCTGAGGGGACTGATCCTTGGATAGGCGAAAATGACTGGCCAAGGGTGTGCTAACTGGCTTGGCATCGCCCATGTTGAATCTTTGCAAAACACGATTGATGTACTCTGCCTGAGATAACTGCAAGGATCATTTCTTCTTATTTCTTGTGATTTGCATTCCAAGAATCTTCTTTGCTAGACCCAAGTCTTTCATGTCAAATTCCTTTGACAATTGCTGCTTCAACCTTTTAATATCATCCATATCTGAACCTGCTACCAACATATCATCAACATAAAGTAGTAAAATGATATAACTGGACCTATATCTCTTGAAGTAGCAACAATGATCAGCATTGCACTTCTGGAAACCTTTCTTGTGCATGAAGCTGTCAAACTTTCTGTACCATTGTCTCGGGGCTTGTTTCAGGCCATACAAACTCTTCTTAAGTCTGCACACCATGTTCTTCTTCCCCCTTTTTGAGAAACCTTCTGGCTAGTACATGTATATCTCTTCATCTAAATCTCCATGAAGGAATGCAGTCTTCACATCCAACTGTTCAAGATGAAGATCTTCAATGGATACAATACTCAATACTGATCTGATAGTATTAAGCTTCACAACAGAAGCGAAAATGTCAGTGTAGTCAACTCCTTCCTTCTGTTGAAACCCTTTGACAACTAGGCGGGCTTTGTATCTTTTGGAACCATCATGCTCCTCTTTCACCCGGTACACCCATTTGTTGTGAAGTGCCTTCTTTCCCATAGGTAACTCAGCTAGTTCCCATGTCTGGTTGGAGATGAGAGATTTCATTTCTTCTTTCATAGCAAGCTCCCACTTGTTGGAATCTCGAGTCTGACAAGCTTCATCATAGCATTCAGGCTCCCCTCCATCAGTCAGCAACATATAGTTCATGTATCTCCTGTTAGGCACATGAGGTCGAGAAGACCTTCTCAATACAGGAGCTGGAGTAAGAAGTTGTGGTGTGTCGGAATGTTGTGTACTGTTTTGTCCAACAAGTTCCTCTGGCTGAGGACTTGTTATAATTGGTTCTGTTGCGGAAGTATCTGGGACATCATCTGCATCTGCAAATACTGACTCATTCTGCTCTGAGTCATTGGTGTCTATTTTATGCATGTCCTTATACATCACCATTTCGTTGAAAATCACATCTCTGCTACGGATAACTTTCTTCTTTTCGTCATCCCAAATGCGGTAGCCAAACTCATCCTCACCATAGCCAATGAATGTGCATTTCTTGGATTTGGGATCAAGCTTATTCCTGCCTTGATCACTGATATGCACAAATGCTACACAACCGAAAACTTTTAGATGTGATAGTTTCACCTCTTTTCCGCTCCATACCTCCTCTGGTATTCTATGCTCCAATGGAATAGATGGGCCTCGGTTGATCAAGTAAGCTGCCGTGTTGACTGCTTCTGCCCAAAACTGCTTCGGTAGACCTGACTGTATACGAATGCTTCTAGCTCTTTCTGTCAATGTTCGGTTCATACGCTCAGCTACACCATTGTGTTGAGGCGTGCCTGGAACAGTTCTTTCCATTCTGATCCCGTGCTCATAGCAGAAGTTTTTGAATATGGTGTCTTCATATTCACCACCATTATCGGTTCTGAGTTTTTTGATCTTTAAACCCATCTCATTTTCCACCATAGCTTTCCATCTTCTGAAAGCCTCAAATACTTCAGACTTATGCTTTAGAAAGTAAACCCATACCTTCCGACAGTGATCATCGATGAAAGTCACGAAGTAGCATTTCCCACCAATAGATGAGACGGTCGTTGGTCCCCAAACATCAGAGTGAATAAGCTCTAGCCTTTCCTTCTTTGGGATTCTGCAACTTGTCTGAAAGCTGACTCTCTTTTGCTTTCCAAGTATGCAATCTTCGCACATGTCTATCTCCGTAGACTGTAGACCTGGAAGTTTTCCCTTTGAATGCATAATCTTCATCCCTTTTTCACTCATATGGCCTAGTCTCTGGTGCCACAGGTTTGGTGTTTCATTGCCTGCTACAACTGTAATTGAACAACGTGCCTCTGTTATCATGTAAAGAGTGCCACTTTTCTTGCCTCGAGCAACTGTCATTGCACCCTTTGAAATCTTCCAATCATCACCATGGAATATCGTAGTGTAGCCTTCACTGGCCAACTGCCCGACTGAGATTAAGTTCCTTCTGAGATCGGGAATATGCCTGACATCCTTCAGCTCCCAAACAGATCCGTTCAACTTAATCTTCACTACACCTTTGCCAATAATTGCACATGGTTGATCATCACCAAGATATACCTTTCCAAGGTTTCCGGGGACATATTTCTCGAAGAATTCTTTTTGTGAAGTAGCATGGAACGATGCTCCAGAGTCTAACACCCAAGATTCTTCCTTGCTCTCCAAAGAGCATATCAATGCATCGTCTCCTCCTGAGGTGGAAGTAACATTTGCCTCTGCCTTCACTTGTTTGTCCTTCGGTGCACTTTTGCACTGATTTTTGTAGTGCCCGGTTCTTCCACAATTCCAACACTCGATGGTCTTCGAGCTATGGGAATTATTAGGATTCCTGGATTTGGACCTCCTGTCCTTTGATCTACCTCGGTAGTCTGTTCTGCCACGTCCATTCCCTTTGGTTGAATTTCTTCCTCTTGACTCTGTATGCAAAACTGAAGAAGTTGATGATTCACCTACCTCTCTACGTCGGATCTCTTCACTGAGAACCAGATCACGAACATCGTCAAATTTTAACTTATTGCTTCCTGACGTGCTACTCACAGCCGTGACAGTAGCATTCCAACTTTCTGGTAAAGAAGACAAAAGTATCAATGCTCGTACTTCTTCATCGAATTCAATTTCCACTGAACTCAACTGGGTTGTGACTGTGTTGAGTTCATTGAGATGTTGAGCTACCGATGCGCCTTCATTCATCCGCAAATTGAACAAAAGCCTCATCAAGTGCACTTTGTTTGAGGCTGATGGCTTCTCATACATATTGGAGAGAGCTGCCATAAGACCCGCCGTGGTCTTTTCCTTTGCTATGTTGAAGGCAACATTACGGGATAACGTCAATCGAATAACTCTGAGGGCTTGTCTGTCTAGAAGATTCCAATCTTCTTCCTTCATAGCTTCTGGTTTCTTCCCTGAGAGAGGTTGATATAGATTTCTTTGATACAGATAATCCTCTATCTGCATTTTCCAAAACCCAAAATTTGTGCCATCGAATTTCTCGAGTTTCACCCTTCCTTCATCTGCGACCATTGCTCCCACTAAAATCTGACTTCCTCTGGATCGTTTCTGACTATTTCTGTAAACCATATTAGAACACCTACGTCAACGAACAAATATCGTCGACAAAATGTCACTATTCACGTAATTCACTATTCACGTAAATAGTAACCTTGCAGAAAATTGACAGAAATCACCACCAATAGCTCTGATACCAGTTGTTGGGAAATTACGCAAATTTCTGATAAGCCAGATTTATGAGAAAGCAAGAATAGAAAAATAACACACAAATTTGATAACGGAGTTCGGCCAATCTTGCTTACGTCTCCGGACATGCTGCAGATCTTTTTACTGAAAGGGGAGAAATTACACAAGGTGTTTACAACACTCACAACTCACAACCCAATTACACCCAAGAAAATTACTCTCAATTTTCTCTCACAAAAGCTTTTCTCTCTAAGCTTTTCTCTCAATTGGAATGAACACTTTGGATGATTAATTCATTACAATTACACATCTATTTATAGAAAAATTCACTCCTTGAATTACTCATTAAATTAATGGTTCCTTAAATTGCTTCTTGAATTAAGCTCCTTGTTTTACTCCTTAATTTAAGGAGCTTTATGATAATCTCCAACAAAATGGGTTGAACTGAACCTATCACATAACAAAATGGATCTTTATTAATGGATGACCCATTTTACACCATTAAGATTACCTCCAAAGCAATACCCTCTTCTTCGTGCAAATATGAATTTCATCTTTCACTAATTTTTTTTGTAATCTCACGTATCACTAAATATAAACCTATCACTTAATGCTCTACTACAAATAACGTAGAAATAACATTGTAATTACAGCCTCACATAATTAGGAGACATGACCTTAATCTTCTTCTCTAATGGAGTTATTAGTACCAAATGAAATTTTCGGTCACAAATCCCCGCCTCTCACCTTGAAAATTCCATTCTTTTGTAGCTACATAATGCAAAGAGAAGAATAAAACTATCAATAACCACTAACCTTTAACTCCATTTTTCCTAACTGCTTTAGAGAATAATTCTGCTTTCCAATGGTATCTATGTCCCACTTAATCATGCAAAGAACATAATAATGTTTAATTGGTTTTTTTATGCTTCATATTGAATATTTAAATAAAAATTAAACTGTAATTAAAACTTAAAAATTGTCGCTTTGGCCGAGTGGTTAAGGCGTGTGCCTGCTAAGTACATGGGGTTTCCCCGCGAGAGTTCGAATCTCTCAGGCGACGAAGTTGTTTTAAATTTTGCATTTAAAAAAAAAATATAATTTGAATCTTGAAGTAGTTTTGGGCTTTAAGTATGAGTTTGGGTTGGATCGGGTCAATACCTCTTAGTCTAAATGGACTATGTTTAGTTCAGGCAATGAGAATATAATAAAAATGAATTAATAAATAAAGATAATAATATTATTATTATGTTGATTAGTTAATAGAACTCATTGCTTAAACTTCAAATTACATCGATTAGTTTCTTTACAACCATATAAGTTTTCAAACAAATTAAAAACTAAGTACATGCTAAAACCGAAGATATTCAAGATTTTAATTTAATTATGTTTTTTTTTACATTTATATAAATATAAATTTTACATTTTTATTTTATTATAATAATATAAAGAATAAATAAATAAAAATAAAATAAAATATATACTCATGCCTATTAATTAAAAAATAAAATTGAAACATCTACTATCAATAAAATTATATTTTATTTATCTAAAATCACATGTAATTAGTGTTTTTTTGTACAAAATTAATTTAGGGTCACATTTAATTAAATTTAATGATATACAATTCTAGATGTAATGATGAAAATAACATAATATGTCCATGTTTAATATTTATAATTGAAATAATAATAATAAAATTAACAAAATGAATTAATTTATAAAAATATTAAAAATTGGAATTGAAAGTTAAGAAATTAGTGTTTATGAATTAATTAACTTAGATTAAATTATAAATAAATTTTTTTATTTTAATAAATGGTTTAATTATTATGAATGTATATTTTAATTCTTAAAATTGATAATTAATATTTTAATTATGTTAAGTATATCAAAAATATATTTTTAATATGTTTATAAGACAATGCAAAAAAGTTTAAAAATATTTTTTGAATTTTAATTAGTTAATTAATTTGTTCATTAAATTAGCATTGAAATTTTAAACATTATATAAAAAGTAGAAATGTTTGTTTTTTTCTTAAAAATTAGGGCTAAAATATATAAAGAGATGTAATGAGAAAAGAAATTGAAAACATTAAATTATTTTTTACATTTTTTATATTTATTTACTTCATGTATATTTTTATTTTTAACCATAATAAATAAGTTAAAAATTTAAAAATAATTACATAAAGGTAAATTATTCTTTAGATTCAAATAAGTAATAAAGATAGGGTGGAAACGATAACATATAAAATCTTTTCGTGAATTATATACCAGTTCATCTAAGCTTACTTTACAAACATGAATTAAACAAATTACAGAGTTAGGGGTATAAAAATACATGCTAAATAACACATAATTAAACACTTAATAGATACAAAAATAATAATATACAAAACACACATTAGTGACGGTATGTCTCATAAGCTTCCGTTTAGACTAGTAACATGCATATATGGTAAACAATATTCAACCTATGATATATATAAACATATATTCTAAAAAGTTAAACGAATTATCCATCACTTTAAGACATCATATGTGAGAATATATTCAATAAGTGTATTGTCATAGCATGCAATCAAACATAGAGAGAAAATTATAATAAAGAGTCTAACATCTGGTACACTTCTAGGATAAGGAGATATGGATTTTTTGAAGACTCACACCAAACTCGCATGTAGATAAAAGATAAATTATACTAACACACAATCCAATCATGTATAATTATAAAAGAAGGATTTCAAAACTCGATACATAATTAGGTTAATGAGATACTGATTTCTTAATGACTCAACCCAAACAGGTAAACAATAAAGAGATATAGTTGCAATAAAAATAATCACAGATAAACGATATAAAGCATAAGTAATATTCAATAGTAAAAAAATGGTAATAAATAATAAAAGTTTTCTAGTTAGAATTTAAACTTCATTATGTAAAAACATACACTATTTAAACTTTGATTATACTATCCACATATTAGGTAAACCTACATAGAATTTTTATTTATGTGATGATATCCTCGAGTTGCTTAGGGCAACCACTCAAGAGTAAACAATCTACTAAACTATAAAACAATTACAATTTTAATAGAAATAAAACCACAAATATCTCTATCAGTCGCAATCTCTATCTGAACTATCTATTGTTGCTTTCGTAATAACCTGGTTTGACATACGAACCCGACTTACTTTCAAAACCAACACCACTCGATGTGATGTGATTAGAAACTGCAGACCAATAACATGAACAATGAAGGCCACCATTAATCACTAATAACCAACTATCACTGTGGGACACACATTATATCACAATCCATCAAGGGATACACAATCTAAGATGTGAGAACTTAAAGAGTTTAACTCAATTCACTCTCACAATGAGGTTCTCACATAAGAAGAATTACACAAGGGCAAATACCCGTCGACATGGTGCTCACATAATCATGAATCACCAATACTGAACAAAACACAAGGTATTAATGATCAAGAGATAAAAAATCGAGATGTCAATTTGACAAAACTCTGTTACATATTTTCTGGATGACAGAACAAGAGAAATGAGATATTTATAGAATTTGATCGACTACCTCGCCAGCCATCTTACCATGGATCTCGCCATAGATCACTGCAACCACATCACCAAGAATAGTAACGAGGTGCTAAAAAAATTACTTTTTTGTTTCAAAAAATGTCGAGTTATTTCTACAAATATCCGCACCTAAAATGAGACAAAAACATGAGTGATAACTTTGACCAACAAGCATAATAATCAATAAAACATGCACACTACGAAAATTAATCTCGTGGTGTATGTAAACATACTCACATATAAAATGAACCTAATTATATGTGTGCATTATTGATACGTAGTAAACAACCTTATACAAAAGAATACATAACACTAAGTAAAATTAAACATAAATTATATCTTGTACACGAAAATTCAACGTAAAAATATAGGATACAACATGACTTATATAAGTAAATATCTTTTTTTAACTTTATTATTACTTTTAAGGGATATTTCATTAATTTAGCAAAAAAATGAAAAAATATGTGAGAGATAATAAAGGAAAAAGTTAACATCGACATAGCTATAACGGTAATAATCTTAATTTTATTAGAGATTTGTTTTTAATCATTAAGGACATTTACAAAGAAAATGCAAAGTTAAAGTGTATGTGTGATATTTTTCTATTAAATTGACAAATCTTATATTCAATTTTTACAATTTAATTAATTTGAGATTTTAATTTTTTTATTCGATTAATTTAATATCCTAAAAATATTTAAATTAATAAAATTAAAAATATATGTTCTTAAATTCATCAAATTAAAAATATTAAAATATTAAATTAGTTAAAATGTAGATTTTAGAGTAAAAATACCAAATCAATCAAATTAACTTTTGGGGACTAAGAAAGGTTACAAAAATTGAATATTAAGTTGGTATTTCAATACATTAATTATTACATCTCATTTTAAACATTTTTATAACTTTATTTTGGATACCTACCGGTAAAAAAACAAACAAACATAGATGGTACTATTTTTTAGAAAAAAAAAATTCAAACTCTACAGCTCATAATTTAAAAAAAAAGTAAAATACTTGCGAACTTTTCATTTATGATAAGAAATGTAAGTTTTTACTGTCTTAACTTTTCTTTTTCTTTTCCAACACAACATATATATTATGTGATTTAAATTATTCAATTATTATAATTTAAATTATTTTTTAAATTCACACATCACATATAATTTTTTTTCTTAGTATTATTAGATTTAAGTGAAAAATTGATCGTGCATGTACTTATACATATGATAATTATAAACAAATATTAAATAATTAAAGTGTTTATAATCAATTTGTTTACTTTTTTCGTAAAATGTTTTTTACTTTGGTACAAAATAAAAAAAAATGTTTTAACTTCAATTATAAAATTTACATAAAACTGTTATTTTATTGTTAAACTATGTAAACAATATTATAAACCTAGTGATTTGAACTAAATTTTAATAATAAATTTTAACTTTTTTATCAAAAAAATTTTAGGTAAGAGAATATTATAAATGCTTAAAAATTAAGAATTAAAATTAATCGATTAAAAACAAAAATTACCTTAAATTTCAAAGGACAGGTTTCTTTTTTCATAATAGATGAGAGATATGTAAAGCATTCTGATCTCATTGAGATGAGACATATGCGTCATCATTTAAATGCTTTCAATGAATAAACATATTAATCCTTATTTCCAAATTGAATCATTTGACAAATACAACACAATTACTGTTAGTTATGCTATGCTTAATATCTAAGAGGAAATCATTTGAAAGCACTCTCTTCATCTGCTGACAATTAATATTAAAGACTAAATGGTCACCATAATATATACTAATCACCCAATTTCTTGTTTCTTTTTCTTATTTTAAGTAATTTTTTACGTATTTTTTTTTAAATAACACTACTTATACATCCTAGCTAATTGAAATTCGACTTGTCTAATTAAACTACTTTTGAGCCAAAACTCATTTGCATATTTTCCTATAGTTTTAAAAGTTCACCTTGTCTCTTTTGGTATAACTAGATTTTTATAAGTGGTCATATCCCAGTAATAAGTTGCTTTCTTTTCAATTTTTGGGTAAGTAGGTTGATTTTTGTTTTTGTTTTTATTTTCTTTTCATTGATTGTTTTTGGAAATAATAATAAAGTGTCGCTGTTATTGGCTTGAGGACTTGAAGGTAAAGGAGTAATAATTACTCTTTGGAATATATCGCAACCTTTCATTTTAGATCATAACTAACTATTTAAATAATACAAAATATCCATGCATGTTTACAATAAGAGCAATCTGACTACTTTTTTATATATAAAAATTAACGGTATTTTTGGTTATAGTGGGCATGTATATGGCAAAAGATGATCATGAATCCCATTAATTTAGAAGAAATTACAATCTTCAACGAATCTGTTTAATCGACAGTATGTTGATTAGAAAGATAACACTATATATATTTTGGAATTTACGGTACTGTAAAGTTAGGTACATTTTGCTGACATTGTAGGTGTAATCGTGTCACCTTGTGCAAATTTATGAGTTTATGTAAGTTTTTGTGTTTGTATTCGTATTTTTTTAACAAATTTATTAGTATTATGTGTATTTGTATTTGTATTTTTCAACTTAGTATATTTTAATAATATAAAACATTTTAATTATGGATTTATAATAATAAATAAAATCAATATCTTTATAACAATTTACATTTAATTATAACTGTTAAGTCACACATTAGTTAAGATTAAGACAACAGTATTGTTTATAAGTCTAAACAATCCTCAAACTCACAAACCAACTTTTAGGTTCAGAGTTAGGTCTGAGTTTCTAAGTTGATATCAGAACTAGGCTCTTAGCTTCTTTGTACTCTCATCGACACTTGTGCCGTAAATCCGAACTCTAACCGATGTGGAGGGAGATGTTAAATCACACATTAGCTAAGAGTAAGACAACTATATTGCTTATAAGACTGGATAATCCTTTAACTCACAAGTTAACTTTTAGATTCAGAATTAGACAAGAGTTTTTAAGTACAACTAAAAAAATAATTAGAGCTCGAATTTGTAGGTTGAACTATAGATTGCCTAATAAGACAAGGAAAACAGAGAAAATCTTTTGTATATATCTTGTTTAAATTTGTAATACAACCTAGTTAATCACTCACTATTTAACAACAAATTACATGAAACCTCTCTTGAACCTTGTTTTGTACATATTAATCTCAAATATATAACAACTGAACTAAAAGCTTTATATATATACCAACAAATTTTGTTGTCTTTCCAGCTACTACATTATGAAGCTCTATATTCACATTCTTGAATTTAAGTAATATGTAAAGCAAAGTGACTGAATTAATTATTGACTTATGATCACATCATGACAGAAAAATAGATACAACATTCAGAGCTGTCATGGATGTCATTGGTATTTTATATGCCTCCAATGTGACCTTTATTTCACACCTTTAATCCCACTTTATCATCTATATAAGCTCTACAATTTGTTTAACAAAAGTACATGGTTTTGGTAACCTGGTTGCAATACAAGAGGCTTTTATGACAGTGTTGTATAGAACACTATTATTCTACTTTTAAATTGGAGTACTGTATAATGTAATGTGGCTATCTATAGAATTTAAAAAAAAAACATTGGAAAAGGAAAGAGAGTTATTGAACTTGGAAGTCAAGAAAAGGAAAGGAGCTAGAAACATCTTTCATCAAATCCTCAAAGTTCCAATCCCCTAATGTCAGCTGGTCTTCTTGAAAATAACTCTGATCAAACCCAACTAGGTTTTCAGTTTTGTTATGGTTATTAAAGTAGTTATTATTATTAGTACTGTCTCTATCATATAAGCTTTGATCAGTTGTTCTGTAACTTTCTTCAGTGGTGCTCATGCTCTCCAAAGCAGGCACAACAAAAAATTCTCCCTCTATTCCATTATTATTATTATAACCATTCCCAAAGACACCATTTTGATCTCCCAAATAACCATCTCCACCCATCTCAATCAAGTTAGTAGTACCACTAAGCATGCATGAGTTCCCCATATTATTGTTACCATTATTATTCAAATACCCACTGGAACCAAACATGTTTAGGCCAGCTTCCTCTTTCATAGGCATTAATGGGTTGTGAATATTCATATGGTTTAGGACTATAGATTGCATAGAGGTAGGTGATGAATCGATAAACGACGTCGTTGAAAACATGCTGTTGTTGAGTCTTTGTACGGCATCTTTTGGCTGCTCATGAGATGACGAGTCGCTTGTATTTGGTGATGACATGTTATTCTTTAGGCGTTTCTTTATAGTTGAATTCCAGAAATTCTTTATTTCATTGTCAGTACGTCCAGGTAAGCGTGCTGCAATTTGAGACCACCTTCAAGAAACAACATTATAAATTTATTAAGAAAAAGGAAAAGGTCTTTGATAGTTTTTTATTTCATTTTATACAAATATGTGTTTGGGAAGTGGCTTCAACTTAAAGTGTAAAAATAGACAACTGGAGTCTTGGGGTATCAAATAAATGTCGTTTGGGATTCAATATTTGACAGACTTCTCGTCCAGCTGGACCAGCTGATTCTGTAACACTGTTATGTCTTTTTTTATTAACACATGGATTGCATGGAAACTTTACTTGAACAAAAACTAAAAAGCTTGGAGTATCTTTAACTCTAAGGTGTACACAGTCAGTACCACAAAGACATGTCTTTATCGACTTTCATTTCGTACATAAAAGTTCTTAATTAACGAACCAAACTCCATGAGAAATCAGATTACTAAAATTAGGGAGGGGGAGAGATGTATATATGATAATACAATAATAAGATAATATGTATACGTAAGGAAACATTAATTTAGTACTAATATTATGTGAAAATTATTTTTAATATTTTTTTTATTTCAATTGACAAATTGTATTATTCAAATTTTTTTCCATCAGTTACTTCGGTTATAAGAACAAATTATAAGTAACATGTTATAACTTAAGTGTAATACATATACATATGATTTAAATTTTTAAATTAAATTGAAAATATTTTTACTATGATGGTTAATTAAAAGAGATTTCAATAATAAAGTAGTTAACTGAGATAAAAATATTAAAAATAATAAATTAATTTTTTTAACATATTTTCCCTATATATACTAAGAAGTTTACTATATTTTTACTGTGTGTTTCGATTATTGTAAAATGTCTATTTAGAAAAAGTACTCTAGTTGTTGGCTTATTAAGCAACATAAAAACCTCGATTAGTGTGTCACTAAGTATAGCACCGATACATTGCAAACCCAATAGAAAATGTGAACTTTTGCATAAAATAAAAGTGGATCTTTCGTTAATGTGTTTGCTAAATATTCGTAACACAAAATAATAATAGATGTATTTGAAGTCAAATACCTCCCTTTGAAAATATGTATTTAGTTATAATTATCAACAGCATGCAGGACAAAGCATTTGTTTGTTAATTTCTTTACAAAGGTAGGTGAGAAGAAAAACTAATATGTGATATGATAAGACATTTAAAAATAAGAATAATAATTAAATAGAGTTTATAAATGATAATATAACGTACTAATTAAGTATTAAGTCTACTAATATTCAACACTGAGCACACCAACGTAGAAGACATATATACCATGGAATTTTATATAATTAATAATTAATTAATTAGTAAATGTCTAAATATTGGGGGGTGTTAAAGTAAATGTGTAAAAAGCAAATAATGAAACCTGTTGCCAAGAAGAGAATGTAAATGGAGGATAAGGTCTTCTTCTTGAGGAGAGAAAGCACCACGCTTTAGATCAGGCCTGAGGTAATTGATCCAACGGAGACGACAGCTCTTCCCACAGCGTTGCAAGCCAGCATTTCTAGCTACATCACTCCAACAACCTTGTCCGTTATTCAGCATATACTTCATTAGTTTCTCATCTTCTTCTGGTGACCACAAACCTTTCCTCAGTTTCATGTTGTTGTTCCCAGAAGGCTGATCTGGCTTCCTCATTACTGCTGTGTGATCGGAGAGATAGCTAGCTAGCCTTCTGAGATAAACCAATTAATATTCACCTTTGTTGGGTAGATATATATTCCCAACTGGTTTGATGTAAATCTGTCAATACTTTATAGAGATCAAAATTAATTAAGAGAGAGAGAGAGAGAGAAACTTCATGTTGTGGGAATGATGATGGTGATGGTTGTGGGGTTTGCTTAGAATATAGGGAAGAGAGAGGGAGAGAGAGAGAGAGAGATGGAGATAGAGCTTGGTTAGTTGATGGGTCTGAGTAGCAAAACGGTTTGGAATGGGACCTCAATGGGCATGTCATGAGAGAGATAGGTGGTCGTCTTGTCTTTGACTCCATCACCTTAACTGTCTCTTTTTTATTACCATTTTTCTTCATTTTGAAGCTAATCATAATAAATACTATGAATAATATATAGGTTGAAATTGAGAGAAAATTTAATAATATATATAGATAAATATTTATTAGCTATCTATCTATCTAGCTACAGGTTTGTTTTATAACAAAGCCAAACATATTTGCTTCCACTTCACATAAACTCTCTTTCTCTGTCTGTCATCCCTCTTTGGCACACGTGTAGTTGAAGATAATAAATAAGATAATGAATCATAATGAAACCATTATCCACGTGGCACACATTCATCAATCAGATCAACTACGTTCTAAATTTCTAATTTTGCAGATCATATAAGTTCTATACGTATGGATTTAAAGGTTTAGTGTTGAAAATTACAGAAAAGGTAAAAATAACTCCAATATGTCACCTTAAATTATTCTTCATATGATCACAGAGGTGATAAAAGAGGAGATTTGGAGCTTTCTTCATACATATATATGCATCGATTGCTCAAAAAGGAATGGTAAATGAATATCTCTCTTTATTGACCAACACCTGAATATATCTAGCTTATGTTATAGAATATTTTAGCACGTACATAAGCGTGAAATGTCTTAAAAAAATTGATATGTATTCAGATATTGTAAGCATTTATTTTTTACAATTTTATGTAAATTTTTATCAAATTAAAGATTAAAATTTATAACATGGACATCCATGTCAATATCATGTTGTTTGTATACAAATATTTCACAAAAATTAACTTATAATACTATCTAACTAGTTTAAATGTATTTTTATTAATATATGAATTTCTGCTACATCTCAGATATAACTTTGCTATTAAAATTAGCATCATATACTAAGAATTTGGAAGAAATCAAGGATTTTAATATATATATATATTTTCATAAGCTTACTAAACCAATGTAATAATATAAATAGAGAAAAAAAAATTAACAAATGGATTGTAGTTCCAGCAAAATAAGATAGCCAATAATTAAATGTTCAGTTTCTGTATTTATCATTTATTTGCTAGTGAGCAGTGTATTTATTGTACTTCACAAAAAGATGAAACGTGTGAAAAGAGAGAAAAGAAATAAATTAAAGGAGAAAAATAGGCCAACAAAAATCATTTGACTTTTAAATAACACCTAATAGAAGCAAGATCATAGACATTAATTTCACATCAAGAGAATATTAGTCTCTTCTTTACTAAATTGTAAACCATTGTGATAATTAAGATTACATTTGGATCCTAGTATTTGTGTAAAATTAGATTGTGATAATTAAGATTACATTTGGATCTAATTATTATTTGTGTGAAAGTAGGATATGCCCCAAAACCAATTTATATTTACTGATACAATCTTGTCAAATGAGCAATAAAAAACAGGTCACATTGTTTATCTTCTAGAACATATTGAAGTGCACACCTAAAGTAAAACTGTGATTTAGCAACTTATAATTAGCTAACAGGCTTAGTGGTTATAGTGGTGATGGGGCATACCAAAACACTTTTTCAAAAATTCATTGGAAAAAATAATGAAACCCTCATCAAATAGGCCATTAAATTGTGTACCTTTTACCTCAGGGGAAATACATAAGGGTCTCCTTCAACTGACCCATGACTTAAATAATTACTTCAAAATAAGTAAGGATTGGTGTGGTCCTGAAAATAATATATGTATTCCTAATATCATATGCCATGAATGCTCTTAGACATTTTTGATCATCTTAAATAACTTTCTATCATTGTTTCTTTTTCATTTTGATTTGTTCAATGGCTCTTTTCTAGAGGCAATAAAGTTAAAAGGGTGGTCTAAAAGTTTCAAGGCAGAAATGGAAAGTAAAAGAGTGATCAATGTGATAAATTTTGAAGTCTCCTGGGACAGGCATATATATATATATTTACTTTTAGAGCAGGAAAGCAGAACCCAAGGATATGAAAATTTCAATCATCGAATTAAGAACTCATGGGACCCCTATGTGTGGCATATCTCAATTTGGTAAGGATAGTTAAAAAAAAGTTAAATTAAATAATATAATTAAAATTTATAATAATAAAAAATAACATATAAATAATAATATTTATATAAAATGATGAATTGGATATTTTTTAAATAATAAAAATAAAAATTAAATATAAAATATGCTATTTTTATTATTATTAGAATTAAGTGTTAAAGCCTAAAAAAATATCAGGCGGAAACCAAAATCGTGTAGCAATATACTTTCTTTTTTTCGATAATTGTAGCAGTATACCTTTATTCAAATAAATTATACTATTATCAGCTCCTCATTTTATATTAAAGTCAAACTTCATGATCAATTAACCTGACCATTTAAAAAAGAAACTTTATATAATGACTATTGTCGGCAGCTAACAGAAATTTCTATGGTATTTAAAACTTTAATTTAAGAATTATTCTTATGGGTATCTGGAAAAAAAAACTCCATTTATGTATATACATTTATAAAGAACAAGGCGGGAGGCGAAAAAGGTAAAGGGGAAACATTTTGAGGTACTCCAAAGTCTCCAACTTTTTATATGCTTCCATTTTACTATTTTCATGCCAAAGCTTTGCCAATATTGATTACTGCACTAGTAAGCAAATATGGCTTTTAGGACATTGATGACATTGGCTTAAGTGCCAATGGCCTTAGTTTCTAAACTTTATTTAATAAATATATAACCATATTTTTGAAAGCAAAATCAATGGATAAAATTCATCTTTGATCTAAATATTGAAGCATAAATTGAGATAGAATCTCTCGTTAATACATGACAACGATACATTAATTTTAAATATTCATTACTATTTTGTTTTTTTTAAAAAAATTGAGATAAAAATAAGATCTTACAAATTAGGATATCTCATTATCTAAATATACCTAAACAAATAAAAATAAAAATATAATAAAACACGATTATCTATAATGTGAAAACTTAATAAAAATAAAAATGATAAGATTTAAAGTGAAATATATTAAAATTACAATTCATATGAGATGAGATGAGATAATTTTAAATTTTAATCTCATTAGAGATATTTAATAGAATATAAATGGTACGATACACCTCAAATTTCAACTATATAAAAAAAATACATAAAGTGCCAATGTGGAGCACATGAATGCTAGTTGAGTAAGGCAAAAAAAAAAAATGAAAATATAAAATTTCCATTTTCCAATCCCCTTTAATGTGAAAACGGAGGAGGAAACAGTCAATTGGCAACTGAAAAAGATTTTAAATGGCAATTAACAATTTGTACATACACTCAAGAAAATATGACAGGTCCAAGAATTCAATTAGTTTTCATACTATAATAAAAAATAAATACTCACCAGCTGAGAGTTGTAACTCAGAGGCTCTGAAGGTCCACAAGTTTAGAGGTTGGGCTTTACTGATAACATTACTGAAACTCTGCACAATTCAAGTAATATCTAAATTACCATCGAGGTAATATTTCTAAACATGCATGTGTAACCATCTAGTTGGATAAGTTGACTAGTTGTTTTTTGTTTCATATGCAAGAAAGTAAGTCAGTCTAGTTAACACATGTTACCTTACTTGAAGCATCTTGTGCGTTAACATCACAATACAACTAGTGCACGTCGAAGCACAAAAACAAAACAGGCAACAATCAAGACAACAAAAAAGGCCGAGGCAACAAGAAAACATAAAGAAAGAATAAATCAGGAATCATGGCACACGAATTGTGTATGTAATTCTTCTAATTTGTTCTGGACAAATGAATAACCAGTTATGCTTTACGCCTCCATTGGTCAGGTCCCCAAGGGGTCGCCTTACCACCTCCCCAATAGAGCACTAAGTGGTGTTTCCTAAATTTCATCAAGAAACATCACTTTTTACGACGAATCATAAGTTTGAAAACATACAAAAATACATATTTTGTCTATTATAAAATGAATCCAACACAAACAAGTGATTATATGTTTTACTAATGACATTAGACAATGATACCTAAGAATGGGAAGAAAAAAATACGAGTTCAATTATCCACGGGTATTCGAACCGTCAGTTCGGTTTTAAATATTAATCGAACATAAAGTAGCGGTTATTGTTCGGGTATAGTAATACTCCTAATACTCGAAATTAATTATATTTATTAAAATTATATATGTATCATTTAGGGTTTTCTGCTATCGAGCAAACAAAGAGTTTGAGATTCAGAAATTCTGACGCTCTCTGTGTTTGCCTTCTTCGTCTCCTATTTAACATCTATCGTATGCGTCTATCGTCTTATGTCTGCATCTCCTTTATTTTCCCCATCATCATGTCTATCATTTATGTCTACCACTGTATCTATAGTCTGAGTCTCCTTTATTTTCTCATTCGAGCGTCAAGAATATGTTTTTTGCTTTTCTTCTTATTTATTTCTTTTTAAAATAAATGGTTTAAAAAACGGTTTTTTTTTGTATTTTTTAATAACCGTTACTTGTGGGTAAAAAAACATTCTTAAATCGTAACGATTTTTTGGTATAAATTTTATAATTCAATCCGGAAACAATTATATCAAAAATTGTTCAACACGCTAATGATAACTACGCCAGCCAAGCATATCCCCTGATTTATTTCAGTATTTAAGGTCTAAAGGTACTAGAAAAGAGAAGTTATGGTGCAAAAGGGTTGGGCTGAATGACTGAATCTGCGGGGTTTTAATTGTGGACCAACCAAGCATATTTCAAAACAATAAACAAAAAGTTGAGGGCTAGAGGCCCGTCACTCCAGTCATGTCAATACTATCATAGGGGTATTCACATCTTAGCTGAAGCAACTTCAATGAATAACACAGAAAGAGACTCGGGACTATTGAAGGTATAAAGAAACAAAGATCTAATTAGATGCAAAACATAAGTCAATAATAGAACAGTGATATTCTTTGAACTTTGATTAAATGGCCTACTGAGTTACTGTATATTTATACGCATGCAGATCCTGAAACCTCTGTGGTAGGAACTTTTGATGCCCCTTTGTTTTGTTATTCAAACTCTGCATTCATTCATATATTTTGTGTTTGTTAGTGCTCAAGTAGTCACAGTATAGAAGGCACATGTGAGACATTATGTGGAGAAAGATATCTTACAAATTGGGTTTAGATGTAGGTATCAACTCATGAGCGTCCTGCTTTTTCGCAATCAAAAGCTGATTACAAATTCTTCTAGAGCCTTTTGGCGTTTGATAAATTATAAAACCCATTTGAGCAAGAATAATGATATTCAAGACTATTATAGTGGCATGACATCACCATGACTTATACGACAAATAATGAATTGTTGCCTCTAAATTAAAATAAGTAGAACACCACATACCTTGTTCATCTGTTACATAATAACCCACAAATGAGTGGCCTTACATAGAAGTACTATTAGGAAAAATATTCGCATTTGCTCAGACATTTCAACAGATACTTGGAAAACTGAAATTTACACATACCTCTTCGTAACCCTTTTTTAATCAAATACAATCCATGTGCGAGTTAAGCCTCGAGCTCTTCTCACCTTCAGCCACAAAAAAACTAAATCAAATCCAGGCCCAACTAATCAAAAACTCCAACCTCATATTCTAAACCAATTGTGGAGTACATGAGTAAACTCCGCCAACGTACAAATTGCCCATCTTTTCTACAACCAAATGTTGTGCCACTTAAACTCTCACAACCATTATACTTTCACACTCATGCCCTCAAAGCAGGTACGTCAATTCACGCCTGCTAAAAAAGGCTGGAAATCCATGTACATGTCCTAAAATGTGGTTCCTATTCATGTCTCATGATAACATGACGTCAACGGGCGGGGGGTGGCTATAGCCATCGTCATTTAAATATTGCGGGATGGGGCGGGATTCAGCTTTTATGGGCATCAGCGACTGTCACGGATAAATAAACTAAAATTAATTGAATATTTAATAGTCTAATTAAATGCACATGAAACCCAAAGGCAAAAATATGTTAGAAGTATTAGGTTAGATAAATTAATAAATTGGACGATTGTCCAATAACTCCTCGCACTAAAAATAACACTTTTAAAAAAAATATATATTAGTTAGTGTTAGGATGTTATTTAAGTTGTTATGAGTTTTAGTATCTTATATATTTTTTTAAAATTATATAAAATAGCACTAATAAAACTTATAATAATAAAAATAATACTTATTAATATTAAACGGGATTTTATTAAACGTAATTTAACATTGAATGTGTTTACATAATTGTATTTTATCTGGATGTTAAATATAAAAAAAAAGTATTAGTCATATATAATGAGTGCTATTATTATAATTAAGAGTTTTAAAAGTGTAATTTTTATTATTTAAAAAAAAATAATATGGAAATAATTTCTTTTATTAAAGAATGACGTGTATTACATGTCTCTTATATTAAATCATTTGTATCGTTTAATTATTTAAAATAAAAATAATGTTATTTAGTCTCAATTAAAATAAATTAT
Source organism: Hippophae tibetana (assembly GCA_037013495.1). Lineage (NCBI taxonomy): Eukaryota > Viridiplantae > Streptophyta > Magnoliopsida > Rosales > Elaeagnaceae > Hippophae > Hippophae tibetana. The sequence continues at coordinate 22,287,213 of CM072802.1, read as the reverse complement.
ATTATTTTAATATTTTTTTTATTAAAATATTATTATTCTCAATCAATTGATTAAAACACAATTAAAAGCTTAACTTTTAACAATAACAAAAGTAAAATTTAATATAATTTTTTTAAAAATAATTAAAAATAATAATATTCAAACATAAATTTATTAAATATATAAATTGATCATAATAAAATTTAAAAATCAATAAAATATTAAAATAAAATGGTAACAATTAAAAAATATTTTTTATATTATTTTAATAATAATAATAATAATATTTTAATAAAAAATTATTAATATAAAGAATTAGGTATCATTTTTCTCTTTACTAAATATATTTTTATTGAATTATTTTATTTTATTTTAATTTTTGCTACTCTGTTTTTTAACAACTTGTTGAGTTTTTTTATGATCGTTAAGTTTGTTATATTTTCAGTTTTCAAGGGACTTTATGGGAGAAAAGCGTCATTAACTTTTAAATATGTATATTTTAATTTTTGATTTTTTAAAAGATATATTATTAATTTTTTAATTATTTTATAGATATACATAAATTTAACTTAAGTGATATTAATATCATTAAAAGATAAAATTATACACGTGCAAATCACTTAAGTTAAAATTGAGGGATAAACTAGTTATTCACACTCTTTAAAAAAACATTGAATTTTTTTTAAACAACGTAAACAAAAAACCCCTAATTAGGTTAGGAAAGGAAAAGTACTAACATCACCTATCTCACCTCACGTAGCAATACCCACCTTCCCTCTTTACTCTGTGTTCTCAATCCAATCTTCTTACGATAGAATCGTACTTTTCAAGTGAGATAGTACGTGGAAGCTAATCCCCCACCTGTACATGGTGTGAGAGACAGATATATAATATAGAAAATAAATTATCTCTAGATATATAGATATATGATAAAGAAAATGAATTATCTAAAAAAAATGACAAAAGAAGAAGAAGTTAGAGACTCGAAATAAACTAAGGGAGAGAAAAACAATGAAATTGATTTTTTGAAAAATTAATATTTTTATTTATATTATTACTAGTAGGTTAGTTTTCTAATCCACTTTTTTAGATGTTTGGGTAAGTTTTTTAAACTATTTTCTTATTTATCTTAATTTTGAAGATTGAGTTCACACATATTTTGGAAACTAAGAACAATTTTTTTGTTGTTGTTTTCAGCTTATTTTTACATCAATTTATAGGAAACAAATTGCTAAAATTTTAAAAAACTTATAGAATTTTAGGAGTGAAAAACATCACTTCTTAAAACTAAGAACTCATGCTCACACCACTCATGAAAACATGGATTATTGAAAACAATCTTAAAATTAAGGCAATAGCAGCAACTACTTTCAACACCCTCCCTTGAATTGATTTTTCTACTAAAATAGTTTAGGATTTTCTTGATTGGTCTTCAACTTTGAGCAATCCTCCCTTGTTCGAGACTGAGGACTGAGCACATTCCATGCAACTTTCTAAGTTTCTCAAAACTTGGTTGCTTGAGGGGTTTTGTTAGAATATCTACTACTTGTTCTGAACTTTTGCAATACTTCAACTTAATAACCCCATCTTGACATAAGTCACAAAGAAAATGAAATTTGACATCTATGTGTTTTCTCCTCACATGCATTACTGGATATTTAGACAGTTAGATAGTAGACATGTTATCACAATAGATTATCATAGAGCTATCTGCTTCATTCTTAGGACTTCAAACATTTTCTTCATCCAGATCCATTGGCATGAGCTTGATGTTGCTGCCACATACTCAGCTTCAGTAGTTAATAGAGTGACTATAGGTTGCTTCTTTGAGGACCATGAGATAGCTCATGAGCGTAACATATAAGCATGCCTTGATGTGTTCTTTCTGTCATTTAGGTCTCCTGCATAATCACTGTCAGTGTAACCATAGAAATCTAAGTTGTCACCTTTCTTATAGAACATTTCATAGTCTAGTGTCCTTTTTACGTATCTTAGAATTCTTCTTACTACATTCAGGTGCATCTCTGTTGGATTTTCCATGTATTTACTTGTCAGGCTCACACCATACATGATGTCTAGTCTAGTTGAAGTAAGATACATGAGACTTCCAATGATTTGTTTGAAGAAAGTGTTATCAACCTCTCTTCCTCCTTCCTCCTTGCTAATTTTTAATCCAGGTTCAACTGGAGTCCCAATGGCTTGACAATCTTCCATCTGAAATCTTTCAAGCACCTCCTATGCATATTTCTTTTGGTAAATGAAGTTACCAAAAGAGTTTTGAATTACTTCTATCCCCAAGAAGTAGTGCAGCAGTCCTAGATTTATCATCTCAAATTCTCTCATCATTGAGTTTTTGAACTCATTCAACATTTCTTGATTGTTTCCTGTATAAACGAGGTCATCAACATAGAGTGACACGATTAGAAGTTTACCTCCAGTTCCAGCCTTGGTGTACATTGTATATTATGAGGGACATTTCCCAAAACCAAACTTGGCAAAATAGGTGTCAATTCTGGTGTACCATGCTCGTAGAGCCTACTTCAGGCCATAAAGTGCTTTTTTTCAATTTTAGCACTTTTTCTTCTTTTCTCTTTTGAACAAAACCAGGAGGTTGTTTAACATAAACCTCTTCCTGCAAATCTCCATGGAGAAAAGCAGACTTTACATCCATATGTAGAATCTTCCAGGATTTCTTTTCAGTTAAGGATATGAGCATCCTTATGGTTTCATGCCTTGCTACAAGTGCAAAGACTTCATTATAGTCTATGCCATGCTTTTGTTTGTATCCTTTAGCCACCAAACGAGCTTTATATTTGTTAACCTCTCCTTTTTCATTCACTTTTGTTTTGAATACCCACTTTACCCTAATTTTCTTTTGCCCTTTAGGTAAATCAGTGAGCTTCCAAGTGTTATTCTTCTCAACTGATAGTATCTCACTATCCATTGCCTCCTTCCATTTATCTTCCTTTATAGCTTCATCAAAGGTGATGTGATCACTACCAACAAACAAGGCAAAGTTGACAGTGTCTTCATCTGAAGTTGTTTCATAGTCCATCATCCAAGGAGGCCTTGTCATCGTTTGAGGATTTCTTATATTATAAACCCTCATTTCTTTAGATTCCTCATCACTTTGAGCTGATGTGTGAGTTTGAGGCTCCTGTGGCGATGTTAGTGGCTGAGGGGTTTGAGTCTCATTCATCTAAGTTGTCCTTTCATCATCTACTTCACTTTCTGTCAGCATATTCTTTGGTGTTTCTGATTGTTCTCCCCAATTCCACCTTTTGTCCCCATCAAACATCACGTCACGACTTATCACTATCTTTCCTAAAACTGGGTTAAATAGTTTATAAGCTTTTGACAATTCACTTACCCTTAGGAACATGCATTTCTTAGTCTTGTCATCCATCTTTTTCCTTCTCTGATAAGGTATGTGTGCATATGCTATGCAACCAAAGACCTTGAAATGATCTACAATTAGCTTCTTTCCATTCCATGCTTCTTATGGAGTCATGTTCTTAATAGAAAATGTTGGACTTCTATTAAGAATATGAATTGTCCAACAAACGGCTTCAAGCCAGGAAACTTTGGGAACCTGTCCTATTGCATGTAAATTTCTTACCATATTGACTATGGTACGATTTTTCCTCTCACATACACCATTTTGTTGTGGTGTATAAGCGGTTTTCAACTTTCTCATAATTCCCTTTTCATCGCAGAACTCAAAAAACTCCTTAGAACAGAATTCTCCTCCTCGATCTGTTCTTAGACATTTGATCATTTTTCTGTTTGTGTCTCTACTAGAGAGGTGGAATTTTTGAAAGCTTCAAAAGCTTCTTACTTTTCCTACAGGAAATACACCCAAACTTTTCTACTGTAGTCATCTATGGAGGTTATGAAAAATCTTTTACCTCCATTAGATGTAGGGGACATTGGACCACAAATATCTGAGTGAATCAGCTCCAGGATCTTATAAGCTCTGTTGATTTTCCTATAGGAAACATATCACAGTCATGTTTCCCTGTGATGCAGTTCTCACATGTTGTTGAGGAAGGCATTGTGATTTCAAGTAGTCCTTCCACCATGTGCTTTTGTTTTAGAGTCCTGAGGCCATTGAAATGAAGATGCCTATATCTCTCATGCCATCTTCACACTGAAACATTTTCTTTGGCCATCAAATATGTTTGCACTGATTTAATTTTGAGAGGGAAGAGTTGATTTCTTATCATCTACACCACTGCAATTGACCCACGTTTGGGATCATAAATCTCACACTCTCCCTTTTTAATTGTGATTGTGTAACCTTTGTCTTGTAACTGGTCAGCACTAAGTAGATTTGTTTTTAGGTCAGGTATGTAAAATACATTAGATATTACCTCAATGAACTCATTTTTAGTTCTTATCTGAATATCACCCTTTCCTTCAACCTTCATAGTTAATCGATTACCAAAACTAACAAAAGTGGTGAAACTCTCATCTAGATTAGAAAAGGATGACTTACAACCGCTCATATGGTTACTACAACCTGTGTCCACATACCAAGTGTCTTCATCCGTGTCTTCCATTGCATGGAAGGTCATCAACAAAGTCTCCTCCTCTTTCTCCTTTCCATTTTCTACAAAGTTGGATCTTTCACCATTCTCTTTGGTCATTTTTGTAATGACCTAAGTTCCCACATCTGTAACATTTGACCTTTTGATATGTCGAAATGTCTCTTTTTGTTTTGATCACCATCTCTTCGAGTTTGAGAAAATGATTTAGTTCCTTCTTTCCTCCACTTCTTATCTTCATCTTTTCTGTAGTTTCTGTTGTAAAAGTGTTGTCCTCGACCTCTTCCACATACACCACGACCTCTACCTCTTCCTCTTGTGTTTGAAGACTCATTAAAGGTGGAAACCTTAAATGCCTACGTTTCTTCAACTGCACTGGTCTTGTTAATTCTTTGCTCATGCATGAGTAAGGAACTCTGCAGTTCATCTATGGACATATATTCAACTATATTAGACTCTTCAATTGAGCAGACCACATAGTCGAACTTGGGAGTCAAAGACCTTAGTATTTTCTCAACCACAATGTCATCTATGGTTTTCTCACCATGAAGATGCATCTTGTTTGGCACTGTCATCGCTTTTCCAAAGTAGTCATTTATTGTTTCTCCTTTCTTCATCTGAAGAGTTTCAAAATCTCTTATGAGAGTTTAAAGTTGTGCCCGCTTCACTCTGTTGGAGCCCTGATACTTCTTTTTCATAGAGTCCTAGATGTCATTAGCCATATCCTTGTTAAGGATTGTCTCCAAAATAGACATGTCGATTGCCTGAAATAGGTAATTCTTTACCTTCAAATCCTTTAATTTCAATGCATCATTTTTCTGTTTCTGTTGAGCAGAAACCTTTAAACTATCCAGTTTAATTTTTCCAATCTCAGTTTCTATAAGATCCCAAAATTCCTTAGATCTTATGAAGTTTTCCATCAGCATATTTCAGTGATCGTAGCGACCATCAAATCTAGGAATAACTGGTTGGACAAAACTTCCATTTTCTGTAGCCATTTTGATGCTGCAAAGTTTTGGCTGTTGTGATTTTTTCCAACTCCCTTATTAACTTTGATACCAGATGTTGGGTTAGTTTTCTAAACTATTCTCATAGACGTTGGGTAAGTTTTCTAAACCCTTCTTTTGTTTATCTCAATTTTGAAGATTAAGTTCACACATATTTTGGAGACTAAAAACAATTTTTCTACTGCTGTTTTTAACTTCTTATTACATCAATTTATAGGAAACAAACTGTTAAAATTTCAATAATTTTACAGAATTTTAAGAGTGAAAAACACCACTCCTTAAAACTAAAAACATCAATTACAGCACTCATAAAAACATAGATTGGTGAAAACAATCCTAAAATTAAGGCATTAACAACAACTATTTTCAATAATTACATAATTTTAATATTAGTAAAATATGTAAAATAAGTTTATGGATATTTTTAAAATAATTAAAAAATTAAATATTTTATTTTAAATATCAAGTGATTTAAATGATTAAGTGTATTTATTAAATAAAATATATAATAATATATTAAGTATGTTTGATATTTTAAAAATTTATTAAGAAATTATAAAATTATTAAAATATAGTAAAAAAATATAAATACCATAAAAATTTATATTAAATATTATGGAAGTACGTAAAAGTCCATAAAAATTTATGAAATAAATCCTACAAATTTATTAAAATTAATATAAATTTATTAAAAATTTAATAAAATCAACCTTGAATTTCTTAAAAATTTATTAAAATATTTAAACTTAGAAATTAAAATCTCTATAAATTCTAATTTAATTTTTAAAATTTAATAAATCTGTTAAAATTTATAGGAATTTTAAAACTTTAAATCTATTAAAGGCTTTTTTTAAAAAAAGAGACGTCGACTTTCTGCTAGTAAATTGTAAAGATCATTTTTGACTTATCCTACAAGCAGGCACCACCAAACCAGCAGAATTGCACATACTTTTATCGGCCATTGAATGGAACAATGGCGAGAGTGAAGCTGGTGAGAGTGACGTCCCTGCCTAAGCCTTACTCGTTCAACCTCTCCCAATCTTACTTCACCTCTCTTCAACCTCAGTTTCCCCACTTAACAAGCACAACACTTCTCTTCCCAAAACCCCTCTCCATTTCTGTGCCGCCTCTGCAACTGTTTCCACCGCATCCACAGTGCTTAAATCTCTGCATTCTTCAAAAGGCTCCAATGTCGATCTTCGACCTTACTTGTCTTGTTCTATGCCTCATAAGAGCCTCAGAGTTGACGTACTGTTCAATGGCGGTGTTGCTCTCCGCCTCCTACACGCTGCTGGTCACTCCCGTGTGGCTTTCAACCTCAAAATTTGGTTTCAAGTACGTTTCTTTTCCTTTGGCTGTCTTTGAATTTTTTTCTTGTTTTTGGGTGCAAAACTTTTTCTTCTATAGAAGATTTGAGGGAGAAGCTGGTTTAATGATATGGGAAGGTTTTGAATATATGGGCTGTTCGTATTGTGTTATAAATGTAATGTGATTTCCTAAAATTCTTGGCTGAAAAGATTCAAAATTTACGAGTGGGTCGGTCATCATGTTTTGGGCTTTATCAGGGTATATTTTCAGTGACATTTTTAAATTATGCTGGTCATCATGATGCTTGTGTGCTCTGTCATTTGCTTCTTCTTCTTCTTTTTTTATAATGAAATTAACTGACCTTTTTGAGACCTTATTGAAAGTTGATACTCATGTGCTTTTTGTGTAGGAAGATTTTGGAAACTTTTGGTCAGAATACCCCTGGGATGAAGATTTGAAGTATGCAAAAGCTGTCTGTAATCAGGTCAATTACTTCTCTTTGCATTTGGTTTTATGAGCTGTAAACATATTATAGTTTAGTTGTATCCCATATTTACATATCACAGTAATAGTGGAAAGTAAAGAATTTGTTATGCAATTCAATATTTTCTTTTCTACTTTCAAAATTCTCATTTGCTACTGCATACATAGAAAAACGCCTGCCTTTTGATGTTCATTGCATTTTTTTGTCAATTGGATGATGTTCTGCTGATTTTTTGACTTTTTGTGTTGTTGGGCATGTGACTTATGCCAAAGAGAGACTTCATTGAATGTGAAACTTGTTTTCAGGTAGACCTCCCTTTAGAAGTTGTACATTTGACAGATGAATACTGGAAGAATGTGGTATGAACCTTTGCCCCTGTCAGCTATCTTTTATAATTTGTGTTTTGTTATGGTCTTTATTTAGTTATCCAACATTCTGATAATCACAAAGAACTTTCTATTGATCCATATTGGCATCTTGACTTCTCATGTAATAATGAATCAATAGTTTGTGCTATAAGTTAATAATGTACTTGTAGTCGGTCTTTTACATTAAAATTTTCTGTTATGTGTAAAGCTACCATACTTGTCCAGCCATATTAAAAACTCATGATAATTTTTGCTCTATGCTCTAGGTGTTCTACATTATTGATGAGTATCATCGTGGCTGAACTCCTAACCCTGACCTTCTTTGCAATACAAAAATAAAGTTTGGTATATATCCAACATCATTAATGATGCAATTCTATTGTTGAGAACATATTTAATTGTATCATTCTTTAACCTTGTGTTATCTTCCAGGTGCATTCATGGATGCCATAATATTGATGGAGTTTGACTATGGCTTCTGGACATTATTCGAATGTTGTCCCCCAATTTACAGGTCAAGAAGACGGTGATTCTGTTCTTGAACTATCAAAAGACAGGGTAACTATATGAGTCACACAGTGGCAAAATTTTATCTTCTTCATCTTTGGTACAAATTTGTGTCTGGTATTTATGTAGGCAGATGTGACTTAGACACTAGGGGCGTTAATTTATTCAGGCATTTGCACAGTTAGTGTTAAACATAGGCTATTTAAGTCTTTCTTACCACAAGTTGCACTCTCAATTAATAATGTTGGTATGACCATGCAATTTAAAGATTTTTTATTTTTATTTTTTGCTAAACATGCTGTTTAAAGATTGCTGACATGTTATAATGTTTCTTGGACCTTTTGATGTTTATTGTTTGATAATGTGGTAATTGGCCTATATTACGGATACTCCACTTAAGCCAGAGTTATGTTGACAATCACTTATATATATAGTGTAGAATGACAATGTTTTACTCAGCATTCTGATGCAGGACATCTATGTTGGCAATCACTTATCTATATACTGGCTGCTTTTGTTATCATTAGATCTGATTTCTTTTAGGTGAAAGATCAGACATTTTTCCTTTCATATCTCTCTCAAGCCCAGCTTAAGCGGTTAATCTTTCCTATTGGTTGTATGACAAAGGTCAGTTCTGATGAATTTTGATTGCCCTATAAAATTTTCTGGTTACTTTATATCCATGTTTAACTATCAAATTCTACATTGAATATTTTGTTTTGTTTTATATGAGTATCATAAACTGTAGCTGAAGAGAAAATGGTGGTCTCTTCTCACATAAAGACATCATTCTTTCATAAAAATAAAGTAACAAGTATCACGTTGTTGATTGGTGAAAATCATGATGTGTTGTTATTGTGGAATCATTTGCATGCATACTTTAGACCCAATTCATTTGCATGCATATGAATTTATTTAAAGGAAGAAGTCGGCAAGCTTGCCGCAAAGCTGGATCTGCCTAACAGAAACAGAAAAGATTCTCAAGGAATATGCTTTCTTGGGAAGATAGGTTCATGCACCATATCCGGAAGTTACTTCCTACAAAGTTAGCTGTGTGTGCTTTTCTCCTTCCTGGTGCCATCAGCATTTTTACTTGCTAATTTGTATTGTTCTCAGATCGTGTTGAACCCTTTGGTCTCACTACTTTTAAGGAGGTGTCATTCACTTCCAATATGGCAATGTCATCATTTAGATTGGAAAATGATTTTATTTTTCTGAATTGAAAAGGTTGAATGCAGAAACTCAGAATGTTGTTGTTGATTCCCAAAATTTATTCAGTGACTGACTATTAGAATTTAAATCCTTATTTTGTTCTGATGAAGTTCAGTGAATTTGTAGTGCAACACACAGGGGAAAGAGGTGTCATATTTGAAGCTGAAACTGGAGATTTTCTTGAATGCATAGAGGGTTTTGGTTTTATACAATGAGTCAGCTTCAAGGATTACGCCTCCTGGGGACCCTGGTACGCTTTCTCAGTTTTATGCTTTTAACTGCTGGATATTGTAAACTGTGTCCAAGGTCATGGGAGGCAAAAATGACAGTTACAATTAGCTTCTGAACATGTATTGTAGTATTTGAGTTGACAAGTAATTATCATCGAATACCATCAATACTGTGATTTTATTAGGATACAAAGTGGAACTTGGGTTACTGTATGGGTCTTTTCCCCTCTTACTGAAGTCGTTTGATTATAATACTAGTCATATAAAGCTGATGTACCTATATAAGCATCTATGCTTTTGAAAGAGCTGCATTGATATTATATGATGCAGACAATTCCAAAATTTAATCAAGTTTTTTTATGTCACTAATGTGGAGCAGTTGGACTGATGTGTTAACATTCCTCTTGTTTCTTTCTGTTTCCAACTAAAGCTCTAGACAGACCAGTCTGTAAAATAACATTCTATTGACACCTTGCACTGCAGTTCACATTTCAGATATGGGGGCAATCTACTCGGCCATTTCAAGGGAAAACCATATTATTCTTTCATTGAACCCTCATCAGTACTACTTGAATTGTAACTGATAACTCTTGGAGAGATTTTGTTTTAAACAACACGTAAATAAACTCCATTTGCATTTCAAATATTTCAGGTAAGACATGACCCGGGTTTCTACAATTGCAGCATAAAGATAGAACCAGGCGAAGATGGCTGTGAAGATGTTGCAGTTGTCCACTTAACCAAGGATGATCAAGGCCTTGAAGCTGGTCATTTTGCAGCCTTCTACCAGGGTAAAACTTTCTTAGGCTCTGGCATTATTTTGGAGTCTTGGGATGATCAGGGTTTTCCTGTATACGCCAAAGCTCTTGATCTTGCAAGATTAGAAGATAAATCACTTCTTGGAAATCCGGTTAAGATTGAAGTGAAACCGGAACTTACTACAATGGAGCCTGATACAGAAGTTGGTTCTACAGAACTTAATAGCACATGTGAAAGTTCCGAAGTTGATGCTCCCCTGCAAGGTAGGAAGGAGTCCCAGCAAGAAGCAAACCTCAACCTTCTTATGAAGTGGATGCAACAGTTGCGAGATAAGTGGTCGGGGAAATTTTAACCTTTTATAATTTACCAGAATCCGCATAATTTAATTTTACAATGGCGATCGAACTAGTCCTATACTTATTCGGAAAATAGCACTTAGATTCTACACTTATTTTTAGTAACACTTTAATCTGTCTTTTTAAAAAAGTGATCATACAAGAACACAATTATATTTATGGACCATTTAAGGTCACATGACATGCACAAGACTATTTTTGAAGGGTATATAGTGTCATTTTACTTATCCATTTTCTTTAAAAAAACAAAATTTCCGCCATTTTTAGTTGTTAAAAGCTTCAATTCCATCAATTTTTATTCATTTTTTCTTTGATTTTTCTTCAAAAAAAATTCTTCTGTATTTATTCTATTTTTCTTATATTTTTTGTTCTCATGTTCTTCATTTTTTTTAGTGATTCTTGCAATACAAAAATATGACTAAATTGAATATCTTTAACTTTTCATTAATTATAGTGTTTAAAATAAACTGTTTTGAATACTATAATTACTAAAAAATTGAATATATTTAATTTGATCATATCTTTGTATTTCAAAAAACAACTATAAAAACTTAAAAAGAACAACATAAGAAAAATAGAATAAATTGAAGAAAATTGATGGATTGAAACTTTTAACGACAAAAAATGGTTGGAATAATTCCCTCTTTTTTTCTCAAGAGAATGAGTAGTTAAAATGACACCATATGTCTCTTAAAAATAGTCATATACATGATAGTCCATAAATATGGTTTTGTCATTGTATTATCACTTTTTCAAAACAATAAAACTAATATGTTACCAAATATAAGTATAGGACTTAAATGCAATTTTTGCAATAATTATAAGACCTCGTTGTAATTTTCTCTTTACTTTTTTATCAAACATTAAATAGGGTGGGGATCATAAAAATATATTGTGTTAGGTCTTTATCGTTCTAATAGAGGAAATTATTTATTGATACGGAGTATACGATGATGTGGTAATGTAAGCTAATTAAATTTAAAATTAGTGCAATTTTTTTAAGTAAAAAATAAATATCTTAATGTTATTATGATTAATGAATAACACTTCCTAATAGAGTGTCCTCGTTACCTGTTTGTAATCTGCACATTTGGTTGTGAACTTATCTGTAATTATCCTAGAATCTAATCAAATGTTAGCTTGAGTCTTGAGACTTCTTTACTAGTTTACATGACTAATTTGAGGAAAAAATATTTATTAATGTGAATACGTGTTATTCGAAGCCAATTAAATTTAAGATTAGTGTACATTTTTCTTTGAAAAAAATAAATACTCAATAGGAGATAAAGAGAGAATAATTTGATTTGTATAGAATATATTCAAAGAATAATGAATAATGCCTCCCAATTCTAGTAACAGATGATATTTCGAGATCTTCAAGAGTCACCAATCATTTTAAAAACAAATCAAAAAGTTTCAGGAGAAATAAAATCTTATCTTTTGAATTCGTATTTTAAAATATAATAATAAATCAAAGTTTTAAGTGAAAATTGAGAGCATATTCGTTTTTTAAAATAGAAGATTATCATTATTTAAAGGTATAGACACGTTTGAAAATTTTCATGTTGTTAGAAGGCAAGTATATAAACCATTTATGCTAATTTAAGTATAACTCTTTGTTTTGTTTTTTTTAAGTGTTGAAATAAAAATACATATTTGGGGATGGGTTCTAATAATATCTCTCACTCAAACCACATTACCTAAAACTTTCCTACTCGCAAATGCTTGGCTTTAAAAAAAAAAAAACTGATGAGAGTAACGTGGATCTGGAAGCTAAGGTGGTTTGTTTTTGCTAGTGTGCTTTGCATCTTTGGCTTCAGTGTTATGTTTTTGCTTTAATTTTTTTCCTTTTTTTTCATTTCTATTAGTTGTGTCTATGGTTTGGTTTTCCTAGTTTTATTTGCTTCTTGTTGTATACATTTCATAAGCAAGCTTTGGCTACTTCTTATCACCTAGCTTGATATGCTTGTAAAGAATTTAGGTGCTATTGGTGAATCTTTTACTAATTATTGAATCGTGTGTTGCTTTTGGTTTGCTGTTTTGGTAAGGCGCTTAGAGAGTATTAAGCATAGTAGGGTTGGCTCCTTTTGCCTAGTAAGCTTTGTTGCTGGTAATGTTTGCCTTTGTCCATAAGATGTTCAGGTGTTTAGTTTGAATTCCGCTTTGGTTAGTTACAGGGTACTAGGGTCATTTTTTTTTTTCCTTTGCTTAGAGTCTGTTATTTGCTTGTTGATGTTAATGAAATCTCATATTGATAATAATTAAAAAAACTATTCACCTAGATCTTGTATACTTCACTCTATGTTTTTGATTTTTTTTTTCAACTATTGATATATTTATGTCTAAGTTGGTTTTGTTGGCACCTTCATTTAATTGTATGATTATATTTAATCTAAAATCTTAAAAGTTACAATATCTACTGTCAAGATTTCATTTTTAAAAGTTAAGAATTAATATATCAAATAAAATAACCAATTATTCAGTTAAAGAATGTTGCAGCAGAGTAGCTAAGTTTTTCTAGTTTAATTTGTAAATTTTGGTTAAGGATACATTTAGATTATGAAAATTGTATTTTTCTAAAAATAATATTTGTAATAAATAATTAATTATTTTCATACTGCATTTAGTTAAAGAATGTTGCAGCAGAGTAGCAAAGTTTTTCTTGTTTTAGTTTATAATTTTGATGAATGATTTCATTTTTTTCATTAATGGTATATTTAGATGTTTGAGAAATTGTATCTTTCTAAAAAATATATTTGTAATATATAATTAATTATTTTCATAATACATTTCAAATTATTAACAAAAAAAAATGCAAATTTGTTCAGTCTGATATGAATGTGTAGCATGTATATCTTGTTGTTGTGATTAGTACAGTACTAATATTTATTTTTATTATTTTAAATTATTGATCCAGATAGTATAAAAATATATAAATTTAATGATAGATAAAAAAATATCGAAAAAATAATAAATATAATGTTTTAAAATTTATAATCATCAAAATAATATTTTTATGAAAAATTCTATATTTTACCCTTAAAAAAATATATTAAATCATTATATATATAATTTTTATTAAATTAAGTTATTTAATATTAAATTTTATACAAATAAAATCTGTCTAATATTAAAAATATTATTTATTTTTGTAATTTTTCAATAATATTTAATATTTTCAAATTTAAATTCAAATTATATTTGTAAAAACAATCAAAAACACAAAATAGTGGGTGAAAAAACTCTAAAACCCCAATCCCAGTGGATAAACCACCGTCTACTTCCGATAGAGCTCACTTTGTGTAACAATGGCAACTCTAGAACTCTTCTTCCACAGTCCAACAAAAGCAACCCCACCACCCAATTCCTCCCATCGCTACCTCTCTACGACTCTATCGCTCCTATCTCCATTTCCTAAGCCATTTTACATATCTCTATCTCCTTGTATTTTCTCTCTCTACCCAGTACGTCCTTCACTTCTTCAAAACCACCTGTCTCTCCGCAACCTTTCTCGTTTCGTTCCCCCAAGAACCTCCAGAGAATTCAACAACGGATACGAAGAAGGAGAAGGAGAAGAAGACGAAAATGAGTTGGATGACGTCGAAGCCAGTGATGAGTCTGATAGTGAGTCTTACTCGATGATTGATGTGGACGCTCTTGAACAGGAAGCTCGGAACGTCGTTCGAGAGTTCTCCTCCACCTTGTTCGACGAGCTTAGGATCGGTGTGTTTTATGTTCGAAATTATTTGCTGTATTTTTTGCACTTCTAGCAATTTTTTCCATTGGATAGTTCTCATCGAGCTTCGTACTTTACAATCACATAGTTCAATAATGAAAAAAAAATGTTACTTTTCATTAATGATACTAAGTGGCTGTTCATTGAGCTCTGTGAGTTGGTTTTATGTACTAAGTTGTATTCGTTGCTATGCTGATTTCAGACGACGATAAAATTGAAGAGAAGGATCTTGGTCGAAAACGGAAGAAAAAAATTACACCGAAAAGCGTAAGCGAAATTCTTTTCTTGAAAGTTTTGTTTTTGATTAGTAAGAAGTAAAGTCCGAGAGCCAGAATTCCCAACTTTGTGCTTGTTTATTAGCTACAAGTTTGAAATTAGTTTTGTCCTAAGATATGATATTTGGAATATGTTTTTGGCTCCATGAAAGAGAGGATTAAGCAAGTGTTTGGAAGCACATGCTATGTGTGTCATAACCCAAATGATACTATATTGTGCTTTTACTCCGAGTGATACAATAACATAATGTGGATTCCTCATTCCCTTGTGCAAAGCATTATTCACTATTATTGTTGAAGTTTTTTTAGAAGAATATTATTGTTGTAAGTTATCTGTAGAAGAAGAGCATGAAAGCTTCTCAATAAACCATCCTCCTTGTTTTCTATTTTTTTTCTTATATTTTCTCAGTCCCGTTGCAGTCATAGGTGAAAATTAAAAGATGAAAATAGCTATCTATTGGTGATTGAACATCCAAGCTAAATTGAACTTATAATATCTGATAATATTTTAGTTCCTTTGTGTGGAAGTTAGATATTTTATTGAAAGTAGGAGGTAAAAAAACCAGACACTTAAGTTCTCTTAATCGTTTGATATCATCTGCAGATCCCTGACCATCTTCTTTCAAAAGTTGCCATTGTTGGGAGACCAAATGTTGGTAAATCTGCACTGTTCAATCGTCTCGTTGGGGTACCTTTCTCCAGAATATATGGTCTTCATTTTTCTAGAAAGCATTTTATTTTCATTAGCCAAGAACATTGAGGCTTTCACTCAAAATGTATCTATGTCTAAGTTTTATCTCCTGCATACTCATTTTTGTTTGTTCATTTTATGTGTAGGGAAACAGAGCAATTGTTGTTGATGAACCTGGGGTCACTAGGGATCGCTTATATGGTAGATCTTTCTGGGGTGACCATGAATTTATGGTCATTGATACTGGAGGTCTTCTCACGATTTCAAAATCACAGTCTAATGTTATGGAAGACTTGGCTGTTACAACAACCATTGGCATGGAAGGAATTCCGCTTGCCTCTAGGGAAGCAGCTATTTTGAGAATGCCCTCGATGATTGAAAGACAAGCTACTTCAGCTGTGGAAGAATCATCTGTTATTGTATTTGTGGTTGATGGCCAGGTATGCCCATATATTATACTAATGACGAGAAAGATATCTGTACACTAAAAATTACTAGGCCAACTAAATATCCAAATGTTCAGATTTCAAGAGATGTCAATTTTGGTGCTTCCACCTTTTAAAGAATAAATACATTGACAGTATGTTGACTTTAAGATTTTATGGTCAAGACATTTTATGCGGCATCTTAAGATAATGGATAGCAAGGAATGTGAACTGGAATATAAGATAAAGGTCTGTGGGTTATTCTCCTAACATGGTTGGTAGCTTAAAGAGTTCTTCAAAAGTTCACCACGATATGATGGTGCTATGGATGTGCAATGAATTCCTTTTTATCATTTTATCTAGTATTTGTATTTTGTACTGAGTCTCTTACGATAATATTGTGGTTGTTATCTTGGTGAAACTATGGGCTGTCATGCCCTCTCGTAAAAGGTTAACTGAACACACTTAAGCCTGTGCTAACATTTTTATTTGGTTGTGATACTTAAGTGATTACCTGATAACTTAGTCTTATTGCAATTTTATTTATCATGCAAATTTCCAATTAGTTCCCTCTTTCTTGCCAATGCATGATGGTTACTGGATAAGTACCATGTTGTTTAGATGATAATAGTAACAATGCTGACAGGCAGGTCTAACTGCAGCTGATGAGGAAATTGCAGATTGGCTACGTAAGAACTACTCAGATCAGAGCATTATTCTTGCAGTTAACAAGTGTGAATCTCCACGTAAAGGACTATTGCAAGCAATGGACTTTTGGTCCTTAGGGTAACATGAAACCCTTCGAACTGGTCTTTGAATTTGCAAGTTGTGAAATCAAATAGATCTCTCCTGATATCAACAAACCGTTTTTTTTTTCCCTTTGTATGATCAGGCTTTCACCACTGCCTGTATCTGCTTTGTCTGGAACTGGTACTGGAGAACTTCTAGATCTTGTTTGTTCAGGACTGAAGAAAATTGAGGTTTGTAATTTATAGTTTTTTTATTTTTTATTTTCTCCTGTTTTATTCAGTGTTTCATCATCATTGATTCTGAGTTGCAATTGGTTTTACTTCAAATCGTTTTTTTAAATGGAACTTCAATCATTGTTTGTTAATGTTAATATCATTTTTGTCAGTCTTTTTTCTATATGAATGTGTTGATAATAATTTCATTATTCAATATTTTTAGTCATTATTGATTGGTTTAAATTTAATTTCATAATCCTGCAAAGATGTGCTTTCATGCTGTTTCATTCTTTTTAAACTATGCAATTTCTGTGTTTGGGTGCAGGTCGAAGAGAATATTGATGAAGAAGAATATGGAGATTATGTTCCTGCAATTGCAATTGTGGGCCGACCAAATGTTGGTAAAAGTAGCATTTTGAATGCATTGGTTGGAGAAGAACGAACTATTGTTAGCCCAGTCAGTGGTACTACCCGTGATGCAATTGATACTGAATTTGTAGGACCAGATGGCCAGGTTTGACTGTCTTTCTATCTATTTAAGTTGCTGTTTCTTTCAATTCTTTTTGACCCCTGTATTGCATTGAAAGAATAAAGCTCCTACTGTTTCACATGCTTGAAGCATCAATGACTACTATCATTTCAGTATTTTATGATATGAAGTGCTCCTACTATTTCACATGTTTTGTTATACTAATGTTGAACGTCTCTTATAACCTTAAATTTTAAGAAAAGTGGTAAACCAACATTTAACAAGAACTTTTTGTCTATTAAATTTATCAGATGCTTCATGCATTTCTCTCCTCTATTTTCAGAAGTTCCGGCTAATTGATACTGCAGGAATCAGAAAAAGAGCAGCTGTAGCTTCATCTGGTAGTATCACAGAGGCATTATCAGTAAATCGAGCATTCCGTGCCATACGTCGTTCTGATGTTGTAGCTCTTGTGATTGAGGCCATGGCTTGTATCACAGAACAGGTATTTAGTCATTGACTTAAAGTGAGTTAAGAGACCATATGCCTTCTACCTTATTCAGTACAGGAGAAACAATAGTTGAATTTTGTTGCAATATGTATTAAGGTTTGGATTTCTCTTTCGTCCCTCAGGACATCCAATAAAATTGGAACGATATAGAGAGCAAGGATGACACGTAAATTGAAAAAATCCAAATTAAAAATATATATTTTGATATCACTTATTTTATTGTTATGCCTTTTACCATATTTTTTTATTTTTTTCCTTTTGCCTGATTGCCCTAGGATTTCAAGATTGCTGAAAGGATAGAAAAAGAAGGGAAAGGTTGCCTTATAGTTGTGAACAAGTGGGATACCATACCAAATAAAAACCAGCAGAGTGCTACATATTATGAACAAGATGTTAGGGAGAAACTTCGCATACTTGATTGGGCTCCTATTGTATATTCAACTGCAATAGATGGTCAAAATGTTGAAAAGTATGTCCTGAATCTATTATTTGTTCCTTTCAAAGTTCTTTCAAGGATTTTTTGGCTGGCAATGTTAATTGGTTTCTTGTCTTATTCTTATAGCAACCCCTTATTCCATTGATTTCACAAGAGAAATATGTGAACGCTTAGAAAAGGTTTTGATTCTCTCACTGATGGAAGGGCAATAACAGAAAGGAGAAAAAAATGGCATTGGCTTGATGCCGTTACATCTCTTCCTATTAATATTTGCTTAGCTTTATCGTTTTGGCTTTATTGGGTATGCTTGGATTGAGGGGTGAATAACCTCCATCCAGGAAAAAGAAAAGAAAAATTAACTAAAAGATGGTGAGCAAACCTTCTGCTCTGTTTCCCAAGAAAGGGAAAGCATCTTGAGTATTTTCTTTAGCCGCTTTTCAACGAGAAGCACTTTGTCGAAAAAAAAAATGTATGCCACCTTCTGAGGGAAATGGGAAATTCCAAGAACTGGATGAAGAATGCAAAGGTGGATTCAGATGTTTTACTTTTGGGAAATAATGTGTAAGAGGATCAATATAATAGCCGAAAAAGAAAACGCTGCTGTATATAGTTACTGCAAACCATGCTTTAATAAAAAAAGCCAACCTTTTGCCAATTGGAGGCTTGCCACTAATGGTCTTTTTTTCTCTTAAGAAAATTTATCATTAAATGTCCTGTAGGGAATTTTACCACCGAATACTTTCAATTCAGTATTAACTAAGATTTGGCTCAGGATAAGCATTACTTACATTGATAACTTGTTGGACTTGTGCAAAGGATAATTGACACTGCTAATATGGTTGAGAAGGAAAGATCAAGAAGGCTAAGCACTTCCATATTGAATCAAGTTGTACAGGAAGCACTAGCTTTTAAATCACCCCCAAAGACCAGAGGTGGCAAACGAGGGCGGGTTTATTACTGCACTCAGGTAAACATTTTTGCAACAACAGATGCAATGCTGCTCTCTTATTTTATTAATGTGTTTCCATTTTTTTTGGGTGATATCAGTCACTGTTAAGGAATCCATGTTATCCCAACCTTAAGATTTTGATGCCAACTGAATTGTTTTTCTCCTTTCTTTGGCAATTAGATTGATCTTAGTGACTGGAAATAGTCAGTATTACTCATGTAGTTCTTATCAAAATGATCTTATGTATCTGTTTCTTGAACTACATAGTAGCAAGTATGGTATGTGATAAACTTAAGGAAAATTTTGTGTCCAATGTAGTCCAATGATTTGAGCAGTTTGAATTTTACTTTATGTTCAATTACAAATTACAGGCTGCTATAAGGCCACCTACATTTGTATTTTTTGTAAATGATGCAAAACTTTTCTCGGAGACTTATCGGCGCTACATGGAGAAGCAACTAAGATCAAATGCAGGGTTTTCTGGTACACCAATAAGACTTTTATGGCGCAGCAGAAGAAAAATGGAAAAAAACCAAGGTCAGTTCTGACCTTTGTCGTAACTTTTCAATCTCCCTCCCAAGTTCTACCCTCTTCCGAAGAAAGAAAAAAAAAATACACAAGGAAAAGAGTGGGTTTGGATTGAGATGATCTGTGCATGAGTATAATAACTTTTGTGGGTTTGAAAATCCATATCCACATGGTCAAAATGGTTAGACTTCACCATGATGTATGTTATGTGCATTTTTGACTCGGTACATGCAAGTCTTTTCTGCATGTTTGCTTTAATATTTTATTAGAAGCTTTTTTAGGGGATTCCTCTTGATGCTATCTCTGCTTGAATATCCTCTAAATCAAATAATAAATATGGATGCAATTTAATTGTTCACAGGAAAATCTGCTACAAGGACACAAGCAAACCTTATCCCCCGTGTCAAGAAACTAGCATCCACTGTATGAAGTTGATGAAGTCATTTAGCTTCCGACTAGAAAATTGTCCTTTTGTGATATGCCAGCTCAAATTTTGCAGTATACTGATAGCAAAATGTGACAGAAATCACAGAAAACGAAAAGATTCAAGGCAACTTAGTCATCATTTATTGTAAACTTTCTATATTTTCGATTTGGTACAGTAGGCAATTTTCTTTCTGGCTAGGTCTTTTTTTTCTCTCAAAATAAAATAAAATAAAGAGTATATTTTTTCTTTTGTGTTAATAATATTCTTAATTTTCGTTTTAAAAAAGAGGACGGGAAAGGACTATCAATATATATCAATGCTATTATTATTGTGATAAGATCCTTGTACTTGCAAATTAAGATTTTAGAGACCGTGCATGTGATATAAGAAGATATAAGAACCAATAGGTAGCCATATTCGTGGATGATGTGAAGAACCTTTACATTGATTGCTTTACATAGATATATTTACTTACATTTAGAGGGTTTCATTAGGTATTAATGATATATTTTTTAGATTATTAAGGCAAGTATCGAACAAAACTTTTCTTTTCGAAGATATATAAACCTGCTGGTAATTTGAACAATTGGTCAATTGGGCTGCAACCACAGCAGTCCTGAGTAATTGAAAGCCGAAGTGTGATTTGATATGCACTGATTCATACTTAGCTTACTAGTGGCAGTCCATAACCAGATTTTCTTGATGCTGCTGGCGGTTGTAGGCTTGTAGCTTGGATGACACAAATCTTTGTATTCCATACTGGAGTTTTCCTCTGTTAGTTATGTCAGACTTCCACCTGAAACCCTAGCAATGTCTTTCATTTTTGAATAGATAGGAACCCTCCCTCACCCACACATTTGGACAAAAATGTTGAGAGAATTTGCTAGCCTTGAAGGTTGCTAAGTTTGGGTTGAAATTTGAAAGTAGACTTCTATTTGTCTAAAACACTATATTAGTTCCACTTGAGTGCAAGAAAACTTATTTCGCGTTAGTAGTTGGATCCACTTTTTCTTCATGCTTTTGTGATTTTGCATTTGAAATTGAGAATAAAATCAGTACTTGGTCTTAAACTTAATCTCAGGTCTTTGTTTTCTTCTATTCAAGCAACATAAGGAGCTTACGCATCCTGTGGCGTACTTGGTAGGATTACTAGACATGTCCAATTTTTATGGCAAAGCAAGAAAGGACATTATATCATGAATCAGAGGTGAATAAATAATTTAAATTCATTTAAATTGATATATCCAATTCGATTTAGATCAAATTTAAACTAATAGATTTTATAAACAATTGTATTTGATATAAATATAATTACTATTAAATTATAAATAAATACATATTTTATTTTATAATTTATTATATTTAAATATTATACTTAGTATAATTACATTAGATTTATTATAATTATATTAAATTACTATTTTAACTTAAAAATAAATATAAATATTTATAACAATTTAATAATTGTACACATATTTCTTATTCTTTTGATTTTTTTAATCATGATTATAAATAATAAATTTTACTACAAATACACCAATTTAAAATTTAAATGTTATGTATCTCATGTTTTATATATGTTAATAATTCATAAATAAATTTTAATGTCAATACGATATTATACAACTCGAAAAAAACCAATATATTAAGATTTAAATTGAATACATTATCATATAAAATTCAAATTAAAAATCTTCTAATTTGATTGAAATTGGTCAAAAATAAATAGTTTCAATTTACCATTCATTTGAACCAATTGAGATTAACATACCATATTTCCTTTAATAAAAGCAAACTCACGAGGAGATTAAGAATTTAAAGATGGGATAAGAGTCAACTTTTTATTTATTAAGTAAATAGTCACATAATCCGTAATAATAGTTTGTGTTCTATACAAACTTTATTTAAAATCGATAAATTTGTTAAAAAAAATAAATAAATAAACAAGAAACTTTTTCAGAATCTCTTATTTTTATTTTGTACTATTATTGCTTTTACTTAAAAAAGACATACTCGTTTTTAACAAGGCTCGATCCTGCGACTTCAAAGTGATAAATATCAACTAATATCATCTGTAAAAATTATAATAAGTCAATTTTTAGAGAGGTCACTTGTACCTGAATTTCTACGTGAAGTTCTAAAGAAATGGCTAACGAATCCTCTTAGAAATCAACTGGTGTCTCTTAATTGACTGAGAATACATTTTACATATCAATTTACAAAAGATGCACACATTTAATATGCAAAATGAGATTTAATATGAACTAGTTCGTTAGTTTGATACAGACAATATTTTTTTCATGATTTATCCCTAAAAATTCTCACGGAGTAGTCGGCATTTTAAACATACAGGACACAACACATGCATCAACAAGAGTAACAAAAAGGTGAAGAGCAAGTGATTTCCTCCATAAAAGTATACAAGGTGTCAACTTCTGCACTATTTTAAATCAATAATGCAAGTCAAAAAAATATATTTTAAGGCTTATTAAGACATTAAAATCGAGGTCCTTGATTGGTATTATGTTCAAGTCTCTGTCCGTACGTAAGATCAAACACACATTTTTGAGGTCTAAAGTTACACTGCTGGCAACAAGCATCAACATTTGCAACAAATCCCTATGATTAAAGGGCAGATATCTGCTCTATTACATGAAGTAGCAAGCTGCAGAGAAAATTACTACTCTAATGCGCACAATTAAAGGTAGGGTGCACTCTAAGACCCATAAACAAAATTGTTTTCCTTTTCTAGGCATCGCAGATACATCATGTCAAGCTTAAAAATTCAATAGTAGTAGACTACTGTAACAAGAAGGCACTCATATAATCAAATTAGCTTTATATGCCTAAGCTTGCTGCGAGAGTGATGATGTTTTCAGCCACAGTGGACGACCTAAAATTGCACTTCCATGAACAGCAAGGTAAGCAGAGTTTAACCTGGCAAATAACAAACAAAAAGATAATTAAGAAATCAACTAAACAAAAAAGACAATGTGTTCAGACTTGTCAAAGGAAGTTGTGACCAGAATGTTCCAAAAACAGACTTAAGATGAATCAATTAACACAGGGAAAAAGTGAAAGGAAGTGACAGATAGCAACATGCATCTCAGATTCCATACCAAATCTGTTTAATCATCCAGGAATTATGCATTGGAATTGTCGATTCTCAGGAATGATTGAAAATAATACTGACATCTATTGTAAGCTTTCCATCTTTCTTGGATTTGGTACAACTACTTGTGTGAAACTGAAAACCGACTTTTATCATGAAAAGAGATGTTTGAATACAGTTAGCAAAAACACATTCTCATTTTACCTGAAAATTTGTTTCTCATGACATAGGGCCTTTTAGTGTTTTAAACATAACAATTGTCAGGTTTAATGAGCTTTAATATTCAAGATATACAAAAAGAATAAGAGTTTTTGCCAACTTGAAGTTAAACTCTACTAGAGCAGTTTGAGTTAGCAGAAAAGATGAGCAATATACTTATCAACATCAGGTGTAGCCAAGGGATCATCCAACTCTTCTCTCTGTTCTATAGCGGGAACTGTAGCTGCCACAGCTGCCATATCTTGAACCCCATCTACCTGAGAAAACCATCAAGATATGCAGTCAAGATTTAGCTCAACTGACAATTACTTCAAGTTCTTCAACTAGCACATTACTCATGGTGATCTGGATTGATTTACTGTCCATAAATTAAAGTAACCGAATAATATGGGCCCTTTTTAACCAGATAAATTGTGGAGCACATATATTGTTGCGTGGAGGCTGAAAGGAGAAAGAAGAGAGGAAGCAGGAACAATATCTCATCTTTCCTTTCAAAAGAGAAAAGGAAAATTGCAGTAGGTTTTCTTCAAACTTTTAAGAATAAGTTTCTTCATATATTTTTTTGGTAAAAAGAATACGCTTCTTTATGAAAGAGCGTAAGTTGCAATAAACTTAACTGTAGAGTCTAGGCCCATATAATCATCTATCTAGTCCAAAAGAATTCACCAAGTTATTAAAAAATAAAAAATTGACCACAGAATTTGAAGTCAAAGATTTGAGACAAATTTGGTACTTTCTAGGGATGGAAGTTGCACGATCCAGAAAATGAATTAGTGTATCTCAAAGGAAATACATGTTCGTCCTCACCGAAACTGGTATATTCGGATGTAAGTTCACTGACACTTTAATAGAGACTAGGAAAAAGAATAAAGATACAACAAAACTAGTAGCAAGAGATAGCTATCAAAGATTAGTTGAAAAGCTCATATATTTGTCTCACACCAGATCGCATATCGCTTTTGCAGTTAGTATCGTAAGTCAACACATGCACTCTTTAAGGAAATCCACTTGAAAGCAGTTAATAAATTCTTAAGTATCTTAAAAGATCACTACATAAATGATTGTTTTTCAAGAAAAGTTAAGTCAATACTATAAAGGTCTTTAGATACAGACTAAACTGGTTTAGTAAAAGATAGAAGATCCACTACTAAGTACTAGTAATTTGGAGGAGTAAAAAAACAAAATGTGGTTGCCAAAAGCAATGTTGAACAAGAGTTTAAAACAGTTGCACAGGGAAACTCTGAAATTTTGTTGGTAAAAAACTCCTACATGAACTACAGGTTTTAGCAAAGTCTTCAATTAAATTTTACTGTGACAAAAAAATCGCCATCAACATCTCTCTTAATCCAATTCAACATGATAAGATCAAACATGAAGAAGTAGACAAACATTTTATCAAAGAAAAGATTGAAGATGGGATTGTTTGCATGACTTATGTTCCTACAAAGGAACAAACGACAGATATATTCACCAAAGGGCTTTTGCAACCAAGTTTCGATGATTTTGTCTACAAATTGGATATTGTCAATATTTATGATTCAACTTGAGAGGAGTATTGAAATCATTGACCAAAGGATTTACCTGATTTCCAACAATAAAGTCCTCTTAAATTAAGAGAATTGGGAAATAAATCATAGCCTAATTTGGTAGAGATAAATGTATTAAAATAATTTCTTTTTTTGGATTTCATTTGCATTATAAATTAAACTAGTCTATACAAAGTAAAATACAGAAATACAGATCTTCAATTCTCCATTTTTCTTTTCTAGAATAACTCATGCTAAGACTTACCTGTTGAGGGTACTGAGCATAACCAGCATATGCACTGTATGCATATAGTGATGGATCAGGAGTTGTTCCATAAGCATATGCGTCATAGCCTTGCCCATAACCATAATATGCAGCCCATTGACTTGGATCTGCTTGTTGACCCCAGGCACCAGTTAAATCCTGCAAGGTGTAAATACTAAAATCATATCACTGGGTATAAACATGAAATGTTAGCTTGAATGGAATATGACCTAATATTAGCATCACTTGCATAAGCCAAGAAGAAACATTAAATTATGATTCTATCAACTATGCCTTCACAGATATACATGACGGAAGAATACAGGTTAGACGAAACCCAGGTCGGAGATCCTCATCTTCTTCTCTCCTAACAACTTAAGGCCAAATCAGTCACTAATGTACTACCATAATTTTAGTTTCTAACTTTAATTCCTGAAATTTAATATTATTAATTTATTCATTGTTTCACATACGAGGCATTACAAGTCAGGAAAAAGAAGTATCAGATAAATTTTAATATCAAAATGGGCATTTTACATGGAAAATCTTTAAAAATGCAGTCACCTGTTTAGCTGTTGGGCTCCTACCCCAGGATATGTGGACTATTTGTTGACCAATCATCTTTCCATGCATTCTTTGGATGGCTTCTTCAGCAGATGCCCTAAATAGAAAAAAATCTTGGTGAGAGATTTGAAAATAAGAAAATAAGATGACCAAATAACAAGAGAATAGATGATAAAACATAAGAACCAGGGTGAAGTACAAATAGACTGAAGTTATGGATCCTTTTATTTCCTTGTTTCTTTTTTTAATTTTGACATACCTATACTTTGCAACTTCAATTTGTCCCAAAAAAATTAGATGTGATCAAGAGCATAAATACTCTAAATGTCAGAGAAAGAATAGATAGGGAAAAATAAAAATAAAAATGCATGCACAAACTGTAGAAATTATATTTCCTAAAGTAGTGAAAGAGTAGAGATTTTTAATGCTAAATTAACCTCATTCCAAACTGTATAAATCCACATCCTTTGCCTGCAGGAATCTTAACATAAACAATATCGCCAAATTGTAAAAATGTTTGCTTCAGTTCCTCCTCCGTGACATTGGGATCCAAGTTACCAACATAAACCTGCAACAAAAACAGATTATAAGATGAAGGAATTAATTGAAAACCTACAAATACTTGAGCATGTTTCACTTACAGTGGTGTTGTTTGCATCATAATCTGTTGGAAGCACAGGCACAGCCGGGGTAGTATATGCTGGAACAGGATACACCGCTAACACAAAATTCTAAAGGTAAGTACCATAGAAGAAAGTGAGGTAAAGGGCATAGAGGATCAATCAAAAGATAAGCATAATCAGACAACAAACCATATGCCTCAATCTTTACATGAAACAATATTTCAACAATCATCCATTGTCAAAGATCACATTATTCAGCTTTTGTATTAAATTTTACTTGCACTTTTTTAATATGCAAACATATGTTTCACTTTCTTTTTTAACCTTAACTACAATGCTGGACGCCAGAGTCTCAAACCTCAAGTACAAATGTGAACCACTAGTCACAGGTATGTAACCAAACACACTGAACTCATGCATAAGCTATGAACCAAAAACGAAAACAAGAAAATGTATACACACACTGGCAATAAGTCTCCAATCCTGAAATTATGAAGGATAAGGAATCTCTTTATGATTAAAAGAGAATTTCTAGTTCCACGATTGCATAATCAATCATGAATCCGCCGTTTCAGCTACCACAATAGTGTATTCCATTGCACCCCTTTCCTGTAAAGCATTCACCACCTGAGTCACAGAAGATGTTTTTTGACCAATAGCTACATAAACACATATTACATTTTGCCCTTGTTGATTAAGAATTGTATCACACAATGCAGACCAACAAAAACAGACCCAATAGTCAGTACCTTTAGCAGCAGCAAATTGCTGGGGAAAAGCAGTAGTCTTTTTGGGTGTTGCTGCACTAATACGCATAGGTCTAGTTGAGCAATAAACACCGTTCATTTCAGTCATAGCTCGGTTCCTTTCTGTCTCGTCAGAAAATTTAACAAACCCATATCCTTTTGAACGTCCTGTGTTAGGATCAGTCACAACCTTGGCACCTCTAACAGAAGGATATTGAGCTCTAAAAGTTTCTTGCAAGAGATAATCTGTAACATCAGGAGCTAAATCTCCCACAAATATAGTGTGTTCAGGCCCAGCATCAGGACGTTTCTCCCCAATACCAAAAGAAGCCCAATTCAGCCTGAAAGTTAGTTCAGTTCCAGGCATTTGGGTCCCGTTGTAAGTCTGCAAAATCCTCTCAGCCGCTGCATGAGATACAAACTCAACAAACCCATAGCCCTCAGGCTGCCCAGTTATCTTGTTCCGTATAATCTTTATTGAAATTACCTGCACAGAGTAAAAGTATACACTTTAACGCATTCCTCCAGAAACTCACATTGAACTGCAATTTTTTCCCTTAACGATGCTGTACGAATATTTTAAGAAAATAAGAACCCTAAATTTATGCATAACCCAATTGCATGGCAAGTCACGTGAAGAAATACATATATATAGACAAAAAGAAGAGGCGTATAGTACCTCGCCAGTGTGAGCAAAGCAAGAACTGAGGTAGTTTTCGTCGACCCAATACTGCAAATCCCCAATCCATAGGGTTCTGACCTCCTCAACCGTAGTAGGTTGGTGATATCCCTGAGACATGGTGGTGGTCGCCAAAGCTGATAATCTTGCTTAGATAGTCAGATCGCTTTGTCCTTGACCTTATATCCTTGCATTATCGTGCTTAAAACGAAACCCAATTGCATAGTATGTTACCTCGCATGTATTTCTTTTTTTTTTATTGTAAATGATCGCTAGTCATTATCTTACCTTTTTACATTTGTTTTTATTAAATAAAATTATGTATTACCACTTATAAATATAATATTTTACCCATTTCAACCATACTTTCTATAAAACTACTAAACTGCTATCCTATTTAATATAAAAATATACGTGGTGGAAGTACAAAGATAACCCAAAATCTCAAAATACTAAAACTTAAAATCTAAATCTCAAAATCCTAAACACTAAACCCTAAAACCTAAATCCTAAACTTTAAACCATAAACCCAAAATCCAATACCTTAAATCCCTAATCCCTAAACCCTAAAATTCAAATCACAAATCTCAAATCTTAAAACCCTAAATCCCTAAATACCAAATCTCAAACCTCGAAACCCTAAACCTTATTTAGAAAAATAATCATTTTAATAATATATATTTTTTAACTTATAATTATTAGGAAAAATAATGATTTCAATAATATATTTTATCTGATGAAAAAATAATAATTAAATAATATTATTTAAACTTGACTAAATATAAGGGTATTAAGGTAATTTATAATTTTTTATTGGCAAACAAAACACTATAATATTGATTTCATCTTTGATTCCAATGGTTAAATCAAACAACGTTATTTCTTTTCTATTCCGATTTCAATTACATTCGATGAATCAAACGCCACCTTACATTGTGAAAAAATGGGCTTTTAATGTGCATAGCGTAACTTGAAAAAAAAATTATGGAGTTAAAGGTTAATTTTCTATCATGTTACAATATAAAATTTAAAAATTTCACATTAATATTTTATTGTAATATTTTATGAAACTTATCTAAGTAAATAAAAGTTAAAATTAAATTAAATTTATACATTTTCATATTAAATTAATTAGTTAATTACAATTAAAATTCAAAATTAAATAAGATTATTAAAATTTAAAATATAAGATATAATTTAAGTATTAAAATTAAATATATATCTTAATCAACAATATAAAATTAATAAGGAAAGAAAACTAACGGAAAAAAACTAATAATACCAAATTAAAATTTTCATAAGAGTTTAAATAAATTTAAAAAATTATTGAAATAAGATGTCAAATAATATAATCCAACATAACGTTAAAATTGAATAAAAAAAATATTATGAAAAATTTTGATGTGAAAAAAGAAAAATAAATAAAGTTTTATTCTTATAGATATAAACAAAGTTATATATTTGAATTAATTTTTTTATTCCAATTTATTATAAGTCAAAACTTAAAAAATATTATGACATGATATATATTTATAAATAAAATACTTGTATTAAAAACTAAAAGATGATTAAATATTTTATGTTACATGTTGTATATCACTTATAAATATAATTATCTTGGACGATCAATAAATCATTATCTTACATTTTACATTTGTTTCTATTAAATAAGATAGTATAAATTTATTATTTTTATAAAAAATAATAATTTATTTTATAAAATAATAAAATTATGTATTACCACTTATAAATATAATATTTTACTTAATGCATTTCAATTATATTTTCTATAAAAGTGCTAAACTAGTACCCTAATTAATATAAAAATATACATGATTGCGTAACAAAGATAACTTAAAAAATATATTTTAATGTCTTCTATATTAATTGAATCAACATAAATTTATTAAATTTATAAAAAAATTTACAGATGTATATTTTATAAAGATAATAAAATTATGATTTCCTATTTTTCTAAAAAAAGAAAAATAATAAAAATCTATTACATTTAAAACTATTAACTAACTAATATGTAAAGATGAATAGGTAATTTATCATCATATGATTAATGGAGTTTTATATCATTTTGAAAAATGGGCTTTTAATGGGCAGAGCGTAACTTGAAAAAAAAATTATGGACTTACAAGGTTAATTTTTTTATTATGTTATAATACAGAATTTAAAAATTTCACGCTAATATTTTATTGTAATATTTTATGAAAATTATCTAAGGAAATAAAAGGTAAAATATAATAAAATTCATACATTATCATATTAAATTAATTAGTTAATTACACTGTTAAAACTCAAAATTAAATAAGATTATTAAAGTCTAAAATATAAGATATAATTTAAATATTAAAATTAAATATATATCTTAATCAGCAATATAAAACTAATAAGTAAAAGAAAACTTTGGAAGAAAAAACTAATAAGAGCAAAAATAAAAGTATTAATTTTTTATAAGAGTTCAGATAAATTAAAAAAGTTATTGAAATAAGATGTCAATAATATAATTCAATGTAACTTTAAAATTAAAAGAAAAAATGTTATGAAAATTTTTGATGTGAAAAAAGAAAAATAAATAAAGTTTTATTGTTATATTAATAAAGTTATATATTTGAATTAATTTTTATTTCTAGTTTATTACAAGTTAAAATTTTAAAAATATTATGACATGATATATCTATGAGTAAAATACTTATATTAAAAACTAAAAGATTATCAAATATTTTATGTTACTTCATATTGATATCATTAATAATTTGATCTTTAATTATTTATATTTTTTTATTATAAAAATGAATGATTTTATTAAATAATAATATAATGTTTAAGGTATAATTATCTCTTAAAAGACATGTATCCAAATTATTTTTTCATATTGATTTGTCATTTGATTGTATAACTAATAATTAATATAAATATGAAAATAAATATATAAAAAATAATAAAATAGTATAAAATTGACTTAATATATATTAAAATTTCATCTCAAATGCCTTTTTCTTCATTATTGTACGTCCTATATCAAATAATACATACATGCAGAAGGATTAACAAAGTAATTGCAGAACTACTTTTGTGGTTGGAACGCGCATGGCTAATTTGATTGGTGGGCAGGTATCAAGGTTAGGTTTTTCCTCTGGAATCTATTAGCAATACTGAAAGCTTTTCAAATAAATGTCTTAATTAATTCACATATTTTTTAATCCTATCAGATTTCACATAGGTGGGCTCTTGCGTCCTCATCTGTGTAACTAATAAGTTCGTAGCTTCAGGTTGAGATGCATACAGATTTTGAGACATCTCAATTATATGGTGAGTTGACAACTTTGTAATGGTTGATTTTTTTTTTTCATTAAATTATTATTTATGACATATAATAACTTGATAATATAATTAAACTTATTTTTTTATTATCAATTATTGGACGTAATATGAGTTGTTATTAAGGAACAATCAAATAATTTATTTTTATTATTATTATCATATCGGATCTTTTTATTAATCTATATATATCCCTGATTCTATATATTGTCGTGTTTGGACGAGATAAAGAGCATGCCCTTGTTGTTTGCAATCACAAGGGTGACATTGACTGGCTGATTGGATCGGTATTAATTAGTTCGGGTGGCAACTAATGTTTTTTCTACTCTTTTGTCTAATCCTCTAATCCAATTATTAAGAGCCATAGATCAATTCAATGTAATTATACTTATTTTTACAATCTAATTTTTGTTGGAAAATTGGCTCATGATTATAAGCCAACTTCGAAACTTAATTTTAAGTAGGATTATTAAAGGTAACATAAACTCAAAATTTTATTACGGTGAATAAGAAATTAAATTTTAAAAAAAATCACTCAATTAGATGGAAAACTACAGAAACCAAATAGATAGTAACCGTTTATTATGTATTTATCAATATCTCTCGATAAGATTTGTATTTTAATGAAAATCGAATTTTAATAAGAATTATTATGGTTAATGTATATCTAGTAATATATTAATATATATATATATATATCTGCTAATGTATATCTCTTTATTTCTGACATATCTATAGTTAGTTACTTTAGACATATCTAATTTACTTGTAACTCCTATATAAAGGCACCATGTATATTCATTTATTCACAGAATAGAATACAATCATTAAGTATTTCTAACATGGTATCAGAGCCACTATTTTTGTCTTTCTAGCAGTTTTTTTTTTGGTGTTATTCAACCCTTATAGCTTCCGCTGTCACAATAGCCGCTGCAATCATTCACCGTTTAACCTCCGACGTCTTTCAGCCGTTGTCCTTAGGTTCCGGAATTACAGTGGTCGTTGTTAAGGAGTTCCGCACCACACAAACAACTGCAACCACCGCCGCCGCCGTGCATATTGTTCCGAAATTTTTTCTGCATATACCACTGTGACCGTCTCAACCGGATCTACACAACCGTGGAAATATTGCAACCATCGGACACCGCACGCTCCCTCACGCGCCACACAACCAATCTGCACGTCGTTCACGCGCCGCCGCCGCCGTTAATCTTAACCCGACGAACTATCAACAGATACCACTGTGATCGTCTCAACCGGATCTACACAACTGTGTAAGTATCACAGTCATCCGACTCCATACGCGCCCTCACGTGCCTCCAATAGACACGACGCGTCAGATCCACGCGCCAAGCAGCCGCGCCATTCTCCTGACGTCATCAGTACCTGCGTAGGGCTGACGTCATCTTCCCCTGCGCTGACGTCACCGAACCGATCTAACCGGCTTCCGTCGACCGCGCGCCCCTGACCGCTGCCCGAACTGCCCGTGACCGTTGACCGTTGACCGAACTGCCCGTTGACCGAGCTACCCGTTGACCGTTGACCGGATTTTTGCATTACAGGTTCACCCTACCCAGTTTTTCGCGTAAATCTCGTTTTTGCAGTCTGTTTTTGCATATTGTGTTTGCAAATGGATAAAAAGGATAATTTTGTTTCTTGCCCTATCAATACTATATTGGAGGGGACTAAGAATTATTTGTCATGGTCTCAAGCTATGCGCAGTTTTCTTAAGGGTCGTATGCTCTTGCATTATTGTACTGGTGCAATTATTATTCGTGATAAAGGAGCAAGTGAAGAAGATGCTATCTTTCTTCGTCGCATGATTGAATGGGATAGTCACAATCACATGATTCTCACATGGATTCGGAATACTTCTATTCCATCTATCTCCAATCTGTTAGGCAGTTTTGATGATGCCAAATCAGCATGGGATATGTTGACTAAAAGGTACTCCACTACTCACGGATCCATGAAATATCAACTAATAGTTGAATTGCATAAACTGCAACAGGGACCAGGGCAATCCATCAATGACTACTTTGATCAACTTCGCTTCCTTTGGGACCAAATTCACCTTTGTGATCCAATTTGGTCATGCTCAACAGATGCTCAACAATATGCTACAATTAAGGATGAATTTCGTCTCTATGAGTTCTTGATGTCACTCCACAAGGACTTTGAGCCAATCCGAGGTCAGCTTCTTAATCGTAGTCCTCCTCCCTCTCTTGATACTGCTGTAAATGAGTTGGTTAGAGAAGAAGCTCGACTTGCAACCCTTCAAGCCCAAAATAAGCTCAATGTTTTGGCTATTACTCCTCCTGCTCCTGCCATTGAACAACCTCAACAATCAGGTGATTCCTCTGGCTTTTACAATCGTCGCAGGCAGAGCAATAAAAGGTTCTGCAATTATTGCAAGCGTCATGGCCACACCATTGAGACTTGTTACCGTCGCAACAAATCTACTGCTGTTGTTGCTAATACTGAGCCTACTTCATTGATGCCTTCTAGTTCAGCAGAGTCCCAGTCTTCTGAATCCACTATCAACCTCTCCTCCATTGAACTACAGAAGATCATAACTCAGGCTGTTCAAATGGCTGGTAATGCATCTCTTTCCACTACCCTCTCAGTTTTGCCCGGTAAGTCTCAAAATTGGCTTTTTGACTCTGCATGTTGCAATCACATGACACCTCACTCATCTTTATTCTCCAAACTTGACCCTGCACCACATCCCATTAATATTCATATAGCTGATGGTTCCACCATTCATGGGAATAGTCTAGGTTTTGTTTCGACCTCTACCCTCTCTGTTCCTGGGGTTTTCCATGTACCTGACCTATCCTATAATTTATGCTCTGTGGGACAATTAGCTGAACTAGGATATCGCCTTATTTTTGACTATTCTGGGTGTATTGTGCAGGATCCGAGGACGGGGCAAGAGCTTGGGACCGGTTCTAGGGTCGGGCGTATGTTTCCCGTAAACAATCTTCATCTTCCACCTGTTGCTCCTGCCTCTGTTGCTGCTGCAACTGCTGTAGTTTCTTCCTTACATCCTCTCGCACTTTGGCATTCTCGTCTTGGTCATGCCCCATCCTCTCGGGTACAACAGTTAGCTTCTAAAGGTCTATTGGGCTCTGTGTCCAAAGATAATTTTGATTGTACTTCATGTCAGTTAGGAAAACAACCAGCTTTACCTTTCAATAATAGTACATCTATCTCTAATAGTATTTTTGAGTTAATTCATTCTGATGTTTGGGGTTCTTCTCCTGTTACTAGTATTGGTGGATCTCGATATTTTGTTGTTTTTATTGATGATTATTCTCGTTATAGTTGGATCTTTCCAATGAAATCTCGTTCTGAAATCTTATCAATATACAGTAACTTTGCAAAAATGGTTGAAACACAATTCTCCAAACATATCAAAACTTTTCGATCTGATAATGCTCTTGAATATACTCAAAATGCTTTTCAAACTCTATTACACTCCTATGGCACTGTACATCATTTAACCTGTCCAGGAACCTCTCAACAAAATGGTCGAGCCGAAAGAAAACTTCGTCATATTCTTGACACTGTTCGTGCTCTTCTTCTCTCTGCCAAAGTTCCTGCCCCATTTTGGGGTGAAGCTGCTCTTCAAGCTGTTTATGCCATTAATCGCATTCCAAGCGCTGTCATTCATAATCAGACTCTGTATGAGCGCCTTTTTGGATCATCTCCTAACTATCATTACCTTCACTCATTCGGATCTGTTTGTTTCGTTCTTCTTCAGCCTCATGAACACAACAAACTTGAGCCTCGATCTAGACTTTGTTGTTTTCTTGGTTATGGTGAAACTCAAAAAGGGTATCGATGCTATGATCCTGTCTCAAATCATCTCCGTGTTTCCCGTAATGTTGTCTTTTGGGAACACCGCTTATTTGTTGAACTTTCTCACTTTCGTTCTTCCCTAACTAATTCCAATGTTTTAGAAATTTTTCCAAATGAGTCTCTTGTTCCTTCTACAGATACTTCTAATCCATCTTTGGACTTCACTATTCAATCTTCAGATATTTTTGATGATTCTCCTAGACAGGTCGTAGAAGAACAAGTTGATAATGAGCTACCTCACCTTGAACATAGGTCCCTTGCTCCTGCTCTGCCTGAAGATCCTCAACAAGACATTCCACCTCGCCACTCAACCCGGGTAAGATCCATTCCTACACATTTGCTTGACTATCATTGTTACACTGCCCTTGCTACACTCCATGAGCCTCACACCTATCGTGAGGCATCTACTAACCCTTCTTGGCAGATTGCAATGAAAGAAGAAATTGATGCATTAACCAAAAACCATACTTGGGATCTTGTTACTCTCCCTCCTGGTCAATCTGTGGTTGGTAGTAAGTGGATCTATAAGATCAAGACTCGCTCTGATGGGTCTATCGATCGCTATAAGGCTCGTCTTGTAGCAAGAGGTTTTACACAAGAGTATGTGATTGATTATGAAGAGACTTTTGCTCCAGTTTCCTGTATTTCCTCTGTTCGTACCCTCTTAGTTGTTGCCGTTGCTAGTAAATGGGACCTTTTTCAGATGGATGTTAAAAATGCATTCCTTAATGGGGATCTGCATGAAGAAGTCTATATGCAACCTCCTCCTGATCTTTTTGTTGAAACAAATAAGGTTTGTCGCCTTTTTATATGTTTTATCATATATTTATATAAATTTGTCTTTTTCGGAATCACGGGTATTTTTATTGTTTTTCAGGTATTTTGGCTTAAAAACGCAATTTAAAGACTCAAACAGGAATACTTGAAGCAATACATCACAAATATATTAATAAATAAGTGGGAAAAGGTAAACAAATATGGAAAAATTGGACAAAATGGGTCGAAAAGGTCAAAAATGTCAAAAAGACGAAAATCGCGCCGCCGCGCCCCACAGCCCGGCCGCCGCGCCCCACAGCCCGGCCGCCGCGACCCACCGCCCAGCACCGCCCCAAGCAGCAGCGCGCGGTACTGTTCATCCGCGCGTTACTGTTCATCAGACTCGGCACTGTTCATCCGCGGGTACTGTTCATCCGCGGGTACTGTTCATCAGACTCGGCACTGTTCATACCCCGGTACTGTTCATCAGACTCGGCACTGTTCATACCCGGTACTGTGCAGCCGCCCCATGTCATGCTGACGTCATCAAATGACGTCAGCAATCAATAATCCGCGTTTTTACATTTTTTTAACATTTTTTTCTCTACTTTTTCTCTCCATCCTCACCTATAAATACCCCCCTTCCCTTCACTTCAAAATACACCTTAAAACCACACTTCTCTCTTCTTTCTTTCTCTCATTTCTTAGTTTTTTTGAGTTTTCCTTAGTTTCTTTCTTAGTTTCTAAGTTTTTCTTTGTTTCCTTCTTAGTTTTTAGTTCAATTCTCTTAGTTTTAGTGTTCTTCTCTTTTTGAGAGGAACTTGTAATGTTTTTGTAATAATTTAGTTTTTGATTCAATATATGGAAGTGCAAATTCCGCTCGGAGGTTTTCTAGCAACGGGAATAGCGTCGAAGTTCTGTAAGGATTTTATTTTCTTTACAGTTATTTTTATGCTTTATTCTTACATGTTATATTCAACTTGTCTGTGGTTAAATTTAACTATGCTAGCTGTTTAGTAAAAATGATGTAATAACGACGTTGTTATGCTTGCGAAATATTAAATAGGTAAAAATCTTTAAAATGAATTGATTTTGTTTTTATTCAAGATTTTATATTAAGAATGTTAGAGAGAAATATATTATTTTTTCATTACAAACTTAAACCCGAAAATTAGATTTTAAGGTTTAGTTATCCGGTCTAATTTAGAGTAGTGCTCTTTTATTTGTTGGTACAATCGCCCGGTAGTTAGAGTGAAACTCTATTTCAAAAGTTTTTATAAGAATTATTATGTGAAAATGTATTGACAACATGTTTTCAATAGTGGTTTTAAAACTTGAAAGTTAGTACTCGGATAATTAAATTCTTAAGTTTAATTTGGACACCTTGAATAATGTTTAAATTGTCTAACCCCACCAAAGGTGGCATTTAAATGGTTCATTTTCAATCTCTTAGAAAAAGGAATTAATTTAATTAAGCATATTAGTTATCAACCCCACCCATAGGTGTTAATTGATTTGTTTAGTTAACAAAGAATATCTAACCCCACCAAAGGTGGTATTTATATAAAAAAGAGAGAATCAATAAAATATCAATTTATATCTTTAATAACCTAGTTAATATGAGCAAGCATAATTAATTTAGTTATTATATCCATAAATACTCCGCTAATATAAATGATAAAAATTTGCATGAATATTTATTGAATCCGTATATATGTTTATTTTTAGATAATTATTTATTGAATTTGTATCTATGTTTATTTTTATGTTATTAGATTATATTTAATTAATCTGTATATATGTTTATTTTATGTTATTAGATTAGGAACACAAAAACCAAACTATCGTGACAGGATGTTTAGGATTTAATTTCGTTTTTAAAAGTTTGAATAATAAATTAAAAACCACATACATTCCTTCCTTAGATCGACCTTGGGAGTATACTTATCATTTTCTTCGAAATGATTCGTGCACTTGCGAGAGTTTTATAAATATTAAAACCAAAGTATTTGCGGGAATCGGCGATGCCGGTTTTCGTTCATCAAGTTTTTGGCGCCGTTGCCGGGGAAGGAATACCGTTTTTAAATTATTTATCAAAATTTTAAAAACATTTTTGTGCTGTAAATAATTGTGATATTTTAATAATAATCAAAATTCAAAATTCATAATAAATAAAAAAATAAATAAATAAATAAAAAAATAAAAAAATAAAAAAATAAAAAAATAAAAAAAATAAAAAATAATTTTTTTTTTAATTGTAAAATAATTTAGAAATTTGAAATTTGAAGTAAAAAATTTTACCGTTCATGAATAGTAAAAAAAAAAAAAAAATTTCAAAATTCAAAAAAATTTTAAGTTAATAAGAAATAATATAGCGTGAATAGTAAAATAAAATTACCGTTCATAAAAAAAAAAAAAAAAATTTAAAAACTTAAATTTCAAAAAAAATTTAAGTTAATAAGACATTATATAGCGTGAATAGTAAAATAAAAATTACCGTTCATGAATAAAAAAAAACATTACTTGAATTTATACCTAATTAACTAAATAACATGAAAAGTAAAAATCTAAGGGAGTTCTGTCTAGGAGACTAGTTCTTGAAAGCCTTTGTGCCACTAGTCTTTCCTGGGAACGTTGCTCTGGCTAGGAGAATGGTATTTAAGGAGCCGTTTGCACCACCATTCTTTCCTGGGAGCACTCTTGGTTAATACTAATTATGTTACAAAAAAAATATATAAAAAAAAATTAAAAAAAAAATTAAAAAAAAATGATAAAAAAAAAATTCTTCTTTTTAGGGTTTAACTAGTTTTGTTTAGTGCTTTGTATTAAATAACATGTAAATTTTCTCTAAATTTTTTATTTTGTTGACAGGAGTTTTAAATTTACATTTACAATAGTCTATGCGTGGTAGGAGATCCTTAGGAAACCCTCTTACACCATATGTAAATAATTTTCATAAATTTAAACAAGTGTCAACAAAACTGGATTCTACCCATCAACCTGTTTTTGAGCCAAACATAGAACCAAGTCTTAATCCTTTGCTAGAACCAAAAGAAATGGAGGAAAACCAACATATTAGGGAAACCACGATGAAGGAGTTTGCAAGACCGGTAATAGGCACGGCAACTGCCGCTATCCAGTTGGGAGAGGCTGCTCGGAATTATGACCTTAAAAATATTCATTTTTCTATGCTTCCTTCCTTTTATGGGCTACCTAATGAAGATTCTCTTTCCTTTATGAGAGATTTCTATGCTACGGTCCAAACATTCCCCCTCGGTATTCTAAACGAGGATCAACTTAGGATGAGATGTTTTCCCTACACTCTAAAGGATAAGGCCAAAGCTTGGTTGATGTCACTTCCCCCAGGTTCTCTGATGACATGGGGTAACATTTACAATAAATTCATGGGAAAATTCTATTCCCATCAAAAAACATCAGAGTTGAGAGGAAAGATTGCTACTTTCTCTCAGATGGATGGAGAACCATTCCATGAAGCTTGGGATAGGTTCAAGATGTTTCTCACTCAGTGTCCCCATCATAGCTTTCCCCTGCAGTTGCAGAACCAATTCTTTTACGATGGACTTACACAACAATGTCAGTTCATTGTCGACAACGCTGCAGGAGGAGCAATAGGAGAAAAGACTGCCTCAGAGACGTATAACCTCTTTGAGATGTTGGGTGCTAATTCCCAACAGAAAAGCTCCCGAGTGAGAAAAGCTGGAGTTCATGAAATCGACTCCAGTAATGAAGTTCAACAACAACTTGTTCAACTGACTAAGCAAGTTGCCCTTCTCGCTACACAAACCAACACCAATAATGAACAATATGGTTTGTACAGCAACATGGGACATGGGACTGAAGCCTGTCCATATCAAGGAGAAACAACTGGACCTGAACAGGTCAATGTGTTGGGAGCGTATCAACAAAGACCAAGGTTTGACCCCAACTCAAATACCTATAATCCTGGGTGGAGAAGTCATCCAAATTTCTCTTGGAGGCAAAACAACCCTCCTTTCACTCAAAGCTCAAACCAAGCAGGTCAGCAATTCCACCCACCTATTCCAAGAAGCATTCCCAATAAACCAACCTTGGAGAACAACTTGAATTCTTTTATTCAAGTATGTAGGGATAATCAATCTAAAACCAATCAACGGTTGGACTCTGTGGAAGCTTCTATCAAAAAGGTGGAAGTTCAAATTGAACAGTTAGTTGAACATTTGCAAAAAGGCAAAGACTAATTTGAAACTTAAATGAATTCAATGAAGAGGAGACATTGAGTTTTTCATTCTGCAATCTCCAAGCAACGTCTTACTAGAAGACGATAAATTTTAGTCCTGTATGGGAGGTCACCCATTATTGTATTTTCCTTTGTTTTAGTTTGCGTGTAATAAAAATTCAGATGAAATAAAATTCGTTTGTTTCAAACATTCTGTCCATTCGTTTAAAAAAAAAAATTGGGTTCCTTGCACTTTTTGCATTTACGTTTTATCAAGTTATAAATATTTTTTAGAGATATCTACTAAAAGCAAATTGTTGATACACAATAGGAGGAGGATCATTTTCAACTACAAACAACCATGGGAGATGCTGAAGATAGGCGGAAAAAGATGAAAGAATATACAATGCCAATCATTGGCAATGTAACTTCCGGTATCCAATTACAAGAGGCTGCAAGGAATTATGAATTGAAAAAGATTCATTATTCTTTGTTGCCTTCCTTTTACGGTATCCCTAATGAAGACCCTTTAAATTTCATTCGAGAATTCTATGCTATTGTCCAAACCTTTCCACTACATGCAATTAATGAAGATCAACTTAGGATGAGGTGTTTTCCTTACACTCTCAAAGATAAAGCTTGGTCATGGTTCATTACTCTACAGTCAGGTTCGCTTAAAACTTGGGAGGCAGTCTATGAAATTTTTATGGGTAGGTTCTATTCCCATCAAAAGACTGTTGATCTAAGAAAAAAGATAGCAACATTTTCTCAAATGTATGAAGAGCCCTTTCATGAAGCTTGGGAACGATTCAAACTCCTTTTCATTCAATGTCAAAATCATAGCTTTCCATTACAGCTACAAAACCAATTCTTTTACGATGGATTGACACTACAGAGTCAATACATGGTTGATAATGCTGCTGGAGGTGCTGTACGAGAAAAGACCGCAGAGGAAACCTATAATCTCTATGAGCTATTGGGTTCTAATTCCCAACAAAGAGGTGGTAGAAGGAAAGCAAAGGTCAATGAAGTCGGCTCTGATAATGAGATAACCTTGCAACTTGCTGAATTGACTAAACAAGTGAAATTCCTCACTTCCCACCAAATTTCAAATCAAGAGGTATGTGAAGTGTGTTGTTCAATTGGGCATGGTACTCATAATTGTTCAAATACTTGTGATTCTAGTGTCGATGCCATAGAGGAAGTCCAATCTTTTCAAAGGTATCATCCAAACACCTATAATCACCCAGCCTACACCCAATATCCAACACTAAGGTCGGATAACAACCACCCTTACCCACCAAGCCAATCTTTTAAACCAACCTTAGAAGATAGCTTGAATGCTTTTATTCAAGTTAGTCGTGACAACCAATTGATGACTAATCAAAGGTTGAACACCATGGAGGCTTCGGTTAAAAGAATTGAATCTAAAGTTGGGCAACTGGCTGAACAAATGCAAAAGAAAGAACCAGGAAAGTTGCCCAGTCAACCAGAACAAGCAAAGGATGTTAGAACCCTTCGAAGTGGTAAGGTAGTCAATACCAGTTTACCTGAAATCTCTAACAATCTACCTTGTAGTTCAGGTAACAAAGAAGGCGATACTCTAATCTCGCAAAAAGGAGAAACAAGTGTTAAACTTAACAAGCCTTCTGAAAAACTCATTGGGGGGTCATCTGACACCCCCAAAATTCAAAAGACAACAGAACCACACCAGATACAAGTACCTTTTCCCCACCGGTTAAAAGAGTCCAAACAAGATAAGCAATTCAATGATCTTTTTAATATGCTCTCTAAAGTGAATATCAATTTACCATTGTTAGAAGTGATCATGAATGTGCCCTCATATGCCAAGTTTTTCAAAGAGTTGAACACTAAGAAAAGGAGGTATGAACTGAATGAACGAGTAGTAGTATCAGAAATTTCTAGCGCTGTACTTCAGCACAAACTACCCCCTAAGTTGAAAGACCCTGGAAGTTTTATTATAAACATAACTATGGGGGATAGGAAGGTTGCTAAAGCAATGCTTGATTTAGGTGCTAGTATAAATTTGATGCCCTACTCTATATTCTTACAACTCAATCTAGGGGATTTAAAACCCACAACTATGTCCCTTCAACTTGCAGATAGATCTCTTAAATATC
Source organism: Hippophae tibetana (assembly GCA_037013495.1). Classification (NCBI taxonomy): domain Eukaryota; kingdom Viridiplantae; phylum Streptophyta; class Magnoliopsida; order Rosales; family Elaeagnaceae; genus Hippophae; species Hippophae tibetana. Next base: position 22,245,003 of record CM072802.1, on the reverse strand, counting down.
CAGAGGGAATAGTTGAGGATGTTTTGGTACAGGTAGACAAACTGATAATACCTGTTGACTTTGTGGTTCTGGATATGCAAGAAAATCCAGCATTGGACAGAGAGCACACAATATTGCTTGGTAGGCCATTTATGGCAACTACTAAAACTATTATTGATGTCCAAGATGGAAATTTGACAATGACAGTCTTAGGGGAGACCGTTCATTTTAAAGTTTTTGATTCTTCACCTTTTCCTTCTATTTCTGCCATCGATGAAATATTCGAAGTTGATCCTTTGGATAATCTTGTCCAAAGCACCTTTTTACAAACCAGAATAGAAGACAAGCTTGAAACCGTTCTTACACTTGAAAAGGTTGAAGAAGATTTAGATGAGGAAATTAATGGGTACCTTAAACAACTAGACAATGATGAAGTGATGACAAAATCTAGTACACTTTTAAATCTACCCAGTTCTTCATCTAGTAAAGAGACCAATCCACCTGAACTTGAACTCAAAGTCTTACCTGAGCACTTAAAATATGTGTTTTTGGGAGAGGGAGAAACTTATCCAGTGATAATTTCTTCAACCTTGACCAAACCACAAGAAAAGGAACTCATCAAAGTGCTTAAACAGTTTAAGAAATCTATAGGTTGGAGTATAGGGGATATAAGAGGCATTAGTCCAACAATGTGTATGCACAAGATCAACTTGGAGGACGGTGCTAAACCTGTACGAGAGGCCCAAAGAAGACTAAACCCAAACATGCAAGAGGTAGTTAAGAAGGAAATTCTTAAATTATTAGAAGAAGGGATTATCTATCCTATTGCGGATAGTAAGTGGGTTAGTCCAGTGCATGTGGTACCAAAGAAATCTGGGATAACAGTTGTTAAGAATGACAAAAGTGAATTAGTGCCCACTAGAATAATCACTGGCTGGAGAATGTGTATAGATTTTAGGAAACTAAATTTATATACGAAAAAGGATCACTTTCCTCTTCCATTCATTGATCAAATGTTGGAAAGATTAGCTGGGCACGAATTTTACTGTTTTTTGGATGGACTGTCTGGATATTATCAAGTACCCATAGCACCAGAAGATCAGGAAAAGACCACATTTACATGTCCTTTTGGGACATTTGCTTTTCGCAGAATGCCATTTGGGTTATGCAATGCCCCTGCCACGTTCCAGAGATGCATGATATCCATTTTCTCGGACATGGTGGAAAAATTCATTGAGATTTTCATGGACGATTTCTCTGTCTTTGGGAACTCATTTGATGATTGCTTACATAAATTGACTTTGGTTTTAGAAAGATGCATTGAATGCAATCTAACCCTTAGTTGGGAGAAAAGTCATTTTATGGTTCAACAAGGGATAGTTTTAGGACATATAATTTCAAACAAGGGTATTGAAGTTGATAGGGCAAAAGTTGAATTGATATCCAAACTACCTCCCCCTACATCTGTGAAGGGGATAAGAAGCTTCTTGGGACATGCAGGATTTTACAGACGATTTATTAAAGATTTCTCTAAAATAAGTCGTCCCTTATGTAACTTGCTATCCAAAGATGCTGATTTTGATTTCAACAATGACTGCCTTACTTCCTTTAATACCTTGAAAGATAAACTCACATCTACCCCTGTTATAATGGCACCAAACTGGTCTTTACCCTTTGAAATAATGTGTGACGCTTCTGATTATGCAATAGGAGCAGTCCTGGGACAAAGAGTGGATAAGCGTTTACATGTCATCTACTATGCTAGCAAAACACTCAATGATGCCCAGATGAATTACACCACCACTGAAAAGGAATTCTTGGCTATAGTATTCTCTTTAGACAAATTTCGGTCTTATTTAGTAGGATCTAAAGTGATTGTGTATTCTGATCATGCTGCTTTAAGATACCTATTAAGTAAACCAAATGCCAAGCCAAGATTAATCAGGTGGGTATTACTCTTACAAGAATTTGACCTAGAAATCAAGGATAAGAAAGGCAGTGAAAACTTAGTAGCTGACCATTTGTCTAGGTTGATTTCTGACTTCAATTCTCTTAAAGATGAGAGTAATGAAGATATAGTTGAAACCTTTCCTGATGAACAGTTATTTTTCATAGGTCCAAACCCATGGTATGCTGATATTGTAAACTATCTTGCGACTGGTGTTTTGCGACCTAACACTTCATATCAGGACAAGAAAAGGTTTTTTAAAACTATTAAGGACTATTTCTGGGATGACCCTTATTTATACAAGATTGGTCAAGATCAAGTCATCCGGAGATGTGTACCTGAAGAAGAACATAAGAGCATTCTGACTTTTTGTCATGAACTTCATTGTGGGGGTCATTTTGGAGGAGAAAAGACAGCCCGTAAGATATTACAGTCTGGATTCTTTTGGCCCACTCTTTTTAAAGATGCTCATATGTTTTGTGCACAATGTGATAGATGTCAAAGAACAGGAAACATAAGCAAAAGAGATGAAATGCCTTTGACATCTAATTTAGTTGTTGAACTCTTTGACGTATGGGGGATTGACTTTATGGGTCCTTTTCCCCCATCTAATGGTTTTCAATACATTTTGGTTGCTGTGGATTATGTGTCCAAGTGGGTAGAAGCTATCCCCACCAAAACCAATGATGCTAATGTTGTTGTGAAATTCTTGAAAGATTTCATATTCAGTAGGTTCGGAACGCCTAGAGCTATAATAAGTGATGGAGGTAGCCATTTTTGTAACAAACTCTTTGATGGAGTACTAAACAAGTACAACATCACACATAAGGTAGCTACTCCATATCATCCTCAAACTTCTGGTTTAGTGGAAGTAAGTAATAGGCAAATTAAGGGAATACTGGAACGCACTGTGCGTCCTTCAAGGAAGGATTGGGCATTTAAGTTAAATGATGCCTTATGGGCATACCGCACCGCTTACAAAACACCTATTGGGATGAGCCCTTACCGGTTAATCTTTGGGAAAGCGTGCCACCTTCCAGTTGAACTTGAACACAAGGCTTATTGGGCAATTAAAGAGCTAAACATGGATTTAGATAAAGTAGGTGAAAAACGAGTACTCCAGCTTCATGAGTTGGAAGAAATTAGGAATGAAGCCTATGAGAATGCCAAATTATACAAGGAGCGTACTAAGCGCTATCATGACAAGAGGCTAGTTCCTAAGACTCTTCACCCTGGAATGAAAGTTCTTTTATTTAACTCTCGTTTGAGATTGTTTCCAGGAAAGCTAAGATCAAGATGGGATGGACCATTCAAAATAGTTCAGGTATCTGAACATGGAGTGGTAGAACTATTGGACTCCAAGACACAAAAAACGTTCAAAGTTAATGGCCATCGTGTCAAGCCTTATGTGGAAGAACCAAACAACATTGCTGAAATGGATTGCATTTGGCTGAGTAACCCTTAGCACCAAAAAGATACGTCTTGCTAAGACGTTAAACTAAGCGCTGGATGGGAGGCAACCCATCATGTTAGGTAATTTTTTGTTATTTGTTTTATTTACTTAATTTTATTGTTTATTTTAGTTTACTTGTTTGTGAATAATTTTTAAAATTGTTAAAACTAAAATATTTGTTGAGATGTTAGAAGTTCACAGCGATCTGTCTGTATACACTTTAATGATGAATATGATGGATGCACCTGCATTTCTTCATTACTACTTACACATTCTCAAGAAATAGGTAATCTTTCTCCTTTTTTCTCTTTATCTTTAATTTGCAGTTGTTACATTGAGCACAATGTAAGTTCTAGGTTGGGGGTGGTGAAAAGTTACCATGCTTAATAAAAAAAAAATAAAAAAATATATATATATATATAAAAAAAATTATCACAAAAATGTATCATTTCTTTAAATCAAATTTAAGTAAATAGTTAAGTCTTTGGTACTGTTAGATTAATTTTTGAAAACATATCATGAAATATTTTGTAATTATTTTTGATAATTAGTTAGTTTTTGTCATAACTAGTATTTCTTGATAAAATGTGGAAATTATATTAAACCCAAAATCGGTGTTTATGAATTTTTTTAGTGGAGACTACCCTTGTGAGATATAATTTGAGCCTAATTTCTTTTATTCAGAGTGAAATATATATTTTTTCTACTCCAAACACATTTCTTATTTATTCAAAAAGTTTAGATGATCTCTATAGGTATTAGCATTGAATGTATGAATTTTTTCTCATCTTAATAGAGTATCATATATTTTTGATTATTATTTTTGTTTAGATTAAAACGATTTGAGTAGAAATTGATAGTATATGCTTATATCTCATTCATGCATGACTGCTACAAAAACAAGAAGACATATCTGGGGTTACCTAAACCAAGATCAAACAGAAAAGCCACAAAATTAACCACTCACCAAAATCCAAAAAAAAAAAAAAAATGTACAATATGTACATGGGTTGACTCTCTAAAAAATACATATATATATAAAAAAAATGTATAGAGAGATAAAAAAAAATAGTATCATCTACATACTATGACCCACATTGCCTACAAAGTTGTGAGTAAAGGCTAATTACAAAAGAAAGATATAGGAAGTAATTCCCTAAAAAGTCATCGCAATTTCTTCATTTGTAAAAGCATATATCTTGAAATTCTTTCTTAATGAGTTGGATTTATGCATGAAAATAATTTTTGTATATGATATCTTTATAATTTATACATTCGATTCCTTTCATGAGATCAATGTTAAAATAACACTTTGAGCCTTTATTCTTTATACATATGCGAACATATTAGTTCATTTCTATACATCAACTCTTTCGCATATAAATTAGTATGAGTGTTTGAACCCATAGGATTCAGTGCTTTGAGAGTATTGACTTGTGAGGAATAGAGTCGAAGCGAATTCTGATTCATGACACTGAAATTGGGTAAAATTAAATTGATACATTTTTGAAATGAAATATGAAAATGATTTTCGACTAATTATTGTAATAAAATCATGATTGTTTAAAGAGATTAAAATAACTTATGCTTGAGATTTTAATTATGATCTTAAAGGAGATTAAAAAGTATGAGATATTTTTGTGATATGTTGTGTTCTTTTATTCTTAAATTAATTTTTGATTGTGTTGTAATTTTAATTTTTGATTTGATTGTTTTTATTTTTACATTTAGTTCAATGTTTGTGGGTATCATTACTGAAAACCCTCACGAGACTCAAACTCGTCCACTAGGGCAACCTAGGGGTTTAACGGCTTGTTGCATAGGCTAAATGCAACCGTTTCAATCCACGAAAGTGATTTAGGATAGTTTAATTTTTAGTTTTTATCGCTTCTCTTGCTAAGGGACTAGCAAGAAGCTGGTTGGGGGTTGTGATGAGTGCTCAAAAAGCACTAAAATAACCATGATTTTATGCACATTAATTGATTAAAAATACATATATTTATATGTTTTATCATATATTTATATAAATTTGTCTTTTTCGGAATCACGGGTATTTTTATTGTTTTTCAGATATTTTGGCTTAAAAACGCAATTTAAAGACTCAAACAGGAATACTGTTCATCCGCGCGTTACTGTTCATCAGACTCGGCACTGTTCATACCCCGGTACTGTTCATCAGACTCGGCACTGTTCATCCGCGGGTACTGTTCATCCGCGGGTACTGTTCATCAGACTCGGCACTGTTCATACCCCGGCACTGTTCATCAGACTCGGCACTGTTCATACCCGGTACTGTGCAGCCGCCCCATGTCATGCTGACGTCATCAAATGACGTCAGCAATCAATAATCCGCGTTTTTACATTTTTTTAACATTTTTTTCTCTACTTTTTCTCTCCATCCTCACCTATAAATACCCCCCTTCCCTTCACTTCAAAATACACCTTAAAACCACACTTCTCTCTTCTTTCTTTCTCTCATTTCTTAGTTTTTTTGAGTTTTCCTTAGTTTCTTTCTTAGTTTCTAAGTTTTTCTTTGTTTCCTTCTTAGTTTTTAGTTCAATTCTCTTAGTTTTAGTGTTCTTCTCTTTTTGAGAGGAACTTGTAATGTTTTTGTAATAATTTAGTTTTTGATTCAATATATGGAAGTGCAAATTCCGCTCGGAGGTTTTCTAGCAACGGGAATAGCGTCGAAGTTCTGTAAGGATTTTATTTTCTTTACAGTTATTTTTATGCTTTATTCTTACATGTTATATTCAACTTGTCTGTGGTTAAATTTAACTATGCTAGCTGTTTAGTAAAAATGATGTAATAACGACGTTGTTATGCTTGCGAAATATTAAATAGGTAAAAATCTTTAAAATGAATTGATTTTGTTTTTATTCAAGATTTTATATTAAGAATGTTAGAGAGAAATATATTATTTTTTCATTACAAACTTAAACCCGAAAATTAGATTTTAAGGTTTAGTTATCCGGTCTAATTTAGAGTAGTGCTCTTTTATTTGTTGGTACAATCGCCCGGTAGTTAGAGTGAAACTCTATTTCAAAAGTTTTTATAAGAATTATTATGTGAAAATGTATTGACAACATGTTTTCAATAGTGGTTTTAAAACTTGAAAGTTAGTACTCGGATAATTAAATTCTTAAGTTTAATTTGGACACCTTGAATAATGTTTAAATTGTCTAACCCCACCAAAGGTGGCATTTAAATGGTTCATTTTCAATCTCTTAGAAAAAGGAATTAATTTAATTAAGCATATTAGTTATCAACCCCACCCATAGGTGTTAATTGATTTGTTTAGTTAACAAAGAATATCTAACCCCACCAAAGGTGGTATTTATATAAAAAAGAGAGAATCAATAAAATATCAATTTATATCTTTAATAACCTAGTTAATATGAGCAAGCATAATTAATTTAGTTATTATATCCATAAATACTCCGCTAATATAAATGATAAAAATTTGCATGAATATTTATTGAATCCGTATATATGTTTATTTTTAGATAATTATTTATTGAATTTGTATCTATGTTTATTTTTATGTTATTAGATTATATTTAATTAATCTGTATATATGTTTATTTTATGTTATTAGATTAGGAACACAAAAACCAAACTATCGTGACAGGATGTTTAGGATTTAATTTCGTTTTTAAAAGTTTGAATAATAAATTAAAAACCACATACATTCCTTCCTTAGATCGACCTTGGGAGTATACTTATCATTTTCTTCGAAATGATTCGTGCACTTGCGAGAGTTTTATAAATATTAAAACCAAAGTATTTGCGGGAATCGGCGATGCCGGTTTTCGTTCATCACCTTCGACGTGCAATTTATGGCCTTAAACAAGCTCCACGAGCATGGTTTGCCAAATTCAGTTCCACCATTCTTCGCTTGGGTTACACTACCAGTCCTTATGATTCTGCCTTATTTATTCGTCGCAATGATAAAGGCACCATTTTGCTTCTTCTATATGTGGATGATATGATCATAACTGGTGATGACCTCAGTGGCATTCAAGAACTCAAGGATTTTCTTAGCCAGCAGTTTGAGATGAAAGACCTTGGACATTTAAGCTATTTCTTGGGTCTTGAGATCACTCGTTCCACAGATGGTCTTTACATTACTCAAGCAAAGTATGCATCTGACCTCATATCTCAAGCTGGAGTCACTGATAGTAAGACTGTTGACACTCCAGTTGAACTTAATACACATCTGACACCATCAGAGGGGCAACCATTGTCTAATCCCTCTCTTTATAGACGATTGGTTGGCAGTCTAGTTTATCTTACAGTTACTCGTCCAGACATCTCTTATGTTGTTCATCAGGTGAGCCAGTATCTGTCTGCTCCACGATCGACTCATTATGCTGTTGTTCTGCGTATTCTACGATACTTGAAAGACACTATCTTTCATGGCCTTTTCTACTCAGTTCAGTCTCCTTTAGTACTTTGTGCATTCTCTGATGCTGATTGGGCAGGAGATCCTACTGATCGCAGGTCCACTACAGGTTATTGCTTTCTCCTTGGTACTTCTTTGATTTCTTGGCGAAGTAAGAAACAAACCTTTGTGGCCCGCTCCAGTACTGAAGCAGAATATCGTGCTCTTGCTGATACCACATCTGAGCTCATTTGGCTACGATGGCTCCTTAAGGATTTTGGTGTGTCCACATCTTCTGCAACTCCTCTTTATTGTGATAATCAGAGTGCCATTCATATTGCTCACAACGATGTCTTCCATGAACGAACTAAACACATCGAGATTGATTGTCACTTTATTCGCTCTCATCTTATCCATGGTGCTCTCAAGCTTTTTCCCATTTCCTCCAACGATCAACTTGCAGATATTTTCACTAAGGCACTTCCTAAAGGACGCACTCGTAATTTGGTTGACAACCTCAAGTTGGTCTCACATCCACCTTGAGTTTGAGGGGAACTGTTAATGTATATCTAGTAATATATTAATATATATATATATATATATATATATCTGCTAATGTATATCTCTAATGTATATCTCTTTATTTCTGGCATATCTATAGTTAATTACTTTAGATATATCTAATTTACTTGTAACTCCTATATAAAGGCACCATGTATATTCATTTATTCACAGAATAGAATACAATCATTAAGTATTTCTAACAATTATTATTCGAGTTTGATTAAAATTAAACTCTCAATGTCTTTCATTTTTTTTTCAAAACTTTACTTAGAATCTTAGGATTTATTGAAGTAGAGGATTGGATAATTTTAGTTTGTTAGAATCAACTTCTTATACTCATGTGTTTTTGGGATAAAGATATTTATTTTTAAAAGTCAAGATTTTGTTTTAAATGAGAATTAAGAATAAAAAAATTATCAAGTTTTTTTGATATAAAATAGGAGTTACACAAAGTCTATTATAACAAAATTTAATTTTGTCCCAAAAAAACAAAAGAATTAAGGATAAATATTTTTATCCCTAAATTCTACAAGATTATCCTTGAAAACAATAAATAACTTGGTTAAAAATATTTTAAGGATAAAATATTTGTTTTTAAAAATTAAAGTTTTGTTATTGAAAATTATTTTATAAGACAAATAAATTTATTCTAATTTGGAATAAATTTGTCTTTAAAATATATTGATTCTCTTAATAACGTTTTTAGACTAGTTTTTGTTGTCTAAAATTGAGAATTTTAGGACAAAATTGTGACAATATTTTGTTAAAACATATTTGTACCAAATTTTTTTACCTTAAAACATATTTATAGACAACATTATAATAATAAAAAAATATAATCTCAAAATATATTGTTCTATAAAAATTATAACAATTGTTTTTTTTATTTAACCAATACAATAACAATTCACAAGCAACAAATGTAGAGTTAAAATTATATATCTATATAAGTTACATTTCATAGATAATAATACTTAAATATATTCATGTATTGACGTAATATATTTAAAGTCTAATCGATATACCAATGGTACAACAAGTCTTTTTCATGGTGAAAGTTGCTAATACTATATAAGAGTAAATATTGGATAAACAAAAGTAAAAGCATATATATATATATATATATAAAAGATAACTAAAATATAAAATTAAAATTTTAACAAAAAAAAAAGAGAATAAGTAATAAAAAAGAGAATAATCTAAGGTTATTACCTAACTTTACCATTAAAAATAGATTTCAATAGACATGTCACACATTTTTGTTACTAGTCAGTCATTGATGATTCAAAGCACAACTAGGAATTCTATTTACTTAACTTAAAATGCTTTATTTTTCATTCAAACTCCTAATAGGTTTCTTAAATATTAAATACCTATCCAAACTATAAGAGAGTCCATAAAACATAAACATAATAACAAGCATTTTAGTTATTAAATCAAAATAAATAAATAAAAAAGTTATTACACTCACAAGTTAAAGGACTCATACCAATTGGTGATAGCAGATTTGCTAATGATTGCACATCAGCTACAAATCCTTGTGCTTTTCCTTGTCTAGACAAGGCAATAGAAAATTTGTGAGTGGTAAGAAAGTGTTTAATTTGATTTGGAAAACCCAAATTCTGCCACAAATGTATTTGAATTTATAAGCTATATGAGTTTTATGTACAAGCTCTGCCCGATTGCAAGCTATATCTACTTGTAAAGGAAATGCTTGGGAACATGACTCTTCCGTGCCATAACTCTATTCTCACCCTAATTTGCATATTTATTTTTCCTTTTAATTTCTCTCTCATGATTGCAATAGATAGTCATGACTTTGAACATCACTCATAGCATTACTTGCTTGTAGATGGTGCTGATTTTAAGCTATTTTATATTCTGTTTTGAACTAATTATAAGATAAAGCAATTATATTAGAGTTTATGCATATATAGAAAAAAGAAGTTAATGTTTTTTAGTATCAACTATTAAATACTAAAAATATTAGGAAGTCATTGAGTAATTCATTTCTTTTAGTGATAAAAAGAGAGAGATAAAGATCAAGAAAATTATAAAACATGAAATAACTTATTTTTCAACAGAAAATCTAAATGATGAATATTGATTATCTACACTGATAGCATATATTTTTTTTAATCTCAACTTTTCAATCAAACAATATCTGATATTGCAGTTCTCCATAAACATGATTGATTGAGCTTGATACTTTTGAAATAATAAGATACGTCTGTAAATTGAAAAGATAATGGCATCATCAATTGAACAACCATATAGCCATTCAAATTTATAAAAACAATAGTAGATTTTAACAGCATATTACTCACACCAGGTTGCACAACGACATATATGAGACATATATGACACCAAATGAGGTGCTTTAAGTATGGTACCTGCATTATGATATTTCTCATTATTGATGTTAAGTTTCATATTGATTAAGAGTAAGGCATCAATGTTGTTCATAAGTTTGGGCAACTCTCTAACTCATAAGCTAGTTTTTGGGTTAAGAGTTAGGTCTGAGTTTCTAAGTTGGTATCAGAATTAGGTTCTTGGCTTCTTCGTACTCCCATTGGCCCTCGTACCGTAAATCCAGACCGTGTCGTAAATCCGGACTCTAACCGATGTGGAGGGGGATGTTAAGTCTTATATTGGTTAAGAGTAAGACATTATTGATGCTCATAAATCTGATCAAACCTCTAACTCATAAGCTAATTTTTGGGTTAAGAGTTAGGTTTGGGTTTTTAAATATTCATATTTTCATCGAATGCATATTTGAAAACTTTTAAGCAATGAAACTCAAATTTCTTTTTCTCTTGATTTGTGTGTGTGCATCTGCGTGTGCACTGTGCTTGTTTTTTCTTTTCTTTGGGAGGGGAGTTTTATAGAAGGCCAAATGATCAGTAATTTTCAAAATTTCTAATATGTGGTCATAAACCATTAGAACATGTTTCATGCAGAAGAGTGACATAGAAATAGGTAACCAATAACCATCCATTTTTTTTTCCCTATTGATTCCTGTGTATCTTTACTTTTGTAATTGAATTAAATTTATTCATTGTTAAGAATGGAAGAGTACGTACCCATGCTGCTCAAGCCAAGCTGTAGAGCAATACCTGTGCGTAGAAAATAACCATTAGATTTTTTTTGCTCTGTTTTCCCCCTATGTTTTCTCCTTATTTTTTTATTTTATTTTTTGGCTCTTAGGGAAGGTAACCTAATGATGGTAGGAGACTTACATATTGATGCAAGTAATGATACGCACAATATTAATTTCTCTCCGACCAATGGGTTCATAAGTGGAAGCAACACCATCTGAAATCAGACAAAAGAAGATCAATCAGTAAATCATACGAAAACATTTTGAGCAATAAGTTCCATGACACAATTTTTTTTTTCATTTTTCTACTTTTTTTCTCCCAATATATTATTTGGTTTTCCTCTCTATTTGACTATCATTAAGGTATTGTAATTCTACAGGAAAAAAACAATGAAAAGGAATACTAAATCATCTGACATTTTACCAAGAAAACAAACTCCAATTAGAATATTGGGATCTTTAACAAGATTTGAAACCTTAAATCTGCGTAAGAAAATTATTATGAGCCTATTCCAACCATCGTCGTAATTTGAGAGAATTGATTTTTCTCAAATCCAAAAGCAGCCTTCAGATATATAGTACTGCAGAGGTAATTATATGACCTTTTAAGTTACGGACATGATCTGCCCACAGTATCTGCTGCTGGAGATTAAGCATAGAGCGGATGTTGTTGTTACAGAATGGCCTGCTGATAAATCTTGACAAGATGTGGACTTTTTGTTGATTTTCTCTTATTTTTGTTGAGATAATCATTGAATTTATTTTGTCTTAATGTCTAATGTTATATTTATACATTAAAAGTAAGAAACTAGCCGTTATTAAACTAACCGTTAGAATTTTAATTATTCTCAATACTCTCCCTCAAGTTAAGTGTGTAGATATCGGTCAACCCTAACTTGCTTAATTTTTCTTTAAATGATTTCAAATTTAAACCTTTGGTAAAGATGTCCGCCAATTGTTTTTCACTTCTCACAAATGGAGTTTCAATTTTCTTTGCTTGAATTTTTTCTCGAATGAAGTGTCAATCCACTTCGATGTGCTTTGTTCTCTCGTGTAACATCGGATTTGATGCTATATGTCACGCCGCTTGGTTATCACAAAACATCTTCATTGGTTCTTGAATTTTAATTCCGATATCCAAAAGAAATTGTTTGATCCAAGTTATCTCGCTCGAGGTTGATGCCATAGCTCGATATTCTGCCTCGGCACTTGATCGTGCCACAACATTTTGTTTCTTGCTTTTCCATGTGACTAAATTTCCGCCTACAAACGTGCAAAAACCAATGGTTGATTTTCTATCAAAGCTACCAGCCCAATCTGCATTGGAGTAGCCACACACTTCATTAGAATTATTACGTTTCATGAGAATTCCTTTACTAGGTGTCCCTTTTAAATATTTTAAAATTCTATGTATAGCTTCTAAATGTGGTGTTCTAGGTGTATGCATAAATTTACTAATTTGGCTTACTGGAAAAAAAATGTTTGGTCGGGTTACCGTTAAATAAATTAATTTTCTTACAAGTCTTTAAAATTGGCTTATGTCTTCTAAGGGTTCGTCATTCTCAATATTTAATTTGCATTTACTATCTATTGGTGTGGATGTTGGTTTACTCCCTAATTTACCAATTTCTTTCAATAGGTCAAGTGTATATTTTCTTTGTGAAATAAAGAGTCCCTTGGGTGAATGTGCTATTTCTATTCCTAGAAAATATTTTAATAAACCTAAGTCTTTGATATCAAAATTCTCCTTTAATTTCATTTTCACTTTTTTAATTTCTTTCAAATTATTATATCATCTACATATACTAGAATTATGGTTGTGAATGTACCATAATTTTTGGAAAATAATGAGTGATCGGCATTACTAATTTTAAAATCACAAGAAATTAAATAAGAGCTTAGTTTTCCATACCATGCTCGTGGAGATTACTTTAGTCCGTAAATAGATTTTTTTAACCTACACACTAAACTATAATTTTTTTCTTTTTTATGACCAGGTGGAAGCGTCATATATACCTCTTCTTCAAGTGTTCCTTGGAGAAAAGCATTCTTGACATCCATTTGATGTAAGGTCCAATTTTGGTTTACCGCTATGGAAAGTAAAATCCTAACGGTATTCATTTTGGCCACGAGTGCAAATGTTTCTTGATAATCTACACCATAGGTTTGAGTGTAACCTTTTGCCACTAATGGTGCTTTGTACCTTTCAATAGTACCATCACTATTAAACTTAATCTTATAGACCCATTTGCATCTTACAGGTTTCTTTCCTTCGGGTAGTTGTACGATTACCCATGTTTCATTTTTTTCAAGTGCTCTAAGTTCTTCTTCCATTGCTTTACACCATACCAGTTGGCCTATTGCTTCCTCATAGTTATTTGGCTCATTTTCTTTGGAAATTGAGGTCAAATAAGTCCTATATTGTGGTGTAACATTTTCATAAGATAAATAACATATGTTACAAAATCCTGTAATCTAGTTGTAGGTTGTGGAGTTCGATTAGACCTTCTCAATGGTATTATTTCGGTAGTACCATCTTCCCCCTCACTTTGAGAAGTTTCTTCCTCTTCATTCTCATTGATTATTTCATTTTCATTTTCTACTACTATATTTCCTTCTTCAGAATAAAAAAATGAAAATGTAAATTCATTTGGTTTCTTTTGGTTATTAGTTTCTTTTTCTAGTGTTTTGTAATATGAATCATTTTCTTGGAATGTCACATCTCTTGAAAGTAATGTTTTTTGTTAATCGGATCATAGCATTTATAACCCTTTTTTTGAGATGAATACCCCAAGAAAATAGCTTTGATTGATGTATAATCTAACTTGTGTTGTTTATTTTTGTGCACATAACATGTACATCCAAATACTCTTAAATGATAGATATTGAGTTTTTCTTGGTAGAGGATTTCTAGTGGGCTTTTGAAATTTAAATTGGCACTTGAAATTAAATATGTTGCGGTGAGAACAACATCCGATCAAAAAATTATTGGAACATGATTTTGAAACAAAAGTACTCTTGTTACTTCAAGTAAATGTCAATTATTTCTTTCCGACACACCATTTTGTTGGGGTGTGTAAATACAAGTTGTTTGATGTAAAATTCCTTTTTGCTTGAAAAAATTGTAAAATTTTGATTTACAAATTCCGTTCCATTATCACTTCTAAAAGTTTTAATCTTTGCATCATATTGATTTTCTACAAAATTATAAAATTCTTGAAATTGAGAAAATACTTCACTTTTATTTTTTAACAAGTGTAACCATGTGGTTCTTGAAAAATCATCTATAAATATAACAAAGTATTTATAACCATTAAATGAATCAATTGGAGTAGGGCCCCAAACATTATAATGTATTAACTCGAAAGGTTTTTTGCTTTTACAATTGGATAAACTAAATGGTAACCTTGTGTGCTTTCCTAATTTGCAAATTTCACAACTACTACAATATCTAGTTGTTTGAAATCAAAAATACATTTCAAAATCTTATCGAAAGGATGTCCAATTCTCTTATGCCAAAGAGTGCCTAATTCTTCTTCTTTTTTAATATTGAAGTTGCATTTTTCTTCACTCAGAATATAAAGCCCATTTTCTAGAAAACCTTCACCAATGATATTCTTCGTTATCAATTCCCAAAAAATCAAATTTTTGGATGTAAATATAATTTCACAATTTAAGTCTCGTGTGATTTTACTAATGGATAACAAGTTAGATGTACAATTATTCACATGCAAAACATTTGCATTTTTTCTTGAAAGGAGACTAATTGAACCATTTAATAAAATTTCCATTTTTTCACCATTTGCAACGATTACAAATTGTTTAGTCTCAATTTTTTTGTAATTATTGAGTAAGTTTTTATTTCAGTTATGTGATCAGTTGAACCTGAATCAATAATCCATTTGGAATTTAAAGAATTTTGAGTAAGGTTTGTAATCATACCAGAGGTTTTTGGAGATTTTTCTTGAAACATCGCGGATAATTGTGTATACAGCTGCCTCATTTGATCCATATCCACCTCACATTTTATTTCTTTTTTAGCTTCGTTTGTACTCATATCCCCTTTTTCCTTTTGTGCAGAGTAACCCATTTTCTCTCTACTCTCTACCCGATTTTCTCACAAATCTCCCCTTCTGACGAAGCCTCTACCCCGTCTTCCCTTTTGCCGGAGATGAGGGTTGAGACACCATCATTCCTCGCGCTTGTGTCCTTCCTTCTTACAATAATTGCAGCGAGTGAGTGACCATCATTCCTTGCGCTTATGTCCTTCCTTCTTACAATAATCGCAGCGAGTGAGTGTTTGGTCTCCCCGACGTTCTGGCCTAGGGTTAGATCTAGTGACAAAAGCCTTGGCTTCGGGGTTGTCAGGTAGTTGAGTACCCATCACTATTCTTATTGTCTCTTCTCTTTCAACCATCCCAACAACCTCATCAACAGATGACATCTCACCCATGAGAAGAATTTGTAAGCGTACCCTCTCATAGCTTGAATCGAGCTTGGCGAGGAAGGTGAAAATTCCATCCTGCTACTCTCTTCTTTTGATTTCATCCAGATCGGCTGTGAGAGGTCGATACACTCTAATCTCATCCTTATTTTTTTGGATTTGGCTGAATAGTTCGGTGACAGTTTGATTTTGTTGTTGTAACTGTTGAAGTTCTTACTGAAGTTGATAAATAAGAGAGTATTTTTTCTTTTTTTCGAACATTGTCTCGACTTTAACCCACATATCTCGAGTTGTATCTAGATATGTCATGAGATCAGATATGTGGGGTTCCATGGTTGCCAGTAACCAACTCATGACTAGATTGTCACTTTTTCTCCATTCTGAAATTTCCTTTTTTTCTTCAATTGTTAGGTGTGTTGGATCTTAGGTTTTTGGTTTTGATTTCTTACCAGTGACATGCTCAAATTTGTCTCTACCGATTAGACCAAAAGTTACTTGACGTGCTCAAAGATGATAATGTTTACCATTTAGTAGCACACCTGTAAGTCTCTCTATATGTTATGATATTTTCTAGATTTCTTGAACTGATACAGTTCTTGTTTATGAGATTGATTTGGAGCAAGATAAAATCTACTCTGATACCATGTTGATTTTTCTCTGATTTTTGTTGAGAGAGTTATTGAATAGATTTTGGCTTAATGTCTAATGTTATATTTATACATTGAAAGGAATAAACTAGCCGTTACTAAACTAGTCATTATTAAACTAGCCGTTACTAAACTAGTCATTATTAAACTAGCCGTTATTAAACTAGTCGTTACTAACTAGCCGTTAGAATTCTAATTATTCTCAACACTTTTCTCACTCAACTTTTTGGATTCAAATTCATGGATTACCAAGAGAAAATATGACCAGTTTAAAACTCTGTAAAATTTGGAGCTCTGATAGGGGATATTATTGAACCAGAGTACAAAGAAAAGGGAGTTCAACGAGTGAAGCCTTTTTTGAGGGTATGTGTCTCAATAGATATAACTAAACCTCCTTTTGTGGGTAGTTTCTAGAAGAACAAAAACAGAGTTGACTATTGGATTCAACTGAAATTTTTAAGGCTTAAAGAAATTTGTTATTGGTGCGACAAATTAGATAATCTCTCATATTGTTGTCCCATTTCAAGGATGGTTGAAACCTTGAATTCAAATGGAGAACGTCAAAGACTGTATGGAAGATGGGTTTATGAAGAAGATTTGAGTGGTAGTAGTGGGGATGAAACTCGCTACAGAGAAAAGAGTCAAGCAGAATCAATACATGTCACCACCTCGGTCATTTACACCAAAGAGATGTCTATCTTTCCATCTCTCTGTCGAAGTCCTCTCCCATCCCCGGCAACCTTTTTCATTGCACAACGTAATTTAAGGACAAGCATTACTCTAAAGCTGTAGCCTCTGATAGTAGGGAGACGTGCTATCACAAACTTGTTTAAGGTGGCTTTTGCAGTCAATGCAACAGAGGAGGCCAAATTGGTGGCTGGGTTTCAAAAGAGTTTTTTGGAAGGAACTTCATTACTTGAAGATCTTGATCGGATAGCCTTGAGAGCACATCAATTGAGAATGAGAAAGTGTCGGTGTTAGAAAAATTAAATTAAAATTTCAATTTTAAGTTTTAATTCTTTAAAAAATTTCGTTATGATTTCTTCCGTTTCTATGCTTCAATTCTAACCATTTTTTTCATCAATTCTCTTTTTCGTTTCATTATGATTCTTCTATAAATAGAAAATAAAACAGAGAAGGAAAACACGAAAAAGAGAAGAAGATACGAGAACAAAAAGAAAAAAAACAGAGAAAAAGGAAGAAAAGAAGAAAAAGAAAAGAAAGAAAAGTGAAATAAAAAACATGAAAGAGAGATGGGAAAGATAAAAGAAAATAAATATATATTTTATTTATTATTATTATTATTATTTTGATTGTATATTTTTTATCTAGAGTTAATTTCTTTCGATAGGGTTTAGATACTTTAAAGTTAGTAGAATAATAAATTATGGTGCAAGTTTATTATTATTTAATTATTCTATCTTCGTAGAGAAATTTTCGTCGTTCTCAAACACACACGGTAAACGAAAAAATTATCTTAAAAATATTGTGTGATACACAAATCTCGATTATTATTTTGTATTTATTTATTTAATTTATATATTATTTAAATTTTGTATTTATATATTTATAATTTTTTTAATAAAATAATTTCATTCTTAAATTATATTTTCGTGTATTATTTCTAATAATTTTAAGATAAATTTCTCCCCTTATTTTTTGGACAAACAAATACAAAAAAAAAATTTAATAAATATTTTGAAACAAACAGATTATTTATAATATGTTATATTTATCTATTCTATTATATATATGTCATACTATATATATTATATTATAATTGTTTGCACTTTATTTACTTGATTTCATCGTTTTCTGTATTGTTTTTATTATTAATTATTTTATATAATTGTAAAAAAAATTATACTGTTATTTTATATTAATTTTTTTGTTTTCTTTATTTACATTGTGTTAGTAATCTTAATATTATTTATTTTATATTTGTATTTTATTTTTACTATATATATATATTATAATTTTATAAATAAATTATTTTATTTTAAAATTATTTAATCATTATAATTAATGAAATTACAAATATATGTGTAAATTGACATATTTTTATCATTTATTTATTAAATATATATATATATATATATATATATATATATATTAATCTATAAATTTTATTTAGTAATTTTTAAAACTTAAATTGCTATTTGTGTATTGAACATAAAATATAAAAGAAAAGATTATGCAATTTGAAATAACAAATATAGTGTCTTAAATTGAAAACCTAACTATTAATATTACTCACCCTAGTGTGGATGGTTCTATTGTAAACCAAATGATAGACATTCTGTGGCTCATGGGGTAACCACAATGTTATCGATTTCTACTCTAATATTGATGTTTTATCTCACAACTTTGAATTTAGCAAGGTTTTTGACTGAAGAAGCTCTCAATCAATCTAGGAGTGAACAAGATTTTCAATCTGCTAGTGATATTGAAACGTGAAAGTATTATAATTATCTATGTTGGAACTATATCTGAATAGTCTAACATATTCCTTGTACAATGAGTACAATAAGGAAAAGATGATCAAAGACTTATGAGAATCATTGGACCGAAATTATGAAACTGAAAATATCAGTGCCAATAAATTTTTGGTCGGTCGCTTTCTTGATTATAAGATGGTGGACTCTAAATCGGTATGCAGTCAAGCATGTGAAAACAAAGATATCATAACAAAGATGTATGATGAAGGGATGATACTTAATAAAACCTTCCAAGTTGCAGCTATTATTAAAAAGTTGCCTCCTTCATAGATAGAGTTTAGGCCTACCTTAAGCATAAGCAAAGAGAAGTATCTTTGAAAGACTTACTGATAAGATTCAAAGTGGAAGAAGACAACAAGACTTCTTCTAAAAAAGGTTATATCTTATCAGCATCAAAGGCTAATGTGATGGAACATGATCAAAGTTCCAAACATAATAAGAATAAGAGCAATGGCAAGTTGGGTAAAGGGTTTAAATTGAGACCTAGAGAAGCAAATTTTAAGAAGTCAAGCTTCAAATGAATTTTCTTTAACTGTCAAAGGACATAGCATAAAGCCCCAGACTACAGGTTTCCAAAAAGAAACAGAAACCGTGAGGTAAACATGGTTGATGGCATCACTCATGATATCTCTAACATTAACTTGTGTGTAGTCATTTCTGAGGTAAACTTGGTAGGATCAAACCCAAAGAAGTGGTGGATTGACATTGGTGCAACATGGCACATATGCTTAGATAAGGGGATATTCACTACTTTTGAAGTAGTGAAAGATAGAGAGAAGCTCTTCATGAGAAATTCGGTTACATTAGTCATTCAAGGGCAATGCTAGGTTAAAGTGAAGATAACCTTTGGAAACAATCTTACATTAAATAATGTACTTTATATGCTTGACATCCATAAGAATCTTATTTCTAGCTCATTGCTAAACAAGCATGGCTTTTGGATGGTGTCTGAATTTGACAAGGTCGTTGTGACCAAAAATGGGATGTTTGTGAGGGAAGGGATATGTATCGAATGAGCTATTTAAGCTCAATGTAATAACTAAAAAACTAAGAATATTAATAAGATTAATTCTTCTGCTTATATGCTTGAGTCTTCCAACTTGTGACTTGGTAAACTAAGTCATGTTAATTACGATATATTGCATAGACTAATTAACATGGAACACATACCCGCATTCCAAATAGATTCAAAGCATAAATGTGAAACTTGTGTTGAGACAAGAATGACTAGGTCATCGTTTCATTTGATCGAAAGGAACACTTAACCCCTTGACTTAATCCATAATGATCTATATGATTTGAAATTTCTTCAAACAAGAGGTGGTAATAAGTATTTTATTACTTTTATTGACCAAATATTGGCTAGAAATTGAACCTCAAACCTATGAAGAGACTATGAATTCTTCTGAAGATCCTCAATGGTAAGAAGCCATAAATAGTGAAATTGAGTCCATTTTGCAAAATCATACTTGGGAACTAGTTGATTTACCTCAAAGTAGTAAAACATTAGAGTCTAAGTGGATTTTCACAAGAAAATGTAAATGAGATGTATCAATTGACAAGTACAAGGCCAGGCTTGTAATTAAGGGATACATACTGGGTGATGTAGATGTTTCATGAAAGTTCTCTAAACAAACGTGTATTGCTAGGTCCATGATGAAATTTGATTTCATTACTTTGGATAAATATGGCAAAGAAGTCGAATGACTACTCAATATTTTAGGGGATATTCCTAAATAGGTGAGGCCTATACCTACAATATGTATCCATTGTGATAGCCAATCTGCTATTAGTAGGGCACAAAGTAATATGTATAATGGTAAGTCTCAACATTTACATCGTAGACGTAATACCATTAGATAACTACTCTTAACTTGGGTTATCTCTATTGACTATATGAAGTCAAACGATAACATAACAGATACCTAAACTAAAGGGTTAAATCGAGAGTTAGTTGATAAGTCATTGAGAGTTAGTTGATAAGTCATCGAGAGGAATGAGACTCAAGCTCATGAATGAATAAGGATTTGCAAAGAAAACCCAACCTATTTGACTGGAGATCCCAAGATCTAGGTTCAAAGGAACAACCTAATTGTAAAGACTTAGTGAGATCATTATGGGGATTTATCCTCAAGTCCATTCCTATGATGAAAAAAGTGATACCTGTAAAATACAAGATAAGCTAAGGCTTTTAATGATTCTTATGAAGAAAATATCGAGTAGAGTATGCAGGTTACTATTTGTGGGTTACTTTTAAAGATAAGAGATCACCTATGTGAGAGAGAAATATGACTGCTTTGAAAGAGAATTATATAGGGTTCAATTCTTTATAGACTCTCACAGAATCAGACATATGTTTATGGCCAAAACAAACATAACAATGAGAACTGAACTATGTCAGGAAAGATTCTTGTGTGAAGTATGTCATCGTTTACATAAATGACAAAACAGTTTAAGGACATCGTGCATACTGGACAACCAGTAAGGTAAATACACTTTCACAAAGGAAGATTCAAAGGGTAATACTTACCTATCCTATATAGGTTTCGATCTGTTAAACTCTATTTCCATGTTAAAAT
Source organism: Hippophae tibetana (assembly GCA_037013495.1). Lineage (NCBI taxonomy): Eukaryota > Viridiplantae > Streptophyta > Magnoliopsida > Rosales > Elaeagnaceae > Hippophae > Hippophae tibetana. The sequence goes on along the minus strand of CM072802.1, from coordinate 22,223,407 downwards.
TTGATTTAAAATATATATCAATTTTTATTCATGTGGGGGATTGTTAGAAAAATTGAATAAAAATTTCAATTTCAATTTTTAGTTTCAGTTTCAATTCTTTTAAATTTCTCGTTACCTCTTTCTTGATTTCTTTTGTTTCACTACTCGTTTCTCTTCATCAATTCTCTTTTCTGTTTCTGTATGATTTTTTTATAAATAGAGAAGAAAGCATAGAAGAAAAACATGAAAAAGAGAAGAAGATCTGAGAACAAAAAGAAAAAAAAATAGAGAAAAAAATGGAAAGGGCAGCATGAAAAAAAGAAGAAGAAAAGGAAAAGAAGAAAAAAAAGAAAAAAAAAAGAAAGAAAGAGAGAGGGGAAGGTAAAAGAAAAGAAATATATATTTTATTTATTATTATTATTTTGGCATTATATTTTCTATTTAGAGTTAGGTTTTTTCGATAGAGTTAAGACAATTTAAAATTCGTAAAATAATAAAATATAGTGTAAGTTTATTATTATTTAATCATTATATCCTGAGAGATAAATTTTCATCGTTACAAAACACGTACGGTGAGTAAAAAAATTATTTTAAACACATTGTGTGATACACATGCTTCAATTATTATTATTTTTTATTTAATTAATTAATATATTATTTAAATTTTATATTTATATATTTTTTAATAAAATAATTTTATTTTATAATTATTTATCCATGTATTATTTCTAACTGTTCATACGAAAGTATTCTTAATATTTGAAATATTAAAATAATAATTAAATGTGAGAAAGAAGAAAATATTCGAATACATCCCTTTTCTCACCCACGTTGAGTTGTTTTCCTCCCAACGAAAACTTCAAGCCATCATCGCCGACGACGTCGCCATCAATTGTTTAAGGTTCTGTAATTTCTATTTTTTAATGCCGAAGTTTAAAAGGACACTAGAGTTGTCAGTTTCTACCCACAGTTCATTGCCAGTCCATACAAACTCACATGACATGCTTGAGATTACATCTTATTCCTCTATTGTTGGTACTAAGAAAAGGCTTTCTTTCAATGACTCTGATGACACCAATTTGGCCAAGAAAATTCATCATTCATAGTTTGGGATTTAATTTGTGTTTTTTGATTGGATTGCATGTTTTTTTCCCATCTCTCTGAGAAAATCGTTTTTTAATTAATTAAATGGGTTAATAAGTCTAAATAGCAAATCAAATTTGATGATTCAGGGTTCCAATTTTTTAACACCAAACAAAAGCTTGAGTCTGCGATGACAACCAACAAGAAGAAGGGAAAGAATGTAAATAATGGTTATATGATTTGAAAATAGGACGGAAGGTGGTGGTGGAGGAGGAGATAAGAAAGATTTGTTTAGCTCGAAGAAGAAGTGTGGGATGTATAATAAGAGTTTATAAATATTTTTTTATTGTACTTTAATTATTTTAAAATATTTGAGGTATGTATTTAGTTAAATGTGTGAAAAATATAAGTAGAAAAATTAACCTTTTTTCCCTCCAAATATTGGGCATCTTAGATAAACAATTGTTTACAACACTATAAAAGCCCATTCCACACATGGACTTATTCTCTCTTTAATTTCACCTCCTTTATTTGATGATTTTAAAATTGCCCACCTCTCAAACTCATTAAAGAGGAAGAACCCTTCAATTAATTTAGCACATGAAATTCTTAGTACATAATGTGAAAAGAAGTTAATATGTTGTGCAAGATAACAAGATGCAAATGTGAAAGCCTTTCCCACCTTGTCTCGAACATCAACCAAAAATCTTGACACCTTATTTCAACTAGGTGTGAGTAAATTACCAACGACAAGTAATAGTAGAGGCAGTAAAGTGACCTTGTGCTGCTGGAAACAAGCACAAGAACACGTGCACAAGTTGAGGGAATCTCATTCCCTAATTTCTTTTTACATAATAGTACAAATTTATCTTTAGAATTTTTTTGTTCTCAAACTAGTGTATCTGAGGAGGACAACTATATAGCAAGCTCTTCTAATGTTAGAGTTTGTAATGTTGGAATTAATTTGGGTATCCGGGTGGAGGCAGTTAGTCCTTAATGGCAACCATTTTCCTAGTAATTTTCTGATGGAATTGCCAAGGGGTGGGGTGCTCCTCGATCATTTCGGATATCAAGGAGGCTTGTCACCTCCACTCCCCAAAATTTTTACTTCTTCTTGAAACAAAAAATAAATGTTTTTTTACGAAAAAATTACAGCGTAAAATTGATTTTCGATACGTGTTTTATGTTGAACCAAGTGGTGTTAGTGGCACTTGTAATGGATTAACACTTTTTTAAAATGAAGATAAATTGGTTTCTATTAAAAAAAATTGCAAATTCTTCGTCGAAACAAAATTTTATGGTGTTTTATCTAACATTTTATTTGGAGGATTTTTTGGTGTCTATTATTTGCCAAATGAATCAATTAGATTACTCCAATGGACAAAATTATAGTCACATGTTGATATGTATCAAAACTTTATTTGCATGGTTGACTTTAATGCCATCTTAAGTCACATGTTGATATGTATCAAAACTTTATTTGCATGGGTGACTTTAATGCCATCTTAAGTCATTTGGAGAAAATTGATGGATCTCTCAAAATCTAATCTCCAAGATATAATTTTGTTGATTTTTTTGCATACCAATCATCTTAAAAATCTTGGATTCAAAGGTAATATCTTTACTTGACATAATAAATAAGATGCAAATAATTATATAAAAAAGACTTGATAAACATGTGGCTAGTTCTTCTTGGGTGCAAGTTCACCTCTCTACTTTTGTTGTTTATGCAGAAGGTTTTAGTCCTAATCAAAAGCCTATTGAGAGAGGAGCTTAGATGCTTCAAGTGGAAGGTTCTTATAAATACCAATTATGTTATTGTCTCAATGAATGTCATATTATTAAGCTTATCTATACGAAGCATAATGTTTATGGAAATTTTGCTTTGCAAGTAAATCAATTGAGAATATTACTTGTTAGGATTGAGCAAACTTAATTCTTTGAACGAGATGCCTATCTCGTCACTTACGCTTCCTTGGAACAAACTCTTAGACAAAAAGAATGCATTAAGAGGGAATGCCCATTGGTACAATGGGCTCGCGTTGGGGACTAATCACAAAGGGTTCGTATGAGAGGTCAATTTTTTTCTTGTTGTTGTATTCAATCACAATAGGAGAAACAATGTGATGGGATTAGAAAAAAAAGATGATTCTTGGGTTAACAACCGTGAAGAAATGAAATCCATTGCCTTGAATTATTTTCAAAGTCTCTTCCAAGCTTCTAATGCAAGAAATTTTGATGAAACAACTAATTTAATAGAGCCTAGGAGATGACCTTTAATTTTTTTTTGCCAATGATTCACTTATTTACAATAATACCTTTTTAGAAGAAGTTGATAACTTAAAAACTTTAATCAAGAAGTGTGAAAACATTGTAGGTGAAAGTGTGAATATCTCCAAGTTTTCTCTTTTGTTTAATGCAAACACTTCTCTTAATTTGATAAACCAAATTCAAAGCTCTTTGAATATTGAGTGTATTGGATGAATTTATGAATATCTTGGCTTGTCGGCATTGATTGGTAGAAGTAAAAAAAAATACATTCAATAATATTGTTAATAATATTAGAAAAAGAGTTTGTGGGTGGGGGAAGCATTTCCTTTCTCCTGTAATAAGGAAAATCATTTTAAAATCAATGATGACGATAATTTCAAACTCTGTTATGTAATGTTTAAAGTAAAGGACTCTATAGTGCCATATAATCCATTATGACAAGTTATTGGTAAGAAGCACTGAAAAGAAATTTAAAATACATTGGGTTGGTTGGCATACCATGAAGAGAAGCAAAAAAGATAAAGTATTGGAATTCAAAGATATTAATTGGTTTAAGCTTTCCCTTCTTTCCAAACAAGGGTGGAGGTTACTTACTAAGCCTGACTCACTTTTAACTACTTTGCTTCGTGGTAAGTATTTTAAAGATGAAGATTTTTGGGATGCCAAGAGTGGTCAAAATCTTTCTCGGAGTTGGAGAAGCATCTTAGATGCTAGAAGCATTCTCTCGCATAAAGTGAGTTGGGAAGTCGGTTCCAACTAATCTCTTAATATTTGGAAAAATAATTGGATTTCATGTCCTGATCTATTTAAGCTTATCACAAATGTAACTCGAAAGCTATTTATGTACAAGACTTGATTGTTTATACAAATGGGGTAACTACTTGGGATGCTTCAAAAATATCCAATATATTTTGGGATGTTGATAGGAAGGATATTATTAAAATTTCACTTTCTACTATTGATGATCGTTTGATTTGATATTTTAATAAAAATGTTAGATATTTTGCGAATTCTGGTTATATAATGACATGTTTTCCGTTGAAAACAACTCTTCTTTACTTGGTATCTCTTCAGGTTTGGTGCAACCTTTTACTTGTGTAATTATTTGGCATCTTTATTTTCCTAGTAAACTTAATTTTTTTTAATAAATTTGTGTAAATGAATGCCTTGCTGTTAGAGTTAATCTTTGCATAAGAGGAATTCAAGTGTCAAGTTTTTGTCTCTTATGTCACTTGGGAGATAAGTCAATTAATTATTTATTTTTTGGTTGTGCTTTTATTAGAGAAGTGTTTTAAAATTCCATTTGGGTTTAAATGTATATGACTTATGTTGGGAAAATCGGGTATATTTTTCTTATTCAAATAGTTACTATTTACTTATGATTTAAATGAATAGAACTCAAACTAACCCGAAAAAATAATGCTAAAATAAACTAAAACAGATATTGAAACAGAAATACTAAAGTAGAAAAATAATAACACCAGAAATTTAACGAGATTCGGTATAAATGTTACCTAGGTCCTCGGGCGTCGTTGACCACTTCCACTATCTCTAAATGGATGAACTCCAAAATTACAACTAATTGGGCAAAATTGAGCTAATCAATTACCCTTACAAAAGAGAGGAAGATTTACAAATTTTAAGATGTTTACAAATGGTGAAGGAGGGATTTATTTATATCCCCAAATCCAACACCCATCTACATTCCTAACCAATGTGAGACTTTTCTAATTTGCTCACTAAGGAGCTATATAACAAATCTCTACCTTAGCGACTTAGTGATTTTAAATGATTTCTTCAATTACTAGATTAGCGACGCCAGTGCCAATTCAGATTTATAGGATGTTAATAGAGTCCAAACAATGTTGGAACTTGATTGATGTTACCACCTTGGTCATCATATCTGCGGGATTCTTTGTCGTACTAATCTTCTGAACTAGTACTCCACCTTCTTCAATAATCTCTCGCACAAAATGATAACGAACGTCAATGTGCTTTGTACGTGCATGGTAGACTTGGTTCTTTGCTAAATGAATAACACTCTGACTTTCACAAAACACCTTAATATGTTTTTGACCAACTCCTAAGTCTTTAAGCAAACCTCGTAACCAAATAGCTTCCTTCACAGCCTCTGTAACTGCCATATACTCTGCCCCTATAGTAGACAAAGCAACTGTGGACTGCAAGGTAGACTTCCAACTAACTCGTACTCTAGCAAGAGTAAACACATAACTAGTAGTTGACCCACACTTATCTAAATCTCCTGCATAGTCGGAATCACAATATCTGACTGCACATTGACCAATGGTATTATCCTACTGAAATACTAAACCAACATCTACAATATTTATAATATACCGTAGAATCCATTTCATAGCCAACCAATGTCCTTTACCAGGATCATGCATGTACCTACTTACAGCACCAACTGCATGTGAAATGTCAGGTCTTGTACACACCATTGCATACATCAAACTACCAACTGCATTTGCATATGGTACCTTTGTCATATATTCTCGTTCTGCATCATTCTTAGGAGATAATTAAGCACTAAGCTTTAATTGAGGAACTAGCGGAGTACTTACAAGTTTTGTCTGTTCATTCATACCAAAACGTTGTAGTATCCGCTTCAAATATTGACTTTGGGTCAAACTAAGCTTCCTCTTCTTCCAGTCTCTTCTTATCTCCATACCGAGAATCTTTTTGGCTTCTCCCAAATCTTTCATCTCAAACTCTTGACTTAGTTGAGCCTTCAACTTCTCAATTTCTACTTGGCTCTTGGATGCAATCAACATATCATCGACGTACAATAGGATATAGATGAAAGATTCATTTTGTAGCTTGCAAAATACACACAATGATCATGTGTGCTTCTGGTGTACTTCTGCTGCAACATAAACTGATCAAATCGTTTGTACCACTGCCTTGGAGATTGCTTCAATCCATACAATGATTTGTTCAGCTTACAAACCCAATTCTCTTTACCAGCAACATTAAACCCTTCTGGTTGAGACATATAGATTTCCTCTTCTAAGTCATCGTGTAAAAACACGGTTTTCACATCAAGTTGAACTAGTTCCAAATCAAACTGTGCTACCAAGGCTAACAAAATTCTAATGGAGGAATGTTTTACAACTGGAGAAAATACCTCATTATAATCAATTCCCTCCTTCTGAGCGTAGCCCTTAGCCACCAACCTTGCCTTGTAGCGAATATAATCTTTGTTAGGAAATCCATCTTTCTTTGCATAAACTCATTTGCATCCAATTTCCTTCTCGCCCTTAGGTAGTTGTGTCAACTTCCATGTTTTATTTTTTTGAAGGGACAGAAGTTCTTCATCCATGGCTTCCTTCCATCTTTCAACTTCAGGGCTTCTAATTGCTTCTTTATATATGGAAGGAACATCATCATGCACAACTGAAAGTACACATGCCACCGTATTCTTAAATTGAATAGGTAGGTCTTCAAAATCCTTGTATCGAGCAAGTACCTTGACATTTTTTCGTCGTGGCCTATCAACTATAGTTTCTTCTTGTTGCTGTGGAGGTTCTTGGGTTAAAACCTCTTCATCTGATTCATCATCTGTCAATGGAGGATCAACTTCTGTCTTATCTTCACTAACCTATTTCAGAGTTTGCTCCACCTGCTCTAAAGTGCCATCAATCTTCTTAGTTACCTTTTGCAACAAGGCAGATTCATCAAAGGTAACATCTCTGCTAAAGGTTATCTTTTTTTGTTTCAAGGCACTATAGTCGATATCCCTTAGAATTAGAAGGGATCCCCAAAAAAATGTTTTTCTTGGCTCTTGGGTCCAACTTTGACCCTGTTACATGGTAGTATGCAATTGAACCAAACACATGTAAGAAATCGTAATCTCTAGCAGGTTTTCCAGACCATATCTCCATAGACGTGTTGCCTTCAAGAGTAGACGATGGTTGACGGTTGACGAGATGACATGCATATGTCACAACCTCAGCCCAATATTGCTTGCCTAAACCAACATTTGACAACATACACTGAACCTTCTCCAGCAAAGTCCGGTTCATACATTTTGCAACTCCATTTTGTTGTCGTGTTTTTCGAATAGTGAAGTGTCGCACTATCCCTTCTTTTTCACAAACTTTCATAAATGGATTGTGTGTGTACTCAGTGCCATTATCAAACCTCATACGCTTGAACTTTTTACCAGTCTGAGTCTCGATCATCTTCTTTCACTTGAGAAAAATCCCCAACACTTCATCCTTCTTCTTCATGAGATACACCCAAACCCTTCTGGAGAAGTCATAAACGAAAGTGACATAATAATATTTGCCACTCATGGATGGAGTTCTTGTTGGCCCCCATACATCAGTATGGATGTAATCCAAAATGCCCTTTGTATTATGGAGAGCAGTGCCAAAGCTTACTCTTTTCTGCTTCCCCAATACACAATGCTCACAGAATTCCATCTTGTCGGTTCTCGCACCTTTTAACAGGCCTTGCTTTACTGGAATTTGCAAAGCTTTTTCACCAATATGTCCCAAACGCATATGCCACAACTTGATAGTTTCTAAATCTCTTTCTTCCTCTGAAACTGCTAATGATGCTGTCCCAATAACTGTACTACCAAGGTAGTAGTACAAGTTATTCTTTCGAACACCTTTCATCGCCACAAGTGCTCCAGAAGTAACCTTTAATGCCCCATTTTGTATGGTCATAGTGAAGCCTTTTGATTCTAAGACTCCCACAACAATGAGATTCTTCTTAATATCTGGAACATAATGAACATCTGTCAAGACCCTGGTTGAACCATCTTGATTCTTCAAACGAATTGTACCGATTCCCAAAACTTTGCATGGATAATCATTACCCATGAAAACAACTCCATCGTCTAGTTCTTCAAAGTTAAAGAACCACTCCTTGTTAGGAGACATATGGAAAGTACATGCTGAATCAAAAATCCAATCACCAGGATGAGATGTTGTTGACAAACCAACCAATGCAAAATCTGAATTTGAATTGCTTTCAACTACACATGCATCAGATTGCACAACTTTTCCTTTCTTTTACAACTTCGTACAATTTTTCTTCCAATGGCCTTTCTCGTGACAAAAAGCACATTCATCTTTACCAAGTCTTCCTTTTGATAGAGATCTACCTCTCCTTCCTTTCTGTTGTGTTTGCGAACGTCCTCTTACAGACAATGCCTCTGTTGCTTCATTCCTGCTTTCTCTTTTATCTTTTTTTTTTAATTTCATAACTATACAAAGCAGTATAAACTTCCTCAAAAGACACTTTATCCTTCTCAATGAGTAAGCTCGTAATAAGATGATCAAACTCATCAGGAAGGGAGGCTAACAACATCAAGGCTAAATCTTCATCTTTAAAAGTTTTATCCATATTTAACAAATTTGCTACTAATTGATTAAAAACAGTAATGTGGTCATTTATTGTAGTACCTGGAAGGTATTCAAACTGGAACAACTTCTTCTTCAAATAGAGCCGATTTTGTCCACTCTTCTTCATGAACTTGTTCTCCAACGCCTTCCACAACTTACTTGCAGATGTCTCCTTCATGAACATGTATTTTTGTTCTCTTGAGAGACACGAACGAATTGTACCACATGCCAATCAATTGATATTTTCCCACTCTATTTCATCTGCTCCATCTGGTTTCTCTTATTCAATGGCGATGTCTAGATCTTGTTGAAGCAGAGCATCTAGAACTTCGCCTTGCCACATGCCGAAATGATCGGTTCCATCAAACTTCTCCACCTCGAACCTTGCATTCATCACCATATATAGTTCTACTTGATGTGGATGACTGACCTTTGTTTGAAAGAAATTTTTCTTCCACCATTTCTTCAAATTACTTCAAATTACAATAACTAGCAACTATATTCCAATAGAAAACAAACGGAATACAAACAAATGCCTAGGTAGAAAACCTTCGGCTCTGGTACCAATTGTCGGGAAAATTGGATATATTTTCCCTATTCAAACAGTTACTATTTATTTATGATTTAAATGAATAGAACTCAAACTAACCCGACAAAATAATGTTATTGAAAATATAATGCTAAAATAAACTAAAACATATATTGAAACAAAAATACTAAAGCAGAAAAATAATAACACCAGAAATTTAACGAGATTCGGTATAAATGTTACCTAGGTCCTCGAGCGTCGTTGACCACTTCCACTATCTTCAAATGGATGAACTCAAAAATTACAACTAATTGCGTAAAATTGAGTTAATCAATTACCTTTACAAAAAAAGAAAGATTTACAAATTTTAAGATATTTACAAATGGTAAAAGAGAGTTTTATTTATAGCCCAAAATTCAACATTTATCTTCATTTCTAACTAATATTGGACTTTTCTAATTTACTAATTGTATAACAAATTAGCTTAAACTCATTATTTGAATATATTAGACCGTAAGCATGTATGATGGGGATATTAATTTGTTTTTATAGGTTGTGATTTATTGGCATATATGTACAACTGATAATAGAAGAGTTTTTGAACATCAACACGTGACATTTTTAGATAATTGTTTTAAACTTAATGTCTATAAAATTCTTTTTCTAGGTGCATTTTTTTGTTTTAATTTTAATTCATTGCTATAGTAATTATTCTCACAATTATCTATGGTTGTTACTTTAAGTTATTTAGTGTATGTTTTTTACTTATTAATGAAAACTTTTATTTATAATAAAAAGAAAAAAAAGTAAAGAAAAGAAAAAAATGTTATTAATTGTTAAAATATTATATTGAAGTAAGCGTGAATTTCCTTCACCAGTTGAGTTATAAAGTATTACACTTTCGAAAAATAGGATCACTAGTTTGATAAACTTATGACATTATAAAAATTCATTAAAAAAAAATAAAATAGCTTATGGCACTATACCACATTTTTTAAATATTTTCTAAAGGGTATTGATAGCATGACAGAGTATGTAGATGGTTAAAACTGTAATTTTATTATTCAGCCAAAAAAAAAAGTAATTTAAAAAAAAATTAAAAAAATTGATCATTTAAAGTTTATAACAATTAGTTTATTTAACTCCACTATTTTTTTTTTTCAATCGGCTATATGTTGGCTTCATCTGATGTATACGACTTTACGTTACTCCCATCTTAATGACGTCCATTTCTCTTTGCTTCTTACCACACCCACGAAAGACTTTCTCTCCAAATCTCCAAATTACTTTCTTTGCAGTTTGATCTTATCGAAACCAGATTACACAATATTCAATCACACCGTCGAAGAAAAACCAAAAAAGAAAGCTTTTTGGAAGAAGTAATCTGAACTATCAAATATGGGATCATTGAAGACAGAGGAGGAGTTGGGACAGAGTGAAGGAGAATTAAAGGAAGCAACTCTGTACGTGAATGGAGTTCGAAGAGTATTATCTGATGGGTTGGCTCACTTGACCCTTCTTGAGTACCTTAGAGGTATAACTGGATTAAATCTGTGCGTCCTTTAGCTTGAGATATGAATATTGGGTTTGTCCAATTTTTTTAACTAGATTGAGCAGAAGTTGTAGGATTAAAAAAAAAAAAAAATTCTTAATACCAAGTCGATTTATCTGACTTATCTATTTTCGTGGTAGCTTTAATTTGATTTGGCTCTGTCAATGTCACCTTCTTTATCAATGATGAATCTTGTTGCCTCTCTTGTTTTTTGCGTTTCCTGCAATGAAAACTCAGTTATACGTCTCTTGTCTGTTGTCATGTGGAATGTTTATTAAGGTCTGACGCTGAAGTATCATTCATTTCTCTGCACTCTGCTCCCCGCCCCTACCGTTTTCCTGAATAAAATGGAGATTTAGTAAATTTATATCTCTATGTTCCATGATTTATTGAAACAGTTTTCCATATTTCAGGTTCAAGAATATATTTTTACCTGGTCATTTTTATGATGTTATGATTTTCTTTGTGAATTTGAGAAACCCATTTTATTATCTTCATGAATTGGAGAAAATATTTTTATCTTTTTGCTGGGAAGACATCAAGAAAATCTAATAGTCTTGCATTCTTTTGGTAAAGAAGACATTGGTTTGACGGGTACAAAGCTCGGATGTGGTGAAGGTGGTTGTGGAGCATGTACTGTTATGGTTTCGCACTATGACAAAAAACTGAAGAAATGCTCGTAAGTTTCCCCAATATTTCTTATGTGTATGTCTCACCAAGTATCCACACATTTGTACAAACAGTATATAAATTCATATGGTTATGTTGCTTAAATCTCCATAGTTTACGTACTTAAGTCCTAAACCACATCGACCATACTGTTTGCATTGTTTATTCAGGCACTATGCGGTCAATGCGTGTTTGGCTCCTCTGTATTCAGTAGAAGGAATGCATGTGATCACAGTGGAAGGAATAGGAAACCACAAGCATGGATTGCACCCGGTCCAAGTAATATATGTCAATGTTGATATGCTTATACAACAATGATAATTTTTTGTCTTGCTTGTTGTTGACTGTAGCCATGGTTTTTTTTACATACAAGCCAATGCATGATCTTGACTTTTCTTTATATTAACATCTTAGTCTTTGAACTACCTTTTATTGTTCGCATAATCTATGGATAAGACATTTTAGTTGAATCCTGAGATCATATATTTTCCCTAAAGCAATTTTGAAAATACGCACATACACATGAAATTTAAATTTGATTTTATGGTATTTGTGTCATGCATTTCCAATTCCATGATCTTTTGCAGGAATCATTGGCACGTTCTCATGGTTCACAATGTGGATTTTGTACCCCTGGTTTTGTTATGTCCATGTATGCATTATTAAGGTCACATCAAACACCACCTAGTCAAGAGGAAATTGAAGAATGTCTTGCGGGAAATTTGTGTCGTTGCACAGGTTACAGACCAATTGTTGATGCATTTCAAGTTTTTGCCAAAACTAGTGATATGCTCTATACAAATAAAGGTGAATTCATTTGCCCTTCTACTGGGAAGCCGTGCTCGTGTGGATTGAAAACTAATAGCAATAGTGAATGCATTGCTGGACAAGGTATGTCTTGTTTTGAGAGAATTGAACCTTTTGCCTATAGTGAGATAGAAGGAAGCACATACACTGACAAGGAGCTTATTTTTCCTCCTGAACTTTTATTGAGGAAACCAAATTTTTTAAATTTGAGTGGATTTGGTGGGCTTAAATGGTTTCGGCCTTTGACCCTTCAACAAGTCCTAGAGCTTAAAGAAAAATACCCAGATGCTAAGCTACTAGTTGGCAATACTGAAGTAGGGATTGAGATGAGGTTGAAGAGAATTCAACATAGGGTTCTGGTATCTGTTACACATATAACTGAACTTAATATATTGAATGCAAAAGATGACGGTATTGAGATAGGTGCTGCCGTAAGACTATCTGAACTCTTGAAGTTTTTGCGAAAGGTCATAAAGGAGCGTGCTTCTCATGAAACTTCATCGTGTATTGCCTTCATTGAGCAGTTAAAATGGTTTGCTGGAGTTCAGATTAAAAATGTTGCTTCAGTTGGTGGAAATATATGCACTGCCAGTCCAATATCAGATTTAAACCCTCTATGGATGGCCAGCCGAGCAGAGTTTCAAATTATTGATAGCAAAGGAAACATTAGAAAGACACTAGCAGAAAACTTTTTTCTTGGTTATCGCAAAGTGGATCTTGCGGGGGATGAAATCTTGCTATCAGTGTTCTTACCATGGACTAGACCTTTTGAGTTTGTCAAAGAATTTAAGCAGGCTCACCGAAGGGATGATGACATTGCACTTGTAAATGCTGGAATTCGAGTTTTTCTAGAGGAAAAGGGTGAAAATTGGGTTGTTTCTGATTCATCTATTGTTTATGGCGGAGTAGCTCCATTGTCTCTTTCTGCAAAAATGACAAAAAAATTTCTCATTGGAAAAAATTGGAACAAAGAACTGCTGCAGGATGCTTTGAAATTGCTACAAAAGGATATATTGCTGAAGGATGATGCTCCTGGTGGGATGATAGAGTTCCGAAAATCTTTAACTTTAAGCTTCTTTTTCAAATATTTTCTGTGGGTTTCTCATAATATGGATGCAAAATGGAAAGTTAAGAATAATGTACCAGAGTCCTATCTGTCTGCTGTACAACCATTCAACCGGCCACCAACTATGGGAAGTCAAGACTATGAAATTAAAAAACAGGGGACGGCTGTGGGTTCTCCGGAGGTTCATCTCTCATCAAGACTTCAGGTATATGAATAGGAAGACCGACAATAGATAAATTAATCATTTGTTTTTGCATATTTTCAAATATGAAGTATTAGTTTGCATTTATGGTTGCCTGTATACATTTTATCATCGAGTATATTTTATTGAATTTTCATTTATTCTCTGCTTTGTCCTTCTCTTTGAATATGAGTCAATTTTATGGATAGGGTATTATGGACAGGACAAAATACTTTGAAATGAAGTTGCGTTTGTTTAGGAAAGCTATGTATTGTCAGGTGTTTCAATTTCTTGAGCCATTTTGGAGGGCAGCCCTTGCCTAGAGCTCAAATGAAGGTTCCAATGAGCAATCCTTTGTCCATTGTCTCAAACTTGCAAGGGTTACAGGCTTTGCCCCAAAAAAAAAAATTGGGGTGGGGTTTGTTATGAACTTGATTACAGTTTATTGTGAAGAATGAATGTTTTATGACACCCTTGCATTTGCAGTGAATTTCTAGATTACATTAAATCTGTTTCTCTGAATTTACCATGCAAGCTTCTAGCAATCCCGTCTGTGCTTTCATATTAGATGTTTTACATTCAGTCAGATCCTTTCAGCTTAAGTTTTTAGATATGATAGGTAAAAGTTATACATTAGGATATTAGAACAGGCAGTCAAAACTTCAATTCTTTACCCACCTCCATTATAGTAAAGCACCGATGTAAAGAATAATTTGGCTTATCTTTTATCAATTTAAGATTAAAGGAGAAGCTATTAGCCAAAAAAAGAAAAAAAGACAAGGACAAAAAAAATGCTTGAAGGAGAATTAGTAGTCATTTCTTAATAGTGTCGATTTTTGTTGGCATCATCATGTAGCGAAAAAATTATCCAAAATCACCTGATTTTGGGTAATATTTCATTTTTTACTAAAATCTCTCGGAGATTTTTTAATAAAAAATGCAATTTGTGGTAAGACATTAACGTGATGAGGGAAGGTATTTGTTTAATGTGGAAAGTTTTACTACTGACATCCAATGTACAAGGCCTTACCAAAATAATAGTAAGTCTTACTTTAGAGTTCGTGGTAAGGTAATAGCTTGGTGTGGGAAGACATAGGCCTAGTGTGAGAAGCTTTACCACTGACATCCAATGTAGTGGTAAGACTTACTACGATAAGGTAATGTCTTACTAAAATATTGGTAACCTTTGGGGACGATTTTGATAAAAAATAGAATCTAACCCAAATGCCTTACTAGTTTGATAAATCACTCTCATGTAGCATCATAATGATGTCGTTGATATGTTGACTTCTACTAGGTTACAGGAGAGGCAGAATATGCTGATGACACACCTTTGCCTCCTCATGGTTTACATGCTGCGTTAATATTGAGTAGAAAACCTCATGCCCGCATACTTTCCATAGATGATTCAGGAGCAAAATCTTTACCTGGGGTTGCTGGCATATATTATGCAAAGGATGTGCCAGGTGATAATAACATTGGACCAGTCATTGTTGATGAGGAAGTCTTTGCTTCAGAACTTGTTACCTGCGTGGGTCAGGTATGATTGGCTAAGAAGTTACATAACTTTCATTAGTTTTCACGTCAAACAGCTATGAGAAAGAAATTTCAGTCTAGAAGGATGTTTGTATGATGCACCTAGAAGCTTTACCATGGGTGACATAAACTTCAAAAATAAAAAAGAAGAAAGCTCTCTCTTTCAATTCACAAGCAAGACATTTTTATAGGCTATAGCACAGAGAATTTACAAGCATTAAATGCACCATAGGTATACTGCATAATTCTTTCTCTAGTTTTCTTCATTTATTTGTTGGGATTATATACTTTTTGTAGGCTATTGGGGTGGTGGTTGCTGATACACATGAAAATGCAAAACTGGCTGCAGGAAGAGTTCATGTTGAGTATGAAGAGCTTCCAGCTATCTTATCAATACAGGACGCCCTCTATGCCAACAGTTTCCACCCTAATACAGAGAAGTGTTTAAAAAAAGGGGATGTGGATTTATGTTTTCAATCAGGAAAGTGTCACCGGGTTGTAGAGGGGGAAGTTCAAATTGGAGGACAGGAACACTTCTACTTGGAGCCGCAGAGCACTGTGATTTGGACAATGGATGGTGGTAATGAGGTTCATATGATTTCGTCTACACAGGTATGTTATGCAGTGATTCGCTTCAGGTACCCTTTCCCCTTGTAATTTGTGTTTTGGAGGATGTCTCTTCCTTGAGTAAATAATTCATTTCTTAATGAGCATTCTTAGTTTCCTTAAAAACAATGGCATGTTAGTATGTTACCAAATCTGGCCATAATTTTGTTTGGACCAGCTAGACTTGTGAAGCTAAATATTTCAAAGAAATGTTTGTAAATCAGATTAGCAGTAGATATTGGCAGAAACATACAAATATGATATTTTCAACAATGTGCAGAAACATTTAATATGTTGTTGGACTGATTGAGAATGATGAATTTTCATATGATGCAATAGCCATTTATGTCATATTCATGAATTAAAGCAAAATATATATATATATATATATAAACAAACTTAGGAAAGAAAAAAGTAAGGGCTTTATTGTCATCCCCTGAAGCACATACGCATATGTAAAGCTCTCTTCACTGCTGATTGCAATGTTTTATGTCCTCTGGTGCTGATTACCCTATATGCACTTCTGCACAAGTGTTCTTAACTTTGCTTTGATATATTTTTATTAGTTTGCTCGAACTGATAACGCGGGCTATATTTTCAAGATTCATTTTGCATTTTTTTGTTTGTTTGTGAAGATGTCAACTTGATTGTTCTCATGATTTTTGTTTATGGCTCTCTTCCCGTTTCTCAGTGTAACAATAGTTTTGCAGGCTCCACAAAAGCACCAGAAATATGTTTCTCATGTTCTTGGGCTTCCAATGTCGAAAGTAGTTTGTAAAACAAAGCGTATTGGTGGCGGTTTTGGTGGGAAGGAAACGAGATCTGCTTTCCTCTCGGCTGCAGCTGCTGTTCCGTCATATCTGTTGAATCGGCCAATTAAGATAACATTGGACCGAGATGTCGATATGATGATAACCGGGCAACGGCATAGCTTTCTTGGAAAGTACAAGGTTAGTTTCTGTCATCATTTTGTGATAATTTCCTATAACCAACCATCATACTCTCATATGACATTTCATGGTCACACAACAACTATCCTACCTGGTTAGAATGGGCTTGTTGTGTTTAATTATTTGAGAATTTTTGAAAATGCCTCAGTTTTCTGCTGACGTGAAGAAAATGGAGAAAAGGGGGGAAACTACTCCACCAGTTTATCTAGAATATCATCACACACTGTTGTTCCTGGACTTATTGATTTGTATTTTAGTTTTGTTAGAGCACATATGAAATTAAACGTTGTAATAACGAGGGAATTGCTTGACCTAGGTCGGATTCACAAATGATGGGAAAGTGCTTGCCTTGGATCTTGAAATCTACAATAATGCTGGAAATTCAATGGACCTATCTCTAGCAGTCCTTGAGCGTGCCATGTTTCATTCAGATAATGTTTATGAGATACCCAATATGAAGATCGTTGGAAGAGTTTGTTTCACTAATTTCCCTTCTAACACTGCTTTTAGAGGGTTTGGTGGTCCACAAGGTATGCTTATTGCTGAAAACTGGATACAACGGATTGCTGTAGAACTTAACAAAAGCCCAGAAAAGATTCGGGTGAGTTGTATGGTACTCTGAGAATAGTTTCGATTTACACAAACAATGGGGTAAAGTGATTTTCAAATTTTTTCCCCTCTCTTTCTATATTGAAACTTTCTTTTCAATTTTCTTCAGGAAATTAATCTACAGTGTGAAGGATCAGTAACACATTATGGTCAAGAACTTCAACACTGTACACTGGGCCAGGTCTGGAAGGAGCTGAAGTTATCTTGTGAATTTTCAAAATCTCGAGAAGAAGTTGATCAATTTAATAGACAAAATCGGTGGAAAAAGCGTGGCATTGCCATGGTTCCAACAAAATTTGGCATATCCTTTACATTGAAGCTTATGAACCAGGTAATGGTTGAAAAAAGGGGGGTTGAATATAACATGCAGTTCATTTCATGTTTTTGAATGTGTAAAACTCAAAATTCACTCTTCTCTATTCATTCAAAGACACTACCTATTTATATACAAAGATAGAGACAATCTTAGGTGACATACACCTAATACACACACAACTAATCATCTTTAACACTCCCTCTCAAGTTGGAGCATAGATATTAATCATGCCCAACTTGTTACAAAGATAATCAACCTGAACCCCACTTAAAGCTTTCGTGAAGATATCTCCTAGTTGTTTTCCAGTCTTCATATATCCTGTAGAAATCAAACCTTGCTGAATTTTCTCGCGAACAAAATGACAATCAATTTCAATGTGTTTAGTTCGCTCATGAAATACAGGGTTAGAAGCAATATGAAGAGCAGTTTGGTTATCACACCACAATTTCGTTGGTACTGAAGTTTTAAGACCTACTTCATCCAAGAGCTGATATATCCATATTATCTCAGACGCAGATTGTGCCATAGCCCTATATTCTGACTTTGCACTCGATCGTGACACAACATTCTGCTTCTTACTTTTCCATGAGACCAAATTTCCTCCAATGAAAATACAATAGCCTGATGTGGATCTTCTATCCACTTTGGAACCTCCCCAATCTGCATCTGAAAAACATTCAATATGAGTATGTCCATGATTTGCATACAAGATGCCACGTTCGGGTGCTCCTTTCAAGTAACACAAAATTTGCTCTAACGCTGCCCAATGATGAACTGTTGGGGATGACATAAATTGGCTAACAACACTGACTGAATATGCAATATCTGGACGAGTCACGGTAAGGTAATTCAGCTTTCCAACCACCCTTCGATATCTCTCAGAATCTTTAAAGAGTTCTCCATCTCCTGTAAGGTGGATGTTTGGAGTCATTGGAGCACTACAAAGTTTTGCTCCTAATTTTCCTGTCTTAGTTAATAAGTCCAGGACATATTTTCTTTGAGATAGAAAGATACATTTTTTACTCCTTGTGACTTCAACACCCAAGAAATACTTTAGCATCCCCAAATCCTTCGTGTGAAACTGAGTATGTAGGAAAGACTTAAGAGATGAAATTCCCGTAGTATCACTTCCAGTAATAACAATGCCATCTACATACACAACTAAAAGAATGATACCAGCTTCTGATTGTTTGTAGAACACAGAATGGTCAGACTTGCTTTTCATCATACCAAACGTTTCTATAGCTTGACTAAAATTTCCAAACTAAGCACGAGGACTCTGTTTCAAACCATACAAAGATTTGCGGAGACGACAAACGTGCCTAGACTCCCCCTGAGCAACAAAACCAGGAGGTTGCTCCATAAACACCTCCTCTTGAAGATCACCATGAAGAAAAACATTCTTGATATCTAGTTGATGCAAAGGCCAATGGTGAGTAGCTGCCATAGAAATAAACAACCGAACATATGTCAATTTAGCAACAGGAGAGAAAGTGTCAGAATAGTCCACTCCATAGGTTTGAGCATATCCCTTAGCAACAAGATGGGCCTTTAATCGAGCAACTGACTCATCTGGATTGACCTTAACTGTGAACACCCATTTGCATCCGATAGCCCGTTGCTATCGTTTCCCTGAAGGTAAATCAACCAAGTTCCAAGTACCATTGTCATCTAACACATTCATTTCCTCGATCATTGCATTATGCCAACCAGGATGAGATATGGCTTCATGAACAGTTTTAGGGATAGAAATAGAATCAAGAGAAGCAATAAAAGAGCAAGAGGAAGACGACAAGCAATTATACGAAACAAAAGAAGAAATAGGATAAGTACATTGACGTTTACCTTTGCGTAATGTAATAGGAAGATCATCGTTCAGGACAAGATCTGATGATGTGATAGAATAGACTAACAAATCGTCATCCTCCTCCTGACATGCAGGAGGAGGAGAAGACGAAAAATAGGGTGTGTCTTCCATAAAGGTAACATCAATGGAGACAAGATATTTGTTAAGATTAGAACAATAACATCTATAACCTTTTTGGAGACGAGAATAACCAAGGAAGATACACTTGAAAGACTTGAGATCTAATTTAGTAATATGTGGACGAACATCCCGAACAAAACAAATGCTACCAAATATCCTAGGGTCAATCGGAAATAGTGACTTATTAGGAAACAAAATTTTGTAAGGAATCTCAACATGAAGAACAGATGAGGGCATGCGATTAATAAGAAAACATGCGATTGAAACTGCATCGGCCCAAAAAGGTTTAGAAACATTCATTTGAAATAATAAGGCACGTGCAGTTTCGAGAAAATGTCTGTTCTTACGTTTGGTCACTCCATTTTGAGATGGAGTATCAACACACGAAGTTTCATGAAGCATGCCATTTTGAACCATATAAGATTGAAACAAAGCTGATGTATATTCTTTGGCATTATCACTTCGTAAAGTACGAATTGAAACATTAAATTGAGTTTTAATCTCAACACAAAATGCGCAAAAAATAGAAAACAATTCAGAACGACTCTTCATTAAATATAACCAAGTTACACGAGAATAATCATCCACAAAAGTAACAAAATACTTAAATCCAGGTTTAGACAAAATAGGACAATGACCCCAAACATCAGAATGAACTAATTCAAAAGGAACATTAGCACATTTATTAACTCTTGGATTTGAACTAAGACGATGATGTTTTGCAAATTGACAAGACTCACAATCTAATGAAGACACCTTACTAAACTGAGGACAAAGTTTCTTCAGTAAAGGAAGAGATGGATGACCCAGTCTACAATGTGCCTCAAAGGGAGAGGTTATACTAGAGCAAGCGACAAATTTCGGTATTGGTGTGTCAAGAATATAGAGGCCTCCAGACTCATGTCCTTTACCAATAGTCTTCTTCGTCATAAGATCTTGAAATAAGCAATGATCAGGAAAAAATGAGATACAACAGTTAAGATTGCGAGTAAGCTGACTTACAGAGATCAAATTAAATGATAAGCTAGGTAAATGTAAGACAGGCGACAAAGGAAGCAAAGGAGTAGGAGTAATTGTGCCAGACCCAAGAACACGAGATGGTGACCCATCGACTAAGGTAACAATAGAGGTAGAAGTGTGTGACTGAAGAGTAGAAAATAGACTAGAATTACCTGTCATATGATCTGTAGCACCAGAATCAATAACCCATTTGGAAGATGAGGAAATGAGACACGCATTTGATTTACCTGAATCAGCAATAGCAGTGACAGAAGGTGATGAAGACCTTAGTGATTCTTGATACTGTGAGAACTCTGTAAATTCATTTGCAGAGATAAGAACCAATTTTTCAGAAGTATCAGAAGTGGATGCAATATGAGCCGAGTGATCTTTCTGATGCTTGTACTGAAGCTTTCTACATTCATATTTCGTATGTCCTGGTTTGTGACAATAGTGACATACAATACCTCTGAGGTCCTGTGGCCGAGTTTCAAACCCGTGCGAACAGCCTCCTTTATTTCTGTTCATATAAGTTGACCGTCCATGCTCATAATTATTACTTCGGCTGACCAAAGCACCATTTAATTGAGCAGGTGGAGGTGGAGTGCCTTCTGTACGAAGTACTCGACTAAACACCTCTTGTAAAGAGGAGATCTCAGAACCAGAAAGAACCTGGGACTTAACAGTCTCAAAAGTAGAGGGAAGACCGGCAAGAAAACTCATGACCGCCATTTGTTCCCGTTGGCTTTGTTGAACCTTGACATCAGGGCTAAAAGGTATCAAACTATTGAGCTCTTCATAAGTCCTTTTAAATTTCATAAAATAATTTGTGAGTGACTGATCTTGTTTGTTTGCACGGTAAAATGCTTTTCATACCTCATATATGCGAGAAAGATTTCCGTTACCAGAATATAAGAAATCCAAATAATCCATCAATTCCTTAACGAATTCACAGTGATTGATCAAGTCAATTACATTGCTTTCAATAGAATTCCGAATCTGCAGAAATAAGCGAGCATCGTCTCTAAGCCATGTCTGCTTTGAATCATCTTTAGGAGGATCATTAGTCAAATGAGTATCTTTTTCGATACTTCTCAAATAAATTCGAATGGTCTTGCTCCAAGCCAAATAATTCGAGCCATTGAGCTTATGGTCCGTGATTTTAGACATCACAGGCACCATATCCGTTACAACATTAGATTTCTTTTCAGCCATAACTCTTACAAATGACAAGACAACGAGCAAACGAACAAACAAAATCCAATAACAGCAACGACCAAACACGCAGCGAACAAGAACACAAAATTGGAAGTACGCAAACCTGAACAATCACAAGCGATGAGTGCCAAACCACCACAGATGACGCAGGGGAACGACGGAGAGCGACACAAGGTCTGTCGGAGAAGAATTCTGCACGGACGCGCTGTCACGCGCCGGCGCATGGAAATTTTACAGAAAGTCGCGGTGGTGTGTGTGGCCCACTCGCGGCTCGTCTGGTGACCAGACTTCGGGGTTTGGTCGGTCGGCAGTTGTTCTCCCCCCTGTGCTGGCGGTGAGACGTGTGGAAATTTTAACAGAAAGTCGTGGTGGCGTGTGTGGTCCACTCGCGGCTCGTTTGGTGGCCGGACGTCGGGGTTTGGCTGGTCGGCGGCTGGTCTTCCTTCCTGTGCTGACGGTGAGAAAAAATGTGCACTTCAAAATGTTGTTCCGAGTTGGAACTCAAAAATGCACCAAATCTTAATTTGTGTTTACCCAAAATCAGCCCTCAATTTGAACGGAAAAAAATAAATTCCCAAATTTTGTAACCCAAATGCTCTTATACCATGTAAAACTCAGAATTCACTCTTCTCTCTTCATTCAAAGACACTACTTATTTATATACAAAGATAGAGACAATCTTAGGTGACATACACCTAATACACAACTAAGACACCTAATACACAACTAATATATTCACTAGTGTTAGACACCTAATACACACACAACTAATCATCTTTAACAGAATGTAATCATTGAGGATTAATCTATTGTTGATCTTCAAACTGGCTTCTATTAGCTACAAGAAAGCGGGGATTGTTTGTAAAAATAATTGATTGCGAAGTTACTGTAATTTGTAACTTCCTTGGTTCATATGATGTTTTCTTTCCTTTAGCAGTATTTTGGTTGTTGCATATCTTCGAGATCATTCTGAAACCTGGTTGATTATGCATAGTTCTCCTGATATGTTTTACTTAGTTATTTGTTATCTGCTACAATTTATTTAATTATATAATTTCATGTGTCAGCAGAAGAAAGATTTTATTATTTTTTGGCCTATATTATCTGAAAGATGAAGATAGCATGCATTAGGCTCTAGTTGGACTTGGAGAGATATGATGCATTTTTGTAAAGCCTATATGTATTCAAAATTTTATATGGTGCATTGAGCATGAATGATCACACAGACGACCACTTGTCATTGAAGCACTTTAGGGTTTGGTATCAACGAGTTTGACCCTATAACATCCCCTGTAGAATTTTGATATACTAGTATTAATTCATGCAGGCAGGTGCTCTTGTTCACGTCTACACAGATGGAACGGTTCTAGTTACACATGGAGGTGTTGAAATGGGGCAAGGCTTGCATACAAAAATTGCTCAGATTGCTGCTTCTGCTTTTAATATCCCTCTTAGTTCTGTGTTTATATCAGAGACAAGTACTGACAAGGTAACTGGTAGTATAATGTTTAAAGGAAAAAGCCTATATTAAAAATTTGTGATAAATCATAAATGAGGTGGTATTGTATCATTTGTAGGTACAGTCGGGCCCACGGAATGACCTCCAATTACAAGCTGCCACCTTATATATCTGTCTTGATTGCAAATGTGTGATATATATTAGTGCTCTTTATGAAGAGCTTTGTCACATATTTGTGATATGCCTCAACTGATGTGGAATACGTATTTAATTGGACATTGTTGTTAGTCCCACGTGGTTGTACTAAGTGAGAGTCTAATCTGCTCCGATAGCTGTGTCTGATAAATAGAAGTACTTTTTTTATTACTCTTTGAAAGTAAGGAGCTATAGATGCATTCATTAGGAAAAAGAATCTTCTACTAAGACTACTAAAGCAGAATTTTCTCGCATGTCAGATATATTTTTTGCAATCCCAGTTGACCCTTTGGACCAATACTTCTACTATGCTCTCTATAAGTTGGCTGAACTTTATACTTCTCTGTCAGAGCTACTGGAGAACATTGGAAAAATATGATTTAAAAAGTGTCAAACTATACTAAAATTACATCATGGTGATCAGATATATAACGTGCTGTTAAATTAAATAATTCTATTAATATCATAATAGTTTCCCAGTTGAGAAATTTCTATTAATTTCTCTGAGTCTGGTTGACATAATTGCTGGTTTGCATTTATTGAGTGATCTTTTGTATAATGTTATATTCATGTTTTCTCTCAATTCAGGTTCCGAATGCATCCCCAACAGCAGCTTCAGCAAGTTCTGACATATATGGAGCTGCAGTATTGGATGCATGTGAGAAAATTAAGGCACGAATGGAGCCTATTGCTTCACGACATAATTTCAACTCGTTTGCTGAGGTACATCTATTATTTTCTTTGATCACTTCTAAACATCTTTCCTTCTGTGGTAATTAATGAATACTTAAGCCAATCACCATTTTTGGAAGCTTATGATATGCTATATGAGTTTTTTTTTTCTTTTTTGGGGACAATGAGGAAATCATGTTATGATTTTGATTGGTTATGTTGGTGTGGTTCACAGCTGGCAAGTGCATGCTATGTTGCTCGAATAGACCTTTCTGCTCATGGATTCTACATTACGCCTGACATTGGCTTTGACTGGATTACTGGTAAAGGGAACCCATTTAGGTATTACACCTATGGGGCTGCTTTTGCTGAGGTTGAAGTTGATACATTAACTGGAGATTTTCACACACGAATGGTAAATGTATTTTTGGATCTTGGATATTCTCTTAACCCGGCCATTGATGTCGGTCAGGTAAATTTGTTTTTCCTTTTCATCACTTGTGATCCTTGACTTTCTCTCATAACGATTTTCATCGCTTTCATCTTTTCAACACTAATGTATCACTTGTTTTATGAAACCTAAAATTTCATTTTTAGGACTGTATGATGGAGCTGAAGAAAATCTAGAGATAACTGACATTTGACTTAAAATATTCATCAAGGCCCTAGCAGATGATATTACATTTGAAGATATTGACATCAGTTCTTATTTTGGTTGGGATAAAACTTGATATTGTTTGAGTGGAATGAGTCTATTTTGACACCCATCATTTGATTCTATGAATAGAAAACCACGTTCCTTTTAATTTTTTTTGCCTATGTTTACCAGTTAATAATCTAGAGTTCATGGTTTGACATGGTGTAATGGACTGTTTAAACATGTCATAACCCTTTTTTACATTTCATGCAGATTGAGGGGGCTTTCATCCAAGGATTAGGTTGGGTAGCCTTAGAAGAACTGAAGTGGGGTGATCCAGCTCATAAGTGGATACCACCCGGTTGTCTTTTAACTTGCGGGCCCGGAAATTACAAAATTCCTACTATAAATGATGTCCCTTTCAAATTCAATGTTTCACTTCTGAAGGTATGTACGCTTGTACTGTGTTTTCAGTGTTCTTTGGTTTTACAAAATTCCTTCTAAAAATGATGTCCCTTTCAAATTCAATGTTTCACTTCTGAAGGTATGTATGCTTGTACTGTGTTTTCAGTGTTCTTTAGTGAAATTTTTTTAAACACTGACGGAGACAGAGTATAAAACACACACAAACCTTCACTGCCCTCGTTACAACCCCAAGCATGCACCCTTCCAAGTATACAATGATCTGTATCATCATTAAATCTGGCTCTATGTTGATTTTACGTTCTTAATAAATGAAATCTTACTGTCACATCATTTTCCATTTTTTTAATTGAATAAAATTATATACACGCCAGTAGATTTTCGCTTTTGAATTTGGACTGCATGCATTCTAACCTGGACTGTTTGTGGTTTTATAGGGGCATCCAAATGTTAAGGCCATACATTCATCTAAAGCAGTAGGAGAGCCGCCATTCTTCTTGGCTTCAGCTGTCTTTTTTGCCATCAAAGATGCCATTATTGCTGCAAGAGCAGAAGTGGGAAGAAATGACTGGTTTCCTCTCGATAATCCAGCAACACCAGAACGGATACGAATGGCTTGTTTCGATGAATTCACGGAACCTTTTGTTTCCTCTGATTTCAGACCCAAACTTAGTGTTTGATTATTGGTTACTTTGTTATGTTACTCTGCAACGTAATAGCTTATTCTGACTATCCAACATTGCACAGGTAAATTTCTTTCATGCTTATCAGACTCCTAGTAATAATTTTCACGGAATAAACATGCTGAAATGGCATGTGATACCTTTAGATATCGATTGAAGTCATGGAATAAATTGGTATTGATATCAAATAATATTTTGACAATAATAACATAGAAATGTTCAAGATCAATTTGGGTGTGCCGATTGTTTTTTTTTTTAAATAAAATTTGCATTAGTTTATTGAGATTGTATTACATGAGAATTCAATTATAAGACATAAATAAAAATTGATAAAAACATTAATATAAGGGTTTTTTTTTGTATGTTTTTGTGATAGTATTGGATAAATGTCGCTTTTATAAGCTTTCATTTGTTTTTTTGAGACTGCTTGTAGTAGTTTTTCATGTTTTTAATTGTATATTTTATGTAAAAAATAAATCTATTTAAATTAAAATTACAAATTATGGTGGTTTTATTAAATTTAACTAATAGTATAGAAAATAAAAGAAACCTACTCGAAGAGAGTGAGCAAATCTTACAAGTGGGGAGCTCTCTCCGGTTTTTATAGAATGAAAGAAAGAAAAAAAAGTCTGTAGAAAAGGTAAAGATGGAGGATATGGTCATCCACGGGACGTGAAGGAAAAGAGAGATGCTTTTTTTATTCTTTATAATTTATTGTCTTTATTTAAAATTATTGCGAAAGCATACAGAATTCTAATGAGAAACAGAGGTTAAATTAATATTTTAAATATTATTTTTTATTTTTATTATAAAGAAAAATTATAAAAAAGTAAGTCAATATTAAATATTTTATAATAAAAAATAAAATTTTAAGTTAATAAATAATTAAAAAATAAATAACTAAAAACGAAAAAAATAAAATATACGTAATATTTAATACATATTTTTCATACTAAATAATATTGATAAAATCTTGTTATAAATTAGTTTAAAAAAAAATTTATAAAAAATTTATAAGCTTTTAGATTTTTAAAATTTAAATACATTATTGACATAATTTTTATAAAAAAAAATTATTGATATTTTAATAGAATAAAAACTTAGTTAAAGATAAAATATATAATTATTTATAATTAATTTGAATTTAAATATAATTAATTTTTTTAAATTTATATATTTAATAAAATAGGATATATAATTTCAAAAATGAGATAAAAAATAAAATTTTTATAGTTGTTTTATCTCTTATTATAAAATATGGATTCCTTTTATTTAATTCTTATTTTGTTGTTTTTATTTTTGGATCCCGATAATCTTTATAATAATTTATCCCTTGTAAGAAAAATTTACAACTCTAACCAGGAGTGATGATTAGGATTTTTTTTAGAAACTATTGCACTGAACAAGCAAGTTGGAGTTGGCTATCGCAAGAGTGCAAGATATATCATTATTGGAAGCTGAAGTACAATACACACTTCTAAGCAAAATCTAAACAAAATATATTACCATAAAAATTGTATTCTTTTACGAACTAATTATTACTACCAAATATGATTCAAATTCTTCCAATCAGTTCCATCATAAATGGGCGCAGAAGAACAAAAATTAAAACTGAATCCCATACTATCGATCAAGATTTCCTTCATAAAGAGGGAAAAAATTTGACTCAAAAAATAAGTATCATAACATCCACCACCACATAACCCAAAGAACTAAAGAGGAAATACAAATAACACCACCATGCAACCCCTTCATAATATAGAGAACAAGATGAAAAAGAAAATAAAACCTAACACAATCCAAACGGGAGGTAGAAAGTCATCGGAATAAAAAGCTGACATTGTTGTTTAAATGGAATAAAAAGCTGACATCCTCTTGCTCCATCCCAATATTCACAAAAAAAAGTAAGTCCACTAGAAACTAGGGGAAAGACAAGATCAAAAGAGATCAACGCCCGTTGAAGAAAATCGATAAACAATGTCAATGAAAGAGCGTGTGAGAGGTAGGATGGATGAGTAAAGGTGGCCTAAGCAGCATAAAAGGCGGTATATGGTGATTATTGTAGAAACTAGGGGAAAGAGTATATGGTGATTATTGTAGAAACTAGGGGAAAGAAAAGATCAAAAGAGGTAGAACAAAGATGATTATTGTAATAACTGAAATCGAACATATATTAATATTATTATTTTATAAACATATAATATTTTGTATAATTAGATTAATGTTTATTTATTCTTATTTTATATTTTACTTAAAAATACGTGATAAATAATTAAAAAAATAAAAATTAATGTTAATATTTTAAATAATATAATAAAATAAGAATTAAGTTAATATTTATTTTTTTAAAATTAAATATATTTTTGAATAAATATTAAAAAATAAAAAAACGTAGTTAAATATATGGT
The DNA here is from genome assembly GCA_037013495.1 of Hippophae tibetana. Taxonomy (NCBI): domain Eukaryota; kingdom Viridiplantae; phylum Streptophyta; class Magnoliopsida; order Rosales; family Elaeagnaceae; genus Hippophae; species Hippophae tibetana. Next base: position 22,195,194 of record CM072802.1, on the reverse strand, counting down.
GAATTGTTATCAACTCATAGGTGATGATTATTAATTGAATATATCCAAAATTAGTGTGAGATGGTTATGATTATTAGTATAAGTGTCTCTGTCCATCTCTACTTGCATTCATATATAAAATAAAAGGTCTTTCACTAAAACTTTAAGAGTTTCTATTAAAAATGTAGAGTGTAATATATAATCTTATTTTATATTTTATTTAATATCTTTAATAAACTAATTGTTTAAAGTTGTATTATTTTATTTAAATATAATTTTATTTCATCTCATTTCATACCATTTAAATTATAGTCGTAATGTGTCTTACTTTAAACATAATATTTTTTTTATTAGATTTTCACATTATGAATAATTATGTTTAATATTTTTTTAAATTTTTATTTATCTAATTTAAGTTCATTTGTTACACTATGATATCTCATTTAATATAATCAAATTTTATAAAAAAAAAGTAAAATAAAATAAAATAATTACTTAAAATTAATATCTTGTAATCTCATGCCAATTTATATATATTTAGTCTCGATACATGGTGTCTAAATTTTGACCACAAATATATTTACTTTAATGTTACGTTGCTTTGCGTGCTATAATTTCTACCAAAGTTCGTAACATGGGTTATTTTCTAATATAGTTAATTAAAACTTAACATGTGATAAGAAAATTTCATGCTATATATCCTTACCCCTTAATATTTCTTATAAAAAAAAGTTTCTGTCCCGACGAAAACAACAGTTGCATATTAATTCAATATTTCATATATATAAAAAAGAGTTCATTTTCATTATATGAGAAAAAAATCATTATCCATAAATAAAATAACACAAATACATAATATAATATAATATAATATAATATATAAACATATTACATTATAAGCTTTATTTTGGATATTTTTGTGTTAACATTGATAATATTTATTTTTATTAATGATTTTTTTTTTGGATTGTTTCATTAAGTGTTTTATTGATTTCATATATTTCATCACTATTATATCATAAACTTGAGCTAATAACCTAATAAATCTATATATAAAATTAAATATAAAGGAAAAAACATGTTAAAACAAAACCATCACATATATCGTATTTTTTCCCTTCATTCTACAGTGTGGAAACTTCTAAAAGATTTATGACAACTTACAACTTTTTGCATAGGAAAGAAAGAAAAATAAAATAAATGCATCATAGTTGACTTCTAACTACGCTGAATATTTCCTCGTACGCATTGTGTATCAATTTTTCCTCCTGCAGTGGTTAAATAAGAAAGCAATGGCCTGAAATGACTAGGTCAGTTTTCCATTTATTTTTTTGGGTATCTTTCAAGAAGATTAGATATCAAATTAGTGGTATTTCGCATATTTTCTTGTTATTGATCTTACTGCCTTACACAGATACATATTTTATATATATATATTTTCTTTGGGCATATTTGTTTTTGTGGTAACGGAAGATTCATGGAAATCTTTCAAGTATGCTGTGAGTACTGCTAGAGCACTCCTCAAGAGAAGATTCATTTTATCTAATATTTCAGTTCTAAAAAATGGAAATACATCACAAAAATCCTGCTTGATTGGGTCGGAAGAAAGTCTAATGTAAAACGTGCATTCATCAGTTTATAATACGTTAAGAAACAAATGATTTAAAAAATCAATTCATATCATAATCAAGTCTAACTCCATTAAATTAGTTTAACAAAAAAATAAAATTTTAAATTTAATTTATCAAATTTTCAAAAATGATGAATTAAATTGTATGAACTTAAGATTTATATTACAACAAATGACACATTTAATTACGGTTCTTAATCTTGACTGTACCCTTTAACCACGGTTAAAAAAACCAAAATCAAAGGTAGAGTGACCCTAGGAGGATACCTACCTTTTGTCACAATTTTTAACTATAGTCATAGTTTAATTAATAGTCACGTTTTTTATTTTTTAAACAAAAATTATAACCATATATTACCCATATTGTCACTAATAGTCACCTATGGCTACATTTTTTTTTCTTCTAAAAACTCTAAAAATTGTGATTAAATTTATCTTCGGTCACGATTTTTGGAAAAATTCACTACTACTACAAAAAAGTATTAAAATCGGTTAAAAACCGACTTTAAACCAGCGAACCGACTTTTAATTTTTAATTTTTTTTTATAAAATTTATTAATTTTCTATTATACTCAAATTAAAACTTGTATTTGATCACTAAATAATATCAGAAAAAAATAAAATCTGTTTAACAAATAATTTAAATAATACAAATAATTGAAAAATAAAATATTAATTAATAGCAGAAAAATTACCATGTTGTTGTTATATGTTATTCAAGATCATCTATTCTTCTCATGATGTTATAATACAATTCTACATATATAATACAAAAAATTATACATATAAATAATAACACATAATAACATAAATATAAAAAAATTATACACATAAATAATAACACATAATAACAAAAAAATATAAATAATAAGTGCGTAGGATTAATAGAAATACTTATAAGAGTAAATAAAATGAAAAAAATGAAAGAAATGAAGAAAAAAAATGGTGTTTTGTAAGTGAGAAATTAGTATAAATTTTTTGAGTATTTTACTCAAAAAAATAGGGGATCTAAAATATTAGTTAGAGAGCAAAAAAACCCATTAATTGGAAAAGTGAAAGAGGTTTTTGATTTTTGAGAGTTACACAACGCTTGAAATAGTTTCTGTTTGAAAAAAAAAGAAAAAAATTTATTCACGTGTGTAGCGTCGATTGACGTATTGAACCGACGCTACACATGGACGTAACGTTAGTTGACCTAGTGAACCGACACTATTCACGTAGCGTAGCGTCGATTGACACCTAGAACCAACGCTACGCCCTACGTGAATAGCACCGGTTCTACACTGAACTAACTTTAAATTCATTAATATTCATTTTTTTTTCAAAAATTGATTTTATATATCGACTTAAATTTTTTTTTTATAATAGTGTGTGCATGCTAAACACCATATCCATAGTTATATAAAAATGAATCCGAGTGCATAAATTGCCACTCATCAAATGTAACAAATCAAAACTGTAATAGGACGATACGATACAAAAGTATTTTCAATAGAACAAGCCAATGAAAATAATAGGGTACTGGAGTCATATAATTACATGAAATTAATTACAAGAGGATAAAACTTGTGTCTACAAATTTAACATCCAATAAATACAAATACAGATCAAAGGTGGGGCACAAATATATTTCTATGTACCTCTCTGGAAGCTGCTGATTTGTAAGTGAAGAAATGAGCTAAAGCAGGGATGATATATGTTAATTATGGCCCAAAACCATATCAGCCAAAGCACATATATCTCATTAGAAAGCCTTGCATTTTCTTCTTATATATATATATATATTAGTACTCTGCGTTAAGTGAGGCAGCCGCTGGAGAAGAATTTGAGAGCTGTGAAAATAAGAAAACTTGCGGCAGTTACTAACAGAGAGAATAAAGAAGAAATAGCAGAAACTTATTTGCTTCAACTTGTCCTTTTCCTTTTGTCGTTTCCAATATTTACCTGCTCAACAATTCTCTGAGTTTTCCCCAGCAGTTTGTAGCATTGAGTCTCTGTTTCTATTTGCACCAACCGAGACACAGGAAAAACAAATCAGAAACGGTATGAGATTGAGTAGATTGTGTAATCACATTGTTAATGTGTAGGTTAATATATAATTTAATAATAAATTTGTTAATTTATCTTATTATATATTAATATTAATTAAAAAGTGATATTTTGTATGTATATTTTGATTTTGTTATAATTTATGAAGTTATCGAATATTTGTATTTATATTTATATTTGATTATTAATAAATTTTTTTTCATGTATCTTCGTGTTTAAGTATACTTTTCAAATTTAAATAACTTAAAATGTGTAATTTATTTTATTACTGTTATTCATTATTATATATTTTTGCAATTAAAATTAACTCAAATCTTCTTAATTTATAACAATATAGACACTAAAACCAACTATATAAGTAATAAAATCAACTATATAAGTAATCCAATGGTGTAAGAGAAGATAATGGCTAAGAACCAGAAAGTACATGATCTCTCCACAATCCAATGGTGTAAGAGAAGATAATGGCTAAGAACCAGAAAGTACATGATCTCTCCACGCAATCAAATTCATTAATTATCTTCGACTCACTATATTGTGGCCAACCTATCCTAGATGGCTAAACCTTATAAAATTAATTAAGATGGAGAAAATTTTGAAGAGATCAGAAAAAGGACACATACATAAACAAAGCATGTCTTACCTAGTCACAGCATGTCCTCGAAATGTATAGAGTGTGTTTGTGGCCCCATTGAATTATAACACCAACTTGCTTGGACCAGAATGCTTCACTCCCTAAATCTAAAACACAAACAAACTTGTATAAGTCTCTTATATAGTTTCTCACTACTACAAAAAGTGGTATAAAAGTCGGTTTTTAACCGATTTTAAATTCAGAGACTTAAATTGTAAAGTTAGTTCACGGCCTAAATCGACTTTACGTGTAGAGTCGGTTCACGGCATGAACCGACTCTATATTTTATTTGTTTTAATTTTTAATTTTATTTTTCGTATAACAGTATATATAAATAACATAAAAACACTAAAATATAAATAATAATACAACAAATAATTAACAATATAAATATATTTAATTACTTAATAATTAAATTTATTACAAAATCAAATAATGTATATAAATAACTTCAATTACAAATAAAATAATGTCGTCAAATTATGCCATCGAGTAAGCTTGGTTGGCTTAGAATCTTGATTGGCCTTCACAAGTATTATGGCAAAAAAAAGTTGATCCATATAACAAATATTCTCCTACATACATGAGCACGTAAAACATCCATCAAAAAAGTAGTCTAAACTTCAGACGTACGAATGAAGAAATTAAATCATTATAAATATTACCATAAAAAAGAGATTAGCACGTACAACAACATTCAATGAACTCATATTAGCATTATTAATCATTTGTCTATGTATGAAGTTATCTGAAATCTCTACTACTATTTTTAATGCTATATATAATGAACTCTAAATATGAAATCAATTGCATGTAACTTCGATTTCTTGGCTAAGCTTGTGTGAGTTTTGGTGCCCTTAAACATATGGAACACGTTCATATGCACCAAAACTCATACAAACCAAGAAACAAATCGGACCAACGTACACCTGATTTGTACATTTAGAACTCATTATATATCATTAAAAATACTATCAGAGATTCCAGATAAATTCATATTTATAAACAATGCATTCCCCTAAATACATGAGCATATATATGATTAATCATCATCAACCAAGTGATTTCAGACACAAGAATAGATATAGAAGACCAAATCATTAAAAAATTTACTGTTATGTTGTCATATGCTATTCAAGATCATCAGAATCTTCTCCTGATTCTTCTTGCGATGATATAATTTGAACCATGTGTTCTGCCCATTCCTCTCATAAATCATCAAAAATTTGCTGGTCGTAACCCGTCTTGTTCCAACCAAAGAACTACATGTATTCAAAATCAAAATAAGAATATGATTTCATTTATTTACAAAAACAAACTCAAATATGTTAAAACTTGTATGTATATGGGTAAAATATATTACCACATCATCAATTGGAATTTTGATATTTGTGATGATTTCGCTCATAAACTTCATGACATAATAACCACACATGACTCCATTATTTTGTTGTGGAACCTACAAAAAAAAGTGTACATGAATTTTCATATTCGAACATCCTTATTATTTAATTGTAAAATTAATAAAATTATTAATATTGAATTGTACATACCATAACTTTTGTCCATATAAGCTTATGAGATTTTTTAAGGACAATGCCCCTAAACTTGTTCCACAACTTCCATGCCCTATCAAGGTATAAAACGATTAGTTTTTATTAAATATTACAAAAAATAATAGAAAAAACTAATATGTAACTAAATATAACTCTTACATTTCAACAACTGCTTTTGTATCTTTACTCAGTTCTATAGAAGCTGAGTCACAGTACCAAGCATGATTATTGAGCATATCAATGATTACCAACATCCAATGATCTTGGCCTTGTTTAAACCTTAATGGCCAAGGGATTATCAACTTTTGATTTCTGCTAAGCGTTAATGCTCTATCACATAATTGTTTAGCTCTGATGCTAACATCCTTCTCTTGATATTGATTGACATATGGAGAATCATAGAACATTGCTAAATGTGATGAGTGATTATGTTGAAGTCGATAATAGCAAGCCCTATATGTGTATATATATAATTAGATAATATAAATATAATTATATATGTTCTGCATAAATAAAAGAAAACTAACTAGATTGAGGACTCACCTTGTCCACACTTGAATTATACTTAAATCGATCATTTGATATTCAAATATTTGCAACAAGCACTCGATCGATATATAAGTTTGGCCGATGTCTACACCAGAAATTTCAATAGGAAGTGGCACAGTCCATCCATCATTTATGCTAGATGCCCTCCCAACAATAGTCATCAAACTGCCAAGATTTCTACTGAACTGTAACGCATAAGTATGACTATACTTTTTCCAAGGCTTCTTCTTGAATGACTTGGTGCACGATGATTGGCCACTAGTCATAGATTTAGCACGAGATACTTGCTTGGTATCTCTTAAATGTGCCGCATTTAAGAGTTCTGGTATAATAGACTACCAAAAAAGTATCATATATGTATTTTTAGTAAAAATATAAGATCACATTAAATAATAGTAGTAAACAAGTGTTATTTTTTAAGTTAAAAAATAGTACCATGTCAAAATTTAGAACAACTTGAATCGACGGCCAAGCCACATACTGTCCAACTGCCTCTTGGACTGTGGTAGCATCAGAAGGCACATGTAGTGGACAATCATGAAACAATGATTGATCAATTACTATTCACCAATGATTAGGCAAATATTGATTATGAATCATCCGATCATCGCTCAATTGTTGTACCGTTCCAATAGCAACATAGTCCGTTGACGAAGGATGTTTCAAGAAACATTTCATATTTTGTAAAAAAATTAAGTGTTATATATAAAAAATAAAACATATAATAAGAATTTAAATATTAAAATCTTACCACATATGATTCATCAAATAGAGGAGGACTCTTATGTGGGGTAGCTATTGGATGTACATTCTCACCAATATGTTCATCTTGGCTTGATTTATGGTAAGAATGTGCAGATTGCATTGGAGAAAATGAACCACTACTTGATTGCATGTGCATTCCTGGCATATAATGAGGACCAATAGGATGGCTATATCCCATACTGGATGTAGTTTGAGCACAATGAGATTGTGTGGATGGCATGCCTGGCATAGATGGTGGCATGCCTGGCATGGATGGTGGCATGCTTGGCCAATATGGCATGCCCTGGTTGTAGCATGATGCCATGGCTGACAGTTGTTGTGATTGATGTTCTTTTAGAGTGGCAATCTCACTCATCATGGAGGCCTTAAAGGAGTTGAATTCTTCTTCAGTTTTAGTGTATTTCTCCTTACTTACCGTCTGAGGCTTATGTTTTGGAATTTTAAAATACTCCATAGCACCATCATATTGGCTACCTCCCCTAACACGACCAGGATGCTCGCGTTCGATTGCATGATATAAAGCATCTCTCCCAGGCTCTTCGATTATTTCACCCCTGTATAGTTTTCCTTGAACAACTCTCTACAAATAATAAAGCACACAAACATATCATTCATTATTACATCAATTATTAAGTATCAGTCAGACTTTTTATCAAACGAAATTACTAACCAACTTATTTAATTGTTCTTCTCCTCGTTGACTCATCAGTCTTGCATTCTTCGTTTTGGGAGTCTTTGTTTCTATGTACAATTCCATTCGGGTAACAGGTCTACCCAATTCAGCTTCCTACATAAATTAGGAAAATTTTATTAACAGTGACATGAAATTAAATTGAGAAAAATTAATATAAAAATATTTATAAAATTAAGACAAATTAATAATACCATTCGAAATCTAACTTCAGGATTTGAAGACCTCCCAGTACGGTTAGGAAGAATGTTATGCATTTGGACATTTTGATGATCTTTTCTAATAATTTGAAATTCTTCTGAACGTCTATAATCCACAAAGTCTTTCCAAACTTGAGGTGTAATCCAGGGGTGTCCTTCAGGGATTTTGTATATCACATTCTCATCAAGTGTTTCCAAATATGGAAACACATAATTTTTCGCCAATCTAGAAGTCTTGTATTCCTTCCACGCCTTATTTGCAATCTTATAACACTTGCCCTGCCAATTGTCATCGACTTTGTAACGATTCTGTAAAAACACAGTACAAAAGATTAGATATAATACACCTAATATAATATATATATATTGATTATAAAATATAAGAGACATACATAAATGGTTATCCATATTATGAACTTTTCTGCATCGGCAACCTCATACCAATGATTTATATTGATTGGTATACTGGACTTTGCCAGTCGACCAATAGAAGATTTCAATTGTTGACCATTTTCCCCTAGTGGATTACCAGTAGCATCAAATTTAACGGGTATTCTATCATCTGGGTTAAGTGGAGCATCAAGTATATTCGCCCAACCCCTTCTTTTCAAATACCCCAATGGATCATTTGGATCTACAAGCTGAATATCCATAAAATATCTACAAAAAGTGGAGAAATATAAATTAATTGACAATTTTAGGAATACACATATATACAAGAGTTATTACAACAATATAGAACATACATTATGTTTAATTAGGTTGTTGATCGTATACATATATTCCTTCACAATCACTATGAGTCCATGTCGAAGAATCATCATCATCAATTAGATCATCACGTACATTAGGCAATTTATTTGAGAAATTACTAATATTGGTTAATGTATCAAGCATAGAGTCATCATCTTCTACAACATCACAATGGTAAATTCAAGTTATTTAACCACACAAAGAAACTGCCCAAGCAAAACCCAAATCGAGATGTTAGGTTTTTAATTAACGAATAAAAATACGCTGTTCCTAATTAACGAAATACATTTACATGCTGATAAAATTAGCACAAATTTACACGCTGTTCCTAATATACCCATAAACAGATTTTAACATTTTGCTAAAAAAAAAAGAAGAACTGACAAATAATGTGAGAAGAGAAATATAACTTACAAACGTCCGTTCAAATGGTGGTTGGAGGTGGCCGGAAATGTAGAACGAAGGTGGCGCACGGTTAAGATTTTGGGAGAAAATGGGAGTGAGGAAAGGAGAGAGGAAGAAGAAAACTGGAAATCTGCGTACAAAATGAGACGTTAGGGCATATATTACGTGGATAGCGTCGGTTAACCACATCAACCGACGCTACGTTACGTGGATAGCGTCGGTTAACCACGTCAACTGACACTAGGTTACGTGGATAGCATCGGTTGTCCACGTCAACCGACGCTACGCTACGTGGATAGCGTCGGTTGTCCACGTCAACCGACGTTACGCTACGTGGATAGCGTCGGTTAACCATGTCAACCGACTTTAAATTCATTAAAAGTCGGTTTTTGGTAAAAACTGACTTTACACATCGACTTATATACCCCTTTTTGTAGTAGTGTCTAGTCTTCTGCTAGGCATTTAATATATATGTATATGGGGTTTGAATATTTGCAACCATGAAGATTAGAGGCAATAATGAGGTACCAAGCAGTTTAACTGGTCACATAGAGGCCTAAGAAAGACCAGATTCTATAGTTGTGGAATGAAATAATAAAAACAGTGGTTGCACAACAAGCTCCAAAGATATATATCATATTTGTCCAAGTCCTCTTGTCCATATCATTTATATAATATATGTTGATGTAATACAAAGCAAAATTAAGAAGAAGAAAAAATCAACGTTTTTATTGTATATTCTATGGATCACCTTTTATTTGTAAAATAGAAAACTAACGAGAATAGTAACGATAATGTAATTAAATGTAAAGAAAATGATATTACTATTGTATTATTTTGTTTGAACACTGAAATCAAAAAATGAATCAATATTACAATATTTGGTTTATAATTTAAATGAGATAGAAAACATTGCATATTATCGTAATATTCTTATATTTAGTTAAGTTTAATGATATCATTTAATTTTTATTTTTAAATAATTATTACTTAAAAATATTATTTAATCTTACAAAAAAATTTAAAGACAATTTTTTTAAATTTTTTCTTCCATATTATGTGCAAAATAATATCTAAGTGTTAATATATAATACCGAAGTCCTATAATTGATCTACTATATCATCACCGAATTTAAATAATCAAAATTGGAAAATGTGAAAGGTTTTAAGTTCGAGAGTTTTAAGGCTTTGGATTTTAGGTTTAATATTTTAAGCATTTAGGAATTTAGGGTTTTTATTTTTGAGTTTTGGATTTTAGGATTTAAAGGTTTAAAATTAAAAGATGTAAGAATTTAGAATTTATGATTTATAGTTTAGTTTTTATGATTTGGAGGTAAAATTAGAATTTTTTTATATAATAGTTATGTGAGTGGAATAATAATTCGTCTCTTTTAAGAATTGTTTCTATTTTATTTATAGTCTATAACACAACTAAATATATGAATATATGGAAACAATTTAATTCTTAATCAAATTCTTACCGATCAAACATCACCTCGGTGTATTATGAACAAAACAAAACAAAAAAAAAATTTAAAAATAAGAGTTAAAAGCAAGTTAGAGATGTGTATGACTTCAAGTAAATGCATGGTACAAGCAAAAGTACAGTTAAATGCCAACCCAAGTTCCTCCAGTGTTTCCCACTGAGCCCATCAAGAACTTCAAACCACTATTTTTACGAGCATTAAGCCATGTGATTAGTTTATCTATACTAGTTTTAATAAAAGTTTGAGAAATATTTTGCACTTTGTATATATTTTGAGAGCGATCAAATGAATAAATGAATGAATTATAACATGAATTACATGACAAATCTTGTATTTCTCTGATAATTAACATGTATATTTCATTATTGTTTATGTTCTGTTTTTACAAGAGTTTAAGATATATGTATATAAGGAAAACGAAAACGAAAATTAAACAATAACCATAATTCCTACACATCCATGTTTTATGGCTCCACTATTATTATTGTCTGCTCCATGTTTTACTCCATTGAGCATATTGTGTCTGCCACTGTTACAGCACACACCAACACTCCCCCTCAAGTTGGTGCATATATGTCTCTTATACCCAACTTGTCGAGTGAGTTGTAGAAGTTCTTTACAGACACAGATTTTGTGAGTATATCAGCCAATTGATCTTCTGATTTAACAAATGGAAGCTGAATAATCTTTTCTTCAAGATTTTGTTTGATGAAGTTCCGATCCACTTCAACGTGCTTCGTGCGATCATGTTGAACTGGATTGTGAGAGATGGCAATGACTGCTTTGTTATCACAAAACAAGCTCATTCCAGAGTTAGGAGCAACACCAATCTCAGTTAGAAGTTTTTTCAACCAAAGGAGCTCACATATTCCCTTGACCATTCCTCGAAATTCAGCTTCAGTACTAGATAAGGCAACTACTTTTTGCTTCTTGCTCCTCCATGTAATAAGATTGCCCCCCACAAAAGTAAAGTACCCAGCAGTAGATTTCCTATCCTTCATATTCCCTGCCCAGTCTGAATCTGTATATCCAACGACTTTTAATTGACCATTTTTTGAAAACATAAGTCCTTTCCCAGGGGAGGATTTTAAATAACGAAGTATTCGCATGACGGCATCCATATGGTCTTCACTTGGGCAGTGCATAAACTGACTCACAACACTCACATCATAAGCAATATCAGGTCGAGTATGAGATAAGTATATGAGTTTACCTACTAACCGTTGATATCTCTGTTTATCTGCTGATACTTGGTCCACATATTCTCCGAGTTTATGATTTTGAACCATTGGAATATCGACAGGTTTACAATCCAGTAGTCCTGCCTCTGCTAGTAGGTCCAGAATATATTTCCTTTGGGAAAGACATATGCCTTGTTTTGATCTTGTTACCTCAATACCTAAGAAGTATTTAAGCCCTCCCAAATTCTTCATTTCAAACTCATTTGACAGTTGTTTTTGAAGCTTAGAGATTTCTTCTTTATCATCCCCTGTAATGATCATGTCGTCTACATAGACTATAAGGGTTGTTATCTTCCCTAATCGGTGTTTTAGGAAAAAAGTATGATCAGAGTTGCTTTGTTGGAACCCATATTTCTTCATTGCTGAACTCAACCTACCAAACCATGCTCGAGGTGATTGTTTTAGTCCATACAATGCTCGTTGTAATCTACATGCAGTTTCTTTTCCTGTTGTAACAGTATATCCTGGTGGGATATTCATGTAAATCTCTTCCTCAAGATCACCATGAAGGAAGACATTTTTTACGTCAAGTTGGTGCAATGGCCAATCTAAATTTGCCGCATATTATTGGTACGATCCGAGTATGCTGGACTAATGTCTAATACTTCAACATTAAGCCAATTTCGTTCTTCACCATAACTCTCCTCCTGAAGAGTGTAATTGGATACTGGTGATGGGAAGAAACATTCTGATTCGAGGAAAGTGACATCCATAGTAGTATAAGTTCTTTTAGTAATTGGATCATAGCATCGGTAACCCTTTTTTTGTACGCCATACCCTAAGAATACACATCGGACAACACATGGATCCAACTTAGTTCGTTGATTTTTATGGAGGTGGACAAAAGCAACACATCCAAAAATTCGGGGCAGAAGCATCAAAATAGTAGGCAAGGGAAGATGATTAGATAACACCTTTAATGGAGTCTGAAATTGTAAGGTTTTTGTGGGCATACGATTCAGTAGATACACAGCTATAGTAACAGCATCACTCCAGTATTTATTAGGCATATGTGCACCGATTAGTAAGGCCCAAGCCGTTTCTAAAATATGTCGATTCTTCTTCTCCGCAGTCCCATTCTGTTGTGGGGTTTGTGAACACGAGGTTTCATGGAGAATACCATGGTTGTCCAAGTATGTCCGGAATTGGTGATTAACATACTCCCCTCCATTATAAGACCTAAGTATCTTAATTTTTTCAGAAAATTGTGTCTGAACCATGGTGTGAAACAGGTGAAATGTAGAAAATACTTCATCTTTATGTTTGAGAAGGTAAAGCCATGTCATTCGTATACAATCATCAACAAAAATAACAAACCAACGATGACCCGATGACGTAATGACTGGGGAGGTCCCCAAACATCAGAATGTACCAAAGCAAAAGGAGTCATACTTTTATTCATACTCATAGGATAAGACGCCCTATGACTTTTTGCTAGGATACAAGTATCACATTTGAAATCTGAATGTATGATATTTGAAAATAAACTGGGGAGTAGGTGCTTTAAATACCCAAATGATGGATGCCCAAATCTACGATGACACAGCCAAATCTGTCGTTCCTTGTTACCAGCAGTGTTTTGCATGTGATTGACTCTTCCTGAACTGAGGTCATCCACATAATATAGCCCTCCTCTCCTAGTACCATGCCCAATGATCTCCTTGGTGAGAATATCCTGTAGAAGGCAAAAAGTAGAATACATCAATACTACACAGTTAAGATCTGAAGTGACCTGACTTACAGACATCAGTCGGTTTGAAAGAGAGGGTACAAGTAAAGTATTAGATAATGATAACGAAGGAGATAAAGTCACTGTTCTGGCCCCTGTAACTGGATAAGTGACCCCATTGGCATTGGCAACACGACTCCGTCTCGGCTGAGTTGTATTGGAGAGATCTTTTGGGTCAAATGTCATATGATCCGTAGCTCCAGAGTCTAAAATCCAATCCTCATTATCACTACGAGTATGAAATGCTTTACTTGAAATACCTGGATCTTGGGAAGATTCGGTCTGAGGAATAAGGGATAGTGATGTAGTATTCGTAGCCACAACAAATTTCCCAGTGGTTTCTCTCTTCTTCTTTGTTTGAAGATCATTCCACCATTCTGGATACCCATGTAGTTTGAAGCAGTTTTCACGGGTGTGTTTGGAGTTTCCACAATGACCACATTTTATGTCAGGAGACGGTGGATTTCTCGGGGATTTCTTGCTACCCAAAAAAGTTCCTGATTTTAGTGGCATCGAATTATGGTGTCCCTTGATCCCTTTGTAAGCCATAACTACTCCGGGTGTTGTATCTGCACCTGTGATCATCACGGTCTACCTGACTTCTTCCCTGCGGATGAATCCATAGGCTTGTTCCACCATAGGAAATGGTTTTATCTGAAGCACATCACTTCGAGTTTTATCCAATCTATCATCAAGTCCATCGAGGAAGGTATACACTCGATCTTCCTGTATGATGGAGTTGTATTTTTGTATATCAATCACACACTCCATTGGATTAGGACGACGAAAATCAATTTCACGCCACAACCCTTGAAGGTCATTGTAGTATTTTTCAATGGATCCACCTGCTTGCTTCGTATGAGTAACTCGACGGAGAATATCATATACTTGAGACGTGTCTGTACCATCATAGTAGGTGGTAGCTGCAGAATCCCAAACATGTTTCGCAGTTGAGAATCGAATAAAATTTGCAATCAAGGAGGGGTCCATCGAATTGATCAACCATCCTTTAACAATGCCATTTTCAGTGCGCCATCTCCTGAATGAGGGGTCGGTTTCAGTAGGTTGAGGAAATTCCCCATTAATATATCCCAGTTTGTCTTTCCCAGAGATATACATCTCCACCGCCTGGGACCACAAGGCATAGTTGGATCCTCCCAACTTGATACTAATGGGGGCAGTCGACGCTTCAGTTAGCGGAGGTTGTGAGACGGTCTGAGCTCTGGCTAGAACTTCTGTCATTTTCGTCGTCAAGTCTTCCAATATGAAATTGGTGGTTAAATCTCTAGATTCTGCCATGAAATCTAAAAATTTTTTCCTTCCGTTTTTTTTACACTTCGTACACTATATATAGAAAAATTCTGTAACCCTAAAAAAATTTCCAATTGAGCGCAGCTTCTACGTTCTAACCCTAATTCAAAATTCCTTTTTTCCTCCGTGTGCAGCCCTTTCTTCACGCACTCTCTTCTTCACGCAGCTACTTCTTCACGCAACTTCTTCTACACGCAGCTTCTTCTTCACGCAGCTTCTCGCAGCATCTGTTACGTTTTCCTTCCCTCAGCTACAAATAAACTTACAGCTCCAACACGCACAGAGACAACGTAAAACTGTAACCCGAAAACAGATTCTCATTCGCACAGTCCTCCTAAAGTGGCGCTCTTTGTCTGCTGCTTTCTTCTTCTTCTTTATCTGCTGCTGCTTTCTTCTTCTTCTTCGTCTGCTGCTGCTAGAACTTCCCTAAAAAAATTTATTTTTGCAGAGCAGAGTCAGCCCTCCACCTAGTCCTCTGTGAAACAGTGTTCTTTTTCGCTGCTTTGGCTAGACGGTTGCGAATCCGGTCAGCCAACATCTACAACTGACGTTGAGCAGAAATGGCCATCTTGATACTAGATGGTCGCAACACTGGTGAGTGGTATATTTTTTTTAGTATTGTTACTAATCGGTTTCAACAAGTAAACAGAATTCAGGAGAAAACAAAAATTAGGAGAAAACAAAAATCTGGAGAAATCAAAAAACTGGAGAAATCAGAAATTAGAAATCAGGGGAAATCAGAAATGAGAACCAGAAAACAGAAAACAGAAACCAGAAAACAGGAATCAAATGGTCTGAGAACAGAGATCAGCGTAGCAGGTAATTCCATAAGCAATAACTTGCTCTGATACCATGACAAATCTTGTATTTCTCTGATAATTAACATGTATATTTCATTATTGTTTCTGTTCTGTTTTTACAAGAGTTTAAGATATATGTATATAAGGAAAACGAAAATTAAACAATAACCATAATTCCTGCACATCCATGTTTTATGGCTCCACTATTATTATTGTCTGCTCCATGTTTTACTCCATTGAGCATATTGTGTCTGCCACTGTTACAGCACACACCAACATTACATGGTTGTTGAAATCAACATCCTTTTCTAGTTTTGTTTTCAAAATAGAGAATGCTAATGAGATAAGTAGCCCAACTTCCGAATATGCAAATTAAAACAAATCCACCAAAACTTTAAGGAAATATATGTAAATAAAAAATTGAACAAGTTCATATATGGGTTTAATTAGGCCTTCTGTTATTAAAAGAGAAGGAATGAGAACTAAAATGAGATTGAAATCAAACCTAATTTGAAGCACAATTAAACCAAGCATAAAAAAACAAAGCCATCTCAACATAGTTTCTTACTATCAATTTCTACCACTTTATTTGTGGCCATCTCTCCCTCAAGTGGTGAAAATTATGAATAATAAGATGTTAGTCAAGAATTTAAGGGGTGTGATGACTGATCACTTTGTTTTCCATATTTAGTGCATTGCAGGTCTTCGAACAAGATAAGTAATCAATTGGTCAATTGGTGTATATGGCTTTTTTAATCAAGCAAATTGATTGAGGTATGTATTTATCTATAAAAATGGAATGATGTTTCTTCGAAAATAACCATAATCGAACAAAATGTGAGGTAAACATGGTTATTATAATATCGAAATTGTGGTTAAATGAAACCTAACATATATTAATATTAATATTTTATATACATATTATAAAAATATAATTTTAATAATATAATACATAATATTTTGTATAATTAGATTAAAAAAATTTATTTTTATTTTATATTTTTTATTACTTAAAAACATGTGTTAAATAATTAAAAAATAAAAATTAATGTCAATATTTTAAATAATATAATAAAGTACAAATTAAGTTAATATTTAATTTTTTAAACTAAATACATTTTTGAATAAATGTTAAAAAAAAAAAAAAATGTGATTAAATCGTGAGAAAACTACTATAGATTCATAACCGATGATTATTAAATAAATATACCCGAAATTGGTATTAACATAACCGTCCCGTCTCTCCTTGTGCCTATATGTACATATACCAACTTAGTGTACAATTTCAATTAGTTGTTAAGCTTATTAATAATAGTTTTTACTTTGTTTTTCTTTTAGTCATGTTGTTAGGCTTGTTAACAGCACAATAAAAATTATAAAATAACAATAAATATAATGCATTATATAAAGATGAAACTCGTACATAAAGAACTGCAACCTTGTGATTCTTAAAAATATCTAAATATGTTACAATGGTTTAGAGATATACATTGGTTGATATAAAAGCAAAAATACAATGTACATTTTGTTAGGAAATTTGGATAAAATGGTATAATCACAAATTCCCCCTCCCAAGATCTTTCTTAACAGAATATCAAATAACAGAGAAATAGATAATACACAACACAAGAATTATAGTTGAAACTTCAAATTAGAGAAAAACCACTTTCATTATCAAAAGACAACCAGAGAAAAATTCACTATGTGGAAAATTGTTACAACCACACTCTCAGTAATTTTCTCACACACCCAAAAGACAAGAGTAACTACAAGCCCAAGAGAATTTTCCCACAAAATTCTCTCACTCAAGAACTTCTCATACAAGTTTTTCTCTATTTTTGGGATGATTAACAATGAAGAAATGAAGCCATATTTATAGTCTTCAAGTTCTCATTTCATATGCCAAACATTTCTTCATTCAACAAAATTAGGCTACCTAATTTT
Organism: Hippophae tibetana; assembly: GCA_037013495.1. NCBI lineage: Eukaryota > Viridiplantae > Streptophyta > Magnoliopsida > Rosales > Elaeagnaceae > Hippophae > Hippophae tibetana. Next base: position 22,177,471 of record CM072802.1, on the reverse strand, counting down.
CCTATTCTTTATTCAAACAAGGTTAGGCACCTCCATCTTTGACAATATGGTAAGCCACCTTCCATGAATTTTCTTCTAAATTAGGCACCTCCTATTTTGACTAACAAACCTAATATTATTTTTAATCAATCATAACACATTTGCAATTCAATTTTATAGTACACAACAATAAGAAAAGCACCACTAAATTTCTTTCTTCCTCTCTCATCTTCTTCTCATCATCTTCGCATTGCTTATCTTACCTTTTCTTCATCTTGTTTCTTTTTTCTTTATTATCATGGTATTAGAACTTTTGTGATAAAAAATGGAGAATGGAATCAAAAACACAACTGAAACAAATGCAAGAAACAATAATGTGACAGATCAACAATAAGAAATCATTACTTTTCATAATCTGAATTCTTTGATTAAACTCGATAAAGATACATACATGAGTGGAAGAGACAAATGTATAGGATCTTTAGAAGCTACGAGTTAGAAAGTTTTGTAGCTGGTGTGTTTACATGTCTAGAAAGATTCAATCTAGATTGAAAAAAATGCCAACTACAAGAATTTGTGAAAAAGTTAGTGCTTGTGAACCAGTTATCATATTTGGGCTGTTCTTGAGAATTATTTTGGCTTGCAATCAAGGGCTAAAATAATGTAGTTGTTGTAAATTAGCACTTGCGGAAGCGAAGATCGGGTCCAATTTTGATTGCCCAAATTAATAATAATGGGTAACAGCAAAATAATAAACAGTAAGAATATAAATGACACACAATGATTTAAGTGGTTCAACTTTTTAATATGAAAAGTCTACTCCACTGACGACGGCACACTGAGGAAAAATCCACTAATTATCAAATGGAGATACAAAAACCAATTTTTAGAGAGCTTCACAAATTATACCAAAATCCAAAATCAACGCACAAAATATCCCTTCTAATTTATTGGTAATATATATAACAAGATAAATTAACAAACTTGTTATTAAATCAAAATATTACCGTACAAATTAGAGAGACTCTACCAATGGAAACAATAATGAACAACTTGTCTTTTAGGGATTGATTCCCTTACTCACGTAGCTACAAATTTATCTGCTCTTATGGCTTAGCAGAATATCAATTCTCTACTCACTACTGTTTTGCAGTTTTCTCTTTTCTGCGGCTGCTCTCTTTCTACAGCGTCTTACTTCTTCTCCAGCAGTTTTTCTAATATCTTTCTTAAATAGCTACTGGCTGTTTTTTTCTTTTGTTGCAACTCTTACGGCTTCTTCATGCACACAGGGAACTTAGGAAACTTAGTCAATATATATATAGCAAATGAATATAGGGTTTATTTAGTATTGGGTCTTGGGCCATATTTATTTTGGGCCATTTAAATAACAAATCTCCACCTTGGCTCAAAACACAAAATAAGTTCTTCAAATATGAAATTCCTCGGATTACCAAATAACCGTCGTCTACAAATACCAATTAAGTCCAAATAATGCTTGAACTTGTTAAATGGAACTGGTTTGGTTAACATATCTACTGGATTCTCTGTAGTGACTATCTTATTGACAACAATAGCACCCTGAGAGACAATGTCACGAACGAAGTGATATCTGACATCAGTGTGTTTGGTTCTTTCATGACACATAGTATTCTTAGTCAAGTATATTGCACTATGACTATCACAAAATAGAATAAAAGTATCCTGCTGTAAACCCAAATCACAAACCAAACCTCTAAGCCAAATAACTTCTTTCACTGCTTCTGTTGCTGCCATATATTCTGCCTCTGTCGTAGACAAAGAAACTGTAGACTGTAAAGTAGCCTTCCAACTAATGGCACAATGAGAAAGAGTGAAGACATAACATATCAGAGATCTTCTTCTATCCAGATTACCAGCATAATCGGAGTCCACATAACCAATAACACTGCAACCAGTATTAGAACTCCCATCATATACCAAACCAAAATTAGATGTACCTCTCAAATATCGAAGTATTCATTTCACTGCTTTCCAATGACCCTTACCAAGATTACCTATATATCTGCTGACAACACTAACTACATGTGAAATGTCTGGACGAGTACAAACCATAGCGTACATCAAACTACCAACGACACTAGAATATGGAACCTGAGACATGTATCACTCTTCTTCTTTTGACTGTGGTGACAAATCCAAAGAAAGCCTGAAATGCGCAGCTAACGGCGTACTCACAGGTTTAGAATCTTTCATGCTAAAGCGTTCAAGAACTTTTTCAATATAACTTTTCTGAGTCAAATAAAGCTTGCCCATTTGTCTATCCTTGTAAACTTCCATGCCCAAAATTTTCTTCCCTGCACCCAAATCTTTCATCTCAAACTCATCATTAAGTTGAGACTTTAATTTCTGAATCTCAGACTTATTCTTAGAAGCAATAAGCAAGTCATCAACATAAAGCAACAAACAAATGGATGAACCATCATGAAATCTTTTATGATAAACACAACTATCATAATCACTCCTAGAGTAACCATGATCAATCATAAAAGAATCAAACCACTTATACCACTGTCTAGGAGATTGCTTCAGCCCATATAAAGATTTTTTCAATAAACAAACATGATCTTCCTTACCTGGAACAACAAACCCCTCTGGTTGATGCATATATATTTGATCTTCAAGCTCACCATGTAAGAAGGTTTTCTTAACATCAAGTTGTTCTAATTCCATGTCAAACAATGCAACCATAAAAATCAACACATGAATAGAGCTATGTTTCACAATATGTGAAAATACTTCATTGAAGTCAATACCTTTCTTCTGACAATAGCCCTTTGCAACAACACGTGCCTTGAACTTAGCTACTTCAGCCTCATGTATACCTTCCTTTTTCTTGAAGACCCATTTGTTTCCAACAATCTTCTGGCCCTTAGGCGGTTTCACCAATTCCCAAGTATGATTCTTATGAAGTGATTCAATCTCTTCATTTATAGCAACCAGCCACTGAGCAGACTCATCACAAGTGACAGCTTCATGATAACTAAAAGGTTCATGAACCTCAATAGACTCTGCCACAGATAATGCAAAAGAAACTAAGTCTGCATCTGTGTACCTCTGAGGGCGTCGAATCTCTCTTATTCCTTTACCCTTAGTGATACTATATGGTTGCTCATGCTGTTCTTCTGCTACATCATGAGCAGAATCATCTATCTCATCCATAAATGGTTGATCTGAAGTGCCCTCTTACACTTGACTAGGAGTTCCACTCTCAAGATCTACCTGCTCACTAACACCGTGGTCTTTATCTACAACAATAGACTCTTTTTCTTTTGCAACATGGAAAACTCATCAAATTTAACATCTCTGCTAATCAAAAATTTAGATGACTTGGGTTCAACACACCATAATCTATAACCCTTCACCCCAGAAGGATACCCCAAAAATATGCATTTCAATGCCCTAGGCTCAAGTTTACCATCATTAACATGAGCATAAGCAGGACAACCAAAAACTTTCAAATCAGAATAATTAGCAGGAGTACCAAAGAATACCTCAAATGGAGTCTTCAACTCAATTGCAATTGATGGAGACCGATTCACCAAATAGCAGGCATGGTTACAAGCTTCAGCCCAAAAGGATTTATCCAAGTAAGCTTGAAATAGCATACAACGAGCTCTTTCTAAGAGAGTTTTATTCATACGTTCTGCTACTTCATTTGCTATGGTGTATGATGCACAATACGGTGTCTCACTATGCCATTTCTTTCACAAAACTCATTAAACTGACAATCACAAAATTCCAAACCATTATTTGTTCTCAAATGCTTGATTTTCTTACTTGTTTGATTTTCTATACAAGCCTTGAATTTTACAAATTTTGAGAACGCATCATTCTTGTTCTTCAGAAAATACACCCAAACATGACGAGAGAAGTCATCAATAAAAGTCAATATATACCAGGCACCACCCTTAGACACAACATGAGAAGGACCCTAAAGATCTGAATGAATATAATCAACAGTACCTTTCGTTTTATGGATGGCTATACTGAACTTGACCCTACGATGCTTTCCATAGACACAATGCTCATAGAAATCAAGCGTCCCAGTTTTCTGACCATAAAGCAAATCTCGTTTGCTCAAAATAGACATCCCTGCCTCACTCATATGCCCAAGCCGCATATGCCATAATCGAGTAGTGTCTGAATCTTGATCTGACGAGGATGAAAATGATACACTGCCAATAACAGTGCTACCCTGAAGCATATAGAGATCACGTGACAATTGCTCTTTAATAACAACAAGAGAACCTTTACTAACTTTTAAGACTCCACCTTCAGCTACATACTTATAGCCTTGTGGATCAAGAATACCAAAAGATATCAAATTCTTTTTCAAATCTGGAACATGACGAACATCTTTTAAAGTCCTAACAATACCATCATGCATCTTAATTCAGACAGTACCAATACCAACAACTTTGCAGGACATATTGTTTCCCATGAAGACAACACCCCCATCAATAGATTGATAAGAAGCAAACCAATATCTAATGGGGCACATATGGTAAGTGCAACCTGAATCAAGAATCCAAACATCTCCCGGAGAACCAATAGATACTGATAGAACATTTTCACCATCAGAACCAGAACTATCTGCAACACCAGCAACATCATTAGTACCAGAAGACGTTGTGGTAGAATTTCCTTTACCTTTGAGTTTCAGACAATTTACTTTCCAGTTCCCTTCCTGACGGCAATAGTTGCATTTATCTTTTCTTTTTCTAGATTTGGATCTAAACTTGCCTCTATTATTGCTTGTGCATTTTTCTTGATTTCTACCTCTGACAAATAAACCACTTCTATTTTCATTGTTGCTTGTAGACACCTTTTTCTTCAACTCTTTGGAATTCAAAGCTGTTTTGACATCTTCCAAAGAAATAGTATCTTGCCCATATAGCATGGTATCAACAAAATGTTCAAATGAATGAGGTAAATAACATAATAGAACTAAGGCATGATCCTCATCATCAATCTTAACACCACCATTTTTCAGATTACGAATAATTTTAGTAAATTCATCAAGGTGATCGTGTAAAAGTGTACCTTCTGACATTCTGAATGTATACAAATGCCGCTTCAAATATAACTGACTGGTCAAAGACTTGGTCATATACAAATTCTCCAATTGAAGCCATAACCTACCAGGAGATTCCTCATCACTAAGCTCACGTAATACCTCATCAGACAAGGATAACTGAATTGAATTGAGAGCATTTTCCATGAATGCATCTTTTTCTTCATCAGTCAATTTTTTTTGGAAATTTATCCTTGCCTTCAAGTGTCTTAACGAGCCCTTCTTTAACTAATACGGCCCGCATCTTCATACGCCAAAGACTAAAATCATTTCTACCATTGAATTTCTCAATTTCATATTTTGCCGCCATGACAGAAAACCCAATATTAAATAAACAGAAGCACAACCCAGAAAATATGAAACCAATCAGATAATTAGAAGCTCAAAATAAATTCAAAAGAGCAAACTTGATCAATTCCAATAAATAACAGAATAACCCAATACTCTGATACCAATTTGTTGTAAATTAGCACTTACGGAAGCAAAGATCGGGTCCAATTTTGGTTGCACAAATTAATAATAATGGATAACAGCAAAATAATAAGCAGTAAGAATATAAATGACACACAATAATTTAAGTGGTTCAACTTTTCAATGTGAAAAATCTACTCCACTGACGATGGCACACCGAGGAAAAATCCACTAATTATCAAATGTAGATACAAATACCAATTTCCAGAGAACTTCACAAATTATACCGAAATCCAAAATCAACCCACAAAATATCCCCTCTAATTTACTGGTAATATATATAAGAAGATAAATTAACAAACTTACTATTAAATAAAAATATTACCGTACAAATGAGAGAGACTCCACCAATGGAAACAATAATGGACAGCTTGTCTTTTAGGGATTGATTCCCTTACTCAAGCAGCTACTAATTTATCTGCTTTGTTTTTATGCTCTTATTGCTTAGCAGAATACTGTTCTGCAGTTTTCTCTTTTCTGCGGCTGCTCTCTTTCTACAGCTTCTTACTTCTTCTCCAGCAGCTTCTCTAATAGCTCTCCAAATAGCTACTGACTGTTTTTTTTTCTTTTGCTGCAACTCTTGCAGCTTGTTCACGCACACAATAAACTTAGGAAACTTAGTCAATATATATATAGTAAATGAATATAGGGTTTATTTAGTATTAGGTCTTGGGCCACATTTTTTTTGGGCAAAAAGTACAAATATTGGCTTTATAATTAGATCAAGAAATGGGGTTTGACAATTGAAGATTTTGTGCAAAAAGTACAAATATTGGCTTTATAATTAGGAGATGCAAGGTGCTTAGTTAATAAGGAAGATCAAATTCTTGCTATTTACAATGGGTTAGATGGAGACTATGAATTTGTTGTAGCAACTATTCAAGAAGGATGTTTGATAGTTCAAGCATTGAATCACAAATTTTTGGCTCCATATGGAAGGCTAGAGGGACGAAACACACCTATTTATTTACTACCATCTCTGAATCTTGCTAACGTTGAGTCAAATCTTGACAAAGCTTTTGACAATTTTGTTCAATAAAGAAATCTTGATATGTCTGGAAATAACAATACTTCCAATCAAGGTACGAATGTTGTTTCAATAAATATGTATCAATACCAACCTCCTCTTGTGACAATTCTTAATACCTCACTAGTTTAGAATTCTATGTATGCCAACAATCCAAATCATCAGCCTACTATTCTTAACCAATCTTTCCCACCTCAAATGCAACTCAATAATCCAAATCAATCTTTCTCACCTTAAATGCAATCTTTGAATCAATCTCAATTTACTCAGCCCCTTATTTTTCAAAATCAATTATTTTTATCCTTATGGAAATAGGAATAGGTGTCATAACAATGGAGAAAAGCCACAATGTCAAATTTTTGGAAAGGCTAGAAATTTTGTAGGTTCTTATTGGTTTCATTTAAACCAATCTTATATGGCTATAACTGATGCAAAAAGACCCCAAGGTTCTTTCAATCAGTCATTTAATTCCCAAATGCAATAACCTTAAGTTTTCCCTCAGTCTTTTCCTAATTAGTTTTCCTACAATAATGTACCATTAACACAACCTCAAGCCAATTTAATCAGTGCTCCAATTCTCAGTCTCTTATGCTAATTCCACCCAATTCTCAAAAGGCTATTACAATGCCTTTTTCAAACAGTGTTCAAGTTAACACTTTGTTTGTATCTACTCCATCAACAACTTCAACAATGTTTGCCTTTACAATTTCCTCTATAATTTTAGACCCAACATGGTTTACTGACTTACGTGCTTCACATCAGGTGACATCTGATCCTTCAAATCTTGTAGTTAAGAATGAGTATGAAGGTTCTCAGGAAGTTTTATTGGGCAATAGTGATGGATTGCAAATTGTCAATTTCAGTATGAATACTTTTACTATTGATAAAGTGCCTAACAAATAGTTTCATCTCAACAACATCCTGAATGACAAGTACACGATCAAATTCTTCTACAAGGAAAGGTTAATCAAGGCTTATACTCATTCAACCTTTCTCTTGACAAGAGAAGACGTGTAGGTGTTTTTCAATCAGGTCAGGCCTTACTTGCTCAACATAAAGAGAATGAAATTAAAACTCTTGAATTTCAAATGTGGCATAATCAAATGTGGCATAAGCGTTTAGGTCATGCAAATAAAATAGTTGTGAACTGTGTGCTCAGTACATTCAATAAATAATAGACCTTAGTGAACAACCTGAGGTTAGTACTGTTTGTCATAAATGCAAGAGTCATCAACTTCCTTTTTCCCTTTCCTCGAACAAAAGCTCTAAAATTCTTGAAGTTATCCACACTGATGTACGAGGTCCCTCTCCTATGTTATCCTTCAATGGTTTTCTGTGGTATGTGGTGTTCATAAATGAAAGGTCAAGGTTTAATTGGGTCTATTTCTTAAAAACCAAATCATGTGTTCAACAAGATTTTGTTTTGTTTAAAAAGCAAGTAGAATTGTAATATGGACAATAGATTAAGGTTTTTAAGCTCATGGTGGTGGAGAATTTGATTCTCTCAACCAATTCTTGGCACATCACGGTATTAAAATACGTATATCATGTACTTATATTGCTCAACAAAATGGATTGATAGAAAGAAATCACAGGCACATAACAGAGATGGGTTTAACTTTACTAGCACATAGTTTAATTCCTATGAAGTTTTAGGATAAGGCTTTTTACTTAGAAATGCACTTAATCAACAAACTTCCCACTCATATTCTTAATTTTTAGAGTCCATATGAACTACTTTATAGAGCTAAGCCTGATTATCTTATGCTTAAAGTGTTTGAGTGAAAATGTTTCCCATGTTTAAGTGTTGTGTATGGAAGCAATAAATAGCGGTATATGAATATATCAAAGTGATAAAATGACACACATAATTTACGTGGTTCGGCAATTCTCTTAGGTCCACGGGAGGGAGCAGATATTCTTGAACTGAGTAGGAAATATACAGAATACAGATACAGAATTCCTCACTAATAATATCTCTCAAGTGTTTCCCCAAACTCATAGAAAACCTCAAACTCACTAAGTATTTTCTCTCTTTGAGTTTGCTTATGCTCTCTCTGATTTTTGCCTTGTTCTTCAATGCATGAACTTTTCCCTATTTATAGATGAAGCAAGACTCCCTTTCCCTAAATTGTGTCGTAATTTAAGCCTTAAATTAGGCCACTAATTTCCTTAAATCATGCCACAAATTAGGCCACAAATTTCCCTAAATTATGCCACTAATTTGTTACTTTTAGAGCCAATATTCAAAAATCACCACCTTGGCAAAAAAGTTCATAACGCTGCCTCCAAATGCGCCCTAGGCACTCTAAGCTCGAGAGATGTTGATTAAGTTCAAGCAGTGTTGAAGCTTGATCCCTATAACCACCTTTGTAAGCATATCTGCATGGTTATCTATAGTTCTGACTTTATGGAGTATAACATTCCCTTCATTGATGATTTCCCAAACAAAATGAAATCGAACATCGATGTGCTTGGTACGACCATGATGGACTTGGTTCTTTTCCAAACAAATGGAACTCTGGCTGTTGCAGAAAACCTCCATGCTCTTCTGAGCAATACCCAAATCCTTGGTCAACCCGAGAAGCTAGATAGCTTGTTTGAATGCTTCTATTACAGCCATATACTCTACCTTTGTAGTAGACAAAACTACAATTGACTATAATGTTGATCTCCAACAAATTGGTCCTCCTGCCATTGTGAACACATAACTAGTTATAGATCGACACTTATCCAAATCTCCAGCATAGTCAGAATCCACATATCCGACTAGGTGTTTGCCTTTAGTCTTGTCTCTCTCAAACTTCAAACAAATATCCATAGTACCATAGATGTACACCATAGAATCCATTTCACTGCTTTCCAGTGTCCTTTACCGGGATTATGCACGTACCGACTCACCATACTAACAGCGTGGTAAGTATCAGGTCTAGTGCAAATCATTGCATATATCAAGGAACCAACGAAATTTTCATATGGAACACACTCCATTTGCTTCTTCTCACCGATAGTGCTAGGTGACATCAATGCACTCAACTGAAAGTGAAGAGCAAGCGGTGTACTTACTGATTTGGTTTTTTCATCAATGTCAAACTTTTGTAGTACTTTCTTCATATACTGAGTCTGTGTCAGACAGATTGTGTTTACAACTCTATCTCTTGTGATTTCCATCCCAAGAATTTTCTTAGCTTTTCCAAGATCTTTCATTTCAAATTATGAACTTAACAGAGCCTTCAATCTATCGATCTCCACCTTGCTCTTAGATGCAATCAACATATAAGAGAAAATAAATGAAGGTACCATTTGGAGTTTTTGAAAGTATACACAGTGATCAAACTGACTGCGTGTGTACTTCTACTCTCTGATGAAGCTATCAAAGTGCTTGTACCACTTTCGCGGTGATTGCTTCAAACCGTAAATTGACTTGCTCAGTTTGTAAGCCCAATTCTCTCGTCCTGGAACTTTGAAGCAATCGGGTTGAGACATGTAGATCTCTTCGTTCAAAGTACCATGGAGAAAAGCTATTTTGACATCGAGTTGAGCTAACTCGAGATCAAACTGTGCTACCAAAGCTAACAGTATTCGAATAGATGAATGTTTAACAACAGGTGAGAATACCTCATTGTAGTCTATTCCTTCTTTCTGATCATATCCTTTTGCTACTAGTCTGGCTTTGTATATGATGTTATTTTTACCAGGAACACCTTTATTCTTGGTATAGACCCATTTTCAACCAATAGTTTTCTTTTCTTTGGGAAGTTGAACCAATTCCCAAGTCTGATTCTGATGTAGAGACTTCATCTCTTCATCCATTGCCATCTTCGACTTCATACTATCAACTCTCTGCACGACTTCTCTGTAAGTGCATGAGACATCATCATCAATTACTGGAAGTGTGAATGCTACCATGTTTATGTATCTGGTAGGCTTCCTAATCTCCCTTCTCAGTAGAGTAGTGGCAATAGATTCTAGCTATTGATTAATCGGTGGTGATGGTGAGAGAACCTCCACCTCAACTGAGATCTCTTCTTGATCATCAATTTCATCTTCATCACGATCAGTATTTGGACTTTCATTGTCTTTCTCTGAATTTGTTTGTCTCAGCATAATAGACTCGTCAAATGTGACATCTCGGCATAAGATGATCTTCTTGGATTCACCATACCAAAGTCACAATCCTTTAACTCCTTCCTTAAAGCCCAAGAAAATAGCTTTATTTTCTCTAGGATCCAGTTTGGATTCACTAACATGAAAATATGTAGGACATCCAAATATTCACAATGAATCATAATCAATAGTAGGTTGTCCAAACCATACCTCTTTAGGAGTTTCCCCATCTAATGCAGTCGTAGGAAGTCTCTTGACTATATGAGTTGCATATGACAAAGCCTCAGCCCAAAATGCCTTGCTTAATTTGGATTGAGATAGCATACATCGAACTTTCTCAACTAAAGTATGATTCATTCATTTTGCAAATCCATTCTACTGTGGTGTACGAGAACAGAAAAATGTCTCATTATCCCTTCATCTTGACAAACTTTGAAGAAGGGATCTGATTTGTACTCATCACCATTATCAGATCTGAGCCTCTTAATTTTCCTACCTGTTTGAATCTCAATCATTTTATTCCATTTAAGAAAGATATCCAAAACTTCATCTTTGTGACTCATGGTGTATATCCAGACATATCTAGAGAAATCATCAATAAAAGTCACAAACCAACATTTACCTCAAAGTGAAGCATTCTTTGAAGGTCCCCAGACATTCGTGTAAATATAATCAAGAGATCCCTTAGTACGATGAATGGAAGTGCCAAACTTGACTCTTGTTTGTTTTCCCAGTACATAATGCTCGTAGAAATCAAACTTTTCAGTCTTGCCACCTTTCAAAAGACCTTGCTTCATTAAGCCTTGCAAAGTATTTTCATCGACATATCTTAAGTTAGGGGTGTCCACCGATCTGGTCCGGTCCGATTTTGGGAAAAAACATTTAACTGGACCGGATTGGACCATTTGAAATGGTTTAAATTAATACAAACCAGACCAGATTTTTTGATTTATAAAACCGTTCGGTCCGGTTTGGTTCAGTTTTTAGACACCTTTAATGAGAAATAATGTGAAATTTTTAATATATTTATTAAACTGGTTCGATCGGTTTAAACCGGATCGAACCGTTTGATTTGTAAAACCATTCGATCCGGTCCGGTTTGGTCCAGTTTTATGGTTTAGTTCGGTCCGGGCCGGTTTATGGACACCCCTACCCTAAGCGCATATGCCATAGGCGGGAAGAATCATTTGTCTTTTCTTTAGAACTACTTGAGACAACTTCTCTTCCTATAATTGTACTCCCATCTAGGAAATACAAGTTCACCTTCCGAGTACCCTTTATCGCTACAAATGCACCTCGTACAACTTTTAGGACTCCATTTTCCAATGTTACCTTGTAACCATCAGAATCTAGAACACCTAAAGAAATGAGGTTTTTCTTTAGGTCAGGAATATACCTTACATTTGTAAGTCATATGATTGTACCATCATGCATCTTTAGTCATACTATTCTGAACCCTTTTGTCTGACAGATATTGTTGTTGCCCATAAGCATAACTCCTCCATCGATTCCTCAAAACTCGAAAACCAATGTCTATTTGGACAGATATGATTAGAACATCCAAACTCAAAGATCCACTTATCTGAGTAGGTTTCTGATAATGAAACTGAAAAGGCTGATTCTTCATCTTCATCAGCCTTCTATGCAACATTTGTATTTGACTTGTCCTTGTTTAGGAAATATTTCTTCCAGTGCCATTTTTTGTGACAATAGGCACACTCATCCTTCGCAGAACGTCTTCTGGATGACTCTCCTCTGAACTTTGATCTGGATCGCCCCCTATTATTTGATGCGCCAGATTTTTTATTATTCGTCCTAGCTTTGGCTTCCATCAATGCTTCTGATATTGACTCTCTCTGATCATGTTGATCCTTATTCCGGTACTCATTATTTTTCAAAGCATTTGAAACATCTACGAACTTAACCTCATCTTTTCCATATAACAGGGTTATGGTTAAATGCTCATAGCTCTCAGGTAATGAATTCAACATCTAAATTTTGCAGATCAGCCAAAATTTTATTGAAATTATCTAAGTGCTCAATCATAGGGGTACCTTTCTTGTACTGGAAACGAAAAAGTTTCTTCTTTAAGTAAAGTCTATTCTCAATACTTTTCGTCATGTACTTGTCCTCTAGTTTCTTCCAGAGAACTACGACTACATTCTCTTTCATGAAAAAGTACATCTGATCTTTTCCTATGCATAATCGAATTATGCCACAAGCTTGTCGGTTGACATAATTCCAATCTTCATTTGAATAATCTCCTAACCTGGTCTCCAAGGCTATATTAGATCCTTCTCGGAACAATAGATCTAATACTTCATATTGCTACATGCCAAAGTTATTGGACAACATAATTCTTCGAGTAGAACAACTTGGTTTGCCAAAAATTCTAAGGTCAGCTTGTTCACCTTCTTTGATCTCTCTTTTATCAGCCATAAGTACAAATGGATAATAGAAATTTTACACTTACAACTTAAAATATTGTTTTTTCCAAATTTTATACCTTATTTGAAAAAACGAAGTCCGCGGTTGAATCCAAAATGGTCCAATTAGCTAGGAATAGATCTGACTCAGCTAAAAACAGATGAAAATTGGACCAACTCTGTCCAAATATCACTAGTGACTGAGTTGACTCGGTCCAACTCAGTGAGTTGACTCAATTGCTGGCAGCAGCACTCCAACGGCTTCTGGCGGTGATTTTGACTTTCGATTTGAGGGATTATTTCACTTTTTCATTCGTCTTGTCGAGAGCTTCAATTTGATATATAATAATGCTATATTTGGTTCTAATACCAATTTGTTATGCACGAAAGCAATAAATAACGGTATATGAATATATCAAAGCAGTAAAAGGACACACAAAATTTACGTGGTTTGGCAGATATTATTGAACTGAGTAGAAAATATATAGAATACAGATAAATATTTCCTCACTAATAATACATCTCAAGTGTTTCCCCAAACTCATAGAGAACTCTCAAACTCACTAAGTATTTTCCTAATTTTTGCCTTGTTCTTCAATGCATGAACTCTTCCCTATTTATAGATGAAGCAAGGCTCTCTTTCCCTAAATTGTGCCATAATTTAAGCCTTAAATTAGACCACTAATTTTCTTAAATCATGTCACAAATTAGGCCACTAATTTGTTACTTTTAGAGCCAATATTCAACACTAAGTCCTTACAATACTCATAAGTTTGATTTCAAAACAGATCCCTATACATTTCTAAGGTATAGTCTTATACATAAAGGCTAAAAATGTTTCAAAGCAAATGGTAAAGTTTTAATCTCAAGAATCATATTTGATAAGAACTCATTTCCTTTTGCTGCTTGTTGAAAGATAGATGTTCCTAGTGGCTTATTAAAGGTTTTAGTAGTCATCAAAATAGTTTTGCCTATATTGTCTAAACTACCATTTAAGTATTAGCTTAACAGATACATCCACACACTCTATTACCCAAATTAGTCTAGAAACTGAACTATTAAAAAATATTCTAGATGTCTCAATATCACATGACTTATATGCAATACCTACTGACCATGTTTCTTTGCAACAGATGCCTACTGATCATGTTTCTTTGCAAGAACCATCTATTGATCATATATTCCTCTTTTCCCCAAAATAATTCTTCTCATATGAATACTAACACTCATAGTATGATGACTATATCAAAATATAGTATTAAAAACCCAGGGTGTTATTTGCAGCTCAGTCAATTACAATGCCTATAATTGGAAAGGAAGCATTAAAGGATTCATGTTGGCATGAAACTATGAAATCTGAGTTTGATGCTCTTGTAAAAAAAAACTTGGACTCTTGTTCCTTCTCTTAATAGAAAAATCATAGACAAAAAATGGGCTTTTGTGTAAAAGAACTATCAAATGATCAATTAAATAAACTCAAAGCAAGAATTGTTGACAAAAGATTTCTTCAAGTGGTTGGTTTTGATTTTTTGGAAACATTTAGTTCAATTGTCAAATTTGGCATTATTTGTATAGTTCTTACTATTGCTTTAACCTACAAATGCTCAATTATGCAGCTTGATGGGAATAATATATTTTTTAAATGGCACACTTATTGAGGAGGTATATATGAAACAAGTTCTCGATTTCATTGATCATGAGCATCCTAACTTTGTCTACAAATTGGAAGAAGCATTATTTTGAATGAAACAAGCCCATCGGGTTTGATTCGAGAAGCTTAGTTCTACTCTAATAGAATTTGGATTTATCACATCCAAAGCTATTGATTCATTGTTTATACCGCTTGCAAGCTCTTATGCTATGTATGTCCTAGTATTTGTCAATGATTTCATACTCACAGGGTCAGATACTACTAGAATTCAGTAGTTCATCTCCTTATTAAATGCATTTTTTTAAAAGACAAGAGTGCCTGATACGAGCAAAGGGTGCTCGTAGCTATTAGGTGCTTGGGTACAGATGAACGTAGGCACAAAGATGGTTGCAGTGGATGCAACGCAAATGGTGTAGAGTTGTGTGGGAAACAAGGAATGTTGGACGCGTGAGTAGGGGGAACCATTACAATTCAGTTAGGAATGTTAGAATTGGTTAATATGATTCTTGTAATCCCATATTTATATGAGGCTATATATATAGCCAAAGTTATTTCAACAAGGTAATCAGAAATTATAAGAAATCAGCTCCCCTTTTACTGTTCTTCTTTCTTCTCCAACCCTTCTGAAATTCTATTCCTATCAGTGCCCTACACTTCTTCCTTGGTATTGAAGTGTGTGAATTTGAAGGTATGTTATTGCTTAAACAATTCAAGTACAATAAAGTTTGCTGAACAAAGCCAAACTCACAGATGCTAAGCCTGCTTGTTCCTCTATGATCTATTCTCCTAAGTTAACAACAACAAGCGGTGTCCCTTTTGAAAATCTTGCATATCAATATTTGGTAAGCTCATTACAATATATCACTCTCTCTCGACTTGCCATAAATTTTGCAATCAATAAAGTGTGCCAATACAGGGTTAATCTCATGGATATTCATTGGAATGTTGTTAAAAGAATCCTTAAATATTTGGCTGGTGTTTGGAGAGAGTTTAGTGTGTTAAAGATTCTAGTGATTTTAGAAAGAAATAGAAAATGTAGATAATGATAAGATCCTTTATTCTTTTACCCTAAGGAGGTATATATAGCACATATTGAATAGGTGCTAAGGTCACATAGATTGGTACTTCGAGTACAGGTTGAGAATACAATTAATTTATATAAGATCATGTCGTCTTATGTATTATCTAAAGAGGTCGTCGTACAAGATCTACTTAAGGTCTTGTATGTAGATGATTCAGTACGATAGATAAGTTGTATATATTAGGCCGTTTTTATTCAAATTAGGTCTTGATCATCATGTCTTCGTTATTAAGTACATCAACTTGTTATTTCCTAACGGCTATGCAAGAGCTATCCTTACCATGGCGAGGTACCTTTGGTCGTTAGGGTTTTGTGCCTAATTATTGTTTAGGGCCGCACTAAAAGTGGGGTATTTAATTTGCTTCCAATTATAGATTACCGATGTATAAAATCATTTAATTGGATATATATGTTTCTTATTTATTAATGTTACTGTTTATTGCTAATGTGTTTTTTATTATTTGAAAGTTGAAACCTTCAATAGTAAACTTCGACCAAATAAAACTAATTTTAATTGTTTCTAAATATCAAACTAAATCTGATAAAAAAATGCTAGGTTGAAGCTGATGTAATAGGGAATAGGAAAAAAAATAAAATATGATGCAGTAGTGAACCAAAATAAAATCTCTTTGTTAACGTTTAGTTGCAATATAACGACAAGCACGACTAAACTTATACGAGTAAGAACCAACACTAAAATAATTTTTCCATATTTTAAACTCTTAACAGAAAATAAAAAAAAATGGTACAAAAGAGAGGATAATATAAGGTTTATATCTTCGTCGGAGGGTGCCATTGACATTTTGAGACCATTTGAGATTTTTCACCATGTTCCATTTTAAATTGGTAACTTGTTATTTAATGTTTTTATGTTTGTATACAGTGTGTTACACTATACATTCATATATTACTACCATACAGGTCTATAGTAGTTTGAAAAACTATACATTCATATATTACTACCATACAGGTCTATAGTAGTTTGAAAAACCAGCAAGAGAATCTTGAGAATGATTACTTAGTCCTAAATTGAGACAAAAAATTTGGGATTGTAATTCGAAAATTGAATTTGTTATTTTAATTGTACTATAATTTTATTTTTGTTATCATTTTATTCATATTTTTCAAATAATACCTTCGTGATATCTCATTTTAAAAAAGTATTAATTTATTAAAATTTATTATTTTATTGAAGATTTTTTATATGTGCGCTGCTACTTATGCTAGATTAAGAGAACATTTTTGCCACTCCAATTAAACAAACAATTTGTTGAAGAAAAAAATAAAAAAAAATACATAATCCATTCAGACCTAAACACTCAATTAACATACGAAAGTATCTAGCTAAATGATTATTTAAACATTTATGTTTTAATATTTTTTAATTCTATTTTATATTTCAATATGCAGTTTAAACTATTTTTTTTAAAAAGTTTAAGCATAAATTAATATGCAGTAATTTTAAACATAAATAGTTTCTTTTTTAATCATTTTAAACAGTTTTTTAAAAATAATTTTTAAGCTTAAACAGTTTTAGCATAAAACATATGTGGTTATCAATATGTAATTTCTATTTTTTAAACAGTTTTTTAGGCTTAAAAAAATTAAGCATAAATTGTACAATATTAAAGAAACTAAAAATTATGTTATTTTGTTTTCACAATAAGTAGTAACTTGTATAATGTTGAAGATGATGGAAAAGAAGCTTACTAATATGTATTTAAGGAGACCAAAATGGATTGAAAAATAACTTTTAGTTGTCCATGTGTGAAAAAGTCAAATATTTCAAAAATATCATTCATTAAAACCACATGTGTTGGTCATATATAAAAATTATATCAAATTCATATTTTTTTAAATGAGAGTATCACTAAAATACCATTTAAAAAATATGAATAAAAAATAATGCCAAAAATAAAATCATGACCCAATTAGGGTAATGAACCCTCGAAAATGTAACCTCAAAATATCTTGAAAATCCAGTTGGTTGGGATATATACTTGCAACATTGCGATTTGTCCAAATTTTAGAGAGAGGCTAGAACAAATGATTGAATGTGTGAATTTATCGGGGTATCTATATATTTATAAGGATTTACATGTACAAGTATCGATTACATATGATAGGCACATGAGAATTCGTCAAAAAAGCATAAAAGTAAAAATATACTTATAAATCTGGGTTGACCAACCAAGGCTCGGTCAAACAGACGACCTCGTACACACAATAGAGTATAGGACTATCCCTTGAGTTCATCCTATCTTCTGGATCAGAACTCATCTAGCTCGGGCTATTGTCTCGCCCGAACTGTCGCTTGTCAATCCATACATTCAAATATCAAGTCCTCTAATTCTTTTAGCATGAGCTTTGTACTGAGGTGGAAGAGTAAACTCAGACATTGGCTATGAATTATTGACCTATCCTAATAAATGCCTATCAGTTGATTGGAGAGAGAAAATTAAGGGTTTTCCTATAAACGGGTACCTGGGCTGAGACTTCTCGTCATTTCTTGCACATCAGACAAAAAGAATGAGAAAAAAATGCTTTATCAACTCAGTTTTAAGTGTAGCCTATGTGGGGAGTACATTTGATCTCCCAAGTTTCTCTCAAAGCCAAAGGTGAATCCTATAAAATATAGGGTCAGAAACTTAAGCTCGACCTCAAATTCTGAGCCCAACGGCGGGCGTCAAAATGTTGAGATTTGTCCAAATTTTAGAGAGAGAACTAAGAGAGAAACTAAAGCAAATGATGGAATGTGTCAATTCTTAGGGTTTCCATATATTTATAAGGCTTTATATGTACAAGTGTCGATTACATAAAATAGGCACATAAGAATACGTCATAAAAGGCATAACAGTAAAAGTACTATTATAAATTGGGGTCGACCACCAAAGGTTGGATCAGGCGAACGACTCCATTTACACAATAAAGCGTAGGACTATCCCTTTAGCTAGGGGTATAGTCTAGCTTGGCCTATCGTCTGGCTCAGACTGTGGCTTGGAAATCCAAACATCCAAACAGTATGCATTACTTCTTTCTACAAATAAGGTTAGAGATTCAAATATTGGCAGATTTTAACCTTTATGTGAGAATGACTCACAACCACACCATTAACACTCGATCGATAATATCATAATTATCAATAATTTAAAAAGTATGATATTATTCGTAATTATAGTAAACTTTTTTTGTATTTATATATTTGTTTTTAATAAAAAAAGTAATAGTTTTTATTTTAGGCTAGAAAGCCATTGCTCTTTTTCTTTCACGTAAATGTCCCTTAACTCTTAAAAAAAATTATAAATTTTCGGTACTTTATGCATGATAAATCATGTAGCATATAGTTTTTCTAGGCTTAAAGCTTATCATAAATTAATTTTTTTTAACATTTATCCTAAATTAATAGGCTCTCACTTGTGAGCTAAGTAAACGAATATGATGGAAGTAAAAGAAATAAACTAATTGAATATCGATGAAAAGTTTAGAGTTGAGAAGGCTCGAACCAAAAGTCATACGATCTGATACCATGTTCAAGAAAAGTTAGCAACAAAGTCTCCTAAAAGCTCAAGTATTTAGGACATAGTGTACCTAATTTTCTTATACATTATGTTTAGGTCTTAAGACATCAAATATATAATAGATATCAAGGTTAATTAAATGAGAACTTGCAAACACATGTAAAATGCAAATTTGATAATACAAGAGACTCCAATATTTATTAATACATTGATTGTTTAAGATGAACTTAAGATAATTAATAATAAAAACAATATATAATGCTTCAAAATAAGGAGGATAATAATCCAAGGTGGCTCTTGCAGAGATACTCGACACATTAGCCTTCTCATTACATAAAAGGAATTATACAATGAATTCATACATTAAACCAATTCAAGAAGGATCATGCATGCATGAATACAAGATCCTTATTCTTGGTCTCAAGGAAACTTTTGTTGATAAAATGAAATACAACTTTGAAAACTCAAATAATAAAAAAAAACAAAGTATTCTAATGACATATGACCTTTAACTTATTCAAGATAGGGGGACATTTAGAGCCTTACTTAGCTCAGTAGTATTTAGGAGGTGGAGGAGATGGAGAAGGTGGTGGTGGAGAGTTATAGACATAAGAAGGTGTGGGGGATGAAGAAGGTGGTGGTGGAGACTTGTAGATGTAAGGTGGGGGTGGGGATGGTGATGGAGGGGGTGGTGACTTATAGACATAAGGTGGAGGAGGTGAGGGTGAGGGTGGAGGTGGTGATTTATAGACATATGGGGGTGGAGGTGAAGGTGATGGAGGTGGTGGAGACTTGTAAATGTAAGGAGGTGGTGGGGATGGAGACGGTGGTGGAGAGGATTTATAGACGTAAGGAGGTGGTGGAGATGGAGATGGTGGAGGTGGAGACTTGTACATGTAAGGAGGAGGAGGTGAAGGTGGTGGTGGAGGAGGAGACTTGTAAACATATGGAGGTGGTGGGGATGGAGATGGTGGAGGGGGAGACTTGTAGACATAAGGAGGTGGTGTTGATGGAGATGGTGGAGGGGGAGACTTGTAGACGTAAGGAGGAGGAGGTGATGGAGATGGTGGTGGTGGAGACTTATAAACATAAGGAGGTGGCGGTGATGGAGATGGGGGTGGAGGGGACTTGTAGACATAAGTAGATGGTGGAGGTGGGGATGTATAAATGTATGGAAGTGGTGGTGAAGGCGATGGAGGAGGTGGAGACTTGTAGACATAGGGATGAGGAGGTGGTGGGGGAGAATGTTTAGGGGGTGGAGGTGACTCGTAGTAGTAAGGTAGGTGCCTTACATGTTTTGGTGGTGGAGGAGGTGACTCGTAGTAATAAGGTGGGTGCCTTACATGCTTTGGTGGTGGAGGTGGTGACTCGTAGTAATAAGGTGGGTGCCTTACATGCTTTGGTGGTGGAGGTGGTGACTCGTAGTAATAAGGTGGGTGCCTTACATGCTTTGGTGGTGGAGGTGGTGACTCGTAGTAATAAGGTGGGTGCTTTACATGCTTTGGTGGTGGAGGAGGTGACTCGTAGTAATAAGGTGGGTGCCTTACATGCTTTGGTGGTGGAGGTGGTGACTCGTAGTAATAAGGTGGGTGCCTTGTATGTTTTGGTGGTGGTGGCGACTTATAGAAATAGGGTGGGAGCTGGGCATGAGTTGGTGGCAAGAGCCACTTGTAAGATGGGTACGTAGGGTGATGGAGAGGAGGTGGTGGAGAAGCATAAACATAAGGCTTATTATCAGCATACACACTGCTAGCTATGAAGCAAAATGCCATTGCAAAAAGCAGTCGAAGCCATTGCCTCGGTTGGGTTAAGGTACCCATGTCTGACTAATGTCTCAGCCTCTATATGAGCAGAAAACCAACCTATTTACTTGTTACTACTTTTTGATAGCTTGGATATGTAGCTAGCTACTTGTATTGTAAGGCATGAGAGAAGACTTTATATAGTGATAGCTACAATCATTGTAGAGAAAGACAAGTTTATTTTAAATAAAATTGATCTTGTGTCATCTTTTTTTTTTTAACAAATATCTTTTACTAGAATACATTCCGTATCATATATTGGTAGATAAATGTACTATACAGAAAACTTATTGTTTTTTTTCCTCTCCCGTTCTCCTTTTCTTATTTCGGCTGTTTTTGGTTGAACGTGTCGTTGTGCTTGCCCACTATGTATCTCAGTTTTGTTTCCTACAAAGACCTTGAAGGCGTGAAGCAGTCAATATATACATGGTAGTTGGTGAGGAAACGATTTTTATAAAAAAGCGTGTATGAACAGCCAAATCTGCTGAATTTTTCTTTAGCAATGTATATGTATAATGAAATAAATTAAAGGGATCAGGTAGGATTTAAGAATGTACTTGGCATGAAATGAGAAACAATTAATATACATATGAGGGTCAAAATGCAAGCTGAGATTAATTGGTAGCATGTTTTGATCACTTCAACAAATCGTCGTTTAGTGGTCGCTTGGTCGGCACAGTTGTTTATAGAAATATAAATATGAAGATCAAGAATATTTTGGTTAAAACTTGAAAGGAAGCTATGTCGTCATCTTTACAGTTGTTGAAAGCTTAGATTTCATTGAAAGTTGCTTCTCTCCTTTTATTTTAGGTAAAAAATAATTGTAATTTACTATGCATCTATTTACTGATTTACATGAATGATTTTGCAGCAACAATACTGGTTTATTTACTAGCTATTCTAACTAGGCTTACTAATACATACGCTAACACTCTTCTATACGTATAAATGCACTATTCGAATATATATGGGTTCGTATGAAGACTTATAATCTTAATTAATAAATTTAATATATGAATTACTATCGTATTTTTACTTATTATTTTTTATTTCAATTTTAGAATCTATTAACTAATTTTAATTTTAAATTATAATATCATCTATTACATTTATTTAATTAATTTTATGATTACCATGATTTATTGATTAAAAATATTGTTGTCTTTAACAGTATATTAATATTAACATTTTTGTATAAAATATTATGATTATTTGATTTAATTATTAAATTATAAAGAATTTATTTTTATTAAAATTTTGCTTAATCTATTTGTTTTATGATTACTAGTTGATTTAATTTAAGTGATATATATTTTGAATAATGTAATTATGATTATTCATTAATAAATCTATTTTAATACACACAAAGACACTTGTGTGTTTATGCTAATTATTTTACAATTTATTCGTAAACGTATCTGATTGGTGGGAGACTTATTGAAACATTGGTACGGAAACTGATGATGTTAATATTAGAAACTGTTAAAACAGATGAGTTGTTCGTAGGTATGATACGTTGTGACAATATACTAATATGGATAACATAAGACTAAATTTTAAACATTTTTCAAGAAATAAAAAAATGTAGAAAAAGGAGGATAATTTAAGGCTTTTTATCTTCGTAGGAGGGTGTCATTGACATTTTGAGACCATTTGAGATTTTTCACAATGTTCCATTTTAAATTAGTAAGTTGCTATTTAATATTTTTCTGTTTGTATACAGTTTGTTATAATATATATTCATATATTATTACCATATAGTAGTTTAAAAAACCAGCAAGAGAACTAATTGAGAATGATTACTTAGTCATAAATTGAGACAAAATTTGGGACTGTAATTTGTTATTTTAGTTGTATCATAATTTTATTTTTAGTATCATTTTTATTCATATTTTTCAGGTGATATGTGAGTTACATCTTATTTTAAAAAAATATTATTTTAATATAATTTATTATTTAATTTAAGATTTTTTATATGTGTAGTGATACACATATTAGATTAGGATTGCACTTTCGCTACTCTAATTAAATAAAAAGTTTGTTAAAAAAGGGAAAAAATTAGAAAATACATAATTCATTCGGTCCTAAACACTAAATCATACGTACAAGAGTATCTAGCTAAATGATTGTTTAAACATTTATGTTTTGTTTTTATTTTTATATTTCAATATTCATTTTTTATTTTTTAAATTGTTATTTTAAAGAAGCTTAAGCATAAATTAATTTACAATAATTTTAAACATATAAAATTTCTTTTTTTAATTAGTTTAAACAAATTTTTTAAAGTAATTTTTAAGCTTAAACAGTTTTACAATAAAACATATGAGGTAATTTCTATTTTTTAAATAGTTCTTTAAGCTTAAACAATTTAAACATAAATTCTACAATATTGAAGAAACTAAAAATTATGTTATTTGTTTTCATAACGAGTAGTAACTTGTATAATATTGAAGATGATGGAAATTGAACGAAGAAGCTGATTAATATGTATTTAAAGAGACCAAAATGGATAGAAAAATAGCTTTTAGTAGTCTACGAGCGTAAAAGGCAAATATTTCAAAAATATCATTCATTAAAATCACATTTGTTGGCCATATATAAAAATTATATCAAATTGATATTTTTTTAAATGAGAATATCACTAAAATACCATTTAAAAAATACGAGTAAAAATGAATGTCAAAAATAAAATCATGATACTATTAGGGTAATGAACCCTCGAAAATGTAACCTTAAAGTATCATGATAATCCAATTGGTTAGGATATATATGGTATGTGTTGGCATTAGTTCGAATTTTAGAGAGAGAACTTAGAGTAAATCTAGAGAAAATGATGGAGTGTGTGGGTTTCTTGGGTATCCATATATTTATAAGGTTTTACATGTAGAGGTATCGATTACATAGGTTAGGAACATGAGAATACATTAGAAAGGGCATAAAAGTAAAAGTACACTTACAGATCGGGGTTGACAACCGAAGGCTCGGTCAGGCAGACGACTTCATATACAAAATAGAGTGTTGGATTATCCTTTGAGTTCGAGCTATCTTCTAGCTCGGGTTTTCGTTTGGCTCGAATTATCGCTTGGCAATCTATACACTCAAACATCAAGCCTCAACTCGAGCTCTATGTTGAGGTTGAAGAGTAAAACTCGAGCAACAAATCTAAATCATTGAACTCCCCTAATAAATGTCTGTCAATTGATTGGAGAGAGAAAAATAAGGGTCTTTATATAAAAGGGTGCTTGAGCCAAGACTTTTTCATCACTTCCTCTATATCAGACAAAAAGTAAGAGAAAAAAACGCTCTATTGCCTCAGTTTAAGCCATAGATAAGTTCAGTTCGGTGGTAAGAAATTAGCTTGACATATAGCTTTTTATCTCGTGTTTTAAGAGTTCAACACTCTGAGTTTAACACTTTTCTCCTTTCTTTTTAGGTTGATTTTTAAACAATCTCTTTGCTTTAGTTTTCCAAACTCAACCCTAGGTAATCTCTCTTTCCTGTGTCTTACCCCCTCCTTTATATTTTGTGTATTTTATAGCCATTATGCATAGAGAAGAGACCTCAGGCTCGGGCTCTTGGGAAAGCTCCAAATATCCCATTGTCAGTGATGACACGAGGTCCACTACTGAAACAAGTTCTTCGAGCGAGGAAGGGAAATCTCACCCTTAACCATCTAAATCTACCCCTTCTCAGGCCATTCTTACTCCTAGGCTAAATGTTCCCCAGATGCAAATATCGGTGACCAGGACATAGAGGAAATAGGATAGGATCATAGAGGCTAAAGAACCCACAAGTCGTACTAAGGGATTGTTGGCCAAAGTTAATACTAGTGGTTTGTCACCACTAGATGAGGAGAGGTTAAGGAAAACATATAACATTTCCTCCTCGATCGACATAAGGATTCCAATGGATGGTGCCCATGACAACGACTTTCCCTTAATTGGGTGGACGGTCTTTCATGAGAAAGATTTATGGTTAAGATTCATGTTCCTATTGTACCCTCTTATTAGGAGGTTTCTAGCAATGACTCAACTAGTGATAGGTCAATTGATGCCTAACAGTTGGAAGCCCAATGGTGATATACCAAGAGCTCGACGTAGATTTAGAGATGCCCGAGTTTTTTGAATCCTATATCCTGAAACAGAATCCAACAGATCGAAGGAAGGTGTATATGTTTATGAAACAGGATAGAGGTATAAACGTGGCCCTACTTGAGAATGAGAAGAACTAGAAGGAATACTTCTTTTATCTCTCAAGCTAGTGGAAATCTCCAACCAATGACACCAAGTTGATAAAAAGCGCCTGGAATGATACTAAGGTCAGTATAAGGAACATTGGCTCCTTGATCATGACCATATCGTTGGATACAAAGTAATACTTGACTGATATCCAGAATTATCTCTCTGAGAAGACCCCCTAGAGGAATCATTTGAATACCCCAAATTTTTTCACATGTGGGTTGATGAGACATAGTTTAGAGAAGCCTCTTCTATGTATCATTCGTAAGCCTCGGGCTCCTCCTAAGAGCAAGACCCCTCCCACAAATTATAGGGGTAGGTTTGAGGTGGTGGTTGATGATGGTGAACTAGTCCTTAGACTTTAACTAAAATTTTTTATGGAACCTTATTATATTAACACCTCCCTCTATTTTTGAAGATAACAATAATTTTGATACCGACGCATTTTTGGCTTGACTTAAGGGTAGGGTTCCTTCTAAGGGGGCTAGCTTTCAAAATGTTACACCTCCTATAAAGAGGGAGAGTCCTACAAAGTAAGGAATAGGAATAAGGAGGGGAACTCTTCTTCCAAAAAGAAAAGGAAAGTAACAATGGAAAAGCCTATGCTCATGCCTGAGCCATTAAATGTTTTTGAGCCCTTACCAGCCTCCTCGAGGCAACGTGTTTCACCTCCTCCCTGCTCGGCTCCTCCAACTAATACCCCATATGTAAAGGATTGACCAGGGTGGTCAACTCATGATATTTGCAAGTGTCAGGGTGGTCTACTTGGTTCTTAACCGAGGTGATCAGCTAGTGGCATATAATAGTAGGAAAGGAAGCTCTATCTAGTTCCTGACCAAGATGCTCAACTCTCTTTTCATTATCATAGCTCCAACCTAGTTCCTGACCAAGGTGGTGAACTTGTGATATTTGCAAGTGCTATGGTGGTCTACTTGGTTCTTAATCGCGATGATCAACCCGTAGTATATATTAGTAGGAAAGAGAGCTCTACCTGGTTCCTAACTGAGTTACTCAACTCTTCTTTCATTATCAAGCGCAAACCTTGTTCCTGACCGAGGTGGTCAACTCGTGATATTTGCAAGTTCCAGGATGGTCTACCTGGTTCTTAACTGAGGTGATCAACCTATGGCATATAATAGTAGGATACTTTTGTGAGAGAACCATATGTTAAAAGGGGTCACTTCACTACTACAAAAAGGAGCATTAAAGTCAGGTTTTAACCGACTTTAAATTAAATGACTTAAAGTGTAAAGTCGGTTCACGCGATGAACCGACTTTAACTTCTTCTTTTTTTAATTTATTCATATTCAACCTGTATTCGAGCAGAAAAAAAAATCAATATCAGTTTAACAAATATTTCAAATAATACAAATATTTGAAAAATAAAATATTAATTAATAACAGAAAAATTACCATGGTTTTGTTCTATTTTATTCAAGATCGTCATATTTTTCTCCTTATGTTATAATAGAAACCTACATATATAATACAACAATCTATACATATAAATAATAACACATAATAACAGGAAAAAAATATGAATAATAGGGGATCTAAAAGATTAGTTAGAGAGGAAGAAAACTCACTAACCGATGTTGGAAATGGTAGTCGTAGGTGGCCGAAAAATGAGAAAGAGTGGAGGAGAAATGGAGGAGAAGGTTTTCGATTTTTTAGAGTTCTGAAACGCTGAAAATAGTTTCTGTCTGGGAAGAAAGAAGAGAAAATATTTATCCACGTGTGTAGCGTCGGTTGACGTGTCGAACCGACGCTATGTTACGTGGATAGCGTCGGTTCCAGGTGTCAACCGACGCTATCCACGTAGGATAGCGTCGGTTCTAGGTGTCAACCGACGCTACGCTACGTGGATAGCGTCGGTTCACCACGTCAACCGACGCTACGTCCAGGTGTAGCGTCGGTTTGCCACGTCAACCGACTCTACTGCGCTACGCTACAGAACCGACGCTACGCCCACGCATAGCGTCGGTTTGATACATCAACCGACACTACGTCCTACGTGGATAGCATCGGTTCGACATCGAACCGACTTTAAACTAATTTAAAGTCGATTTTTGGAAAAAACCGACTTTACGTATCGACTTATATATCCAGTTTTGTAGTAGTGCTTCATAGATATGCATTCAACTTGAAAGTAGTAAATTAATGTACAATATAAGTGATATTTCTTCAAATGCCTGACATTCCAGCTCTTGCTATCCTTGATCCCTTCAATGCTTCTCAATAAGTAGGCTTCTCCAAGGGTTATCTTAGTTATTAGATAAGGTCATTTCCAGTTTGCACCCATTTTTCCGATCATCCATTCCTTCTTGTTAGGGAAGACTCAATTAAAGACCATATTATCCTTATTCTACTTTTTCGTTAGGGTTGACCTAATAGTGGGTATTGCCACCTCTTTTGGCATTACTATTATTCCTTTTGGCATTACTATTATTCCTTTTGGCATGACCAATAGCAAGATTGTTCTTATTGCATATGTGGTGTTGTTGTTGAACCCTACTAGAGGGTTTTAAATAAAATTAAATTCCTTCATTCTTAGAGCCTTGGTAGTAGTCAAAAAAAGGAGATCCATTGAGCTTTCTATGTCAATAATTATCCGAAAAACATCACAAGATCCTATCCTTAAGGTAATTACTAAATGATCTTTGTGAAAGGACGAAGTCTCATCCTTTTCATTGAAAATGATCTATGTATCAAGTGTCACCTTATCCAAGGCGTATACATAGGGGGAATTACGTAGCACTCTTGTAAACTTTTTGTGTGAGTTATTTGAGACCCAATAATCCTAGGCTCTCTATGTATGGTATGCATAGTTTTGATGTTGGGATCATTATGGGGCTATCTTCCACTGCTTGATGGGTTCATTGGTTTTGGTGTCTCTCGCCTATTTTGATGGTTTCCTCGTTAACCATTGTCTGAGACAAGGTCCTTTAGATATCCCATTGTTAACAAATCCTTTATCTCTTTTTTGATGTGTCTACAATCTCTTGTTTTTGGCCCATGTCTATATGCGACGAGGTCCTTTAGAATCCAATGCTCGTCGCTAGGTCTTAACGAGCTAGAAAAGAGATTCCTTTCGACCTCTTATTTTGCCTAGGTAGGTTCGAGAAAGATGCACTTTTTTATGTTTCTATCAATTGGGTAGATGGCTCGATCATTAGAGGTCTTTCCTCCTAATTGGGAGAGAAGTGACCTATTTTCTCTCATTGTTTCATCGAGCAATCTCCTTGACTTGAGAAGTTGGCGAGCTAACTCTTGATGAATGCTTGCTTATGTTATGGTGTTGTTATGCTTTGGAGAAGTATTCCCCTTTGTCGTCATTGCTCATTCGTTAGCTATCCTTAATCATCCTTCAACATGGGTTCCTACCATGGTGTTATAGAACAGATGATTAAGAGTTTTAAGTGTAGCTTATGCGGGGAGTACATTTGATCTCCCAAGTTTCTCTCAAAGCCAAAGGTGAATCCTGTAAAATATGGGGTCATAAACTTAAGCTCTACCTCAAATTCTAAGCCCCATGGTGGGCGTCAAAATGATGAGATTTGTCCAAATTTTAGAGAGAGAACTTAGAGAGAAACTAAAGCAAATGATGGAATGTGTTAATTTCTTAGGGTTTCCATATATTTATAAGGCTTTACATGTACAAGTGTTGATTACATAAGATAGGCACATAGGAATACGTCATAAAAGGCATAAAAGTAAAAGTACACTTATAGTTTGGGGTCAACCACCCAAGACTGGATCATGCGAACAACTCCATATACACAATAGAGTGTAGGACTGTCCCTTGAGCTTGGGGTATTGTCTGGCTCGGACGTGGCTTGGAAATCCAAACATCCAAACAGTATGCATTACTTCTTTCTACAAAGAAGGTTAGAGATTCAAATATTGGCAGATTTTAACCTTTATGTGAGAATGACTCACAACCACACCATTAACACTCGATCGATAATATCATAATTATCAATAATTTAAAAAGTATGATATTATTCGTAATTATAGTAAGCTTTTTTTGTATTTATATATTTGTTTTTAATAAAAAAAGTAATAGTTTTTATTTTAGGCTAGAAAGTCATTGCTCTTTTTCTTTCACGTAAATGTCCCTTAACTCTTAAAAAAAATTATAAATTTTCGGTACTTTATGCATGATAAATCATGTAGCATATAGTTTTTCTAGGCTTAAAGCTTATCATAAATTAAATTTTTTTTAACATTTATCCTAAATTAATAGGCTCTCACTTGTGAGCTAAGTAAACGAATATGATGGACTCTTACTTATGGATGCCCATAAAGTAAAATTGGACATAATTCCAATGAATGAATAGATTGTAAATAACTTCTTAAAAATCCTATCAAGTAGAGATACATTTTAAGTTAGATAGAAGTAAAAGAAATAAACTAATTGAATATCGATGAAAAGTTTAGAGTTGAGAAGGCTCGAACCAAAAGTCATACGATCTGATACCATGTTCAAGAAAAGTTAGCAACAAAGTCTCCTAAAAGCTCAAGTATTTAGGACATAGTGTACCTAATTTTCTTATACATTATGTTTAGGTCTTAAGACATCAAATATATAATAGATATCAAGGTTAATTAAATGAGAACTTGCAAACACATGTAAAATGCAAATTTGATAATACAAGAGACTCCAATATTTATTAATACATTGATTGTTTAAGATGAACTTAAGATAATTAATAATAAAAACAATATATAATGCTTCAAAATAAGGAGGATAATAATCCAAGGTGGCTCTTGCAGAGATACTCGACACATTAGCCTTCTCATTACATAAAAGGAATTATACAATGAATTCATACATTAAACCAATTCAAGAAGGATCATGCATGCATGAATACAAGATCCTTATTCTTGGTCTCAAGGAAACTTTTGTTGATAAAATGAAATACAACTTTGAAAACTCAAATAATAAAAAAAAACAAAGTATTCTAATGACATATGACCTTTAACTTATTCAAGATAGGGGGACATTTAGAGCCTTACTTAGCTCAGTAGTATTTAGGAGGTGGAGGAGATGGAGAAGGTGGTGGTGGAGAGTTATAGACATAAGAAGGTGTGGGGGATGAAGAAGGTGGTGGTGGAGACTTGTAGATGTAAGGTGGGGGTGGGGATGGTGATGGAGGGGGTGGTGACTTATAGACATAAGGTGGAGGAGGTGAGGGTGAGGGTGGAGGTGGTGATTTATAGACATATGGGGGTGGAGGTGAAGGTGATGGAGGTGGTGGAGACTTGTAAATGTAAGGAGGTGGTGGGGATGGAGACGGTGGTGGAGGGGATTTATAGACGTAAGGAGGTGGTGGAGATGGAGATGGTGGAGGTGGAGATGGTGGAGGTGGAGACTTGTACATGTAAGGAGGAGGAGGTGAAGGTGATGGTGGAGGAGGAGACTTGTAAACATATGGAGGTGGTGGGGATGGAGATGGTGGAGGGGGAGACTTGTAGACATAAGGAGGTGGTGTTGATGGAGATGGTGGAGGGGGAGACTTGTAGACGTAAGGAGGAGGAGGTGATGGAGATGGTGGTGGTGGAGACTTATAAACATAAGGAGGTGGCGGTGATGGAGATGGGGGTGGAGGGGACTTGTAGACATAAGTAGATGGTGGAGGTGGGGATGTATAAATGTATGGAAGTGGTGGTGAAGGCGATGGAGGAGGTGGAGACTTGTAGACATAGGGATGAGGAGGTGGTGGGGGAGAATGTTTAGGGGGTGGAGGTGACTCGTAGTAGTAAGGTGGGTGCCTTACATGTTTTGGTGGTGGAGGAGGTGACTCGTAGTAATAAGGTGGGTGCCTTACATGCTTTGGTGGTGGAGGTGGTGACTCGTAGTAATAAGGTGGGTGCCTTACATGCTTTGGAGGTGGAGGTGGTGACTCGTAGTAATAAGGTGGGTGCCTTACATGCTTTGGTGGTGGAGGTGGTGACTCGTAGTAATAAGGTGGGTGCCTTACATGCTTTGGTGGTGGAGGAGGTGACTCGTAGTAATAAGGTGGGTGCCTTACATGCTTTGGTGGTGGAGGTGGTGACTCGTAGTAATAAGGTGGGTGCCTTGTATGTTTTGGTGGTGGTGGCGACTTATAGAAATAGGGTGGGAGCTTGGCATGAGTTGGTGGCAAGAGCCACTTGTAAGATGGGTACGTAGGGTGATGGAGAGGAGGTGGTGGAGAAGCATAAACATAAGGCTTATTATCAGCATACACACTGCTAGCTATGAAGCAAAATGCCATTGCAAAAAGCAGTCGAAGCCATTGCCTCGGTTGTGTTAAGGTACCCATGTCTGACTAATGTCTCAGCCTCTATATGAGCAGAAAACCAACCTATTTACTTGTTACTACTTTTTGATAGCTTGGATATGTAGCTAGCTACTTGTATTGTAAGGCATGAGAGAAGACTTTATATAGTGATAGCTACAATCATTGTAGTGAAAGACAAGTTTATTTTAAATAAAATTGATCTTGTGTCATCTTTTTTTTTTTTAACAAATATCTTTTACTAGAATACATTCCGTATCATATATTGGTAGATAAATGTACTATACAGAAAGCTTATTGTTTTTTTTTCCTCTCCCGTTCTCCTTTTCTTATTTCGGCTGTTTTTGGTTGAACGTGTCGTTGTGCTTGCCCACTATGTATCTCAGTTTTGTTTCCTACAAAGACCATGAAGGCGTGAAGCAGTCAATATATACATGGTAGTTGGTGAGGAAACGATATTTATAAAAAAGCGTGTATGAACAGCCAAATCTGCTGAATTTTTCTTTAGCAATGTATATGTATAATGAAATAAATTAAAGGGATCAGGTAGGATTTAAGAATGTACTTGGCATGAAATGAGAAACAATTAATATACATATGAGGGTCAAAATGCAAGCTGAGATTAATTGGTAGCATGTTTTGATCACTTCAACAAATCGTCGTTTAGTGGTCGCTTGGTCGGCACAGTTGTTTATAGAAATATAAATATGAAGATCAAGAATATTTTGGTTAAAACTTGAAAGGAAGCTATGTCGTCATCTTTACAGTTGTTGAAAGCTTAGATTTCATTGAAAGTTGCTTCTCTCCTTTTATTTTAGGTAAAAAATAATTGTAATTTACTATGCATCTATTTACTGATTTACATGAATGATTTTGCAGCAACAATACTGGTTTATTTACTAGCTATTCTAACTAGGCTTACTAATACATACGCTAACACTCTTCTATACGTATAAATGCACTATTCGAATATATATGGGTTCGTATGAAGACTTATAATCTTAATTAATAAATTTAATATATGAATTACTATCGTATTTTTACTTATTATTTTTTATTTCAATTTTAGAATCTATTAACTAATTTTAATTTTAAATTATAATATCATCTATTACATTTATTTAATTAATTTTATGATTACCATGATTTATTGATTAAAAATATTATTATCGGTATATTAATATTAAATTTTTGTATGAAATATAATGATTATTTGATTTAATTATTAAACTATAAAAAATTTATTTTTATTAAACTTTCTCTTAACTAATAATACTCATATAAAAATATCATATATATTTCTTTTAACTAATAAATTTTATTTGACTAGGCCAATGCTGAAGAGTTTAATCTCCATTTATCGTTCTTATATCAATAATTACATGACATGATCTTGCAAAATAGTTAAAGTAGCTATTGTTTAAAGGAGCAAATATTTGAGAGAATAGTTAGTATATATAATTCTTTGATAATTTTTGTTTGATCAATCTCGATATTTTTTAAATAATTAATCTCTCACCAACAAGTATTTTCCTTATTTAACTAATTAAAATTTTATATTAACTTTTGTTACCTTGAAAGATCCGTTTTATACGATACTATTCACATGTTTTCATCCACCTATATGAAATAATAACTATTTTTTTATTTTTATTTTGAAGGATCACTATTTTACCTACGTGTAAGTATTGAATCTATTATTAAATAACCAATAAATTCACTATAATAATATTAAATTTACTTTAACATGTTTGAGATTTGGGATGAAATCTTCGTGGTGACGATTGAATTTGCAGGTGTTACAAACTTAGAGCATATTTCTATAACCAAACCGAAGTATTGAAAATTTGTAATTTCTTGACAATATAATTTGCCTTAATGACACGTGGAATCTTTTATTTTATGACCTTGTCTTCTTTTCTAGGAAATTTTGATTTGATAGAATGAAGTATGTTTCCAGTTCTATTGTCATCATTTTAACATAAAGAGAAATAGAATGGAGGAGGGATGGAGGGAGGGGAAAAAATGGTGTTTGGTTAAACAATGTTATACCAGAAGCAAATTCTATCAAAATATAATTAGTCGTTTTCACATCTTTAATTTCCATATAATGAGTAAAGAAATTGGTAATAGAGTTGAATAAGTATGTGAACGTCTTATCTTAGCACAAAAAGAACTATAATGTAATAAAAGTCAAATCCAGCGTTCTATTGAGAACTTGGTTTTAATTATTTATGCATCTTTTTCTTCTTTTGTCTAGAATAGTAAAATAGGAATGTTGGACTTTTTCTTTTTGTTAGAAATGGCTAATCCTTCCTTTTCGGGGGAATAAAATTAAGAAACTGGATGAATAGCAATTTCTATTTTACTCTCTATGTTCAAATGAAAGGCTTGAAATGTGAATTAGGTTAAAATATAGAGTTACAAACAATTACTTATATTTTAAATTAATTTTTTATTTAATGAATATTTTTTAAAATATTTATAATATTTATATTAGTAAATAATTTATTAATTAATTAAAACATTATATAATAAAATATATATTATTTTTTACAAAATATTATAAAATAAGTAATTAAATTTTTTGAAATAATTAAGTAAATTATTTAATTATATTTACTATTAAAAATAGATAAATATTGACATTATAAAAAGAAATTTCATTAATTATTTTCGATATTTTATCAATATTTATCGATATTTTAACAACAATATTCATAATATATAGGATATTTTAGCCAAAAAAAAACATTTAAATGATAATTTAATGATAACGATATTTAAGCAATAATTTATCAACATTCTTGCAACAATTTGTCGACATTCTCAACAATTCAACTAAAAGATAAACATATCATGTTTTGTTATTAGGATATACAAAATAGTGATATTGTCGCGATAATATTATCATTGGTTCTATATAAATGGTATTATTTTTTTACTTGATAATTTTCTAGAAAACAATAAAAATAATCCATTTAAAATGTATAACCACAAAAATAGTACATTTTACGTCTAATTTATATTATTTAACTACTTTCCGTTCAATTAAATTATAATTATTTAAACACATTCAACACCATACAATTTGATCCGATTCAATGTTATTAGGATTCTATTTTTATTGTTATAAGTTTGAGGCTTACTATTATTCTTTGTAATTTTTTCCAATTTTTTTACTTCTTTTTTTTTAATTTTATGCACCATGGAGAATAGATGAATCAAGGAGATTGTTTAATATAAATATGTATTAGATAGAATTATATAAAGCATATAAAGATAGAAAGAAGCACCAAGTTTTTGTGCTAAGAGGAGAAGAAAGATTTGCAAAGCTGGTTAAATCCATCCGACAACACTGGAACAGTATTGCCTACAGTTGTACAAGGTAGTTTGGATGACATTTTCAGCGTTGTCCATTCTCCGTTAAATAATTTATAAAAAATTAATTTTTTAAAACTACCAACTCACCTATACTGGTTCAACAACAATGAAATTCATGGAAGCGAAAATGTTGAAGCCTCAAGGGACTTGTATTATACACATAGCTAGCAAGCAAGCAATAAATGGTTTCTTCTGGCCCTTTCTATTATGCATTTAGTGTCTTGTTTTTTCTCTATTTGTTTGTGATTTTTTTTTTAATTTTAACAGTTTATTTTTATATTTAATATATGTGATTAATTTGAAATTATTAATAGAAAATAATATTATATTTTTAGATTTTTTTTTGCAAAATCAACTTTTAAATTAATAATATATTGTTTAAATTTTACAAATAAAAAGAAAAAAGGTACTCATCTGTTATGTCAAAGTTTTAATTTTCAAAGATCAATAGTCTTAAAGTCTTTAAATAAAATAGTAGAACTTTACTTTAAAATTATTTAAAAAAATTATAAAAAATAATATTTTTAAAATTTATAATAATAAAAATAACACATCTAAAATTTATTAAAATAAAAATAACATTCATATTAACGTTAGTGGTGTAAATAGAACTCCTTTAAGATGGTTTATTGAACTGGTACAATAGGCCTTACCCAACCCAATAAATTATAGATTAGTTCAAGTTCAACTCATTTACCCATTTTACGTTTTTTTGTTATCTTTTGTATTTATTTAAAATGATAACTTTAATGTGTATTATATATGATTTAAAATTTAAATTGTTTTAAAGAAGAAAACAAAAATTATAATGATAGAAAATGTTTAATTGTTTTTTTATTTTTAACATCAATACAAAGTTATTTTAATATATATATATATATATAATCATTTTAGCATTTATTTATTACATTTTATATTAAAAAAATCTACTAAAAACCTCATTTCTTTCCTTATTCTCTATAGAATTTAACGTAATTTATTTTTTTATTTTTTACTCAAAAAATATTGAACTTAAGAATTTATTACTTTTCTTAGATGAAAACAATTAATACATAAAAATAAAAAATCTTCATATTTTTATGACTTATGTTGGGAATTAGTTTAATTTATATAAAAAAGTTAGACTAATTGATAGAATGTGTGGATCTCTTAGAGAATTCATGTATATATAAAGTTTTACGTGTACAAGTGCAGGTTACATAAGACATACACGTCACAGCGTATCATATGGGTATAAGAGTAAAATAAAATACATTTAAAGCTTAAGGTCGACCACCCTATGACTCGAGCTGATGTATCAAGGCTCGAGCATATGTTTTAAGGCTCAGGCTCTACAAAGGCCATGTAACAGGTCATTCGTTATGCTCAAACATCAATTCCCCTACTCTTTTAACTCAGTTGTTCAACTGAGGTGGAAGAATAAAAGGCTCAACAAGCGATTGAATTTGAAAAATAAACCTACTAACTATAAGAATGGGATTGACATCTTTATACATGATGTCGAGCTCTTTCTCAACATTCATATATGGGAGATGTTGGACACAATCGTCCACACGGTATGGAGCCCTACGTTTTTTGAGCTTAAGGTGATCAACAATCTGAGGGAAAGCGTTCTACCTTTTTGAGGAGGAGGTGATAAACTCTCTTTGAGGGAAAGCGCTCTATCTTTACAGAGCTTGAGGTTATCAACTCTCTAAGGGAGAGAATTCTACCTTCTCTGAGGACGAGGTGATCAACTCTCTTTGAGGAAGAGCACTCTACCTAGTCTGAGCTTGAGGTGACTAACTCTCTTTGAGGAAGAGTGCTCTACCTTTTTTGAATTTGAGGTGATTAACTCTCTGAGGGAAAGCATTCTACCTTCTTTAAGGACGAGGTGATCAACTCTCTTTGAAGGAGAGCACTCTACCTTTTTTGAGCTTGAGGTGATCAAATCTCTGAGGGAGAGCGTTCTACCTTCTCTAAGGACGAGGTGATAAACTCTCTTTGAGGGAGATCGTTCTACTTGGTCTGAGCTTGAGGTGATCAACTCTCTTTGAAAAAAAGGGTTTTGCCTTTTATGAGCTTGAGGTGATCAAATCTCTAAGGGAAAGTGTTCTACCTTTTCTAGGGATGAGGTGATAAACTTTCTTTGAGGGAGAGTGTTCTACCTGGTTTGAGCTTGAGGTGATCAACTCTCTTTGAAGGAAAGGGTTTTACCTTTTATGAGCTCGAGGTAATCAACTTTCTTTGAAAGAGAGTCTATCTTCTCTGAAGATGAGCATGTAATATTAGGGGAGAGCAATTAGTTGCAAGAAATCACCTAATATATATAGGGATGGTACACGAAGATAGTAAAAAAAGGTACATCAAAAGTGTAAGGTCCTCCTTGTCTCCAATAGATAGATCTCACATCTCATTTGAATTGACAGACTATGCTAGACATCTACCTTCGAGCC
Source organism: Hippophae tibetana (assembly GCA_037013495.1). Lineage (NCBI taxonomy): Eukaryota > Viridiplantae > Streptophyta > Magnoliopsida > Rosales > Elaeagnaceae > Hippophae > Hippophae tibetana. Next base: position 22,139,955 of record CM072802.1, on the reverse strand, counting down.
TTTTTGAAGAGGCTCATGTTGTAGTTTATACTTTGGAGTGGCATCTTTCATAGTAACGTTATAACAACTTCTAGCCTTTTCTTGGTCTCTATTTATCTCTTTTATGCCTTCCTCAATTAGGAATTTGATGACTTGGTAGAAGGTAGACGAAACTTCTTTCATCTTGTGTATCCATGGCTCGCTCAGGATGGCGTTGTAGTGAGTTGGACCATCAATTATCACAAAATTGGTAATCACTATAGATCTCATAGCTATGACAGGTAGTACCATAACTCTAATTGCATAAGCAGTGCTACTGTTAAATCCCACCAGGGGTAGCTCTCTTCTTACAATGTCGCATTCTAGCGTAGCCTCCACAAGTGCTTTATTGCTCTTAACCAGGCCTAGCTCTCTTTCTAGATTGAAAATTTTTCTTGCATCTCCATAAGCTTCCTCTAAAGTTTGTGGGACCATCTTGGTTAATTCTACAAACAAATTATAACCACTAAGGAGACCTCACTTGAAGGCCTCTATCGCAATAGAGCTCGAGCAGTTTGGGGCTTTATCCTCTCTTTTCTGAACCTTCTCATATATTCTTCAGTAGACTCACCAATTCCTTGGGTGATTGAGAAAATGTGGTGCGACTCCTTCCTCAATGGCTTATTGCATGCATAATTAGTGATAAACAACCTAGAAAACTATGAGAAGAAGGTTATGATATGGGGTGCCAGTTTATCGAATCACTTTTGTGCACCATCACATAGGGTGGCAGCAAACAACTTACATATCATGGCATCTCCCTTGCCCTAAGTGAGGCTCACAGGGGTCATAGCCGTCTTGAAGTGTTGCACGTGAGTTACTAGATCTTTGGTCCATTTATAGTCTGGGCACTTAGGAGCAATGAACTTGGGTTATGGTTCGTCATGCTCTATTTCATCAAAAAAAAAGGAGACACATAATTGCTCACAATTCCTATCCACATCATAAGGTGTCTTACCTTTTCCTTGCCTTTTTTTGGCCCTTTTCAAGGCCTAGTCTTGTTTTCTATTAGCTTTTTTTAGTGCTCAAAATCATGCCTACCAACTTTCTTGCTCTTGCAACAATTATTCTTTATTGGGTCATGTCGAACCAAAAGGAAGGTTGTCCTCAGTTTTGTTCTCACCTTGGGTAGGCTCGGGCACAACATGATCTGGCATGATTCCACCAACCAAGTTGGTAGCTCGACCCTCAAGTACGATCAGGCCTAACTGTGATCAGAGGGTTCTGATTTCTCACCTGGTTTCCTTGAGCTCTCTTCTTAACTCGAAAATTTGACTAACCAATTCTTGATAGGTGTTAGTCTATATTCTGGCCTTATCATGGGTCGACGAGGTGTTGTCTACTGATACCGCTGCTTCCTCATTTGCTAGTCTCATTCGACCTTTAGCACTCATCCCTACCAAGGTGATAAGGAACATGTGATCATGAGTCTAGGGGTAATTAGTAAGTGAAACAGGTGTTTAGTCTCTTAAATCTCTCTCAAAATTTAGGATGAATCCTTGAAAATATGGGATCATAAGCTGAAGCTCGATCTTAGAATCTGAGCCCCATGGTGGGCACCAAAATATTGGAGATTGGACCAATTTATAGAAAGAGAAACTAGAGAGAAGTCAGAACAATTGATAAAATGTGTAGATCTCTTAGGGAATCCATGTATATATAGAATTTTACATGTACATGTGTCGATTACATAGAGTGTACACGTCACAATATATCAGAGAGATATAAGAGTAAAACAAAATACATTTAAAGCTTAAGGTTGATCACTTCATGGCTTGAGCTAATGCATCAAGGCTCGGGAAAATGTCTCAAGACTCAAGCATATATCTTAAGGCTCAAACTTTACAAAGGTCAGGCAACAAATCATTCCTTATACCCAAACAAATTATAAGGTAAAATCTTATATTAAAAATTAAATTTTTTTTATATAAAACTGCATAGATTTGAATATAATTAATAAGAAATATTATATTATTAATTATATTTAAAAAATCAATATTTTTAAAAAAATGACAGGTTTAACAGACCTAACTCAACTAACCCAAAAGTATCATGAGTATGGTTCACCATAGCTAAAGGTCAAAAAGACACAAGTAACCACGGCTCATTTTCGTAAAACATAAGATTACACTTTATGAAATTTAACTCCACATCGGAAGAAAATAAAGACCTCAATAGTAGGATATGTTGAAAAAATGATTTTTATATTCACATAATTTTGAGGCATCATTTTAAGTGAAATTTACTTGGTATAAGTGTATGATCTTAGTTTATTCATATTCTTCTACGTTTCAAAATCATATATTTACATGCTCAAATTGATATTGAAATAAATGAGAATTGAGTTTCAAAATTCGCTCTTTTAAGAATAAAAAATGGTATTGTTTTATGTTTATCTCACATAGAAAAAATAACAACACATTAGAGGCTTTGTATAGCATTAATTTCCCAAGAGTAGTAAACCAGTGAAACAAGAAGACTTTGCGTGCATGAGGAGCGCAAATCCTCATATGATTGACATAAAAATATGAAACTTCAATCACGTGCTTACACCTCCTACAGACACAAATTTTGATATGAGAGCGTTGAGAGATCTCTAGATGCATCTCTCAACTTGTGTCGTTGGTTTTCTTCTTTTTCCTTATATCAGTCTCTCAGTCTCTCGATTCTAGTTCCTCTTGATTGTTCTCACCTCCTTTGTTTATCTCTATTTGTCCTAATGTCTCTCTTGACCAATTTTCTCATTTCGATTGTGTACTAATTTTCTTGTTTCCATGCATCTTGCTTACATTTTGATTTGTATTCTATTATGGATTCCTTAACTAATCTAGTAGGCAATCTCGATCTTGCTTTTGAGATCGTTAACCTAATTGAGAAAAAAATTGAATCCATTGAACTTGCCTTAGCTGGAAGACTATCTCTCAACATTCTATCAATTCAGATGCTCTTTTGCATGCTCATCAAAAAAGCTAGACCAAGTGTGGAGAATTGGACCAAAAGGCTATCGATAAATACACTTTTGTGATTTATTTTGAAAAGGAAGAGAAACTCGAGATGATGTTACAGCAAGTGTCATGGAGTTTTGATAATTATATCCTTGCAATCAAGCGATTGGAGGAGTATTACTATCGTTTCCAAGATTGTTGAGAAAATGAGGGATGTTTTGGAGGTTGATAAATTTTATTTATCAAATGTAACTATGTGATTTGTTCGTGCTAAGGTTTTGCTGGATTTGAATAATTATTTATATCCTAGTGCCTGGATTCCATTTAGGAAGACAAGCATGGGTTAAATTCAAGTTTTAAGCGTCTGCCTCACTTTTTATTCTCCTGTGGCAAGTTTCTCATAAGGTTCAGTTTTGTGGTGTTGCTAAGGATGATTGTTTTAGTTTTGGTGGGAAATATGCCCAGTTTAGTTATTGGATCAGGTTAGGAATGAACATGCCTATTCTTGATTATGTTATATGGGGAATGCTTGCAAGAATTGTTGGTTCTTCGTCTACTGCTACTGTTAAGGCTGATAACTTCTAGTTTTGAAAAATCCTCTGCAGATTTTGCTAGGTAGAAAGTTCCACGTTGTGTGTATGCTAAACACAAGGAAAATGCAAAGTTTAATGTCAAGGACGAGGTGTCTCAGAGGGTTAATGTAGGGAAACTCCCTAGGAAGAGGCTTGAAGACATTTCTTCTTTTATAAATATGATGGAGGATCATGCTAAGGCCGTAGTATTACTAGTGATATGGATGAAGGTTTTTTGCTTGATAATTGTCTCGTTTCTACGAAGTAATACGGTGTCTACTTTTGGTATTTTTTTCTTTCTGTGGTGACCTGAGCTATTCTTTACCTTATATTTTAGTGATTGAACCTTTGTTTCTTATTGTTTTTTTGTTTGTTTGTCTTGTGTGAGTTTGTTTTGGAAAAACAAAAAATAAGGGATTAGTGTGTATTAAAGAATTTGCTTTGATTTGAGCTCATTCTTCTTACTCCGTGTAGGACATAGCTGGTTGAGAAGTGAGTTTGTTTTTTTTATGCAGATCAATTATGCTAGCTCCGTTGCTAGATATTTGATTTGGTTGTATCCCTTTGATAGCTGATTGGCTTGCTAAAGTTGGAATACTTGTTTAGGCGGTTTGTTGGTGTAGGTTTGCTTCATGTCGTCTCTATGTTTTCAGTTTCTTGATTGTTTCTTGCCTAGAGGAATGGTGTTAGGGTTGTACTTGTTTTGGTTGATGAAATTTTATCTAGTTTGAAAAGAAAAGGAGGGAGAGAGAGAGAGAAATTACTCCACATGGGAGCTCTTTATGAAATCTAACTACGTTAAACACTAGATGATTTGCAATTTGGCATCAGATTTGGTATCCATTAACAGATTGATACTTTTCAAACAATACAGGTTATTCTAACACAAGGCCACTCACAATCCGTTCATCAGCAGTTGACACTACCATAAAATATACTATACTATACTAAATGTTTCGGGAAAAAAATACTAAATGTTTCAGAAGCCCTCAACATTGGTAACATACAAGCTCTCTTGTGAATTACAAAATAAGAACATACAAGATTTCTTTAATGATAGAAAAGCACTTAAAAAATACTCAAATTCACGCGGAAGATAGATAAGGGAAATTCCATGAAACGAACATGAGTCCTAGTTCTAACATACCACCCTGTATATAGTTTCTGATATTTTTGGATTTATTGATATTAAGAGGAATAAGACTAATACAATCTACTAGAAGTGAAAAACTGAAACAAACACCTTTTTACATTAAGAAGTTATCCGCGTCCAATCTCTTGAGAAACAGAGAAAGCTGTGTTGTCTTCTTCATATGCTGCTTTCATAATTTCTTAGCCTTTTGAGGCCTTACCAAACATCTCTTTTGTAAACTCTTAGCGTTTTGAGGCCTCATCCAGCACCTCTTTATAACATATAGGACAAGCCTGAAAAAACCAAAAGGATGGTTAGCTAAAAGTGGATTGCGACTTTTTTTAAGTTTACACCACAATATTTTTACACACATTAATCTTAAAATGTAGACGTGCTAAACCTACCTTATTGATGCTAAGCCATCTGGTACCACAGCCAGCATGGTAGATGTGCTTGCATGGAAGAGTAATCTGCGGGTCACCTCGTTTATATTCCATCTGGCAGATCACACATCTAAACCCAAATACAGAGAACTAGGTTTAAATGAAAGGGAAGAAGAAAAATACAAAGGATAAGCTGCATTTCAGTAGAGATAACATGTAGTTTATATGCACATTAAGTAGATAATAAGTACAAGTAAGGTCCTTAGTAGGCTAATTGCCATAAGTAAGAGTTCCCCCCCTCCCTCATAGACAGAAAAATATATGAATTATTATCACTTAACAACCCAAAATTTGGGGCTATCTAAAATCTTGAGGTTTGAAAATGAACTTACACCCCTACAACTAATGAGACTTGGAGTATAAATAGTTTTAAAAGATATAAATGCTTACTTTTCAAATCAAAGGGATGTTATGTCAATGATCCTTATCCAATTGTAGTCATAGAAACCATAACCTTTCTATAATTAGTCCAAAGAGGAATACTACCTGCACTCAAATTTGATCTCACACCACATCTCATTTTGAATATTAAAAAAAATGAACTCACACCACTCTAAGTTGCACTATATTCTTGAAATTGAAAAATTATGAATTTTAAGTGAAACATGACATGTAGAGAGTGATGTTGAGTGCAAATCTACACCACCCAAAATACTAAGACTTTGGCACCCGGAAGATAACTGTTCTTCCCATCAAAAAGGAAAAAGAATGAGAGAGAGAGAGAGAGAGAGGGACAGAAAAGGATGGTAAGTGTGATATTTTTGGTGCACCATGTCCACAGGTATACAAAATGCAATGCATCCACATGGTGATTAAGCATTCTGGAAGTATGCACCTAAAACCCAATCTATTAGTACGAGAAAATCTTGAGTGGAACAAGGTGTAGACCTCATTAACAAGGGACAATTAGATTTGGGATTGGTCCCAGAAAACTATACTTTTCTGACTTAAGCTTTGGATTCAATCGTCGAGATTGTGCCAGGGATTTACTGTAGCTATACCCCAAATCATACAAGTTTTTATCTATTCATACCATGATTCTCAGTAAAATTAGGTGTCTTGTACCCATACAGTGCATGCATAAATAAGAATGCTTTTCATGTTTACCAACTAGTATCACAAAAAAGTTTAAAATATTCAGCATACATATTTAAATTTTCTTATTTATTTCCTAAGAATTTATGCATAAACATATTTATTTTTCATCTCTTAAAAAAATGGATAATGTCAACAAAGAAGAAAGTTTGCTGCAACGGATACCTTTCATCACGTGATTTCTTTCTTGAAAAGAAGCTACGCTTGTATTTTGAGATTGGAAGCAAAGATATCATTTCCTGGGAAAGACCTCGATTTTGAGTTCCAACTGCCTCACCCAACTCCAGTAATTCCTGAAGATGTCATATTGTGATTACTATTTCTATTGAAATTGTGTATGTATAAGAAAACCAGATCCATCTCACATAGAGAACAGCATGACCAATGTTATCAGAGAAATTATTGATGCTCTAACCTCATAAGTCATGTTATCAGGATCAATGCTATCTTGCCAAATGACCTGCATGATTCACGGAACAATTGCTTTAGCTCCTCGATATAATAAGGGTGAGAGGTGCAAGAGGTCCCATAACTTTTACAAAATGAACATTTTAGTTTCGTTGCTTTCAACCGGAATACTTTAGTCCCATGACTTTAAAAAAAGGTGCATGTTAGTTCTAAAATCCCAAAGCTACAAGACTTATGTACACCCCTTTTGGGATTAAAATTTACCCTTTTAAAACTAAAGTGCATCTTTTTCAAAAGTTATGGAGCTAACACACTAGAGTTGAAAACTACGGGGCTAAAACACTCCTTTATTCAAAGCTACGACACCACTGACGCCCTTCTACCATATAATATATATACAACCATCATGTTTTCTCTCACAAAGAGAAACATACATGAGATTTAACTTTGAGGGATGAACCGATTTATAGAGTTTATATATATTGAAGGGTTTCCTTCTCTGAGGTAATGGAATCACTAATGCATCAGTCCAGGCTATCAAGTTTCCCCTCATCTCTCTAAGGCACACAAAGGAAGAGAGAGAATGCGGAGAATATCGATGTAAAGTATTCAGCGACCAGATTTGCACACAAAAATTGAAAAGACACTTACATACCTGATAATCATGAGAGTTGTGATGTCTTCGAGGGCCTAAAAATAAGGAAGATGATTAAACAAAGACAAAAGTTATTCAAACTTTAAATAAATAATACAAAAATTAGTGTAGACATGGTAATAAAAGGCAAATATCCCATAGAACAATATGGCTAGATCAAACAAGAGAATGATATAAATTAATGTGAGTGCAAGATTATACTTGCACACAATGTACTTAATAAAGATGGCTGAACGTCGTGTGATCTTACTGTCAAAAGGATAACTAAGTAGTTATCTCCTATAATTTAACTCTAAAGTCATTCCCCTTGATCCCAATCATTAAAATCCTACCACTACTACAAATATAATTGAAATTCCATACACCAAACCCCAACCAGCATATCATCTTGACCCTTAGACTTCCTCCTCTCGAGTGGAAAGTACAAGACCATAAATTTTGAAATTATCATGAAATAGGGGAAGTAGAAATGAAAAACACTTCAGAACTTACATTCTATTGGGTTTTCGTGGGCATGAGTGTCTGTATACCCTTCCCATTCTGAGTTCAATGTAGCTGTCCGTTCACGGGACATTGTAGAAGAGTCATCCATGGATCTTCTGTAGTCATCACTGTTTGGATTATGACGATGGACCTCATAAGCATGACCAACATCATAATACGAAGTGCTCCCAGTAGGTTCGGATAACCCAAACTTGTAAAAGCTAGAATTCATTGAGGGATAAACACTCTCCTATAATGATTAGGTATGAATACCTTAATATTTCGCGCAAGTAATGTGATAATAGCAGTGAACTTTAGATATGCGCACTTGAACACTTGAATAATCAAACATATGCATTAATTGTAGAAGAAAAGAGAACCACACAAACCAAGCATCAATCAGAGCCTAAGAGCTGTGTACTCTGAGTTCTGATTTTTAATAAAATCTCTTTTCTTCAAAAAAAAAAATCAGAGCCTAAGAGCAGTTGAATCCAAATCGTGCATTACAGATCAACTTATAGATATTGCCTTCCCACTGATACTAAATGATTGAATGAACCAACATGCACATTCACATGTTACGTTGTAAAAAATGTCCATTGGTTAGCAAGACAAACATGAAGAAATTTACAGATTCTTGATTAATATGCACAAAACTATTGAGGCAAACTTCACCATACTCCAAAAAGCAAATCAGTATATCAGACAGATGTACCTGAGCATGTGAAGCACCAGAGAAAATGAAATTCGCATGTTCATAAGTAAGACCCTCGACATATTCCATAAAGCTTCCAGCTGTGCTATATGGATAGCTGGTATTGATGTAATGGACGTCCATGTGTGGATTCCAACTCATTTCCAAACACTACTAATCAGACTAGCTAACTGCAAAAAAATGAACTTATAAATTTGCAGAGTAACTGCAGCACAGAAACAAAGAAAGATAGAGAAATAAATTTAAAAGAAAAGTAGTAAGAAACCTGATCTTTCAACGAAGTCGGGCAAGAAGAAGCATATGAAAAGTTCAGGCCATTAGCAAAAAAACCTTTTGGTTTTAGTTCTCTGTTACTCAGCTATTCCTGCACACGACAATCAAAGTAAATTCAAGAGCTTCATGATACAAGCTTAAAGAATAATTTTGTCCCGTTTATGTAAATTCCATTATTCAAATAATATGATTTAATCAATGCGTTTATAGTAACAAAAGTAACCATATCCATATCCTTAATTATCAATTAAGATTACCAAACGGTCACTATTCCTATGGAATTTTTCATAAAAAAAGATTAATATGATATTAATAACGTCTCCTGCTTTATAATTCCTCCCAATCATCTTCGGCTTAATCGTTATTCGTTAGCTAACACCAGGATTTACCATTCTCACAAATCGCCCAGGAAACGCCATATATGAGAACACGAACATACACAAGAAAACAGAAGAAAGGCAAAATGAAAGATCACGTTCAACAAAACCCAGCATCGAGAGAGCTACAGACAAAATGCTTTAATCTCATTCAGCTAAGCTTTCTCGACAAACAAACACACACCAATGCAACGTCTGCAAATACCTCATTGCAAGGCATCGATCACCAACAACTCTCAAATCACGCCAGAGATTCAACCAAAATCAATTAGGAAAAACTTCAAGCCGAGAAACCAAACCAGCCAAATTTTCTCGAGAAACGAAAAAACAAACAAAAGCTGATTGGATCAGAGCACCGCAATTAAAAAAAGCCAAAAGAAAAAATAAAATATAAAAATCAAGAGTTAAAAAGAAGAAGATTGATTCCAAAATAATGAAAGAGCGAGAATAAAGAACCGACATTGATCGCTTTTCTCTGCGAGATGAGGTTCTTCTGCTTCTTTTGGAGAGAATACTCTCTCGCGTGATTTTTATGAGAAACAAAAACACTTCTTCACCTTTCTTCTAAGAGAGCGACTTCGGTCACTCTCCCCTCCTATCTCTGTGTTTTAGAGAGATAAAGGGTGGCTGATTATTTTATTTCTGTACTGATTCTTAACTCTTTGATTTTTAAGGCGAATTATATTAATTTTATTAATTTAAATATATTATTAAAAATTTGATTTTTTTTTAATAAAATAAAAATTATGTATTTTTTAATAAAAGATATTAAAAAAACTCACTCTTTTTTTCTTTTTTTTTATTTTTTTTTCTCAAATCATTATTTTATTAATAAGAATAAAAATAAAATTAAGATAGAAAAACATAAATAAAAAGAAAGTGAGTAAAGAAAAAACGAGAAGATGGAGAGAAAAAGATTAAATGGAGAGATAAAAACAGAGAAAGAGACAAAAAACAATTAAGAATAAAAGAGAAAAAGAGAAAAAAATGAAAAAAAGAAGATTTTTTTAATATTTTTATTTTATGTTAAAAAAAGTTACCATTTAAAATTTTTAATTTAATTAGTTATATTTTTATATTATAAATTTAATAAAATTTATTTAAAATATATATATAATTAACATTATATAAATCATATAATTACGATCTAATATCCGAGATTGAGGAAGTTTCAGAACACGCGAAGTTCTTTGGATGAGAGAAAAAAAGATGTGATCAGAAGTCACGCGCCATACGGGAAAGTGACTTCAGTAAGCTCCCTCTCTCCCTCTTATGTATTTTGTCTGAAATTATTTTTATTTTTTTGTCATATTTGTCGGAAAGTTATTGATATGTCTAGGACTGATGTGTGACAAATGCTAAAAATATATAAAATTATATTTTTCTATATTCATATTATTTAAATTTTCTCATTATTAATATTCTAAAAAAATATTTTTTTAGTTTTTAAAATAATTATAACATATTATAGACTATAAAGAATATAAATAAAAAATAAGTATAAAATTAAATAATATTAACATAAATATAAATATAAATAAATATTATTAAATTGGAGAAGATAAAGAATATAAAATTCATTATCTTTATGTTTAAAGAATATTAAAAGAAAAATATTAATTTATTTAAATATTTTATAAAAATAATAAATAAAAAATATTAAAATAAGAGATAATTTATAAATAATTTTATAAGTTTAAAAAATAAAATAAAAGCATTATTTCTTTTCCATTATAATTTTGAAAAATAAATATAAAAATATGAATGAATTAATTTTCACTCATTTTTTTTAATAAACATCCTAAAAGTAAAACTGAATAATAATCCATTAATATTTTGGGTCCTACCTTATTATTAAAACAGAACTCATATTTAAAAACTAATAAAAAGAAGTACACATATCCATGGGACAGGGGCTGCTATCCTAGTGGTAAAAGAACAGATTAATTTGCCTACTTTTTATCCTAATTTCATCATAATTCTCTCATTTTCTATTATAAATTTATATTTTTATTAATCTCATTTAAATATATTTAAAATATTTTGATTAATAATATTTCATTCTTTTCTCATGTCGTTGATAATACTACTTTCCGTCGCCACTTCAACCGTTGTCAGTCCTACTCATATACTTCTTATCTTTAGCTAACTCAACCACCTAGTCATGTTTTTTTTTTTTTTGTTTAACCATTTCCCTCCACTATCTTTATTTTCATTAAAAAAAAATTCCTTCTAACTCCTTCATATATTAAAAACAAAATCTTATCCTTTTAAGCAACCAAAAAAAAATTCTAGGAACAAACTTTTGTATTCTCTATACCATTATCAAGAAATAAGCCAAAATCCAACAACTGGTTTGAATATGATCAGCAAATGCAGTGAATGGAGTCTTAAACACATTGCGATCTTTTTTTTCCTTCCAATTTTAGATTCCAAACTGTTGAGATAATGTATGTTTAGCTTTTATTGGGTTATGATTAAAGTATCAATTTTTGGCTACTGTATCTCCCCTATTTACGAAGAAATTGGAAATTTCTCTCTCTCTCTCTCTCTTTCATTTTCTTACTGAAACTTCACGGTGTGATAGTTGTCAAAGCATCATTTGGATGCCAAATAGGCTCCACAGCGAGCTTGAAGCATCAAAAGCTATACTAAATAACATGTGGAGTCATGGGCTCCACACCATTGAAACTAAATTGTGGTTGGGAATGCAATAAGTAGTTGGCTTGCATGTAGAAATGGGTCCATGCCTTTTGGTTGAACAGATATCACCAAAACCATTTGATCCCCCAAACGAAGTTGGTGTCAGTTAGGGTTCGTTGGGAATCTTATAAACAAATTTATTTAACAATAGTCGTATAACTTGAATAATCATTTGTATATTCAATATTTTTTTTATATTTTAAACATATATTTAATACATATTTATAATTATTAAAAAATATTCATATTATACAAATAAACGTGAAATAAATATATATATACTTAAATTTGTAACATATATGCATTGAGTATATATTTATCACATTATAAAAAAATTGATTGTGTATTTAAAAGTTCGAAAACAGATTAAAATAAAACTTTATCTATATATACATATATGGTATGCAATTAATCCTAAATATTTCCTTTCATCTTGTATCTTTTTATTTCTTTATTATTTTTTTTAAATGTGAAGGGAATTTTAGTTTATGTGCGGGTGCTCAATTTCATGTATGTATTACTAAAAGTTGAACTTTTATTAATTGTACAAATTCAGACCTTTCTATGTTTTGCGTAGCTTTTCTTTTCCTAAGCAATGCATTGTACAGATGGACCATTTTGTTTCAAATTTCTTTTACCATGATCTTTGTCTTGAAATAAAGTGATCAAAATTTCTATTTTAATACAAACACCTGGAATCAATTTTTTTATATGGGATTATGCAAATTAAGAAAAGTTTGAGAAAATAATTTGGAAATGACTTTTAGTTATAAAGCTAAATGGATTAAATTGATGTTGTAGTTCATAATCAATCAACTTAGGGACACTTTGTTTCTCCTTTGTATATCTCACTATTTACTCTAACGTGTTAAGTAGCATAAAATATGACCTTAATTTTTCCAAAATCAATCAATAATTTCTATAAATTATCTACCAAAAAAGGAAACTACTTCATAAAAACAATCAAATATTTCCATTTAATTTCAATTTTATTCTTGATGGGGTCTACTTCTACGTGTAAGGCTAAGGACTAATGGATTCTCATGTGCAAGGAAAGTTAATATTTGCCTTGCATGTGGGTTGATGTTAAATATGAAATAATTCCAAAAAGAACGAACAATCAAAGTGACAAGTGTAACTGTGTGAGTTCTCATTACATAGTATGATTAGGTCCTCTGCCATGCGGTGTAATTAACAAGTATTCTTTTCCTACCTGCTCCATTATTTTAAAGTGTAGAATCACATTCAATATCTAAGCAAACAATATAATTCTTTAAGACTTGGCAGTTGTTGAAATATTAGTGCATACAATTATCAATTTTCACACTTTCACATTGAAGTTCTGGTATAGTTATATACATCTCATTTGTTGTAGTATTGCTCTTCAATCCTCTCAAATAGTCATATTTAACCCATTAAAAAGTAATTGAAATGGTATCAGTGCAAATACCACTAAACCTCAACTGATTTATTTTTTTTCAATTTTTATTGCTTATAGATATAGTTTTCATATACTCAGCAATTATTTTACATGTATGATCTGCAATAGGTGGTGGCAATCACAGCTTTGAAGAGTATACAAAACGCTATTAGGCCCTTAACTCTTGATGAAGAAAATTTTAGGTATAAAATCTAAAAATTATGAACAAATTGCATGCATAGAATGGGATCATGACACCCCTAATTTTTAATTTTTAAGGCATTTATCACTCAAAAACTCACTACAAACTCAATATTTTGAACATGCTTATACTTAAATGAGATACATGTAACATCTTTTTGCATTAAATAAAGATAAAACTCATGCTTATAATTATAATAATTCTTTATTATTAATTATTAATATAATTATTAAATTGAAGATTATTGGGACAAAAAGCATACAGTACTATTTTACTATTTTACAGGCATGTGTGTTTGAGAGAGAGAGGCAGCTAAGAAGCAGACATGAATAAGTGAGTGATCAGAATAGCACAAAACGCAGCGTGCATGAGAAGGCAAGGGCAAGTCATTATACTTATATGCATCCTTCTTTTTGTTGGAATACGTGTCAAAGGGGCTCTAAAATTTGTTCTGCAATTCTAATTGCAAACCTCAATGATTTCACATTTTCTAGCACAACTAAACAACCTTAATCATAGACAAATGAATTAATCAAAATTTGAGAAAATGCTAGTCTAGATCCGAACATAAGCCTTCTTACAGGATAAAACCAGATTTATACATGCTATACAAGAAAAATCAATGAATTATCACAACTTAAGTCAATCTTTCAAGTAAAAGCTATCTGAAGTACAAAAGGTTCCCAACTGAAAACGACTGAAAACTACTGCATTATGAACATTAAATGACGAGTAGAGAATAAAGCATTAGTAAAATCTCAAAAAACAATAAAAAATCACGTCATTCCCTTCGAATTTAAGGAAACAATAACGTGCATGTTTCAACCACAAAAAAGAATAATAAAAAAAATGTGCTCGTAAAATCACTGGCTTCAAATAAAAAAGATTATCATCAAATATTCAAATTATGTACCTGAAAGTCTAGGTGCCATACTAGATGCAGCATGAATCTAATCCTCATGAGAAATTAGGTCTCGTGGAGAGCAATGCCTGTTTATTCCATAGACCTACTATGGCTCCAAACAGCCAAAACAATGGCCTAACACTGCAAATATCAGAGTTTATCGTACTGCATAATGGATTTGTACTTTGCATCCCCTCAAAAACAACGAAGAAACCTCCATTCGTTATTTTCTCTGATAAAGCAGAAATGCATGGTTGAGGAAAAGAGTAAAGAGGAGAAGTATCAGTTCTGCAGTTGTTTCCAAACAATTAGAATGAGAAAGCTATTTGCACTGGAAATCTAGCTTCTTGCCTCTTCATTACAACTTGAAGGCTTATTTGACCCGAAAAGCAGTAAGCAGGATCAAAACCTTGCCAGCTTCAGTATAATTAATTGAGGTTTAACTCGCTGATCAGTTTTACCATCTGATGGGCGGCACATAAGATTTTGTATTCGGCATTGCTCCCAATCCTTCTTGACTTCAATATGTTGATGTGTGATGCTCTTGTCTTAGTCTTGAGAATGATCAGTCCATGTCATGTTCTTTGAGCACATTCCACCATTTTAATTTAAGACCCAGATCTTTAGGAAATCTTCAAACTTATAAGGAAAATAGGGCACAAAGATTGAAACTAATTACTATAGCCAAATTATGTGTTGAGAAAGTGCTCCCACCAAGCAAGAGAATCTGATACACAATCATCAACCTCCATTTGTCTTGTTAACTTAAGCAAACAACTATATATTTGTTCAGAATGAGGATGCAATTTGTCTTTTGCAATAAACTCACAGACAACACCATTTGCCTCAATTAAGCTACACCCAGGAGTCTTCTTCACTCTTCTAGCCATCATTATGTTCCACACCTTCTGTGCATCCTCCCACAAATTTGCTTCCTCATACAATCTTGCAAGCAAAACATAATTTCCACTATCATGAGGTTCCAACTCAAGAAGTTTAAAAGCTGCCCTTTCTCCCATCAGAACATTTTTATGCCTGCGACAAGCAAAGAACAATGCACCCCAAACCACAGCATCTGCCTCGATTGGCATGCACTTGATAAGTGATTCTGCCTCTTCTAACAGACCAGCCCTACCTAAAAGGTCCACCATGCAAGAAAAGTGCTTTTGGTTGGCACAAAGTTTGAATTTAGAACTCATTTGGGAAAAATACCTGCGACCATCTTCAACCAAGCCACCATGACAGCAAGCAGACAGGACACCCATAAAGGTTATTTCATCAGGCACTAGCCCAGTGTCAATCATCTTTTCAAAGTAAGATAGGGCATCATGTGCATGTCCATGATCAGCTAAACCAAAAATAATAGTAGTCCAAGTAAGTGAATTCTTTTGTGGCATTTCCCGGAAAACCTGGACAGCCTTTGTGATGTTCCCACACTTGGCATACATATCTACTATGGCCGTACCTAGCGCAACGTTTAGAGAGAGAAAATGTTTTTCAACATAATGGTGAACCCACATACCAAAACCAAGTGCTCCAAGTTGCGAGCATGCAGACAGGCAGATGATCATGGTCATGTCATCAGGCTTTATATTACTAGCTTGCATTTCATGAAATAAAGCTAAAGCCTCCTTACCACGCTTGGCTTTAACATAGCCACTAATCATTGCATTCCAAGGCTCAGCATTCTTCTCAGGCATCTCATATAAGAGCTCCAGTGCAATATCAAAATACCCATATTTGGCAAATCCAGTTATCATCGTAGTCCAGGATACAACAGTTTTGTTAGTCATCTTGCTAAATAATGCTTGGGCTGCTTCAAGATCTCCACATTTCACATACATGTCCATAAGCACATTAGCAAGACGTACAGTCAAATTTAGCCCATTTCGTTCAATTAATCGATGAAACTCTCTACCACAATTCAAATTCTCAAGCTGGGCACAAGAAGAAACCAAGCCAACCATCGTAACTTCATCCGGCACAACTTCCTCAGCCTTCATTTCCCAAAATACTCCTAACGCTTCAACTGCTAGCCCGCTCCGAGCATACCCATTAATCAAAGAGTTCCAAGAAACTAAATCTCTAACACAACCTTCATCAAACATTTTACGTGCAGCCTCTAATGCTCCACATGAAACAAACATATGAATCAAATAATTGTGAACAAATATATCAGAATCAAAACCAAACTGAAATATATGCCCAAGAATTTCCCTACTCATCACATCCAACCGCAAAGTAGCACAAACTTTAAGAATTAAAGGGTACGTATACTTATCTGGCTTCGACCAATCATGTTGCAAAATACGCTTGTACAAGACAATTGCTTCCTCCGGAGTTTTGCTTTCAGAGTACCCTTTAATAGTTACATTCCAAGAAAACACATTCGGCTTCTCTAAACTAAACAAGATTTTTCTACGATAATCGAGATTTCCTGATTCCGATAGCGCACAGAAGGAAATGAGTCTACTTGAAGCAAATCCGTCTAAGATTAAGCCAGTAAGGGTCATTTGAGTTTGGATTTGTTTCAAATGGGACATGGATTTGCATTTTTCTAATAAAGAGAGAAGTGGGTTTGCTTGAACAGAAGTATGGGATGTGTTCCAATTGGCGGGTTTCTCCTTGTGAAGCGGGTTAGTACGAGTGTGGAGGAGAACGAACAGTTGGTAAAAGAGCGATTGTAGCATCAAATGTCGGGATCTGAGACCCAAGAACGAAACGATGATCATTGAATTTATTTGCAGTTGCAGACATTTGTGATTTTGCGTTGCAATGGGGGGAGGAGTGCGCTAGAATTTGATTGTAGTCAGACTAATGTGTTTTTCTTAGATTTAGTGTGATTTTATCAATTCCAACCAATCAAAACGGGAATGGCGCGAAAAGATAAGGTAATTTTTTTATTATTATTATTAAAAATTATAAGAAATTAAAATACAAATATTAATTTACTTAATTATTCTTTTTTAAAAATTAATAATAATTAGTATAAAATATTAAAAAATATTATAATTTAAGATATTTTTGTAATTGTATATTGTAAATTTAAAAATGATAATCAATACTAAAGAGAGTATGAAAACAATCAATCAAAATAACTATTAAATTTATAGGGCAATTATTCCTTCACATCTTAATTTTAGAAAGTAATATAGAAATATTAATTATTGTCTTTCCGCTAATTATTGTTAGTAAATACACCATTAAATGAGGAGGCATTATCTTTGCAGAATAATAATTAACCACCTTATTACTATGAAAACAAAATTATTTTGTTATATGAAAAAAAAAATATTAGTAACATCTAAGTTTACACTTTTAGTTTTTAGAAAACGTTTTGTTGGTATAATTCGTACATAAATCTTAAAACAATGAAAGAGTAAATCTTTCAATTAAATCACTGATTTAACCGTCTTATATTTGCACATATATTTGCACACAAACTAAGCATTGTATGCTACATCATGACATACCTTAAAGTAATAAAATACACAATTTTACACCCCAAACTACTTGGGAATATAATATACTCCATTCACAATATAAACATGATCTCTAGCAAATTTACCTATAACATCAGCCACCCTATTCATATCCCTTCTAGCCCACTGCACTGTCCAATGGCAAAAGATATTAGTCAAATCTAAGCATCTTCTTGTATTGTTTTTTAGTAAATAAATTGAAAAAGTATTAAGAATGAAAATAGTTGTTGTATTTTGAGTAATAAATAAAATCTACTTTTATATTTTTAAAACATTTCAAAATTTATATATCTTTTTTTTTAAGGGTAATTAATTAACTTAATTTTGACTAATTAATTATAATTTTAAAGTTTATCAATTTAGAGATATTGGAATTGGTCAACTACGTCCAAGGACATAGGTAATATTTATACTGAATCTTGTTAAATTTTTGCTTTAATATTTGTTTTAATTTTTTTAGCATTATATTTCCAATAGCATTATTTTATCGCGCTAATTTGAATTATATTCGTTTAAATCATAAGTAAATAGCAACTACTTATAATAGGGAAAATATATCCGATTTTCCCAACAATTGGTATCAGAACCGAAGGTTTTTACCTAGACATTTGTTTGTATTCCATTTATTTACTATTGGAATATAGTTGTTAATTGTTGTAATATGAAGAAATGACGGAAGAAAAGTCTCCCTCAAACAAAGGTCAACCATCCATATCAGGCAAAACAATGGTTATGAATGCAAGGTTCGAGGTGGATAAGTTTGATGGAACTCGTCATTTCGACATGTGATAAGGCAAAGTTTTAGATGTTCTATTTCAACAAGGTCTAGACATCGCCACTCAAGAAGAGAAACCAGATGAAGCAGATGAAGTCGAGTGGAAAAAAAACAATTGATTATCATGTGGTACAATCTGTTTATATATCTTAAGAGAACAAAAATACACGTTCATAAAAGATACATCCGCTAGTAAGTTATGGAAGGCGTTGAAAAATAAGTTCATAAAGAAGAGCGGACAGAATCGGCTCTATTTGAAGAAGAATTTGTTCCATTTTTAATACCTTCCAAGTATCATAATAAACGATCATATTACTGTTTTTAATCGATTAGTAGCATATTTGTTAAATATGGATGAAACTTTTAAAGATGAAAATTTAACTTTAATGTTGTTAGTCTCCCTTCTTGATGAGTTTGATCACCTTATTACGAGCTTACTCATTGGGAAGGATAAAGTATATTTTGAGGAAGTTTGCACTGCTTTGTATAGATATGAAATTAGAAAGAAAAAAAGCAAGAATGAAGCAGCACAAGCACTGTCTATAAGATGGCTTCCACAAACTCAACAGAAAGAAGGAGAGGCAGATCTCATTCAAAAGGAAGGCTTAGTAAAGATGAATGTGTCTTTTGTCATGAAAAAAGTCATTGGAAGAAAAACTGTCCAAAGTTGTAAAAGAAAGGAAAAGATGTGTCGTTTGTTGCATGTGTAGTTGAAAGAAATTCAAATTCATATTTTGCATTTGTTGATTCGCCAACGGCATCGTATCTTGGTGATTGGATTTTTTATTCAACATGTACCTTCCATATGTCTTCTAATAAGGAGTGGTTCTTTAACTTTGAAGAACTAGACTGTGGAGTTGTTTTCATAGGTAATGATTATCCATACAAAGTTTTGGGGATTGGTATAATTCGTTTGAAGAATCAAGATGGTTCAACCAGAGTCTTGAAATATGTTCATTATGTCCCAAATATGAAAAAGAGTCTCATTACTGTGGGAGTCTTAGAATCAAAAGGCTTGACTGTGATTATGCAAAATAGGGCATTAAAAGTTGCTCATTCAGCACTTATGGCGATGAAAGGTATTAGGAATAATAACTTGTACTACTACCTTGGTAGTACAATTATTAGGACAACTTCACCAGTAGATATTTGGAGGAAGAAAAAGATTCAGAAACTATCAAGCTATGACATATGTGTTTGGGATATACTGGTGAAAAAGCTTTACAAATTCTTGTAAAGCAAGGCATGTTAAAAAGCGTGAGAATCGTAATTGGAATTCTGTAAGCATTGTGTATTGGGAAAGCATAAAAGAATAAGCTTTGGCATTGCACTCCATATTACAAAAGGCATTTTGGATTACATCCATACTGATGTATGGGAAGACTCCATCTATAAGTAGCAAACATTATTGTGTCACTTTCGTTGATGACTTCTTCAGAAGAGTTTGGGTGTATCTCATGAAGAAAAAGGTTGAAATATTGGGAATTTTTCTAAGTGGAAAAATATGATCGAGACTCAGACCGATAGAAAGATCAAGCATATGAAGTTTGATAATGGCATTAAGTACACAAATGATCAATTTATGAAAGTTTGTGAAGAAGAAGGAATAGTGCGACACTTCACTATTCGAAAAACACCACAATAGAACAAAGCTACAGAACGTATAAACCAGAATTTGTTGGAGAAGGTTCGGTATATGTTGTCAAATGATGGGTTAGGCAAGCAGTATTGGGCTAAGGTTGTGACGTATGCATGTCATCTTGTCAATCATCTACCATCGTCTACTCTTGAAGGCAAAATGCCTATGGAAGTATGGTCTGGAAAACCTTCTAGAGATTGCGATTTTTTATATGTGTTTGGTTCTATTGCATGCTACCATGTAATGGAATCAAAGTTGGATCCAAGAGCCAAGAAAGCTATTTTTTTGGGATCCCTTTTGGTTCTAAGGGATATCGACTATGATGCCTTGAAACGAAAAAAGATAATCTTCAAAAGAGATGTTACCTTTGATGAATCTATCTTGTTGAGAAAGATAACTAAAAAGATTGATGGCACTTTGCAACAGGTGAAGCAAACTTCGAAGCAGGTGGACTTTGAAAGCATAATTGTCAATTCAATTGGTGGAGATAAGACAGAATATGATCCACCATTGGCAAAAGATGAATCAGATGAAGAAGAGGTTTTAACCCAAGTACCTCTATAGTAACAAGAAGAAACTACAGTTGATAGGTCATGACGACAAAATATCAAGGTACCTGCTTAATACAAAGATATGTAAGATCTACCTGCTCAGTTTGATAATACGGTAGCTTGTGCACTTTCAGTTGTGCATAATAATGTTCCTTTCATATATAAAGAAACAATCAAAAGACCTGAAATTGAAAGATGAAAGGAAACCATAGACCAAGTACTTATGTCCCTTCAAAAGAATAAGACAAAGAAGTTGACATAACTACCTCAGGGTAAGAAGGAAATTGACTGCAAATGGGTGTATGCAAAAAAATAAGAATTCCTAACAAAGATGGTGTTAACTACAAGACAAGTTTGTTGGTTAATAGTTATGCTCATAAAGAGGGAATCGATTATAATGAGTTATTTTCTCCAATTATACAACATTCCTTCATTAGAATTTTTTTGACCTTGGTAACACATTTGAATTTGGATCTAGTTCAACTTGACGTGAAAACCGTATTTTTACACTGTGATTAATAAAGTGCGTAAGAATTATGTTCAACCTATTGATATGACTCCAATGGTTGTTGGTGCTATGGATAATGTCAATGAGCTCCTATACTTCGCCGACTAAGCATGTGGTCTTCAATGAATCAAATGTTTCACTTGCTATTGACAGTTCGAAAGCCAAAAATAAAGATCCTATTGTTACTGATTATATAGTCCTATCACCAGCACATTCTATTGTTACTGATCATATAGCTCTATTTGTAGAAACATTTCTCCTCTTTCTGGTAGTGACTTTTCAAATAATAAAAGATTGTTTGAAACTAATAGTGGTGATTCATGCTCTTGTAATATTCCAACCTCTTCACTACAAATGATGAAACCTTATGATTGCAATAATATTGTTCTTGATCCTCAATCTTTTGTGTCACAAAAAAAATCAGTTATATGAGCCTAACAACGTTTATAGAATGGTCTTCACTTCCAACAGTAGTGTTTGGACTTATTTCTCAACTTTATATTCAAGTATTGTATTAAAGGGCATGGATGTGTTTTAGTTGATAAGAAAACTTGTAATTTTCTCATGTCTTCTGCTAAGCCTAGTACCGAACTTGACAATGAGTTTCTCAAGTATTTTGGTTTATACAGAAGTATGGTTGGGGTTTGTTCAAAGAGTGCTTATGCAGTTACAATCCTGTGTCAGTTCAAGGTTTCATTTATCGAGACTAACGACAAGGCAACAAATCTTTTGTTGAAAACTAAGCACCTGAAATTTGTGGCTTACCATGATACTGGTTGGGCTTCATACGTTGCCTGTTGGAGACCTACAAATTTTTATTTTTTTTTAACTCCTTGGATCTTTTCGCCAGTTTTATTTGTTTGTTTGTGCACCTAGACTTTGTTGTTAATGAGATCTTTTATTCATTTTCTAGTATTTTGTTTTCTTTTTCCATATGGAAAGCACCTTGTTGATGTTTTTAGTGCAATTCTTCCCGCTTGGTTTTCTATCAGCTTAACTCTGAACATCAATTTGAGAGGTGATATTAGAGCTTATATTAAGATAGGGTAATGTGTGTTGTATACAGTAACAATATCTAGTATTAGATTGTGTAGTTTTTATCAAATGAATTTTATATGAGATGTATATAAGTCATATAATACAGTGCTTGGTGTGTAAGTTTTGATAAATAAATACAATAATAGCTTTCTCTTCGATTTTCACTTCTTTCTAGCATTAGAACCCTCTGGTCTAGGTTTTATACGAAACTTAATAGTTATGAATAAAATATAAATAATAGTATACATAATCATCTCAATCATTTACATTAAAAAGAGTGATATTCTTTTTATTATATATTACAAATCTCAACAGTTAAAATATAATAAATTATAATAATTAGAACAATAATTATTCAAATATTTAGTCAAGTTATTAAAATATCATTATTATTTTTCAAATGCATGCTAGTAACATCTTTCATATACATCATTGACGCATGAGAAATTAAAGATTAAAATGCTAGAATTGAAAGCTAATAAATTAAATAATTAAAAAATATTTATTGACATTATTTTAAAAAAGAAATTTAAATATCAATTTTATCTTCAAAAATTTGACCTAATTCTTTCAAAAACTTCATAACTTTTTAAAAGAGATAATAAGTTTGTAATAACTCATTGTTAACGAACTAAATTTATACTTTCATTAAAGGTAATAATTTAAAAATTTTAAGATTTCATTATCTTTTATTATTTTATTTTATTCTTTTATTGTTTTGGTTGCCATGTAGACTTTTTGAAAGTAAAATTTTATTTTTAACTCCTCAAGGATACACATATATTTATTCTATATAACATAATTAAAAAAATCATATTTTTAAAAAAAAAATTAACATATTTTCTCGTAAGCTTACCTTTTTTAAACCACTATATTAAGATACTTCAATAACCTTTTTAAAGAGATAATAGATTTATACTACCTCATTAAATAATTAACCAAATACATTTATACTTTTATAAAAGATAGTAATTTAAAAATTCAAACCTTTCATTCTTATTATTTTATTTTGTTTGCAGTATTTACACTTTATAAATAAATCTTTATTTTTAACTCCTAAACTGCACGTATATTTATTCCATATAACATAATAAAAAAAAGCATATTTAAAAAAAAAATTGTTGGACATATTTTCTCGCAAGCTTAACTTTTTTTAACGATTATATTCCGATGCAAGTATGAACTTCACTCTACATTGCTACTGGACTATGGAAATGATCCAGTACAGCACAGACACGCTTCAAAGAAATGGCTTCGGTACCTTAATCAAACAACATGAATCAAAACAGTACTAGTAAAAATAATAATTGAACCTCCAACTGAATAAACAAAACAAGATTGTCTAAATTACGGGACCAACAATCCTTTAAGAAAGGAACAACCTCACAACCTTTTTGAAGGCTAACGTTGTAAAAAAAAAAAATAGGAAAAAAGGACTTGATATAAATCAGAAATGAAATAAAAAGTTTTTCATCATCGTATAAAAGCTATGTGGGGTTTGAGTTGTAGATGTGTTCTCATTTCTTTAAGCTCCACTAGAACCATACTTCTTTCCGAACAAGATCAACTGAAGTTTGTCATAACCTGCTAGCACACCGGCACCAGCAACAGCACGAAAGATGTTGGCACCAGCTCCCTTGAAGAGAGATTTAGCACCCTCGTTCTTCACGATTTGAGAGAACACGTCAAGTGAGCTCTTGTACTTAACAGCTTCACCAGATGTCATCATCATTCTTCTTCGGACAGTATCAATCGGATATGAGGCAAGACCAGCACCATTGGTGATCACCTAACCAAGAGCAAAGCTGGCAAAGAAACTATCCTGAAATAAGACAGAGAAAAACAATAATAATATGTGAGAAGGTTGCAGCAAGATACTGAAGACTAAATGATTCAGTAAACCGTACCTGCATTTTTCCGGTAAGAAGTACAGGCTTAAGAGAATCATACATTCCAAAGTACAAACCACTGTACACAATGATACCAACACAAGAAATGTTGAATCCACGGTAAAGGTCAGCAATACCATCAGTTTTAAGAGTCTTTCTGTAGACATCAACTAAACCATTGAATTGTCTCTCTCCTCCCTTCTTTGCCGCTTTGGCATCATTTGCAAGACGGGTTCGTGCATAATCCAAAGAATAAACAAAGAATAAAGATGAAGCTCCAGCTGCACCACCAGATGCCAAGTTGCCTCCAAACCATTTCCCACCAGATGCCAAGTTGCCTCCAAACCATTTCCAGTAACCATCTCTGTCTTTCTTGAAGTTGAACATCCTCTTGAAGTAATCTTTGAATGCAAAGTTCAAGGCCTGTTTTGCGTTACAAACCAACAGTTCAAGTAAGCAGTCATTCTCACTCATGATATAGTACGTACTCACATAAAAGAAAAAAGGAAAAAGTAATAACAAACCTGAGTTGGGAAATAACGGATGACATTAGCAGTATTTCCTCTCCACAGAGACATCATACCCTCTTCTTTAATTGTTCGACTAAAACACTCACCAATTCCCTTGTAAGGTTGAGAAAGCCTACCAGACTTAATCATTTCATCCTGGTTCTGAATCAAAAGCTCTACACGCTCAATTGGAGCAGCAGCAGTTTTCGATACAGCAGCTGAAACTCCACCCATTAGAAAATCAATGGCAAATCCAGCAAAACCTTTTTCTGCTGGAGCTTGGGCACACACGGGTGAGGTTGAGAAAGTAGCCAATGTCATATCATTGGTAACTTGGCATGCCCGTATCATGGGATACTGTAAACCAGCATAAGAATAATTTCCATAAACATAATGCCTCTGCTGCATAACAGGCCCCTGAAAACCCCCATAGCAGTTTTGAACATGTAAAATGCCAGAACTCAGATGGAGCTGACCAGCAAACTTTTGAATCGATAGTTGGTTGCGGTTGCTGATGCTTATCAGCCATTTGTTTATGAACAAAAACAAACCCTGGCACCAAGCAAAGAGTCATATTATTAAACTGCTATAACACTATCAAGGAAAATGCATAATGTTGCACTAAGCTCCAAGAATGAAACTATCTACCTCACATACAATTAAAAAGATTTTCTTAAAAGATACAACAAAGTAACAAAACCAATGACGTTTTAGTTGTCACTTCTTGTTTATCCTATTTCTTTTTACCTTAGGTCAAGTCATAAAGTTTCCATTGTTAAAAAACATAGATCTGCAATTGCAAATATCTTCTCTTTACCAAAGAATATAATCAATCTTATATTACAATAGAAGATAAAGTTGCATTGTTTAGCAATTACAATGAGAAGAATTGGCACAAAACAAAAGCATGAATGAACAATGTTATAATAACAATATTCATTTTACTAGGACAGTGGATACCAGATCACAACTTTTTCCACAATAAACCAATACAATGAATTAATTTCGCTCAAACCTACAGAGTGAACAATTATAGATAGATTTTTTTTTCATATGAGGCATGTTTAGTGTATTTGATATTTTCAAGGAAAATATCTTAAACTTGTAACATTTTCTTCATGTTATTTCTATTTATTTTATTTTTTTGAAACAGCAGTGCCTTGGTAAAATAATTAAAAAAAACAAATGAACCCAAAATAGTCTATTGAATAAGAAAGTTTTATATGAATAAGGCTCAAGGATGACATGGAGAACCCTCTATTGATTGTTTTTTACTTTCATATAGAGGACCACGTCTTATATAAATAATAATATCTTATTAAAATTATAAGAGCATACCACTTACCTATGACCTGGCTGATAAAAAAGTTTCCAATAGAATAGTCAAAAAGCATTAAATCGAGAACACAGATACAACAGCTAATAACATGTTGGTCATCAAAACAATATAGAAACCGAAAACACTACGAAATACGAATTATGATCATTAATTGAAAAGGGCTACATGGACAAAGAACAAAATTGATAGCTTTTTTTAAGGAAGAACTCCATAGTTCGCATCAAAAATAAATCCTTAAAAGTCTGCCATACAAAACACCAAAAAAATAATAATATATTTTTCATGATATAACTATTTTTTATACCAAACAGGATATCATATAACTATAAAAATGAAGTCACATCAAACTTTATTGGTCATACACGACAATCCAATTAAAATCATGAACCAAAGATCAACATCAGCAAATCAAAGACCAATAAAAATCCAAACATTAATGCTTTAGCTCAAACGCACTCGAAAAAAGCAATACCCAGCCGGAGATCTTATCAAACTAACCCGTAAAACGGTTTCGGAAACTAAAAAACAAAAAAACAAACTTACTAACGCAAACAGAAAATAATGGATCTAACGCATCCAGAAAAAAATAGAGACATCAAGTAAGACCGATTCGTGAGTCTATAACAAAACTCATACAACAAAAAGCAAACCCGCAATTCAAAAAAAGCACAAACCCAGAAACACATATACAGAGTGGAAGGTATCGATTCCATCGCTACAATAAGAGAAAGTACCCTTTGAACTTGGCTTTCAGAATGTGAAAGGAGCAGAGAAGAACAAGAACAAATGAGGAGCTATAGCCGCTGCACAAGGCTTGAAACAAAATTGCGGTCACTATTTAGAGCCTCCTAATGAGATTCCCTGGGAAACATCATAGAGAAATCCCATACAGATTTATAGCCGTTGATGATGATAGTGCTAACGTAAGATCATGTGGTGAATACGGATGGGAGTTTGAAAATCTCATGGTGCTCTTTTTTCTTTTTTCTTTTTTTTTTGAAAAGTAATGGTTTTTTTTTTAAAAAGAAGAAGAAAAGTAATGGTTAGGAAACTTCGATTTCAATTAACACGTGAATTTTGGAAATCTCTATGTTTTCGTCTATGATTCTTTTATGATTAGTTTAATGTAACGTTCGAAATATACATTATACTTAAATTTTATAATTATATTAAAAATATTATTATTATTGATAAAAATATTCATAAAAGTTATAAATTAATTAATTTTAATAAATTTTCAAAAACAACAATCAATTATTTATTTTTAAATTAATTATTTTATCTAGTACATATAAATATAAATACATTTTATATTTATTTTGATTAATAAATTAAAAATATATATAATATGTAGTTAAAATACTTAAATTAATTATTTAATCTAATAAATTTTATAATTAATAAAATTAAATAAATATATTTAATGATATTATTTTTAAAATAAATTATAAATAATATCTTATAATAATATTTATATTATTAATTAATATTTTATTAAAAAATTGATATCAAAATTTTTTTTTGATATATTATAAATAATATGTATAGTATTAAAATCTTTAAAATATAAATATTATCGAAATTTATTTACAAATTCAAGAGGTTATATGTTGTTACATCTATAAATTAACTCAATAAATTATGTTATAAATTTCTTATTATTTATATATACTTTTTCATTAATTAAATACACGCGAGAGGATCAAATAATTATTAAAAATACTTTAATTTTTTAAATAATATTACAAATACTCCTAAGAAATTAAAAATATTACAAATATTCCAAAAATTTCACAGAAATTAAATCTAACAAAAATAAATAATATTTTTTTATACATAAAAATGGTAAAAATATATATATATATATATAATTAAGAAATATAAACACACAATATTTCAGGATATTTCTCACAATAAACGATAATTAGTAAAAAGATGTTTAAAGAAATACAAAGGGCAGAATAAATCTTAAGGAGGGAGATTGATTTAAAGATTTATCATTCTTAAGAATAAGAAAAATATTTTCAAGAAAAGATATATGTTATTATGAAATAAGTAATAAATAAATAAGTATTAACATTACAAATGCAAGAATGAATATATAATATATCATTAATTGATAAAAGAAATCTCTTAAAAGTACAAGAAAAAATTGGATACATTTATTTGGGAAAAACTCAAATATTAATAAAAGTTCATTTTAGAGAATGAATTGATATATCAATAAAACTAGTATTGTTAGATAATTAATAATAAATAGGAAAAATGTTTTATTAAGAGTATTCAATAGAAACCTAAGATATTAAAATTAAAATTTACGATATATCCTAGATTTGTCATTAATATTAATGATAAGAACTTAAATCATTTATTAAGTTTAACCTATATATTTAAAAGAGGAGATTTAATGAAAGAATGTGAAAGTTTTTATTTAATTAATGATCATATTAGCTAGAGGGTAGGTGAATAGATGATCAACAGAAGTATGACAAATTAAAATTTTACAAACAGTCAGACACACAATTACATGTAAAAAAAATAAAACAAAAATAAATAAAGATTGACATGCGATATTTTTAGGTAGAAACAACATAAGTCATACCAATGACCTAAAGGAAAAACTAACGAACTACTTAACTATCTATTATGAAAAATAAGAGGCAATTATAAGGCGTCTTATACTACCCACCAAGATAAAACCTTCAAGTAATTTACTTGTAAGCCACTACTTTCCTTCATAGTCTTTATAAGAAAGGTATTCGGATTCGGACCAATGTTTTGACAACTTAAGTCACGCAAGCAAAAGATGATATTCAACTAGTACCTAAAAAGTTAACATAATAAGACAAATACAAATGTGTGTCATACAGAATATTCAATAATGAACAACTCTAATTAGATGATTTAATAAATCTATCTGATAAAACAAAATCAAGTAGTAACCCTAGAATAATCAGTTTAAGCACAAGTTCAATAAATATAGCTTCTTTAAAGAATAATAATCAAACCAAATAATTATGATATAATACACAAATATTTGATCCAATCATTCAAAAAAGGAAATAAAGAAGAAGTTATAAGAATATATTATCAAAATATCATAAACCAATTAGGCTTATTAATTAATCAAATACAACCACAAATATCTCAAAGATTGACTAAACAAATAAACCTAAAGAATTATGATCTTATATTTGGAAAACAAGAGAGATATTAAGATTAAGAGGTTATTGTGTGATTGATTGAAACAATAATCAATAGGTTTTATTTATAATAAAAATCAAAACCATTAATCTTGTATAATTGATAAATATATTTTCTATTACAAATAGAATTAGTAATACTCATTAATCAATAAGACTCATATTTAAAAGAGTTTTTTTTTAAATAGACTTATTAATAAAGAAGACTTTTATTTAAAGGATAGTTATTTTTAAAGTAGACTTTAGGCTATTTCTTACGCTAAGATTTAGCCTATAACTTTTACTATATCTTATCCAATATTTTAACATATATCTTTTCTTATATTTAGTTTATATCTTAGCCTATATATTATCCTATGTTTTAGCCTAAAATTTAAGACCTATTTTAAAAACAATGAAGCACATTAAAGAATAGACTAAGTGGTAATTTCATAAACTACCACAAGTTTAAATAAATATTTTAAATTGAAATTCAATGCGCTCGATCGATCTAAAACAGCTCGATCGATCGAGTACATAATTCAATCGATCCAATAAAATAATTAATCAATTCATGACTTTTAAATTGAGTAGATCGATTCTCGGTCGATCTAAACATGTCTTGATCGCGCAAGTAACCTAATCTCAAAATATTCTTATATGTTTAATATGAAATTGAATGTGTATAAAAACAGAGATATACTTGAATTGTGGTCGTTGGAGCTCGATAGTTTCTTAAGCTTGAAAATATTCTTAAAGGATACACCTAAAAACTAAAATTATATTTGTATATTTTGTTCACAAATATCACCAACAATCACATAGATCTTACAAAAGAAAATCATTCATTTTCAGTACACTACATAATAAGATATTTATTAACAAACAGATATAATAGTTTAATATATAAACAAAATAAATTCATAAAAATAGATAAAACTTTTCAAAACAATTGGACAAATAATAAAACTAGAAAACAAAAATTATTACCTATTAGGAAAAAAAATGCAAGTGTTGGATATATAATGAGAAATGACATTACGCTAATGAATGCCCTAATAGACTTCAACATAAAAAATAATTTAAAAGGAAATTTTCACATAAAATAAAAATCTTAAAAGATTCTTTTAAGATAGAATTAAAACCAATAGAGAAATCAGATATAGATGGTACTGGTAATATTTATCTATTAAAAAAACATATAAAGAAATAATTCACTCAAAATATAAATATTTTTCATCAGAATATAAATGATTTTTATAATATTACATATTCAAATAGTACTTATATTAAGGTATAATTGAAATTAAAGAGTATATAAATTATCATTTATATGTATATGTATGCATAAGATATATTATGTGTAGCTAGTAAACATATATTCTCAAAAGAACTCTCAAAACAAGCACCAAAATATTTAATTATAAGAATTGTTAACAATATTATAATAAATCTTAATGAAGTTTTAAAAGATACAGATATATAATAGGATGAGAAATTTTTCATATTTCTACCATATATCAACAAGAAATAGAAGTTGATTTATTAATATAAAATAATTTTCATAACTTATATCAACATTTTACATAATATTTAAACAAAATAAATCTAAAAACACTAAATGGTAAAACATCTGTGTCAAAAATAAGAAAAAAGTTTGACTGTATTAAACCCAACTTTTATACAACAACATAAAAAACGAAAACATATTGAGATAGACACAAAACATCAATAAAAACCTTATTTAGAAAATATTTCATTAGATATAAAAATAAATAAAACTCTATTCTTTATGATAGGAAGATAAAGCCTAATAAGTATTAGAAAATTATTAAAAACAGTAAAGTCATAAAATCCTTTAAATCCAAAAATAAATATACCTAAAAAAATTGCTACCATAAAACTAAGAAATCCTAACAAAGTTATTAGAGTAAACCTATGATTTATTGAGTTTGAAAAATAATTCTTCATACTTTAATCCAGTATTGTTAGTTGAAAAAGAAGAGAGAGAAAGAACGATAATAAACTTAAAAACATTAAATAAAAAAACCATTGATGATGGATATTTTATTTAAAAAAAATAAAAATTACTATCATTAATAAAAGAAAATAAATATTTCTCAACTTTTGATTCCAAAAGAAAATTTGGACAAATAAGACTAGATGAGTAATCTCAAAAACTAATGACGTTTTTAATTACCCCAAGGACAATTCCAATGGAATATAGTACCTTTCAGATTAAAAAAAAGCTCCACGTATTTTTAAAAAGTTTATAGACAACATCTTTAAGAAATTATAAAATATTTATTGTATTTACATAAATGATATTTTCATTTTCAGTAATGAATTAAATAAACATTAGTTAGATATTATTAATATTCTACAAAAATGCATAAAAGAAGACATTGTAGTTTTTTAGAATAAATCATTAATTACTTAGCAAAAAATTATGTATTTAGGATTAGAAATTGAAGATGAAAAACATAATCTATATCCCAATTTACTAAATAACATTCAAGAATTTCTTAGTGAAATAATAGACGAAAATAATTTACAAAATATTTTAGGATATTTAACGCATGCTAAGGCACACATCAAGAAATTTGTACATAGATAAGGTAAAACACATGTAAAAAATTTATCAATTTTATATTATTCACGTGTATATGATAAAATGATAAATGAAACAGATGTTTTACATGAATATTGGAGAGTAGTTTTAAATGCAAAAGTAGATGGAAATATGAATATTTTTGTAGATATACATTAGGATCTTTCCATGATCCAAAATTAAATTATCACAGTGATGAAAATGAATACTTAGCTATCAAAAAAACTATTAAAAAATTAGTAATATATGTAATAAGTTGCAAATTCATTGTCCAAATTGATAGCAAAAATTTTGGTTATTTTTAAGAACTAATATTGCATGTGATTATAAACAAGAAAGATTAGTCACATAGAAACAACAGTTTAACAACTACATTTTTTTACGTCGAACATCTTCTAGAAAATAACAATAGTTTAACATATGTCCTTACAAAAGAATTAATACCTTTAACTATTTTTTTCTTATAGGTAGGGGTGAGCAAAAAATCCGATCAATCCGATCAAATCCGAAAAAAAATGAGTGGTTTCGGTCCAAAATCGGATCGGATTCGGATTGGATTTTATCAATCCGCTCGGATTCGGATTGAAAATATTCAAATCCTAATAATCCAATCTGATCCGATACATTTATATATTATTTTAAAATAAATATATAATAATTAATAAACCTAATTATCTAACCTAACTTATTAAACCTAATTAAACCTAGCCGTCAATCTCTTAAGAAACCTAATACTTTTTACAGCTTCATCTTTCTCTCTGCCCAGCTACTTCCATCTTTCTCTCTGCCTCCATATTTTTTCCAGCTGCTTCCATCTTTCTCTCTCCTGCTCTCTGTTCTGATGTCTTCGTTCTGCTGCTCTCTGTTCTACTGCTCGTCGATCTCCTGCTCTTTGTTCTGCTGCTCGTCGATCTCCTGCTCTCTGTTCTACTACTCATTGATCTACTGCTCATCGATCTGTTGTTGTCTCTCTACTGTCGCACCTCTGTTGTCCCAGTCTTTGCACGCTGCTCACTGCTCGCTGCTCGCTGCATTCTGTACTCTGCTCGCTGCATTTTGCATTCTGCTCACTGCTCGCTGCATTCTACATTCTACATTCTACATTCTGATATTTAATTTTTTAGAGTTAAATTATGTACAACGGATTGGATTCGGATTGGCATTTAAGGTGGATTCTGATTGGCATTTAAGGTGGATTCGGATTGAATAATTTTCGGATCGGATTCAGATTGACTTAAAATTAGCGATTTTAGATTTGTTCGGATTGGCATGTATAGCAGATCGGATTCGGATTGAATAATTTATAATTCGCTTCGGATCGGATCGGATTCGAATTGACCTAAAACTTGCGGTTTCGAACTAATGTTCACTCCTACTTATAGGAATGTAACATCTTGTTATCAAGATCAAGATCAAGGAAAATGAGATAAGAATCCTTCAGGAGCAACTTGAGATTTTATACCTAGATAACTCTCTTTTGAAGACATGAATTAAACAAGAAGAACCTAACAGTTCAAAACCACCACTAAAGTCTAAAAATTATAAAGAAGAATCTCATCCGAGATTCACTCTAAGAAAGGTAAAACTTCCAAAGAAGAAATTCCAAATGCGAAGGAAGAACCTACTAGAAAAAAAAGGAAAAGCTCAGTCGGGTTGAAGAAGTAGAAAAAGAATACCAGAAAAAGACTTATGTGGTTTATAATGATCCAAAACTAACAACTTATAACAAATAACCTTAAGCAAGTAAATATATTATCAAATTTAGTAGAATAACTCAGAACTTTTACTAATAGGATAGAAATTGAATACAGTTATGTCAATTATATAGTACCAAAAATAACAACTCCAGAAGGTATAGTTAAAAACTATTCTACAGCATTACAACAACAACCATTATTACCAAGCAGGTTGAAAACATTAAGAGAGATAATACGACCACTAATACTTTTCAGGGAAACGCCTCTCACAAAGACAGTAAAAATAGTACAATCATCAGTACTATTTAGGAAAATATCTCCCTAGGAATACATTGGTCATTAAAGATGAAAAAGATCAATATAGGAATTTAAGTACATCATAATGGTTGAGTCTCTATAATTTAGTCAAAAAATCTACCCAAGAACGTATCGAAGATATGAAATTTTACACCACAAAAAAAGAATTCCCTATAAGCAGTAAATTTATTATTCTTGAAATAGTTGATCCAATTTTTGTTTATAAAATTTTTCATGCAAGTTTGATTAAGAACTTATATCCAGGAAGTAATTTCAGTGAATTAAATTATTTTCTTGAAAATTTCAAACAGGCTACCAAGAACTTAAAAAAAATATGAGAGCAAACAACATACCTATTTATCTCAGATTTTTCAATTCACTTATTCATTAGAATGAAAAAAGTTGTTTTAGTCCCTATTATTTTATCAAAATTAGAGATTTTCAATACTAAAATGACAAATGTTCAAATTTATCATGAACTCAAATAAATTGATTATTCTTATGAAATCAAAGTAAATTATTCGACTAGTAAAATCAAAATCACTTTTCATATCAATATGGTCATTATTTAAGAAAATGGTGTGAAAATTAGTAAGTTTAAGGTAAATTTTAATAGTATAAACCTAAAAATTTGTCACAAATAAAGAAATGTGCTTTATTTTTAAGCTAAGAAAATCAATAAGGACTATCGATAGAAAATGATAAAGATGAATAAAGATATAGAACTCACATCTTCAGTAAGTAGGTCATGCAAGGGAAATAAAATACTTAAATTCAAAAGTCAAAAGCATAAAATTAGGCGAGTTATTAAAGTATGAGTAAAATAGTGATTTCTCACTATTGTAAATAAGGATATCTTACCTTATAAAAGGAACACCTATTTCCATTAATTGGGCACAACTTCACCAAGAGAAAACTCTCTAGTCTAATAATTATTCATCTAATAACTATGTATTTAGAAACTATGAACGGTTAAGAATCTTTTAAATGTTATTAGTTAGATTTTAGAATTATAATAATAATTAATATTATGAGTTAAATATAGTGTAATCAATCTCTTTTTTTCTAGCAAGTCTAATTTGGACATCGTATGATGCATGGATGTAAATGCATCACCATTATTAGGAGGGTATTAAGGTTTGAGCAAGCTAAGGTATGTCGAGTGTAACAAAAAAAGACGAACATTGACAGGAAAGATCATAGTGAACTCATTAAATTTAGGTATGATAATTATAGTTCTGAGTCAACTAAGGATCTTGAATGATTGGATACTTGTTTATAATATTTGTAAAAAAAGAAAAGAAACTAGCAATAATAAGGAGTGATTTACATGTTTAGAAAATTGAGGATTAAGTATTACTAGATATTTTCTCGTATATCTTCTTAGGTGTCAATTCTGAGTTGATTAATTATAGTAATTTACTTTTAGTTCTTTTAATTTTGCTATCTGAAAACACAAAAATAAAAATAAAAAATTTATTTTTAGTTTTTTAGTTTTAAAAATTTGTTTTTAATAACATAATATTTATGGTAATGATCTTTTCTTATCATTATATTATTTGTTACGATACATGTACTTGTGTATTCATTGCACACAATTTGTGTTGATTATGATGAGAGTAATTCAAGTGGATCAAGGGTTGGAATTGTTATATTTACTCCCACTGGAGGCCTAGTAGAGCAAGTCTTTGCATCACTTTACAAGCAATCAACAATGTTGTAGAGTATGAAGCAATATTTCTGGCTTTGCACCAATTGGATTCCTTGCAAGTTAAGAGGATATTGATCCACAGTAACTCGTGACTTGTAGTGAATCAAGTCAATGATAAGTTTGAGGACAAGAAATAAATGATGAAGTTTTGCCTAAAAGAAATCCTTGGCTACTTTGGTGTCGGCGACCAGTTCAAAGTTAAAAAGGGTTACTCTCGTGTCATGTATGTTAGGACCTAACATAACAAGAGAAGGGGATAAAGATAAAAATTAAGAAAGTACTAGCTCATCAACACACATCTCTTGGTTAACTTCATACATGGATTATCTCATCCATGACACTCTACTTACTGACAAGGACGAGATGTGCAAAATTATAACAAAGTCAAGAAACTACACCATCATCCAATGAGCACTTTATCAAAAAAAAAAAAACTACGGCAGACAATGGTTGAAATGCTTACCTAGTCAAGAAGCATAGATAAATTTGAGCAAACTACATGAATGACAATATGGAGCTCATTTAGGAGTCGCCAAAGACACGTTAATATTCTACTTTTTGCATCTATAATATTAATACTCATTTATTTATTACTTATTTCATAATAAATTATATCTTTTCTTAGGAATAATTTCTTTAAAGATGAAAATGATGAGTCTTTAAATCTAACTCTTTCTTTAAGATTTAATTTTACTTTTTGAATTTCTACAAATTTCTTTTTACTTATTACCATTTCATGTGAAAAACATCTTGAGATGTCTTCTATTTCTAATTCTAATATTCTTTGATTTATTATTTCTTGGTTTTCGATTATTTTTTCTTCCATTTTTAAGAATGTTACTATTTAGTTTTGTTGGATTTAAATTTCGTTATGTTAGGAATTTTTATTTTATTTTTTGAAACTTTAAGAGTATTTTTTATATAATTTCTTTTGAATCTATTTAATTACATAAGATCTGCATGGTTTTAAATTTATTTATTTATTCCGGAATTAAAGGTGTGCAAAATATACCGAAATCAATCTAGTCTAACATGCTTAAACTAACCCAACATAATATTTTTTATTTTAAAATTTTATTAGTTTGGTTTGGTTATTTTTTAAAAAACCGATTAATATAAATTTGGTTTGATTTTTACTTCTTTGAATCAATTAAAAACCAAACCACCCAATCCATTTATTATATTTTTTTTCTATTTCTATTTTTATATTCTTATTTAGGGTTTATAAACTTTATATAAATTTTTAAAATCTTTATCTTGTTAAGTTTTTGTTTCCTTTCTCACCTTTTTTTATCTTTTTACTTTATCATTGTCTTGGATTTTAATTTTTAAGTATTGTTTATTGTTATATTTCTAATTCTATATAAAAATACAACCTTTTTCGTTTTAGATAATATTTGAATTATACTTTTTTTTCTAGTTTGTTTGTGTAAAATAAACAAATTTTGCTTATTTTTTATTGGAGTTTGAATGTTAAAACATAAAGTATTATTTCTTATCTATATAATACATTGATTATATGTTATTTAATTATTTATCCATTATAATTTATAACTACATTGTTGAATAAGTTATTACTATTCATTATTATATATTTACATTAGTTTTAAATCTTTCTTGTATAATAATAATATTAGGTAAATAATTAAAATCAAAATCTTTAAATTTAATGATTATAATAAAATTAACATTAAAAATATTAAAAATTATAATACAAAAGTTAGAAAAATATCAATAAACAAAATCCATTAGTAAAAATGAGGAAAAAATTTCATTAACCCACCCTAAACCAAACAAATACAATTGATTCAAATTAAATTGATTTTTCAAATTTATTAGTTTAATTTGATAATTATTTTTAAAAAAATAATTTCAGTTTTAATCAAAATCCAAACCAACTCATATATGTACACAGTTACTAGAAACTATGGCTTTTCTTTATTCAAGAAACTATAACATATTTTTAAAATAGTAAATTAATTCTAGGGGAAATACAAAATTCACATGGCCTATTTTGCGATAAAGAATTTTTATATTATTTACACTCATATAAACATGTTACGCACGTGTAACATGATTATCCGATTATATAATCTTTCATCATTTATTTTTTAAAAATCTTCAAAATAAATCTAATTCAAAATACATCATAAATTTTTACAAAATTCAGTACTATATTAAATAATTATCATTAATTATACTGCTATATTCTATTGCAAAAAGTTATAATTGAGTGCACTGTAAGAAAATTTAACATGGAGACCATGCTCTATATACAAGGAAAATATCTGACTAGCTATAATGGTTACTTAGATCAGTAGAAAATAACTTTTCTCATATTTAGAAGTCGATCCTAAACATAATAAAAAAAAAGGCTCAAAAGTTAAAATACTGTCAAGACCTTTGATAGATCCAAAGCAAGCATCTTGATCATAGAAGCTAAAGCCTATCATGTACATGGATTAGCATTTTTTTTTCAGGTAAAATGGTAGTACTGCAACCTGCCCCCGTCTACTCAGTCAAGTTGATAATGAAAGTGCCCCACACCAAAGAAGTCAGTCACAACGGATTATTCCTAAACAATTTAATTATGTTTATCTGAAAACAGCAATTAAACGAATTTACCAATACTGATAGTATGATATGGAAAACAGACTGCTTTCTCCTTCCTTTGGGGTGGCAAACAAGAGTCTCATATTCTAAAGAATGTGACAATACAACTCAACTTCCCAACAGCTGTCATTGCTTTAAAAAACACGATAAAATAGAATCTGATCAAGTTGAAATCATATCGTCCCTCGGCTTTGAAATTTCTTAGAGTTCCTGTTACAGTTGATACAAATACATCGAGTTTGGAGCATGATACATCTATAAATATTTACTTTATTTCTACGTGTAATCCATAATAAAAATCAGAATTATAAATTACGATCACATATAAATAGTCAAGTCACTGGCTACTATAAATTAATCGTTATTGGTCATAAATTATTGCCCCTTGCTTCAGCAAAACAATCTGAAACACTTGTTTTACACATTACGGAAATACTTCAATTAATAACACACGATGAAATACTTTGCATGGCTCACATACTTGCCCTCCTTGGTGACATTCAACTAAGAGCATTTTCTGCAGTCAACCACACTTAATGGCAGAAATTGTAGATTGGGAAGAACCCCAAAATATCTCATTTTTAATTTTGAATTGCAAGTCAATCACTCAGTGAATCAACAAGCAAACTAAGTTATGTGAAATATGTTGATCAACGAGCATATTGAACTTGCAGAGGCTTCTTATAAGACTGCAACAAGAGAGATGAACAGACCACACTAAGGGATGAAGCAGCCATGCAAGCACCAGCAAGCCAGGGTGGCAACCGGATTCCCGTATAGGGGTATAACACTCCAGCAGCAATTGGCATGCTAAGGATGTTGTAACCTAGCGCCCATACATAGTTCAGTCGAATCCTGTACATGGTCTTTCTAGAGAGATCTATGGCTGTAACTACATCTTCCAAGTTGCTCTTCATAAGAACTATGTCTGCCGCTTCAATTGCTACATTAGTGCCAGCACCAATAGCCATCCCAACATCAGCTGCAACTAAGGCTGGGGAGTCATTTATTCCATCCCCCACCATTGCCACAATCATTCCTTTCATCTTCATCCAATTCCAGATCAAGTCATATAACATAGAAAATAAGGTAATTAATAATAAAATAAAATAAAAAATTATCCACGTTTAACTAGAGGTGAAGAGCACTCGATATGGACAATTGGTAATGGATTAGATGTGATCCGATACATTATTCAAAATATACAATCTAATCTTATCTGTTTTGATATGTAAATTAGATAGATTGAATCAAATATTGATCCGTGGATCAATGAATATCCATAACTTGATCCGAATTTCTTTTTTCCCCATTTTTTCTTTCTAAAACTAAAACATTATTGATGTGGTAAACTACATATTTTAGATTGATAAATTTAAAAAATAACAATAAGAAAAAAACACTATATATTGTAAGAAGACACTTTCTTATTTTTTTTTTAAGAAATTTTCTTACTTATTTTAAATAAATTATGATAAATTAAAAAATAATACCGTTTATAATAAATATAAGAAATAAATAATATGAATATGATGAAATTTGAATTTTTGTTTAATAAATTTTAAACAATTATAAATAAATTTGCAAAAAATTTAAGAGTTCGAATTATAAAAATGAAGAGAAAATTTAAAAATGACAATTCATAAAGTAAATTTTTCCGAATAAATAGTTGTAAAAAATTAAGAAAATATATTAGGAATTTGTGATTCTTTTAGTTCTAAAATTATAGTTTTAAAATTAAGATTTGGATCGATCCGTCCTGATCCAATCCATTCGTCCTAATCCGATCCTATCAGATCCGTTGATCTACATGTGAATTATGATTTGATCCGATTCGAAAATGATCAATTTTGATTCAATCTAGAGTGCACAAATGGAGCAAATATTCGAGCAAATATTTGTGGAGCTCCAATCCAGTGAATATTTTTACCATCCTTAAAGAGCACCACCGGTCCCTTTAGTTAATTGAGTGCCTTACTCCCTTATTAACTAGTTTATTTAAGTTCCATTTAATCCCATTTTGACTGTTGACCTCAAAAATGGGAATATGACATGGGTAAACTTAAATGTAAATATTCAAAAAATCTGGAATATAAACTTAAAACAAAAAGAAAATCATAAATATCAAGTAAAAGAAAAAGACACCACCATTTACCAACAAGGACAGTGGCTAACTGCAATGGGATGGAAGTCAACAAAAAGCCTATAAGATGAGAATCAAATGGCGGTGATGATGATCGAATGAGAGTTGTTGATTGTCAAAACAACGCGGTGGCAGCAACAAGGCCCATGGTGTCATTCCAAGAACAACAACTGAAACCACACGGGTTTTGACGGTGATGATCATTGGATTCAGGATAGAAGTTGGTTCAAGCCAAGGTTTTAAAGGCAAAAACTAGCATTGAGGCATTTCACTTCCACCGAGGCAAGGCATAACTCTTAAAGCGGTTTAAGGCTTAAGTCACGAGACTAAAGTTTTAGAAAACATATAAAATAAAATAAAATAAACTACTAGACATCAATTATCACAAAATATCATAGTGAATCCATAACTAACTAAAAATCAGCAACTAAAAGTCGAAAACTTTATAAGTGAGCAATAAACAATTGGTAGTAGCTTAAAAAGTAGTATTTCAATCTTGTTGGGGGGAGAACAAACAAAAGACTAGGAGCTAGACGGTGAACATTATTAACACTTTCCTAATATGCAAAATAGGGAAAAAGAAAAGAGATTTAAGAAGAAAAAATAGATAAAATAATATATTTCTTAATTAATGGAATGATTGCTTGACCAATTTTTTTAAATGGAGTTAAGAGTTAGCAAGTAAGAACAATTCGGGCCAAAAATGGTAAGAGATGGTTGATAAATTTGAAAACCCTAAATTGATTGTGCTTTATGCTATATTTCAATCTTTTTCATGTTTATGAGCTTGGGGAGACCGAATTTGATAAGAGTTTTCCTTTAAAACCAAAATTGAACCCAATTTTAGGTTCCAAGTACATCACTTTTAACTCAATTTCAGCAAAAATCTTAAGGTATAAGATAAGGCGTAAGCCTTAAAAAATATTAAATACTAGTCTTGATGTATTTTTCATGAAGCCTTAAGACGAGTCTTGAGGCTAGCTTGAGATAGTTTTTAAAACCATAGTTCAAGCAACAGCACAAAAATTCAAATCAAAACTCGTAAACTTGTGTCATTTGCAAAACAATAATTAGGGGACTTATGACGTAGGAACAAAAGGTGAGAATTCGACTAATGACAGGATTCAAATGATGTCAGTGAGATTTTTGAAAAGAGAGGACAAGCCACGTTGATTGTAAAGGTGGTTGTAGGGAATGATGTTTCCAAAAAATGTAGTTTTTTAGATGATAAATAATCGATTGGTCCTGACCGAGCTGATATGATCGTACAACGCCAATCAACATAAGAAAGAGAGAATAATAAGTGGTATAAACTCATAAATTTTCTCTCCTTTGTACCTCTCACCATTCCCTCCACCTCGTATTGATTGATCTGGACACTATGTCGGCTTGGTCTAATGCCAACAAATAATTCCTCTTTTTAAAGTTGGTATTCTGATTTTGCCACTGGAAGAAAATCAACGATGATATCATTTACCCTTTAATTTATAACACTCTCCCTATGCAATATTTTGTAGTTTTCTGAGTAAAATATGTCAGAATAAGCTTACCTGTAAATCTTTGACCTTATCAGCTTTTCCCACTGGATCAGTCTCAGCAAAAACCTTCTCTATGCCAACCTCCTTAGCAATGGCAGTTGCTGTAGCCCAGTTATCGCCAGTAACCATGATGCTTGAGACACCCATTGATCGAAGAAAAGATATAACTCGTTCAGCCTCAGGTTTCACAGGATCAGTTACGGAAAATGCTCCTGAAACCTTCCCATCAATGGCTACTAAAACACATGTTCTGGCCAGTTGCTCATTTTCTGATATATATCTCTCAACCTCTGAACCAATTGGGACAGAAGAAGTGTACATCAGTCTTTTGTTACCGACTAAAACTGTTCTATGACCAACTTTTCCACTCACACCAGCCCCAGGATGGACCTCAAAGTCCTTCACATCTTGAATCAATTCAGTCTGCAACCCAGACCCAAACTTCTGACGCAATTTCTTAGCATGCTCCACTACAGCTTTTGCAAGTGGGTGTTCACTGTTTGCCTGAACATTAGATTGGTAAATAAATTAGCACCAAACTGTTTCAAATTTCTCACTGGAGAATAGACCAACCTGAACTGAAACCCCTATTTAACAAATATATTTCAATTCAAATTAATTTTAGTCACTTCTGAACAACCTAAACCAGGATCATTTTTAAGTATATTATGAGATATAATTCAAAATCACACTGAGTCCATTCATCAAACTCTCCCCATCACTACAGAATCTGAAATGTAGACACCAACCTCAGCAGCCACAGCCATTTCACAGACTTCCTCCATTGTAAAGCTGGAAAAGATAATTGCACTAACTACCACTGGCTTCCCAACTGTTAGTGTTCCTGTCTTGTCAAAAACAACAGTATTCACCTGCAGGAATATAAAAAAAATTATTTAAGCTTAAAAATTAACTACATCCTTAAATGTGCATAAAATATGAACAAATGACAATCATTAGGGTATATTACTTTTATACAATACTAATGATACTTACATGAATACAATGTGCAAGAAATATGTAAAACAATTATTTACTTCTCCATACTATTTCCTAAGAAAACGTTCAAAATAAACAAGTAAATTTTTATTTGAAAATTGAAATAACAGAAAAAAGTGACTTTTGATGAAGTCTATGCTTTCTCCAAAGCATTACACAGCTTATGTCTGGCCATCTCTTAATCAGCAACTTAAACATGATTTATATCCGTCAATAAATTTATAGGTT
This sequence comes from Hippophae tibetana, assembly GCA_037013495.1. NCBI lineage: Eukaryota > Viridiplantae > Streptophyta > Magnoliopsida > Rosales > Elaeagnaceae > Hippophae > Hippophae tibetana. The sequence continues at coordinate 22,096,861 of CM072802.1, read as the reverse complement.
ACAGAAATTCGAACTTCTAAGGACATAATTTATCACCAAAAAAATTCGGGAACTAGATTTAAAGAGTATATTCTTAGTGAGTATCGGTGCTGACATAGACCGTTTTTGTCTTCTAAAGAGTTGCTGATAAACCACATATGATGGCAATAAACTTCTCAGTTAGCATTGGTGTTATCTAGTTCACCATCGTCCAAAAGTAGTGAAAAGGTCCTTTTCTTTTGGAACCAATTGATGGATACATCATACATGGATAAGACTCTGTAGCAAAATGACATGCTGAGCAAAAGTATGACTTTACACAGCCTATTGTTTACAGCAAAATATTGGCATTACCTTGTGTGCCTTTTCTAATGCATCTCCACCCTTGATAAGGACACCTTGAGTAGCACCCTTCCCTGAGGCAACCATAACCGCTGTTGGTGTTGCAAGACCCAGAGCACATGGACAAGCAACCACCAAAACAGATATACCAAACTGCAGTGCAAGCTCAAATCCATCCATGGATTTTGGTATCCAATGTTTTGGGTAAATACCAGCCTTTAAAGGAATAAACCATCCCAACCATGTAATAAATGCAACAGTGACAACCTGATAAACAGTGAGCAACAAGATATTACTCCAAAGAGGACATGTCTAGAGCCATATAACTGGCATAGCTGCCTAAGAACAGGAACAAAAATAGCCTTGACAACATTTTTTTAATCTTAACTAACCATGCAAATTCAAAAAAAAAAAAAAAAAAACCAAGGCATCACACCGAAATCATATATATTAGATATAGCATTAGGATTGCACCAGTCATCTCCTGCTAGCAAAACGGCTTACTTACAGGATTCCTAAAATATGAATGATTTACAATGTGCTCAAACAGTATAAATAGTTATGCTCTCAATGTCATAAACTCATAGATTTTAGCAGTCATCTCAAGCAAATACAAGAGTTTCAAAAGACATAGGTAAGAATCTTTAAAGCTGTGAATCTTGTTTGAGAAGAGTTAACAATCAATTCTCCTAAAAGCGACATGTTAGGAAGTAGGTTAACTATTCTCTTATACGTTATATTTAGATCTTAATACTTGCCCTCACTTGATGGGCTTTTTTTAACACTCTCCTGAATTAATGGGCTCTCACTTGTGGGTTAAGTAGACGAGTGTCATGAACTCTCACTTATAAGTTAAATAGATAGTTTTAAGCGCTCATCAAGTTGAGTTAAACAAAATCTCATTAACTGAGTAGATAGTAGATGATATTTAAAGGGCCCATCAAATAAAAATAGACTTTAAGGAAGATAGAAGTGAAAAGGGAGACCCATTTAATATTGATGAAAGTTTGAAGTTGAAGAAGTTCGAACTCAAGACTTAGAAGAGTTAACAACTAATTCTCCTAAAAGCTCAAGTTGTTAGGAAATAAGTTAACTATTCTCTTATATGTTAAATTTGAGTCTTAACAATACTATTCGTGATCATTGATTAATACCATAAACCCAACACCTAAAGAGCATAATTTAATGAAAATCCGATTATCCTCTCGTTTTTAAGTTCACTTTCATGTGATGGTGAACTCAATTTAAACAGAAAATAGGATACATTTTATGAGGCTAAAGAAAGAAAATAAACTTACTGTTGGAACAAAAACTTTTGATATCTGGTCCGCTAATTTTTGAACAGGTGCTCGTGCAAGCTGAGCAGCTTCCACAAGTTGGACAATCTGAGAAAGTGCTGTCTCTGTTCCAACATGGGTGACCTTAACCAGCAAGCATCCATTCTCATTCATGGTTCCACCAATAACCTGTTCATGACATTCAAAAAGGGAAGATAAAATCAATGTACTCAACAAGATTCAAGTAACATGTATAGCAAAAAAAAAAAATCAAGTAACAGTATTATTTATGGGAAAGACAAATGACATTTTTTTTCCAAAAGATATAACTTCATCTTATTGAGAGATATTAATGTTTCTTATGTCTATCCTTTTTGTACTCCCTCACCAATATTTAATAACACTTCCTACTGTTAGCCCCCTTCTCAATTAATCTCTCACTTTAATCCCATTATGCCTTTTATGCAAGTATGCATGGTACTCCAGAATTTCACTAGTAGTACCTTATCTCCAGTTCGTTTTGCAATGGGTCTCGCCTCTCCTGTGATCATGCTCTCATTCACATGGCTTTGACCATCAATAACAACCCCATCAACGGGAACTTTTGCCCCAGGAACAATTTTAATGATATCATTCCTCTGTATCAGTTGAGTATTAATTTCCATCTCTGAGATAAAATTTCCATTTGCATCTATTGTCAACAAGCAAGCAGTATCTGGAGCCAAGTCTGCAAGCTTTGCTAAGGCATCTGATGTTTTCCCTTTAGCTACAACTTCTAAATATTTGCCCAAAAGGATAAATGATATCAACATAGCACTTGTCTCAAAAAACTCTTGCCCATGAAATGTCTCTGAAGCTAGTGTTTTAATCACAACATAAACAGAGTAAAAGTAAGCAGCATTAGTTCCCATTGCAACCAGAACATCCATATTAGCCGATCTTCGCCTTAATGCATGATATGATCCCACATAAAACCTGAAAACAACACAAGAGGAAAACAATATTGGTTCCAAACAAATAAAGAAATTCACTACATTATTTTGAGAGATACGCTTAGGTTCTGGTCTTGAAGTGCTAAAAACAACATAAATATGTGTAAATATGTAGAACCAATACCTTCTGCCAACAATGAACTGCACTGGAGTGCATAGGATCCAACTTAAGATCATTCCAAGAGTGAGCATGTTATGAATCTTGTAATTAAGCCAGTTACCATAAGGAGGAATCATTGGTAGTACCATGGAAATCATAAATATTGGAACTGAAAAAAGACAACTGAAAAAAAACTGATTTCTATAAATCCGAATTTCTTGTGTCTGTTCCTGCTCGTTTTCTCTTGGAGGAATGTATAAGCTCACAGAGTAACTATTTAGGCTACCACCTGCTTCATGGATGCACTCTATAAGGGATCGAGGACCAGTAAAGTCTGGATCATAGCTAATTGTTACTTTGTGCTCTACCATGTCAATAGTAACATGATTGACACCACTGACTGACTCTAAGCAAGATTTTATCACATTTGCGTCTTCTTGAGAATAAACTCCTTCAATTTTTAGATGCACTTTGTTCAAATCATTACCAGAGCTGATTAGAGTGGCTCCAAAACCAGCATCTTCAATTGCTTCAATTATTCGGTCAGTATCGGTAAAGCTTGAATCAAAATGTACCTTTGCTTCCTCAAGGGCTAAACCAACCACTGCCTTTTTCACCCCACTAACCATTTGGAGGGCTTGTTCAACTGACTCGGAGCAGCTTGTACATGCCATTCCTTTAATCCTAAGCCGACACACTGCTATGTCCTGTTCTGGAAAGTCATCAACTGAAAACCCTGTATTCTCAATAGTCTCCTTAATTTTTTTGACCTACAAAAGCTTCCATCATAAATAAATACATCTTCCAAGAAAGACATAAAAGAGACATCCCAATATAATAGACAAATACAATTAAACTTCCAACATAAACTTATTACAAAGAGAAGAGTTGCTCAATAGAAAATATGAACATAAACTCTATCAACTTTTACGCATATACGAGTTGAGAAAAGACTCAAAGTAGTGATTCATGTGTTCCAAATGTCCCACCCTCGAGCAGGCAAAATCATATAAAGAGATCACTTTCACTTCAGTATCAAGGCTTGCCAAAGACATAGTAACTCATATAGAATTTTTATCAAACAATAAATGAGCACATATATGTCAATTCACTCAATTGACGCATGAAAATACAACTTAGTTTAAGATTTATGGCTTTATGGGGAAGAGAGACTTTTTCTTCTACCACCCACAGAACAAAATGAACTATGGCAAGGAGGAAGAAACAGTGACAGAATAACTAATGAGAAAAACCAACAATCTAGTCAACAAACCTTCTCAAATAGTACAACTTCTCACGGGTGATAGTAATAACGATGGCATTGGCAACAATGAAATAATTAACCGCCGTATATTTAAGATGAAATTAACTTAAATATGCAACAAGAAAAAAATGAAAGAAAGAAAAACATATTGTTCTCTGAAATTATGCACGGCTCACATTAATAACTTCTAATATATATTTCACCACAGCCTGGCCTTGAAGAGGTGACACCATGACACTTTGTACTCCATTAAGATTTTGAAGTGCAGATTCTATGGATGTTGCACATGATGCACAATGGATGTTTCTTACTCTGAGCACAGCTGTACTGATTTTCTCATCTTTTTTGCTACTAATGGCAGGAGAGTCCGGAGCCTGCAATAGAGGTGTTCTCAGGTCGTCCTTTCCATTAGCTTCCATCTTTACAACAGACTAATTCAAGTTCACGGATCCTGAAAACAAAATAAACAAAACATTCAAACAAATACATTATGTTTTGCATATCATATATCTTTAGAGTTTTAAATTTGAAGATTTAACAATTAATAATTAAACTAATGGAACAAAACTCAGCACATCGCAGGCCTTTCTAATAACTGACAGCTTCACCATTACTAGTGTTGATAATGTGATTCATATCCCTAAATAAACTATGCATGATTGTTGCCGTCATTATGATTCCACAATTCCATGATCGGTCTCCATTAGAATTTTATGGTACTTAAAACGGGAAATGGTGGGTTTAACCCAAACTAGTGAACCACTGGTTGCTATTAGATCGATTTAGGTGATCAGTGTCAATTGCCCTGATTCACAAATGTTTGCTCGCATTTCTTGGTTAGAAATTATATCCCTAAATGTATAAAGTAAAACTCTATAAATAGTGTGACAAAGTTTGATTGGAGGGTTCAGCGTGCCCATATAGTTGTATCCGTTGTCATTGTGCCATCTCAATTGTGTTTGTGATAAATGCTCGCATATAATTATAGCACTTCTGTACAGTGTATGTCATTGACACAAATACACTGATACCTTTTCATATTCTCTCTTTCTCTTCATGCTTTCTAGTTTCCGTGAATCTAAAATCATCAACTCTATAGTACATACTGGTAAGGAAAGAAAAGTCCAGTACTAATTGCCGACAAGGAAATATAAAATAGTAGCTAAACAGCCCCCACCTCCCAAGAAAAAAAATGAGAAAAATTATATCTCATATCCTTTCAGTTTTGTTTCAGAAAAGTGAAAACACTTGAGTTTCGTCGCCAAACCCCAACGCTTCAGCCAATGGGAAAACTGGTAGGAATAACACAAATCAAAGTTCATGAGTCGTAAACTAAACAAACCGTCTATGGTCGACAATTAAAAAAAACCTGATGTTGACTTTAATTCAGGAAGCCGATTATCAAACTTTGGGCGAAGGAAGCCGGAAATTTATGGATGGCGTCCAACTGTCAAACCATTACAATGATCCCGTGGGAGACTTGTGAGTTTGAGAAAGAAACAAACATGCACATGATGACCTGACAAACGACAAATTTAGGGTTTCTGAAATTGCAAAACTCAGTTTTCGGCTAAAATTTCATTGAATCGAAAATTAGGGTTTCTGATATTGTGATTAGGAAGAAAGCGGTGAGCTATCGATGGAATAAAAAGCGGTAAAAGTGAGGCGCCAGAGACTTCTGAGAGGCAAAATCATTTGTTGTAAGGTTTTATAGTTTGGAGCAGAGCATCTAAGCCTAATCCTTTTTGAATTTTTGAAATCTTCCTTGTCCGTTAGTCCAGCTTATGGTTCCCACTTTCCCCTAAACGCTAATTTCCCATTTTACCCCTACTCTCTAGTCTCTACCGCAATCAAAAAGAATAAAATGGGAATATAAGGACCTTTCTAACCTTTTGGGGGGGGGGGGCGCTAAATAAAGGAGGTTTCTAACTTGCATATTCATATGATACAATCAATTATTTGAGTCATTAAATTAACCTAATAAATCTTAGTCATTAAATTTATTTAGAGTTAAATTGGATATCTTCTTTGTAAGTCTTTTCTAATCTACCACTTAGAGCCAAATTGTAATCATTATAAGTTATCACCATCCAACGCCTTTTGAATTTAAATTAAATCTAATAATCAAAATAAATTTTAATTTTAATATAAAAAAATAATTTAAAATGTAATTTTAATTTTAAAAAATTAATATGATATTATTTATAAAAAAAAATAACAACTAATATAATAATAAAGATGTTAAGAAAGTCAATTAAATATAAAATTTATAAAAATAATTATTATTTTTTAAAGTTAACAACAATATGCATAGTTACCTTTTTAGTTATAATAATATAAATAACATAATTTAAATAATTATTTTTATTTTTATTTTGTGTAACTAATAGATATTTTTGAATATTACCTTTATAGTTATAATAATATAAATAAAATAATTTAAAATTTATATTTTATTTTATTATGTGTAATTAATAGATATTTTTGAATTTTATCTTTTTTATCGCTGACAAGATCATACTATTAAGTTTAAATGTAATACGATAATTCTATTAATTTAATAAAGTAAAACTTGTACTTTTATAGGTACATAAATAAAATAAAATCTTTTTAAAACGCTTATCAAAATAATAGGAAAATAATAAACTAAATCGTATTATCACTTTTTTTTAATGATATGTGAAATCTCTTAAGTATGAATTAGATATTGAATATTATAAAGAGAAACAAAAAAAGAATTATATATTAAAAAGATAAATGTTAATACTAAAACTTGATGTTATACGCTGTGATCATTCTTCAAAAAACCTAATTTCGGTATCGATAAGTTATTTTTGGATCATTTCCTTAAAAGCATATAACATACATTTATTTATATAACATATATTGCTCTCTTTTTTAAGTTGAAATATAATGGTAAAGATAATGTGTAACAACTAAAAAAAATTATTTAGCTAAAATAATAAATAAATTATCATTCTTAGATAATCTAATAAAAATAATTAAACATGTAAAGCTATACTCTTCACGTAAAATATAAACTCAAATATTACACACATTTGATAAAATCATATTTATTTTTTTATTTTTTCGTTATAAATAGAGTAATTGATAAATGAAATATTACAGAGATGAAGACTAAAGCATCGCAGATAATGAAGATTGAAGCAAGGAAGAAAATAGTGAATGCAAGAATTGATAAAATTGTAATTTTTTTTATGTATTCAATTTTATATGTACATATTTACCAACAAGCATATTGTTTGTAAAAGATAATATAATAACAATATTTCCTCCATGATTAATTTTGGTACATTTTTTTCAAGCAATTTTTTTATTGAGCATTATCTCTAACAAACTCTCGTAGTACACACACAAGACCATTCCCTAATTTGTCTCTAGAGCATGTACACATATGAATTTTTTTAATTGCTTGTTAAACCCATGTGCTTCTTCTTTGCTTCCTAAATTACTCTTGATATCCCTATTCAAACTCAATGGCAAGAAGAAGACATTGAGTTTGCGCCTTAGTGATAGAGAAAGGTTTAGTGAGTACATCATATAGTTATGCTAAGGATGATATGTGTTGCATTAACAATTGATAAGCTGACAGATTTTCTCTAACAAAGTGCAAATCGAGTTCCACATGCTTTGTATGAATGTGACATAAGATTTGCAGCAAAAGAGACAATGCCGAGATTATCACACCAAATGGTGGAGGCTGGAGGTAGTATGAAGTTCAATTCTCAAATAAGTGATTTGATCCATGTAAGCTCAGTTGTTGTATTTTTTAACGTCATGTACTCAACTTCAGTTAATGATCTAGAAACCATCCCTTGTTTTTTGCTAGTCCACATGCTAGGGTTAAGGCCAAAGAAAACTATAATCCTCGAGGTAGATCTTTTTTCATCAATTAAGGATGCCCAATTTGTATCACAAAATTCATAGAGTTGTAGATGATTTGATTTATTAAGCATTAAATCATGACTAGAGGTTCCTTGAAGAAGTCTTAAAATTATTTTTACATCATGTCAATATGGCTTCAAAGGATTACTCATGTATTGGCTCACTTTGTATCGAGTAGGCTATATCAAGTCAAGTATTGATAATGTACTGAAGTACATTTACAAGGGTTCTATACATTGCCATATACTCTAATTTGTCACCAACATAAGTTGATAAAGACATGGGTGTGAATATAGGATTGGAAATAGTAATGGCATTTTCCATACCAGCTCTAGCAAGTAGATGTTTACTATACTTGCCCTAGTTTAACACGATGTCTCCATTTGGTAAATATGACATTTTAACACCTAAAAAATATGATAACAATCCCAAATATTTCAATGCAAAGTTATCATTTAATGTAGAGATAAGAGAATGAACCTGAAGTTCATCACTTCTAATGATGACTATATCATTAACATAAACAAAAAAATACACCACGTGTTGAGATGAGTTTCGAAAGAAGAAGGATATATTTGCCTTGGATTGTTTGAAACCCATTATTAGAAGAGCTATTTTGAGTGTTTCAAACCAAGTTATATGAGCTTGTTTGAATCCATATATGACCTTATGCAGTTTGCATACATGATAATGATAGATAAAATATTCAAATCCCTTTGGTTTTGACATGTATACTTCTTCATGTAATGCATCATTTAAAATGTGTTATTAATGTCAAGTTGACGTAATTTCCATTTCTTGGACATGTCAATGTTAAAATAAATTTGATTGTTACTTATTTTATCATTGGGCTAAAGGTTTAAAAAAAATCAAAATCAGGAAAATAATCACACCCTTTTGCAACCACACGTGAGTTTCTTTTGTCTAATGAGCCATCTAATAAAGTATTTAATTGAAACAACTATTTGTTGCCAATGATAAACCTATATTTTGGTGGTGGTACCAAGGACAAGTGTTTTTACTGATTAATGTATCAAACTTAACTTGCAATGAGATTTTCCATTCAGAATCATGCAATGCTTGTTTCGCATAGGTAGGTTATGTGAAGTTAAACTCAGTGAGTGTAGCATCATAGGTTTTTGGTTTAAAAATACCTAATTTAGCTCTAGTGACCATTGAGCGTATATTTGTGGTGTGGGAAAGTAATGAAGTAGGAGGTAAAGGAACATGTGTAGTACCAATGGAAACAATATTGTCTAAGTGAGATGTTGGGTTTGTAGAATTATTGTTTATGTTGAAGTTTTAAGTAGAATGAGATGTAGATAAGTCATTATTGGTGTTTGGAAGATTGAGTAAAGACAAAAATGATGATTGAAAAGGGAAGAAATAGACAAAATATTTTCTAGTATAGATACATTTTTTGGATTATCTATTTGTATTGGTCACTGAGTTGTGTTATTTTCAACATCTAGTGAACCAGATGTTCTAGGAAGGAAATATTTTTTATGGATGATAGGTAAAATAGTGTAGATGGTAGATTTATTTGATTAAAAATGGTGAAGAACTTTTAAAAAAATGAAACCTTGTCTCATGAAAGACTACATTTTGATTGATATATAGTCGTCCATTTGAGACTAGGCATATGTAGCCTTCGTGTCTAGAATTGTACCTTACAAAGGTGCAAGATAATAAAAAAATAAGCTCTGATTTGTTCTTGATAAAAGGTCCTATGTAAGAATAACAAAGACACCCGAAGATTATGGGAAAAGTATAATATGGAATTTTTCTAAAAAAATATTTCAAATTGAGATTTATTAGACAAATGAGGACTAAGCAAACTATTTACTAGAAAAATACTCTAGTATAATGCTTCATCACAGTGTTGAATTGGCATAAAAGCATGAGTGAGCATTGAAATTCCTAAGTCTACAACATGTTAGTGTTTTCTTTCTACCATTTCCAGTTTGTTCATGGGAATGGGGACAAAAGGTTTGATGTGTTATTCTAGATTGAGTAAGAAAAGAAGTGAGACTTTGAAACTCATTTCCTTGATCACTTTGATTTTTATTTTATTTTATGACCTAATTATAATGCCACCTCATTTTTAGATCGAATGAAAGCTCTACAAACATTAGGTTTTGTTTTTAAGAAATATATCTATGTGTATATGTTGAACTCATCAAAGAAGTAAACATAATATAGTATCAATTAGTTGGATGCATAGGAGTAACACATGCATCAGAGTGAATAGTATTTAAAGGAAAGATAGATTAAGAAGTTCTAGGTACAAAAGAAAGTTTGTGACTCTTGCTCATTTCACAAGCATTACAAAATAGCTTGGTGTAAATATTTTGAAAAGCAAACATATTACACTTTTGTAAGACTTGTTTTACAACTTAAAAAGAGGCATGAGCAAACATTTGATGCTAAAGAAGTAGATTTATAATTATTGGAAATTGTAGTAAGAGCTTTACAAGAATCATCTTTGTGATTGTTAAACTTGAAGGGAGACTATAACAAACTAATATCAAACAAATATAGACTATTATGCAGATTGCCTTGAAAAGAGGACTTTTCCCTCCACTAAGTCTTTAATACAACAAAAAGTGGGATGGAAATTTAAAAAGACATCATTATCTTTGGCAAATTATGAAACACTAGCAAGTTTTTGGCTATGGAAGGTACATGAAAAATATTTTTCAATAATAAAGGTTTATGTGAATACTATAAAGAGATAAAATAATTGTCACCAATGTGAGATATATTGAGAGTCCTACCATTACCAATCATTAGATTTTCATTGTCAACATAAGGTTTAGGTTGTAGAATATTTTGACTCTTTGAAGTGATATGATGACTTGTTCTAAAATAAGGAAACCATTGACGTTCAAAAGCCACATGTTGTGATAATATTGCAACTGGTGGAAAGGATATGCATAAGTTGATGATAGATTAGGATATGATTAAAATTGTTAAAGGTATATTAATGTTTGATAGGAGTTACTATATGTTAGTGGTGGTGAAAAATAGGAAACTAGATTTTAGTTAGCTATAGTTATCATAGCTTATATGGGAAACTATTGATTAGGTCCAAATTGAGTGTTAAAATTTGAGTGTGGATATGGTGATGGTGTAGCCTAATAAGATGGTATAAGAGGTTGTCTATATGTAGAACTATTCTAGTTTGGAAGGACATGGTTTCTATGAAATCAAAACCAACAAATAGATACTATCTGACCATTTTTTTCACATAATTGACACTACACTCTTCATCTACCATGATCAAATGATGGAGCTCAATATATGGGTTTAGAGTAGAAAGATGATGGTTCGTTATAGGAGTTAAGATGGGTAGTTTTGATTTTCATATTAATTGACAAATTGAGGGGGCAAGTTGTTGTTGCATACCCTCTGATCAGTGATGTTTGAATTGGTGTTTTTTTTCATAGTGAAAATTGATAAATGGTAAGGGTGAGACTGGAATAGATTTCCTTATTTTCAATCTTGATTCATGTGTTAACAATAAAGTTTTTGCATCATCAATAGTAATGTTTTCAAGTAGCATTCTTTCTATAAGGGTGGAGAATATACACATTATCATAATTTTTATCTAATTTGCCCAAAAATGTCATTAGTTTTTCATCTTCTGACAACCTATAACCAGCTAAGCATAACTCGTCAGATAGAATTTTAATTTTTAGCTTGTAATCAAAGATACTGAGGCATCTATTTTTTTTCAAATTTTGGAGCTTTTATTTTACGTGTATTACTTTAGTTATAGACTTGGATGCATAGGATTTTTTGAGTCTATAAATTATATTGTCCTTTGTGTCTATATTGGCTTCCTATGAACAAAATATGAAGTCTATTTATTTTACTTAGTATTTATGTCTTCTTCTATATAAGGATGGTTACTGACAATCAATAATACTTACACATATATCTTTGTACATTTTGTATGCAAACATGTTTACACACATTATAGGGTTAATTTTCATAGTGTGTGTGTTGGGTTGAGCAAGGTGTGAGCCAGTCAATATTGTCGTTATGAATATTAGTATTTATAAAAATTACTCGACAATTTTGGAAATGAAAAAATGGAATTTTTTGACACCTCGATAAGGTCCTTTAGAAGGGTCTCACTGAACCTCTTGACGGACCCACGACAAATGGTCGACGAGGTCCTCGATAAGGACCTCATCTAACCCTTAGACGATCCTCAATGAGGTGGTCGACGAGGTTGGTCGCGAGCTTAGATAACTTTTATAAATATCATCATCTCTTTTTGTTTATCATCTAGAAATTATACAACGGAGCTATGTAAAATTGACATCTCATTTTTTCTATTTTTAGATAATTATTATGAGTGCTATCATGTATTATTAATTCATGATTATGTGGCCAAAATCGTGCCCTTAAGTGGTGAGTACTCAATGTGATGTTTACAAGGGAATTTTTGTGAGGAGCTTGTGTAACTGTAAGTCATGTGTCGGTTGGTAGTTTTTCTCGTGCAACTTTTTCTTATGATCAAATAACTTTATGATAGTTTATTGAGCTGAATTGTTTGAGTTCTCATATATTTGATTGTGTGTGATAAGTGGTGGATTGTATGTCCCACTTTGGTTTATGGGTAATCGTGGTGAGTGGTTTCCCATGTTGGGTGTTCATATCTTGTTCACATTACACATTATTGATCTATGGTAATTGATCGCACTACATCAAGTAGTGTTGGCTTTGAAGGGAAGTTAAATTTGTGTGTCAAACCAAGTCTTTGCAGAGATAGCAAACAAGGGAAGCAATATGCAATTTGGATTGTAGTCTCGATTGATAGAGGTATTGGGGTTTTATTTATGTTAGGATTGTAATTGGTTTATTGCTTAGTGGATTTGTTTGCTATCGAGTAGTTACTATAAGCAATCCAAGGATGTTACCACATAGACAGGGGTTCTATGTGGGTTTACCTTGTTATATTTGGTATTGTGCATGCTCTATTATGTGGCTAGTACAATCTCTAAGTTTAAATTGTGTATGTATTTACATATTAAAATTTCAATTCTGATTAGAAAGCTTTTAATAGTTATTGCTTACTTTCTGATTACTAATATTATACATTTACTGTTTGTTTGTACTTATTTGTATTGTTGCTATGCTTACCACTTAAATGTTTATCTTTATACTGTATGCATGTGTAGGTAGAGTCTTTAAGGAGTTAGTATCTTCTTAACATGATTGTGTATTGGGTCTTTGACTCTTTCAATATCGTTATGCATGAATAGATTGTTGTATTAGTATAAATTGAGTTTCTATCATGTATGTGCAAACATACTAGATCTAGACTCTGATTATAAAGCTTATTTATTTTGTGTAGTTGCATGCTTTCTTTCCTTTACTTGTAGTATGCATGTAGCTTTATGTTTATTATTTTTATAGTATTTGAATTAATATTCGTACTTTTTGATTATTTTATATATTTTTTTGTTGTTTATCTATATGTGAGTTTCTAAGGAGTCAATATTTCCTTACTTTGGTTGTGTACCAGTGATCAGGATTTTTCTCTTGATAAGTTGTGTTTTGTTTGATTGCATGCTGTGAGAGTACAATCATTATTTGTTGAATATGTTTTCACATGTGAGGTCTTGAAGTGATTGAAAATCTTTTATAGTTTTTCAGTACGTAAGACTATTTGGCATGTTATGTGTTGTTTGCTATGTTTATGCATGCTGCTTGCTTGGATGGGATCCTATGAAGCATGTCGTCACTAGTATGTTTATCGCAATTTGTTCTTCCTTATTGCTTGTTCTTTTTGTTGTATTTTGAATTGAGAACATTGTTTTGTACTTTTACTGTTTTATTTGTTTAATTCATGTTTGTGAACTTTGTTTGACATAATTGATATAAAGCTCGTAAAATGATTTCATGAGTTAGCGTCTACACTTCTCATCTAGGTTTCGGTTAACTATTTGAGTAAAAACAATAATTAACCTTTGTGCAATTATTTCTATGTATTAGATTATCAATCTTATCCAAGCATCTATAATAGTGTCAAAATTAGAGATTTGTTTAAACATATCATCATTCATTGATGACATAAACTAACAACCAAGCATGTCATCTTGGCATTTCTAGTTTTTATAGATGGGATTTAATGAACCATTGAGAATAAACTTATTTACAGAATCATGTATGATATGATTTTCAAACTCTAACTACATAAAAAATTTAGAATCGATGCCTCAAGATTGTGTTATTTTTATCAACTAATTTGATTACAACTATAATATTATGAAAGATAACATAGATCAATCAGTTGTTAGATTAATCACCTGAGTTATCCGGAGATTTTGTTGCTCAATCCTAGGAGGATCAATCATGGCTTGATGAAAAAGAAAATTAAAACTCATTAAGCTTTAAATGATATGATGCTATGATATTATGATAAAGAAAGCATTGCAAATGATGAAGATTGAAGAAGGAAGAAAATTATGAATGCATTATAAGAAAGAATTGATAAAACAATGAAGATTGTAATATTCTCATTATGTATTCAATTTTACATGTACGTATTAATATAAATGTAAAGCTCTATGTATCAAATTCTCGTACCACATGCATAAGGTCATTCATTGATTTGTCTTTAGAGTACGTGTATTCTTGAATTATCTCTGAATTAATCTCGATAATAATATCATTTATGGATAGTCATTTAATACTTTCAAATATTATAAACTTGATAACTTGTAGTTTAAAATTTATTGCTTATGAATTTATTTAGTGTAAGAAATTCCATGAAAATTATGTCTTATTAATTATTTTTTAAATAAAAATTGTAAATATTTTTTATATTAAATTATCTTAATACATGTAATTTATCGTTATTAGAAGTTAAGCATGGAGTCATTGGTAACTAATATTTTGTTTTTTATTAAAAAATATTAACTTCATGTTCTTTCTTTTAAGAAAATAATAAACTTTAATATTTATAAAAAATAAGGATAAACTATATCTATTAATTAATTAGTTAAATTAGGGTTTATTTAGTGAGATTATTATCCTTTAAGATATTATTTTAAAAAAATTTAATTTCATATTTATTATTTAACATTTCACAACTATTTTATTTCTTATTCCAGTCCTATAAATAATAATTATATTTTTAAATTCATAATTTATTAGTTTCTCACTGATTATCTATCAATTTTTTCCTTAAGTATCTACCTTCCCCAATGTTTATCTATTAAAAATTCAGTCAAGTTCTAGGATCTTATTTTGATGTGGATTTAGGAAATTTAACAAGTTAATTTGTATTATTATATAATATTATAATTAGCACAAACTTGTTAATCTTAAATTTAAATTATATTATATAAGTAAAATTTTAATTTTTAAAAGGTAGAAACTAGGAATAAAATCAACAACTCTCTTTCCTAACCTATGGGGGGAAAAAATTCAATAATTTCATTATTAAGCAGAACTTATCATGGAAGAGTTAGTGCTTATTCTCAAATAAAGTACTATAAATAAATTATCTTTTTCATAGAAAATAAAATTATTTGCATTAGTTTCGCTCCATTTATTTAAAACCCGACTTCAGACTTGGTGTACGGAGAATAAAAAACTTATTATTTTTGTCGTAGTTTTCTTAAAAATAAATTATACACGTTTGTTATATTTTCCTATTTTTAAACTTAAAAATATTTTAATTTTAAATGTTTATATGTTATTTTTTCAAATATTAAATAATTATAAATTTATTAAAATGGTTAGTATATTTTTTATTAAAAATGTAAGGAACATATTTAAAAAATTAACAAAAGGCCTAAAAAAGTAACAACTAGCGTAAAAAAAGGCATAAAATTGTAATTGCTAATCAAAAGAAGAAATTTGGTATAAAACCTACATATAATATAAACGGATGAATGGAAGAAAACAAAATCTATAATAAAGGGTACAAGATACCTAACTTTGACGTTCATTATTATTGTTATTATTATTATAGAATAAATTATATTATTGTTATTTAAATTTTTACTAAATTTGTAAATGTTTTTAAATTTTAACTAGAATCAGTACATATATATCTTTAAACCTTTTAAACATATGATTTAATTTTTAAATTTTGTAAACTTTACACATATATTTTTAAATTTTTAAATCTTATAATTTATTTTTTAAATATTTTACATGTATAAATCTTTAAATAATAAATATATATTTAAACGGGGTGGACGTGATGTATATGTCTAGTAAAAAAATTACACTTTTATCTCTTTTTATTTAGGTGATATATTTTAGTTCCTTTATTTTACGAGAACATATACATAAGTTAAATTTCTTATACATGCTTCTAACATGTGTATTTAATAAAAATATATGTTATCATTTTTTGTATTAATTTTATTTTCATGAGCTACTTTACAAATGTGACTTGAAAATTATAACACCGTGTATGTTTAATTTTATTTTCATGAGCTATTTTACAAATGCGACTTGAAAATTATAACACCGTGTATGTTTAATTTTATTTTACCTTAAAATTGTAATAACATACTATTTATGTAACAATTTTAATAGTTTTAAAACAAAATTCAAGAGCTTGTAAATAAGGGTACCTTTAAAATAAAAATAAAAATAAAAAATATTATTTTTAAAACTTATAATTATAAAAATAAAATTTATAATTACAAAAATAATATCTTTATAAAAACTCATATATTTTTTAAGTTAAAAAAATTATAGCATATCATTTCATATTGAAGTTAAAAAAAATTATAGCATATCATTTCATATTGTGCGTCGTTTAATTGAATATCATTTAAATTAAATTACGATCATTTAGATTCATTCAGTGTTAAATTGTGTCTAATTAAACTTGTTTAATGTTATTGTGATACTATTTTTATTTTTATAAATTTTAAAATGTTATTTTTTATAATTTTTTTAAATGAGATCACCATAATTTTTTAGTATATACTTTATAAAAATCTAAACCACTCATAATATTTTTTACACAACATTACCCCTCTATATTTCGCTAATGACATTGTCTACCCTTTTATTACTATTGCATCTAAATACAACTTGTCTTTAGTAAACTTTATCAAAGACACGTAACAGTAGAGGCAATTAAATTATACCTTTTTAGCCAAAAAAAAAATACTTACAATTTGACCCACCAAAGACGATGACAAATAACTCCATAAAAGTTGGTTAATGGAGCCATACTAGTTGGTCAATGGCGGCATCCTCTTCTGAAACTCTCTCTCTTTCAAGGATTATATTTATCTTCTCCTTCTCCGTCCTGCTCAATTGCATTCGTGCTCAGTTTCATTGATTTCAATAATTACTCCAAACCATCCTTTGTTTATGTACCATATCAACGCTTATTATTTATTTCCCGCTCCTATATTTTATTTACCTTACCATTTTAAGGATTATTATATATTTCCTCTTTTATGTTTCAATTATCGAACGATGTAGGCATACATGAAAAGACTTAGCATCTTAACAGACTTCGCATACGCATACAGGAAAAGACTTATAAAGAGCATCTTAACAGACTTCGCATAGACATACAGGAAAAGACTTATAGAGAGCATCTTAACGGACTTCGCATAGGCATACATGAAAAGACTTATAAAAGCATCTTAAAATACTTCGCATGATTCCATTTTAATGTTTTTTTTACGGGGTTATTTTAATGGTATCTTATTTAAATATATATATTAATTTAATATAAATTATTATTTAATTATAATTTTTTTTATATGTATAATGATACATGTAGTATATTAAGAGATCAAATTTCAAAAAATCAATTAATTAAACTATATTAAAAAGATATTATTATATATGTCAAAAATATCCAATTAAATATAAATTACATTAAATTGATACATTTTTTAAATAAGATATCATTAAAATGACACCTCAAAAATATTTCTAAAAATATAATCATGATAGTATTAAGATAACGAACAAACCTTAATACTCTAACCTTAATTTATTTATTGTTAATTTAAGTTACTATTAAGTCACGTGTAATTTATAAATTTTATAATTTATAATTGAAATACTTTTTTTTCTTTTTTTTTTAATAAAATAAGTTATTTTTTATAATATTTGTTGAGAAATTACACAAATTCACGATAAAATAGATTTATGAAAAAATAAAAATAAATAAAAAACATAAATTTGATAACAGAGATCGACCAATTTTACATACGTCTCCGGACTTATTATAGATCTTTTTACTAAAAAAGAAAAAAATATACAAAATATTTACACTCACAACCCAATTACACTAAAGAAAATTACTATCAAATTTTTTTTCACTAAAGATTTTCTATTAATTAGATCATACAAATTACTTATTGGGTTGCTCTATTTATAAATGCAAGAGTCTCCATTTTATATATTTTGTCAACTAATTCTTAATTAGTTTTTCTTCTTTTTCAATAAAAGGATGTATCGTCCATTCAATTTTATTGAGTTGTTGGCTTGACAACCACTATTTTGTTTTATTTTCATTTATTACATTATTTGGTGCATATAAGTTTGACCAACAATCTCTCACTTGAATAATGATTTCAATCTTGCTTCACACTTCGATCAATGTAGCAACTTTTCTAGTCTTATTACTCTAGCAGGCCAATTGAAGTTGAACACAACTTCAGTTTATCAATAGTCACTACCTTTGTCAACATATCCGCTAAATTGTTGCTTCCTTGAATCTTCTTCAGTATTAACACATCATTTTTCAATAGAGATATGATAAAATGATAACGAAGCCCAATATGCTTGGTTCTAGAATGAAATGTTGTATTCTTCACTAAGTGTATCACACTTTAACTATCACCGTGCAAAATATTATTCTCTTGTTTGAATCCTAACTTAGTTAACAAAATTTGAAGTCATATCATCTCTTTACTAGCTTCAGTCATTGCTACATACTCAGCCTCTATAGTAGATAGAGTGACAATCTTCTATATCTGTGACATCTAACTAATAGTTGTAGTTCCAACAATAAATATATAACTGGCGGTGTTTCTTCAATGATCAACTTCACATCTAAAGTTTGTGTTTACATAACCTTATACTTTTAACTCTCATTTACTAAAGTACAAATACTTATCCTACAGTGCCTCGTAGATACCTTAAAATCCACTTAACTACTTCCAAATTAGCTTTCCCTGGATTTGACATAAACTTGCTAACAACTCTCACATCATGACCAATGTCTGGTCTCATACAAACCATCACATAAATCAAACTTCCAATGGTTGAGGCATAAAGAACCTTAGCTATGAATTCTATATATTCCTCTGTCCGAGGGGACTAATCCTTGGATAGGTGAAAGTGACTTGCCAATGGTGTGCTAATTGGCTTAGCATCGCTTATCTTGAATCCATACAAAACACAATTGATGTATTTTTCCTGAGATAACTGTAAGGATCCTCTCTTCTTATCTCTTATCATTTGCATTACAATAATCATTTTTGTTGGACCTAAGTCTTTCATGTCAAACTCCTTTGACAATTGTTGTTTCAACCTTCTAATATCATCCACATCTAAACCTGTTACTAACATATCATCAACATAAAATAGTAAAATGATGTAACTGGACCTATATCTCTTGAAATAACAACAGTGGTTATTGTTGTACTTCTGAAAACCTTCATTGTGCATGAAGTTTTCAAACTTTTTGTACCACTGTTTTGGGGCTTGTTTCAAGCCATATAAACTTTTCTTAAGTCTGCACATCATGTTCTTCTTCCCTCTTCTTAAGAAGCTTTTTGGCTTGTATATGTATATCTTCTCATTTAAGTCTCTGTGAAGGAATGCAGTTTTCCCATCCAACTATTCAAGGCGAAGATCTTCAATGGTTATAATACTCAACACTGATTTGATAGTATTGAGCTTCACAATGGGAGCAAAAATGTCGATGTAGTTAACTCCTTTCTTCTGCTGAAATCCTTTTGTCAACTAGTCTGACTTTGTATCTCTTAGAACCATTATACTCATCTTTCACCCAGTAAACCCATTTGTTGTGAAGTGCCTTGTTTCCCATGGGTAACTTAGCTAGTTCTCATGTCTGGTTGGAGATGAGATATTTCATTTCTTTTTTCATGGAAAGCTCTCACTTGTTGGTATCTCGAGTCTGGCAAGCTTTATCATAACATTCAGTCTCCTCTCCATCATTCAACAACATATAGTTCATGTATATTTTGTTAGGCACGTGAGATCGAGAAGACATTGTGTGTTGGAGTAGGAGGTTGTGGTATGTCGGACTACTGCACACTACTATGTCGAATGAGTTCCTCTTGCTGAGGACTTGTTACAATTGGTTCCTCCAATTGTGCACTACTCATAACCATGACAATAGCATTCTAGCTTTCTAATAAAGAAGACAAAGGTATCAATGCTCATACTTCTTTATCGAATTCAATTCCAACTGAACCCAACTAGTTGTGACTATGTTGAGCTACCAATATGCCTTTCGTCATCCGCAAATTGAACAAACACCTCATCAAGTGCACTTTGTTTAAGGCTGATGACTTCTCATACATATTGGAGAGAGCTTCCATAAGACCCATAATGTTCTTCTCCTTTGATATGTTGAAAGCAACATTGCGGGATAATGTTAATCAAATAACTTTGATGACTTGTCTATCTAGAAGATTCCAATCTTCTTCCTTCATAGCATCTGACTTATTTCCTAAGAGAGATTGATACATACTTCTTTGATACAGATAATCCTTTATCTACATTTTTCAAAACCCAAAATTTGTGTCTTCAAATTTCTCGAGTTTCATCTTTCTTTCATTTGCAACCATTGCTCCCACTTAAATCTTATTTCCTTTGGATCATTTATGACTATTCTAATGGACCACCGTGTATTAGAACACCTTCATCAATAAACTAATATCGCCTACAAAATTTTTACTATTCATATAATTCACTATTCATGTAAATAGTAACCTTGCAGAAAATTGACAAAAATCACCACAAAAATGCTATGATACAAGTTGTTGGAAAAATTATGCAAATTCTTAATAAGTCCAATTTATGATAAAGCAAAAATAGGCAAAATAACACACAAATTTGATAAGAGAGTTTGACCAAATTTACCTACGTATCTGGACTTGTTGCATATATTTTTACTAAAAAAGAGAAATTAGAAAAAGTGTTTATAACACTTATAACTCATAATCCAATTACACACAAGAAAATTGCTCTTAATTTTCTCTCACTAAAGTTTTTTTCTCTATATTTCTCTCTCAATTGGATAATACAAAGTACCTATTGGGGTACTCTATTTATAAATGTAGAAACATGTTTTGACAACTAATTCTTATTTGATTTTTCTTTTTTTTAAACAAAAGGATGCACTGTCCATTAAATTTTTTTGATTTGTTAACTTGACAAACACTATTTTATTTTATTATCATTTATTACATTGTTTGTTGTATATAAGTTTGACCAACAATACTGACTTCATCTTTACAATAGTAGGAATTGAAAGACCAAAATGGTTGGACAATCATCTTCATTTAAACTTATTTCATAGTCAATATTATGTCCATTTGGTTGTTTGATTTAGTCATTTAATTTTGATCTTTGTTTCTTTCTTCAAGTATTTGGGAAAAAAATCAAAAATATCCTAAAGGTTTTCAATATCTTTAAAAATACCCTTAACGTTTAAAATAAAAACTATAATACCCTTGAGGTTTAAAGTATCTTAAAAAATGTTCTTATTATTTAACAGAAACATAAAAAAGTTATGAAAAATCACATCAATATCTAAAAAGTCTTTTCTACCCCTGCCTATATAGCTTTTTGAATATTATTGTTGAGAATATTATTGCAAATATCCTTCAGATTTTGTTTTTTTTTCAAAAATACTCCTACTATAATAATTAATTTAACTTTATCAAAAATACTCATGCTATAATAATTAATTTAACTTTATCAAAAATACATTTATTATAATAATTAATTTAACTTTATCAAAAATTCTGGTGCTACAATATTTAATTTATCTTCATCAAAAATACCCCTACTTTTCAATAACACGATATAAAATATTTTTCAAAAATACCCCTAAAGATAAATTAAGTTAATAAAGCACACAATATCAAGTTAAATATTTTTTGAAAATATTTTATATCGTGTTATTGAGAAGTAGTGGTATTTTTTATGAAGACAAATTAAATATCGTAGCAGAGACATTTTTGATGAAGTTAAATTAATTATTATAGCAGAAGTATTTTTTATAAAGTTAAATTAATTATTATAGTAGAAGTATTTTTGAAGAAAAATAAAACCTAAAGGATATTTGCGATAATATTCTCAACGACAATATTAAAAAAACTATATAGGTAGGGGTAGAAAATAGTTTTTAAGATATTGATATGATTTTTAATGGTTTTTTGATACGTTTGTTAAATAATAAGAGTATTTTTAAAGATATCTTAAACTTCATGGGTATTGTAGTTTTTTTTAAACATTAAGGATATTTTTAAATATATTGAAAACTTCGAGGGTATTTTTGATCTTTTATCCCGTGGGGATGATATATGTATAGGGGTGAGATTACCATTTTACCATTAATGTTTAACGGAGATATAACGTTGATAACGTTTATGAAGATTTTTGATATTAAATAAAACTTAAGATAATTTTAAAGAATCACAAAATATCATGGATATTTGTGATAATAATCCTAAGTATTTCATGCATTATTATTTTTCCCCAAATATTTGAAAAGTATTCTATATATATTCCTTCAAAATTAATTCCTTCCGTAGTATAAGTGGTATGCTCTTACATATAAATTAAGGTTTTAGTCTTCAAGTTTCTAAATGTCTAAAACCCATCAATTATGTAACACTTTCTTGAATGTTGAACATTATAAAGTTTTTATTTTTAAATAGAAAACAAAAATTCTCATTCATTATGAAATAAGAGTATAAAAAAATAAATCAAACATTAGATTTATAAATATAACAAAATTTTAATTAAAAAATTAAACTTAGTTATAGTAATTTATCTACAAGAGAATACCTTTAAACCTTGTTTATATATACTTTGTAGTCTTTATCGTCTTAGTAATTGAATCAAAACAAAGTATATTGTATAACATATTAAATAACAAATAACTTTAATTAGAAGATTTTATAATATATCATTTATTTTTAAATCATATTTTAATCATAAACCAACAGATTAAACATGACCTATGTATCATAATTAAGATGTATTTTAATTATTAAAGTTAAAATTAAAAAATAATTGAGAACTTTTCAAAGTAGAATACTAATGTAATTGGATTGATTTTATACCAAAAAGAAAACAATTTTTTTTTTGTTTCAATAGAATTTGTATTTTAATTATAATATATTAGTTATTTTTATATTTAATTCATAAATAATATAAAATTTAATATGTATTATATATATGGTAAAAAAAGCATCACAAAATAAAAAAAATTATTTAATTATTATTAATATAAAAAAATAAATATAATTAGAAAATAAAATGAAATCATAAAAGTTTTGCGATATCTTTAAGAAATAGAATCATATTAAAGATGATACTTAAATTTATAATATTTTTAAAGCTATTAGGAATAATGAGTTGAAAGGCTCAGATACGGTTTATTAATTAGAAATAATTTCACATACAAATTTATCTTTTATCCTTTACTTAAGTAAATAACGTACGTTGAATTCTTTAATTAAAATTTTATTTTAGATTATTAATATATATAAAGTTTAATATATTGTCAGAATATATGCGTACCAATAAAGGTATGCGTACCTTTTACCGAATGAAATACTCCCCCACGTGACGATACCCAAAAACCTGTTACAAAACTTTAGGGTTTTATCTCCTCCTACAGCCAGCCTATGCTTGAATTCTTCGATCGGCCAGTAATGCCGTCAAATGACGAAGTCCGCTTCACTTCGATACCAACGCTTACACCTCAACCGCAAAAACCTCCACCTTTGGACCTCCCCTTTCTACTTTCGAGAACGAGGAACTCGTTAACTCAACTCGGCCACTCACTCAAGACTCGCTCGTTTTTGGAACGACTTGGCCCTAATTTCTCACTATTTTGGTCTATACCGTTCAACCTGAGATGCTGCTTTGACTCCACTAACTCTTCTCGACGCCGGACTAGGGTTTGGATCAGTAAATCAGCTCTTCTATGCGCGGCCTCGTTGTCATTTTCTGAGTCCGGAGCTCATGAGGAAAAAGAGAAGTCCTTTGTTGGGAAATCACCTTTGCTTTGTTCGGCGTCATTGTCGTTGACCGAGTCAACTCTGGAGGGGAAGGAGATACAACCGCATAAGCTGCAATCGGTGAGTAGATATGATGAGGAGAGAGTGTTGATCAGTGAAGTGTTGGTGAGGAACAAAGATGGTGAAGAGCTTGAAAGGAAGGACCTTGAAATGGAGGCATTGTCTGCTATCAGGGCCTCTCGAGCTAACTCAGCGCTCACTGCGCGTGAAGTTCAAGAGGACGTGCATAGAATTATCGACAGTGGATATTTCAGCTCTTGCATGCCCGTCGCTGTGGATACGAGAGATGGTATCAGATTGATGTTTCAGGTATCGATTATGTATGGAACTGTAGAGTTATGATATGGTCCTAATATTCCAATTGTATGTCAATTTTTCCTCTTTGAATTTTGACCCATGATGATTAGTATTTTTTTTTTGTGTGGTGCAAGGTAGAACCAAACCAGGAATTTCGGGGGCTGGTTTGTGAAGGAGCAAATGTTCTTCCAGTGAAGTTGGTGGAAGATGCATTCCGTGATGGATATGGTAAATCTTTTTACTTAGCGTGTATTATTGGAACAAGGGTATTGATCTTTGTTTTCTTCTCCATGCTTTGCTTTTTTATTTTCTATATGTGTGTCAAGTTGTGCAGGAAAAGTGGTTAATCTTAGGCGATTGGACCAAGCGATAACCTCCATTAATGATTGGTACATTAAGCGGGGTCTTTTTGGCATGGTTTGTCTCCTCTTTAATACTTGAAACTATAAAATGGTTTTATTTTGGCTTTACAAATGGAAAATCAATTTCAATTACCTTGGTTTGGTTAGTTCTTTTGTGATAAGAGATTTTTTTTTTTTTATCTTTATGATTATTATAGGTTTCAGCAGTTGAGATTCTATCCGGTGGCATCCTCAGGTTACAAGTATCTGAAGTCGAAGTTAATAATGTCTATATCCAGTTCCTTGACAGGAAAACGTAAGAAATTCAATTGATTTGGTTTACTGACACAAATGAAAGTGCATTACTACAAGCATTAAGAAAAGTTTGGAATTTTAGTTGTGACACTGAATGTAGGTTATACTGAATAACTAATCATTAATCTCTTCAGTGGTGAGCCAACTGTAGGGAAGACGAAGCCTGAAACTATACTTCGTCAACTTACAACCAAAATAGGACAGGTAATGTCTTGTACCTGCTTTCTTTTGTATTTGGACAGCTTGTCTTTACTGAGAGCATGTTTATACTTGAGAGAAACATATGTGTTGATTTCGACTTCTTGTAAAGAACTTGCATTCTTCATTAATTTTTTTCCTTGCTGCTATTTCACTTCGATTGGACTAACTGAATATTTTCCTCCAACTTTCCATGTGATTAATTAGGGCTCATTTTGTAATGAGTTCTGTTTTCTTGTTTTTAGAACTTGTTTTTGTTTTTTTAATTCAGTTGTAAAAAAAATTGTTTGGTAACAAGTTCTGATTTCTGTTTTCTAAAAAAATGAGAATAGAACACCAAAAAAAAAAGTTCGGCAACAAGTTCTATTTCAGTTTTCTAAATGAACACAAACATGTATAAAAAATAAAAGTAAACTTGGAATTTAGTTTTCGAAACCTGTTTTTTTTAAGTATTAAAAAAATAAAAATTATGTTTAAAATGAAACTGAGTTCCAACTTAATTTTGAACTTAAACAGAATCAATTACCAAACACAACAATTTCAAAATTTGGAACTTGAAAACATAATTGGTTACAAAACAAACTATTTGTAATTTTGCCAATATGTGTTATGGAATGCAGTATTTTAAATTTTTTATACATGAATTATTTTAAGGGAAAAAGGTAGGTTTAGTCTCATAATTATTGCAAAATAGATATTTTAGTCCTTTAATTATTGGATTGGGTTGATTAGGTCCCATAATTTTAAAAAATAGTCAAATTAACATAATGTTATTGAAATTAGGCATTATACACAATGAAAAATGCATTTTTTAAGCACATACCTTATTAACTAAGGCTAATTTAGTAATTTCATCCTACAACAAATAAAAGTCCTGAAAAAAAGAAGATTTATTTATAACAAAAAACTTGGAATATCTTTTTCCTAGGGTACAAAGAAAAAACTTCGATATGAAAATGACGGAATTTAAGGATATCATAGCTTTATTTTGGCAACAAAATGGTTTAAATTTATTCAATAACCCATGAAGAAGAAATCACATGTCTCTCACATCTATTTTCTGTTTTATCTAAACGCGTCTCTCAAATGTTTTATTTTTAAATTTTTTTGGACCACTTGAGCTCAATCCAAAAATAATGGGATTAAGCGGCTCATTTTCAAAAATAATGGGATTAAGCGGCTCATTTTCAAAAATAATGGGATTAATTCGGCTCCGGACCATTTATTTTAATTTTTTATACTTTCACTATTTGAAATTATATTTAGGTCTACAGTGTGCTTCAAGCCAAAAGAGATGTGGAGACTGTATTGACAATGGGAATCATGGAAGATGTTAGCATCATTCCACAACCTGCAGGTTAAATTTGAGCAATGATCTTTATCTGCTTGACGTGTTGATAAATGCTGATGATGCATGAATTTGTCTGAAATGTTTTACAGATTATCACCATAGACTTCCTGCTTTTGTATGAAATTTGAAACAGAACGTGGATGAAAATTTTGGTTATTGTAGTAGGGTCACATAGATTGACCATGACATATTTTGTGCAATAATAAATTTAATGTACAATGTTTGACTTATTCAATTTATAACTGAATACTGGGAAGTTTGAAGAATCAATTGACAATGAAATATTTTTAACGTGTCATATTTTTTTGCTGCTTAAACCTTTATGTTGAAAAATAAAATCTGACTAAATATTGAATGATGAATTAGTTCCTTTTAAATTTTTCATGTTCAATTTTAGCGAGCCAGGTTGCATCTCTAAGTGCATTTTTAACCTCAATGGATTTATCAGTTAAAATAGTGGTGCATTGTAGTGTAGGCAATCTTAGTACGAGCAATACAATATTGTTGAGACTTCGAAATCTGCAGGGAAAGCCCTGTGGTATTTTGCTAATCATACATATGAAATGAAACACCTTTATTATATTTTTCTATTTCTAGCGATGACTCCCAAATCTTTGTCACTATGTAGATACTGGAAAGGTTGATATGGTAATGAATGTTGTTGAACGTCCAAGCGGTGGCTTTTCTGCTGGTGGTGGTTTATCAAGTGGGTAAGTTGTTTTATATACAAGTACAGTAGTACACTAGAAATTTATGTACTTAATTATAAATTATTTAAAAGTTTTATCTTAATTTCACCATATCATATTAATTTGGGTTTTTTTTTTGAATTGTAGAATCACAAGTGGTCCTTTGTCAGGATTGATTGGGAGGTAAAATTTTGTTTTGTTTTGTTGAGGAAGTACTTGATTATTCACCGTAAACCATATTTTTCTCTTGATATCTTTTACAAAGTTTGGTCTTCATCTGTTGTAGAAAACTATATACAGATACGTACTTTTGTTTTATGTTATTATCTCATACATACAGATGTCTGAATGCATAGATGAATATGTGTGTATCCTTTGGTTTTTGCATATTGTGTTAATCTTGTGGTTATGGATGTCATCTGGTTTTCATCTCATTCATTCATTTACCTCTACTGCAGTGTTGCATATTCTCATAGGAATCTTTTAGGAAGAAACCAGAAACTCCATGTTTCATTGGAAAGGGGGCAAATTGACTCAATATTTCGCATAAACTACATAGACCCATGGATTGCAGGTGATGATAAACGAACATCTAGGACAATAATGGTTCAGGTAATCAATCTGTCCTTTCTTACTGCTAGAGTTTTGTTGATATCAATTAGAAAGTGATGATTTGGTTATTCTTTTCTTAGAACTCAAGAACACCTGGTACACTCGTTCATGACCAGCCAGATGACAGTAACCTGACCATTGATCGTGTCACAGCTGGTATTGAATTCAGCCGACCTATCAGACCTAAGTGGAGTGGGACTACTGGACTTATTTTTCAGGTTCTATATTACTTATATATTTACATTGCTGGTATGCTCAATAGTTTTCAATTTAGGATGGTAATGAGTCTTTGAAAATCTGTCAGGAAAAGTGAATATGATATCAAGTTTTTTTGTTTGTACGCTTAAAATCATATGTTGGAATTTGACCAAGTATTTATTTCTTAATATTTATCTAATTCAATTGTTTTATGAGCATGTCACCTTTTTTTTGTATATATTTTTACATAAGCGTATAATTGATTCCTAATTTACCAGCATGCTGGTGTGCGTGATGAAAAGGGAAACCCAATTATCAA
The DNA here is from genome assembly GCA_037013495.1 of Hippophae tibetana. Lineage (NCBI taxonomy): Eukaryota > Viridiplantae > Streptophyta > Magnoliopsida > Rosales > Elaeagnaceae > Hippophae > Hippophae tibetana. The sequence goes on along the minus strand of CM072802.1, from coordinate 22,068,377 downwards.
GGACTTTTATAGCAGTCCTCTTACTGCCAGGTTGGTAGACCTATAGCAGTGAACTTTGTTTTTCTTGACTGCCATTTATTGCTATTCTAGATGAATGTGCCAACATAAGTTTGTTTTTGGTTTATTTTACAGTGGCAAGATCCGTGATGATATGCTGCTTGTTAAATTTGAAAGTGTGTACGCAGATTCTGTTGACCATGGATCCTCAATGGTATGCTATTGAAAAGTTCTTTAAATCAATAAATTTCACTCTGTATGACATTCAGCATCTTGTGTTTCCAGTTTGTATTCAACATGGAACAGGGGCTTCCTGTGTTGCCAGAATGGTTATTTTTTAACAGGATTACAGCTCGTGCTAGGAAGGATTTTGAAATTGGCCCTGCTTGCCTTCTTTTGAGGTGTGGTCTCTGCTGTCTTTTTTCAGCTGGAGGATAGTATATTCCTCTAAACAAACTAGGACCCATTGGTAGCAGGAAATGTATCATTTTTTTATGATTTCGTTCTTCTTGCTTTTCAGTGAAGTAAATAACATTGTGACTTATGTTACCTATTATTTTAGTCTTTAGTGAGATTTTTGTTTTATTTTTATTGGTAGTTTGTCTGGTGGTCATGTGGTGGGTAATTTTTCACCATATGAAGCATTTGCCATTGGTGGAACGAACAGCGTGAGAGGTTATGGAGAAGGTGCTGTGGGCTCTGGTCGATCATATGTGGTTGGCTCTGGCGAAATCTCTTTTCCATTGGTAGGTGATAAATCTATGGTATTCTATAATGCAGCTGCGTGATAGGAATATTGTATTGAAGGTTAAAAGCTTATATTCATAAGTTGTTATATTCCCTACTTTACAAGGATGACTTCAACTAAATTTCATGTGGATGTAATAAACAGATGTTGACAGCTTATAGTTAGTAGCTAATATAAATTTACAAGGGACGTAACGTTATATTTTGATCACTGCTCATGAGTCCCACCATTTGCTTTTGATGTTTACATTTTGACATCTCGATGGTCTTCTGTTTACTTTCTCAAGCCTTATTATTATTGGCCCGTCCCCTGTTCCTCTTGCTAGCTGCCTATACTCCTATTTGAGCAGCTATAACTTTGAAAATGTAAATTGATTAATGGTTAATTATTCTGTATTTATCCTGTTTTGCAGTTGGGGCCAGTTGGAGGAGTATTTTTTGCCGACTATGGTTCAGATCTTGGATCGGGCTTCACAGTGCCTGGTAAACCCTTTTTAGCCAGTCTTCTGTTATCTCTCTCCTTTTGAGACGGATACACAATAAATTACTTTTTTCCCCTATTAATATATTTGGTTTTGTTCTTCCTCAGAATGCATTTTTTTTTCCCTCCAATCATTATGTTCTCTGCTGCGAAGTTTTTGAAATTGTATAATTTACTTTGTCAGGTGATCCTGCTGGAGCGAGGTCTAAGCTTGGAAGTGGATACGGCTATGGTATTGGCGTACGATTAGACTCACCTTTGGGGCCTCTACGTCTTGAATATGCATACAATGATATGCAGTTGAAGAGATTTCACTTTGGGGTTGGTTCCCGGAATTAGGTCCAAATCGGCTATATTGTTCTTGCTTAATTAGGGCTATTAATTATTTGATTTGTTTTTTTAGATGTAGAGGCATGTAGTAAACATTATTATTATTATTATTTAGATACGGATGATGGATAATGCAATCGTGTTCCCTTTGTTGGATTGCCAGCCACAATTTTCTTCTCTTTTGTTGATGGGCGTTTTATGTTGCTTGACATGTCCTCCTCTCGACGCATTTGGCTTCCGATTAATCAAAATCTTGACTAATGATGACATTATCAATACAATACAGGACCGCATAGAACTTTAACAAGTGGCTGCTGATTAGTCCCAGGAACAAAAGTTGGTTGTGATTGGAGGGAAGGAGTATAAAGATGAGAGGAGGGATGATGTCCAAATAAAAGAGAAAAGAGAACACAGATGATGGATAATCGAATCTTAGCAAGAGGAAGGCTACCCAAGACTGATATGTCTAAAATTACACATCTCAGAAGCGGAATTGAGCAAATAAATTTTGAGGCAATTAGATGTTTATCTTGAATTATTATCATTATAGAATCAAGGTTCGAAAATTAAAATTAAGTTTTCTTTAAAAATATCTCAAATCATTGTCGTTTTTTCATAATTTCATGTGAAAACATGTATTGAAGGCTTGAAGCTGTAAATTGTCACGACGTGGGGGCAATGACAAACAATTGAAGCGGAATATTCCATTTGTGTTGGATGCTAATGGTTTCCTCTACTGCCTGTAAAATATATAATTTCTTGTTTTAAGTAAGATTATTTTTTTAAGAAAACAATCAAAATAATACCATTTAAAATTATAATTACAAAAATAATACTTTTATGAAAAAATCATTTTACGTATAAAAAAATTCATTCAAAACTTTATTTAGTATTTAATTAAATTATATTTAATATTATTTTTATTATCATAAATTTTTAAGTATCACTCTTTTTAATACTATTTCACTAGTTTATGTGAGTCTGGCTCAGATTTCAACGCTTTGAATTGTTTTTGGAAGCTGATAGAAACAAGATACAATCATAAAAACATATCTAATAAATATGTCCCTCTATCTATTTGGTATTGCATTGCGTCGACATGTTCTGAACCATTTTTCCCATTTAAAAGTAATGATAATTATGTGCATTTTTGTATTCAATAATGTTGTATTTCTATTCTTATTTTTATTTTTATTTTTATAGAAACATTAAATTTTAATTTTTTTAATTAAATAAAAAATATATTATATAAGTAGAATTTGAACTTAGGTTTTTGTGTTACGATCGATGACTCACTTGAATAACATATATTTTCATAATATTTTTTTTATTTAATAAAATAAGAGAGAGTTTAGTATTTATTTTAAAAGAAAAGTGTATAGTACTGTTGTTTGCTTTGTTGGTTATGCATTAAACCATCAAACTGAATTCTCGTTGTGCATATTTATTTTCCTGAAAGGGAGGTTTGTTACCAAGCAATAAGTCTGGTTTAATTGTTATTGATTATTTATAGAGATTTTTATTTTTTTACTCCACTTTTTATTCATAATAGATAATGTGAGAGTATTTAAATTTCTTAATGAAGTGTCTCCTATTAATAAAGTAACTAGTGTGAGAATATTTCCATTATTAATACTCGTAGGCCTAAATGTTTCTTATCTAAATATTCTAACGGCTCAAAATGCAACATTTAATAATTTAGGTCACATTCACACCCTTCATGATTAGGAAAGAACCCATCAGAGGACAGAGGATTATAATTGAAGACTGAAACTTTGACGAGGCTTTAAGCTAATAATAACTTTAATACTCTGAGTGAAAACAAAAAGACCAAAGCCCTAATGCAAACAAACAAACAACACAGTAGGGCGACGGATATTCCAGGAATTGTAACTTTCACAAACAAAGAAGCTACGAGTGCTTTAAATGCTTTATATTGAAAATTACGTCATACAATTTTTTAAACAGTACGTATTACTGTTACTTTATCATTACTCTACTGACAACACCTTACACGTAAAGACTGAATTACTACTATCCCTACCAGGCTACTTATATTGTCTTTACTTAGACATTTCGTACCTAAATTATTTTAAATATCATTTTTTATCGTACAAATTTTTTTTATATATATATTTTTTAAAAATATCCTAAATATTTATATTATTATCCCATTTATTTTTACTTAAAAATAAATTAAATATTTAATAATTATTTTAGATTTTACATAATTTATAATTTATTTATCTACTTTTTAATTAAATGTAACAGTATTAATTAATTTATCAAAAATTAAAATTAATCATTATGAAATTGTGTAAATCGGAAGTTAAACACCAAAATTTAATAACATATTTAATAGATGAAATAGATATACAAAAGTTTTTTTTGAAAAATACTCATAAAAGTTTGTGATATATCATAAATTACATATTTATTGTAATCAGAGATATATATATTAATTGTAATGATATTAAATAATATTTTTTAACTATGTGTCTAATTAATGATGTATATTAATTTAATTATATTTATGATATTTTAATAATATATAAGAACATATTTTTAATTTTTTTTTTAACTATATATCTTATTTGTGATATAGAGCTTAATTTTGTAAGATGACTGCATATTTGCACGTCATTTGTAATGTGCGACGAATTTGTGGTAGTTAGATAATATTTTTCGAATGACCTAATTCCACACGTGTCTAGTTGATTCTCACGTGGAGGTAGCCTATATCTCATCTGCACCTCCATGCATGCAATAATTTGTCTTTGCAGTGAAAATGACCAGTACGGATTAAATATTAGCAAACGTACTAAGTTTGCATATACGTTAATGATCTCTAGCTCTCTCTGTATGTATTAATGTTTTCAACAGAGTAGACGGGATTGATCTCCTCTTTTTTTTTTTTTTTTATCTATAATGCAAAATTTAATTATTATTTTTATTTAAAGTTTTTATGAAAATATATTGAGGATTTTTAATAAAGAACAAAAACTCCTAAATGATAAAAAAGAATTCAAATAATATATTTATTTTTTAATATTATTTTTATTTTTATTATAAATGAAAATTTTAAAAATAATAAGTTAATAATAAATATTTTATATTAAAAAAATTAAAATTTTGTATAAATAAATAATAATAAATAAAATATATACAACAAAAAATACACAATCTTTTTATTAAACAACATTAGTAGTGTTTTGTTAAATAATAAAAATAATTATAAGATTTTATATTTTTAGAGTTTGAATAATATTTTGTATAATTTTTATAAAAGAAAAATTATTGATATTTTAATAGAATAAAAAACAAAGAAATATAAAATATATATTATATTATTTATGCTTAGTTTGAATTTAATGTAATTAAATCTATAAAAAAAGTAAAAAGTAAAAAAATTAAATTTTTATATATTTATATGATATATAGTTTTGGAAAATTAGACATAGAAATACGATATTAGTTCTTATTCCATATCATATTATAAAATATATATTCTTATTTTTTATTTCATTTTTTCTATTTTATTGTTATTGTTCTTATTTTCAACTAGATAATCTCCTCAAAAATCTGGTCACAGGGAAAAATTGAAAACCCTATTTACATCCATGGAAGTCTATACAAAAATAAATAATTGTTTAAAAATATTGTATTTAAATTTCTATTTAGCTAGATACTCTATGAAAAAAAGGAAATTTGGATTCTCTCTGGATATTAATTTTTTTTTATAAAAACCTACCCCAAATAATAGGATTTTTTTTATACATCTCTTATGTTAGCAAGAGACTTGTGTTTATATTTTATTGAGATTTTAACATGCATTATAAGTTACCAATTTTATAAAAAAAATGTTTTTTTATCATAGTTTATTGCTTGCAATAATACATATAATATCATAATATAATTGATTATTTTAATTAGTAAATGTTTCTACAATTGTTTCAAAATATTAATTAATTTTTCAATTTAACATTCAATCTAACATAAACATATTACTTGATGCATACAACAATTTGATAAATATAAACATTAGCATACCACAAGTGCTTTTTGACCAAATATATCTAGTAATTAACATAGTATTAGTACTAATTAAATGTGATTCAAAGAAAAAACTATAATTAGTTTTGAAATTAGAAAACGAATTAAACGTGAATCAAGCAAACATGGTGTCAGCAAATATTAGAAATATTTTGAGCTATTCAAAAAAAAAAAAAAAAAAAAGAGTATTGATGGAGTTTGGTGGTTTACCTAATTACATAATTGATTGGTTTAGCTTTTTAACAATTGCATTGACACTTAAGTAGTTTGAAGAATTAATACAACTACTTTTTTATATATACCTTTAGCAGGTAACAAGCCTCCAATATTACTATATCATGGGCTTTGCTGTGCTGATACTTGCCAGTCCTTTTCATAACAAGCATTATAAAAGCTGAAAAGATTATTCTCTGAAAATATAATGCAATATTACTAAGACTTATCCAATTATTGCTGTTCATCATCATTTTCCTCCTCATATATCTTCATCGATCGTTTCATTATTTTACTTTTATTTCAATCAAACACCACAAGTTGATATCAGATTTAATAATAGATGTACATATCTCAGCGGGTATGGATGTCTTTTAACTCATGCTTGGTTGGTATAAAAGTAATATAATTTAATTAAAATTTTGGACATTCTTTTGTGTTTTAGGAGGAAAAGAAATTAACCATTTACATTACTCGGTGTCATAATCTTTTCACTCACTGGAATATGATTATATATTTATTTTTGTTTTTACTTATTAAATTTAAGTTATATATTCTTAATATAAGAATTAATAATTTTTTTTTATTAATAGCTTCGAATTCTTCGTTAATAGTCAAGATTTAAAAATAAATGAATGATCTTGATATAAATAAAATACTTTATAATAATAATAATAAAAAAGTTAAATTTATTAGATCGACCCAATTACTTCTCCTATTTCAAAAGTTGTGAGGCATAAATTCTTATTCATATTAGTACTATTTTGTGTATAGGAAAAATGATATATAGCATTGTTAAATAAAATAATCACTCTTTGGATATAGGTTATTATTAATGGAGTATTTTTATATTTATGGTTTTTTCAATATAATTACATGTAAATGTAGATGTAGTTTTATCTAATATTACTCTTACATATATATAACCAACTTATGTTTTCGAAGTTGTGAATTTGAAATGAAATAACACTAGTCTTATTTCCAAAACAATAAACACTTTTATTATCCCAATAGTGCTTATTGGTTTGTTGTTACTAAAATAACAATTCCCTATAATAAAGAATCAAAGTAATTAAGACTTAACGAGGCACAGAAGATCTTATCATAGAAGAGATCGAAACCTATGCATGTTACCTCTAATCATGAGCCTTCTAGATCTCAATACATTTTTATTATCTTACTGCAGATTTCTTTGAATGGTGAATGAGGATCCCAATTCATATTTAATATGAAAATAAAAATAAAAATAAATTCAAAGTGAAATGTTTGGAGAAGTTAGAACAAAACATCTCACACAACACCCACAGCTACTGTCTCCTGCAGACATTCAAGGTTCGATGCTATTATAGAAGTTTGGTCAATATATAATTAATAAATAATGAACTATTTAGTCCTTTGTCTCTTTGCTCTTTATTTATTCTTTCTTTTCATGTGTATTATTGTTTTACCGACCAATATGGACCGGGGCGAGACATTTATCTTTGAGACACAACATTTATCTTTGAGTTGTGATATTTACGAGGACTCTTAAATTTGGTAAAGTCTGGCGTTGTTTGAGACACAAATATCAATATAATAATAACAAGTATTAATTTAAATAATCAAATTAACTAATAAAAAATTAATATATCAGTTTTCGATAATAAACAAAATGGGGATAAATATTTTATATATATATATATATTTTTTTTTTCTCTATTCAATTCCCATTTAGTTTGAACAGAACAAAACAAAATAAAAACATCCAAATTTAATAAAATTAATTATAGAATTTTATGATTTTGAAGAATTTTTCACACCGTGCTCCTATGAATTTAAAAATTTATATTCTAAAAAAAAAAACCATACATACTTATTGTCTTTTTTCTTTTTAACATTCTTAGTCTTAAACTCGTTGTATACCCCATTCCTAGTTCCTACTAGCACTTTATTTTAATAAATGATATTATCATTTATGAAATTTGGAGAAATTGAATCAAGAATTTCATGAAAGATATTAAATCTTTATAAATTGTATTAAAAAGCGATTGACAATTTTTACTGGCACTAAACTTTTAAATTAAGAAGCGAACGTCAGGCTACATTTAATGTCCAAACTCATTCCAAACAAATTTAAAAAATGACGATGATATAATACTGACAATATAAAAAACTGCATATTTTTAATCTTAGAAAAAAGTAAGCTTTTTTTTTTCTTGTGCTAAATCATGTTTATGAACACATGTGAACACTATATATATGAGCTTTTCTTGGGGCGTCAAGTAGAAAGACGAACTTCGAAAACACTTGGGTCTACTTTTTTTTTTTTTTTTTTTTTTTTTTTTTTTTGCATCTTTTACATAATATTTTGTACATGAAGATACTCTTAATATTATTAAAATCTTATATCGATTGTAGATCGCATTCACACTGCGCAGTCTTACATCTCACAATTTGTGTTCCATCTCACAATTTGTGTTTTGAGATGAAATTAGACTTAAATTTAACATGTTATCAAAGCAAAGTTATCTGATCGGTACAGTTATTTCGCTACTGATAAGTGATGTATTTCGTCACTTGGATTTCATAAGCTCAACATTTTCGTCGGTCTCAAGGGGATAAATCCTTGTCAATGTAAGAGAAAGTGTTAAAGTCTCACATCGATTGAAGATCGCGCTCACACTGCGTATATAAACATAGACAGTTCTCCATCTCACTACCTAAATTTTGAGATAGAATTAAGCCCAAATTTAATAAAGATTGATTTTGCTTGTCAAATATATATACATTGTTACACAATTTTTTAACAAAGAATCGTATAATTTGAAACGTGATTTGTCATAGAAAAAAAAATGTGAGGGTTGTGTGGCTTTATTCTTCAAGGCATTAGATGTGTGACCAAAAGACAGTTGTATTAATATACCCTTAAATCTCGTCATTTTTTATTGAATTTATTTTATTTTATTTGAAGAGTGGGAAAGGGATTATAAGCTTTTCGTATTATATGATTTCTTTTCAAATATTTTAATTATTGTTGTTTAAACTTACTAAATTTACCTTAATTAATTAGATATATATTTAATGCATTTTTAGTTATATATAATGCTTAATTTAAACTATATTGTGTTAATTAGACATTTGTGATTATTTTTATTAAATTATGTAACTAGTTAAACTAATTCAATAATTACCTACATAAAATACTTATAATCATACCATTAAAAAAAAAAAAATTCCCGTTTACCTTTTCTCCTATATCACATTTTGTAGGATTAAGATCTTATTCTTGGGCTTATTTTTACGTGTAAAATCTGAACTATATATATCATTAATTTAAGATTTTAAATAGTATTTTTTTATAATAACTTTAAATTCATTTTAAGTTCTTTAATTATATCAAGAAGAGTAATTTAATTCCTTTGTTTAGTTTTTTATTCAAAAAAAAGTTATCAAAACACCAATTTTTTTATTTCATTTTTATTTTATCTTATATTATTTTAACTTTTATTGAGATATTAATTTCATAGATTGTTTTTAACAATAGACATTAATGACGGTAAAATTGATAAAAAATAAAAAATAAATATTTTAAAAAATAAGATTATTTGTCATTGTGCTATCATTTTTTCCTAATAAAAGAATTAAACTATTAAAAAAATAATAAAAGAAATAAATTACTCTAAATGACACAACTAAAAAATCATGTATGCATTTGTCTCAAATTACTAAAATTTAAAAATAAACGAAAATATGTAGAAAAAACAAGCTAATGTGATATTTTAAGGGTAGAATGTCACATTAGTCCCTTTACTTATACAAAAGTTGTCATTTAGTCTTCTTATTTTGAGGAAGTGAAATTTAGTTCATTTACTTGTAAAATTCGTATAAAAAAGAGACATCTAATTTTAAATTTATTTATAAATAAATAAAAACTAATGAGGGTATTCTAGTCATAGAGGTAAATAAAAGACGGTAGTATCCTTACTAGTTATGTTTGTAATTTTTTTTGGTTTAATAGAGTGAGACAAATAACGAAAATACCCTTATCAATATATATATATATATATATATATATATATTTAATTTTTTATTAACAAATTTTTTTATGACTCGCTTTTTATAAATAAAAGAATTAATAAACATAAGCAAAATGACTAACAAACATCTTTTTTATATAAATAAAATGACTAATGAGTATCTTTTAAAAGTTAAAGGAATAAACGACACTTACTCAAAAAAGGGACACTTGTGATATTTTTTCCTATTTTATATATGATAGTCTCACATACGAGAAAAAAAACATATGTATTACAAGAATATTAATTATATATCTTTTCAACTAGCATACCTAATCATACAAAGCTAAACACACACACAAACACAAGTATATGTGTTTGTATGCATATGTATATGTTAGCATATGTAATGTACAATAAATGTTGATTGTTGTGATAAAATCGTTGGTAGGGATCAAATTCTTCATTCTTTTCAAGTGTTTTAGAAAAAAAATTGGACACATAAGACATTTCTTTTAGTATTTGTTCTTCTTGGTCTTTTAGTAACATTGAAGGGATATTCTCATTACGCAGTTGACTTCAAGGTGAGAAGAGACTTTGAATATTTATATACATGTCTATGTTGGAACATGTAATGTACAATAAACTTTGATTGTCGTGTTATACAATCGTTGGTAGGGATTGAATTCTCCATTCTTTTCAAGTGCTTTAGAAAAAAGTGCGTGCACAAGACATTTATTTTAGTTTTTCTTTTCTTTTCTCGTCTTTTAGTAACAAGACTAGATGAGACTTTGAAATAAGACTAGATGAGACCCTTAGTCTATATTTTTGGAATGTAGGTGTCCAAGAATAAATAGAATGGAACCAATGTAATGAGAGTAAGTAGAGTTGGGTGGGCTCTTCTCTAGGGTCTTTGGAAAGACTCGTATATATCTGGCTCATCCATCCATCACTTATGATAAAGGAAAAATTTCTCAAGTATGTCAAAAAGAGTTGGGTAAGGAACGTCCCAAAGGTTTGTTATTTCAGGGTCAATAATGGGTAGATTGATTCAACATTGACTTCTTTTAATGCTCTTTCTAATCAACATTAAGCTTTTACAGTTAATATATGAGATTGATGATGGAACAAAGTGGGTATCACGACATCTAAGATAGAATTCCAATGATTGGACAAGGCAGTAGGAAAACCAATCCCAAAAGTGGTAAGAGTTCAAAATATCTAAATTTATGTGTTTAACTAGAAGAATATCCAACTATGACTTGTTTGGATAAGAATGAAATGATGATCTATAAGGGCATCTTCAAAGTCATTTTCAAAGCAAAAGGAAAGTCTTTGAATGATTCTTAAGGGCTCTAGTTCACCCATTGATTATATTTATACCATCTAATTAAATAAGAAAATTAAGGAAGCCCGGGCTAGATTATTAATCATCTAACCAAGAATTTCCCTTAAAATGATGTCTATAGGTTGAACTTTTTGTATTAGTAACAAATTCACCAATCTAATCAATTTAATTAAGTCTACCTATGCTTTCCAAACTTACCATAACCCATTCACTTATTCTAGTTTTAGTCGATCCTTCGTCATATGCTTATAAAAAAGAACTCTTACAACGAAGTTTTTGGAGAGAATCCCTTTTTTGGGATATGAAGCATATCTTGTTTTGGTAAAATTGGTTAAAAATATGAAGGTACCTTCATAAGTGGTTCTTGCTTAATTATCATAGAATTCATCATTACTAATTAGAAGAAGTTTCTGGGCTAAGAAGAGCTCCATTTTCAAGCCTTTGATTTGACTTTTGATAATACCACTTTCAAAAGACAGATAACTTGTTGGATTGGAAGAACCTAGATATGTCAATTTAAAATAAGTCAATGCATATGGGAGTGAAAGATGAAGAGAGTGGTGCTCGCTCGAGTTATTATAAGCACACTTTTTTCCTAAGAGTGATTTCTTAGGAAAACATTTCTTCTAAATCGGGTAACTGGGGACTACCTCCTTGCTAGAAAAATTAGATTCTTTCTTTAGGAAATTCTTGATTGGAAAAGAGAATTGATCTAAATAGTAGCTTTCCTAATCAGTCGGTAGGTCTTTCCCCTAGTTCAAGAGTTCTAGTACTTGTGTTGTGGTCCATCCATTAGTTTGATGATTCTTCTTTGCTTTGTTGGCTTGTTCAATCAATCTCATAGGTTCCTATGACTTGTCTTATAGAAATGGGGATATCTCAACACCATAAGAAAGTAAAGATGCGATAAAGAATATTTTTTGAGAATATATAGTGGTATAGTTCACAAGAGAGCAAAAAAAAGGTTACACTTCTTTGTTCGCTAGGATTTCACGCTAGTGGAAAATCCCTAGCTTGGTTCCTAGGATATCTTGATTCTCTTTATGATGATGATTGGGTTGGCAACAACTCCCTTTGGGGAATAAAGAATCGATCATCAATTTCTTTGGTTCTTTCTAATCGATCTTTTGTAGGAGTAGGAAGAAGCAAAAAAGAAGAAAACTCAAACCTAGGATCGAAAGCTGTCAGCTATTTGAGAAGGGGGGGGGGGGGGGGAGGGGTGGGGGGTGGGTGGGTGTGTGTGTGTGCAGGGGCTTGGTAGCTAGGAAATTCAAGTTAAGAAGGAAGGTGATGTATTATTGGACATGTAGTTATTATAGTCTCGACTTCCTTATAGATTTGGGGATTTTATAATGCTTTTTTGGGATTCAAAAAAGGCTTCAAACTCAAGTGCAAGCTAAGTAAACTTGTTATACTTTACTACAAGTGAAAGAAAGGGATGGAAAAGTCCATTTGATATTAGCTCACTTAAATCTCTCCACTCGTATAGTAACTCTAGTCAAATCTAGAGCTTGTTCCTTTGCGAGCAAAAGTCAAAATGAATACCGAGACTTTTTACTTTTAAGTCTTATTAGTTATATAAGTAGATCATTTTCTTTGTAATGAAAAAGAAAGAAAAGGAAACTGTGGAGATAGAGTCTTTATAGGCAAATGGAACATTCTATCTTTTCCAGTTTCATCGTCATGCGTATGAGAGAAAGAAAGTTCTAATTTTTGGGCATATCGATGGGAATAAAAGTAGGTGGTAAGTGAGGAAATTCCTTTTGGTAATGGATGATGATAAATCAGAGCCAAATCTATCTTTTCAGAAGTGAAGTTGTAACTTATATCATTCGAAAAGAGATTTAGCCCTTATGGAAAAATATATAGAACCGTTCTTTCTTTATGATTATGGTAAGCAAGTCTATTAATATACAACACTTCAAAAAGGCGAATAAACGTTCTTTCTTATCTGTTAAGAAGTTGTGCCAATTTATGCCTTTTTTCTTCGATGTTCACTGGATAAATGTTAAACATTTATTGAGATATTTTATAGGTATTCTAGGTCTTGGACTGGTGCTATCTAAGGTTGATTATTTTGAACTATTAGCCTATTGTGATGCTAATTGGGAAGACTCTGGAGATGATTGAAAGAACATGTGTACTTATTACATGTTCTTGAAGGATTCATTGATTTCTTGGAAATCATACAAGTAGAAAGTGGTGTCACATAGTAGCATTGAGAGTGAGCATAGAGCAATGGCTCTAGCCATGGTTGAAGTCATCTCGATCAAGGATTTATTTGGTGAGTTACAAAATCTTATTGTTGCTCTTCCTATGTTGTATATAGATAATATCACTGCAACTTCTTTTACTCATAACTCAATGTTTCATGCAAAAACTAAACACATCGAGGTTGATCATCATTTCATTAGCTATTAAGTAGTGCAAAATGGCTTTAAGTTTCTAATGTACCCGTATCTAATTAGCTTGCATATTTTCTCACAAATCCCCTTCATGTATCTATTTTTATGGCATTAGGTCCCAAACTTATGGTGTTGACGAACCTATCTATTTAAGGGGAATTATTAAAACATATGATGCACTTGTGTGTGTGTCACAGGTAAGTGCTTGTAGAGCCTTTTGTTAATAGTATATAAATATTAGTCTCTAGTGTAAAACTTTTACAACTTTTGATTCTCTTAATAAAATATTCAACTTTTTTTTTATCTTTCTTATTGTGCCTTAAGAGCTCTTCTTCTTCTTCTCCTCTTCTTGAAGTAAGTCACATAACTTTGTACATTTAGAATTAAAATGTATTTTTTTTCAAAGTTATATATAAGATTAAAGTATTCTATTTAAAATCAACAAGACCAAAATACTCTTTTTATAAAAAAATTGTAATCCCTTGTGCCCTCACCCTTTTTAAATGATGCGTTATAATCTTGTTAATAAGATAAAAATTAGAACATATATTTAAGATAATAGATCCTAAACCATACTAGCCATATTACATATATGTTTTACAAGAGAATGATCATTTTTATTTTTATATTCTTAAAATATAGTATTTGATATATATATATATATATATATATTATAAAGTTTAAATTACACCTAAAATAATATTAAATAAAAATACACACATATATTTTAAAATAAGTACATATTTTATTCTTCATATTATATTGAATGTTTTTAAAAAATAAACTTAAGCAATTTAAATAAAAATACATATAATAATGAGTAAGTTTCTAATAGATATCTCATCTTTATATTTTTTTTTAAATTTATTAAAAAAATGTTACATATAAGTTGAATACAATTTTAAAACTTAGAGTTTAATGAACAATTCATATTCATTTTCTATATGTTCAAAAAAAATTTATAGTAATGAATTTTTAATTGACTCAAAAACTTATACGTGGTTCTAAATAGATTTATTTTCATAATTAATTCAAAAACTTGAATTTTTTTATTTTTTATTATAAATATTGATAAAAGTGAAAATTAAAAAACTATAACAATTCACTTACAATGCATGTCTTTAACTATTTATGTTTTAAATTTATTCTAAAACTTTAATATTTTTTACCTAAAATTTTCTTATATTTTAGAATAATAAAAAGTTATATTCCCTTATTATAAAAATATTATAACTTTAAGAAAAATTATGTTATGTTTTTTCCCTATAAAATGTTTTTTTAAAATATATTAGTAGTTTAGGTATTTTATAGTGCATATCACAAATTCACTTTTTTTTCTTTTGAAATAATTAAATTATATTTATCATATATTTATTATTATTTTTACAAAAATAAAACTAAATGTCAAAGATTTAAAAAAATAATAAATTTGCATACAAATAATATTTTTTTATTGTTAGGTAAATTTTGTTTAATAGAGTTTTTAACTAATTTAATATAAAGCAAACTTGATAAAAATCACTTAATAGATTAATTATAGCTTTTAGTTTTTTAGGAATGATGTAATTTAGTATATAATTTATGAAAAAAAGAATTAAGTATAAATTTTATTATTTTAATAAATTTTTATTAAAATATTATTATTTTTATGTTAAATGACTAAACATGATTAAAAATTTACTTTTATTCGTATTAAAGACTCATATTTTAATTAATTAATAGAAAATAATATAATTTTCTTTATTTCATTATTTAAAGAATTAAATGATGTAATTTATAATTTAAAGAATTAAATAATACAAATAAATTAACCTAAGAAACATGTATTGCACTCCCTTCTTAATTAAGTTCAACTTTAAGTTTTTCAGCATAAATATTTTTTTAAAAAAATAACATAAAATTAAAAAGAAAATCTTTAAAATAGAAAATGATAATTATTTGATCCTGTACCACGCACTCGTCCATCAGTGATGGATCATCACTAGTATATATATATGGTATGTCCAAAGTTTGGACTCCAAACAATATGAAGAGTTTTAGATGGGTAAAATTATATCACTCCACAGAGTTTAAATATAAATGCGAAAAATAGATAATGGAAGTTGAATGTATTGTATTTCGAAATCTAAACCGTTACATGCGAAATTGAATCCTAATTAAACCTTGCAAATTAATTAAAGCATTCTTATTTTTGTGGTTGAGCAGGGATTTGGGTTTTATTATTCCTCTAATTATTTAATAAGAGTGTTTTAGTATGTTTTCTTTCAAGTTAGATAGAATGGGTTCATAAAAAACAAAAAATTAATTTTTAATAAAATAATATTATTTGATAAATATAATTTAAATATTAATATTTAGATGAGTATAAAAGGAAGATTATAGAAAAAAAGAGTGTCACACTAAAGTGTGGAAGTTGTCATTAAAAGATAAAAATAATAATTAAAATAATTTTTTTAATAAAACCATGTATAAAATATGTGATAAGTTTAATTAAAAAAAAACTCAAAACTTACTTTTATTGTTATTTTATCAGTTTTTTTAAATTAACAGGTTAAAAGGATAAAAAAAAATGCTATTCTTAATGTGAAAGGCCACCCAAATAATTTGATACTAGTGACTGTGACAACTTACGCCTTATCAAATAAGGCCATTCAAGTACGAATTAAACAAAAATCTCATTTATTAGTGAGACTCACGTGTGCATGTTAGAGGATGGTATAGTTTAATTTTTAAGCCTCTTTAACCCTAAACCCAATTAAACAAACTGAAAATTCCAAGCCTGGTGGCAATTTTTCCGACCAATAAAACGATTATGACAGGATGAGAAAACATTAAATAGAGAATTAAGCAGTAATTTTTTTATGCATTAATAGTTTCTACTAATCCTTACTATTTTGCATAAAATTATAACCAAAAATAAATTGCCTAATTTTTTTATGGGTCAACAAACATAAAAAATTGACACGATTATCTTATGATAACAACCCCTAACCAAGCCATAAAAATAATACATTTATAATATATAATTATAAAAATAATATTTTTTATATTAATCTCATATATTTATATTATTATGAAATTTTTTACGTATTATTTTATTTAAAAAATTATTAAACTATATATCGTTTAAATTAAATTATAATTATTTAAATATATTTAAAATTAAATATTATTTAATTAAATTATGTGAAATATTATTTTTATTATTTTAAATTTTAAGAATATGATTTTATTTTTAAAATTCTCAGCTTTTTTATCCCTACGATTACGAACACGAACACGAACACGAACACGAACACGAACACGAACACGAACACGAACACGAACACGAACACGGTCTTTTTTAATTTAAATTTGTTTGTTTCCATATGCAATAACTATTTCATTATGTCTTTATTGCTTCTTTCTACAAAAAAAAAAAAAAAAGTTATCAAAATTTGAAGCTTCGTAGTCTGAAATGAAAATTAGTTTATTGGTACACGACTAAGAGGATAAAGACCACCTAGCTAGCTAATGGAAAAGGCTTTCCTCACAATTCTCCTCCATTATTGGGTTTCCAAGAAATTTGGATTTTTTTTTTTGTTTTTGATGGATAGCATAGCAAAGGCAATTTTGTTTTGATTCCATTGTTATAAAATAAAAAACATGCACTGACTAGCTCCAAATTAACTAATGACTCTGTTTTTGCAAGATGCTGTTTTTTCTTTCACCCATTACTACGTAATTTGCCCACATATAATGTTATCGCATTGCATTTTTTTTACCAATCAAAATGATGTTGTCACATTTTGACTCGTCCATCTGGTATACGAATATATATCTTAAGACGAATAAAATAAAAGTAATGCTAGCGGAATAAACTGTTTAAATCCCCCCCTCATTGTGTTTTTTTTTAGAAAAAATTAAAAAATTCATTTAATAAAACGAAAAAGTACAACAACAATTAAATGAAAAATACATCTAATTATTGTAAAAGTTAATGAAAAATAAGTAGCACAGTTTGAGTTTATTTTTATTGGTTAATGAAAAACAAAATAATATGTTATAGATTAAAAATGACTAAAATGTCATATTTTTATAAAGAAAAAGACGCAAATATCTCTTGTGAAAACAGAGTGATAAATGTATTATAGTGAAACAAATAAAGAGATCCTAAAATACTTAATCTTTATTAATTCATACTCATGAATTAAAGAAAAAAGACAATGAAAGGTTTTTTTATTATTAAAAGTGTTATTTATTATTATAACTTTAAAAATATATTTATTAGTCATTTTACTTAAAAATATGATTATTAGTATTTTTACATATAAAAAATAAGCTATAAAAAGACTTTTTGTTGATAAATTTTTTTTAAACAAATATTAATAAGGATATTTTTGTCATTTATGTACGTCATGTCAATCTAAAAAAATAACAAACATAATTAGTTAGGGTATTATCATATTTTATTCACACATTATAACTAAGTGAAAAGTTATAATTACAAATATATAAAAGTTAAAATCGATAACTAATTAGTTAGGGTATTATCAAAATGAATATTACAAATATTGATAAGGATATTTTTGTCATTTATTTAGAGGCTTACCATGGTCAAAAGCAGTCCGATTACTCTAGTTTGTCCAAGCTCTGTTGAATCTATTGATACTTAAAACACATACAAAAATTTAAACATTTGTTCAAAAATAATGAGTGGGTAAAGTACTCTATAAAGCTAGTCATATCAAGCAATATTTGTTTTCTAGTCTCTAATTATCGAACCCAAACTTCAAAAGTACCTATGGGTGATTAATTTAGTTCTGTTCTGGGCGGACAAGAGTTATTATGAAATAAGCTAAATATAATAGTAGGGTTCTTAATTATTTTATAAGTAATTTAAATAATTAAAATAAAAATATTTATTTTTATTTTTGATAATTTATTTAAATATACTTAAAATTATAAATAGAAAATAAATAAAGAAATAACATAGAAGTCCTTATATTAAATATCATTGGTGATTATTAGTGTTACTTATTTCTATTGATTTAGAAGAATGAGCCAATTAAAGAAAAAAACATATTATTTTAATATAAAAATATAAAAATAAAGTAGTATGTTTTTAAATGATTTTTTTCAAAATTAAATAAATAAATGATACTATTTATAATTTTTAGAGTTAATTTTGCATATCACACGTGACAGTGAAATAATGGTCTGAATTACTCTATAAATATTAAATCACTATAATTATCCTAAAAAATAAGGGCTCAATAATTATCATTTAGTTAACTTAAAGGAATAAAGACCAAATAAATAACCTTATATATTTGAAGGGATAATTTACCATATAATAAATGATATACAATGATAATCTATTAGGTTTAATCTTTTCCTATTTATAGTCACACATGTATAACATAATAAGGGATGTTAGAATCAATATATCATAATATCATATTTCTCATAATATATAATCATAATTAGTCAATCTTTTATTATATAATTAGTAGAGCGAGATTAATATATTTTCTAACTTAAATCTTAAAGTTATTGACTCAAGGATCAAATGGTCGAAGATTACCCCCCTTCAAGATGGTCCAATGTTAACAATTTGTTCATCTTATAGATTCTATAAAACACAGTCATACTTAGTATTGACAAAAATCAATATCAACATCTGGCAACTTTTGTGAGAAAAAATGTGGTTTATTAAGTTGAAAAAATTATAAAATTATTAGACTCTCAAAAAAGTTCTCCAAATCTTTGATTCACTAATAAATATATACAAAAAGAAATATTGGAAAGAAAAAAAACCATAGACCTTAACGACATTGTTTTTTGAACTCGCATTACTTGTGAGACCAATAACTAGTTAGGAGGTCCAACCTACTTACCAATAGGCCATTTTTCTAATTTCATAGCAACTTGCCAAAAAGATGAACATTACATTTGGAATTGCCTACCCACAATGAGCTAGACATGTCAAAAAGGGAAGACGACATGGACTTGAGCCTGCCTAAAGATGGTGGAAAATGCTCTCCATGCCATCCTAAAGTGCCTACTAGAGCCACTAGCTTAAAGACTAGTCATAATTTCAAAGAATATCATTGAGACATAATCTGATCCTTAGAGTGCTCAAGGATAGACCCACAACCATCTAGGGTTTGGTTTGGTAAGTTGGCTTCCCACAACGGGGCTTGATTCCCATGGCACACCACACTTTATATGCTTGAACCAATCATAGCCGTCGAACCTTGAATGTTAGATCTAGGACCAATCCAAGAGGTTTCTATGCATTGCGACCTATGCGACCATCTTGATAAAAATCACTCAACATAATCTAAGAGATTAAATAACACAAATGACTTAATATATATAATTTCAATGACTTTTTTTTTAAAACAAATAAGTAACACAACTAAATAAATAGATAAATAAAGCACATACAATTATTGTAGGTAATGTGATGAAGAACTATAAATTTGTTTCGAACAATATAATAATGTGGTTTTTTAAAAGACGCTTTGAAATGAATTTGGAAGTTGTTTATCACTCAAATATTACTATAAGAAGAAAGCTCTTAACTTCTAAAGTTAAGAAGAAGAATATATTATTAAGGTATTTAGACGAAGTCCTTTTATATTATCTAAGAGTAATTTTTTGAATATTTTTATTATAGGTGAATAACATGTGAAATAATGTTGAGTCAAATATATAATATTTTTTAAATTAAAAGGAGGCAAGAGTATGTTTAAGTAAAAAGAAGCTTATAAGACTTCCCTCATTGACAAAACTTACAAGATATATTGTCTTTATTCTTAACTATGAGCAATTTAATTGGATCACTCTATAGAACCATTTTAATAGTGTCAAAAGATGAACGACCCATGTGAGCATGCCATCTAAGAAGATTAGCAAGTAGATCAATGTTAGAATTGATAATGTCATATGAACCAATACTCATAGTCTTTTACACAACAATTCTATGTAACATGTACAAACCACTTTTATTAAGTCCATGAAGAAAGACCTTCTGTCAACACTGATCTTTAATATAAAAGGCATTTGGATGACACTCAACAAAAACATTATTATTAGCACATAATTGTTAAACATACACCAAATTAGTGGTATCATGTGAAGTTTGCAAAAAAAGTGTTTAAAGTTAAAAAATACTTATCACTAACATGTAAAGAACTATTAATAATACAAAAAATTGAAAGATGAAACCCATTACCTTTTATAAACCAACTTTTCCAACATAAGGTATGTTATTATGCACTTGAGAAACATTAGATATCATGTGGTTACTTGCACCAGAATCCACACTTCACATAGTATCAATATCATAATCGTTAGTGCTAGAGGTACCAACCATTAGTGCTAGTGGTAGTAAGGCATATTTTTTTGTGAGGTATGGTCCAATCAATTAACCTTCTAATTCATAAGAATTATAGACTTTTTAATCCCAAAAAATTAACCTAATAAATAAAGACACTCATAATATTTATCAACTATATCATAGTATTGTGTTTAATTAATGTGAGACTTCATTATCTTTAATAGGTTTGAGCTTTCTTTTTTGTATATGTCAATTTTTCAAACATGTATGACTTTTTCCATTGATAAAATGACAAATTTTCAATCCAACTTTATCATTCATGTCTTGAGATATTTATGTTTTGAATTGTAAAAATACCTAAACAAAAAGATCTAAATTTAAATCTATAAACAAAACAAATCGAAACATAATAAAACATGCCTAAAATCATCATTAGTTAAAAATTTAGATAAAATAAAAATAACACTAAATAAAAAACTAAGTGCAATATACAAGTTATAATTTGTGTTTATTGAAAAATTCTTGGTGAAAAACTTTAGAAATTACATTTTCGCTAAAAAATATAATATATGATTTATATACACTTATGAGTCTCACTTAATTTGACATCCTACACATTAATAACTTTTGTTAATGTCATGATAATAAAACATTAAATATCTATTTTAATCTTAGTATTAATTGAATCTTAATATTATTATTATTAATAAAATATTCTTATACCAATAACAATTTACATTATATTATTATGGTTATCCAAAATAATACTAACAACGTTCTTTTAGTATACCCTATTATACAATCTTACATTCCATTTGTTATAATATTATTTAAAAAAAATTAAAATAAAATTTAACTCCTAAACACGTGCCAATACATGAATTAGCAATGTGTATGAAAGATGTATAAGAGAATACCCTTACTGCCAACAATCTTTTGGTTCAAACAGTTCATTAAGTATATAAAAAATATAGGATTCAAGCCCCAATTTAAGGAAAGAGAGAATGACTCTAATATTCTTAATCCAATAATATATATAGTTTATTTTTCTCATAATTAATAATTACTTCACGATGGATTTAAGGTTATCAATGGGGTGGGGTAAGACGAGATCAGGATCTCCTCTCCGTCTTTTATTATCGAGTAAAATTATATTTTCTCCATTCTTATTTAAAAAATTTAGGAAGATATAATAGGGATGCCCATAAGGATAAAATGAAAATCTATATAGTATTTTAAGAAAAAAATTTAAAAGGTTTTTTAATTTGTTTTAATATTAAGGTAAAAAAAAAATTAGCTCATTAACAAATATATAATTGGAAATGGAAGTTTATAACTATCAATATTAATAAGTTAAAAAATTATAAGATTGTTATGATATTATTAATTTTTAGTGGTTATTTTAATTTATATTAACATAGGAAAAAATATTTTTAAAAGAATAAAAAAATATAATATAATTAGTGATGGATTTATAATGTGTTATATTTGGTAATTTATTTAAGTTTAATTTAAAAAAAACATACATAAATATATATTTTAAAATTATAATAAAGTAGTATAAAATTACGAAAAGTAAGACAAAAATATATAATCTCTATCCTCACTTGCTCTGTGTTTTTAAAATCTCAATTTATATTTTTCATTTTGTTAAACTCCTCTTTTGCTTGCGATCAGAGAAATCACGCGAAAATTAAACCTTACCAATTGATAACTCTAGATGGATCATTGGCTGGATATCGTATCTGAAATATATATATATATATATTAATTTGTTATGATTGTAGCTTAAGAAAAAACAAACTAAATGTCAATGTTAAGACTTTGTGACTCTGGTTGACTTGGTGTGTCGGTAGATCTCACACTTAGTTTTCAGGTCATACAAGGACTTGTTTTTTTTTTTTTTTACAATAAAATTTTAATATTTATATCTTTAAATTCACTATTTAAAATTTATATCTTATATTACAACAATATATACGATTACACAAATATATCTTAAATGTATTTGATTTAACTACTTAATTTAATTGTCCCCAAAATTTTTAGAACCCACACAAAATACAAGAAAACAAGTAACTTACCTTATTACTAATAATAGCTTAGATTTTTTTAAGTCATTTTTATTTAACCAATTTTATAAAAAATAAATAAATAACATTTACATATTTATACATGACACATTAACACATATTTTTAAGCCCCATCTTTTTAGTACTCAAAATAAAACATACATCCAATTTTATAAATCTTTACGTTCACGTTACCAACTAACTTGAGAAAAAAGTATAATCTTTTAAGTTTTACCAAAACATAACTTCTTTTAAATGACGAACATAATGGATGCCCAGTCTCCTTTAATTTTCCTTTTAGGTACGCATAATTTCAAGACTTATAAGTGCACGAACAATTTTCTTAATTTTAAATTGATTAGAATAAAGTATTCATTATTTTTAAAGTATATAATTGTAATGAAATTTAAAATTAATTTAAATTTTTATTTTAAAAAATAAATATACAACAAAAATGAAAAAATAATAATCTAATTATCGAATCGTATTTTCAAAAACAATCAAAAATACCTCATCCTACTTTAATACCCATTTAACTTTGAACTGTGCAAACCTAAATCATAAGTACAAGTATTAATATTCTCCCCGTAATTATGTCAGTCTAAGGAGTCCAAACGGTACCCCAAACTAAGAGTGTTTGATAATTAAGGATTTTTATTTTTTGTTTCTTTTCTGTAATAATGATTTTGGATTCTTACTTTCACCGTTTGAAAAAACCAATTATAAAATATTGGATGATTTATATATCTTTAAAAATAATATCATAGTTTAAAGTTTAATTATATGCTATAAATTTTTTATACACGATAATTTTATTTTTAATCACAAAAAACATATATTTTTGATAAAATATTTAAGTTGTCCGTATTTCGTAACATAAATAACATATATTTTTAATAAAATTATGTAAATAAAAAACATTTAGTAGATTGTAAATAATATTATGACTTTTCACTTTCATATATATAAATATTGATTGGTAGAAATAATTAAAAATAAAAAATTACAAATAATAAGAAAAAAAATTCTTAATTCTCTAGGTTTTTCAAAAAAGATATAAATTATAAGGATAGTGCATGACAATATAGTCATTTTTATTAAAACTTGTGTACTTTAATTAGTTTATTGTTGATTTTTTGTTGTTGTTTATTGTGCGTGACAATATGGTCATTTTTTATTAAAACATCTCATTAGCAAAGATTTATAAATGTTTAAAGAAAAAAAATTGAAACAAAGTGAGTAAAATAACTAAAGTGTCAACAATGATAATAGTAAAAAAGTGTTTAAAATTATTAATTTAAAACAAAATGATTAATATATTTAATTTAAAAATGTAAATAACATTAAGTGCAGTTTTTTCCTATTATAAAGAGTCATCAAGTAATTTTATTTTTTTCTTCTTCAAAATCACATAGAAATTATTATTAACTATATTAACGAATATTTTAATAAAAACATTAAGAATGACACAATAATTTATTTAATCAAAAATAATAAATAATATAATAAAACCATTACTAAACATCGTCTGAATTACGTCCGGTTTGGATTCCTCCTCCTCCTTTCGTTGTTAAACTTGTTATAAATTAATAAAAAAGTTGATAATATGACCAACTCTTGGGAGGCATAGTGATTTTTTTTTTCTATTGATTTTTATTAAGTTTTTAATCTCAGTATTTAAATAATACACGTAATTTTATATTAATAAATAAATTTTTAATCGTAAATAAATTAAAAAAAATAATCATTCCTCAAAGAAAAAAAATTAATAGATGGTCAATTCCTAGAACTTTTTGTATATTTTTTTTGTTGTTTTTATGGTCTCTGACTCTCTGCTGAACTCCTTGCTCTAAAAGTGGATGCCAAATTGGCAGTTGATTTTTTTTAACAGATTATATATCATTGATCGATGACGAAGATTGTCAAGTTGCACCATCAACGAAACTCGTAATGTAATTAAGTAGCCAAAACAAAAACAAAAATTGATTATTGCACAAAAAAATCAAATAAACTAAAAAATCTATCGCAAAAAAAAATAATTTCAATTGGTGTAAAGCATTTGAATAAGAAATTTGAATTTATTTCACAATAAATATAAGACTCTTATGTTAAACTGGAGTTTTGCTATTCGTAATTGATATGTGGACGAATATTAATATTAATATTAATAGTAAGGGTGTTTTAGGATTAATTAATTAGGATTATTAGGATGGATAAACAAGAGTTAACTATGCAGTGGATAGAGCTTTACGTTTGGAGCAGTAATGGAGGTTAATTTGCTACGGTATAAAAGGAAAAAGTTAGAAAAGGAAATAGAAATAGAAATAATAATAAAAAGGCACAGAAACAGTAATGTTGTTGTGAAGGAATAAAAGAGAGAATGAAACAGTGAGAAGCTGAGGATGGGACAGTCTGTGCTGTGTGGTGGTGATAGTCTATAGTGATCAACCAATTAGCCGACCAGAGCGTGCCCACCAAAGCAAATGCTGGGTTCGTTTTCAACTATTTGTTTCCCAAGGCTTTTCTCATAAAACTTACCCAACCTTTTTTTTCAACCCTCCTTTCCCACTAAAAATACATGTCATTTGTAACTTCTTCCGTATGTATTAATAATGTACAAAAAATAAATACAAAAAAAACTCCTACACATTCTCTCTTTCTCACATATAGAGTGTGTGTGTGTGTGGATGTAAATGAGAGAGAAAGAGGCTCCATTACATGTGGTTGGGGGCAGACAATACCCACGATCTTTAATTACTGATTTTGTCTTTAATTTGGCCTTACTTCCCAGCTTCACTTTCTTTCTTACTCTCAACTTCAGTTTTGTATGGTGTCTCTTTAATTACACTCTTTCGTATTTATCTACTCTCTCAAAACAAAAAACAAAAAACGAAAAACAAAAGCACAGCACATGCTTCAATAAGTGAGCTTAACTTGTTCTTTCAAGTCCCAATATTTATTTCATCTCTTCTCTCTCAACCATGGTTACACAACCCCCTTTCTCTCTCTCTCTCTCTTTTATCATACTTCTCATCCAGTAATGTTGCTTATTCACACAATAAATGATACATTAACCAAGTGATTTCTTGTCTTTATTCATATTGATTTTAATTTGCGAATTAATTTACTTTAATTTCCCTTCAACCTTACACTTGTTTGAATTTGGTGATCTTGTTAAATATCTCCACCTTATTTTAACTTTTTGATCACCTTTTTCTCTTTCTCTCTTTTTTTTCATCTTATGTGTGTATATTAACCTAAAGCCCCCCCTCTAAACAACTATTCTCTCCTCTCCTACCTTTTTAGTTTCTTTGTTCCATCATGACTGACCCCAACTCCAATTACTTCAATGGGAATTGGTTAAACCTCGCATCAAATCCTATACAACCTTCCTCCTCCTCCTCTTCTTCTTCTTCTTCTTCTTCAAATGCTTATTATAACTTCTTCTCTCCAAATTATTTAGACTACAACAATGTTTTCTTAAATAATTTCAATCACTACTATCAAAAATCACCCCCTTCTCCTCCTCTAAAAGAAGCTCTTCCCCTTCTTGGTCTAAGCCCTAGTAGTACTTCTCCACATCATGAAAATCAATCCAATTTCAGTGCTATGGAAGTAGACAAGATTATTAACAAAGAGAAAGTAGTAGAAGAAATTAACAGCTTTGATGTCTCAAATTCATCAATAGATCATGAAAATCAAAGCCATGTAACTGTTGCTTTACATTTAGGTCTACCAAGTTCAAGTTCAGCTGATCTAATGATTTCATCAAGACTCTCTTCTTCAGAGATCTCATCATTAGACAAAGAAGAGCATAATCATCATAATGGATCTGCTAATTCTTCAGAGTATAATCACTACTCACCTGATACTAAACTACTCAAAAAAGGACAGTACTGGATCCCTACCCCTGCTCAGATTTTAATTGGTCCAACTCAATTCTCTTGCCCTCTTTGCTTCAAAACTTTCAACAGATATAATAACATGCAGGTTCTTATAATATATTTTGTTTTTTTCCCTCCTATCTTCCTTCACTTTCTTAATTTCTTTTTTATTTTGCTTATATACACTACTATACCTTTGTTTGTACAGTACTTGTTTTGAAGCTTGATTTTTCTATCTTTAACTTTTGTTCTTTGCTTGAATGATGTGAGTAAAGGTCAGGTATATGGGTCCTTTAGTCCTTATAATTAGGGTTTTACTTGCCCCTTGTGCATATACTTCAAATATAGTAATTCCTATTATTTTATATTTCTAGGTTTCGAACTTTGGATATTTCTTCTTTCCTTCTGTAATTTATTTTCTATGATCCTTCAGTCTTTTTCTTTCTTTCTTTTTTTTTAATCTTTTTTTTAGTGTGCATGAGTAGTGCGTTTTGGGATTTAAAAACAAGACTAATTCGTTTTGTTTCAACTGAGATTAAGATCGGTGCCTCGTTTTATAAAAGAGAGATTAAACTAAACAACACCCTTCAGCTTTTTTTGTTTTTTGTTTTTTGTTTATTTTCTTTTTTTCCACCTTGAAGTTTGTGTAATACCCAAAGACAATATCAGTTCTTCCATGGGCTTCAGGTGATCTTTATCACATCCCAACGAAACTTATTTTCTTAACTTGAACACTCAATGAACTTAAAATTCATGATCTCATCAAAATGCTGAAAAAATTCAGTACTGTTAATGTACATGGTTTTTTCCCTTTCATCCTTTAAACTTTAGATAAAGATTTCTAAGGTTCACTATTGATGACCCTTTTCAACACTACATGTGTGTTTTTACTAAAGTATCATGATCTTGTATCGTTGTTCTTTATGATGATAAAGAACAAAGATACAACTTTAAATCAAAACAACCATTATATCAAAGCTCTTGCAAATCCTACTTCTCTCTTTTGAAAGAAAAAAAAACCCTTCCAATCCAAATTTATTATCATATGCAACTTTAATTTAATGATGGTACTTTATATATTACTGATATATTTATAATCAAATTTTTTCCTTCCTAAGTTAAAGAGGTACTTCTTTTAATTTTATTAAATAATTTCTTTTAATGATATGAGTGATTTGACTTTAAATTTTTTCCTTTTTATTTCATGGTCATTGAAGATTAATTGTTGGTGAAAATTAATACATTATTATTAAAATATATATATACATACATATATGTAGATGCATATGTGGGGACATGGATCACAATACAGAAAAGGACCAGAATCACTAAGAGGAACACAACCAACAGCAATGCTTAGACTACCTTGTTATTGTTGTGCAGCTGGTTGTAGGAACAACATAGACCATCCAAGAGCCAAACCACTTAAAGATTTCAGAACCCTTCAAACTCATTACAAAAGAAAGCATGGTATTAAACCTTTTATGTGTAGAAAATGCGGTAAAGCTTTTGCAGTTAGAGGTGATTGGAGAACCCATGAGAAGAATTGTGGTAAGCTTTGGTATTGTACTTGTGGTTCTGATTTTAAGCACAAAAGGTCTCTTAAAGATCATATCAAAGCTTTTGGTAATGATCATGCTGCTTATGGTATTGATTGTTTTGATGAAGATGAAGAAGCTGCCTCTGAAGTTGAACAAGATAACGACACTACTACCCAGTAACCAAATCATATCGATAATTCGATATATAATTAATGGGTGTTTAGTTTTAATGAGCTCGATTATTATTGAGTTTAGCTACTTTTTTAGTACTTATAACTTGCTACAGTGCCTCGAAGGCTATAAGCTATAGCTCTAGTAGAATCAAGCTAAAACACAGACATTTTAAAGCCGTTTTGTTAGTTGCATGTGTTCTTTTCTTATTTTTCTTAATTATTATTATTCTTATTATTTTTGACTAAAGTCTTAATTGTTATTTGTTACTTTCTTTTTCTTTCCGAACATGATAGTAATTAATGACGAATTTTAATTTGTTAGTTTGATTAATTTTAAACCATTTCAAATTTAATTTCTGATCGATAAAGTAATTACAAACTTTAAAAGAGAAATTATTGAAAGACAAAGAAAACGTAATTAATTGTCTAGCTCGTCTCACGTATCTGAGCTGGGAAGAGTCCAACATATTGCGTCTCAAACTCAATTACGTCTTTGGACATATACATTTAATATAGTACTATATTAGGTATAAGTTGAGACATTACAAAATATTTATCTCTTTTAAAGAGTTATAGAAATTTTTAAACATAAAATTAATATTTATAAAAAAATTTATTTTATTTTATCAAAAATAATTATTTATTCTTAACTATAACTTAATCCATATATTTTAACATTTATTTTTTTCTTTACTTATTATTTGAACTATAAATTATTAATTTTAAAAAATATTTTTCAATATTTATTATCGTTATGTTTGGTTAAAAAAAAGATTCTACAAAATTATAAATTTATCTCTTAAAATTTGACCTAAATCTTAAGTGATTGTTTTAAAAGTTATAACACAATTATATTATACCACTTAATAATTAAGTATCTAAATTATATTTTTATTAAAAGTATGCGAAATCCTGAAATTGAAATTTGAGATGTTGAGGTTTTTTTAAAATGAAATAATACGCAAATTTTAATATTGAAGATTTTTTTTAAATGAAATAACACGTAATCACGGATTTGAAATTTTAATGCACACAAAAATCATATATTATTAAAAATATTAAAATAATTGTAAATTATACATAATAACAAATATTTAATTATATTTTGACATTAAACATGTATGTTTGGAATGGAAATTTTAAACGTGATTAATTAAAATTATAATTATTTTTAAAAATTTGACTATTTTTTTTCTAAAATAATCGTAACTCATAAATTGTTTAATGAAAATAGATATTATAATATTGTAATTAATTAAAACTGAAAATATATTAATATTATTATATTATATTAATATAATTATATAAAAAAATATTATTTTAATAATAAAATGCACGATGCCTTGTATAGTTAGAGTAAAAAATTTATTTAAAAACAATTTTTAAATAATTAAAAATAAAAATTAATATTTTAAATAATATAATAAAGTAAAAATTAAATATTTAAAATAAATATATTTTTAAATAAATATTAAAAAATAAAAAACTTAATTAAATCAAAAAAATAAAACTGATTATTAGCATAATTGTTTCTGTCTGTTTCACGCAGATTCATAATGCCTGCACTAAATTTGTTTTGATGACACCGAAATATATCTATATAGGAAAATGCTTGGTACTTATTTAGCCAATACTTCTTCTGTTCGAATTTCTCACCAAAATTAACGACTCGGATCACTTTTAATTCAAAGTGAGGTTGATATTTTGGTGGATTAAAATAGTTAAAAAAAACTATAAACTAATAATTCTATTTTTACCGTTCAATCAATAATCAATTAATAAAAAAACACTTTCTTTTTTGATTAACTAAAAAGAAATTAATTTTTTTAACATTCTACGATTTGTTTTTTTTTTGGTATGATTTGATCTTTTTTTAAGTGAAATAAAGTACGAAAATTAAAAAATAAATAAACTAAATTATAAATATATTTTAAAAGAAATAAAACGTAGAATACGAAAAAAAATTAAAAAAAAAACTTCTACGATTTAACTATTTTTTGAGTGAGATAGTGTGATGGCTAGTGAGATGAAGAACAATATTGATTCTTCAGCGACCTTAATGGTGGTTCATTAAAAACCCGTTGGGTGTTGAATTGTATTTGAATTAAAGGTTTTGTAAAGCTTTTTTTACACCTAATAATATACATAAAGACTTAATTTCCAGCTTTATATATATATATATCTGAGAACAAGTTAAGGCACCCCAGAGCAAGCAAGTGCATTACATTGTTTCTTTTGTTTTAGAGTTGGACACAGGATTCAATGTTTGATGGACAAAACATATACTATGTCGAGAAGATTCAATATGAATTTCAAATCAAAATGATTAGCTTCGGATTTGAGTGAGAGAAGGATAGATCGATGTGCAATCATAATTATTAATTTTTTTTTAATATTATATTATGAATTTATTACTCTGTCAAACTTAATAAACTTACTATCGCTTAGAAGGGATGTAATGGATCTTGTTGGCAGCTTTGCAATCTTGATAGAGAAAGTGAGAGAGAGAGAGAGAGAGAGTCAAAAGTGCCTCCTGAAATGTCATCTCAAACTACATTTAGATTCAGAGTGTATACTGTTGGGTGGGTTCAGTTTTGTTTCTTGAGCGAGCTTCACTATTTACTCCTCAAGGCATCGAAGTTTGAACCAGTAAGTACCCCTCTAGTTTTTTAGTACGAAAAATGTGAATTTCATTCCAGTAGAGCTTTATAATGTTTAACACTTCTGATTAATTTCACCCATTGAGGTCTATATTAAATATTTATTAGTTAAAATAATAATCCCTATTTTTACCTTATAATCACTATATATGATGTTAATAAAATTAACAATAATATTTGTGTTTTTAAAAACAAAAAATAATATTTTTATAATTATAAATTTTATTATTATTATTATTATTATATTTTTTTAAAAGCGATGAGGTAAGTGTGACTCTGGTTGACAATTATTTAGAGTGTGAATGTATTGTATATGTACACAAGGATTTAACACAACAGTAGTAAGATTGTTTTCTAGTTAATATAAAATACCATACCATTAATTGGTACGTTCGATTGTTTGCTTGTTATATTTGTTATCTCAGTGATTTGTCATAGTGACAGCACTCTAATCACCATTTTGCCTGCCACTGAATACACACAACTTGTACCGTAAAGATCTAGACAGATCAGAAATCCTTGGGTTAAATTCATCTGTTCATGCAGTACCTTTGAATTCTAGGGTTTATGGGGTTCAGGCAATTAACATCCATCTCTTTTATCAACTTTATACCTCTTACTGCAATCAGTAAGCTTTTAAATGGTAACTTTCAAAATCGGATTCGCATTTTATTCTTTTGTATCTTTTTTATTCAAATTTTTAAATTCATATTTTAATAAATATTAATTTATTATAATTTATCATTTAATTAAAAAAAATTACACATGTAATAATACATATGTTTATTATTTAAAAATATCTTTAAATATTATATATGTAAAAAAATCCTATATTAAATGACAAGTTTTATTAAATTGATATATTTTTTAAATAGAAGTATCATCTTAAAAATTTGGATAAAAATTATCAAAAATAAAATTGTAATATTAAACACTTTAAAATTGGATATTTTTATTACAAATAAAATTAACAATTCTTGTAGAAAAAAATCAAACATAGTGGCAAAATATATATGTTAAAGTTATGGATTTGAATTTTTGTTATGGGTGTGTGAGTTTGGTTGTTAAAAAAATTACCTATTAAAAATATTTTTTTCCTTATTAATATATATGAAATACATAATAGAAAAGTATATATTTATTAATTAAAATAGATTTTTTATACTCAATTTATTTTATTTTTTTGTTTATTAAAAATAAATAATTAAAATATATTTGTTCATTTTTAATATGTATGAAATGCATAATAGAAAATTGCATATTTATTAATTAAAATACATTTTTATACTCAATTATTTTCTTTATTTGTTTTTATTTTTTTCTAAGGGTTTTTTTATAAAAAAAAATTCAATGAAGTTGTATCATGTACGTAGAAACAGAAAAAGGAAAAACAAAAATTCAATGAAGTTTTACAATATTTTATATTTTATAGATGCTGGTCATATTTTCAACTTTTTATCTCATAGAAGAAGTTACCTACTTTTTCGAGTAGTGGGCTTTCATGATTATAACAAAAGGGTGAATAGTAATATCACTTTTTCCACCGTATATATAAAGTCCAAGATTTAGGGTTTGTTTTATAATAATACTCAAAAATATTTTTTATTTTTAAAATAAAAAAAAATTAAAAATAAATAGCGGTGTTTGAAATAGTTTTAATCTGTTTCTAAAATTTTAGTTTTTTTTTAAACATGGAAAAAATCTTTGGTGGATATATCTTAATATTGTTTTTGGTTACTTATACTAATGAATTTATTTATTACACTAAACACAATATCACAAACATCTTGGTAAATAAATATTGATCTCTCTTTTTTTTTAATTAAAAAAAATCGATTTAAAATTTATAATAATTAAAATAACATTTAATAACATTAAGTAAAATTTAATTAAACGAAATTTAATATTAAATAAATTTAAATAATAGTATTTCAATTTCAACAATTTTCAATTAGACATTATTAAAAATATAATAATATGTCAATTTTTTTAATAGATAAGACATATGAGTTAAATATAAAGGAAACTATTTTATTATTATAAATTTTATTATTTTTCAATCATTTTTTTTTCTAAATCAGATATCTTTGCTTTTGTTTTTTATTGATTATTTTATCTTATCCTATTTTCAATTTTGTGTAAGCATTTTTTTAAAATAATACACTAAGCATTTTATCATATTATACCTTTTTTCTTATTTTTGTTTTGTTTTTTCGAATTTATTTCATTTTTTTGTTAAATCGTAAAATGTTAAATTTTAAATAAAAAATTATTTTGTATGAAAACTATTTTTAAAATTAATTTGATCAAAAATATTTTGTTTTTGGTTTTAATATCAATTTTTTAAAAAATAATGGTTAAATAATTTTTTTTAATTATTAACGGTTATTTTTTATTATGATTTAAAAATTATTTTCAAATTAATCAGAAAATTCATTGTTTTTGAAGCTTTTGCTATTTTCTTTCAGTGAAATTGAAAAGTAAAGTGAATAAGCAATGTTTGTCAAAGTTAATTCTAAAAATTATAAGTACTTTAGTTTTAAAATATTAATTTAATGAAAAGAGATATTCTCTTGTTTTTTAATAAATTTTATAATTGTAGTATTTTTATCAAATTGTGAATAGTTGTTCTTATTATTTTATATTTTTAACATTTTTTATTTTTATTTAAAGCATCTGTATTTTTCTTTTTGTAAAACTTATATATTTTATCTTTATAGGAAATTTAAATTTTTTAGCTTAATCAGCTTTGATATTATCGTCTAAGTTTTTATAAGAGTTATGTGAAAATTTATCACAAGCTTTTCAGTCCTAAAATGTTAATATAATTGATAAAAATATATATTTTTTATAAATTTTATTATATTATTGTATGTTTATCAATATATGAATTTAATTTTTCCTATGATGCTAACAAATTAAATTGAACAAAAAAAAGTTATTATTATATTATATTTAGTATGAATGGTGAAATAAAAAATTGTAAATTAAAAAATATATATTATTTTAAAATGGGTAAAATGGTAAAAAAAAATCATTAGGATCTAAATGAAGAAAAAGTCTAATAAAGTCTAATAAAGGTATCCATAAATTTTTCAAAATATTTAAAAAAACAAAACATTTTTATATTGGTACATAATTTTGATATAAATATATAAAAAAATTATATATTTTTATTCATGGTTTAGACTTATTAGACTACATATTCACTGGTATTTTTTAAGTAAAAAAGTTTATTTATGGTAATTTTATGATAAATCATAAGTGATATATCATAATATTATTAATAAATACACTTGAATTTATATAAGTGTATACAATGAGCAAATATCATATTAGTTTTGATTGTAATATAATTTGTGATTTATAAAAGTATTCTATCTATCCGGAAGATGAATGAGAATAATTATGTTAATATTCATAATTATTTTATAATAATTTTGTGTATCATCGTGTAATAATCGTGAGAATATTGACATTATTTTTTGTACACATGTTTTTAAGTAGAATAAAAAAAATTAAAAATAACTAAAATTTAATCTTATTATTGAAAATATTTTATATTTTATTATTAAAAATGTATTTTTTTTATAATTATATAAATATAAAAAATAATATTAATATATATTTGATTCTAATCGATCATAATTTTAACATTGTAATAACTATTATTTGCTATACATGTTATTAATTATGATTTTTTTAAAAAAATTATCAAATTATTTCATGAATAAATACGATTTTAAATTTAATTGTTCATACTTAAAATTACCATCCATTAGACCTAGCCTATATTGTTCCTTTTATGTATTATTACTTGGATGAAGGGTATTAATGGTTATAAAATGTATAAAATTTCACTAACATGTGCCACTTTAATAAATATAACATTATTATTTTTAATTTATGTTTAATTGTAGTTAATAAAAAAATAAAAATCATTAAAGCTATCTATATTCTCTCGAAAAATTAGATTCACAAGTGCGATTTATTCAATAGATTTTTAGTGATTTTTTTTTATCGCAACCACAGTGAGTTGATGAGTTTATATTATATGTTCTTTTCATTTTGTAAATGTGTTTAACCTAAAATGTTTTAAAGCTTAAAAATAAACTAAATGAATTCAGACCTATTGTTACAGAATAAGTATTAATATCTTTTGATTTTTTTTATTTATAGTGTCATTAAGCATAACAAAGATTGTATTATTCTTATTAAAATGATATATTAATACTCACATGATTTTTTTTTAACAATTTTATATTTTTAATAATCATTCAATCTCTAATACTTTATTTAAAAATTAATAAATTTTTATATTTTTTTTATCAAAATTAACGAAC
The DNA here is from genome assembly GCA_037013495.1 of Hippophae tibetana. Classification (NCBI taxonomy): domain Eukaryota; kingdom Viridiplantae; phylum Streptophyta; class Magnoliopsida; order Rosales; family Elaeagnaceae; genus Hippophae; species Hippophae tibetana. The sequence continues at coordinate 22,032,808 of CM072802.1, read as the reverse complement.
TATTTATATACACTTTTTCCTTTTCACTTTTCTGTTTGAGTCGGACCGATATTGATTATTTTCTTGTTCCGTTTGGATTTTATTTTTGGTCAAATAACCATAGGATTCTAAATATGATGTCGTGTGGTCCAATGAAGTGGATATATATATTACTATTAAATATCTCATAAATTTTTAAAAACAAACATTTTAATTTATAATTTATAAATTAGATATTATTGATTTTATTATTATAAAAAATAACTATTTTTAATTATATAATTTATTAAAATAAATATTTTTAATCTATAAAAATACAAAAATGAAGATTTATAGTGATTAACTTTCATAAATATTAAAATTATAATTATACAAATAAAAATTATAAAAATAAGATATTAATTTTAAAAAATTATGATATTTTTAATATTTAAATTAATAATTATAAAATAAACTATTTAAATTAAATAATTATAAGATATTTAATATATATATATATATATATATATATATATAATTATTTAATTTAAATATATTTATCTATTCACAATATTTATAAGTATTAATATTGGTCACATCATCTCTTCTCTTCTGTCTTTTTCACTTACACCTTTATATATATATATATATATATATATATATATGAAACTTGTACCAGGAATGAAAACTTTTAATGTATGTATTAGTATTTTATGTTTGTTTAATGATATTAGTACGATTTTACACCTTTATATATATATATATATATGAAACTTGTACCAGGAATGAAAACTTTTAATGTATGTATTAGTATTTTATGTTTGTTTAATGATATTAGTACGATTTAGCAAAATAAATGTTTGAAATAAAAGCACACTATTCCTTGTTTAAAAAAATATTATTAAAATTTAATGTGAAATAATATATTAAAATTTTTTAATAATAAAAATACGTAAATTAAATATAATAATAATAATAATAATAATATTTTTTATTTTAATTCTTTCCAAAATAAATAAAACACATTAAAGATATTGAAAAAAATAGAGAGTCAATTTCTCAGTCTAAAGTAATCTTCAAAGACAATTCTTTTAAGGTTCATTTACAATTCTGTGCCATCTTCTTCTTGTTGTTGTTTTTTTTTTAAATTCTTTTTATAGCTTTTTCGCATACTTTTCATTCACCCTTATTATTATTAGGTCACTTCAGAGTTATTAATTAGGTCAATAACTACATATATGCATCTATATCTATAACCCAATAAAAAGTAGTCAATTTACTAGAGTTTAGATAATTGTTTTAAAGTGAAATATATATGCTCTCTTTTTTTAAAAAAAAAAAAAAAACCATACTTGTTGTATATGTATTTCAATAGAAAAGAAACTTAATTGCACGACACCCCTATATATTAATAAAGATCCTATGAATTTCGAAGCAAATTCTTATTGCCCCATAATATATAGCACAAACACTCATTTTTTTTTTCTTTTTCCTTTTCCCGACCAGACAATTGTAGGGCATGTAAAAGCCTATATATTAGGATAAAAGTTTTTTTACGATAACTACCTCTGTGGCTCTATTTTTCTTTCCATTCAAAAATAAGATAAAAGAGGTTACAAGTCAAATTGGTGCGGTGGTTCTGATTAGATATGTTAATGTATTTCAAATTATTTTTATTTAATTTGTATTTAAAAATTCTATAAAACACATCATCTAAAAACCATCGCATCTCATCGGAAGTACGATTTTTAATAACATAATATATGATAAAAGTTTTTCCCCTAAACAAATACTTAAAACTTTTTTACGACAGATAATATATAAACATATTTTAATAACATGACATGAGTTTTCACAAAAAAAAAAAAAAATGAAAAATGTTACAATCTTCTCTCATACCAATAACATATTAATATACTAAAAATAAAAAAAATTACGAGATGTGATATATTCTAAAGGGGATATCTAGTGCTGACCTACTCAAGTTAAAATGCACCGCATAATATGTTAGCTATAACTTTACTTGACACACAGTCGTGGAATGCAGCTCTTTTTTTTTCTTCATTTTCCTAATTTTTTTTAAAGTGGGATGGGCTTATGAATTACTTTTTGTGTCTTTTAAACAAATTATATATATATATATATCCATATTATTAAAGTAGTGGACTGATATTTTCTTATAACAATAGTTTAATTTCCAAGAAAAAATTATATAATGATAATTTTATTTTTATTTAAATATTTATTATTTTATATATTCTTTTATTTATACGAAAATAACCATTATATGAAGAAGAAAAAAATATGTGTATAGAGATTAAAAATAAAAAAAAGTTATGATATGTAATTAAACATATTTTAAATTACTTGATAGTTTTTGTAAAATTAATATTAATTCACCGATTATATATATATTTTAAATTAAGAATTCTCTATTTTTGTTTTTTTTATATCAGACAACAATATCCTGATTATCCCACCAATCTTAGCTTCTTCATTCAATCAACTTAACAAAATCCCTTAAAATAATTAAAACAAAAGATAATTTGTTAAAAAAATATATCATAATTGTGATTAGACAAAAATTAATGATCAGTGAATTGATATTAATTTTTTTTAAAAATTATTTAGTTTGGCTCAAAAGATACCAATTAAACAAATAAAAATCGGGGTGATTTGGGTATACCAGATCGAATTTAAAGTGGACATAAAGTTAGCGACTTGATAAAAAAATTGTATTAATTTTCTGAAAATTAATCGTTTAAAAGACAATTAATCCTATTGCTACGTACAGGATTACGGTAAATAATTAAAGTGGTTGTGTATTTATAAGAAATTGTCTTTTACAATAAAAATTGATTCCGGTTCCTTTAATTCCTTTGGTGGTAATGAATGGTAAAAGTGATTTCTGGTTTCATAGGTTTTTGTTTGGACTTTGAAGTATAAAAATATATATTCAGATAAATCAGATTGATCTAAAACTGCACAGTATCTATACAGTCTACCATACCCAATTCATATATCCATCCTTATTTCCATCTTTTATCTAATCCAATCAAAAGTTCACTTTTTTTTCTTTCCGTAACAAAGTTATGGAAAGGACTAGAGTCTAGACAGCTTTAATCCCATAATCTCTTTGATAAGATTTTTTGTGCCCACATCTTTCATTATTTTGATTTGAATTTTGCATTTCCGAGGAACGACAATAATTTAATCAACTCCATCATCAGGAACAAAATTAATAAATATTAAATATTAAATTTTTAATTTTTATTTATTTCCAATATTGACCACAGTACACTACATTTCAGATAGATCTATGAAATTTCCTAAGCCTATGAATGTGGATTAATAATGATGCTAAAGAAAAGAAAAAGGTCACCCTCCGCTCCACTATATTATACTCTATTCTCTCTTTACCCTTTACTATTCTATTTTTTTTTTTTTTATGATTCTTTAAATTACACGTCTGCTTTAGTGTCTGCAACATGCATGAAACGGAGAAGTGTATGTAATTAAGAGTGTTTTTAAGTAATGCCAGTAATGAAAGAACCAAAAAAACAATACATATATCATTTTATCATATTGGTTTTGTATCCTTGTGAGCGAGGTATATATATAAGTTAGGCGAGCCATCTTGGGTTTATTAATATTTAGTGTCCTTTCAATTTCTCTTTCAAGGGTTGTTTATTTGCTTCATTGTAATGGTTCCGTTTAGTTCCATGTCACATCCTAATCTATTTGAAATAAGCATTTGTAATTGCCAGTTTACAACACTAAATCTTATATGCAGGTATGTGAAATATCCCAAATCAATTATTTGCCTAATAAATCATTTAAGACTTTTGTTTGTATTATAATATTGACTATTTTGTTAGTTTGGTTGTTATTGTATTTTTATTAAGAAAAATAGTGTTTGATTTGTTTGATATTTAGACGTGTGAATCCTTAATCTCTTATTTGTGTGAATTTATTGATTAAAATTTCGAAACTGATATAATTATAAACAATATTTCACATGAATTATGTACGTATAATAAAGTATTTAATATTATTATATATTATAGTTTTAATTATTTTATTTAATGAGATGTTTTTGTATTTTTCTAAAAAGATAAAAAGGAAAAAAGAAAGAAGATAAATTAAGAATACCCCAATTCTTGAAGCTATCTACTTGAAATAGGAAAAATAAAAATAAAAAATGAAACCACTTGAGAACTTCTTCGTTGAAAATCACTTTAAAAAATACTTTAGGCATTATCAATGAGTCAAAACTCTTTTCATAAGTTGAAAGAGTATCCAAAAAAGGTGTTAATTTTGAGAGCAATAAGGATCCAATATTTTACAAAATTTGCAATCTAACCCAATATTGGGAAAAGGTCACATATATTTCCCCTTAGCTGACATATCATATCTTGACTAAATTTTGGATGACTTTTTTGAGAAAAAATAAAAAAAAATTCATTAGTTCGTTGTAATTGAACATACAAGAAGAATCTAAATATATAATCATCAATTCTAATATATAAAAGCATCATTTTTTTTATCAAAACAGAGCAGAATTCATTAAAATGAAATACAAAAACATTACATTGCTACAAGCCTACAAGGTAAGTTCCCTCTACAAAGACACGAAAAAACAAATACAAGAGAAACAACCACCAGTTCCAACTCCTCATGTAGCATTAGTAAAAGGAGCTAAATCATTTTAAGACACTTAGCTAGTTAACAACTAGCAATAACACAGTCTAAGAAACCTTACATAAAAGATGTTCAACGTGCTATCCAGCTCAAACAGCTAAATTGAAAACAGAGCTTCTTAGAAATAGAATCCAAACAAAAATACACACTAAACACAATAACCAGCAGAGCCAAGGGCAAAGTAACTACAATTAAATAACAAAGTCCAGAAAGAAAACAAATAATCAGCCTAAACAAGAATAGACCAAAAAAAGGCTAGCAAAATCAAAACGAGACCAGCAAACCAACAAATCACCAAAATCAATCAGACCATTCCAGAAGAGAGCATCATTAGCTTCCATGCCTATATAGTCAAGTCATCAATTGTGCTTTCCATTCCACCATCTCCAACAATACCTTCCTCACTAACCACATGCATCTCCAGCAGATGATTAGTTGATCCCATCGAATACTCTTCAAGTAAACCACATCTTTCACACTTTGCTTCATCCTTTTTCTAACCTTAGCAGCGTCAGCATTACCAGCATCCTTCCTCTCCCAGAACTAGATGAGGCATTTTTTCTTTGCATGGCCAGCAGTTCTGCCTCCCCTCTTTCTCTTCTCGCAATTACCACTAGAATCAAAAGCAAAACCTTGCATATTTTTCTTCCTTAATTCCCCTTCCTACTTTCATATTCATATCTGATCTTAATTATTCCCCATAATATGCATTCTTATTTCCAAAAATAATAAAAATATCATAGCACTATTAAAATAGTGATCTATAGTGTCGAAAATTTAGAATCCAAAAGTAATACTAATATCATAGCACTATTAAAATAATGATCTATAGTGTCGAAAATTTAGAAAAAAACCGAGTGCCTGTATAGTTGCAGTGTTGACACTTCAAGTATGAATACTTCCCTTTATACTTCCTCTCGTTGGTTAGATAGACTTTTGTCTCAAGTGTATTAGTCATTGTACCCTTGTTTATGATTTTACTTCTTACTTTTTCACGTTGAATTGTCGCACAAATACTGATGAAGGAAGGAAGTTCAGTATTAATGAGTATGTGGTATCGTATATCTTCATATGTTGAATCGAGACTAGACAGAAGTTGAAATATATTATCTTCTTTCGCTCTCTTTCGTAGTAGAACTATATCAGTTGTATGAGAACGATATATTTCCAACTTATTCCACATACTTTTTATGTTTCTTAAGAGTTGTACAAAAGATTTGTCATCTTATTGTAGATATGAGATGTCCTTCTTTAATTGAAAAACTTGTGCAACATTGTTTTGACTACCATACATTTCATTTACCATCCCATAATTAGTGTGCGGATTCAGAGTAACTGAATATTTTAACTAATTTACGTTCCATGGAATTTAGGAGCCAAGATCCATAGGTTGGTGAGAAAACATAAGGTACTTCGATGCTTCAATTTATGAACCCCGACTTGGACCTTCCACCTAGAGCCAAAGACACTGTTTTTGACCAAAGCAAGTAATTAAACTCATTCAACAAGACTGAGCTTAATCTTTGATTTGAGTTGACATCCACCTCATGCATATTAATGAAGGAAAGCACCGATGAACTTTCAGCTTCTGATCCTAACGACTTTTCTTTAATCATTTCAAAGATTGAAGATGCTAAGATAATAATAAAGCAGAAGCAAGTTAATTTTCATGCTCTCATACCATGTTAAAAAAATAAGAAAAAAACAAGAAAAAACTTTACACAAAAGAGATCTCTAGTTTGTATTATTTTCTTCATTATTTCATTACAATTGTATAGCTATATATAAAGAAATTTTATTCCTTCAATTACTCTTTAAATTAAACATTCTTTGATTTACTCCTTGAATTAAGGATTCCTTGTTTTACTCCTCAAATTAAGGATTTCTTGTTTTACTCCTTAAATTAAGGATTTTTTGTTTTATTACTTGAATTAAGTTTTTTGCTTTATTCCTTAAATTAAGATCTTTGTCTTTATTCTTTGAATTAAAGACTAATATCCAATACATATAGTTTTGCTCACAGTCTAATAAAAATCAAGGCTATAGTGTATACATATAGCCTTGGTTTTATCAATAACTATAACCATAAGTTAAACTAATAAAAGCATTTAAACATAAACAAATTTATATATTCACGATTATTAAATGACCGTGATCTAATTAAAACAATAAAGTTTTTAGTCTTTTTAAAATTGAAATAAAATAATATATTATGTGTGTTATTCATTTAAAAAAATACAAAAATTATTTTACAATTTTTTTCATTTCTCTATAAATTCAATTTCATGATTTTTTCTCTCTTTTACACTACACACCAAATTTGTTTAGGGTTTTCGTGCATTCATCCTATTTGTCGCCTTAAGTGCCCCTAGTCCTCGTCTCTGCATTTTGTCGTCTACTACTTCTCTCTACTTTACTTGGTTATTTACTCTCTATTCATGTCTCTTCATCTTGTATTCAAAATTATGATTTTGATTTGACCTAGTTTTTTCATATTCAGTTGGATACTTACTCATCTGGAAGCACTAGCTAGGTTTTGACGTCTCTCTTCTCTCCATGGAGTGGTTCCTCTACCTATTCTCTAAGAGCTTAACTATGGAGGTTAGAATAATTTCATTTTTTTATATTTATCAAAAGAAAAAATTACTTGAACTTGATTTTATTTTTTTCTTATGAAATACTCATAACAAATTTGAGCATCTTGTCTTCATGGAAAAAATGAGTAGTGCTTCACTGTCAACTTGGCCTTAGGAAAACCTTAGGAAATTTAAGGTATTTAAATCCTCTATCAATTATACAATTTTTATTTAGTATCGTTTATTTTTGCTTTGTAAAATCGCTTACAAAATATTAAAAATTTGTTGGAAGCTTTTAGACTCAGAAAACAAATTTTGGGATATATGTATTTATTTATGAATTTTTTTCTTTCTAAAATCACTTTTAATAGAAATACAAGCCAATAAACCTTTCTCATATTTGTTATTTTGTATGTGTGGTACTTATATTGATATTTTTCTTTTGCTTGTATATTATTTGTTACTTGGACTTTTCTTTGCAAAAGTAATGCATTCAGTTATTGAAGAAGAGTCTTTGAAGCATGTTTTCATATTCTTATGATATGTGTTCTTAGAAGTTTAATTCACCAATTATGGAGTTCTTACATTAACATGCTTTTTCTAACACGAAATAAAAGGATTTTTCATGAAGGACTTGAATTCAAATAGATTGATAAATAATGGGATTAGTATAGAATAGTCTTACTAATTATAGTATAATACTTTATATTTATTATATCTTTTTTTTTCTTTATACAATCCTTTTCATAATTCATTATTTCAAACAACTCTAGGGGTATGGCATGTCCTTTTTTTATAAGGGGGGAAAAGTTCTTTTCCATTTGGCATTGACAATCTTTAAGGTACAAAGCTTTGAACTATGGTTTTACATTTAAACACTCTACTACATATTCTCCACCACTTTTGACATCATCATTGACAATTCGAAATGTGTGGCACATAGGGAAGTATGTGATGGAGGAAGGATAGGTTCCAAAAAAGCTTGGTATTCTTTGATTTTGTGGATTTTTAAATGAGTATAATCACATTTTTATTTATTAATTTAAATGAGTATAATAACATTTTGTTTATTAATTTAAATGAGTATAATAACATTTTGTTTATTAATTTAAATGTGTATAATTGCATTGTTGCATGCTGATGTTGTTGATTAATGTCATATGTACTTTATTTTCAAAAAATAGGCCATTGTCAATGATGGTAAAAAAATAGTACAAATTATAAAGGTATAGAGTCAATATATAGTTTATCTGTCCATTCATATTTACCTTTTCTATTATATTACTATTTCTTACTTTAAATACTTGTGCTCAATTTCTGAAGCTAATATGCAAACATTTCCACCGGCTAACGTAGGAAACAAAATATAGGATACCTATTAAACTATAGAAAGTTCAAGCGGTATTATATTTATCATTGTTTACCTTATTTGGTAACAATATGCAAAGCAAAGTTTATATTGTTGCTATTCATTCTCTTAGTCTTCTTTTTCGCATGGAATATGCTAGGCCTACTGTAGACTCGTATAATATATATGGTTTTGTCGATGTTCACGAAATTGTACAAATGCTAGCAAGGTAAGCTATGCAAAATTTAGTGGTTGGTAAATTATTTACAATTATGTACATGGAAATATATTGAGGAAACTATTTTGAATGTTTACCATTTGGCCATAAAGCATCCAGTTCTTGCTTGTAATGTCAAGGTTGCTAGTTTTGAAAGCATTTTATTTTAAGGGATATACGCATAAAGCATAAATACATAGTTGCAACTTGAACATGCATAAGTTTCTGAACTATTAATGAACATCTTGTCTCAAAGGTGTACCTGATTTTTTCATAAGTACCTTGTCTTAACTTTAGACATTTGTATAGTTTTGTTTATTTTTTGAAGTAGGTCATTGTGCTTCGATAGCTAAAGTAAAAGATGTAGTTGAAGCAGATTATAAAAAGACAACATTAAGACCTATGTTCTGCCACCTTTCAGTTGAACATTGTCCTATTCCAATACCATTTCCTTTTCCATCATTATTTAGGAATCTGGTAGGCCAACACGACTAGTTACTAAGGAGACCAATAATTGATACTCTATTTGAGATTCACTCCATTCTTTTATCAAGTTGATTATAGAAACTATTTTGAGATTGTATATTGTAAATGTTAGAATTATCTAGTAAGGTTTTATTATGTTTTAATATAATTAAATTCTTAAATTTAATATAATATGATTTTTAATATTATAATGAATAAATTTATTGTAACTTATATTGACTTCTAATATTGTAATTAATAATTGTATTTTTATTTAAATTTATGGCTATAGACATACCTTATGGTCTTGATCTTATAAAAACCGAGGACATAGACATATCCTATAATCTCATTTTTTTAAAGATAGAAGCCATAGTGTATGTCTATAGCCTCGTTTAAAAAATCGAGATTATAGATAACAGTTTATGATCTCTCTCATTTAAGTCTTAATTTTTATAATCATAATCATAATAAACCTACGATCACGATTAAAAAAATAGGCTATATATTAATATTGTATTAGTGTCAGCAGCCTCACATAACCTCCTTCGATGTGTTAGCTTTCCACAATAGCAAGAATTTTGGAAGCCTCTCATACTTAAACTCCACCCACACACACAGAGATTGATTAGGGATGCAAACATCAGGAACAACAGATTTAAAAATATCAAATCTAACACGAACCCTAATTGACCTTAAAAGACCATTAAATAAGATAAAACTTATCCATTTGAATCACAAGGCCTATAAAACCTACAATCCTTTGCACAATCGTGTCTACTCTCAAATCCATAGGTAAATTCATGGACTTGGATCCAAGTAGAAGTAGAATCAAATAGTAAGTTACACGGAGACACATCCGAGTTAAGTTTCTAAATAATCATAAGATTGTTGTCAAAACTCCAAGGCGCCTTTTTAAGCAGTTTCTCTAACTCATCGTCATCCTCGAAGTAAAAGATAACGTGTTATGGTTAACCTCTTTGATATCTAACTCTTTAACCTTTGTCTAGCTTTTCCTATAAACTCGGAGAAGAGCATTAACATTAATGAACTTCTTTGAGGTTACTTGAGTAGCAATAGTAAACCTTAAAGAACCTTTCTCTTTTCAATTAAGTCACCAACATCAATTGTGAAATTGATAAGTTTGACTCAATTTTGAACTTCCTCCATCAAGAATGGTTACAAAACAAACAAATTGCAAACACAACATTGAAGTGGAAGAGAAAAAAATGTAACAAGAACCATAGAAGTAATGGATACAAATGTGAAGATAAGAAAACGAAATAAGAAATCGGACAATGCAAAAAATGGTTAGAGTTCAAAATTATTCAAAGAAAATGAAAAAAAGGAGTATAAAAAAGAACAATCTCTTGATTAAAAAACTTTTAGTTCATAAAAAATAAGCCCAAGTTAGACCTTCCCGTTATGAAAGCATCATTCTTGGTGGTACGGAAATGATGACTTTTTAATCACCTCTTATTTAACGCAACAAGCCAACACCAGTGAAAATAGGTAAGTATGTATGAAATCATGCATAAAAAAGTCCAATAAAAAAAATCAGTCCACGTCCCAAAAAAAAAAAGTAATTAAGTCCATAAATTAATCTGGGTCACTGGTAACCGAGAGAGCCCAGTAACGGGCCCCATCCTGCGTAACGTTGGTCTGAATAGGCTGGACAAATGACAAGAAACACATAGGAGTCCAAATTCGTACTATCTTCAATTTTCTATTCATCTTACGACAAAATAAATGTCAAAGAGTAAAAGCATTTCTGCTACATTAGTTAAAAGAACTGTCCGTTTTTTTTCAAATGACTTAAATTAAAACTCTTAAAATAAAAAAAAACGATAATAAATCAACTTGAATTATATTTAATTAAATAATATTAAATTGAAAATTTGTTAATAGTAAAAAGTATATAATATAAATACAAGTGATATTTTTTTTGTTTATAAATTTTAAATGGTGTTATTTCTATTATTTTCTTACTTTATTTACTTCTTCTTTTCCTATGTAATTAATATAATACTAAAATTAGTAAGCTTGAGCTCTAATCACTATAAGTGTACAATTCTTCATTTCCTTTGTTTATAAATACAGGAATCTCAACTAAGAACATAGGTGCAGGAATGCACAACATTGTAAAATACTGAGGAAGTGAAGAGCTACTCAGATATTACAATTTAATTTCCTTTTAGAAAGAAAAAAAATGCAAGTGCAGATTGCATTGATCACATCAATGATATATATCTTTTTTAATTAAAAAAAAAGGTCTCATTAATCATCAAATTTTAAAGACACATTAAGTAATAAGATAAAATCTTAAATTATATATTCATCAAAGAATTAAAAGAGCTCCTGAAAATAACCGCTATGTCCCAAGGAGAACATTTATAATCAAAATCATTCACTAATGGAGAACAATGATCTTCCATTGCTAACTCTCTCAACCATCTCTCTCTCAATATCAGCAACGATTTACTAAATTAATTCAATGAAAATTAAAGCCCACAAATTGCTTGTTAACCTTCAAAACTTGATCACACTTATAGCTTACAATTCTTAGAGATATTACGACAAATACTTTGGCAAAAGACAACAAAATACGCCAACACAACCACACACAACATAATGAGAACAAAATGGACGAGGCAACATGTGAACCCGCCTATCAGAACCCAAACCTTTGAAACTCGAACCCAATGACATTAGAAAATGCCCAAAAAATACAAGGCATTGGAAGAAATGAGAAAACTAGCAACGATGGAGGCATGAAATCCCCAAAAAAATGAGAACCCTCTAACTGACTCCCAAACCTTGCAAGTAAAATCTAGAGAGAAGAGAGACCTTACTCATAAGTCATATTGATTATGTTTACAAAATTTACATAGTATAATGGATCAATAGGACAATAATAATAATAAAATATAAAGGTTCTACTCCACAAAAAATATATTTAACTTGAAAAAATAAAAAAATAATTGATACAAATAGAATTAAAATATAATAATAATAGTTTAAAATTATAAAATATTAGACCAAACAAACTAATTTGAGAGAATGTTACAGTAAAAAGAAAAAAAGAAAGTAAAGTGTCTCACATTTTCTAATAATGATATTAATGTTAGATTTATAAGTAAGCATGAACATGGATATCTATGGAATTATATATCTTATGTTACTTATAAATTCTACAGAATTTAAAATGTAAACATATTAGCATTAAAAAGTCTATTTACATCAAGCTGTGTACAAAAACAGCTATCATGCAATTATAGGTTAGGAGAAATTATATATTAATCCAAGAGTAAGTGATGTGATACTTTTTACAAAATTTATGGGTTGTTGTTTTAAAAAAGTTGTGGGTAGGTATGTTTTCCAAAAAAATAATTATATATATCTTTTATCCCATTGGTCGATCACCACATCATCAATAATCAAAAATTAATGTTTAATTTCTCATTAGATTAGACAAATTGAATCCATTTATATTGTCCAATTATTGCATGTCTCATGCATGCTACATCAAGATTTATTCACAGTATCAAGGTTACTCAATCAAGACGTTCGTTCTATCATAAGGTTTCTCATCATCAAGGAAAATTATCGCACGACTACTCACCCAACCATGTGTGTCATATATGCTAATAGTAAGTAGTACAATAATGTACCAAGAGTTAATCGACTTCCCATTTCTCTTGTCAGGTTTCTTCATAAACTCTCAAATAGAAAACTTGAAATTAAAATGATGTTTGGTTAGTATGAATGAGATTAAGAATAAAATTATTTTCAAACATTTATATCTTTACTAGTGTTATATACTAAGAATGGAATAAAAACAATTCTTAAAAGAGATGAAAATATTATTCCATTATCCCCCTAATAGAATTGTTATTCTATTCATGTATCTATTGCATACAAAAAATTATTTCGATTTTGCCTTCAAATTCTAAAATCTAAACTTTTAAAAATCTCAAAACCCCAAAATCTTAAAACCTAAATCATAAATCTTAAATTTCAAAACCCAAAATTTTAAAATCCTAACCTCTAAGCCTTTTTTTAATTTTGATTATGTGACATTTAGGATTAGTATATTAGATCAACAATGGAACTTTACTACCACGTATTAATACTTGTGTGTTATTTTGTTTTCTTGTTTTTAATTTTTTTAAGTAATAATTATTTAGAAAAATAATATTTTTAATAATATATTATATTTTAAGGAAAAAATAATAATTAAATGATATTATTTAAACTTTACTAAAAACAGTAATATTAATGTAATATACATTATTTTCTATTTTATTCCAGTTCTAAACCCTATATACAATATTATTTTCTTTTTTTATTCTAGTAGTCCAACCAAATACTACAACAGTAATACTTTTTTTTACATTCAATTCAATTCTATTACCATTATTATTTTTATTACTTACTTTTGTTATGTTAGCTAAATGTGACCTAAGGACTAATTCTTTATCCAAAGGCCAACTTCATCTTACACCTATTCATGCATGTATTCTCAATTCTCCTCAATATACTTGTACTCAAGCTAACACACATACCAACTTATCTTCAAGTCAGTTAAGCAGGTATGTGTTACAACTTACATACAAGTAAGTTCTTTTCACCCAAACTCATATGTCGCTCGAGTGAGTAACTCATTGATCCAAAGTTTACACATGATGCCATCATTTTAGCACGTTGTTGCCAACTTTCATGCCTATCAATATATAGATTCTTAGTGCTTGACCGAACCTTTAACCAGTGTACATTTCCAATTAACATCACTAGCATAAGTGTTGCCACACTTGCAATATACGTTCCATAGAGCAACGATACTTTACCAATATGTTGTTACTTGTTGATATGCCATTATTTGTGAAACATTACCTATAAGGAATGTCGCTCTCTCACAAAGCTACATTCATATGCCCACATTGAGGAAAAGGTCGAGCATAGACCTTTTCTCTTATGTGGTCTTTCATGTTGAAAATGTGCACAATATTGACACTTCTGCATCACAAATATTGTCCTTAAGACTCCTTATCTTAGAAAAATATTGACATATCTTCATGGTATAATCAATATCCATCCCCATAAGCATTTTTTAATTCATAGGTAACTCACTTAGCACATCGTACCTACAAGTGTAAAGGGTTAGAGAGTTTGATACTATGTCTCCTTCTATAGAACTTTTTAAATTTTTTCGAGAGAAAACATCACTTTCTACAAAAATATATAATCCTTCAATAATTTAATAATTATTATTTAATCAATTATCAAAATATTTCTCAAACAGTCACTTAGTCACTTAGCAACCAATTGATGGATGAAAAAAATCTTAATTGCATTCTCATATGAAGAAACCAAAAATGTGTATTCGTTTGGGCGAAATTCGAGTTGATTGATTTTATCGGATGTTTAATTAATCATAAGCAATGATAATTGCACTTAATTTTGGATACTATCACTTTACACGTGTGAATTGTGATGTTATAATTAACTCATATAGTTAGCATTCTTCAACAATCATACAAATTACTCTTTTTGTTGAAGTAAATTAGGTAAGAACAATTTATCTAAAAATGATTTATAAAGGATTTAATGAATCAGTTCGTAAACGCATGCGCGAGTGGTGATATGGGTTGAAAGTTAAAGCAAACAAAGTTACTATATTTGTGTTGACAGGATTTTTATATGACATGTGAAACCCATGCTGCTTCTTCCCCTCCCCGCCAAGTTACTTATTCCTTCTTCTTCTTTCTTATCGAAAAAAATTAGAATAAAATAAAAATATAATAAACAAAACTGCGTTTGATTTATGATTATGTCCATTTTTATAGAAACTTCATAGTAATACTTTTATATATATATATAATTTATATATGTGTTTTTTAAAAATATTATACATTATGTATATTATATATGTTAAAATTAACCATTCTTTTGGGATGCATTAAATCCAGAGACAAAAACGTTGGAGTTACGCACTTTTTAAAGAAGAAGTATTCTTAGAAATTTTTAGCCCTTTTATTTTGTTTACTTTCCAACTTGCTGACACAAATCAACGGTTTATCTCCTTTTCTTATTATTCGATACGGTTTATCTCCTTTTCTTATTATTCGATAGGATGAGGTCAAATAAAAATCCTTTAAACTAGATGATTGACGTCGTCTTATCCTTAAGATTTGAACATTGTTATTTGGTTTCATTGATTTCGAAAAAGTGTTAAATAAAAATAAATTATATTATTTTAATATTTTTTTATTAATAAAATAATTCAAAACCATTTCTTCACTATGTTCTTCATGGCTATTAGCATAATAGGTGTTGGATTTAAAGCTGGACCAAAATACCACAACCTCACCCAACCAAAGGCGTAGTCTTTCATCCTTTGCATCTTCATTCATCATCTGCATCGTCTTTTGAATCCTCTATCCTAGCATTTATGGTGATTGAGTTCAAGATCTATCTTTCTAATTTAGCAAAATATGGAGCAAATAAATAAAAGTTTGGAAAGGAAGTATAGAAAAGAAGCTCAAACCACAATCTCTCCTGCATAGAAGAGAAGAAAGGAGAACAAAATGATCTTAGCTAGTGAGAGAAACTCTCCGTATAAAACCAAATCGACATAGTTATGAGCACAATGAGGTGCCCAATTCTAAAATATACTTGTATTATTTTAATAAATATTGTAGTAATTTTATTTTTACCAGAAACAAAGCTTATATATTGTTCACATTATATATTGAATATCTTTAGTAACTTTATATTTGTTACTTGCATTCTCAAATATGGATGTCCTTAAGACTATCGTCTATTGAAGTTTTTTAATCTACGAAGAAACTAGACTTCGGAAGAATCACATGTAACGGTTACAGACGCTGTAAACGTAATTGGTGGTGGCAGTTTTGGTATATATATCATGAAGAAGACACCAAAAGCTCTCAAATGTAAAGGAAGAAGATACAAAGCTGTCTACTTTGGTGCTAGGGGAAAAAATAGGAAAATAATCTGACAAAATCCAATCTTACTAATCTGATTCTAAGAATAGTAAATCGGATAAAAATAATAGTTACAGAGTGAGCAAATAGCTCCAATTTCAAGTGATATAGGTTAAAAAATAGAGCTTCGACAAGTAAATATTACCATTATGGATGAAGAGTGAGTGAACACCTTTGAAGACTCCCAACGTTTTTGAAAGTGGATTTAACGCCTCCCTCTATTTTTCTCGGTTAAGTTTAGATTTTGAAGGACTGTTATGAAATAATGACGGGCTATATAAACTATAAAGTGAATTTGCAAAAACAAAACAAAAAAATCACCAGCATTCAATTGATTTTATTTTTTATATGTAACTCTAGTAAAAAAAAAAAACTCCATCTAGGAAAAAAATTATACCATATAATGAAACTAAATAAAAAACAAATTTACAAATGCCATTTGAATTGACAAATCTAAACGGTCTATATAGAGAGTATGATGCACTTTATTAAGGCAAAATGCAAAATCGACTAGAAATAAACGACGTTTAATATACATATATATAAAAGACTTGATCTCTCAAAATTAATAAAAACTCCGAATCCAGAATAGAATATATAGCATTTTATTACATAATGAGGCAATATAATCACATCCCTAACCAATGATTAGAGCAAAAATGAAAGGCTAATGCAGCACTCATCAATATTCTGTACCAAATCCCTCAAGATTAAAAGAAAAATCAACCACAAAAATAATCAATACTGAGATGTAAATATTAATAATGAAATATCACAAAGAAATTAATAATATAGTAACATCATAATCTCAGCCTCGATTCTCTTCATCGATCTACTGCAATAGGAGCGCAGCAAGAGAAAATAGCAGCATAGAGAAAAAGGCGGCACAGGAAAACATCACCGGCACACCGGCTCCGGTTTGGATGGCCGGATCTGGAGATGAAGCTGGGGAGAACACGGTATCAACCGCTGCAGCCGAAAGAATAACAGAAGCCAACACCACGAAGAAAACAGCTTTGCAGATGCTAAATTGAGCCATTTCTAGAAATTAAGGAGCAAGTGTTTGAGATGGAAAACGAGAAGATTGAAGAGATCGAGTCTTGGGAGTGACTAATCAGAGGAGCTAAAGTGAGTCTCTGGGTCGAGAATTCCTTTGCTTTGAAGACGGTGAAGGACGCTGTCATTTATAGGTGTCTCCGTTCCCAAGAGTGTTCGCCCTGGCACTAGCTGTGGTCCCCGTAACAGCTCTATTCAGTACCTCACTAGATACAAACCGTTGATTTAGAATAGCTCTAAGACATCCAACCGTTAAAACTTAGTGGGAAAAAAAGGTATTTTTGATGAAACAAACGTCTAAATTTTTTCAAAAGTGACGTCGCCTGCTTTTTAAAAAAAAATATTTTTTTTTGACAACTTAATTTATACAATAACACAATGTTACAATTTATTTATTTTTTAATAATTAATCACATAATTAATTTATTATCTTACATTCCAACTTAACACGTTATTTAATTTATAAAACTTTTTTATATATAAGAATATTCTGTGAGGGAAACAAATATTTTTCAAATGATTTTAATTAAAAAATTTATTATGAAAAAAATTATAAGAAAAATAACAAGAATCCCTTAAACTTAATAAAAAAATATCATTTATCATATTTATTTTATATTTTTCTTTTACAATAAAAATATGATATATTATTTTATTTTAAAAATAATTTAATTGAATATCGAATAAATTATCTAATTATTTTAATAATAAATATTATTTAATTAAATATCATTGATATTATTTTTATTATTATAAATTTTATAATTATTATTCTTTAATCATTTTTAAAGAATCTATGAAATTGGATTTCCTTATTACCTTATCATGTATTAAGTAAAATGATATTTTCTAAGAGTTAAAAATACATTGTAATTTTCCTTTCAAGTAATATGTTGAGTACTACTTCTTTTAATTTGAGGCAGAATCTTAAATTAGGTGACAAAATTTAATTAAATGAAAAAATAAGTCAAATAATTTTATTTAATTAAAATATTCGATTTAACTCGATAGTTTAACTCAGTAATATATTATACCAATTGACCAAATGTTATATACTATATTACATTATGTAATTATTTCTTCGCTTAAATAGTTTTTTATCTAACATTTTAACATGTATTAAAAATATTTCTAACGTCTAAGTAGTTATAAAAATACCTTTAATACTTATTATTGTGTGATATTTATATATTTTTCATAATTTTAGTTAGCTATTTTTGTTTTATAACATCATTGATGTATATTATTAAGAGAAATGATATTAGAAAATAAAATTTATAGGCAAAAATAATAAAAAAAGACATAAATATTATGCAATAATAAACATTAAAGATATTTTTACAAGGAATTAAATGTTAAGATATTTTAATTTAAAACGTTAATTACAACAAATATATTGAAGTCTTATTTTTCTTTTTACTTTTTTATATACGTTGAGGGGTACTAAATATATTATATAAATTTTTAGATTATAATCTAATTGTTTATAAAGCTATGTATGTCTTACCCATAGAATGATGTCATTTAATACAATGTTTTTTCCTTGAAAAATTCTAAAAAAATCAAATTTTTTTTCACTTCTATGGAGAATAATTTCATTTTAAGTAAAACTTCCGCTCTAATAAATTAATTATTTTGGATAAATATTACAAAAAAAATAAATTTAATATGATAATTATTCAACTAAATTTAATTTAAGATAATGATAGTAATTAATTTTAATTAAAGAATTTAATCGATGGAAGATTAAATTTTATTAAAAATTTATCATATTTTCAATTAAAAACCATAAAGAGTTAAAAAAATGTTTGAAAAAGTTTACTCTTTAAATTACATATTTATATTTATGATTCTTACTATAATTTGATGTATTTTTATTTAAATATTATTATCATATTTCTATTTTAAATTAATAAAACTTATATTTTTAAAAAAGTACACAACTTTAATATGTTACATAAAAGAAAAAAAAAAGCAGATGTAATTTATTAGTGATAATTTTATTTAATAATAATGATATTTTTAAATAAAATACTAATTAATATAATTCAAAAATGTAATTTGAAATGAAAATTAATGAGTTTTATCGCAAACCACTACATAAACAAAAAAATAATAGCATTCAAATGTAATAATTGTATGTATCTAATTTATTAAAAAATAAACGTAAAAGTATACTAATTAATTTATATATTATTATTATTATTATATATAGAAGAAAAATGTATTAGAGGTTCTATGTTATCGTACACTCATATTAATTCTTTAATTATTATGTTAAATATTAAAGATTTTTTAATTTTTTAAAAATAAATATTTTGATTCCTTAATTTATGAATTGAATATTAATAATATTATTATTACAAAAAATAAATATTTTTAGTTTAATAATTTATTAAAACAAACACTTTAATATATCAAAAGTATAAAATATTGATTTATAATACTTA
The DNA here is from genome assembly GCA_037013495.1 of Hippophae tibetana. Lineage (NCBI taxonomy): Eukaryota > Viridiplantae > Streptophyta > Magnoliopsida > Rosales > Elaeagnaceae > Hippophae > Hippophae tibetana. The sequence goes on along the minus strand of CM072802.1, from coordinate 22,013,030 downwards.
ATTTTCGTAAATAACATAATTATAAGTTTAAAATTTAAAAATTATAAAACTAAAATATTTATTTTTAAAAATTACGAGATATTTAATAATAAATCTAATAATTATAAAATTAAACTCATTATATTAAATAATTAGATAACTTCGAATGTCCGGTACCCTATTATATTCTCAATAGTTAGAAGTGTTTCCTTTGATGTTTGGACGAAGTAACCGTTACTCTACTAACGGCCATATTGAAGAATGGCATCTTGCCTTTTCGAATGAGCTTTTTTTGTTTTGTTTAGAATTTCTAGAATGTTTACGATCAAAATATCTTTATATTTGTGTATTTCTACCATTGTAACTTTTGTAAAAATAGTAGAAGATAAATTTATGAAAATATTATTAAATTTTTATATTTATTTTATTTATATAATTAACTTATTTTTATCTCATTTATAACATTTAATTATTATATTTATTTTATTTATAATATTAATTTATTAGTTTTTATTCAAGATTATCACTTATAGATTTAAAATAATTCAGATAATGAAATAATATTTGAAACAAATCAAATAATAAAGTTATATATTTAAAATCATAATTTATTTCAAATATAATTATTTCATTCTATTATTTAATCTTTTGACATATGATGTCATAAACGGAGACAAATGAAATATTTGAGTTGTATTTAAATGAGATTAAAAATATTTTGATAATATGACCAAAATAAATATAATAAGTGAGTGATATTTTTGTAACTTTATTACTCCACTTTGTAAGAACAATTAATGATGATTAAAAAAAGGAATAATTAACGAAAAAAAATTTTGGGATAAAAATGTCATTAATGATATTTAAATATATATATATATATATATGAAGAATAAAACTAGCAATGTTGGATTTAGACAAAAGAAAAAAAAAGGAGAGGAGAAATTGCGAGGCTAAATTTGTATACTGATATTAACGAATCATTTTTTTACAAAATATCTTTTAAAATAAATTTACTATTTACATATTAATTTAAACTCAAATTTTATAACTTTTGTATATTTAAATAAATTTATTTAAAATTAAAATTCATTAAAAGTCGGTTTTTTACAAAAACCGACTTTACATATCGACTTATATACCCCTTTTTGTAGTAGTGAAACTACACACGGTTGAACCAAATTTATTGACATTGCAAAATAATATTTAAACATTAGAATGTATACAAATTAATTTCAAAATTTTAAAACTTTATATATATATTTTAAATTTTTGATTCATAAATATGTGTATTTTAATAATTACGTTAGAATTTATGTATAAATTTTTTAAAAATAAATTATAAGATTTAAAGGTTCAAGAATTTATATTTAAAGTTTTAAAAATTTATGAACCAAATAATATATTTTTAAAATTTAAGAATTTATACCTAATTTTTAATTAAAGTTTAGAAATCAACTTTAAACTCTAACTTTTCTTTAGTGTTTTTTTTAACTTATATTGCATTAATTTTTTTAATGTAAATATTCTTGAATTCTTTGAAGTCTATTGATCTACCTAGAAAGGAAAAATAAAACCGACAGATCCAGTTCTGATTTTTCAAATAACTAGATTTTGGTGTAGTATGAATACACGGTTAGTGATTTAAATTAGATAGATATATATTAGTGTTTAAAAATAAAAATAAATAAGTTTTTAAATATACAAAGTTTTAGTTTACATTTATAATAGCAATGAAGAAATCCATAGCTTAACTCCCTCAAAAAAAAACTCTCAAAAAGTAAGGGTTGCCATAAACTTATAAGTGCAACAGAAACTCAATACTCAATCGATGTGAGACTTTAACACTCTTCTCACATCGATTTCCGACCGAGGATATGGAGCGTCTACCCCTCACACCAGCGTAGGATTCATCCCCTACAACCGGCCGGGTACAGACCGAGTCACCTGGCTCTGATACCATGAAGAAATTCATAGCCTAATTCCCTCCAAAAGAACTCTCAAAGAAGAAGAGTTGCCATAAACTTATAAGTGCAACAGAAATCCAATGTTTAATCGATGTGAGATTTTAACAAACAAGAGGATTTGATGTTATATATATATTAGTTTTTTAAATAATATTTGTTGAGAATATTACTTTTTTAAAATTATGCTAAGAACTCGTACGTATTTGGTGTACTTACACGTTATGTAACATGGAATGATCATTACTAATGGTCCACTAGTAAATTTTGGATTATTAATGAAAAGTATTATTTGAAATATTTTATTAACTATTTATTTTTAACTAAAATTTTGATGAAAATACGTCATCTTTTTAACAACTAAAAATAACTTGAGTACATTATTCTAATAACTTAGTAATAAAGATGAGGCTTTATTTATTTATTTATTCTAAGTGAGTTCAAATCTCTCTCATTTAGTTTATAACAATTAAAGAGTGCACGTTATGCATAGTATTGATTAAAAATAAATAAAAGAAATATGTAACATAAATCATCATATTCAATAAAAGAAAATAAGAGTAAAAAATATATAACATAAATGATCATATTCAATGAAATAATATAAGAGTAAATAAGAGTCATGTAAATAATTATAATATCTTTCAACATTAATATGATTCGAATATAAATATATTATATATTTTTCAATCTAAATATAATATTATTATAAAAAAATTCGATTTAGTTTTATCCAAATTCAACAAATTAAATTAATTTTGTTAAATTTAAATAGATTGATTGGATTATTTATTAATATTTAATATATTTTACAAAATATATAACCATAAGATTATAATTGATGTGATACATAATTATTAATTAAAACAATAAAATTAATTTTTTTTAACTTATAGTCAATTATAATATCAGTGATGTTATATCATAAATAGTTTTTTTTTTAAATTAATTGAAGAAGCAAAATACCAATAATTATGTCCATTCTGTCTTGTTATTTATTTATTTTTTCCTTTTAAATATATCTCTTTTAAGGCTAATGATATATCTTACGTTTCGTTTACTGGATTAAAATGAGAAGGATTCGGAAAAAGTGTTGAATTCTTTTGATTATGTTTACTAAGAAAAGAAATAAAGTCATCCTATACATGAACAATGAATCAATAAAAAATAAATAAAAAGCAGTAATTTTATTAAATTATCCTTTTGAGGGAATGTTTTATGGTGCTTTTAATTTTAACATTTATCTATTTTTTCTTCTTTACATATTCTATTTTTTTTTTAAAAAATAAATACTATTGTACAAATAAAGGAAGTTTAACATTTTAATATCCTATAATCTAATATGGTAAATAGTAAATTTTAAATTTATGTAATAAAAACTAATAACTAGTAAAAAGTTTATAAACAATTTTATAAATAAAAATACTAATTTTCTATTAGAATAATAATACTTACCTAGTTATTGTTAGAGATTGTTATAAAGCTCCTTAATTTAAGGAGCAAATTAAGGAGCAAAACATGGAGCAAAATTAAGGAGCAAAACATGGAACAAAATATGGAGCAAAACAAGGAGTAAAACATGAAGCAAAACATGGAGCTTAATTCAAGGAACCATTAATTTAAGGAGTAAATTTTCTTATAAATGGATGTGTAATTGTAATGAATTAATCATCCAAAGTGTTCATTCCAATTGAGAGAAAAACTTTTGTAAGAGAAAATTGAGAGTAATTTTCTTAGGTGCAATTGGGTTGTGAGTTGTGAGTGTTGTAAACACATTGTGTAATTTCTCCTATTTCAGTAAAAAGATCTGCAGCAGGTCCGGAGACGTAAGCAAGATTAGCCGAACTCCGTTATCAAATTTGTGTGTTATTTTTATTCTTGCTTTCTCATAAATCTGGCTTATCGGGAATTTGCGTAATTTCTCAACAAATGGTATGAGAGCTATTGATGGTGATTTCTGTCAATTTTCTGCAAGATTACTATTTACGTAATAGTGAATTACGTGAATAGTGAAATTTTGTCGACGATATTTGTTCGTTGACGGAGGTGTTCTAATACACAGTGGTTTACAGAAATAGTCAGAAATGATCCGAAGGAAGTCGGATTTGAGTAGGAGCAATGGCCGCAGATGAAGGAAAGGTGAAACTTGAGAAATTCGATGGCACAAATTTTGGATTTTGGAAAATGCAGATAGAGGATTATCTATATCAAAGAAATTTGTATCAACCTCTCTCAGGGAAGAAGCCAAAGGCTATGAAAAAAGAAGATTGGAATCTTCTAGACAGACAAGCCCTCGAAGTTATTCGATTGACGTTATCCCGTAATGTTGCTTTCAACATAGCAAAGGAAAGGACCACGGTGGGTCTTCGCAACTCTCTCCAATATGTATGAGAAGCCATCAGCCTCAAACAAAGTGCACTTGATGAGGTGTTTGTTTAATTTGCGGATGACGGAAGGCGCATCGGTAGCTCAACATCTCAATGAACTCAACACAGTCACAACCCAGTTGAGTTCAGTGGAAATTGAATTCGATGAAGAAGTACGAGCATTGATACTTTTGTCTTCTCTACCAGAAAGTTGGAATGCTACTGTTACGGCTGTGAGTAGCTCGTCAGGAAGCAATAAGTTGAAATTTGACGATGTTCGTGATTTGGTTCTCAGTGAAGAGATCTGACGTAGAGAGTTAGGTGAATCGTTAACTTCTTCAGTTTTGCATACAGAGTCAAGAGGAAGAAATTCAACCAAAGGGAATGGACGTGGCAGAACAAACTACCGAGGTAGATCAAAGGACAGGAGATCCAAATCCAGGAATCCTAATAATTCCCATAGCTCGAAGATTATCGAGTGTTGGAATTGTGGAAGAACCGGGAACTACAAAAATCAGTGCAAGAATGCACCGAAGGACAAACAAGTGAAGGCAGAGGCAAATGTTACTTCCACCTCAGGAGGGGATGATGCATTGATATGCTCTTTGGAGAGCAAGGAAGAATCTTGGGTGTTAGACTCTGGAGCATCGTTCCATGCTACTTCACAGAAAGAATTCTTCGAGAGATATGTCCCCGGAAACCTTGGAAAGGTATATCTTGGTGATGATCAACCATGTGCTATTATTGGCAAAGGTGTAGTGAAGATTAAGTTGAACGGGTCTGTTTAGGAGCTGAAGGATGTCAGTCATATTCCCGACCTAAGAAGGAACTTAATCTCAGTAGGGCAGTTGGCCAGTGAAGGCTACACTACGATCTTCCATGGTGATGATTGGAAGATTTCAAAGGGTGCAATGACAGTTGCTCGAGGCAAGAAAAGTGACACTCTTTACATGACATCAGAGGCACGTTGTTCAATCACAGTTGCAGCAGGCAATAAAACACAAAATTTGTGGCACAAGAGACTAGGCCACTTGAGTGAGAAGGGGATGAAGATTATGCACTCAAAGGGAAAACTTCCAGGTCTACAGTCTGTGGAGATAGACATGTGCGAAGATTGCATACTTGGAAAGCAAAAAAGAGTCAGCTTTCAGACAAGTTGCAGAACCCCAAAGAAGGAAAGGCTAGAGCTTATTCACTCTGATGTTTGGGGACCAACGACCGTCTCATCTATTGGTGGGAAACACTACTTCATGACTTTCATCGATGATCACTCTAGGAAGGTATGGGTTTACTTTCTAAAGCATAAGTCTGAAGTATTTGAGGCTTTCAGAAGATGGAAAGCTATGGTGGAAAATGAGACGGGTTTAAAAATCAAAAAGCTCAGAACCGATAATGGTGGTGAATATGAAGACACCAGATTCAAAAATTTCTGCTATTAGCATGGGATCATAATGGAAAGAACTGTGCTAGGCACGCCTCAACACAATGGTGTAGCTGAGCGTATGAACCGAACGTTGACAGAAAGAGCCAGAAGCATTTGTATACAGTCAGGTCTACCGAAGCAGTTCTGGGAAGAAGCACGAGTTGGGAGTGCATAGGACAGCTTAGGAGAGCTGTTTGATCGGGTGGACAACTTGGAGGAACGTTGCAATGGCTTGGAGGCCGAGGATGTGGAGATCCATGCAGCGGTTAAGATGTCTCTCAACGAGCAAGATGGTGGATTAAGGCAAGAGATTGATGGGTTAAATGCGGAACTTGCCAAGGTAAGGAATTTTGTCCAAAGAGAAATTGCTAATGTGTTACTTAGAATGGAGGATATGAGTGGTGATCTAGCTCTATGTAAGTGGGCTATGGCCGCGGGGACTAGCGCAACCACCGTCATTGAGGCTAAGAGGGTGGACGTTCCCAAGCCTAAGACCTTCAATGGTGTTAGGAATGCTAGGGAAGTTGAGAACTTTCTATGGGGGCTAGAACAATACTTTGAGGCTACTGGCATAACAGACCATGCCAGCAAGATCCGAACTGCACCCATGTATTTGTCCGACATTGCGATGTTGTGGTGGAGACGGAGGCATGGAGATGTGCAACGAGGAGTTTGCACAATTGATACCTTTGATGACTTCAAAAGGGAGTTCAAAATGCAGTTCTTCCCCGTTAATGCTGAGGAGGAGGCAAGGGGCCGATTGCGACGACTGAAGCAAACAGGTAGCATAAGGGACTATGTGAAGGAGTTCACAACCTTGTTGCTAGAAGTCCAACACATCTGACAAGGATGCCCTATTCTTGTTTATGGACGGTCTCCAATTGTGGGCTAACCTTGAGCTCAAGCGACGTGGTGTCCAAGACTTGTCTTCAGCCATTGCGACTGCAGAAAGCTTTATTGATTACTCTACAAACAAAGAGAGCTCCAAAGCCACATATAAGAAGTTTGTTGGAGGAAAGAGTGGGGGAAGCCACGGTAAAAGTTAGGGACCTAAGAATCATAAAGACAACTCCTTATTCAAGCCACAGGATAAGGGGAAGGAAAAAGAGGATCGTGGTGCCTCGAAGCCCCGTGTGACGTGCTTCATATGCGATGGACCGCATTGGGTGCGTGAATGTCCGAAAAGGAAGGCCTTGAGTGCCTTAGTTGCTTCCACTCATGATCAAGATGGAGGCGAGTCAAACAAAGGTGCAAAGATGGGTTCTTTGCGCCTACTTGGTGCATTGTAGAGCGCCCCAAAGACCCCCAAAGGCTTGATGTATGTAGATGCAGCCATAAATGGGAAGGTTACCAAAGCCTTGGTGGACACAGGTGCATCTCACAATTTTGTTTCGGTGGAAGAAGAAAAAAGGCTCGGCCTGAAGGTTCTCAATGGAGAGGGATCTCTCAAAGCGGTTAACTCGGTAGCACTACCATTACATGGAGTTGCTCATGGAGTTAAGGTCAGTCTTGGTGCTTGGACTGGCCAGATGGACTTATCAGTAGCGCCCATGGATGACTTCTCTATTGTATTCAGCATGGAGTTTTTGGACCATGTAAGAGCTTTCTTGGTGCCTTGCTCAAACTCTATGTGCATCATGGATGGTGCGAAGGCGTGTGTGGTACCGACGGAGAGGACCACCAGACCTACTACCCAAGCTCTCTCAGCGCTTCAATTCAAGAAGGGATTGAAGAGGGATGAAGAGAGTTATTTGGCCATCCTAAAGGAATACGATGATGAAGAGGCGTCACCAAAGCCAAACTTGCCGACGGAAGTACAAGTTGTCCTAGATAAGTTCCAAGATGTGATGCCGGAGGCATTACCCAAACGGTTACCACCAAGAAGGGAGGTAGACCATGAAATTGAGTTGGAACTTGGCACCAGGCCACCAGCAATGAGCCCTTATCGAATGGCGAACTCAGAGTTGGCAGAACTGTGGAAGCAACTCGACGAATTGTTGGATGCTGGTTTCATAAGGCCCTCAAAATCCCCATTTGGTGCCCCGGTATTCTTTCAAAAGAAGAAGGATGGCTCGCTACGAATGTGCATCGACTACCGGGCTCTAAATAAGATCACAGTCAAGAACAAGTATCCTATCCCTCTTATTGCTGATTTGTTCGATCAATTAGGGAATGCTAGATACTTGACAAAACTAGACTTGCGATCAGGATACTACCAGGTACGCATAGCCAAGGGAGATGAGCCCAAGACCACATGTGTAACCAGGTACGGTGCCTATGAGTTCCTTGTCATGCCATCTGGTCTCACAAATGCACCAGCCACCTTTTGGACTCTGATGAACAAGATTTTCCATCCCTAACTCGATCGGTTCGTGGTAGTATATCTTGATGAAATCGTGATATATAGTCAGACTTTGGAAGAACATCTAGAGCATTTCAAGAAGGTGTTCGAGGTCTTGAAGGAAAATGAGCTATATGTCAAGAAGGAGAAATGTTCCTTTGCCCAAGATGAGGTGATGTTCTTGGGGCACAGGATAAAGGATGGGAAATTGATGATGGATGGAGCTAGGGGTGTCCATAAACCGGACCGGACCGGACTAAACTGTAAAACCAGACCGGACCAAACCGAACGGTTTTACTAATCAAACGGTCCGGTCCGGTTTGTATTAATTTTAAATCGTTCAAACCGGACCAGACTGGTTTAATAATATATTAAAAATTTTACATTATTCTTCATTAAATTATAAAAAAATCGAACCAAACCGGGAATAAAACCGGACCGAACGGTTTTATAAGTCAAACGGTTCGGTCCGGTTTTTATTTTTTAAAACTGTTTCAAACAGTCCGATCCGGTTAATTTTTTTTTTAGGAAAAACCGGACCGGACCATGGACACCCCTAGATGGAGCTAAGGTGAAAGCCATCCAAGAATGGGAACCTCCTGCCAAGGTTCCCGAGTTAAGATCTTTCCTTGGACTTGTGAACTATTACCGAAGGTTTATCAAGTCCTATTCAGCGAGAGCAACCCCACTAACCGACCTACTCAAAAATAATAAGTCTTGGGAATGGACAAGCGAATGCCAAACCTCATTCGAAGACTTGAAGAAGGTCATTAGTGAAGAACCGGTGCTTTGTCTACCAGACCCCTCCAAGACATACGAGCTGCACACAGATGCCTCAGACTTTGCCATTGGCGGAGTTTTGATGCAGGAAGGGCGTCTGATAGCCTATGAGATCCGAAAACTCAATGACACTGAACGCCGCTACATTGTGCAATAAAAGGAAATGACAGCTATCATTCATTGCCTAAGGGTGTGGCGACACTACTTGTTGGGTTCTCATTTTGTTATCATGACGGACAATGTAGCAACAAGCTACTTCCAAACTCAAAAGAAGTTGAGTCCCAAGCAAACTCGATGGCAAGACTTCTTGGCGGAGTTTGACTACAGGTTGGAGTACAAACCCGGTAAGGCCAAGTAGTCCTTTGTTGGAAAGGATCAAAGAAGGGTTGGAGCAAGATGCCCTTGCTCAAAACCTCCTTGCCCTTATCAAGGAAGGAAAGACGAGACGATTTTGGCTGAGTGATGGACTACTCTATGCCAAGTAGAATCAAATCTTCGTGCCAGAATGGGGGAGCTTAAGGAAAGAGCTTATCAAGGAGTGTCATGATTCGTTATAGGCTGGACACCCAAGAATGAGGCGCACCCTTGCTTTGATCAAGTTAATCTACTATTGGCCTCAACTTTGGGATGATGTCGAAGCCTATGTGAGGACTTGTCTTGTGTGCCAACAGGACAAGATAGAGCAGCATACACCCGGAGGGTTGTTAGAACCGCTGCCTATTCCAGAGAGACCATGGGAGAGCATCTCTATGGATTTCATCACTTGCCTGCCAAAATCTAAGGGCTTTGGCAACATCATTGTCGTCATCGACCGCTTCAGCAAATATGCAACATTCATACCTGCCTTAACGGACTGCATGGCAGATGAGATGACACGGTTGTTCCTCAAACATGTTGTGAAGTATTGGGGGATTCCATCCAATATCGTGAGTGACCGAGACCCACGATTTACTGGCAAGTTTTGGACGGAATTGTTCAAGCTGTTGAGATCAGACTTGAACTTCTCTACAAGCTTTCATCCACAAAGTGATGGACAAACATAGCGTGCCAATGCATTGCTGGAGTTGTATCTTAGGCACTTTGTTAGTGCCAACCAACACAATTGGGCGAAGTTATTGGATGTAGCCCAATTCTCTTACAACTTACAACGGAGAGAGTCTACCATGAAGAGTCCCTTTGAGATCGTCATGAGGTAGAAACACATGACTCCTCATGCCTTGGACACGAGTTATGAAGGAAAGAGTCTTGCTGCCTTCAAATTTGCCAAGGCGTGGCATGAACAAGCTGAGTTGGCCCGAGTCTACTTGAATAAGGCGTCTAAAAAGATGAAGAAATGGGTTGACAAGAAAAGGAGGATGGTGGAATTTCATGAAGGCGATTTGGTCCTTATAAAAATATTGCCCCAACAGTTTAAGTCCTCGTGGAAGGTTCATAAGGGGTTAGTGCGGAAGTATGAAGGACCATTTCTAGTCCTCAAGAAAGTCGGTAAGGTGTCGTACAAGCTGTAACTCCCTCCAAAGCTCAAAATCTATCCAATCTTTCATTTAAGCATGCTAAAACCTTATCGTGGAGACAAGGAAGACATGCGTCGAGGAGAGTCCAAGAGGGCGCCAACCACAGTGGTAACCTTCTATGACAGGGAAGTGGACTCAATCTTGGCGGATAGCCTGATCCGGCGTAGAGGTGTACCAAGTTATCAGGAATACTTGGTCAAATGGAAGAACGCTCTGGATGTAGAAGCAAGCTGGGAACCTGAGGATTCTTTGTGGAAATTCAAAGAGGACATAGAAAGGTTCAAGCTTGAAGGCGCGACGAGGGCGTTGCGAACTTGAGTGGGGGAGGGTGTCACGTCCCGCTCAAATTGTCCCTAAAAATCCAAACAAATGATGGTTGCCTAAAGGATCTAGACTATTCTACAAGGAAAGTTCTAGAGTTGCCTAGAGATGTCTAGAAAGAGCTAGAGTTGGATGGACTTAACTCAAGCTAGAAGACCCTAGAATGTTCTAAAGCACGCTGGAGAGTGCTAGAATGGGTTGGAATATTCTAGAACATGCCGGATGGTTCATGAAGGATGTAGAAGCCGCTGGAAGCTTACGGAACATCCCGGAAGGTGCATGAAGGAACTAGACAAACCTAGAAGACTCTAGAGTTGCCTAGAAGGTCTTAGACCCTTGTGGCATATTGTATATAAACCTAGAACTCTCTTGTATATTCTAGAACTAAAAGAATCTAGAAAGTGGTGGCATAGCCTTAAACTTAAAGCCACTCTATAAATAGACCCATTGGTCTTCATTTGTATTCATCTTGGGAATTCTTAGCATCTTGTAAGATAAACTCTCTCTAGAGCAATACAAAGCATTCTTTGCAAACTCTCTCTCTATTCTCTTTGGAGTTTCATTCGGTTTCAAAGGCAGGCTTAGTGCAACGGACGGTGCTAAGTGCCGCACGATCTCTACTTGAAAAATAAGGTCGTGACACATAACCTTCCTTCTACTAATAATCTACTATTAGTCTGTCTTCATATTGAAACAGCCATCCTAAACTAATAATAGAAAACTTTGAAATTCCTATTCTAATATATATATATATATGTGTGTGTGAAGTAATGAACTAATTATTGTTTCATTATGGAAAAAAAAAGAAAAAAACTTATCATTGTTTTAAGGAACCAACTAATCATTGTATCACAAAATTATTTCCACATTCCACATCTAGAAATGTTCATCCGTTCAAGACCGATACGTATAAGATTATTCAATTCGATCTGATTTTAACTTATTAGATTGAGAGTTTTACACGTGAAATTGAATCGCTAAAGAATATCATCTGACCTAATTCAATCCAAAAATGCTTCAGATTAGTTCGTTTCAAACGAAGAAGAACAACCAAAAATAAAAATTTAAATACATACCAAAAACATCTTCAAGATTTGCAACAAAAATAACAAATTTCAAAATAAATAAAATAATTGAGTTACATAATCCCATTAATGAAAAAAATCCTTTAGAAGTTACTTTCTTCCTCTCATTTAGATACTTTGGTACCGTAACTTTTATAACGAATATATAAATCCATTTATTTTTAAAATTATAACACTTTTGCATAGATTAAAGTGCCCATTTTTTATTATAATATTACTAAAGTTTTCAAATATTAAAAATCACTTGACTTATATATTTGTTACAAAAATTATATGATAAAAATATACTAATAACATAAATAAAATGACTTGAAAAACTAATTACATTGTTCTTCAATTAATATGTTTAAACTTTATTTTTTTACATCATTTTCATAATTTAATATGTGAAAATAAGTAAAATTTACACGTATTATTTGAAATATAAACAGAATTGTGTAAGGGACTACACACGATTACACAGGATTGTAGCCCCGATTAATTTTTTTTGTAAAAATTTAATTTAAATGTACTCACTTTTTTATTTTATATGTATATGTTAGTAATAAATTTTCAATATATCTACAATAAAATTAATATTAAGTTATCTTTTATCATTTTAATTTTTTCAAGTATTTATTAGTTACAATAAAATGATAAATAAAAATAAAACAAAAAATTAGCTCCAACTAAATTACATGCATATATTTTAAGAAATAATCTTTGATAGGCATGAAATATATTGGCACATAATAGAACATTTATGTTAATAATTTATATTTATAATAAGAAAAATATATATTAAATGATATCAAATTAACCTACTTATTTTTATTAATTTGATTTTTCATCTTATCGTAAATGACATTTAGAGGATGATTTTGTGATCTATAATATTCTATCATCTCTTAATTTTAGTTTTAAATACATATATTTCATTTATAAATATATATCATGTTATAATATTATTTAATATTTTATTTTAATAATATTTTTAATTTATTTAAGATCTTAAGTTATATTTTTAAAATTTTAATACCTAAATTATATTTTTAAAATTTTAATACCTAAATTATATTAATACTTTATGCTTTATTATGTTTATTTTATTTTTAGTTTTAAAATAGTTTTAATTAGTTATTTTAATATGTTTATGTATGAATTTTATTGTATTTTATATTTATTTATTTTAAATAATTTCAATACTATAATAATGAACATTTAAGTTTACTTTTAAAATTAGTTCCATGTAAAATTCGACTTATAATTAATTTTGATTTTATAAGTTTATAAATCAATTTTAAATTTATAATCGGTTATAGTAAAAACAGATTATAAATGCATTTAAAATTAAAAAATATCAAAAAATCAATTTGTATTGTCGGTTCTATGAAAAGAATTAATCTTGAGTTCACTTACGAATTTTTTTCTAACTCTATCCTTAACTTGAAAAATGATAGAAATGACAATGAGAAAGTAATTTAGAGTTTTGCGATTACTATTCTTTTAGATTATCATTAGTAATAATGTCATTAGTATTATTTATCACAATTTTTTTTTTGACTAGAAATTGAATTGGTTTTATATCGACGTAGACTTCTATTAGATTTAGATATTCTAGAAAATATTTTTTATTGCAGAATGATTTAATTAAAAAAATAATTAATGTTAATTTAATTTGGTTTTAGATTCATTAAAGAATTCTTTTACATCTAAATTGATTTGGTTTTATATAGACTATAAACTAATTTTAGAGATTTCATATAACAATATTGACACTAGTATTATTTATTTGAAAAAAGTTTTAGATTGATTAAATAATTTTTTATATTTAAATTGATTTGGTTTTATATTGACTATAGACTTCTTTTGATTTTGATATAACAATATTGACACTAATATTATCTATCTTACATATTGGATGACCTTAATAGTTAGATCAAATATTACAAGAGTTAGACTTCAAAATTTATTTTTATTTTTATTTTTTGATTGTTAAGAACTCAAGGTATAAACTTACCTTAGAATACTTTTTCTAGAACTTCCCTTTTTATTCTATGATCGATTTATATCATTTTTGCCCTCAATCTAATTTATGTATGACATACAAGTAAATTGTACTTTTTCACTTCCTTTTTCATTAATACGACGTGTGATGGTTATCAAATGCATAGGATGATACTTACAATTATGACTATTTTCATTTATATATGTACGTGTGTGCTTGATTTGTGTGTGCTCAACTCCTAATCTTTGTTAGATTCATATTCTTTCATTTATAAAATATCTTAATTAAGAGTTAAGCTTGTAATAAATGTGCGTCATTGTTTAGCAAATATAAAGGTCTACTATGCAAATTAATTTAATTGTTAACATTATTCATTGTTTTAATAATTAATAGTGCAAAACAAAAGTTGTGTATATGAAATAGCTCAACATTTTCATTAACATGCATTTTATTAAAAACTTGACCGACTTAATTAAGATTTGTTGAGTAATTGTACAACATTAAAAAAGTACTTGTTAGTCAATTGGTTCTTGTATATAACTCATAGCTCATAGCTAGTAGTATTTAGTATTTAAAAATTGATTTAATTTAAAGTAAGTAAAATAGATCAGTTTAACTCATATTAAAAAACAAACATTACATTAAATAGATAAAAAGTAAGTTTCACGTGAACTTGGTACTATAAATTTTTTCGGAGAATATAGTATATTTTTTGGTCAGAATAATTTTTCTTTTTAGAAAAATAATTAAAAAATCTCTTAAATAATAATCTCTTATGTCAAAATTCATATATTTTTATATATCATGTTATATTAATAATCGTCTAATCACATACTATTTAAATTAAACTATTATTATTTAAATATGTTTATTGTTAAACGTTGTCTAATTAAAATTCATTTAATATTATTGAGATATTATTTTTATTGTTATAAATTTTAAAAGTGTTATTTTTAAATTTTTTATGAATAATATAGTTGAACACATAAATACGATGTTATAACAATGTAAAAAAAAGGTTTGATAAACATGCATTAAACGTTAAAAAACTAATTATTAAGAAAAAAAATATTTTCTGACAAACTTAAATTTTTTGTTAAATGAGTAAAATAATTGACTTGTTATTTTGAGAAAAAATAAATAAATAACTTATACATTTACCAAAATGCTTATAAAGTTAATATATGTTACATAATAATATGTTGTTAAGCTTTATATGACAGACTAACAATAAACCTATTATATCATGCATTTAAAGCCTTTGTATTTTAATCGTATCATGAAGTTTGATATAAACAAGGCATTTGATTGCATTTAGTAAAAAAATGTGATAGTCATAATAGTTAAGTTGGGATTTGACAATCTTTTCATAAAATGGATCGAAGTTAGTTTGACTTCGATCAGTTTCTTATGCTTGTGTGATGGAAGGGAAAATGTTTGGTTTTTTTCAAGCCAATGAGAGATCTTAGGCAAGAGGATCTCATCTCACATCCTCTTTATAATTTGTTGAATGTTTTATCCTTGTTGCTAATTGAAGCTGAGAACTTGGGTCGTACCCATGGTTTAAAAGTGAGCTAATTGATGTCTTCCATATTCCACTTATTTTTCGCGAATGATTCACTAATATATTGCAGGGAAGCGTTATACCATATTAAGGAGCTTTTAAGCTTATATGGTAAAACTTTTGGACGATTGCTAAATGCATTGAAATCCTCAATGTTTTTTAGTGCCAATATGCCTCGCAATTTCATTGCGGATCTTATGGATGTTCTATCTATTACTAATGTTGGTAGGGTGGATAAATACTTGATACTTCATTGATAGACACAGTAAGAGTTAAGGTCTTTAAATTTATATGTGAGCATATTAAGAAAATGAAAGATTTATGGGCAATAAATTTCTCTCACCAACATTTGCTGTATTAATCTATAGCTTAACACTCTCACAATCTATTGCTTTAGCTATATCTAATTATACAATGCAATGTTGCATGATGCCTAGCTTAATCAATTTGTGAAGATGATGCGTAACTATTAGTGGGCTGCATCTAATGGGAAGCATGAGATTCATTGAATGGATTGGAGGAGGTTGCAACAAAGAAAGGAATTTGATGACCTTGGACTAAAAGATTTGAGGTTGTGCAATTTGGCTTTGCTTACCAAGCAAGCTTGAAGGTTATGTATTAAGCCTCAATCTTTGTTTTTTCGAGTGCTTGGAGACAAATATTTTTCTAATAATTCTTTCTCGGAAGTTCGCTTACATATCAGTCCTTTATGGGATAGAAAATGTATTTTTCAATCAAAGAAATTGTTAGAAGAGGGGTTATCGTGGAGAGTTGGTACAAATAGTTTCATTAAAATATGAAATGAGCCTCAACTTGGAGGTTCATAAAGATACAAATTGATTACTGCTAAAAATTCATTTGTTTCGCTTCCTTATGAAGATCATGATTACTGATGGAACTTTTTGGAATAAGACTAAGGTTGTTTCTATCTTTTAGCTAGCAGATATTCTTGTCAATATAAATACTCCCATTTTTCAAAGAAGAGGTGAGATTTGAAAAACATGGTTGCCATGATGTGAAATTTGGATATATCTTAACAACTAGACTTCAAGATAGAGACAACTTTTGATATAACAGTGTCTTCAAATGCAGGTACGGGGTCTAAATGTGTGGAAAATAAGTAAAAACTTGTATGAAAATTAAGAATGTCAAGTAAGCTCAAAACTTTTATTTGATAATATTTACATAATATTTTGCTAGTTAGTTCTTTCCTTTGGAAGATGAATGTACATGTCTCAACTTTATGCTCTTTGTGTAAAAATTGAGAAAAATTGTATTACATTTATTGTTTCAATGTCGCTTTACTAAGAAGGTATTCTTAGATGGACGATTATACAATCTTATTGTAGATGATAACTTTGATGTTAGGATGAAATTCTTAATCTCTAAGAATGAAACTACTAGCATTAATTTGGTTGTCTTTATATGATTACAAATTTAAAAAAGTAGAATTTTTCTGATTTTTGAATAAAAAATTTCACTTCAATGTGTTTTTAACTAATTTAAATTGAAAGTGTAAACTTTGGGTACTAAATAAAATTTGTTATTAGTTATATGAGTTATTTTATTTTCATATTAATAAAACTTAATTCTCATTTTTATATATAAAAAATAATAATTAGCACACGTGCACATGCCTTTTTTATTGTCTCATTAGTTAGAAATGTTGAGACTCTTTTTGATTGAGTCAATAGTGTTTTAGGATAATCTCTAATTTGTAGGGTTGTTAAGTCACTTTTAAATCGTTTTTGTTTATAGTTACCATAAGCACTCAAACCTGCTAGGAAGTATCTTGTTTTTTCATTGGTTTATGTTATGTAATTTGCCTATTAAAGGCTGTTATTCAGCTTCAATAAAATGGTGTATTTTTTCGATCTTAATTAATCTTTACACTTGGTATCAAAGCTTGCCAAAGAAATCTGATTAAGAGAAATTAGACATCACAATCATCCAAACGAGAGAAAATGCGAGGTGAAGGGAAACACTTAGAGAGAGAGAGAGAGGAAATAATGTTTTTTCTTCTAAAAATGGAAAACGAAGGTCAGAACCTGCTAAGCATTCCCAAGTTTGATGGAGCCTATAGTTACTCGAGCATGTTGATGGAAAATATGCTTAAATCCAAAGAATGGTGAAGTCTTGTCAAAATCGGCTACACTAAACCTGCCAAAGGAGAGGTGTTGACGGCTACGCAAAAGGCAACCATAGTAGATTTGAAGGTTAAAAATTACTTTTTCCAAGCAATCGACAAGTCAATTTTGAAGACCGTTCTTCAAAAGGGCACTGCCAATAAATTGTGGAATTCAATGAAGATAAAGTATTAAAATAATGAGAGAATTTAGCATGGTCAACTACAAGCTCTTTGAAGGGAATTTGAGGTGCTGGACATGAAGATTAGTGAGTCAGTCACTAATTATCTCTTCAGAGTCATATTGGTTTCCAATGGCATGCGAAATCTTGGAGAAGATATGCAGGATGCCAAGATTGTGGAGAAGATCTTGCGCATACTCATTAAGAAATTCAACTATACCATGTACTCCATAAAAGAGTCAAAAGACATCAAGTGTCTTTCTGTGGATGAACTTCAGAGTTCTCTGCTAGTACACGAGTAGAAGTTTCAAAGGCATTCTGGTGGGGAGGAACATGCCCTAAAAGCTACAATTGAAGTTGGAAATAGTAGAGGAGACAGAGGATGTGGTAGGAACACTTATTGAGGAATGGGAAGAGGAAGACAAAGCTACAATTGTGCCACAATTGAATGCTTCAAATATCACAAACTCGGTCATTACCAATATGAATATCCATCATTGGACAGAGAGGAAAACTTTACTCAATTTGAAGATGAAGAAGCTATCAATATGGCATTTGTGGACTCCAATGATCCTACTAGTTTTGAAGAGGCAGTAAAGAGTGTGAAATAAAGGTCGAGATTAAAGCAATTGAAAAAAATCAAACTTTGGGAACTGAATGAATTACAAATCGATGCAAAGAGAATCAATGTCAAATGGATTTACAAGACATAGTTGAATGAACTTGGTGAAGTTGACAAATTCAAGGCACGACTAATGGAAAATGGGTATTCACAAGAGCATGAGATAGACTATACAAAAGTATTTGCACCAGTAGCGAGAATGGACACAGTAAGAATGATATTAGCCGTATTGAGTCTTATTTTTTCAAAAAAAGGGTTTGAGAAAAGCCAAAGTGAACAGACAATTTTCTTCAAAAGGAACGATAGAGGAAAAACACTAATAACTAGTATATATGTTGATGATCTTATTTATATTGAGAATGATGAGTTGATGACAAGCAACTTCAATGATTCAATGCAAAAGGAGTTTGATATGACAGATTTTGAAAAAAATAAGGTTTTTTTGGGAATTGAAGTATTGCAAAGCCCTACCAGAATTTATATTTGTCAAAGAAAGTATGCCATTGGAGTTTTGAGATGGTTTGGCATGGAAGATAGTAACTCAGTTTGCAATCCTATTGTACTAGGCCACAAGTTGCATAAAGATGAAAGACTCAATCAAGGTAAACAAATAGTTGGTAGTTTGATGTATATTACAACTACTTGCCTTGATTTAATGCCCATGGTAAGTTAATTGTTCGTTTCATGGCAAGTTCAACTGAGTTACATTATCAAGTTGCAAAGAGGGTTCTTAAGTATTTGAAATGAACCAACAACTATGGAATTTGTATAAAAAAAAGGAGTTGAGAAACTAATAGGCTTCACGGATAGTGATTATGTTGGAAAATTGGAAGGAAGAAGAAGCACTTATGGATATGTTTTTCTTATGAATGATATTGTTGTTGTTACTTGTAGAAACAACCAATTGTAACTGTATCCACTAGTGAAATCGAATTTATTACAATAACTAGTTGTACTTGTCAAGCAATTTGGATGAGAAGAATTTTAAAAGAAATAGGGTATGCATAAGAAGAAGGAACAACCATCATATGTGACAATATCTCACCTATAAAACTTTCCATGAGTCTAGTGATGCACAACCGTAGCAAGGATATTGATGTGAGGTTTTATTTCTTAAGAGATTTGACTAATGAAAGTACCGTTAAAATCATGTTTTTATGGTACACATGATTAAGTTGAAGATGTGTTAACTATGCCATTAAAAGTGAAAGCCTTCCAACGTCTTCGTGAGCTATTTGGTGTTTGTGAGGTACCTCTGTTACACTAATTGTTAAACAACATTTAGTTTAAGTGAAGTTTTGTCAAGACTCTTTTTGATTAAGTCAGTCATGTTTTAAGATAAATTCCTAGTTTGTAAGGTTGTTAAGTCATTTTTGAATCGTTCTTGTTTATGGTTACCACAAGAACTCAAACGTGTTAAAAAATGAGTTATTTTTCTGTTAATTTATGTTCTGTAATTTGTTTATTAAAGACTATTTTTTAACTTCAATAAAACAATGTATTTTTTCCATCATAATTAAGAACAATGATAGTATGTTAAATTAATTATAAGTTAAAAAAATTATTATTTTAATTAATGTGTTAAATTAATTATAATTTATTACTTAAAAAGAATTACTCCACGTAGCTAAACCTGAATGACATAAGCACTGACCTCAACATATATTGGACGGTCTTCTTCGTAGTTTCAATGGCAGTGAGTGTAACGTAACCAGCTCGGCAATGCCGTTATTTCATACAAAAATAAGGACAGAGAAGGAATGTGAGGCAAAACATACAGCCAGTAGAAAATGTCCACGTCGTCTCCTAATAAAGCGTTCGTTGGAGAAGAGAGAACTTAATGTTCCTCTTCCTTATTTAGTTAGATTTTTCCTCAAATAGGAAGAAGAGAAAGTGCCGTAGAGAGAGAAAGAAATAGAAAAACAAGGAGAAGATACAAAGAGAGAAACGCTCTCTCTTCGGCTTTGCCTTCTCCCTCCTCGGCGATCCCAAATCCGCTAGGGTTAGGGTTTTATTTTAATCGTTTCTTTGAGTTTTTGTTTGGAATAATTTCTTAGTGATTTAGGGCTTTGATTGATCTTCTTGTACTATTGGCTGTCTGATTTTTTCTTGTTCTGCTTCATGATTTCAGGTTTCTACCGATGCGATTGTGAGCTCGGAGATCGGTTTGCAGGGTTCATTTCTGACGTTTGCTCAAAAGTTACGTTTCCGAGGGTATGTTGTTTAATATCTATATCTTTGGATGAGTTGTGAATTGATTGGCTGGTTAAAGCATTCGCCTTTGGTCGATTTGTAGATGATCATGGGTTCAGAAGCTAGTGTACTTTTTTGGTTTATGAAATTTGAGTTTTTTTTCCTGTTTTCTATTATAATTTCTGAACCATAATTGTAAATTCAAAGTCTTCGCCGAGTTATTAATAATTTGATTGGATTTTATAATTTTCACTTTCTCAATTAGATGCAGAATTGTTTGGGAGGTAGTGATTAGGTGTTTTTAGTAAAATTTACAACACGATAAACTTATACGGTCCTATTGTCCAATGTTTGTTACTTTGCATAATTATTCCTGTATGTATTTATGTTTACCTTAACATGCGTCGCCTTGAAGGAGGCCGAGTGAAGTCTCTCTTTTATTGGCACAATTCGTAGCCTAAACATATTATTCAGTTATTACCATTGTTAAGGTTTTTCTGTGTGGTAAAATATAGGAATTTGTCCTAGACAGAACAACTAGGGCATGTTTTCTTCTTCGAAATTTGTTGAGGTATTATTCAACCTGGTCTTACAACAAGTCCTTGTTTTTTGAGATGTATTTTTTTTATTAATGGTGAAACTTTTTCTGGTCGTTATTAAATCTCTGAGAGTGTCTTCTGTTTCTGCATGCCTTCGTTCTGTTGTGATCTGGTAAATTAATCAAACAAGCACTATTCTTTTAAATTTTTATGCCTGTAATGTCCTTGGTTCTATGCCCGGAAAAGGAAGTGTTATTGTTTTCTTGGTCAAATGTTTCAAATTAAAATATCACCGTTTTCATTTATTTATTTATTTGTGTTGGTAAATATCATAAGGGTGTTGACTGATTGTGAGTCAAAGGAGAAAATATGTTTTCTAAAGTTGAATATACGACAGTAGAGACCAGAGAGCACCTTTAAGGCCCCCCCTCTCTCTCTCTCTCACTCCTAGAGATGAGATTTTGCCTTTTGGTTTTTATTTAGCTGAATATTCTTTTTTTCTATGTTGAAGGGTATTTTTTAAAGTTGATCTGTCTATTCTTTTGGTTTAATCCAATTTGTTTGCAGGAGAGATATAAACATGGACCATGACAATACAGGATGTCAAGCTCCCCCTGAAGGTCCCATATTGTGCATCAATAATTGTGGTTTCTTTGGAAGTACGGCTACCATGAACATGTGTTCCAAGTGCCACAAGGACATGCAGTTGAAACAGGAGCAAGCTAAGCTTGCTGCATCATCTATTGAAAGTATTGTGAATGGATCATCCAATGGCAACAGAAATGATTCTGTTCTTGCACTTGCTACTAGTATTGATCTCCAAACCAAACCATTGGAGCCAAAGACCATCTCTGTGCAACCATCATCTGGCTCAGAATCAGGGGAGAGTAGTGTGCCAAAACCAAAAGAGGGACCAAAACGCTGCACCACCTGTAACAAGCGGGTAGGTTTAACAGGCTTCAATTGTAGGTGTGGAAACCTCTTCTGTACAGTACATCGTTATTCAGACAAACACGATTGCCCTTATGACTATCGTACTGCTGCAAGGTCTGCCATAGCAAAAGCCAACCCTATTGTCAAGGCTGAGAAGCTGGATAAAATCTGAATGCAACTGGCAAAACTTACAAGTTGAAATATGACGCTCGTTTTTCATTCATGAGATGGGCTTATGGATATGCTGCAGTAACTTATCAGGTGCTCTTTTTTATTTTATTTTGATGTCCACTAGGAGGCGTGGCAGTTAGGAAATGTCTGCAGTTTGAAGAACTTTTTATTTGTGTGATTGGGGAGAATTTCATATGATGTGTTTTAAGTTGCAATCTTTACTGGCTTGGTGGATGTTGTTGTGGTAAGCTTTGTACTATGTCTATTTTTGTGTCATGTGGTATTTCTCTTATTAAAAATCAAAGGTACGTGCACTCATAGATAACATTGAAGACGTCTCCTGCCTACCCTTGGGTAGCATTGTAATCCTTATAGCTTGTGCAATTTCCTGGCAATTAGCGATTCATCGACGCCATTAAAAGTTCAAAGGGCAAATTGTCTCAATTCTTTTCTACTATATACTGTCCTTGCATGTTTAGTTAATTACTGCAGTTTGTGGAACATGAAAAAGTTGAATTTTGTTATAACTGTGAAATTTTAACCATTCTAATTTTAAATTTTTAAATTTTATAAATTTTGGAAATTTCAATTTCAGTTTTTATATTTTGAAATAAAAAAAAGAATTTTGAAATCCGATTTTTATGTTTTTATTGATATTAAAAATTAATAATTCAATCATATTTAATTTTATTCAAAATGATTAAAAAGTTAGAATTTAATGAGAAATTAGCAAACAATAAGTTCGGAATTAAATTTTAGTTTAAAATCAAATTGAAAATTAGGAATAAATCATCAAATAATTAATATCTAAATTTTAATTTTGTAAAAATTAAAACTAAAAATTGGTATTAAACGTATTTTAAATTACCTTCAGTGAATTGCTGTGCCAATTTATATTTTTAAAAGGACTGATGTATACCATTATATTAAAAAAAACGCATATTTTTTCGACAAATTAACAGGGGGAAAATGAGTAACAAAATTGATTGAAAAATATGAACAAACAAATTGCTTTGCAATTTTCTTCCTATGCCGGCATAAAATAAGCGGGTTATTGTGCACTTAATCGATTCAAATATGGAAGCACATTTAAAAAGCTATATACGACATTTATTTATATAATTATGGCAGTAATTTTTATTATTATTAATATATATATATATATAATATTTATTTTATTAATAATATTATATATATTTTAATGCTATTATCATCAAATAAAATTATTATTAATAAATTATCTTTATAATAATAATAAAATACATTGTGGAAACATGACAATACCTTTATTTATTATTATTCGAACACTTTTATATAAAATATGATATTCTTTATCTAGGGTGATAATCGGTGATATGAATAAAATTCTAAATAATATTATTTCTACATGTTTGATTGGATTATAGAAATGAAATCAAAATAATTTTTAAAATAAAGAATTATTATTTCATTCTCATATCCATTGTATAAAAAAAAATTATTTCAATTTTATACATAGATCTTAAAACTTAAACCATAAATTATAAATCATAAACGATAAACCTTAAAATCCAAAATTTTAAAACTTAAAACCGAATACTCAAAATTCAAAATCTTAAACCCTAAATGATAAACATTAAAATCCAAAAGTTCAAAATCTATAACCTAAAATACAAAACCTAAATTCAATACCCAAAATTCGAAACCCAAAAACCCAAAATTATTAAATTTTTTGATATATCAAGTATTAAAATTAAAAATTTGAAATTCAAAATAAATTATTTTATTTTATATATATAATTTTATTTGTAAAGAGTTAACCTTTACGTACGCCAACCTTAAACATTTGTTTAGAAATAAAATAAAATTAATAAAAATCAAAAGATACAACCTATATTAAAACTTATTAATTTAAATATCAATATTTAAATTTGATAAATCAAAACTAAATACATTTATTTACTTATCGAAAAAAACTTAACTTTTACAATTAACTTTGTTGTAAAATTCTCTAACTAAATGTTTGATTTTTTTTAATAATGAATTAGATGTTATTTAGAAATAATTAAATATCGATATTATATTATAATTTTTAAAATCTTTGTTACAATAAATCTAGATGAATCAAGATTTTTAACAAAATATAAGCAAAATAGACATAAACATAGACATTCTTTTTAATAAAAAAAGATCAACTTATTATAAAATTTTGATGAAAAATAAAAATATGTATTTTTATTCAAAGCAATGAAAAACAAAAAAAGATGAAAAAACTATTCTAAGGCATCATAAAAGGAGATAATCTCCCGTAAAAAAAACAAAATAAATTTCTAAAGAGGCTTTGTAAAAGAGAAGAGAAAGCAGCAGCGGCTAATATGGCTTTGATCTAAAGATAAGGATTAGGCATAGGTACTTTATTATCGCAAGTCGCAACAACTTGCAAAAGCTTTTATAGCTACAAATATGTTTATATACTGATTGCTTAGGGAGTATTAGAAATGCATTCTCATACTTATTAAAACTAATAACACATGCTTATTCAAACCTACAACTTATAAAATTGTTTGGTGAAATTGAGTTATGTAGGTTCAAAAGATGGAAAGGAAGAGATTGAAAAATAGTACTGACAAACGAAAAATGACAAACCTATCTCTGTTGTGGGTGTGCTTTACTGCTGCTGCATTCCACACACGAGCTCGCTCATAATAACTGGCAAAGGATGTTGGAATGCTTCCAGTAAAAGTAATTTGTTAAGTTTTTTGGGCTCTCGACATTTTTCTTTCAATTCTACATCAACAGGGTTGTTTAATCAATTGTTAAAAAGTAGAAACAAAAGCAAGTGATTGAAAAGTCTCGAGCTTTTTCCAGAAAAAAAAAAGTGTATTTTCTTCTGGAGACTTGTCAGGCCATCACCGGGTTTAAGACTTGTCATCTTGTAGACTCCAGTTAATAATTTAGCCCGAAACTTTTGGGCTTTAGGAATAAGACAGTAGTTCAAGTTACATAACCCTCGTTCTCTCTTTAAGTACTTTTATAACAAAATATCTTAGTGCATTTTTACTCTATAAATACAAAATGACATTTTTAATTTAATTTAATGTGTCATTTTACTTATAAAAATGACGTTAGAAAAAAATATATTTAATAATTATGAATTTATTTTTATAAAAAAATTATGCTGGTAATATTCTTACCAATTATTTTTATAATTTTTTTATTGATAAGGTGAGATAAATTACGAAAATAATTTCACTAATATATATTTAAATTTTTTTATAAGTAAAAAAACTTATGCATATATTTTTAAGATTAAAAGATTAAATAATATTTTTATTCAAAGAATATTCTTCTATTTAATTTATAAAAAATTCTACTTATATCTAATAAAATTCTCCAAATACACATACTTTTAAGGAAAATACCCCTAATAATTTTACACATTAGGTATGCATTGGGAGATTTTGTAGGACATAATTAGAAATAGGTTTAATTTATTTGTTACTCGTCAAATAGACATTAATAATGCTTTTTTTAATGAAGATTTGGGAGGAGACAATACTCATGTATTAACTACTTGGTTTTGAGGATGATTTTAGACTTTATTGTGTGTGCAAACTTAAAAAAATCGCTATATTGGCTTAACCAGGCTCTAAGAGTGTGGTACCAATCACTCAATTATGGGCTATTAGGTGATTATTTTCGATAGATACAAGCTTGGTTTTTAAGAGGTATGGGTCTAATGTAATCATTTTTGGTGTATATTGATGACATATTATTGATTGGTTCTTATACTTCGTTGTTGTATAATTTTCTCACATGCCTTAATGTTGTCTTTCTTTTAAAATACCTTGGGTCTTTACATTATTTTTTTGGGATTAAGATTGTTTAGTCACCTAATGGTATGTTTGTATCTCGATAGAAATATATCAGGTCTCTTCTTTCTAAGGTTGGTCTTTCTTACTCTTAACCTACTTTTACACGTGGCTTCAGGGGAATGTTGTCCAAAAATGATAGTGTTCCTTTAAATAATGATGAGGCCATAATACAGAAGCTTAGTGTAGGCATTACGATATTGTTGTATTTCAAGACCAGAATTAGCTTTTGCTTTCAATCAGTTTTTTTAGTTTTTGAGTGGCCTTACAGAAAAGGCATTACAGTATTTCAAGACCAGAATTAGCTTTTTCTTTCAATCAACTTTGTCAGTTTTTGAGTGGTCTTACAGGCAAACATTGGAAAGTCACAAAGAGAACTCTTAGATATTTGTAGAAAAGTATACATTTTGGATTGAACCTTCATTAATCTACAACTTTAGATGTTGTGGGTTATTTAGGTACATATTAGGTTACATATGATATTGTGGGTTATTCATGTACATATTAGGTTGCATATGAGGATGACAGAAGGAATGTTGGAGCCTATTGTGTGTTATTGGGAGATAATCTAGTATCTTGGGTTTCTAACAAATGAAAATAAAAGAAAAATCCATTTGAATGAATGAGATTGTTAACGAAACAAACTCTTGAAGTGTTGAAGTTGTGAGGATTTACGATAGAGGTACAACTGGAGAGACCATAGAGAAACCAAATTGAATAACATGACTGGAGTGGCTTAGAGCATAGAGAAACCAAATGAAATGATACCAGACTAGTCGAGCTTGGTACTTTTTTAATATTCATGTTTTTTTAAAGTTTCACAAATTTATCGTGTTTTAAAAAGATTTCTATTTAATACCCATAATATGAATAAAGTTTCCATTTAATACCTATAATGTTCTAAATTTTTTGGTTTAATCCTTTTGAATAATAATGGATAAAAAATCTATTTTGAACCGTTTAGGTAGGAATAATTCCCATTTTATCCTCAAATTCTCTTTTTCTTTTCTATTGCCTTCTCTTCTCACTCATACCAAGAACAAGAATGGGTAAAATGGATCCAAGGAACCGAAAATGGGAATTATCCTCAAAGTATTCTTTGCGAAAATTTCTTCATCCCCTACTTGAAGAAGCTTTCTCTTATTAAAAGCCCAATCATAAATGGCCTCATTTTTGCTTGACATTCTCATTGAAAAATATCCTTTTTTTGAAAGAAAAATGCTTCTAAGGTTTAACTACTATTTGATTCCTAGTCTTTGGTACCTAACACTTTTAAAAGAGAGTTAAAGAAACACCATGTAATTAAAAATCATTAGAAAGTGAGTTAATTGAGAGCTCATTTTCGATACTCTTAGCTTAAGAAATTGATTCAAGACCATCATATCAAGTTTGAAGCTTGGTTAAAGTTGCGCTAATTAAGGTTTGAACATCTTCAGCTTTTAAACTTAAAATAAGTGTAATTATTGTTTGAGTTATTGTTCTAGGTGTAGATGAAAAGAAAAGGCAACAAAGAAGAAGAGGAAATTTGGGGTAAAATGGAAATTATCCTTGTCCAAAATGTTCAAAATGTTTTTTTTTTTGTTTATTATTGTTCAAAAAGAATTAAATCAAAC
Source organism: Hippophae tibetana (assembly GCA_037013495.1). NCBI lineage: Eukaryota > Viridiplantae > Streptophyta > Magnoliopsida > Rosales > Elaeagnaceae > Hippophae > Hippophae tibetana. The sequence continues at coordinate 21,985,477 of CM072802.1, read as the reverse complement.
TTTTAAAATGTTATGGGTAGAAAAAGAAAACTTTTTCATATTATGGGTATTGAATAATAACACTTTTAAAACATAGTTAATTTATAATTTTTTTTTATGAAATATGGATATTATAAAAGTGCGAAGTCCAAACTCGTCGAACTAAGTGTAAACTATGTAACGAGGTTAAGTGTGTCAATTTATGTATCTAAAACGATGTTATGAACCATTTTGAAAATATTAAATTAATGTTAAGAGGCCTTTATTTTGTGTCTTTATTTCTTTTTGTTGTTATTGTAATCTATTTAGAATAAATGTTAAATTTGCCCCTTTACTTTTGAAACATTAATTTTTTATTCTATAACCTTTTAATTTAATCAACTTTATCTAAAAATTAAAAATTATTGGTGAATTTAATCTAAATTGTAAAATTTATAAATTATCTTAATTAGCAATTTGATGTTAATATTTTTTAAATCAAGCTATTTTTATTTACTAAGATAAGGATGTTAGTTTTTTTTTAAAATAAAATTACTTTTTATTTTGGCAAAATAACTATCTTACTTGAATAAGGAATCAAGTTAACCTTTTATTAGTGTATTCCGTTATTTAAAACTTTTCATGTTCCATCGCATCAAAGAATGATTTAGATATAATTTAAATAAGTTTAAGGTGCCAAATTAAATAAGTTAATTGGTGCAAGGTATTAGATTTGTCATCGGTCTAATTAATAAGTATTAATTTATAAATTTTTAAGTTTAGATTAATATTATTAATTATTATTATTTTAAATAGGTAATGGCTCCTTTCCCTTCCTAGCCTTCCACAACCGTCGGCCCACTTTTTCCAAAGCCACCCAATTTTGGTTTCATAACATGAATGGTGAAATGAGATTGGTGGGTTTTGTCGCTTAGGAATATTTGTTCGTCTTCTAAGAAATTGTTTCCTTTGGGCAAAAGGGAAAGCAATTGTTGCACATAAGATTAATATTAAATGTTATTGGTTAGCGAGTAGTTATATATAAGAAGCAATAAAACTAATTAAGTGATAATTTTAATTAGGGTAAGTTAAAAAATAAAATTATTAAAATATCTAAATGATATATTTTTAATGATTTTTATGATAATTCTCACGTAATATTGTTAGATAACTTTTGTTATTATCCTAACAAAATTATATAAAATATTGATTTTATTTCTAATATTAGTTATTACACATTAGTACTATTAATATTAAATAAATTGATATTTATGAATTAAAGATAAATAACACTAAAGTCTTATACTTAGTACCAAAATAATATTTTTGTCATATAATTATTTTTTATAACAGTTTTTTTTTGTTATTAAAAAGTGTTAGTTTAATTTTTTTATATTATATACATATTATTTTTATTTAAATAAATTGTAATAGAAAGAATGAAAAAAATTAAATAAAAATATAAAAATATCATTTTTCTTTTTACAGATTTTTTTATAACAATAAAGATCAGTTGTAACAAAAAATAAACATATTTTTAAAATAGATATATAATCTCTATAATCATCATTTTATTATTCTAATACCAATAATAATTCTTATCGTGTCAATATCACTATGATACCGGTGAGTTTAGTTCAATTATATATTGTTTTGATGACTGTCTGATTTAAGAGTTTGTTTGTCCGTTTATTTGTCGTTATCTTTTAATTATTGTTTAAATTTTATTAAAATATAATTAAATATTAGATTTATGATGTATAAATAATTTTGGGTGATGTAATGTTGCTGTTTTTACTTGGGAAATTGGTAATAAATTCAATGAAAAAAGTCGGAGGATCTCATATCATGACTCGTACTAGTGAAATTATTATTATATTGTATGCATTGACTAATAACTTCACATTTGAGTAAAAAAATTCAGTAATTAGTTTTCTGAGATGTAATTCATACAACATCATCATTTAAAGCCTATATTTTTATTTTATAAATTTCGAGTTATTAATTTAAATATATAAAGAAAATGATAATATCATAGTACAGTTAAACACGAGAATAAACATTCACTTGTACATAAGCTTGGTAAGTAAATAATACTTTAAATATGTATTTATTTTATATAATAATATAAATTTATTAATTTTATAAAAATAACACTAAGTTTATTTTCAAAAAAACTGTTAAATACGCACTACCTGCTAAATGCATCTTTTGCTAGTGTTTGACAATTTTTTTGAAAATAAATTTTTGTTATCTTTTTTTTAATGTACAATAAATTTGTATGTTCGGTTGAATAAGTACAAATTTAAAATATATCTTTATTAAAAATAACATAATAAATATTTGTTATCTCTTCTCTATGATGTATTTATTTTGTAAAATAGTTAGTTACGGTTTAACAACATTACTCAAAAATTATTATTATTATTTAAAAATAACAAGTTATTTTTAAAAATAAATATATGTTGGAGTATTATTTTTAATTTTTTTTAATAATATGTTTTTAAAAAATAAAAAAAGAATAGTTTATACACGTTCTCGTTATTTTTTATTTAAGAACATGAAAAACACAAAAAATATAATTTTTCGAAGTGTAACTTTATGACATTTTGTGTATTCTTTGTTTTGTTTATGATGATTTGGTGATTATCATCAACAACTTTTAGGTGATTAGCACCAACAACTTTTAGGGGTGTACAAAAAATTCAATTATCCGATAAATCTAATCTGATTCGTTAATTTTTTTTATGGTTTTTATCCCATCATTGGATCGAATCAGATCAGATCGAATGAAATTTTTTTCAATCCGTTAAGTTTTGATCAAATCGTAGATTTTACTATGTATTATCTGATCTCATCCAATCCGACCAAAATTAATTATATTTATTACATTAAATATATATATATATATATATATATATATATATATATATATATATATATATATATATATGTGTGTGTTTTAATTAGGTTTTCGTGCAACTACTACTGTATTCTCTCATTCTTTGTTGCTCTACCTTCTAATGCTCTATCTTCTGCTCTTTGCCGTCGTCGCCGACTCTCTCTCTGTTCTCTGTTCTCTGTTCTCTGTTCTCTGTTCTCGGTTCTTCGTTCTACATCAATTCATCTCCCTCCTCAATAATTTGTAACAGATTACATTTGTCATTCTCTAAATTGGTTTATTAGCTGGTCGTGACAAATGATTTATTCCTCGTTAGGTTTCCTGATTTTGGTCATTGGCTTGTCGTTTTTGATGTTCTTTTTGGTTGGCTTTAACACGACACTTTTGTATAACGAATGATTTTTTATTTAATGGTTTCACTTTTATTTTTTAATTTATGTTTAGATTTAATGACCTTGAATGTTAAGGTGATATTGACTAGTTTAGTGATATGATACCTTTGAATCATTCAAAAGTGTTATTGCAAACTTTTCAATGCTATCCTAGTTTTTTTCCTTGGAATTTGTTGAATGCTTTTAACAATATTTAATGGATTTTTACTTCATAGCAAAAATGGGATTTTAAGTTGAATTGAAATTCAGTTTTTCTAATTTAAGTTAGCTTTACATAGGTATAAAATAATGGTTTCATTTAAGAATGACACATTTCAATTTGTTTGAAAAATACTAAATCTTCCATTGAGTTCCCTGTTACTTTTATTCCATCATCTATGTTTATCTTCAAGTTATATATTGTTTTCACTTTTATTCCACCATCTCTGTTTATCTTCAAGTTATATATTGTTTTGACGACTGTGTGATATCTGGTTGTATTTTTACTTTTCATTATTTATTTTGTTCTTCTATGAGATATGGAAAATTGTATTACTTTAGCTACAAATATGTTTCTTTACATTTTTATGCTTTGAAGAATATTACATTGATAAAAAAAATGTCTCTTTAATAAACTTTTAGAAATTAGAATGGCCACACATCTCGTGGTGTGCGGTTTCTTTTGTTATATCAATTTGGTCTAATGAAAGATACAATTATGGAAACATGCAATTAGAGCAAAATGGTTTTGTGTTGGAAAGAATCACCTTCCAACCCTTATACCACGAATTTGAAGGCGGAGAAAAAAAGAAATAAATAAAAAGAGATAAGGAGTTAATATTTTTTTAATGAAGTGTATAGGTGGTAGAAATTGAAGGAACTAAAATGTTAGATGATGAATGAATGCACAATTTCAATAATATTTTATTAGTACGAGGGTATATATTATTTGCTTTTTTCTATCACTTTTGTTGTTGTAAGACCTTGCGGTTTTTGTTATTTCATTTATCTGATAGTATTTTTATAACATTTATTTTTCTACACAGTGTGTTTATTGCATTAAGTTTATTATGTCTCACTTTATCTTAGATGGAAAAAAACACCCCTATTATGGATAGTACACTTGAAACCACCGAAATTGCAAGCGCTACCCATGATGTTGAAAATAAAAATAAGAATCCACAAAATGCTCTACCAAAAACTAAAGATTTACCAATGAATGAAAAACCTGAACCTTACATACATAGCTATGATGGAAAAGGTAAGCAAAAGTATTCTAAACCTCAATCTCCTACTTGGAAACATATTGATATAATGGATGAAGGCTTAGATCGCAAGGTGAGATGTAAATATTGTTCAAGGTAATGTATGTATGTATCCAACAAGTCTGGTAGATCAAAGTTAAATGCTCATATTGCTATGCAATGTAAATTATTTCCTGGTAGATCTAAGAAGAAGCAAAAAACTCTAGCTTTTTAAAATGTCATAAACAATAAAGAAGGTGTACTTATTGCACACACATTTAGTATTAATGCTTGTGGGCTTTCATTTACAGAAATGATTATAGTTGATGAATTATTATTTAGTTATGTTGAGAATGAAGGATTTAAGAAGTATAGTAGAGTTTTGGAACCAAGGTTCCAAGTTCCTTCTTGTATCACTGTTGCACGAGATTGCTTGAGTTTTTTCTTAAAGGAAAAGGATAAATTGAAAGAATTTTTCTCTAAGTTATTTCAAAGAGTTTGTTTAACCACTGACACATGAACTTCTGCTCAAAATTTGAATTATATGTGTCTCACTACTCACTTCATCGATGATAATTGAAAACTCCAAAAAAGAATCTTAAATTTTTGTGTAGTTCTTAGCTATAAAGGTGATATCCTTGGGAAAGCCCAATTGAGCAATGTTTGCTAAATTGGGGGATTGATAAGGTATTTACTATTACTGTGGATAATGCTAGATGATCCACATATGCATATGAGGTGTGCAACTCATATTCTGAATTTGGTTATAAGAGAAGGCTTGAAAGAACATGATTCAAGTATAAGTAAGATAAGAGAAGTTGTGAAATATGTCAATGGATAACCTTCAAGAGAAGATTGGTACTAATAAATTTTTATGTTTGTATATAATAACAAGGTGGAATTCCACCTATTTAATGTTAGAAGCTACAATAAGATTTCAGAAGGTTTTTGAGCGTTTAGAAGAAGATGATGTGATATTTAAGCAAGAGTTCAACATTGGAAAGGATAGTTGCAAAACTTTTGATATGTTTGATTGATCTAATGCTCACGTATTTGTGAGGTCTTTGAAAATATTCTATGATACAACATTAAGATTTTTTTATTTTGTATATGTTACTTCAAATTTATTTTTGGATCAAATTTGCTTCATACACAACCAATTGAGTTTTTGGTGTGAAAATACAATTTTTTTGTTAAGTAAAATGGTAGAAGAAATGAAAAAAAAGTTCAATAAATATTGAAGAGGTGTAAAAAAGATGAATGATTTTTTATTTATCGCAACTTTTCTTGATCCAAGACCTAAGGAACAAGGTTTGAGAATTTGTTTGGATCTTTTGTGTGATGAAGATGATATTATGGTTTGTCAAATGATGAAAACATTTAGATAAACTTTGAATAATATGTTTGATGAGTATTTAGTTTTGTATTCTACAAATATGCAAATTATATGCTCATAACCTTTAGACACAGAAGAAGTTGATAGTTGTAAAATTGATTCATTTTCACTGTTGATGGATCGTTATAAAAAGCGTATTAAATATGCAAAAAAGATAGACAACCAAACTGAAATGGATAAATATTTGGGTAAGACATGTGAAGATGTGGATTATGAGTCTTTTAATCTTTTAGGTTGGTAGAAGATGAACTTATCGAGGTACAAGGTTCTTTCTAAGGTTTCCAAAGATGTTTTAGCTACGCTTATATCAATTGTAGCTTCTAAGTCCGCATTTTCTACAAAAGGAAGAGTTATTGATTCTTTTAGAAGCTCATTGTCCCCAAAAACTATGCAAGCACTTATTTGTACTCAAAATTAGATTCGATCATCACCAATAATTAACATTCGTGAGTCGTTTGATAATATTGAAGCAATTGAAACAGATAATATTTTTTTAATTTTCATTATTAATTGATAGTATTCTCTTATGATTATGTTTTAATATTTTCATCACTTTCTATTATCTTCTATTTTGTAGATATGTTGGGAGGCATTAAGGATATTACCCTTAATTCAGTATGATATATAATTTTTATTTAAAATATATTTCATATATTATTTTATATATATTTAGTTATAAATTTACTAATTTTTTTTAAATTATGGTTAATAGGTAATGATATATTAAAGTTTTATACTGAATTTTTTTGCTATTACTCTCAAGATTCAAGACCGAAGATTATTTTCAAGATACTCGATGGATGTTAAAAAGTCAAATGATCACATGATCAACTTAATTTTGGTTTAGATTAATGTAAATTATCATTTTGTTTATTGTTTGAATAAATTGTAAACTTTATTAAAATGATTATTATAATGAGTATTAACGTATTGTATTATTTTTTTGTTTTATATAGGTTTGACTATTTGAGTCTTATTTTAATATTTTTATTTGATATTTTAAGGTTTTTTTAGTTTAAATAAGTTTATATTATTTGAAAATTTAAAATTTTTTATTCAAAAATATCAAAAATAAAGTTAATTAAGTTTATTGGTAAGATTCAATCGATCCAATTCGAATAGGTGACGAATAAAATTGCATCGGATTTGAAAGGTAATCAGATCGATTGCATATTGAGATCCTTCAATTCGATTGAAAGATCGAATCAAATAAAATGAGTATAAAATCAACGGTTTCGATCCGATGCACACCCTTAACTGTTCCGCAATTTTTTTAATTGATTAGACTTTAATTTTTATTTTTTAAAATATTTTTAAAATTAAAATTAAAATTAATAAAAACAATAAAATAATAAAAATAGTTGTTACATATCGTTATTCATATAATTGATTTCAATATATACAAGTGTTTATTTAAAAAAAATTAAACGAATATCAAATCCAAACTTAATAAAAAAGTTATTTCATTGTATTTTTTTTATTAACGGCTTATGTAATAAAAATAATTTTGTATTTTTTAAATTTTGTACTTATTTATTTTAACTATTTTTTAATTTAAAGTGTTGGTTATAATTTTATTTGTTATAAAATATGAATAAATTATGTAAAAGGATTAATTTTAAGATTAAAAATATATTTTTTAAAATAATTACAAATACCATGATAATATTTATTGTATTTAAGTTTTGAGAACAATTTTTAAAATACAAGATTGTTTTTAAAATTGTTAAAAATATTTTTTTAAAATAGTTTTCAAAAACTGTTTTCAAGTTGCACTGTTAAAATACACTCTTAAAATTTGAATTTTAACTATGAGAGCGTGATTAATATAGTTATTTCATTTTTTTTATAAAATTACGATGAGTAAACTTTCAAGGAATTTATCTAAAGTAGAAAATTAAATATATATTTTTATTATCAAATTTTAAAATTATTATAAAAATACTATCAAATTTTTATTTATTTATTCTATATTGTTAAACTATATAATTATTACAATAATATTATCGTTAACTAAAAATTACATATATATAATAACATTTTTATTATATTTATAAAGTTTAATATTATGAAAATAAATAAAAAATTAATAATATTTTTATAAAATCTTAAAATTTATATAAAAAAAAATCTATTGCGAAATAGAAATATTAATTGTATTTTTGTGACGGCTGAAATTGCTTGCATTTCTGGTGAAAATAATAAATAAAAAAAAGTGGTCATTGGTGGATGGTAGAATCATATATGGCCGACAAGTGCACATGAAGTATACGAAGCTTTTTCCGTAAAGTACAAATGTTAGAAACTTTGACATGGGTGGTGGAATATACATAATTATTAGTACTCTTTCAGTTTTGCTTTCACTTAGCTTAGGTGTGGAAGCTTATATTTTATCCCACTAATAAATAAATAAGTTATTTATGGCAGACAGGAACACATTTTATGAAACTTTTAAAAGTAATTCTAATTGACTTATACCATATCTCTCACTATTAAAATTTCTTTCGTGGGGTTAGTGTGTTTCCCAACATTTGCTCCGCTCAAAAATTATTATTATTATTACTATTATTTATTCGATAATCCACTTTTTGAGACAAACTTACCTATTAATAATTGTAAAGGAAAGGATTAATTTAAATATTTATATTAGGTAAAAAAAATTAATTTATTATTTTTGTTATTTTTAATCAATTAATTATATTATTATATTTTTTTAATCAATTACTTTATTCAAAAATAAAAAAAAATCTCAAGCACATCTAATTTTTCATATTCTAATAGAGATGATTTTACAGGTTGGGATGGAATTTCTGATTTTAGTTATGGTAAAAGAAAGAATATCACGGGAAGATATATATTTTTTAATTTTTGAATAAAATAGTTGATTAAAAAATATTACAATAACATAATTAGTTAATTATAATAATAATAAAAAAAATTAAATTTTTTATATAATATTTTTTTACTAAAAAAATTTAAAATATTAAAATAAATAATTTCCATAATTGTAAACTATTAGAAAGTAAATTTGAATTCACATCTAAAAAATGTGGATATTATGTGTAACAAATAGACTGTTATATAAAAGAATTGAATTTTCATGAATAAAAAAAATGTGAATACCACATTTATCTCTTAAGTTAGTTACCATATAAGATTTTTGTAATCAAAAGTTGGAAAAAATGGGGATGCCAAATGGGGTTTTTCTGTGAGATATAAGGGGATGTAAGTTTGAAAGGGTGAAAATATTAACAATACTTTTAATATTTGCATTATTGTTTTTTTTCACAAATGTTTCAAATTTTTTAAGCATGTTAAAGATAAATTTCAGCTTTAATGAAAGATAAAAATAACAATCATTCAATGACATTTCATAATATTTTTAAAATTAAAAGGTATCTTTGATTTAAACAAAAAATTTAATTTTTCGTATATTTTAATATCAAATAATCAATAATATTAAATTAATAAAATAAAAAATAAAAATATTATATCTTTATTTTATTCTAATAATATAAAGAAAACAAATTAGAAAAATAAATATAATTAAAAAATATATAAAATTGTGCTCAGAGATTAAGAAAATAACAAATAACTACATATAATGAATGAAATTATTTTTTATTTATCCTAAACCACATGTATTAAAGTGGTTGATTTTATGTGTTATTTTTAATAAATATATAGGGTCTCACGTACAATCCAAGATGTAATTATAAAAATAACATAATATTTTCATATTTAACATTTAACATTTGTAATGAAAATAAAATAATATTTTCAATTTTAAAATTTGTAAAAATAATAATAATATAATTGAAATTTTAAGTAACTCTAAAAATATAAAATTATGACTATTTTTTTAAAAAAATTAATGTATATGAATTAAATTATAACTAATTTATATTTTTAAATAAATCATTCAATTATTATAAACACATGTTTTATTTCTTGATTGTGATAAGTAATTTTTTTATAATTATTTTAAATATATTAAAATTAAAATTATTTTGTTTTTATTAGAAATTGTAAAACAATTTAAAATATATTTTTTTATTTTAACGAAATAGTTAATTAATTTTTCATTATTAAATATTAATAATGATAGACAAAATTTTACATTGTAAAAAAAACATTTTTTAAAAATTAACGGTGAGAGAAAAGAAGAGTTATTAGTGGAAAAGAATAAAAAAATTAGATTAATTATTTAGGATAATTTTTAATTTAAATAATCTTGTATGTTTCTTTGATTAGTGTATATTTTTATTTTTTAAGTATACTAAACTTAGTAAATAAGTAAATATATATTTTTTTAGTTTATTATTATTTAAAAGGGTATTCAATAATTTAATAAAAATTAAAATATATATATAAGAGATAATGGATAGAAAAGTTAACAACATACTATAAAGACTATTGTGATAGGATATATTTATTATTATTTAAATGGGTATTCAATAATTTAGTAAAAATTAAAATTATATACACAAGATAATGGATAAAAAAGTTAACAATATATAAGGACTATTTGTGATGAGAAGTTATTTTTTTACTGGTTAATATACTAATTTTGGAAAAATAATAATATAGTTCATTAGTTTTAAAAATGACATCTTAGTGTAATCAAATTTTAAGTTTTTTTTAATTATTGTTTTTTATTTTTTAAAGAAAATGTTAGTATAAATATTTGTTGAAGTATTCTTTTAAAATAAAAAAAATTGAAAAATTGAAAAATTGAAAAATATATATATAATTGACCATTTAGATTTATGTTATTATATTTTTAAAACCAATGAGTTAAACTGTGTTAAATTTTAAAAAACAAGAGAAATTATTTAGACATCATAATTATGTATTCCATTAGCATCATTAGGGATATTTTTGGAAATGTTAAAAATATTTATTAAACAAAAGGAAAATTTGAAGAGGAAGAGTATGATTGATTTTTTCTAGTTGCAAATTAAATGCAAACATCTATATTTTTTTCCTCAACTTCAAATCATTTGTGTACTGTATGTTATATATTTGATGATCATATGCATTTAAACTCCTCAATTTTCGAAAAGATAGTTGATAGATAAAGTTTTATACGAGGAAATTGCATAAATAATGAAACGAAAACTCACTTTAAGTCCAATATTTTATGTATACATACACATATATATCTCATATATAAAAATATTTATAGCTAATAAACCAATAAAAAAAGGGAGAAGACAAAACTAAAATGAACAAATTTAAACACTATATACTATATTAAGAAAGCTTTATTTTCAGAATAATTTAGTTAATTTCTTAACAATATTTTTACTTTTTAAAATTGTTCATACATAAAATTATTAAATAAAATTTTAAAATTATTAGATATTTTTTATTTAAAAATAAAAACTTACTTATTAACTCAACCAATTTTGAGTCAACGAAATAATTAACATTTTACAACCTTATTGCTGAAGATCATGAGCCAAGAATAAGTTTATATAACTATCGTTTTACATGAATAGTAGCATGAGTGTAGAAAACTCTTCTTTCATTATTTGAATTATTTATACATAAAATATCCATTTTTATTAATTAACAAATGAAAAAATCACTATGTAATATCTATCATCTATTTATATCTCATCAATTTTTTTTAATCATCTTACTTTTATATCATAAAATTATCAATATTTATAGTCTAATTAATTTTGTAACGAGTTTTGTTTCATATTATATTTTATTTTATTGTTTAAAATTAATTTCTTTGTTGGATTAAAAAACAAAAACAAAAACTTATTTTATAAAAATCTTTTAAATCATATCAAAGAAATAAGTAAAAACACAACTATTACCTATGCTAAAATATATCTTGCTCGCAACAACCCTAACACCACAACCTATCGTCATCACACTTTTTGGCACCATTGTACCATGCCAATCCCGCCCACCATTGATTCTCCTTGCCATTCCAATGTGTCTCCATCTACGTGGTTCACTGGTCAGTTTCAAAAGTTCTCCCTCTTGGGTAACTTTTGAGATTTGAGGAGTTCAACCTTTCAAATAGAGCTCCAGAGGAACTACGAAACCTCTATCATTCCTTCTCCTTCTTCACCATTTTCTTCTCCAGCAGTTCTCATTCAATCTTTGAAAATCGAGAAATATAAGGAAATCAAAGAGAACTTACATCTCAAAAGAAGCTTAAGAGTAAAGACTAATTTGCATACAAATCCATAACCAATAAGCCAGAGGTAAATTTTGGTTTGATTTTCATTTTCTTCCCTTACGAAACTCAGTTTATGGAGCTCCATCTGTTAGACTTAAACCTAACTCCATCCCAAAACCCATATTATGAGATAAAAGATTGCCCAAGTTTATATGTGTAGCGTAAGTCTAGTATCTGATCGAAATAGGACTTAACATCCCTTCCATATCGACTAGTGGTTCTGGTTGGTATTGAATGGATAGAGCCTGAGGGTAAGCGCACTGCCAGAATCTTGGATGTCGATGAGGGCAAAGAAGTCAGAAAACTAACTCTGATATCATGTTAGACTTGAGCCTAACTCCATCTCAAAACTCAAGTTATGAGATGAAAGATTGTCTAAACTTATATGTGCAATGGAAGTCTAATATCTTACTGATGTGGGACTTAACAATTGCCATTTGTTTTGTGAATTCAGCTTCCACCAAAGTTGAATAGTGGTTTTTCTTTGTGATGTTTTTTTGGTTGTTTCTTTCCTACCTGTCGTCGATTATAATTAATGATTTAGTGCTATTGTTATGGTGAAGCTTTCTCTCTAGCATGACTATTTTGTGATTGGCTTGTCGATGTGATGTTTTATTTCCTCGAGAGATTTTACTCTATGTTTTTTCTTTCTTCTCTAGTTGAACACTAGCTTCTCTCTCGGATTTGTCGATCTGTATTGTGTGACAGTTTGCTAGGTCGTGTATTGATTGGAATTACCAAGGATTTTGGTATTAGCTGCAGTTGAGATGATCTGGTGTACTATGGATTTTATTAGAGTTGAACTTGTGTTGGTTGATAACAATGTGATCATTGTAGGGCGATTGGATTCATGTGAGTATTGTTTGGACAATGGCTTTGGTTCAAGTTGGCTTCATGGTTTTCATATGTACCTTAAAATTGGTAAGAAGTTGTTGAGATTTACTTTTTGTTAGACTTGAGTCTAATTCCACCTTAAAACATAAGTTATAAGGTGAAGGATTACCCAAGCTTATATGTGCAGCAGAAGAAGTGTCCATAACCGATGTGAGACTTAACATCCCCCCTCCACATCGGCTAGGGTGAGTCCTGGTCGGCACTAGGGTGAGTCCTGATTTATGGCACTTGAGCGACGATGGGGGGCCAGGGAACCAACTTTGATATCATGTGAGGAGTATAGAGAGATAAGAAGAAAAAATGATTTAATGTTGTATTGGTGTGATTTAGAATGTACATAGAGAACCTTATTTATAGGATTGTAGCAAGTGTAGTACAAGTGAAATACAAGATTAATATAAGTGAATTATAATATCAAATATAACTTAACACTTCACAAAAAGATAATTATCCATAGACAAACACAACACCTCAACCACCACATACAACAACTTACGACACCACTGTGTTTCTCCTTTCATCATTCTCATCGCGGGACTTTGTAAACCCTACCACCAACACCTCTACCATCATTACTAGTAATGCATTTAGCGCTCATCATTGCCCTACATCACACACGATAGCCTACTTCCCATATGCACCATCGTTGTTGTTGTTGTTCTCCTCGTCATTCTCCTTGTCAGGTTTCTTCTCTCATCGCCCACCATGCTAGCTATAGGTAAATTATGTTTCCCATTTGCACCACCCTTGCTAGTTGTTCATTGTATTTTTTTTTTTTTTTGTATTTTTGGGTAGGTATATGATCTACCATAAATATTTCTTTATGTTGATTTAATGTGCATTGTCGATGGTGTATAATTTAATTTATTAAATATATGTATTTATAAAATTACATAATTTATTCATAAGTATAATTTATTCAATATATATATATATGTTACACTTTTATAATTGACAAGTATTGGATGAGGCGATCTATATTTTCTAAAGAATATTTAGATGGAGTTAAAGCTTTTATGAAATTCATACATGAAAATGCAAATGGTAAAGATTTGATTTTGAGTCCTTGAGTAAAGTGTAAGAATGTTAGATTTTTTTTTCTAAGAAAGATATAAGGATCATTTAGTTTATGAAAAAGTTAAGATAATTAATATTTTCATTGATATTAGATTAGTAAGGTGATTGAAGTAAATAAAACATCCTATCAATTTAAGGGATAAAAAATACATGTGTTATGTTCACATGCATAAGAAAACAATTGAAATGGTCCATGGGTGAAGAGGATTTTGTTGACAATCCCAAAAATTTTAAGACTTTGTTGTATGAATTTACTATATTATTAAAATTATTTATTAACATTATTATAAAGATGATCTAATATCAATTATTTATAATCTAACTCAAAAAAGAATAAAAAAAAAGTGTGAGATTAAACTTCAACCCTGACAAGATAACTTAACCATTACATTAGTTAAGAATCATCCGTGACGAATCTAAGGACATTTCAAAATATGATAGATAATATCAATATTTTTAAATAATTGAGATAAAATTTCAAATGGTACAAATGCAACAATATGTTCAATTGGCATAATTATGTCATGATTTAAAAGAAAAAAATTTCAAAACCAAAATCCTCTGATCATTCACATGACACCCAACCTTCCTCAGGTCCATATTCTATTGAAAATGTGGTGCCAATTTTTACTCCATCAAGGAATGATCCAATGGAGAAAGATACTCCATATATCCCTATATTTGATTTCAGTGCTATTATGGTAAGTTAATTTATGAAATCATTGATATATATATATTTTCATATCATAATTTAGTATGCTTAAATGATTTATTAAGATATAAGGTGATTGCTTAGGGATATAACGAACAAACATTATGTTGTCGTTGGATGTATAGCTGCACTACAAGGAAGCATCATACATCATCAGTCAATTAAGGACAACTACCGTGTAGTTGAAAAGTTATATGATTATCGACTAGATTTCTAAATCTCGGTCTGTTAAAATTAATAATACTTTGCATATTTCTTTTTTTCGAAAATTTTTTGCGTGTTTCTTAGTTGCATAATTTATTATTGGTTTTGTGAGTAAGTTGTTTTTTTTTTTTTGTAGGATCTTGTTGCAAGACGAACTGTTGAAATGGATGCTAAGAAACCATAAATCTTCACGAACAAAGACAAGGAACAATTGCCTGCATCTCAAGATATTTGTGGAATTTGTGAAAAAAGAAACCATCTTGGAAAATACATGGCCCACTATTGTCCAAAAGGTGCCAATGAATAGCTTTGTTTTTGGCTTTTGATATAACGAGGTTAAAAAAATGTTTGATTGTTCATGGATTCTTTTTATAGATGAATTGCATTAATCAAGATATTATTAAAGTGTGGATTATATATATTATCAAGATATTATTAAAGTATGTATTATATATATATATATATATATATCACACTTCAATTTTTTTATCTACTCTTTTATTGTGCATTTTAAATTATAATAAACTGGCTTGTTTAAATTGGAGATTACATTGAATTTTGGTTGTTTATAAGCCACGAAGAATGTATATAGTATATTTGGATTCTTTGAGAAAGACAATAATTAAGGAGGTGAGGGAAGTATTTAATATGTAAATAATTTTAATTTTTAATATCAATTTTTTACTATTTTAGTTATTAGTTCTATTTATTTATGTAGTGATGAAGTTGAAAGATTAATAGTTTTTAGTGTATGAAAACTAATGTTTTATCTTTCCCTTGATTTAAAAGTAACCATCGTTAATATGTTATATATTTAAATACATATTTTTAGAATATAATTTTTAATTACTAATATGATTTGTATGTATTATATATCAAAACAAGATGATAAAATAATATATACCATTATTAAAGAATTGGGCTTTAAAGTTGATTTTTAATCGACTTTAAATGACAAAATTTAAAATTTAAAGTCAATTGAACACGTGAATTGATTTTAATTTTTTTTTTTACATATTTTACTCATTAGAATCTGTATTCGATTACATATAATAGAAAAAACCAAAATCTATTTAATAAATTTTAAATAATACAAATAATTGATTGTAATTACATAAAAATCAAAAATAACAAATATATATAGACATAAATATAATTACGAAATAATTATACAAAACCTAAATAATAAAAATGTAAATATAAATAATACAAAACATATATAATACAAAAATTTATACACATAATATACAAAAAAATAATACAAAGTGAATAATAAGTATATAAGATTAATAGAAATATTTATAAGAGTAAATAAAGTGATAAAATGAAGAAAATGAAGAAAAAAATATATTTTATAAGTGAGAAAATAAATATAATTTTTTTGAGTATTATGAGAAAAAAAATAGAGAATTTAAAAGATAAAAACCCGGGTATAATAAGTTTCAATAACTTTGAATATTTTTTACCAAAGTATTGAATATTTTTTAACAAAGTAATAAATAATGTACCCATTTATAGATTCTCGTTTTACCAAATTGAATATGGAATGGTAAAACCAATACAATCAAACTATATATAAATCAATTTCTTTATTTTATTTCTTGTTTGATTTGGTGATTTTTTATTTCAACTGCCTAAAAATATACTTTCTCCGTCCTTGTCTATTGCCACCATGAGGACATGTCATTTATTTATTCATCGGATGAGAATACTTTTCCTTACTACTTGCCAAGTATGTGATTACCATTAACTGATCAAACCAAAATTTATATATAAAAAAACTGCAAAATAAACTTCGAGGATTTACAGAACGGTTTCGTCGGACTCTAAGGTGAATATAAAAACTTTTAAGTAAACTTAATTCATAGATGAGGTAGAGAATCGCTAAATTTATTATTTTACATGAATGTATTTTATTAACACTTTCTGTTATATGATTCGGGTGTGATAATTGACACTCATTGGCTTGTATCTTAATTACATGAAATATAGGCAGTTGCACCATATGAAAATTATGTTATAACATAATTGTTAATTGCATGTGAAGCTCTATTTAAGGTTGTTATTACATGTATAATTTCACCAAGAAATCAATTCAGAAATCATTTCCCAAAATCTTCTCTACAATTTTAATATTTTTTCTTAAATTTTTGCATGATATCAAAGTAATTTTCCTTAAAATAATTCATTGGCCATCATGACAAACACAAATTCTTGAAATCAAATTGCTATCGGTGATGGTGATCTACTTTCTTGGCAACTAGCACAACTTTTTGTGATCATTCCACTAACCAATGTCTCCATAGGAGTGAAGCTTGATAAAAACAACTTTCTAATTTAGAAAGAACAAATGATGAGATTTATATTTACGTACAATGTCATAGAATACATAGATAGGACAAAGGCTAAGTCGAGCAAGATTGTTGAAGGTAAAACCAATCTTGAATATGGTTTATGGAGTCTTATAAATGTTGTTATCAAAAGTTAGATTTATGGTTCAATTTTTAGCGTTATAACTGGTAAAACCATTGCTTTCAATATGTGGATAAGTCTTGAAAGTAACTTCATTTCTTCCTTTTAAACTCATGTTATGGATATCAAACTCCAACACAAACTATAAAAAAATAAAATTTGTCTATTTTTGATTTCTTTGACAAAATGAAGGCTTTAGCTAATGAGTTAGTTGCCATTATTAGGGCTTTTGATGAGCAAGATGTGATTATCTTGAGAACTAAATCTTTTTTTTAATCCATGTATTTGCTCAATCAATCATTGAGGTGTGTCTCTTGATAAGGTGAAAAGCCAACTCTTAGCCTATGAGAATATGCTAATTTAGCAAGATAAAAATGAGGATAAAAGTAGGGGAGACAAAGTTAAGGTTTAGTGTCAATTCTGTTCAAAACAAGGGAATACAACTTATGTATGTTGTATTTTAAAGAATTTACTCTTTGGTATACCGAACAAGGAAAATAATAATTCTAATAATAGTAGACATTTAACATTTATGGCTTCTACTAACAACAATGAAATCAATGACAACACAGATTGGGTTCTTGATAGTGATGTGCGTCATCATGTGACCAACGACTCAAATGCCATCTCCTTGTGCTAATAGGAAATGGAGGTAAGATTCCTATTGCTTGTATTGGCAATTCAATCATTTCTAGTCATGATTATTCATGATGAAAATTGAATCATGTGTTGTGTGTTCTTTCTATGTCTGCAAACTTAATCTCAATTAGTAAATTGTGTTAAGAAAATCAAATATTTTTTTAGATTCATAATGATTTCTTTTTTCTCAAGAACACAATTATCAATAAGTTACCTCTTTAGGGGGTTGTTAAACATGGATTGTACAAATTCTGGAATAAATCCATTGTTGCATCTCTAGCTATTGGGCTAGAGTCATCCCATTATGTTTTTTCTTGAAAAGACGTCTCTATGGCATGATTGACTTGCTCGATTCTCTGAACTTGTTCTTCAAAAATTTCTTAACTGTTACAAAATAAAACTCAATATTGTTACTCATATCATACTTCCTACACACATTATGCACTTGCTAAAACACATAGATTGTTGTTTGTTTCTTCTTATGTTAAAGCTGCTACACCTTTTGAACTTATGTACATTGATATTTAAGGGCCTTCCCCTCAAGCTAGTGTAAACGAGGACATGATGGAATTGTGTTCATAGGTGCTAATCCTTCTTCCTTACAAGCATTTCTTATAGCTCTTTATGCTAAATTTTTCTTGAAAAATAATGGATCCATTAAATTATTTTTGGGTATTCAAGTCAATTGCACATCTCAAGGTTTACATGTAGGGCAGGCGAAGTACATTACTAATATTCTACAATGAGCTAGTTTAATGCACTCTAAACCTAATTCTACTACAATGGTTTTAAGGGGAGTACTTGGTAAAAAGAATTGAAATGTGTTGCCAGATCCTACAAAATATAGAAGTTTAGTATGTGCTCTATAATATTGTGTAGCCACAAAGGCTTAATAATACTATTTTAGTAAGCAAACTATTCCATTTTTGAGTGAACCTACTTACGTGGATATTATAGCAGCTAAAAGGGTACTGAGTTATCTCAAAGGTACCATTGATGAGGGTATGGTACTGATGAAATCAATGGAGCTTAATCTATATGGCTACACAATTTTTAACTGTGTAAGTAGTCCAGATGATGGGAAGAGTACCAATGGGTTCTGCATGATGTTTGGTGGCAACATAATTAACTGATACTCCACAAAACATAAGGTAGTCTCTCAATCGTCAATAGAAGTTGAGTAAAAAGAGTTAGCAAATGGCTCAACTGAGATGATATGGATTGAATCATTGCTTAATGAGATAAAGTTTTCTCTTGCAGGGAAATCAAAGTTATTATGTGATAATATTAGTGCATAATAATTGACAAGGAATACAGTGCAATATTTTTGTATAAAACACATAAAAATTAATTGTTATTTTGTGAAATATTTGATCTTGTAAAAACATTTTGACATTGAATTTTGTGTCTTTTGAATAGCTAGTTGATTATAATAGAATTGTTACCTATAAGTAAATCTATATTTAAGGTTGTTATCAAATGTATAGTTTTCCTAAGAAATCATTTTTCAAAATCTTCTCTACAATTTCATATTTTTTTAAATTTGTGTATATTTATTTTTATATTGATGATCTATTATAATATAAAAATTAATAAGATATAATATGTGATCATAGACTTTATTCATATAATTTTTTTTTATCCATTTGAACAATGAATGGGAGAAGATATAGTTATATAAAATATAGTATATGGTTTTCAAGAAACTATGTCTATGCGGTTTCATTAGTCAATATTATTGTTTTTGATTAAATGCGACGAAACAATAAAAAAAAAAGAGATTAAATGCGTTGAATTCAAAGGTTTACTCTTGTTAATTTTTTAATGGAAGAAATCTATTTTATTAAATTTTTTAAGGGAAAAAATCTATTTTATTAATTTTTTATAGAAAATTCATTTTTTATTTTTATTTTTAATATGTTTTAAATAAACATTTAGTTATATTACTTAAGTTATTTTAATAATAGTATCTATTTCTACTTTTTGTTAGATAATCATATAATCTAAAATAGTAGCAAATAGCTACCTAGTATAAGCTTTTCCCAATTGGCTAGTGAATGAGCTACCATGTTAACGCTCCTAGGACAAAAGTTAAGTCACTCAAGTGATCGCGGATATCTTGGCCGGTAAAGCCTCCTCGAGAAATGTCACTTACACCCATTTGAATTTTTTAAATACCCAAGAGATATTAACTTTCTAACCACCCTAAACTTTGACGCCTCCTTTAATGTTATAAATTCTACTGTAGTCAACGTAATTTTTTTTTAAGGATCTTGCAAATTAGATATGGTGAATAAATCTGAATTATTGTTTCCAAAGATTTAATTTGAATTTATCTGTTTTATTCCGTAAATAAATTAATCAGATTAAATATTAATTCATATATAAATAGATATCCATGAACCTATCAAAATTCTTCCCATTTTTTTAATTTTTCTAAAACTAAATAATTATTTGATACAATGTATTACATATTTTAGATTAATATATTAATAAAAAAGAACATTATGTATTTTAGAAAAATACTTTTTTACTTATTTTTAGAAATTTTCTTAAATTTTTTAAACAAATTATAATAAATTAAAAAATAATATCGTTTATAATAAATATAAAAAAATTGTTATGAATATTATGAAATTCAAATTTTTGTTTAATAAATTTTAAACAATAATAGATAGATTTATGAAAATTTTAAAAAATAGAAAATTATATTTATAAAATGTAAGAAAGAGAAATTTTAAAACTATTATTCATAATGTAATTTTTTTTAAATAAATAATTATAAAAATTTGGAAAATATATTGAGAATGTATGATTCTATTTATAAAATTATAATTTAAAAAAAATTAGTTTTGGATCAATCTACGGATCAATTCAATTCAATCCATAGATCGATATATCATGATCTAGTATAATCTATTAATCTTATATGTGTATTATGAGCTGATCCAATCCAAAAAAGATTTGTATTGATCTGATTCATAAGGGATCGCATGAAATAAATATCCACAGAGTAACGATTCACTTGATCTTTTTGTCATCCTACTTTCAAGTATAATGGACTTCCATCTTCAAATTTTATCAAAATAACATGTGTTTATTATACATGTGTATATACAACCAAATATCAAAATGTCGATGACATTGTTGACATTATAGTAACAATGTCTTTTTTTTTATACATCTTGACATTGAAATACGATATCCATATTTTTTAGTTAATTTATCGTTAAATTATTGAGAACATCGTTAAAATATCTCTTAAATGTTGTTGTTGCTTAAATATTATTTAAATGTCTTTTTTTGCTAAAATATCGTGAATATTGTGGATATTGTCACTAAATGTTAAATAAAATACAAAATATCTATTCTTGATTTATTTTTATCTTTTTTCTTATTCTTTCTAAGCAATCATTTTAATTTAATTTTTTCTACTTTTTCATTATAGAATATATTTTTTTTCTTGTTTGAAGCATTTTACTATGCATATGAAATGAATAGATAAAAATATCAGTTATTGTGGTTAATTATAAATTAGATTTAAGACCCATACAAACTAGTTGACATAGAGAAAACCATGTTACATACCAATCATGAAACAATATATAATGATTGAGACCTTCATGACTATTATATTTATGTAGAATTGAACCTATGATACAAAGTTTTTAGTGGTAGTGAGTTTGATATTTAGTGATTATTTTTTGTTTTAATGGTTTTGATATTTAGTAACTAATGTCGTGGTTATTGCATGCATATTTTATTTTCTATTAATATTATAATATGTATATTACATTAAAGAATAAGGCTCATTATGAATCCTTAATTATAAATACTTTTAAAAATAAATAATCAATGAAATTTATTTTCATATTGTTTAGATTAATATACTTATAATAGTTAATACAATTAGTTTACTTAATTATTTTAAACTTTTAAACTATTTATTCTACAATATTTATCAAAAAATAATATATATTTTATTATACAATATTTTAATTAATTAATCAACTTATGGAATTATAATAATATTTGAAGTATTTAAAAATATATGTATTAAATAAAAAATTAGTTTAAAATATAAGTAATTGATTGTTTTGATATTTTATAATGTTATATATATAAATTTATATCTTTGATAGAGTTTCTATAATTTTCATGATTTTTTTAAAATTTTCGTTATTAACAATAATATTTTTGATATTTTTGTAAAAATTATATTTTAATATGGTTTAATATTTCAAATCTTATATACAACCAATTTATAGTAAATTTATGTACAAATTACGAAAAAGAAAAAAAAAATTCGTTGTAATCATGTACAACTTGTACATGATCCGGATCCCAAATCTCACCCCACGAAAATAAATAAATAAATACAATAACATATGGACTACACACCATACAGAGATGAAACAATTTAATGTATTCGACCAGGGGGTTGGCGGCTACATATTAGTAGGACCAATGTGTCACTCCAAGATCGTGAATTGTGACAATCACCATCAATTGCATTTTGTCATTTATGCTCCACTCTGTCCTCTTTTCACTTATAAATGCATATGCCTGATAACTAACCTGTAATATGATGTTCTATCTATTCTATCTCAACTTGTACATGTATTTAGGGTAAAGAGCTATAGAGTTATTATAGATTCTAATAAAAATACATAAAAAAATTCATATTTATTAAATGTTGTATAAAAATTCTTATTAAATAATGTGTAAATTTTTTATAATTATTAAATAGTGCACAAATTTTTTATAACTTTTTAAAAAATTAAACATTAATCTTAAATTAACAATTCATCATTTTTTTAAAGTTAGTCATTAGTCAATTACATGATCACATTTTTAGAGGTATTTCAGAATAACAAAATTAAAAAAAAAAAATTAGTAAATTTTTAATCTCAATAAATCTTAAAATTTAATATTCAACTAAAACTTATATACACTATTTTTAAAAGAAATATAACTTTTATACACTGTCTGATAATTATAATATTTTTTTACACTTTTATAGAAAGATATAGGATTCTTATTGCCCTTCACCAGATAAGATTAAAACATAATTAACGACTTTGTTAATTAGTATTTGGTAGATTCGATACTCTAATTAAAAAGGATATTTAACGAAAAAAAAAAAACAAATTAAGTGTTCAGAAGCTTCGCCTCTGATTTTAATTATTTTTTCCGAGAGAATTGATCAAGGAAGAGAAAGAGAGGAGGAGAACAATGTAAATTAATTAAAAGAAGATGAGTAGAACACACAGACTTGCACAAAATTGCACAGGCAAGCTTTTTTTTTTTTTTTTTCTTTCTTCTCTTTTGTGTGTGTGTGAGAGATTATAATGTTATCTGGTTTACATTAATTTCCATATAGTAATTGCTTTGTAGTTACAAGTTAGCTTTGAAGTTGATTTATTTCACGAGAAAAAGAGAATATCTGTATAAAGTTTTTAAAATTCCAAGCAACTTTGATTTAAAAAAAATAAAAAATTAAAGAGAACATATATTATATTTATAATTATTTTCTTTCACGAGAAGAGATATATATATTTACAAATTTTTTAGAAAGTTCAACAAATAATGGTAGGGAATTTCCAAAATATTATATATTTAAATAAAATTATTTGATTTTTTTATAAATTAATTGTAAAACTAATTTGTGAAATTTTAAGGGGGGCTAATATTAATTAAGAAAAAACAACTAAATTAGTTCTTATAATTTTGGAAAAAACTAATCAATCATGTATATATAGTTCTATTGCATCTCATGTAACATACATTCACCTCATTATTCATGTATTATATATATAGGATAGTGAAAAATAAATTTGGAATAATCTTATTTAAAATCACTCAATGAATAAGATTAATAATATAAATTAATCTTAGGGTTAAAAAAGTTGGTGTTTAATCAATATTTTTTTTTTGTTTTTGCTAAGGAAAAAAATTAGTTAAACTTCTTAGTACGTTCTAAGCTTTTGTTGGGTGATATTATGAAGGACTTGATCCAACAGCACCACCTGACACCAATCCAAATCACTACATTAATTATTTTGTTATACAATTTATATAAGTGCATTACTTATGAATTATGATATAATAAACTCAATAATGCTCGAAACTAATCATACTTTATAATTAAAAATATTAACTAACCTCAATTTCCACCAATAACTTATTGTTCCATACATCATCATATAATATCTAGATTCGCAATCTCAAAATAGTAAAAATAATAATAATAAAGTTATTATAATAACTACTTGTTATATAATTAACAATTGTTTTCAACTCGCGTGCAATGTTATAGCTTTTTACTTTTTATAATTGAAATCTTATAGTTATTATGAAAAATGATAATGTGCCCAAAATCAAAATTTCCCTTTCTATACGTGAAAAAAAATCAGTTACTCAATTAAAATATTAAAACTTTTTCAGTTAAGAACTTGGATAATTTTACGTAAAAAATATTGATAAATGATAATAAAGATAAATATGATTCACTTATTGATCTTATTAAAACTCATCTTTATTCGTTTCATTTTAAAAAAATTCCAAAATCTAATACATTATCTCAAATAATAATTAAAAAAAACTCATTATTTGAAATATTATTCATTACTTATTGATTATATTACTTACTATTGGATATTTTTTTCAAAAAAACAAAAAGAATTATAATAATATTAAATTTTATTAGCATAAAATGACACATCTTAATATATTACAAATGTTATAAATAATTATAAGTATAATTTGTTTTTAAAATATTGATAAATAATACAAACCTGCAGGAAAACTATCAAGAAATTAAATGTTTACAACTAATTAACAACGACAATGAATTTTGACATGAAATAATTAACACATAAGCCAAAGCTAATGAGAGGAATGCTTTCAATCCACGGGTTCAAATCCTAATGATGATGTCTTACTCATTATTTATTAAGTATATTTTTTTTATAAATTTTATTATTTTATCTTTTTATTTGATATTTTTTAAGTTATATTAATTTTAAATTTTATTAACTCATATTTAAGAAGTAATAATTTCTCACTTAATAATAATACTTGGCTACTAAGAAATTATTCATTATTTAAAAATATGTAATATACTTACTATTTAAATTAATAAAATTTAAAATTTGTATAATTTTTTTTTATTTTAAAAAATATGTAAGTAACAATAAAAAAATATAGAGATAAAATAATTTAATTATTGAAAATTATACATAAAAAAAAACAATGAATAACACCTCACCTATACAAATTCATCCATTAATGGCACATCAGTAATTGCTTTCAAGAAAGTCAATTTTATGTTTTCTAATTGTTGATAGTGTAACGCACATGCTCTCTTTAATATTCAATTAGTACCAATTTTTTTATTATATATAATTATTTTTATTAGTTAAATTTCCGGTCTCGTTAAATGAAAGGACAAATATATATATAAAGAAACGGAAGAATTTATTATTAAAGAATAGAAAGGTTATAACATTCCAACAACAAACACTAGAGTGTACGTACGTTCATAAATCAAGCCTTATAATTAGGAGCACCCCATGTGATAAACCGTATATCTATTTTAATTTAGGTTTAATTATTTCCTGATGCGTTTTTCTATATTATTGTATCTATTATCATAAACATATAAAAAATAATTAAAAGAAAATTATTTATTGCATAAAAATAAAACTTATATATATATATATATATATTTAACAATCACTAATTACACAAATTAATATAAGTGATATGCTCGTTTTAATTTGTCATTTTGTTGGGGACCATGCATGCCCTTTTCTTCATACCGTTCACGTGTGCCTATTCTCTGTAGACCTCTGCAAAAACAAAACAAATATTAGAAAAAGAAAAATAAACAAAATAAAAGAACCTTCACTTGATTAGGAAAAGAAGCCCATCACTCACTAATCTGAAAGTATGATCGTATTATACATTCTTGAGAGAGATTGTGAGTTCAATGTACACATCACACGTCTTGAAATTTCAATTAATAAGATTATAATATGTTTACCAAATATCAAAGATTTAATTTTTAATCTTCACTTCCCACGTCTTAAATAAATACTTATTATTTCAACTAAAAAAATTATGATTTAAAGATTAATATAAAATAATATATATAAATCGTTGATCAACATATAAATTATGTGCAATAAATATGCAAGTAATATAATAATATAAAAAAATATTGTTTCTATATAGATTATGATATTAGAAACTCATTTTTAAAACAAAAAATAAAAATCATTTTTTTTGTATTTGTATGTTTTAAGAAATTAAAATTAAAATAATTAAAAATAAATAATAGTAATTAATTAACTCAAATTTGATACCTAAAAAAATATATGAAAAAATATCTAACCTAGTATATATTTCTCTATCAAGTAAATTAAACACTATATAATAATTAACATAATCAGACTATCATATCAATTAAATTACATATTAATCATTAAGTTTATTAATTATGCATATTATTTAATTAAGATAAATAATTAAATAATTATCTTAAATTTATTTAATTACTTCTATAGATCAATTGTTAGTCAAATAATTAATAACATAAAAATTATATTAAATAATATAATTAAATTGAAATCATAATTGAGGTAAAATATTATATCATCAAATATTGAAAATTTGGTTCATAAAACCCTTAGATTAATAAATTAACTAGACATAATTTTATTCATAAAACTCATATTTTTCAAAAACAAAAAAAACATAAAAATTGAAAAAGAAGAAATGCAATCAATCTCTTGAATTGTAATATCAATATCTTTTTAAATTTCTACCAAAATTGTATATCATTTTAAATTTTTATGTTTTTTTTCAACTTTGCTCCAAAAACTAATAACAATTATATTAATTTCGACTTATTAGGATTTATGAGACAATTAGTAGGTTAAATTAAACTCAGTGAAATTTAGACTGTCACATCAACTTCAAATAATGAGTTGAGATAAAAAAAAGTAAAAATTAACATTATTACCTAATAGGATCGTGACATATGACATACGAGTTTTATTGGCCGGACTCGTGAAAGATGTGTGGCATGTGAGGACTGGATTGCTCTTTTCAACGCAAGTTGAGTAAGTGCCACATGGTGTGACATGATTCATTTTCATGAATGGTATGGTGTAACTGACACGTGACGTGGCGTTTTGTCTTTGGGAACACGTGGTATTACGTGATTCGTTCTCTCCGCTTCTGTGGTATTCACGTGTCAATTTCTGATTGGTCATGCATTTAAAATTTCAAAAATTATATTTTCATCATTTTTCACTATAAAGTTTATTTTTTAAATATTTTTAACCTTAAAAATTCTAATTATTGAATAAAATGAGAAAATATTAAAGAAAAAATGCACTCATGATTCTACTTTCATAGAGTGATCGTTTATCCCACCAAATAATTGTTTGGAACAAAGGAATTGGATAATTTGTGACTAGAGGTAGAGGTAGGACTTACCCTAGGTCTCCTCTAAGACCTAAACTCACCACCTTTTACCCCAATGCTCAAAGCCCACATCGTATGTAAAGAAGAGCTCACGATAATCCATATAAAACCATGATTAGTCTGTTTGCACTCCCATATTAGTCCGTATAAAAGTGCCCACGACATTCCATATTAGCTCAAATTTTGTCTACATAGATCAAGCATTGTATGTACCATATCATAGACGTGTAAATCAACTAACTGTATCTTTAATCGTAACAAGGGTTTCATACACACCCCCAACTTAAATACCTCTCCAGTGAGTCATTGTCATGCTTACTACCCTACCCTGTGTAACCCTCAAATAGTAATAATTGTGATAGGAGTCTTTTTTCTTATTATTCTTATATAAAATTAGATGTAATATTTGTAATTATAATTATATAAATGTTAAATACGAACGAATTTGTAATTAATTATGATCGGTTACATGGTATAACTTTTTAAAAAATTAATAAATATTATTTTTAATTTTATTTTATTATGTAGTACATTATAATTAGTATAAATTTAAATGAAATAGGTGCTTATTTAGTCACATAAATCTACATCTAAGTACCATAACTTAGATGTACATTTTCAAGATTTTGGATGAGAGAAATGAAGAGCATTGTTGTATCTAAAAATGTTTGTGTGTGGGCTGAATTATAGATTGTATATTAATAATTTTTTTGCAAAATAATATTAAAATGTTGAAAAGTGTATTGTCGAGTAATTTTTTTTTCAAAATATTGTTAATTAATACTTGATGGACTAATTTTATTCATTTTTTCTCTCTTTCTCTCTCTCTCTCTCTTAAATAAAATGTTTTCTATAAAAACATATGAAAAAAATGAAAAGTAAAACATAAAGTTAAAAAAATTAAATTCATACTTGTATATTTTAAAAAAAAAAACAAAGCAGACTGTAGTTCTGATAGAGCTCCACATAGGGCCTCTGAAGTTGAGGACTTTATGTTTCTAAGTCTTTTTTGCTTTGTTCCAACGCAAAAGATTGTATATGCATGACTTGAATTCTACCTCTTAATAATTATTGAATTTAAATATATATTTTAAAAATTGAGGTACGTATAAGTTTTTTCTTAAATTTAAATATATGTATAAATTTGTGTGTTAATTAATGGTTGTACGTCTAATAAGTAGATGGGGAGTACGCGGTGAGCAAACTCGAAGAATGTTTTTTAGCTTATCTAGCAATATCGCATACCTCATCAACGAATTGGAGCATTTTTGGACAGTATGTGTAAAAAATAGAAAAAAAAGTTTCAATTTAAATATGTTCAATTTAACCTAATCAAAATAGTATCTAATATAACTTTTGTTTTTATTATTATTATTATTATTATTATTTTACTTTTTTGTTAATAAATAGAAATAACATTAATAGAAGTAAAACCGGCCAGTACAACTTAATAGTTATAACATCAACTACCCAAAATAACATAATATAAGTAATTAGAGTAAATATAAAACTAACTTAGAATAAATTCTTAAAGCAACACCTAATTTCTTTCTAACTCTCCACTTAAGTAACAAGGAAATAAGTACTAAAGGAACTAATACAAACCAGTAACAGAAGCAATAACATAACAACAAAACATAATAGTTTCTCAAAAAAAAAAAAAAAAAGCAAAGTATAAAATGAGTAACAAAAAATGCAAGAGATCCTTTATTTGAATCTGATTCTTCAAACACTTCACATTCGTTGACACCACTATCCAATATAGTAAGAAGGGAGTAAAGACATACAAGCTTTCAAACTTATTTGGATAATTAAGAAATAACCAATTCTCCATATTTGATTTTGCAACTACGGTAAAATCAAGTTAAATGTGCTCTTGGTTAATTAGCTCAATGATATCTAAAGTCAAAACAAGATCAAATTGAAGCAATATGTTTCCCACCCTATTAAATCAACAATTACGAACAAAACTCATACTAAAGTAGATCATAACAAGGTCACTCCAACAAATAAATACAACAAAGAAACAAAACACACACACACAAGTAGAATAAAAACAAATCCAACAAGTATCAACAATTTACAGATAGAATAAACGAAAACACAATGGAAGAAACTTTCAAACTAAAAGAAATCATCTCAACTTTATAACTAGATCATATCAATCATCATCTCATTTTGATATCATTCTTTGAATATCTTAGTAACAACAACAGTAACAAAAATTATTAAGTGAAAGAAATTTAAGGCATTGAAGATACCTTACCTCAACGTCGCCTATAAGAGCAAGCTTGGATGAGAAATCCAAGAACTAGAAGCTTTTGCTCGACAGTCTTCTCCTAGATTTCATGTAGAATCACTTCGTCAAATCCACAAAAAAGACTTCGTTATTTTGATCCCATTCTAATTGATTTTTTTGTGTGATTGCCTTGAGATTTTCACAAACCCCTGGCATTATAGATTGCAGTCCAAAGAAATTCTTCTTGTTCTTCTTTTTGTTGTCCAAAGATAAATAACTTTTGAAACCAACTGAATAAACCATGCAGACACTGGCGCAGTGAAACAGTGAGGTGAACGAATGGTGAGCACGATTGGCTTGGTGCAATTGTGGTAAGGTATGCAACTTAATTAGACATGACATGGGTGGCTAGAACTTCTATGGCCAGCACCACCTAGTTGGCCTAAACTTCATTAGCCATAATGTTGTTGGTTATAACATTGTTTGACAATAGTTAGTTTGTTAAAATATTTTTGGCGACAAATTCATCTGGCCATAACTTCATCTACTAAGACTTAGTTTGCCAAGGTGTGCTTGCGTTTATCACAGAGCTCTCTTATTTCATTTATTTATTAGTGCACTTATATTTAGCATAAAATAAAATCATTTTTTGTATTTTATATATTGCAATATACATCAAATTTAGACAACAAAGTTTAAGATTTATTTTAATATGTACTAATTAATAAATAGTAAAAGAGCCATATATGCATGGGTGACGTAATGACGTCACAAAGCACGTGAATGTTGGGTGATTCAACTTTCCGTGGAGTAGAGATTCTTAGAACATGGTTAGTTTACAAAAGTTGCAAAGAATTGCGAGGGGAAGAGTACATTTTTAGAGGAGGTGATCCCTCGTGATCCCATAACGGTAGCTAGCTAGTAATTCAAATGGAGCGGTTTTTAACCTTATGGATTTAGTCTGTACGTGAAGGTCAGATTTCAAGTTAGGTAGCAGCGAGATTAACAAGGAAGATGAAATGGAGTTTTGTTAAAGGAGTGGCTGCAATTCTTGAAATTTTGAAAACTGGTTTTTACATTTGAAGTAAATGAAAGATTTCATTCATAATAGACCATCCCTATTTAACATCTCTCCAAAAGCAACATCAAAGATATAATCAATAAACTTAATTAAAACCATCATATCCCAATCAAAATTCCTCAAAAAAAAAAAAAATCATCATAAAGAAATTAATTTACTTTAATTTAGAGAGTAGAGAGTTAAATTGTTCAATTATAACTAACAACAATAAACCCACAATATAATAAGCAACGTATTACTAATCTAAGTTGATTTTATTATATTTGATAATATGTGCTTAACATAACAGTACTATACATAGTATTTATTTATTAAAATAAAATAAAATGGAATAAGATAGTTCTTATAAAGTACTTTGTGCGGTGAGGGAAAAAAAATACGTACGTGGGTAAATATTTCTTTAAATTTCTTTTAATCAAAATACTTGTTTTCAAATAGGTTATCGTGGAAACACTTGTAGGATTAACATATCTAAATGGACCTTAAAATTGAAAGTTATTTTTAATAAACTTGGTGATGTTAATTTATAATTAAAAAGCTTGATGGGGATAATTTGACTGCCGTGCGTTTGAACTTTGAAGTAGCTTTTACTTTTTATACTAATGCGTTATGAGAACGCCAAAATAACGTGGTAAATAATAGAATATTTCATAAGAAAAAAGATAAACTAAACTGTGCACGCAATAATAACAACTATCTAAATATTGATTTTATTCCATATAATTAGGAATTTATTTTCTCTTTAATTTCCTAAAAATAAAAATTCCTACGAACTAGAAAATACACATAATTCTAACTCCCAGTAACAACAAAATTACGAGTAAAATAAATAAATAAATAAAATTCGAAAATGCAAAATAAAACTGACAGATCACCATTCTCCTATATAAAAGCCAGAAACGCACTCTCTCAAAACAAAACAAACCTCATCCCTCTCTCTCTCTCTCCCCCCAA
The DNA here is from genome assembly GCA_037013495.1 of Hippophae tibetana. Lineage (NCBI taxonomy): Eukaryota > Viridiplantae > Streptophyta > Magnoliopsida > Rosales > Elaeagnaceae > Hippophae > Hippophae tibetana. The sequence goes on along the minus strand of CM072802.1, from coordinate 21,953,634 downwards.
GCACACAACTATCGCAAACAAAAGAGGAGAGAAAATGGATATCCTATTACCATCGTTGCCGGAGCTCGACACGGAAAATCTGAAAGCTCTCAAAGTACTCGGCCAAGGAGCCATGGGCACTGTCTTCTTGGTCTATGATCGAACCAATGACCCCTCCGCTCGTAGCCCCTTTGCTCTCAAAGTCGTCGACAAGTCCTCTCTTCACACTAAACTTGATGCCGAGCGACGCGTTCGTTGGGAAATACAAGTCCTCTCTCGCTTATCTCACCCTTTTCTACCTTCTCTTTTGGGCTCATTTGAGACTGATGACTTATTTGGTTGGGCTGTCCCTTATTGCTCCGGTGGTGATCTTAATGTCCTCCGTTACCGTCAAAATGATCGTGTCTTCTCTCAAGCCGTGATTCGGTTCTACCTGTCTGAAATTATATGCGCTCTCGAACATCTTCATTCCATTGGCATAGCTTATCGAGATTTGAAGCCCGAGAATGTTCTCATTCAACAATCCGGTCACGTCACTCTCACGGACTTTGACCTATCTCGGAGTCTCAAGCACCCAACTGTAAACACCGATATTTCCTACGAGAATGATCCAAGTTTACCGAAAATTAATCGACAACATCGGAGAAATCTGACCCGTTGGATTCCAGTTATGCCTGGTGAGAACTTTGTAATGGGTTTAAAGAAAGCTAAATCTGCCCGAGTTACCCCGGTGAGTCGAAAGAAATTATTTTTTTTTAACGGAGAGCGATCCAACTCGTTTGTCGGAACGGAGGAGTATGTTTCGCCTGAGGTGGTGAGAGGGGATGGACACGAGTTCGCTGTGGATTGGTGGGCCCTAGGAATCTTAACATTCGAGATGTTGTATGGTACGTCGCCGTTTAAAGGGAATAACAGAAAAGAAACTTTTTGCAATGTGTTAACGAAACAGCCAGAGTTTATCGGAAAACCAAATTTGTTAACGGATTTGATCAGACGGTTACTAGAGAAAGATCCCACAAAGAGATTGGGTTATGCGAGAGGTGCCTGTGAGATCAAAGAGCATGCTTTCTTTCGTGGTGTAAGGTGGGACCTACTAACGGAGGTCTTAAGGCCACCGTGTATTCCTTCAACAAATAATGGCGATATAACGGAAGATCTTACGAGAAATGGTTATGACATTAAAGAATACTTTCAAAAGTTGAGATCACCCCCGTCGATGCCGCCGTCACCGGATTATCATAGGTTCACGGAGTTCTGATCCACACGTGCAGTTCACACGTGTGTGAAGTAGTTAAATTTTTTTTTTTGTTCTAATTATTTTGTCCCCGTGTATTTTCTCTCCCTTGCTGTACATGGAATAACGGAAAACGTATAAAACGGCGGCAGTTTAGTTGTTTTTAACTCTTAAGTTTGTTTTTATTAGTTATATTCTGGGACAAGGGAATTTGAATATAGACCATGTTTAAGGACCGGAAATGAATCTCATCAATTTAATATTGTTCGTTAATCAACTAATTAAAACTGTAAAGCAATTTTCCCTTTACCATATCCGAAGGGTGCTAATTTATATTCTTACAAATAATTTATCTTTTATTGATTTTTAAAAATAACATTCATTATTAAATAAAGTAAGACACATAAATAATAATTTACTTTTCAATGTTTATGAAGTAAAGAAAATAATAATAAAATCAAGTAAAATTTTAAAAAAACTTATTACAATGGTTTGCGTTAAAAAAAAACATAATACGAGGATATACCGTTTTAACAGTTTTTTGTGTATATATATTTTTAAATGGAAAAAGAAAAAATAAATAAAAGAAAGGTACTGTATCGGTTGTACGTACGTGTTAATAATGAAATGGAATATTATTTTACTTTAGGAAAAAGAATACAATAGTGCTCTGATCGCAATTGATTGCCATTGAAATAAAGTCCGGTAGTTGCCTTGGATGAATAGACAAAGGTATATTTTGTGAGGGAAAATATATTAGTTATGTGAAGAGTAAAAGTAATATAATGGTAAATTGGTTACGTTATCATCAAAAATTGAGTAGTAGAAGTAAAGTTGGATTTTCTGTTACGTACACGTGTTCATCTTCATTGGCTTTCATTGCTATTACTTCAAGGCTTAACCAGCCCATTCTTTTTTCGTTTTTTTTTATTTAAATATTCTTCCATAAACATCTTATTTAATTCAAAAATGTTTTAAAAAATTATAAAAAATAACATTTTTAAAATTTAAAAGAATAATATAATATCTATAATACGAAATGAGAATGATGAGATGATCATGAATTTTAAATAAACATAATCTATCATATTTTAATAATTATAATTTTTTTATTTTATATAATTTTATTTTAAAAAATATGATTTATTAATACAATACATCTAGATCATTTATTATAGGAAAAGACTGTAAGATGCTATATACACCTTATTTAAAAAGAATAAAGTTGTTGGGACCCTTTAATAAAATTCTACCACTTATATTTCTGAAGTTGTTTTTTCTTGGTAAATCTTTTTTAATGTTTTTAAAAAATAATTTTTAATGACTTTAAAATTAAACATATTATTATAAATAATATGTAAACTTTTTTTATATTAATATTTTTTAATTAAATAATTCAAATACCTTTTCAAAATAATAACAGAGTAAAGAATAAATTTACTTATTTTTTCATGATTGAAAACATATATAATAAGTAAATAAATACATAAAAATATAAAAGCTAAAAATTAAATTAAAAAATAATTCTATAAAATTAACCTAATTTTTGGGATTTCTTTCACCACTTATGTCTCATCATTCCATCTTAACTTTAATTTTTTAAAAATATTTCTATTTTTTTATTTTTCAAATTTTTCTCTTATAAATTTTTTTTATTAATTAATTTATTGAATTCAGTAAAAAAAAATATTTTCTCACAGTATTATACAAAATTAAAAATTTATTCATTACATGTAATTCAAATTTTTTTCTTAATTCAAAAAAGCATAATATATATATTTTTAAGTTTATAAAAATTTATAAATTTTCTCAATTTTAATGCTTTATAATATTTGAAAATAATACAAATATAAAACTTTTATTTTTATTTTGACGAAGAAGACATTTTATGCAGGCTTTTAATTGTTTTTATTAGAGCCACAATGGTCCAAATTACCAATGTCGTAAAAATTGAAGAATCCTTGTCCTTCCTTCAAGAGGCTTGTTCAAAACGAAGGTCCAAAGAATAATTTTTTTATGGGTCAAAAGCAATTTTAAAATAAAAGAAAAGAAAAGAAAATTATTTCCAAATGATATTATTAATTTGAAAAAAGTTGGGTTAGTTTACATTCCACAATACAAAAGGTTGAAAGCAAGTTTTATCATTATGGGACAAGATGTTCTGAAATCACGGGTTTTAAGGCTTTAGTTTATTAGGTTATCTCTAACTTTACTAAACAATTAATATAATTTTACATTATGATGTCTAATAAAGTTACTTAGCAATGATTATAGCTTTACCTCCATGAAATAGACTTTTGCAAAATATTTAACATAAAAAGGAAGAAAAAATAAGGTAGGTAAAAGAAAGATATTTAAACCACTTACTATATATGTGAGTTTAATTTACATGATTGTTAGAGCCAAAACCAACTCCAGGTCCACTATTATCTGGAGTCTACCTATATGTTTTTCTAGTTGGGAGGGATTTTTTTTTTTACTATGAATAAAAGCATTAGAGGGATTCCATTTCACAGAGGGGTCAAACTGTAAGAAATCTTGGATTGTCATGTGGACTTACCACCCGTGCCAAAAAAAAATAAAAAAAAATGAAAAGTTTACCAGCTTTGGAATGAGCAACTTTAATAGATTTAGAAAAAACAATATCCTTCATTCTTAACAACTTATATTAGAACTGAATGTAAATTATCTAATATTAATTTTTGAATAGTAAATATTTATCGTAATTGGAGAGACGAAGAACAATAAATATATAAAAATAATATTAATATTTTTCTTAATATCTTAAATTTTTAATAAAGTTAATTAACTAAACACTTTTAACAAACTTTACTCTTTTATTATTTTACATTTATATATTTAAAAAATTAAGTACTAATGATACATCACGTACCCATTAACCTTAATCATAAAAAAAAAAATCCTAGATCAGCATAGCTTTTCATGGGTAAGTGGATAAAAAAATAGTGAAAAAAAAGAATTATCATAAATTTAGGAAACTTCCCTTTTGCACACTATTATTCAACCTATAATAATTTACCACGTTATTTTTGAGTAATATTAGCGAAGAAATTAAGTTTTTTTTACAAAATATTAAATTAATTATACTTATTAATAATATTTTTTAAAAATTCTTATATGAATTAAGTGTATGATACGTGGTATGTTATTTATGAAAATTTAGATACGATATTAATAAAATTTATAAAATAATTTATTAATTTTTATAATATTATCATATTATATTTTATTTAATTTTTAATAAGATAAAATAATACTAATTAAAATATTTTATTTGTTCCTAATAAATCTAAATAAAATAATTAAAAATATAAAAACAATAATTTATAATTTAATTTTAATAAAAAAATGATGTATATTTACAATTAACTCTATTAGAATTAGAATTTAAATAAAATACTATACTACGTAATAAAGTATAATTTACATTTATATGATATATCTTTATAATATTCAAAAGAAATTAATACTTGTATGAAATAGTATAGTAAATAAATGCTTCTACCCATAAACTTTACTCCAATAAAACTTTCCCAACACTCTATCACATGACTTAAATTCATCAAAAAATATTTTTCTTACATAATCGTTCTGAATCGATCTGATCGTTCGAGAAGTTACTTGAAACATTAATATAAAATCTCAAATCACAATGCTTGTCAAAATTTGTATACGTAGATTAATTGGTAGGGTTAAAAAAAATATATTAGATTCTTCTAAAAAAACAAAAACAAAAACACTATATTAGCTAGCTGTAAAACGAGAAGCTAGCTACTGAAGCTCTTGAATCGTTATCGAAGTACAAGTTTAAGAATCTTTTCGGTAAGAAGAAAAAGGAAACGGACAAAAACAGAAAGGAAAAATAATAATCAGAATTAAAATTACATTGTACAATAATTAGCTATGGCCTACGGCAAATCAAAACAAAATTCATCAAATCTATTTTCACACTTAAGAAATAAGAAATATGAATGACTTTATTATATATACACATTCCATTTCCACCTTATACGGGGAAAAAACAATAAAATTGTCATTTAGTAAGTAGAGAGGATTGCTCAATTTGAAAAGAAAAAGAAGAACCAATCGGAGAGGAATTGGATGCTGATCGAGCAGGCAATAACACGAAGAGATTATTCCATTTGTCGGCAATATTAAGGCTCCATGTTCGAATAGCTTTAATGTGATTAGATGTAATGACCAAATGCCAAATGCAATCTTTGTCATCTACTTCACGAGGACTACTGTTCGTTTATTTTGTGAAGTAAATTGTGTATCTACTCCTAGGAAATTATATAACTTTCTAGCTTAATGTTCTAATTAGTGATTTTTAACGTGTTATTAGAAGGTTGATAGTTATAATATTGAATATGGATGCATGAATATACAGAAAACCGTATAAAATTAAAATAATATACATGATAAAGAATAACTTGGATAGGTTGCTTTTACACATGATCCGATTCCGATCCAAACCATATTATTTTGAAAATTGAAAATTGTTTAGGTTAAAATTGATTAATATATATTTTAATCTAAACTAATTAATCCCAACTTTTATCGATGGATGAGTTGGATTAGTTTCATAATATTGTTTTTAAAAAAATTGTATATAAATTAAACATTAAAAAAATGTAATATTTATGTTAATTTTCTTTACGTTTGACGTCGCCTCAGAATTACTGATAAACTTGAGTAATTTTTAATTGAATGAGATTTTATTAAATTTAATTAGATCTGAATTTCTAATATTGTATTAAGATTGGGTCTAACTTGATCGTTGATTTGAGTTTTTTCCTTAAAAATTTTACTGTTGTTTTGTGAGATCAATTCTTTTCGTGTGTAAGGAGATTATTAAGTTTCCTTTAATAACACATCGGTTAGAGCTCGACAGGAGTATTATTTGTCATTTAAAAGTTTATAAGTGATAACATATTTTATCATTTATTTGTTAATATTTTAATAATTTAAATAAATTGTGATAAAAATGATGGTAATTTATTAGGGTTAGATATTATAAAATTTGGGATATAATAAATTAGCTTGCGTGATGTGATTAACCATTATCTTAAAAGTAATTATATATACGCATTAATTCATAAATTAGTGATTTATTAAATATAAAGTTTATAATATTAAATAAAAAATAATTATAAAATTAGATAGATAAATTAAATTATAACATGTGTATCATATAATAACATCTCTTTTTATCTCAACTAGTGATGATATTTTAATTAAATTTTACGATTGTATTAGATAAATTAAAATCCGATAAATCAGTTAAGATTTTATATCAAATGAAATATAAAAAGAACATTTTCCTGTTAAAAAGGCTAGTGCACATGGCGAGGGATAGGCTAAGCTAGTTCTTACATCTTAGGTTTGCCCATACCGCCATACGTACGTTGTCCGTCCAAAATAACAACGAAAAGGTGCACGCCCGTCTTGTTTGTTCTAAATTTGTAATCTATTTTTCTCGTATTTTCTTGAGTTGTCTAATCAGACTCACTAATTATTCAAATACCCTTCTTATTATTTTGCAATTTTATGACGAATAAGAAATAAGAAGAGCTACGTATTATTTAATTGTTTCTAATAAAAAACAAAAATAAATACCTAAAAGAACTTCCTGTTCGATATTCAACAATCTTTCAATTTCACTGGGCTGAACATGCTGTTTAAATTTATTTTTTAAATATTCTAATAGAGATAATTTAATCAATCAAAATCATGGGATAGAGAATTATATATATTCATAAATACTACTGTTTGGAAAGAAAAAAAATTCCTAAAATACCAATAAAAACATAGATATTAAATTACAAGAGAAACACTAGTGAATAAGTTAACTTTTTTTAAAAATGAAAAATCATTATAATTTTAACAAAACTCATGAAAGTTCTTGCATTAGCTAAAGAAACAAATTAATTTTATATCTTTGCGAAAAATTGATATGTCAATTTACAAAAATAAATGAATAAATAAAATAAATTAGAAATGTCCAGATGGATTGCTATTTCTGAGTTGTAACTCAAAAGTGTAATTAATTAGACAATTATTTTGTAATGCAAGAACATATGCATTGTTTTTTTTTCCTAATCTTAAAAAGGTAATTTTTTTCGGATGAATTTTATTAATTCTTCAATTTAAAAATTATGATTTTAAAAATTTAAATTATATATTTTATTAATAACAAATAAAAAAATCAAGGAGCTTTCTCTCCCTTGCACTCTTTCTTTCTTTCTTTTTTATCCTTCTTTCATTATTATTTTATTTATAAAAAATAAAAATAAAATTAAGAGAAAAAGGGTGGTTTTTTTTCTTATTTTTTAATATTTTTTATTAATAAAATATATAATATTTATTTTATCTTTGAAAAAAAAATCAAAAATTTTGAAAATTTTAAAATAATTTTTCATATTTTTAAATTATAAGAATAATTAAATTAATCTAAAAATTTAGACAATTAAAATATATAAATAACATAATTATATTGTATTAACTTGAACAACTGTTGTTGCTACTACTATAGTATCATTTACTATATCATTTTTCAGTCACCTCACACTCATGTCACATATTAATCGATGATCGGTGAAGATCGAGTATTATACAGTAAACGGTATTTATAAAGTTAACTTGGATCCTTTTACATATTATTTATGTCTATCAATTTTCTTTTATTTATTGTTTTTTCAACCTCACACATCTAAGTAACACATTTGTCATTGGCTGGGCTAGAATACACGATGTTTAAGTGTTTTGGTGGAGAGTAAAAAAAAATTAATGGTAAATATGTAATTGAATTTTACTATGTATACTCAATAAACAAGATAATTAATTAATCAAGCAAAAACACTAAAAAGTTGAGTATACAGTTGAATAGCATACTTAATCTATTATTATAAAAATTACATAAAATTTCGATTTTTATTCATAATCGTAGGTTTATAATCACGATTATAAAAACTAAGATCTTAATAAGAGAGACTATAGGTAACGACCTATGATCTTAGTTTTCTAATAACCTAGGTAATAGGGTATATATAAATTTAAAAAAATATAATTATATATTAATTATAATATTAAAAATCAATATAAATTATAATAAATTTATTAAAAATCATATTATACTAAAATTATAATTATAATTACATTCTTAAGTTTATTATACACTAAAAATTAATAAACATAGTTTATAATAAAAATAACTTGAGTATAGTATTTATTTTTATATATTTTGAGACTCAAAACACAATTCGCCTAGTCCTCGGTGTCTCGTGTGTTAGTGAGCTTGGTGCCTAGTGCATGTTGCCCTATTGTGCTGGTGTGCCTGTTATGCTAATAATAGCAGATAAAATAAGAATGAATCATAAACAAAATGTACAATAAAAATAATAGTAGATAAAATAAGAATGAACCATAAAAATTATTTACAATAGATTCAAAACTCAGTCTAACATAACATAACAAGCAAGTAATAAGAATGAACCATAAACACAGTCTACAATAGAAATAACTTGAGCATAATCACTACTACAATATGGGGTATAAAAGTCGGTTTTTAACCGACTTTAAACAAATTTAAAGTCGGTTGTATGAACCGACTTTAAATTCAGAGACTTAAATTGTAAAGTCGGTTCATGGCGTGAACCGACTCTACGCGTAGCGTCGGTTCATGGCATGAACCGACTCTACGTGTAGCGTCGGTTCATGCCATGAACCGACTTTACAGGTAGAGTCGGTTCACGGCATGAACCGACGCTACACGTAGAGTCGGTTCACGGCATGAACCGACGCTACACGTAGAGTCGGTTCATGCCATGAACCGACTCTACATTTTATTTGTATTAATTTTTAATTTTATTTTTCGTATAATAGTATATATAAATAACATAAAAACACTAAAATATAATTAATAATAGTGAATAATTAACAATATAAATATATTTAATGACTTAATAATTAAATTTATTACAAAATCAAATAATGCATATAAATAACTTCAATTACAAATAAAATAATGTCGTCAAATTATGCCATCGAGTAAGCTTGGTTGTTGTAGAATCTTGATTGGCCTTCACAAGCATTATGGGAAAAAAAGGCTGATCCCTATAACAAATATTCTCCTACATACATGAGCACGTAAAAAATACATCAAAAAAGTAGTCTAAACTTCATACGTACGAATGAAGAAATTAAATCATTATTGAGATTAGCACGTACAACGACATTCGATGAACTCATATTAGCATTATTAATCATTTGTCTATATATGAAGTTATCTAGAATCTCTACTACTATTTTTTAATGCTATATATAATGAACTCTAAATATGAAATCAATTGCATGTAACTTCGATTTCTTGGCTAAGCTTGTGTGAGTTTTGGTGCCCTTAAACATATGGAACACGTTCATATGCACCAAAACTCATACAAACCAAGAAACAAATCGGACCGACGTACGTACACCTGATTTGTACATTTAGAACTCATTATATATCATTAAAAATACTAGCAGAGATTCCAGATAAATTCATATTTATAAACAACGCATTCCCCTAAATACATGAGCATATATATGATTAATCATCATCAACCAAGTGATTTCAGACACAAGAATAGATATAGAAGGCCAAATCATTAAAAAATTTACTATTATGTTGTCATATGCTATTCAAGATCATCAGAATCTTCTCCTGATTCTTCTTGTGATGATATAATTTGAACCATGTATTCTGCCCATTCCTCTCGTAAATCATCAAAAATTTGCTGATCGTAACCCGTCTTGTTCCAACCGAAGAACTACATGTATTCAAAATCAAAATAAGAATATGATTTCATTTATTTACAAAAACAAACTCAAATATGTTAAAACTTGTATGTATATGGGTAAAATATATTACCACATCATCAATTAGAATTTTGATATTTGTGATGATTTCACTCATAAACTTCATGACATAATAACCACACATGACTCCATTATTTTGTTGTGGAACCTACAAAAAAAAGTGCATGTATACATGAATTTTCATATTCGAACATCCTTATTATTTAATTGGAAAATTAATAAAATTATTAATATTGAATTGTACATACCATAACTTTTGTCCATATAAGCTTATGAGATTTTTTAAGGACAATGCCCCTAGACTTGTTCCATAACTTCCATGCCCTGTCAAGATATAAAACGATTAGTTTTTATTAAATATTACAAAAAATAATAGAAAAAACTAATATGTAACTAAATATAACTCTTACATTTCAACAACTGCTTTTGTATCTTTACTCAGTTCTATGGAAGCTGAGTCACAGTACCAAGCATGATTATTGAACATATCAATGATTACCAACATCCAATGATCTTGGCCTTGTTCAAACCTTAATGGCCAAGGGATTATCAACTTTTGATTTCTACTAAGCGTTAATGCTCTATCACATAATTGTTTAGCTCTGATGCTAACATCCTTCTCTTGATATTGATTAACATATGAAGAATCATAGAACATTGCTAAATGTGATGAGTGATTATGTTGAAGTCGATAATAGCAAGCCCTATATATGTATATATATAATTAGATAATATAAATATAATGTTCTGCATAAATAAAAGAAAACTAACTAGATTGAGGACTCACCTTGTCCACACTTGAATTATACTTAAATCGATCATTTGATATTCAAATATTTGCAACAAGCACTCGATCGATATATAAGTTTGGCCGATGTCTACACCAGAAATTTCAATAGGAAGTGGCACAGTCCATCCATCATTTATGCTAGATGCCCTCCCAACAATAGTCATCAAACTGCCAAGATTTCTACTGAATTGTAACGCATAAGTATGACTATACTTTTTCCAAGGCTTCTTCTTGAATGACTTGGTGCACGATGATTGACCACTAGTCATAGATTTAGCACGAGATACTTGCTTGGTATCTCTTAAATGTGATGCATTTAAGAGTTCTGGTATAATAGACTACCAAAAAAGTATCATATATGTATTTTTAGTAACAATATAAGATCACATTAAATAATAGTTGTAAACAAGTGTTATTTTTTAAGTTAAAAAATAGTACCATGTCAAAATTTAGAACAACTTGAATCGACGGCCAAGCCACATACTGTCCAACCGCCTCTTGGACTGTGGTAGCATCAGAAGGCACATGTAGTGGACAATCATGAAACAATGATTGATCAATTACTATTCGCCAATGATTAGGCAAATATTGATTATGAATCATCCGATCATCGCTCAATTGCTGTACCGTTCCAATAGCAACATAGTCCGTTGACGAAGGATGTTTCAACAAACATTTCATATTCTGTAAAAAATTTAAGTGTTATATATAAAAAATAAAACATATAATAAGAATTTAAAAATTAAAATCTTACCACATATGATTCATCAAATAGAGGAGGACTCTCATATGGGGTAGCTATTGGATGTACATTCTCACCAATATGTTCATCTTGGCTTGATTTATGGTAAGAATGTACAGATTGCATTGGAGAAAATGAACCACTACTTGATTGCATGTGCATTCCTGACATATAATGAGGACCAATAGGATGGCTATATCCCATACTGGATGTAGTTTGAGCACAATGAGATTGGGTGGATGGCATGCCTGGCATGGATGGTGGCATGCCTGACATGGATGGTGGCATGCTTGGCATGGATTGTGGCATGCCTGGAATGGAAGGTGGTATGCCTGGCATGGATGGTTGCATGCTTGGCCAATATGGCATGCCCTGGTTGTAGCATGATGCCATTGCTGACAATTGTTGTGATTGATGTTCTTTTAGAGTGGAAATCTCACTCATCACGGAGGCCTTAAAGGAGTTGAATTCTTCTTCAATTTTAGTGTATTTCTCCTTACTTACTGTCTGAGGCTTATGTTTTGGAATTTTAAAATACTCCAAAGCACCATCATATTGGCTACCTCCCCTAACACGACCAGGATGATCGCGTCCGATTGCATGATATAAAGCATCTCTCCCAGGCTCTTCGATTATTTCACCCCTGTATAGTTTTTCTTGAACAGCTCTCTACAAATAATAAAGCACACAAACATATCATTCATTATTACATCAATTATTAAGTATGAGTCAGACTTTTTATCAAACGAAATTACTAACCAACTTATTTAATTGTTCTTCTCCTCGTTCACTCATTGGTCTTGCATTCTTCGTTTTGGGAGTCTTTGTTTCTATGTACAATTCCATTCGGGTAACAGGTCTACCCAATTCAGCTTCCTACATAAATTAGGAAAATTTTATTAACAATGACATGAAATTAAATTGAGAAAAATTAATATAAAAATATTTATAAAATTAAGACAAATTAATAATACCATTCGAAATCTAACTTCAGGATTTGAAGACCTCCCAGTACGGTTAGGAAGAATGTTATGCATTTGGACATTCTGGTGATCTTCTCTAATAATTTGAAATTCTTCTGAACGTCTATAATCCACAAAGTCTTTCCAAACTTGAGGTGTAATCCAGGGGTGTCCTTCAGGGATTTTGTATATCACATTCTCATCAAGTGTTTCCAAATATGGAAACACATAATTTTTCGCCAATCTAGAAGTCTTGTATTCCTTCCATGCCTTATTTGCAATCTTATAACACTTGCCCTGCCAATTGTCATCGACTTTGTAACGATTCTGTAAAAACACAGTACAAAAGATTAGATACAATCAATATAATATATATATATATATATATATATATATATTGATTATAAAATATAAGAGACTTACATAAATTGTTATCCATATTTTAAACTTTTCTGCATCGGCAACCTCAGACCAATGATTTATATTGATTGGTATACTGGACTTTGCCAGTCGACCAATAGAAGATTTCAATTGTTGACCATTCTCCCCTAGTGGATTACCAGTAGCATCAAATTTAACGGGTATTCTATCATCTGGGTTAAGTGGAGCATCAAGTATATTCGCCCAACCCCTTCTTTTCAAATACCCCAATGGATCATTTGGATCTACAAGCTGAATATCCATGAAATATCTACAAAAGTGGAGAAATATAAATTAATTGACAATTTTAGGAACACACATATATACAAGAGTTATTACAACAATATAGAACATACATTATGTTTAATTAGGTTGTTGATCGTATACATATATTCCTTCACAATCACTACGAGTCCATGTCGAAGAATCATCATCATCAATTAGATCATCACGTACATTAGGCAATTTATTTGAGAAATTACTAATATTGGTTAATGTATCAAGCATAGAGTCATCATCTTCTACAACATCACAATGGTAAAACTCTTTTTGTGGAGGCGTTAACACAACAGACCATATTGGATCAATTTGATCGCTCACGTAAAATACTTGCTTTGCATGAAGTGCTAACGTGAAAGGATCATCTGTGTGACTTATCCTGGATAAATTTACAAGAATAAATCCAAAATCATCTATTTTATATCCAACATTGATAACATCTTCGACCCAATCACACAAGAATACTGTCTCATGGAAGACCTCATAATCCAATTCCCAAATCTCTTGTATTATACCATAATATGTTCTATCAGAAAGGACAGGATTAGCATCTTTTGAACTGGCAAATTGCATAGTTTGTGCAACCATCTGCACCCCACTATTTTGATTTACTCGGACTTTGTCCCTAGCTTGAGTCGTAAACCTCGATCCATTTATTGTGAAACTATGAAATGATTTGACATCGAATTTTGGGCCATGTGCAAGCCATTGTAAACTTTCTGATATTTTATGATTGGGTTTCTTGAGTTCACCTCGAATCTATGTATACAAAAACACAAAATGTGTTTAGAGCAAAGTTTTAAAACATTGAATATATATAGGAGGATACATGCATGATTTTTTGTTTGTGACACTTACGTGGTTGCGAAACCAATTAATAAGCTCTCGCTTATGTTCATCATTCAACCATTTTTCTCCTCCTTTTTTTTATAACGAGGATCGATCTTCAATAAGTTTAAATGCATCCTGTAACGTTATTAAATATATATTAAGTTATATATCATCATTAATAGTTAAATAAAAGATGAAACAATGAACATCACTTACTCTATGTACGGTTGTGCCTCGTTATTATTTACCAAAATGATTCGGTGTGCTTTTTCCCATCGAGTGCGATCAATAAATAATTTCTTACTTCCACCAAGCATAGGGTTACCTACTTGGATCATGTGACGTTCTAAGAATAACGTGTGCGTAGGATTCCCAATTTCAGTGCAACCACTAAAGTATTCAGAACAAAACTCAATGGCCTCTTCAGCAATGTAGCATTCCACCATGCATCCTTCAGGTCTATATCTATTATTTACATATCCTTTAAGGACTTGCATATATCTCTCAAAAGGATACATCCACCTTAAGTAAGTAGGACCACATAATTGAACCTCTCGAACTAAATGAACACATAAGTGAATCATTATATCGAAGAAAGAAGGAGGAAAATATTTTTCAATTAGACACAAAGTTTCTACAATTTCTTTCTGTAAAGAATTTAACTCGCCAATTGATATAGATTTCTTGCATATGGTATTGAAGAATGAACAAAGCCGAATTATTGATATTCGAACATGTTTTGGAAAAATTGATCTAATAGCAACTGGTAATAACTGTTGCATTAAGATATGACAGTCATGTGATTTCAATCCATACAGTCTCTTATCGGTGATAGACACAAAATTTCTTAAGTTGGATGAGTAACCATCATGAACTTTCACACCTTCCAAACATTTACAAAACACATCCTTCTCTTTTGTTGACATTGTATATGATGTTGGTGGCAAGTATGTTCGATTCTTATCATTTTCCACCCTTGGTTCCAATTCAGGTCGTATGCCTAGTTTCTTTAAATCCAATCTTGCTTTAATGTCATCCTTTGTTTTTCCAGGTATATTAAGTAAAGTGCCAATCAAGCTTTCACATACATTCTTCTCAATGTGCATGACATCTAAGATGTGACGAATGTGTAGGTCTTTCCAATAAGGCAATTCCCAAAATATTGATTTTTTTTCCAACAACCATTCGGTTCAAAATCTTTTTCATTTTCACCAATTTCATTAGTTGACCTCCTTCGTTTCCCAGACTTGGTGAGTTTTTTTTTCATCTTTCCATATCGTTTGAATGTCATCCCATTCAATTGCCTTAATATCTCAATACCTCGCAAAGGTCGAGTTGCATGATTATGATCTTCTTCACCATCGAACGGTTTCTTTTGGTATCTAAACTTGTGTCCAGATGGCAAAAATCTCCTATGTTTTCTATAAGACATCTTTCGTCCGTGAACAAGATACTTTGGAGAAGTTCCATCACTACATATAGGACATCCCTTGTAACCTTTTGTTGCATGTCCTGATAAGTTTCCATAGGTAGGAAAATCATTAATTGTCCATAAAAGAACCCCCTTCAAGTTAAAGTATTCTTCTTTATATGCATCGTAAACATTTACACCATCATTCCACAACGTCTTTAAATCATCTATCAGAGGCTACAAATATACATCAATATCAACACCAGGTTGTTTCGGTCCTGAGATCAATAATGTTAACATCATGAATTTTCTTTTCATACACAACCAGGGAGGAAGGTTGTATGTTACCATAATTACTGGCCAACAACTATATCTACTACTGAGGGAACTATGTGGATTAATTCCATCAGCAGCAATGGCAAGACGCAGATTGCGCGGATCAGATGAAAATTGAGGAGATAAATTATCTACTACTTTCCAATTTGGAGAATCACAAGGATGACGTAGCATCCCATCATCAGATCGATTATCTGAATGCCAAGTCAACATCTTTGATGTATATTTACTATTGAACAACCTTTGAAAGCGAGGGATCGGAGGAAAGTACCAAAGAACCTTTGCAGGCACGCCTTTCTTACGTGTTGTATCATTTGTACCATGCTTCCATCTCGATTCTTTACACATAGGACAATCATGTAATGTCTCATATTCTTTTCTATAAAGAATGCAATCATTAGGACAAGCGTGAATCTTATGATATTCCATGCCAAATCGACTAAGAGATTTCTTCACTTCATACATTGAAGATGGCAATTCAATACCCTCAGGAAACATATCGACTAGTAGAGTTAGTAATTCTGTGAATCCCTTGTCAGAAAAACCATGTTTTGCCTTGACATTGTACAAATGAACCAATCCTGACATCTTAGTGTATTTTTTGCATTTTGGATACAACGGTTTTTCGGCATCTTCTATAAGTTTATTAAAGGTTTCGGGATCATCCCCGCGTAATTCATCTTCAACACCACGAAAAATATTTTCTGTCTGTACATTATGATATGATGTATGTAATCCACCTACATTCTTATTATACTTTTCTCCATGAGTATTATCAATATTTTCTCCATGATAATACCAACATTTATAGCTCAATAGAATACCATTACGGATAAGGTGATACTTAACCTCATCAAATTCATGAAATCGCTCATTTTTACATTTAACGCATGGGCATCGAATCATACTACTTCCAGTATTACTAGTTCTACAAGCAAATTCCATGAAACTTTCAACTCCAGAAATATAGTCTTGCTCAATTCTACACTTTGACATCCAAGATTTGTCCATTTTCTATTAATGACATTAATTAAACATATTACTTAATTATGTATTATTATATATAAATTTCCTAATTATTAGAATATATATCAAAACATACATAATGCAAAATAGTTATCATTTTAATCATTTTACAAAACCATTTATATACAAATTAAAAAATAAGCAGTTCATGTTTCATGAATATATATATATAAAAACCAATCACGCGGTTGATTCTAATTTCTAAGCATGTTACTATATCATAATTACAAAGTAATATTAATTATACGTATAAATTTATCCACGCAAACCCACAAAACATTTCACATATTATTATTGAATACATACAAGTAATAATTCAAACATTATTATTACAAGCAAACAAAAAAACATAACTAAATCAAAAATTTATACAAAAATACGCTGTTCGATTAACGAAATACATTTACACGCTGATAAATTAGCACAAATTAAACGTTGTTCACTTTATTTCGACTATAAAAAAGTCACTTTGTAATATTAATAATAATAGATCACAAACCCTTTTTGATTTATCCTACTTGTCACAAGCATATGTATTTTACAAATTATCACAACCTCCGGGTTTTAACTCATACTTATATAAGTTAAGATCAGCCTTTGAATATAATGGATCATCCCATTTTATTAAAAACGAAATAAAGAATTATTTTGTTCTACCGCACGAAATATTGCACTCCAAATTAAGACATAAGAACATTCATATTTCGGGAATTAATCAATAGAATACCCATACGCAGATTTTAACATTTTGCTAAAAAAAAAAAAGAAGTGACAGATAATATTGTGAGAAGAGAAAACTTACAAACGTCCGTTCAAATGGTGGTTGGAGGTGGCCGGAAATGTAGAACGAAGGTGGCGCACGGTTAAGATTTTGGGAGAAAAGTGACTCGAGTGAGGAAAGGAGAGGAAGAAGCAGATCGAAAACTGGAAATCTGCGTACTAAATGAGATGTTAGGGCATATATTAGGTGGATAACGTCGGTTGTCCACGTCAACCGACGCTATGTTATGTGGATAGCGTCGGTTGTCCACGTCAACCGACGCTACGTTACGTGGATAGCGTCGGTTGTCCACGTCAACCGACGCTACGTTAGGTGGATAGCATCGGTTGTCCACGTCAACCGACGCTATGTTACGTGGATAGCGTCGGTTGTCCACGTAACATAGCGTCGGTTGACGTGGACAACCGACTTTAAATTCATTAAAAGTCGGTTTTTTGTAAAAACCGACTTTAGACATCGACTTATATACCCCTTTTTGTAGTAGTGAATATTTATTTTTATCTATTTGAAGGCTTAAAACATTGTGCACATAGGTACTTACATACATATTTATTTTTATCTATTGGTTAGGGTGCATATAAGGCTATCAAAATAGGCACACGGCAACGTCTATTGTAAATGATTTGTTATTTTATATAGAAAATGCCCAATAAATATAACTCGTATTAATCTTACAAGAATTGGTTCAAATGTATGAATACAGAGTTTCATTCAATTAACAAAATTGAAACAATAGAAATAATTAACTTTCTTACCAGGAAAATATGGGAAACACCACATATACAATGGGAGTATTAAAGAGTAAGACTCGAGGCAGTTTTCTAGTTTAGACTAAATTCAAACCTACATAGGATTCAAGCGTAGATGTGTAATGAATGCATGAGTTTGTGGGGATCACCTAAGTTTGTACTTGTCCTCTTCTAAAACAATGTTAAAAAATGTTAGAAAATCAACTCTTTCAAAAATTTAAGCACATGATAAAAAGGCCAATATTATTTTTATATATTTATCACTTTTTCACATGTGTTGCTTTATACACGATGCAGATTAAGTACTTACAATGGATTTGTTAGGCTTTAAAAATAAGACCTTCAATTCTTATACCATGTTAGAAGATGTTAAAAAATTAACTTTCTCAAAAACTTAAAATAATAAAATAAGCGACAAATATTTTCACGCATTATCAAACAATACAATAAAAACCAAGAATAAAGCAAGGTACAACTAAAAACACCTAAATCAGCAATACACATATATTTTCCTAAAAGAAAACATTCACTAGAAGGAGCTCAACACAATGCTATTGTATGGTGGCAAAGGTTTGATGAATATGATTACCTCAAAAACTTAGTTGACACTGAAATCTGCAATCTTCACATTGTCATTTCGAGTTACCAAAAGATTTTCAGATTTAATACCTCCATGCACTACATTCTCATCCAGGAAAAAGAAATCAACAACAAAATAGATAAAAATAAATAGTATGCTCAAAACATAGTGTATATAGGTACTTACTAGAAAATAATATAAAAACAACAATTTACAGTGTAACTATTGAAATAATCTAACAAGTGACTTTAAGTAAAAATTATCATATATGAATTGTTATGAGCAACAACTTCTGTGATTCTCTCATTAATAAAGCTAATTTAGTACAATTATGATGAGATAGCAAAAGGAGACACTAATAAAAGAAATAGATAATTTGAAATTTTAATAGCACTAACCCAAATGGAATTAACTTGCTTATTTGAGGCTTTCAATGTTTGTTCAATTAAGACGTTCATTGATGTTTTCAATTCAGATCATCCAAAGCCTATTCAAATTACATTCATAATAGCCATAGTGGCCAGCTAAAACTTCTCTGATGAAACTACTTTGCAACAGAAACAAGAAAATATACAATTACTCATTATAAGATAATTGGTAAATAGTATATCCATAAAATTTTCTAAAAATACTATTTGTTGATCCTCTCTATTTATTGTTACAAAAATGCTAGGGTAAAATAGGCACAACACCAGCACCAAGCACCAGCGCACCAGCCCAAGGAACCAATAATAGCGTACCATCCGAAGGAACCAACAATATCGTACCCCCCCAACGCACCAGCACCAGCGTACCACCCTAACGAACCAGTACCAGCACCATGCTAAGTACCAGACGACCACACGTTCCACAAACCATACCAAGCGACCTTCCTAACAAACTTTCCTAACCCATCTAAGAAATATCTAGCATCCAAATTTCTCAATATAAGCAAGCCTTTAGGCAGTTAGAAATAACCTCTACAATTTATCGAGATTTGGTACCGAGAGTCATTTATAAAGAAAAAGATGAGTTGATGTTACCAGAAAGATTCAAGCAGTGGTCAAGAAACTATTGTGGAGAGAGTGGAACAGAGGCTAGAATGCGACGACGCGAGTGTGGAATGAGGTTGGAACGCGGTGCGAGGATTTCGAATAGAGAAGAGAATATACACGACATTAGGGTTTCGCACGAGCAGTTGGAGCGAAATTTTATGAGATATATATATATATATACATATACACTGGAAAAAAATTGGTAGAAAAAGATGAAAACAAGAAAAAAAAATTTTGATGTTTAGTGTAAAAGAGAACAAATTGAGAGGAAAAAAAAAAAAAGGGAAAAATAAAGAGAGGAAAAAAAATTGGTATTTGGTGTAAATTAAAGAGAAAAAATTAATAAAATATATCTATATTCTCGGTTTTATAAAAACCGAGACCAAAATTCTATAGCCTCAGTTTTTTCTAATAACCGTAGTTAAATGTCCGAAACTATATATGTATTTTAATGGTGTTCATGTTAATTTATTTCTTGTACTTAGAATATTAAAAGTTAGACCAACATGTCAAGAGATGTTGGAGCACAAAAGCGAACTACGTACCGTCGGTGAAAAAAATGCTCAAGTATCGCTTTACATCATCAACTGTGATCAACTCGTTCCATTTAACTAGATTTTTGAATAAAGGTTTTTTAACATGTAAATAGACTTATCCTTTATTATTTATGCAATCAATATCATAATCAAATACTTAAAGACATGTACAAAACTCAAAAAAATTACAAGGTCTCTCTGTTTCATCCCTCCTTAATCTCCAAGACCTAGCTAATGTGGCGCGAAAGAAATCGATTCACCAGCCATCTTCCACGGCCAAGGCTACCAGCCTCAGCCTTCTCCAACACCAACCTTTGCCTCCACCAATACTAGCCTTGTATGCCCATCAGGACTAGCCTCACAACTCCAACAGCACCAACGTTTGCACTCCACCAATTGTCATTGGAACCATCCTCCACAGAATTCAAGGTATCTTCTGTTACAGGAAGTGCTAGTCGTTTCTCTGAGAGCTCTTTTTCTGGAATTCCCCCTTCCAACTTAATGTTGGTTTTTCTTCTGACCTTTTCCTTTGATCAGGTTTCTGATTACGAGGTTTCTAGTAACGGTTTTGCTATCTGATCTCTGGTTGCGTTTTCTTTCCTTTGATGAGTTTCTAGATTCCTGTTATGATCTGTTATTTCTTCTTTGATCTGTTATTTCTGTTTGATCTGTTCTTTCTGTTTTGGTTTTCTATTCATGATAATGAAAATTTTAATATGGGATTGCCAATGAATTGGTAAGGGGACACGTTTAGTGCTATCAAGCAGGCTTGCTTTGATTATTTTTCGGTTATGGTTAAGATCTTTATGATTTTGATATTTGGCGCTGACAACGAGAAAAAGGGTACTGATACCGAGAAAAAGTGTGGGACCGTGACAAATTTATATAGACGAGCTAAGTATGGAAGGATAAGTATATTGGTTTTGCTTTTGTCTTAAAACTGTTTTCGTTAAGATGAATCTAATGTATAAGAATAATTTTAAGTCAAATAGTTGAGTATTAATTATGTTACATTTGTTGTATTTCATTTTCGATAATAATGATTTTATTAATTTTGAAATTTTCAAAAGTTGTTTACTTATGTTATATATTATGTTAGATTATGTTGATGAGTTTTGTGTAAGTCTCGTACTAACTCTTATAGTTAGAAATATCATATATAAGTATAACTTTCAATTGAATAGTATTGTAGAGTCTCGTATATATTCTGATGTTTAATTCCGTTTATGTATGAATAAGAAAATTTAAAGAGTTTGAACATTTGATTATATATACCTAGTGACTTGTATCATTTAAATTAATGAAATAATACATACAAGATGATTTATAAACACTCTTTTTAAAAAATGTTTTCTTGTCATTTTGATCCTATAATTATTCACATCTTATAGTCTCTGTCCTATCGTTTCAATTGTCACTTGTTCTAGTATCCATCTTTGATCATTCCTTCTTAAGGGTTCCTTCGCTACTCTTCCTTGAAAAAATAAAAAAATTGCAGGTATTCCAGGCATGACCCTGCAAATAGTAATCCCTCCGAAGCTTGCTTTTTCTCGAATAAGCGTAATTCATCGTACCAATTAAAGCATAAAAGAGTACAAATGCTTAATTATATATACGAAGATATTGGAGATAAAATGAAGGCGCAATTTAAAAAATAAATTAAGGAGTATCAATTTCTTAATTTAAAGAGTAAATCAAGAACCTTAATTAAATGAATAAATTAAGGAGTAAATCAAAGAATTATTATCCTTAATTTAAAGATTAATTGAAGGAGAAAAACAATAAATCCTTAATTTAAGAAGTAAAATAATGAATCTTTAATTCAAGAAGTAAAACAAGAAATCTTTAATTTAAGGAGTAAAACAAGAAATGTTTAATTCAAAGACTAATTCAATGAGCAAATCTCTTTATATATAACTATAGAATTATAATGAAAATATGAAAGAAATAATATAACTTTGAGAGATCTTGTTTATTTAGTTAGGCCTTTAGACCTTGGCCTTTGACCTTAGCGTTCTCAACACCAATTTTCAATATGGTATCAGAGCAAGTCAATCTTTGTGAAAAAATTGTTATTCCTCGACCGAAACAACTTATACTTGTAGCTCTTGTAATTTTATCTTTGTTTTCAACAACAGAGTCTGTGATGTCTTAAAATGAATTTGGCACTCTGTCAGAGTGATTTCTTGTTCAATTTTTTTTTTCAAACCAATTTTTTTGGCGATGATGGATTAAACCTCTCCTACAGCTTCTACCTACCTGATGTGGAAGGGGAGTATTGTGGTAAAATGAAAGGTCTAACATTGAAACTTAACTCTTGGCGACGATGAATTAAATCTCTCCTACAACTCCTACCTGCCCGATGTGGAGGGGAAGTATTGTGGTAAAGGAATGGTTTCACATTGAAACCAAGTTCTTGGTGATGATGGATTAAATCTCTCCTACAATTTCTATCTATCTGATGTGAATGCGGAGTATTGTGATAAAAGGAAAGGTCCCACATTGAAACCAAGCTCTATGCGATGATGGATTAAATCTCTCTTGTAGCTCATTTCTGCCCGATGTGAAAGGGAAGTATTGTGGTAAAAGGAAAGGTCCCACATCGACAACTATATATATATTTTTTTGCTATTGTAATCAACATTTTTGTTAGTTTTACCTTTAATGTCTTGGCTTCTCATCAGTTTAAACTACTTCTGTGCAAACTTAGATTTATAAACCTTATGGATCCAGCTTGGGGGGGCTTATTGGAGATAAAATTAAGGAGTATCAATTCCTTAATTTAAGGAGTAAATCAAAAACCTTAATTAAAGAAGTAAATCAAATTTAAGAAATAATTAAAGGAGAAAAACAAAAAATCCTTAATTGAAGAAGTAAAATGAAGAATCCTTAATTCAAGGAGTAAAGGAAGGAATGTTTAATTATAGAATTGTAATTAAAATATGAAAGAAATAATATAAATTTGAGAGAACTTGTTTATTTAGTTAGGCCTTTGGTTTTGGCGATCTCATCAACAATTTTCAAGAGAAGCCTTTTTTTATTTTTTATTTTCTCTCAGCAATATTGGAACCTCAATTTAAGTTTTACTTCCATTTAAATGTTTCATTTTTATTGTGTCATAATCTTATTATATGAGATAAATCAATTTTAATTAAAAATTTTTGTGCCTACTCTTTCTTTAGTTTTATTTTCCATGTTTTTTTTCTTCCATGTTTTGGCTGCACAATTAATCACACCTAAATGGAATAGAGTAACGGGGGAGTAGAATCTCTCGGATTGCTTTAAATCTCAGCTTTTATATAGTACAAATCATCCCATACTAATAATCTTAATGTTTATACTATTAAATAATTTTTTTATTATATATAAAATTAAAAAGAAAACGCAATTATTATTTAATAAAGATTAATTAACAGAAAAAAAAGATGGATAGAGGATCCACTATATATTTGAAATTTGCTTCATTTTCAAAGTTTAGAGCAGAAAGAATCCTTTGTATCCTTTCATTGCAATAATGAAATTTACCTTGATTTTGAACGTTGAACATAATATATATACCATCTTTATCAAGTTGGAATCATGCACATTAGTTTATTAATATTGGGGACGGTAAATAAGCTGCAGTTTAGCCCTTAATTTCATTTATGGATCGGTCAAGAAAGCAAATACTTTTTTAGAATTTAATTCGATTAGCAGTACGCTCTTTAGACTTTATTGAATGTAGATCTATAAAGCTATAATTTTTCCCTAATAATTTAACCTTGAACTATGAAACAAACCACCATCATTAGTTTGAGAGAAGAATTTGGACTTGCTTTCAAAAGGTACGTGGACTAACTGTTTTTTTTATGGTAGGTTATATAAATAGCAAATTAAAGCTTGTCAAATAAGCTGATCGAATTTTTTAAGTTTAGATAAGTTAATGTAATTATCTTTAACAGAGGTAATTTAGCTCATAAGTCAAACGATGAATAATATTTTTTAACTCAATAATGCATTAAATCATCCTTAATTGAGATCGACGTACTAACAAAACTAAAAGGATAATTATATAGTGTCAAATAAGTTCTCTCTCTTACCAAAACAAAAAAAAGTTTCTTAACCAAGTATAATTATACAGATTGGACCCACTTATGTTCAATCCATCAGGTCAAATATTGTGAATTGAAAGGATGAGAAATTTTCTCCAGAAAAGACGAGGCATGCATGAAAATAGTCGATAGTGAACGTTGAGCAAATTCGATCTATGTAATGATATCTATCTACATAATATATAGCAATCTAAAATATATATAAATAAATTTTAAATGAAAATATTTTTATGCTTTTACATAATGATACATCTTTTCTTTTATATTTAATTTTAAATTTTGCAAATAATTACCCTCTAAATTTAATAGACTTATTTATTTAAGTGTTTTTATTTTAATCATTTCTAAAATAAATATTATTTATGTTTTAAAAAGAGTAAATATGTACTTGCATAAAGAAAATTAAAATATAAAACTTTATCTATGAATGAGAGTTATAGTATGCAATACACACATTAAATAAAAAAAACTCTAATATATTTCTTATCATTTTCTTAAACTTATTTGAAAAATTGAACGTACATGTTAAAAATAATTTCAAAATTCAACCTATCAATATTTATTATGTCAATTTTGCTCAAAGGGGTTTTTATAATAATTGATATCTAATTGACCAAAAGTTTTATCACTAATTTTTATTGTTTATATAATTATCATTGTGTTAAAAAATTTAAATATGTTTTTTAAAAATTAAAAAAAATGTATACTTTTTAACTAGTATGTAGGATAAAAGACGGTAGGTAATGTTTCTTCTCGTCCGGCATGAATTTGCTTCAAAGGAAAGTTAGAACAAATATGTAGGATTTTAATTTGAGTTAATACGTTACCATCCAATTCAAAAAGATGATCCTAATTTTAGCAATACATATTTGAAGTCAAACAATCAAATAAAATATAAATGCGGAAGCTTTGATCGATCCTCCAATCACTAAAACGAAATTACCAAAAAGTATTTAGCTAGCTAGCTAGCCACAATTATCGCTAAAATGGACAATCGTAACATATATTATTGTACTAATGAGTGTAAGCTTTAAGTACGGTGTTAACCGTACCAAAACTTGAGAAGTAACTGTACCATAGTTACCAAACTTTATATCATATACTTTTCAGTAAATTTATATAAATTTATATTATTTTATTATATGTGTTTAAATAGTAACTATTCTTATTTTGGTTACATTTGTTAACCGTCATGAAACAATTGGATTTTAGACCCATACTAAATTGTCATTTTGAGTCATATTTTGTATGGAAATTATTTGATATAAGTGTGTTATTTTAATTGATTTGTATTTTGTAACTTTAAAATCATATATA
Source organism: Hippophae tibetana (assembly GCA_037013495.1). NCBI lineage: Eukaryota > Viridiplantae > Streptophyta > Magnoliopsida > Rosales > Elaeagnaceae > Hippophae > Hippophae tibetana. Next base: position 21,927,659 of record CM072802.1, on the reverse strand, counting down.
TTTATATGTTTAAAATAATATTATAATAATAAAAACTCGAGGACTAAATTTTATTCATCGAAAAAAAAAAGTGATTGTTTTATGTTTGTCACTTTCGAAAATGAAAACTCATTAAAAATTTTATATATCATTGGTTTTCTAAATGGTAAGTTAGTGTATTAAAAATACTCTCTATATTGTGCATAGGGTGTAAATCTTTGAATGATGAACCCAAACAATCGTGTGAGGTAAAATATTTATTTTAATAAAACTATATAATATAGTATTGATCATCTCTTAATTTTTCTTAGTCTTTAATTTATAGCTTATTATTTGGATACAATTATCTTAAGTGTATACTATTTTGTTGGTGTAGTCTTAAACACTTATTTTTTTTTATAAAAACTATTTTTTGTTTTCTTAATATTATTACTTACTTATTATAACAATATGTTTCACTGTTTAAACAGAAAGTTGTCATCAAACGACTTAATAACATAATTATAAAATAAAATACATGATAAAATTAATATCTTAAGTTTTCCTCGTTACATCACTACCATAAAATTAGTTATTTAGATCTCTTTTTTTAGGTTGATTTTTTAAAAAAAAAATGATCCAAAAATTGTAAAAAAAATTAATTAATTTTAATAATGTGCCAAATATTTTTGTGTCAAATTGTATAATTAAGTTTTATGTCATGAAGTTCATGAATAAAATTATACATAACTTATCAACACTTATTAATGAATTACATGTAAGTTTTCTAACTTTAATTTATTTTCATTTTAATAACATTTTGCAAATTACATTAATTATATATTGAATGTTGTTGATTTTCTCTCATATGTAATAAAATAAAATAGATATTTTTTTACAAGTGCATATCTTAGTACGAAGGTAAGGAAGATTAAGTATATATACATTTATATTATACCATGTAAAACATGAATTTTAATTAAAAAATAACATAAATATAGAATTTTGAAATATTGCATTAGTAAATAATAAACTTTAAATCTATAGGTTAATATTAAAAACAGTCCTGAGATTTGATATTATATCATTAATTTTCTTAAAACACAAAGAAAAGAAAAAGAAATTAAGGAGAAGAAGAAGAGACATTTTTGAAGTATGTTAACGAAAAATTAGGCATTTTTTTTAAAATATTTGAATCTTCTAACACATGCAAATGATTAATTGCTACGGTAAAATTCAGAAGCACTTTGGGAAAAAATATTGGAGAAGTCTATATATAGATTCGGGAAGAATACAACTCATATGGTCTAATAAAAATATTTATATTTTAGTTTTTTTAAAAATTTAATACACCTTGAAAATCTAAATGTACAATTGGGACTGTCCTACATATTCTCTCTCTCATTCGGGATAAATAACATGCATGGCTCAAAAATATTAAATGCTCTCTTCTCTCCTTTTTCTTACCTGCTTAACAAACAATTCTCCGTGTATTTCTCTCTCCTAAATTAGTAAAACTTCAAGAATCACAAGTTTTTCTCATTCTCTATGACTTTGCTCAATATCTTACGGTCTCTCTCTCTCTCTCTCTCTATATTATGAGCTCCTCAGTCTTAGTAAGTTTTATAGCTCGTAACTTTTTCAATACTAAATAGTAGATACATACTCTCAGAATTATCTATCCGGTTACACCTTAAATCCTAATTTTGTGACTTTGTAAATATTAATCCATTAAAAAAAATGCTCACATGTTTTGTACGTAGTTTCAACTGTGAATCATTTATAGTAATTTTTCGGCTCTTATCATTAGGATGTAGCTTCAACTCGAATGAATGCATATTTTATAGTTTAAGTTAATGCCAAGTTAGATAATCTATATATATATATAATTTTTGGTTTCTATTTATTGTTTTGTGTCTACTCATGCCATTAAGAATTTGGAGGATCATTTATAAGCTCGGATTCCACCACCTCATTTATGGATGATAAGATTAGAAATTTCAAGATTAAGCCTAGTTAGAAATAAGGTTATTTATCGGATCGAAACCATTAATTTTATACTCATTCGATCTGATCTGACCATATGTTCAGATTAAAACATCTTAATCCGCAACTGATCTGACCACCTTTTACATCCACTCAATCTGATCCGTAAACTATTCGGATGACATCCGATCAATTCGACTAATAAATTTAATTAACTCTATTTTTTGTATTTTTAAATAATTTTTTTAAAATTTCACATAAATCATAAAATAAAATTTATTTCACTTAAAAAAACATTAAAAAAGCAAATAAATATATATTAATTATATATATATATATAAATAATTTCTATTGGATCGAATCGGATTAGATAAATCATAGTGAAATCCATCATCCGATCCGACAATCGAATTGGATCAAATAAGATGAAAAATCAACTGATCGAATAGAATTGATCGAATGATAGATTTTTGGCACACCCCTAATTAGAAGTGTAATACTCAACTCAAAATCTTCTCATAAATTATAAATATATAAAGATTTTTTTTATTTTTTTTCTGCATCAATTATTTTTATATAATAAAATAATAGCATTATTGGTTGTGAAATGAATTAATATAACATTCTATGTTCTCTTCACATGAATAATTCTAAAAAGACTATATAAAATTGTCTTTCTACTACTCTATAAGAACTAGGTACTATCAATTATGCAAGTCGGTCACTAAATCTAGTGCATTATGATTATATGTATGTTTTTTTAAATAATTAAGGCTCTTTATTTCTTTTCTTCTTGGCTTAGTGATAAAGCATTTTTCAACCAATTTACAAAGCACTCCAAGCTGAACGATAAATTTGGTTTAAGGCTGCAGATCAATTAATAATAGCAACCAACTATTTTCAATGTGCTCTGTCTTGTAATTCCTGTTTGTTTTGGTTTGAACATACACTGGAAATAGTTAAAGCAGTATAATGTAAAAGAATCCTGCAAATTAAACATTCTATAGATTAGTACATCTAAATGATCGTCTAGAACAAGAGTGAGTAACAGTGACCTAATTGATGTAACTAATAATTAGAGAATAAAAACATCAGCTTCAAACCCAATAAGTTGAATATTAGAATAAGTTATCCTAATGAATTAATGAGTTAAATTTATTCCAACCTATCTCATTTAATAGTATTTAAAGTTATCATTAATTTACTTATAATTATTATAAATAAACATTGTTATTATATATATATATATATACATATTTCATTTTTCTATTATTATTACAATTTTACTCGTTATTTAGGTTCATTAAAAATAAATAGTATATTCCATCTTATTATTGTTTCAATCTATTAAAAGATAGGTGATACAATATAAAATAAGTCAAGTAAAATTAATTAATAGGTTGTACATAATCTAATGAGATATCCCATCCACATCTTGGCTACACCACAACTTGCAGAGAACCAAGTAAATACCAGTCAGCAAGCAAACAGAATGGTCAATATAACATAGGCAGTATTGCAGTTTAATTTCCTCGTTTCATTAGCCAAAATTCAAACAAACATCGAGCATTGGATGGGTCAATATATATTGCTTCCTCATTTGGAAGTGGAAGCTAGTGAGGATCATTCAATATTTTGGTTTAGAAACTTCCAAACAATAATATAGTTTCTAGATTTTCATAGTAATTATGCTTTAGGAATTTAATAAGGATTGTGATTCTAAAAGAATCAACTTTAAATTTGAGATAACAAGAAAATAAATGGCTGAGTTATTTTGTTTTGTTTGAAATTTTTTATACCAAACACAAGAAAATTCTTAAAAGTACAAAATAACAAAGCTCGACTTCTTCAACTAAAAATTATTATGTTCTAAGATGGAAGCTTTTTGGAGAAAATTCTATACGAATCAAGTGAACAATTTCTTATTGTCTTTTTTTGGCTGAGCAAAGATAGATAAATATAAATTAGAACAGCCTGGGCACCATTTGCAACAACATGAGAAGGGAATTGAGAAATAGAGCAAAAGCTTTGGCAAGATTACAATACTATAATGATGTTAAAGGGACCAAATTAAATGTGTGAAAGTACTCTGATTAATATGTTTGATTTAATGATAAAAGAAGATGCTTAATTGGTTCTTTTCTGAATAACTATTCTATGAAACAAGATGATTTGGGCATTGGCATAGTAAGTCGCTAGTTTTCTTATAATTAATTAATTGAGTGGGTTGAAGCCAATTTCAGCGACCAAAGTGTCCAACTTATAAAATTTAAGAATTAAAAGTGTTCTAAAAAGTTTAGAATTTTTTTATTTTTATTTTAAACATTTAAAATACAGGTACTAAAGTGTTCTACGGATATAAATTTAAGGCATAGATTACATTTTTAATTAATTTACGGTGATCTATTTAAAAGAATTAGTTAAAGATTCATGTTTCTAGAGAGAGAGAAAAAAAGACGAAGAAGAAGGAAATCAATAAATAAAGCCAGCTTTTCTCTCTGTGACTTTAGAGAAAAGGGCATGAAGATGAAGAAAAAAACATCTTTAGTATACAAACCTTGCTCACAGAATTGTCCTAAGAGTTCCTATTTGAGCAGCAATGACCCGTAAAGCAATGAAATTCTCAAACATAGAGATTAATAACATAAACACGCCATTAATGGGTTCTCTGACCTTCAATCCCAACAACCTCATACTTACCAGGAAATGATCAGCATACCTGCAAATGACGAGACCCTTTTGGTTTCCCTGCATACTAAGATATCTACCATAATAGTGAGAATCAAGATGAGCAACAAAGCTCACTAATTTTGACATAAAAAATTCCAAATTTGTTGACTTGTTTTTAAAATAACAAGTCACGTATTCGAAATCCAAATATATATCAAATTTACGACTCATTTGTCCTAAAAGATTACGAATACATAGCAGAGGTCTTGTTGGATCTCCTGAGCCCCTAAGTCCAAGTCCTAGACCAAATAAATGAGTCCACAATCCATTCGATCTTTAACTAAGCCCAATATGTCCGCTTGCCATTAAAACATGTAATCATAGCTGTAGAAAACTAGTCACAAACAAATATGCATATTTTATTTGCGCTCTTGACAAAATAATTTTAAAAATAAATAAATTATTTATTTTCAAAATAATCTATAACAAGTAGCTCACCATAATTGGTGCAATTGACCATGTGTTTCGTTTCTTATTGGGTTGGTAGGTTTAGCCTATCAATATAAATAGGTCATTCGTTAATAGTAATAACAAAAATTAATAACAAGGATATATCGTGTTATTTATGTACTTTGTTAATGTTGAATTAAATGAAAAGAAGTATTACATTTCTTAATCGTACGTGGTGTTCTAAATATAGCGTGTGTTTGGTTTGTAGATGTAGCATTGTTTATTTTCTCCCAATGTCTCTATGACCGACCAGGCATTCAAACTTAATTTGATTGATCAGTAAGAAAAAGTTTGCCTCTGGACTTCAAGATTAGATCATAAAGATTAATAAATTAAGCTTAATTATTGTAAGCCTGATTAAAGGAGACATCTTAAGATTAATGTATTTTGAATAGAACAATATTATATAATATTATGTTAAATACAATATTAAAAATGTGATCTTTAAACAAGGTTGTAGATATTGATACAATTTTATTTATTATTTACATAATATTCTTTCTTTATTAATGAAAACTTTATTCAAAATAATAACAATAAAAAGTAATTAGTTATAAAATATGATAGATAATTTATATATTTTATAGTAAAAATTATAAAAATAATTGGGATAATACCATTATATTTAAATAATTATCAAACCACTTGTTATCATCACATTGATCATAAGAATTGCTAAGTGTTATTCTCTTTTAATTTGTATATATATTTGAACTTATATATCTGTTAGAATTTTCTTTAAAATATTTTTTTTTTCATTTCTAAAGTTACTTTACCATATGATATCCCATAATTAATATTAAAACAAAACTTAAAAATCTAGTATTTAACTCATAAGAAACATCATATAGACATTGAAAAATATTACTATATATTTGCTCTTGGTTCTTCAAATTAATAATTATTGAACAATTAATAATAAAGAATTAACATAAATTAAGTGTAGCATAAGAATTTATAATCTTCAAAATTTATATATAAAAAATATACTATTATAATTATAATATGTTTTTTTTATTTAATGAAAAAATATTATATATATTTTATTTGAGTGAATATATTTAAATTAAAGTTTATAGAGGTTGTAAAAACCTAAAAATTAAAATTTAAAAAGAATATATTTTATTTTATGCAAGTAATTAGTATATTATTTCACAAATATTTTGCTATCAAAATATTCATTGTCAAGAGATAAGAGATCAGTGTCTCTTTTAACCCACGTAGATCCGCCATTAACATATTTGTATTTGTATGATTGAGCATTCCTCAACAAGCATATTTAACTAGTACTTTAGCATAATCATGAAACTAAGTGAAATGTAATTCTTCAATTATTATAATTAATAACTTGTTTTGCTTACTATAAACAAAAGGTACGATTTAAAAAAAAAATCTTGTTAACCATTAACTCTTCTTGAATAAGGTACAAGTTACAATAACAGCATATTTCCGTAAGATATTAAGCGGCTAGTAAAAACTTATCTAGCATGCTTTGAGAGGCTTCCCACATAAACAATCGTTGTAAGTAAACGACGACGCTTCAAGGTGATCAAACGGTGATCCCTCCGGAATCTTCCCACAAAGGTGGTTGTGGCTCAAATCCAAATGTCCAATATACGAAGCACCTGATATTGATTTTGGAATATGACCATTTAGCTTATTGTACGATAAATCCAACACGGTAAAGTAAGATCTCGGCCCGAAAGCGTCCGGTATAATACCCATGAGCGAGTTTCGGCTCAGGTTCAAGTTACTTATGCTCGAGCTAACCAAACTCGTTGGAATATAACCAGTTATGTTGTTCGAGTCCAGGTTCAGAGTTGCAAGAACAGCCATTTTCCCCAGAGAAGCCGGAATTGAACCGGATATCCGGTTCACTGAAAGATCAAGATCGGCAAGACGGTAAATCCTCGAGATTGAAGTTGGTATGGGACCACTGATTTGGTTTCCGCTCAACAAAGCCCGGCTCAGCATTTTCATTCGGCCGAAACTTCGGGGAAGGCCTCCGAAGATCTTGTTGTTTCGGAGATCAAGGTGCATCAAACTTGACAAGCTCGTGAGGGAGTCCGGAATTCTACCATAGATTTGGTTATCGGCAACATTAAGAACGGAAAGCCGCTTTAAACGACCGATATCTGTCGGAATCTCACCTGAGATTTTGTTTCCGATGATGTCGAAGATTCGGAGGAAAGACAAAGAGGTAATACACTTGGGAATATCGCCAGTGATTCCCTTCCAATCGGCGAGGGTAAAGCTGGAGAGATGAGGAAGCTTGCAAATAATGGGTGAGATTGAACCGGTCATATAGCCGGTTCGCTTAGCTCGCTCGAAAATGGGGTCTTCAGACTCGCCTCGAAGATTGATATCGGCTACCTGATGGGTTTTCTGGTCACAACTGACGCCGTACCAATTGTGGCAACAGTCGATGCCAGTCCATGAGTTGAAGATGCCCAAATAAGGCTCGTGAAGTGCAGCTTTGAAGGCCATGAGAGCTGCCCGGTCTGACGGTGGGCAGGCATTGGCAACCCAACAAACGGTAAGTAGTAAAGCCATCGCGTAATCCAAGCGGAAACGGAAACCCATCTTTCTGTTCAAAAAGGAAGGTTTTTTTTTAAAAAAAATTTCCTGAGAGCTAGCAGCTGTTATGTTTTTATGTTTGTTTGATACCTTCTTTGTCTCTCTAGAATGTACGAAACTTTGAAACTTGGGTTTAAAATAGGGTAAGTGAAGAGTGTAATTGAAGGGTTGTGATGTCAGTACGTTGGGGAATGAAACATGGTGACTATGGAAGAAATGGATTACATTTATTTATACTGCAAGGATATGCAGGATTGTCTGATTAAACGTGTTGACTATTTTACCCCTAAAGTCTCTTCAATGAACTTTCCTTGTATTTATGGCGCATCAAGTATAATAATAATATACAAGATTTTCAGATTTTTGATAGTTCAGTTTAAAGTCAAGTATAATTGTCGTTTTGTATGTCAGCTGTATAAGCTGTAGTAGCACATGCCATGTTATAGTGAATGATGCATACGACAAGTAGATTCTGCGGGAAATGCCTAACATAAATAACTTAATGCAAATAATGTTTGTTTTCCATGTTATTATAAACATAAGTTCGATACATTCAATTTTCTGAAACTTTGATATGCATGTGGAAGGTAAATCAGTTACTCTCTAACCTCTATCGCTGTTTTTAAGTAGCTTGTCTCTTTTGTTTCATGTTCTTGTATTTTCCAAACAATTAATTTTGCTTGATAAAAAATCCACTGAGATTTAGTTTTAATATTATGATTATTATTATATTTTAAAAAAAAACTATTATTTGGTATATTTCCAAATATAAAAGTTTCATTCATGACAGGTTACAGGTGCCCATTAGAAATTAACAATAATTTAATTTAGTTTATTTTTGGGAAATGGAAAAAACATATTAATTACAATTAAGTTTTACACTATACTTTTTTAAATTTAGGAGTTATTTATTTTATTTGTTTGCTAACACAATAGCAATTTATGATTTTTTTTTTCAATCCCATTTTATCCTCCACCCTCTTAATTTATGCCTTATTCAACCAATATTCCTTTCTTCTTATTTTTCTTTTGCTGGCAGATTTTATCTTTCTATTCGTTACAATACATAAAATAGAGCAACGTCTCATTAATTAATTAATAAGTAACCCAATAATTTCTATTAATTTTATTGCCGGATGTCTTAATAAAGTAATGGATAATTGTATATTTCAATAAACTATTATATTTATTTTGCACTTCACCATCACATAAATAATAATCCATAACTAATAAATAGTTTCTCGAGAAAGAAAAACAATTTGAGAAAACAATAAAATTAAATCATTTAAATTTTTTAATTATAAACATAATACAATTTATGTCTATATATATTTTTATGTTAAAAAATCTAAATTCATTATTTTGTATTAATCATTTAAGTTAAATTATAATTATTTAAATTTATTTAATATTAATAAGAGTATGATTTTTGTTATTATAATTTTAATAATATTAATTCTATAATTTTCCAAACAATTTTTATAAACATTCAAGGCAATGAGTCGAGGATTGGAGTTAGCTGTATTAAATGAAATAACATAAAAGGGTGCAAGGCATGGAAAAATTAAATGCTTTTCTTGGGTTCTCGTCAATGGACTATTTTTTGATTGGTAAGTTATTAAAGAACTTAAGAGCCATGCATGATGTTATATTAACGGTGTTGAATGAGCCGCCCAGCTTCAGCTGAAGTCGGTTGTAGTTTACATTTTTTTTTAATTGCATTTATCTCATATCAATTTTAAATTAGTTTAATTAAAGTACTCACTGATAATTTAATTTTAAAAAATAAAATATTAATATTAAACACGAAAAAATATAATTTAATATAATTTTAAAAAAATCAATAATAATATTAAAATAGAAAATTATAGTAACAATCAATAAATAATTTGTGAAAAATATTTAATATTATTTGTCATATCAATGTAAAATAATCGTATTCTTGTTACGTTTTAACACTTGTTAGAAAAAAATATTTTAATAAAAATTATGAAAATAATATAATTTATTAATAATTAACTATTTTTTTCAAATAAAAAATATTAAATAATATTAATTTTATTATAAGAGATTATTTCCTAATCTATTTCACTTTTCTCCATATATTATCATTTTCATCTATTAAACATTCATCCTGGCGACGCTCAAAAAATGGGAACATAATTAGCTGCTACATTTATCAATAAATTTATTCAATAAACATATAAAAGTAATATTCATAATTTCACAATAATCTAAATTTTTAAGAAATTTAATTTTTTTATAATTTTTAAAGTAGTGTCATAATTAAAGATCATATGTTAAAATCTTAATAAATTTAATTGTGATTTACATGTATTTGACTTATATGTAGCATAAAATCAACACTTATGAATGATATATGTATAAAGATAATATTAATTATTTTTCTAATAACTTAAAATTTTAAGAAAGTTAATTTGTCCATAATTTCTAACAAATATATACTAGAAAATGGAGGTCCTTTTGTTTAGACATCAAAAGTGTTTAGTCCATTTGTTTAGATAGTTTTTGATACATAAAACTCGTTCGATTTTGTGAGTGGATACATTTTACTCAAAATTTATAAGTAATTGTCTCTTGTGTTTGTAATATTTAAGTTTATTAAGTTTTTACAAGTTTATTTCATTCTTATTAGAAAATGAGTATTTTATATTTAGAAAATAGATAATTGATTTTCATGTGAATTGAGAAGTTTATTCAGATTTATGATATAAATACAAATTTTGATTAAAACATAGAAGGTTATATTCAACTTTTAACAATAATATTTTAAAACATTATTATTATTATGTCAGTTAAGAATCTTTTACTCAAATTTATATCATGATTTAAGCATTAATATTTCAACATATTATGTATATTAGTGAGTATTATTATTTTTAAACAATCAAACAAATACTCATGTGACAAACATACATGTAATTAATATTTTTTCATCTATATGTGGAAAGAGTTCTACGTAGGTATGACTAGATTTTCCTAATGTATGAATTTGGTGAGGTTTCCTTTTAGTAAATTATTAATGTAAACTACTTATAGATATTTTACATGCATAAATACACTTCAAGTTACTTTATTTCCTCAAATTTTCTAATAAAATTTGTGTATACTTTCAAATAATGATTTATATCAATTTTATAGTTAAATTATTAAAGATTAAATAAATATGTTCTACAATGGTTATTTTTTAAAACTTGTCCACTCAATGTATATTTTTGCTCATCTTATTTTCTTTTCATTTTTCCCCTCAGGCGACAATATTTTTCATTGAAGGCTTCAGCACCACATAGAAGGAGATCAAGATCAAGATCAGTTTATTGATTTTATTTTGTATGATTTCTTTTCCTTTTTAGAGTTATTAGGAGTTTATTTAGTTCCTTGATAATCTTGTTGTGTTATAAACTATTTTGTAACTCTTTAATGAGAAGGGATTATATAATAGGTAAATGTTACTTATTAGTTGATTATCACTTTCCTTGTATGGCTGATTATATGAGTTGTGGGTTTTAGATGGTGTAAAATAGATAGATGATATGTGTTGTTTTATACAAGTTGATTTAGAGTAGAAAAACAAGAGACACCATTCTAAAGTTTTAATAGAATCTAATATATATTAGTACTTTCTTAAATACTAGTGAACTTGGGATAGGTCTGAACAAGTTAGTTACATCGACCATATATATGAATAATAGTCTTATTTAATTGGGTTACTTATTGTCTTCTAATATATGGGAAATTATTGGTTGGATCTATGCCAATGTTGATTTGGTGGTCGAGATTAATGTACAATTAGTATTGCAAATTTCAATGATAAAAAAGTAAGGTTTATTTTCAATTCTTCCTTATACGATAATGTCATATTATTGGTTGAGATTATTAGTCCCGAGGAAAATATCAATGATACTTCTAAAGTTTAACATATCTTCACATATGTTACTTAGGTTTAAAAAAGAGCATTGATGTTTTTAAGGTTTAATGCTCTTAAATGACTAACGACATTAACTTTATTTTCAATGATGTATTTTTTTATGGTTCTGATACCAAATTATGGCTACCTGATTTGCAACATTAGTTATTACTTCTTACATATTTTAAAGATAAACCTTTAAATTTCTTATTAAATATTGTTTTAACTTTTTAATTTTCTTATTTTTATTTTCATGCAAACTTGTGGCTAGTTTCTTTGTCTTTATTTTCTTATTTATTAGTTTTATAAATGTTATAAACAAATATTTAATCATTCAAGATCCTTAATTAATTTAGAATTATAATTATCATACATGAATTTAATGAGTGTATCGTGGTGTTTTCTTTCATTGTTCGTCTTCTTTTATTACACTTTATATGTCTCAGTTTGTTCAAGCCTTATTACTATATAATAATAGTATGCATGATATGACATCCAAATTAGACTTAGTAGAAAAAAACATTATTATATTCTATTTTATTTATAATATTAATAATTATTATAATTCTAAAAATCAATTAAGAACCTTGAAGAGATTCTTAGTCACTTATAGTTTCTAAATACATAGTTGTTAGATGAATAACTTTTAGAGTTGAGAGTTTGCTATTGATGAACTTGTGTCAACTATTTTACTCCTATTTTAATAATTAACCTAACTTTATCGTTTTTTATCAATAGTCATTTTGATGATGTAGACAATGATGCATCTTCATCTTCTCATCTATAATGCAATAAATGCATTTTTGATCCTTAGTAGTTTTCTTGGCGCACAAACAGAACACTTTTCTCATTTCTTGACATTTTTTTAGATTATTACTATTAAAATTGGTTTTAAACTTACTAATGTTTTCACCGAGAGTTATATTGCTATGGCAAGTGATTATAACTTTACTAATTGAGTAATATACCTTGATTTTAGAAGAATTATCAATTTTCGTAAGTTCATGATAAATTTTACTTAACACATTTCCTCTTAGAATATAGAATTCATATGTATTGAATTTTCTTTTCTGAAAGCACCTATGATTTTGGAACTTCTCTATTACTATAGGAAATCTATAATTTGATAAAATAATAAGGACTAATACATTCTTTCCCATTGAAAAATATGAGATAGATAAACTTGTCATCTGTTTTGAACTTCTTCATAAAGTTATTGATAGTCTTTGAAAGATACCTAGAGCTTGTTTTAATCTGAATAGAACAATAGTCTATTAGAAGTGTCCTTGGAGGCAACTAAATACTTTTAATTTTTGAGATTTTTCATCTAGTTTTATTTCCTAAAATCCTTTTTTGTAATAAAAACTTAAGAAATATTTATTTCCTTTTATTAATAATAATAATTCTTCTTTTTTTGAAATAAAATATCGATCATAAATGGTTTCTTTATTCTTTCTTTTGAAGTTTATTACTATTCTTTTTTTTCAACTTTTTTTTCAACTAAAAGTGTTAAATTATAGTTAGATGAATACTTGGTATTATAACTTTTAGTTTCAAAAATTCTTAAATTTGTTTTTCAAATTCAATCATGTTTTATGAAGTATAAATCATAGGTTTTACTCTAATGACTTTGTTAGAGTCTATTAGTTTTATATTAGCAATAATCTTAGATTTATTTACTTTTGGATTTAAATTTTTTTTTGAGTTTACTATTTTTAATAATTTTCTAATACATGTTAAGGCTTTAATTTCCTATATTTCATTAAGAAAAGATTTTTATTTCTCTTCTATATGTAATGAAATATTTTCTAAATAAAGTTTTTATTATTGTTTTGTGTCTATCTCACAACATTTTCATTTTTTTGTAGTTGCATAAAAAATAGGTTTGATATAGTCAAAGCTTTTCATATTTTTGTTACATAAATAGTTTCACCATTGATATAAGTTAAGCTTATTTGATCTAAATATTGTGTAAAACATTGATATAAGTTTAGGATATTTTCTATTAATAAATAAATGTCTGTTTCTTATTGATATTTGATAACAATACGAAATTCTTAACTCTTATCATTATATCTATATCTTGTAAGATTTTATTAAGATTTATTGTAGTACTATTAGAAATTCTTACAATTAAATTTTTTGTACTTGTTTTTAGAATTCCTCTATGAATACATATTTACTAGTTATATGCATACTAACTCATATATCTACATATGCATATAAATGATAATTTGTATAACCTTTAAATTTCAATCCTACTAAGCATATAAGTTTAGTTTTGATTCGTAATAATATAAAAATCATTCATTTTTTTGAAGAATATTCATATTTTGAGTAAGTTATTTATTCCTCAATTTCTTATAATAGATAAATACTACAAGTATCATTTATATCTGATTATTCTATTGGTTCTATTTTCATCTTAAAAACTTTTTCTAAGATTTTTGTTTTATGTGAAAATTTATTTTTAAATTCTTTTTTATGTTTTTTTACAATAATTTTTATTTTTTAGTAGCATATACCATTTTCTCCTAAAATATCTTTTTCTATAAGATTTTTTATTATATCTTCTCTCGTTGTTTTAAAAGTATTATTTTCTAAATTTATATCTTTTGAATATTTTGTATTTTTTTATATTTTTTAAACTTTTATTTATACGATTTTATGCTATATTCATATTTTTCTAGCATCTTAAAATCTCTTGTATTACAATAAATTTTATCATTTCCTCTTATATATTTATATTCATATTTTTTTGACATTTAATGAATATCTAATTTTTTTATCTTTATGAGAGATTTTTGATAATTTATCCATAATATTTTTTGTTAATTAATTTGTATATTATAAATTCTTTTTACATCTATAATATTAATACTTATTTTTGATTACTTAACCCATAATAAATTATATATTTTCTTAAAAATATTTTTCTTATTCTTGAGAATTATGAATCTTTAAACCCAACTCGTAGCTTTCTTAGGATTTAATCTTAATTTTTACATTTCTTTAATTGTTTTTGTTAATTATCATTTCTTACGAGGATATCTTGTGTTTTTATTTCTGTTATTTTTTTATTTTATTTTTATTTTTATGTATAAAATATTACTATTCATTTCTATTAACTTTAATTTTCATTAATTTTATATATTTTTAAAATATTAGAAGTATTTGTGATATTATTTCTTGGTCATGAATCAATAAATAATTCTTGGAAATGCTCTTTATCATTGTATGTGTGTGTTTTTTATCAATTTTTTGTGATTCGAGTACGTAGCTTGAAAGAAAAGACGATAAATCACAAATCATATTATATTGTGTACGTGCGTTTGAATGTTATTTAAAAAGGAAGAAAAGGGTTTTGCTTGTGTTAATGAGGAATGGCGGTTCGTTACAAATTAGCTAATTACCCAATACAAGGAATTTCCCATTTTAGTGAAAATAAGTGATTAGTTAATAGCCCTATCATTGTTCTTCTGTATATAGAATATTGAACTGATCTGTACTCAACCCACTAAATATATGGAGAAGATTATGATGCATGTGGACCTTGTGCATATCTATCAACTACCGAAGACAACCCATCTTCATTTCATGTTATTTGAGAGGAATATTAAGAATATATAATTTCACTTTATAATAATTATGTTGCTAACATAATGTATTTGATATTTCTGCCAAACAACATAATGTCTATCCTTTAAAATTATTTAATTAAAAACGAAATATGAGAAACATGCCCACACTGACAATCTGATACAAGCAATAATGTATTTTTATTATTTATTATAGGATTAATAACTTTGTTGGTTTCTAATTTTTATGTTAAATTATACTTTAAACCTTAATTTTTTTTAATATATTTTAATGTCAAATCTTTTAAAATTTAAAGTTTTTGACAAAAAAAAATTAGGATAAAATTTTATTTTCATGAAAAATTAGGAACAAAATTAGATTTAATTAAAACTGTTAAATTTTAAAAGATTATAATCTAAAATATATAAAAAAAAATTAGAGATAAAATAAAGGTTAGTTATCAATAAGTAATATTTTATTATATGAGATTGGTATAATTTAATTTTTTATTTAAAATTAGATAATGATAAATTTTATAAAGTAATAAGTGAACATACAAAGCTAGCAATTATGACAACAATTTGTATCATAATTTAATCGATTAATTTGAATATGAATTGAATTAAATTTTATTCAAATTCAAGTAAGTTCAAATGCAAGATTAAAATAACTAGTGATATTTGATCTCAAAAATTTAACTTTGATCTTTTTAACAATCGATGTCATATGGTTTTAATCATGGTCTAATAAAGACCGAGACTATAATATATATATATATATATATATATAACCTCGATTTTTATTCATAATTGTGAACATAAATTAAATTACAAAAATTACTTAAATATAAACAAATTTATATAATCATAATTATTAAAATATTATGATCTAATTAAAATAATAGAGTTTCTAGTTCTTTTAAAACCGAAATAAAAAAAATATTATGTATTATTCATTTAAACAATACAAAAAATATTTTCACTCTCTTTTTCTCTTTTTCTCCTATTAATTTTCTCTGTTATTGAACTTGCTTAGCGAGCTTCTGACACTTAGTATTTAGTTTCTGATACTTATTTTTTTGTGCAATTTAGCTTTCTTTTGGGTCCTGTGTGTTGGGTGCTAAAACATTTTTTTTAATGATTTATTTTAAAATTAATTTGGGAAAATTAATAGGAGATAAAGATATTGATGTTGTGAAACCAATCAAATTTATTTAGTTTGTTACTTAGTTTAGTAGCATTTTTTTGTATTTAGATAGTTGATGGAGTTTCCTTAGGTAGTGGATTTGAGGTGACCAGCCTCTTTTCAGTTTGCTATGAAAGTTCCTTTACTTTCTTGTTGTTTATCACTCTATTTTTTATAAATAAATATGCAGGTACTGGTGATTTTAGTAAGATAGTTCTATTACGCACATGTTTAGCTACGATCAAGTCTACAACCCCTTTCTGTACTTTCCCTTTTAATTATTTTTGAATAAAAATATCTAAATCATGATTATATCTTGTACCCTACAATGGTATAACTGGAACTCCTAGCTTGAGTCATGTCAAAGTTTGTGACCCGAGCAACTTGTAAGCTCAAGCCAAGATACATAATGAAATTATGTGGAATCATGACGCAATTAACTGGAAATTCTTTTTTGTGGCCAACGTCCAACAGCTGAGCTTCTTTTCACTGTGAGAATAGCTTAATGCTCTGGGTAGTCTTCTATCATGTGATGATGGTAGCACTTTAGATTATATTAATTTTGTTTTATTTACAATAAATTTTTAATTTAATTTTGGATGGTAATAATTTTTGTTGGGATAATTGTTTTGTTTGATATTAACTTTCTTCATTCTACTTGTGTTATACCACCATTATTACTTAAATTTTCAGGCATGGGTGCAAGAGGTCTGCAATGAAACAGAAGTCGTTGATAAAGCACGAAAGAATCCCTACAAATTAAGTTTATTATCTACTTCCTCTGCTATGATTATTATTGAATAACTTTGGCATGTGAATTTGAATATGAGGCATATAAATGGTCAATGAGTATTCAAAAATAAAAGAAATCAATTTCATGTCACATTACTAACGTTAAGAATGGTGAGTTATTGGATACGTAATTTCATATGTAGTGTAATTAATTTTCACTACTACAAAAAATAGTATTAAAGTCGGTTCGCTGAACCGACTATTAGTTATTCTTAAAATGTCAAATTTTCTTGAACAGGTAAAGCCAGAAACTATAGAAAAAGTTTGTGAGATAGTGAAGAAGCAATCGACACTTCTAGATGACTCCGCAGTTAATGGCGAGTCAAAGTTTGTTACTCTTGGAGCTTATTCAATTCTCTTTATATGATACTATATTATTATATCTTTGTTTTTTTCTGTTTA
Source organism: Hippophae tibetana (assembly GCA_037013495.1). Lineage (NCBI taxonomy): Eukaryota > Viridiplantae > Streptophyta > Magnoliopsida > Rosales > Elaeagnaceae > Hippophae > Hippophae tibetana. The sequence goes on along the minus strand of CM072802.1, from coordinate 21,910,072 downwards.
ATATACTTATTAGAAATGTGATTATTTCAACAATGGCATTAGATCATCAGAGTTAAGTAGCTTGTAGAAATTATATGACTAGTTTATTGGATCGATGAATTTTTCTGGTTTATTACAGATGATTTTGGAAGTTGTCCGGTAAACAATTTATTTACTCTTTTCTTTTGAAGAAAAAAAAAGTTACATAGCTTTGCACCAGATTATACTCTGTAATGTTGCTTTAGGTCGAAATTGTGATAGGATTTGAAGAGCAATTTAAAATTAGCTTAGAAGATGAGTTTCTCTTATACGTTTGTTAACATTATTAACCTCTATTTAAAGAATATTTTTAATAATCATTGTAAATATTAAAATTAGTTAATAAAATTTTATTATATTTTAATTTATAAACTCTCAAATATAATTGTAATTTTAATATAATATAAATTTTGATATTTCAATTAATAAATTTATCGTAATTTATATAAAAAAAATGAGAATAGTTAAGATATATATAATATTAATTTAAGTATAATTAAGACAATAGAAATATTATTTGGTCACGGTCTTATAAAAGACTAAGGCTATAGACATATCATTTGGCCTATGTCTTATAAAAGATCAAGATCAAATGTATGTATGGCATTAGTCTTTTAAAGACCGTGACTAAATTGTATGTTTATGGCGACCAAATATATGTTCATGGCCTCAATTAAAAATTAAGATCATACATAATAGTCTATGGTCTCTCACACTTAAGTCTTGATTTTTATAACCATGACCATAAGCCTACAATCACGGTTAAAATTGAAATCATATATCAATATTATAGTAGTGATAGTTCGAAAAAATTGAGTTGGATTCGAGTTAGATTCGAATAAGTTTATTAACCCGAAATCAAATTAAAAATATTATGATTTTGTGATACATATATAAAATGTTTTGGATGATATTATGACTTGAAATTATAAAGTCTGAAATATATTTATAGATTATTTTGATTCTTAATATTTAAAAGATGATGTAATACAATGTTATTAATGTGTGCTTCTTTTGTGATTGATTTGTTATTTTTATTTTATTTCTCTCATTTTTATTGTTTCATGTAATAATATTTGTATTAATGAGTTTTAATGTGTGTTTCTTTTGTGATTGATTATACTACGGTGAATTTCCTTCTACCTCTAATCTAGAAGCAAATTTAAAACAAATGAAGGTTAACACTAAAGATTTGTCAGGTACATAAATCATATATGTCATCACCTTTTTCAATTCACCGAAACAATACTAAATGATTCTTAATTTTATGCATATTTATCATTTTAGGTATATTGAACTCTATTCTCGATACAAGCACAATCGAAAAAATAAATAAAAGAAAATTTTTATGTTATCATTTCATTATAACCTATTATAAAAATTAACTTAAATAAATAAAAGAAAAAAATACAATAACGTAAGTTATATATAAAAATATTAAATTAGTTAATTAACTCTAAGTTAATCTTAAGCAAGCAGTCATCAAGCATGTCAAGATTTATCCGTATTAAAATTAAATTTAAAAGAAACAGAATAACTCTATACATAGTATATAATTTAGATATTTAATGTGAGACACTATAAAAAAATATCTTGATTAAAATGAGGAAGAAATAAACTAATAGGAGTAAACCAAATATTCAAATTTTCACAGAATTCAACTAATAAATAAAAATATTATTGAAATAAAAGGTAAATTAATATAATCTTGACAAAAATATTATGAATTTTTTTGAAAGGAAGATGGAAAATAAGTAGAATTTTAAAAAATTAAATATTTTAACTATTTGGTTACACAATATCATAATTCAAAACTTAAAAGAAATATTATCACATTATATATATTTATTAATGAACTATGCTCCTTTGATTTATTCTCTATTTATTATTATTTTTATTATAGAAATAAATGATTAATATGAACGATTCTACTAATATTTTATTCAAAATTTTATCTTAAAAGAAACTTATGTAGTTTAACTTGAGTCAATTTTTTATGTTTTTATTATGATTTTTTATTGCATGTATAATTAATAACTAACATAAATATTAGATTTTTTTTTAAATAAGTAAATCCTTAAAGATCACGATGAGTTTGAGATTTACTTATGTTTCAAATGATATGACTCTCACTTTCACAACTATGGATCTAAGTTAAAATCTCATCTCTATATAAAGTTTCATCTATTTAATAAAAAATAAAATTTTATTGACTTTTTTTTAAAAAATAAACATAAATATGAGTATGAGTAAAACAGTAAGAAAAGTGGATTAAATTACTTATGTGTTAAAATTTTGTTAGTGGCACATATGATAATACATACAAAACAAAAATGTGAATTAGTTGTACTAATTTTTCATGAAAAAATTTAACTAGGGCTACAGCACTCTGTCACTGGTATTTTTTATCCATATTTTTATACTTTCTCTCTTTCTTTTTGGTACATACATAAAATATATAATACAAGAGAATATATGTATAAATAAACAACTAAATTAAATAAAATAATAAAATAAAAATGTATTTAATGTTTTTCAAATTTGTGGCTTAAAGCAAAAGATAAATAAATCTCAAATATTAGTTAAATAAGAAATTATAAGAGCTAATTTTTTATCCGATTCTTTATACTTTCTCTCTCTCTCTTTTGTTACATACACAAAATATATAATACAAGAGAATATATGTATAAATAAACAACTAAATTAAATAAAATGATAAAATTAAAATGTATTTAATGTGATTCAAAATTGTAGCTTGAAGTGAGAGATAAATAAATCTAAAATATTAATTAAATAACAAATTATAAGAGCTAATTGTGTATCAAAATTTGTAATAAATAATACATAGATAAATAAGTTAATAATAAATTTATTTTATTAAAATTAAAAAATACACAAATATAATATATATATATATATATATTATAAATATAAATAATTGAGGTATATATATCACATACTATCTTTAAGATAATTTTCGTTTAACGTATGTGTTGTAAAACAATATAAATTTATAGTTTATAATATAACGATTAAATAATAATAAATTTATAACGTTTATTATTCACAAAATTTTAAGTGTTTAAACTCTATTAGATGAACATAATTTTATATAGAAAATACAAAAAAAAAATTCTTCTCTTTCTATACTATCTCCTTCCTTTTTTTTTTTTTTTTTTTTCTTCGTTTTCTCTTCTTTTTTCCTTCTTTGCTGCTCTGTTTTTCTTTTTTTCATCTTTTCTATTTTCTTTCCTTTCTTCTATCAATAAACGGGTATATATATATATACCCATGAGAAACGAAAGTATAGCTTTTTGAAACGGAAGCAGAGCTTTAAATGGAAAAACGAAAGCGAAGCTTTAAGAAACGAATTAAGACATAAACGAAAAAACTAATTCAAAATCAAAAATTAATTAAGACAAAAAAAGAAGAGAAAATTAAATGAAATTGAAAATTAATTTTTAATTCAAGAATTTCTTACAAAATTTCAATGTGAGGAATGTAATTAAATGTAAAATCATGAATTTAATCTAAGGGTAAATTCATATATAATCTACTTAAGATACTTAACTTTTTTCTATAGGGCCAATTATGTAGAGATTTTTTTATAGGTTTTGGAGTGTTTCTGTATAATCTTAAAAAAAATTCAATATATCAATATTAATGATGATATTCACGTTTTTTAAATGAACTTTGAAAGAAATTTAGTGATATGTGATAATCAATAAACTTTTATATGAACGATTTTGTTATATTTATTATTATTTTCTGTTATAAATATCCTTTTTATGTGTTTAATTATTATTTTGTAGATGTTTAGAACAAAAACGAGCAATGAAAGAAAAATTTGGAAAAATGGGTGTAATATATTTCATCAAGTGAAAAGGGTCTTAATTGAATGAACTTCAATCTTCTTCCTACAATAACCAAAATAGCTTCCCTATACCAATAGATGCTCAACCGTTAAGAGTCTCGATCCAGCAAACTTCAATCTAGATCCTACAATATCCTCTGGGACCAAAATGTCTCCCTTACACCAATGGATGCTCGATCAATTGAGATAAGGGTCTCGATCAAAAGAGATCACTATCAAATTATGTAAAAATACTATTTTTTTGGCTCTAATTTTAATTCACACACAACTATAATATTGTTATGTTTTGTCCCTATATTTCACCACTTTTTTTAAAACCGGTCCAACTATATTCCAAATCACAACCATCGGATCATATAAAATAGATTGGGGCACAAGATAAGCTTAATATATATATAGACTATTTGAGGTAATCAATTTTTTTAATTACTAGCGTTAACATTCTAGTTGTTATGGATCATTTGCCCATCGCTTTCATTTTATTCTATTTGAGGTAATCAATTTTTTTATATAAATAATTCAATTATTTTTATTTTTAATTATTTTTGACAAAAATATGTTTATTTTCTAGAACGTTAAAAAAAATTATTTATATTTAAAAAATAAATATTTTTTTATAAAAATTAAAAATGAAATTTCAAGATCATAATTTTTAATAAAAAGTAAGAAAATAATAATATTTGAAGCTTTACTTTGGACGTGTCAAGTTAGCTACAAAATAAATGAAGATATCACTACTAATCTTAGCCAAGTAGCCCAAGAAAGAAAAGTGGATATTATTAAAGGGATGGTAAAAAAATAATAATAACAATGAGAACTACATTTATGCATAATAATAAGATTTAAATGTAGAATTTATATTATATATTTTAGATTATATCAAAATAGATTATTTTTAAATTAGATCATATCATGATTAATATATAATATCAATCGATTAAATCGAATTATAATGAATAAATTTGTAGATTATATCAAATCAATCTAAACTTAGATATTTTTAAAACTAAAAAAATTATATATTCATAACATATTTTTTTAATTTTTACAATTATTTTTTGAAAAAAAATTATCTTATGAACAATCATTTTTGAAATTTTTCTACTTTATATTTTTATAAATTTAACTTTTTCTTTCTTACAATATTCATAAATCTATCTATTATTGTTTAAAATTTATTAAATAAAAAATTCAAGTCTTAATATATTCATAACTATTTATTTTTTCTTATATTTATAATGATATTAGTTATTTTTTTAATTCATCGTAACTTTTCTAAAATAAGTAAGAAATTATTTTTCCACCATGACACTTCACAAGCTAAGCCTACCACTTTATCACCAACGGCTAATTTGCCTACTAAAACACCACTTATACATGTCCTTACCACACTACTACAAAAAGGAGCATTAAAGTCGGGTTTTAACCGACTTTAAACTAATTTAAAGTCGGTTCGCTGAACCGACTTTAAATTAAATGACTTAAAGTGTAAAGTCGGTTCACGCGATGAACCGACTTTAACTTTTTTTGTTTTTTTTAAATTTATTCATATTCAACCTGTATTCGAGCAGAAAAAAAAAACCAATATCAGTTTAGCAAATAGTTCAAATAATACAAATATTTGAAAAATAAAATATTAATTAATAACAGAAAAATTACCATGGTTTTGTTCTATTTTACTCAAGATCGTCATATTCTTCTCCTTATGTTATAATAGAAACCTACATATATAATACAACAATCTATACATATAAATAATAACACATAATAACATAAAAAAAATATGAATAATAGTGGATCTAAAAGATTAGTTAGAGAGGAAGAAAACTTACTAACCGATATTGGAAATGGTAGTCGTAGGTGGCCGAAAAATGAGAAAGAGTGGAGGAGAAATGGAGGAGGAGGTTTTCGTTTTTTTAGAGTTCTGGAACGCTGAAAATAGTTTCTGTCTAGGAAGAAAGAAGAGAAAATATTTATCCACGTGTGTAGCGTCGGTTGACGTGTCGAACCGACGCTATGTTACGTGGATAGCGTCGGTTCCAGGTGTCAACCGACGCTATCCACGTAGGATAGCGTCGGTTCTAGGTGTCAACCGACGCTACGCTACGTGGATAGCGTCGGTTCACCACGTCAACCGACGCTATCCACGTAGCGTAGCGTCGGTTAACACCTAGAACCGACGCTACGTCCACGCATAGCGTCGGTTTGACACATCAACCGACGCTACGTCCTACGTGGATAGCGTAGGTTCTTTATCAAACCGACTTTAAACTAATTTAAAGTCGGTTTTTAGAAAAAAACCGACTTTACGTATCGACTTATATACCCAGTTTTGTAATAGTGCCAGTACGTCACTTGCAACACCTATGCCTAGTCCCTTTCATTTAGTGTCTGATGCTCACCAACAATCCTCATCCATGATTTTTCAAAGTCGACCTTCATCACCAGCTACTCTCAACACTCTTTCCATTTTAAACTCATCCAACACTTCCAATAATTTTCCCATCTTTACCACTCCTTCTACAACAGATAGTTCCTCTAGTCTCAGCGCTCCTACCTTGCCATTAAGTTTGCCACTATCATCCTCCTATGTTCAATCTCGTTTTCATCCAGAAGATATCTCCGTAACTGTTGATCTTGATTGCCAGCCATCTTCACCCTTTTCACTTAATACCCACTCAATTATCACAATATAAAAAAATAGCATCTTTAAACCCAAGGTTCTATTTGTTGGTTTGTAAACTTAATTACAAACCCAAAGAAATCAAAAACAAACTTTGAAATATTCTAGCTTATTTGAAGTCCAGCTCGTGGAAGTTTCTATGGTTATAATCTGGATTGATAAGGATACAACTCATGGTTGGTGTGAAGAAGAAAAATCAATAGATTAGGTAAGAAGATAAGTGTATGGTTTAGATTGTTTTGGTAGATTTATATTGTATAACTTAAATTTATTAGTTTTTTCTATAAATACTTTCAGTAGCAATGTAATAATCAAGTTAAAGAAATCAGAAACAAAAATTCAATAATTTCTGAGTTTTTTTGGAAAATTGTTCTTGAGTGTTCTTGAGTTTTCAGAGTTTTAATCCATAATTTTCCAACAAAGTGGTATCAGAGTTGTATTTGGAAATATAAATATAAACTATTGTATATCAAATCGAAGCTCTCAACGAGACAAATCCGACGCCGCAAGAATCATCCCGATCAGAGTTTGGAAGCGCATCCACGATCCTCCGGAAGTTTCTGCCAGAAGTGAGTTAACTCACTGAGTCAGCCGAGTTGACTGAGCCATGAGCCTGTTGACTGAGCTGCTGATCGAGTCGCCAAGCCATTTGACCGAGCCGTCGAGCCGAGTTGACCGAGCCGTGAAGCCTGTTGATCGAGCCATTGAAACAGTTGACCAAAGTTGACTTTGATCTTTGACTTTGACCATTGACCAAAAAATCAAATTTTCTTGGAGTTCCTCCTAAGGTTTTTTGACATTATGAATCCATCTGTGCGATCAGAATTTACAAATTCTCACTATATTGAGAATTATGTTAAGTGGAGGTATGTCATCGTTTCAAGTCCCGACACTCAACAACGATAACTATGATAATTGGAGTATCAAGACGAAGGTTTTTGGGTGCACATGATGTGTGGGAAGTCGTAGAAAAAGGCTTAAGTGACCCAGATGATAAAACTACTCTAACGCAAGTGCAAAAAGAATATTTAAAGGATTTGAGAAAGAGAGACAAGAAAGCCCTCTTTCTTATCTATCAAGCCTTAAATGATGATGAGTTTGAGAAAATTTTAGATGCAACATCTTCCAAAGCAGCGTGGAATAAGCTTCAAATTTTTTTCAAAGGAGCTGAGAAAGTGAAGAAGGTTCGTCTCCAAACACTAAGAGGTGAGTTTGAATCTCTATATATGAAAGCTTCTGAATCTATTTCTGATTATTTCTCGAGAGTCGTAGTTGTTTCTAATCAATTAAAAAGAAACAGTGAGATGTTGGGAGATGTTAGAATAATGGAAAAGATACTTCGTTCATTAGATTCCAAATTTGAACACATCGTCGTGACGATTGAGGAAACAAAACATTTGGAAGAAATGACCATTGATGAACTCAATGAGTCATTATAAGCATATGAAGAAAAGCATAAGAAGAAGCAAGGGATCACTGAGCAACTCTTCAAGATGCAATTCAAAGATAAGCATGAAAGCCAAGGCACTGACAGAAACCAACGTGGTCGAGGTAGAGGTAAAGGTCGTGGACGAGGTGGAAGCCACGGTCGTGGACGAGGTTGGAATTACAACAACAATTCCAACAACTTTGAGAGAGCAGAAAGCTCAACACAAAGTCGAGGAAGAGGTAATATGAACTCAAGGTATGACAAATCTCAAGTTCAATGCTATAATTGTCATAAATTTGGACATTATGCTTCAGAATGTAGAACTCTCAATAATAGAGTAAATGAGAAAATCAACTACATAGAGGAGAAGACCGATGAGAAAAAAACTCTTTTTCTAGCACGGAAGGTGGGTGATAGTAATAAACCAAATGCCTGGTATCTTGACAACGGTGCAAGCAACCATATGTGTAGAAGGAAAGACATGTTCATGGAACTAGATGAGTTAGTAAGTGGAAATGTATTATTTGGAGATGATTCAAATGTAGCAGTGAAAGGAAGATGTAACATTCTTATTCGTTTGAAAGATGGGCAACATCAATTTATTTCCAATGTTTACTATGTCCCAAATATGAAAAGTAATATCTTAAGTTTAGGATAATTGTTAGAGAAAAGTTATGATATTCATATGAAGGATTATAATCTTTCTATAAAAGATGATAAGAATAACCTCATTGCTAACTTACCGATGTCAAAGAATAGAATGTTCTTGATCAACATAAAAAATGACATTGCAAAGTTTCTGAAAGCCTGCTATAAAGATGCATCGTGGCTATGGCATCTTCGATTTGGACATCTCAATTTTGGAGGATTGGAGTTGTTGTCTAAGAAGGAGATGGTGAAAGGACTACCTTGCATTAACCATCCTGATCAACTTTGTGAAGGGTGCCTACTCGGAGAGCAATTCCAAAAAAGCTTTCCAAAGGAGTCAAACTCAAGAGCCAAGAAGCCACTGGAGCTAATCCATATTGATGTGTGCGGACCCATCAAGCCTAGCTCTCTCGGTAACAGTAACAATTTTCTTCTTTTTATTGATGATTTTTCAAGAAAAACTTGGGTATATTTTTTGAAATAGAAATCAGAAGTTTTTGAAGTATTCAAAAGGTTCAAAGCTACAGTGGAGAGAGAAAGTGGTAGAAAAATCAAAGCCATGAGATCAGACCGAGGTGGAGAATTTACATCTAAGGAGTTTCAAGAGTTTTATGAAGCAAATGGAATTCATAGATCTTTAACAGTGCCAAGACCCCCCAACAGAATGGTGTAGCTTAAAGAAAGAACCGAACAATCCTCAATATGGCACGAAGCATGCTCAAAAGTAAGAAACTACCCAAAGAGTTTTGGGCAGAAGCATTAGCATGTGCAATTTACTTGTCAAACCGATCTCCAACAAGAAGTATATGGGGAAAGACACCGCAAGAGGCATGGAGTGGAAGAAAGCCTGGTATTTCCCACCTAAGAGTTTTTGGAAGTATAGCCCATGTTCATGTACCGGATGAGAGAAGAACAAAACTTGATGATAAAAGCGAGAGTTTTATCTTCATCGGTTATGATGCTAATTCAAAGGGCTATAAATTGTACAACCCACACAATAAGAAGATTGTGATTAGTCGAGATGTGGTATTCGACGAAGAAGGAGAATGGGATTTTAACTCTCATGCAGATAACTTCAATTTTTTTCCTCAGTTTAAAGAAGATGAGGAGACAATGAGGGAGCAATCTGTAGAAATTCAACAAGAGCCAACAACTCCATTTACTTCACCAATGCCAACCACTCATGAAGATCTGTCATCATCTTCAAGTGGAAGTAAAAGAGTCGTGACACGTACACGAAATCTCCAAGATCTTTATGAGGTAATAGAACGACAAGATAATCTTACCTTATTTTGTCTCTTTCTTGATTGTGAACCAGTGAGCTTTCAAGAAGCTGTACAAGAGAAGAAGTGGAGAGATGCGATGGACGAAGAAATCAATGCAATAGAGAAGAACGACACATGGGAACCTGTTTCACTTCCCAAAGGGCATAAGGCAATAGGTGTCAAATGGGTGTACAAGACAAAGAGGAATGCTAAGGGAGAGATTGAAAGACACAAGGTGAGGCTAGTAGCAAAAGGATATAGTCAAAAGGTTGGAATTGACTATGATGAGGTATTTGCTTCTATTGCTCGATTAGAAACTATAAGACTAATCATTTCTTTGGCAGCTCAAAATAAGTGGAAGATACATCAAATGGATGTAAAATCTGCTTTTCTAAACGGATTCCTTGAAGAAGAAGTCTACATTAAGCAACCATCAGACTATGAAGCAAAAGGTCACAAAGACAAGGTATTGAAGTTGAAGAAAGCTCTTTATGGGTTAAAGCAAGCACCAAGAGCATGGAATAACCGCATCGACAAGTACTTTCTGGAGAACAACTTCACCAAGTGTCCCTATGAATATTCACTCTACGTCAAGATTGAAGATGGCGAAATTCTAATCGTTTGTCTATACGTAGATGATCTCATCTTCACTGAAAGTAATCCGAAGCTATTTGAAGATTTTAAGAAAGTGATGACCCGAGAGTTTGAAATGACAGATATCGGGTTAATGGCATACTACCTTGGAATTGAAGTAAAGCAAAAGGAAGAAGGCATTTTCATCTCTCAAGAAAGATATGCAAAGGAGATACTAAAGAAGTTCAAGATGAACGATTGCAAGCCGATCAACACACTAGTGGAATGTGGAATCAAACTATCCAAGCATGAAGATGGTGAAAATGTGGATCCAACATTTTTCAAAAGTTTAGTTAGAAGTCTGCGTTATCTCACGTGCACAAGGCCTGACATCCTGTATGTTGTTGGATTGATTAGTCACTATATGGAGAAACCGACAATCACCCATTTCAAAGTTGCAAAAAGAATCCTACGCTATCTAAAAGGTACAATTAATTTTAGCTTGTTGGATATAGTGATAGTGATTTTGGTGGAGATATAGACGATCGAAAAAGCACTTCCAGATTTGTGTTTTTCATGGCAAATACTGCTTTTACATGGATGTCGAAAAAGCAACTGATTGTCACCTTGTCTAGTTGTGAAGCAGAATATGTAGCAGTTACCTCATGTGTTTGCCATGTAATTTGGCTGAGAAACTTGTTAAAGGAGCTAAGTTTGACACAAGAAGAGCCAACCAAAATTTGTGTCGATAACAAGTCAACCATTGCCTTAGCCAAAAATCCTGTTTTTCATGATCGAAGCAAACACATAGATACTCGATATCATTACATCAGGGAGTGCATCACAAGAAAAGATTTACAGCCCGAGTATGTAAAATCACAAGATCAAATTGTCGACATCTTCACTAAACCACTCAAGCAAGAAGACTTTGTCAGATTGAGAAATTTGCTCGGCATCATAAAATAAGTTTAAAGGGGGAGTGTTGGTTTGTAAACTTGTTTACAAGTCCAAAGAAATCAAAAACAAACTTTGTAATATTCTAGCACATTTGAAGTCCAACTCGTGGAAGCTTCTATGGTGATGATCTGGATTGATAAGGATACAACTCATGGTTGGTGGGAAGAAAAAAAATCAATGGGTTAGGTAAAAAGATAAGTGTATGGTTTAGATTATTTTGGTAGGTTTATATTGTATGGCTTAGATTTATTAGTTGTTTCTATAAATACCTTTCAGTAGCAATGTAATAATCAAGTTAAAGAAATTAGAAACAAAAATTCAATAATTTCTGAGTATTTCTGGAAAATTGTTCTTGAGTGTTCTTAAGTTTTCAGAGTTTTGATCCATAATTTTCCAACACTATTGTCTCCAGTTATACTGTCAGAGCCTACATCAGTTAAACAAGCTCTTCAAAGTGATGAATGATTCACTGCAATGCAACAAGAATATTCAGCACATGTAAACAATAACATTTGGGTACTTGTTCCTTCTATTTGATTGTATCCCTTGCCAGCACACTTGCTTTGTATTTTTTTTAACCCAATGGTTACACCTACAACCATTCAGATTGTCATCACACTTTCCTTGTCTTGTGACTGAAAAATTCAACAATTAGACGTAAAACATGACACAACCTCAAGAATTTGTTGATTCTAGTTATCCACACTAAGTCTACAAATTAAAAAGCACTTTTTGAGTTAAAATAAGCCCTTAGAACATGGTTTCTCATTGGGTTAAAATAAACCCATAGAGCATGGTTTCTCAAGTTTAGTGAGAAATTACAGAGTTTAGAATCTTGTTGTTTCAATTCAGATACTTTTATAATGATTTATGACAAACGAGGTGATCTTGTTATTTTTTATGTTTATAGTGATGATATTTTGGTGGCAGAAAATAACAATAATTTCATTACAACTATTGTGAATAGCTTAAATTCTGTTTTTACACTAAAGTATTTAGGAACATTTAGTTATTTTCTAGGCATCGAAACCACTAAAACAATAGATTGTTATCATTTGTGTTAAGCAAAGTATATTGTTCATCTTTTTGATAAAGCTCAGCTTAATTAGTGAAAGCAAGTCAGCCTCCACCTATAAAATCTGGTCACACTCTTTCCAAAACTTATTGTGATTTGTTAGCTGATGCAACCATGTACATATCAGTTATTGGGGAACTTCAATAGTGCACTTTAACTTTGTCATATATCTCATATGTTGTCAATAAGTTGTGTTAATTTTTTGCATTTTTCCACCACCATTCACTGAATTACAGTAAAAAGGTTGCTTAAATACTTGCATGACACACAAGTTTTGGACATATTGATTCACAAAATTGATTTCTTAACTCTCACTAGTTATTGTGATAAGGATTGTGTAGTTTGATCCATTGATAGAAGAAGCATTCGTGGTTTTTGTGTATCTTGCAAACTCTTTAATCTTTTGGAGCTCTGACAAACACAAAGTTGTCTCTAGATCATCTATTGAAGCTGAATTTGGATCCTGAGCCTCAACTGTAGCAAAAAACAACATGAGTGCAAAAAGTACTAGCTGAGCTCCATGTTAAACAGCAACAAGTACCAATTATCTATTGTAATAATTGTTATTAAAGTTTGTTAGTTTGTTACGATATTCTCTACACAATGCAGATGTAAAACAATCATACAAAACAGTTACAAGAGTTTCACTACTTTACAAAACAACACACGCTACTATCATACATTCTTTGTACTTGCTATAAAACAAACATTACAAAAAAATAAAAACAACTTTACTACGTACGTATATCTTCTTCTCTGTATTCCTTGTGTTCTTGATCACTGTTTTTGCAAGATCATCCATGGATTCTATTATTTTGTTTCACTTTTTGATACAACAATATCTGCTATTTTAAGTACTATGTTTTAATAGAAGAATCTCTTGCAACTAGAAGAAATTTTTTAAAAAAATCAAATGATGATTGATAAGTTTATAATTTAAAAAAAATGATAAATTTTACTGTTAAATTAGTAGATAAATCATAGTCTTAGAATATTAAAAATTAGATATATCGTAGAATTGAATATTACAAATTAAAAGTATACTAATAAAATTCAAATTAATACGCTCTAATTAATTCGATATCGGAGAGTCTTATCTCAATACAAATTAGTAAGAAAGTGACGCATCAGTCAACCATTAAAGTCCATTTCCATTTCAAATTCACGCCGTTGATAGCAAAACTATGAGGACGCGTGATTTGGCTGGATTCAATAGTTACAATTTATTATTTACAAGGTTACAATATTATTATAATTTAAATAATTATTATTATTATCAAAAATATAATTTATTGATAATAATTTTATTTAAGAAAAATGACACCCAGTTATCTTTGTAATAATGGTTTGGATGTTTTCCTTTTCTTTTATGTCTAAAGCATATCAAGAAGAACAACATAGGATTGGCAAATGAACGCTAATATGAGAAACCCGTATTGATTTCATCAAAATCACACTATGTAAATTATCATATTGATTGTTTCTGTTAAATTGTAATTATCTAATTAATATAAATTTTACAAACATACCTATGATGTATTTTTTGCCAAGAAGTATATATATGATGTATGATTTAAGAAATTCAATGCTATAATTAATTCAATAAGAAGTTAAATTTAAATTTTTTAATGGTACATCATTTATATAATGACAATAAAATAAAAAATAGTCTTGAAATCAATTTTTATTAAGTCACGTTGCATTGACACATAGATTTATAAATAATACATGTTAAGAGGTATAATATATTGGATGTCATATTCATTCATTCATCTACTTAAATCATTTTACCATAAAATAGTTAAAATCAATGAAAATTTAAAAAAAATATAGTATAAATTTATACACTATTTATTTTGGTCATAGAAATATACCCAATAAGACTTTCATTATTAATCAAGCAAAAATCTTTGGATTGAAGAAATATACTTAATAAGAAGAAATTAACAGCTAATATATATATTCTTTTATCTTTTCGTTCTGTTCTATCCAAAGTGACGGAGGACACGGACTTTTCCCTTTTATTTTTATTTTTTATGTATGACTTTTCGTGCATTTCGTTTTGTTTCTTTTGGTTAGCAATTCTTTTTGTGATCTTTAATTTATTATTATATAAGTTATTAATTTAAGAGGATGCGAAGCCGCAAAAATGTCAATTTTGTGCCACCGATTTTTGTGTTGAAAAAGGTTGAAATTTATCTTGTCAACTTTTTCATTGTTGGTTTCAGGTTATCGTGATTCATTTATGCTTTTTATTTTATAAGAATATATTATTATAATAAAAATGTATAAATTAATCATTTTATTTTTAAATTAATTAATCTTTATATTTTTATTATTGTATAAAATTATTGTTAATAATTTTTTTGTGATATTAAAAATTGAATAGCATCAATATCACGGAGGATTATTTTTCATCCTTACAATAATATCATTTATTTTTGTTTTTGACAATTGGTCACAATCATCCTTTAGTTATAAAGGAATAACTTAGCAGATAAAAATATAATAAAAAATAAGTTATATTATTAGAGTCATTTTTGTTAATGTTAAAGCAATAAAGTGTTCGTTAAAAAATTTAATTACTATAACATTGTTGTTTTGCTCTAAAAAATATCACTTCCCCAAAAAAAAGTAAAAACATATTATAAGCAGTAGCTCATAAGGCATACATATTTCTCACTTTTGCATTCATTTCTCTTTTTTTCTGTGTTGTAATTATTTTAATTTAATCCAAATAAATTAATCTTAAACATTGATTTTTTTAAATTTAGTCTTAATTATTTATATTTTTATAAATCATTTCAATTTTTCAATTTTATTATTAATTCTACTATAAATTCTGAAATTAAAAATATTATCTTATTTTAATAATTACATCTTTGTTGTATCATTAAATTTAATAAAAAATGGATCCTAAATATTTATAAATAATTAAAAAAATAAAAACAACAATTTTACTACCTGTAATTTAGATTAAATAAAAAAATAATTATATTCATCGCATATATTTTAATTTTATTTTCTTAATGGTTATATATTATGTGCATTTAATTATTTATTTTCTAATTTTTATGTTTTATATTATTAGAATAAAATAAAAATAGAATATTTTATTAATTTAATATTATTGATTATTTAATATTAAAATATAAGATAAATGAAAATTTTAACTTAAAATAAAAAATACTCTCATCTTATAAAAATATCATTAATTAATAGTTATCTTTAACTTTCTTTAAAATTAAATGTCATTTTTAATATTTTTAAAATATTGGGAGTATTTGTAAAAAAATATAAAAAATTTAAGAGTATTCTTGATATATTTTTTGCATTCAATGATTGAGAGTTTGTATATACAATCTTGAATAATATATATATAATACAAGTATTTGAAGTGTACACAAACCCTTTTGATAGAGATCAGTAGATGAAGAAAGGTGCGTGGAACACAAAGATAAGGTGGAAGGGATGAGGATGGGATGGAAATTGAGAAAGAGACATAATTAATATTAGTTTTTGAATGTGCGAGGATGTGTGCATTGATTATTTAGATTTGATAAATATATAATAATATTAATTACTTAATAATAATTATTATTATTTTATAAAAAAAATTAAGTTATTTTTAATATAATTTAAAAACTGGTTTTAAAATATTTTATAAATGATTTATGAAAATAATCTTAAACAAATAGTTAATTAATTTGTTACTATCTAAATAAGTTAATTATAACATAATAATTATAAACTTATTCAATTAATACTTTACTATCTAAAAATTTAATCGTACCCATGATTTGAATTAATTTAATAAATATTTTTATTTAAAAATAATTTATATTAACTGAATATTTATTTTTAATTAATATGAGATATTATATGACCAATAAAATTTTAATTTATCAAAAATATAATATATTGAAATGAATTGATCGAGATAATAATAAATAGTATGAATTGTTACTATTAATGTAATAAAAATGATTACATTATACAAAATAATTATTTATAAAAATGTATTTATTATATAGATATTTTAATATTTATTAGTGTAAAAATAAAAATAAAAAGTAAAAAAGTAATATATATATATATATATATATATATATATTTATTTATTTATTTATTTATTTATTTATTATATACATATATTGGTATTTATTAATGCAAAATAACTAACAAAAAAAATAATTTAATATTCTACTAAATATTATCACTTTAATATAAATATATGAATAATATGTGCCCTTCATTTTTATTTAAAATTAGACCCATATTTTAACTTTTTTTTAAAACAGAGGAGCAATGAAGTGCTTTTTTGAAATAATAGTCCAAAATTTATGTTACCATTAAGGTACATTTCTTGAATCATATAGTTGTATGCATATATAGTTATTGTTTATCACTAATTTTGCCTGGCAAATCCTTTAATTAAATACCTTCTTATGCACTACGAGAAGGGAAAGAGGGGAAATGGTGGGCGAAGTTTTTAGATTAAGTTTCAGTATAAGCTTAATTACTTTATAGAATGTATATTTTAGTTTTACTTTAATAAAAGTAAATAATTAAGGATTGATTCTGATGTTAAGATTCATCATTATTTTATTTTAAATCACATATTAAAATTATATAAAAATATTATTTTATATAAAAAAATATAATAACTTTTAATAATTTTTTTTAAATATTTTTATTATTAATGGATTAAATCAAGATTGAAATTTTACAATTTAATAATAATAAAATTATATGAGTATTTTTAACAAAAAATTATTTCAATATTCTCCTATTTTCATAATTTTATTTTTGAAAATAAAATATATATTTAAATACATTTTTATTATAATATTATTTTTGTTTATTTTTTAATAATTTTATATTAAATTTAACTTTTATTTATATTAATAACTTGTATTGTATTAATAAAGATATTAATTTAATATTAATAATTGATATAAAACTTACATTTTTTAATGATAATTTTTTAAAATAAGATATTCATATTATTTATTTACTGTATATAAAATTTATATGGTATTAGAATTACAAAATTATAAGAATTTAAAAAATATGCTCCTTATAAAAAGAAAAAAATAATTAATTAAAATAGAAATAAAATATATAAAAAAATTAAAAATATAAAGTATTAAGTTAAATTATATAATATATAAAAAGGGTATAATATTTATAGATGTTAAGCTTTTAAAGATTGGATGCTTGCGTTGGTCGAACAGTATACAAGAATTACACATAACCGAACATAACAACATCAACTTCACCGCTGCCACGCTACCATACTTCCAGCTGAAACTATAAAGAGAAGCAGGCAGGTTTTTATGGTCCATAAATTTAAGATTTATGAACAAAATCACGAGGGACACTTTTTGTTCTATTCCTCTTTGTATGATATTTTATATTTCAAAGTTCTCTTGATTTTTGAAGTTTATCTTCTTTACAGTTGCGGATTTGCGTGGAAAACTTTCCGTGTAAGTTTTGCTCTTTAGAGTCTCTGTTTTCCTGTGTATCTGTAGCAGACCAAGTAAATTGTATGAATTTGGATTTGGTGAGTATTGATTAGATCCATAACCAGTAGCTTAATTGCCGAGACTTATTGCTTCTTCTTTTTTAAGAAAATTTTCTGGGCAACAGAATAAACTATTGATTGTTCTAATCAGAATTTACTGAAAAGAAACCCACAGAAGATAAAGGCATTTTCTTTTTTCTTCTCTACAAATCGAAGAATTTGGAAGAAAATTGAAGACAGAGAGATTGAGGAAGAAATGGAGTCGGATCTCCAACATGACCAACTTCTTGTTCACGACCAAAATCAACACCACCACCAGCAAATGAACTCTGGGTTGATGCGTTACCAATCAGCTCCGAGTTTGTATTTCGCCGATATTATGGACAGAGAGTTCTGTAAGCAATTCTTGAATCGACCATCGAGTCCTGAAACAGAGCGAATATTTGCAAGGTTTATGAAAAGTGACAGTGGAGATGATAATACGGCAACTCAACCGGTGACCGACCAAACTAATCAGCAAGCGCAGTTTGTGACTCCTACCGTCAAGATTAACGAAACGGCGGCGTTTCAGCAGAAACAACAGAGTAATATCAACACTTATTCTTCTTCTGCTTCACAAGGCTTTTATCAAAGTTCACCAAAACCACCTTTGCCAAATCAAAGTCTGGCTTCTGCTAAGAAAGCAAAGTATTCAAAGGGAAAGAATCAGTTCCCACAAATGAGGGCTGGTGGTGTTAGTGATTCGACTCTTCTTCG
Source organism: Hippophae tibetana (assembly GCA_037013495.1). NCBI lineage: Eukaryota > Viridiplantae > Streptophyta > Magnoliopsida > Rosales > Elaeagnaceae > Hippophae > Hippophae tibetana. The sequence goes on along the minus strand of CM072802.1, from coordinate 21,891,267 downwards.
ACAGAGAAGCTCACCTGTCGGTCTATTCGCAGATTTAGATCTTGATACTGGTATGAGCTTATTGCCACAGATTATGTCCCTATCTGTTTGTTCATTTGCCATAATGAGTGAAGCAAAGCTTTTTCTCTTTTTTTCTGATTTTATTTATTTATGGTAAAGAGTTTAATGTAAAATTTGCTTCTTCTTTTTTTCATTGTGAGTTTTGCTTTCTATAGTAAAGAATTTGGAATGTCTTTTCCAAGTGATTATTTAACAAGCAATTTTTAGCTAATCATATATCTTTGGATTGTGAAGCAAAAGATGGGTTGTTATGGAGTGAGTAATAGAACTAATGAAGAAGCATATTTTTCTTCTACAGCTAGCTTGAACTTTTCATCAGGACCAAGTTCATCATCAATGTTAATAAGTTCAATCGAGGACAAAGGTAGAGGAATAGTCAAACTTGAAAGTGGAGCTTTTGTTGAAACGAGAGAAGACAATTTTGCTGCAGGTTTCTTCCCTAGTAGTGGCTGGGAAGAGACTGCTGTTTTGTCTGATAATATCACTTCTCTAAAAAGGTTAAGAGATGAGGATGAGAAGGTATTTTCTGGCTTAAACCCATCAGAAATTCAGGTAAAAATTTTAGATCAAACATGTTTGGTTTTATGTAATCTCATGTGGGATTTTAATAATTTCTAACTCGCTACTATTAATCAGAACTTGGAGGCAACAGAAACCCATCCTCCAACTGTTCGGTCTCATCACATAAGTTTGCCCAAAACGGCAGCAGAGATGACTACAATTGAGAAGATTTTGTTGTCGCCGGACTCGGTACCTTGTAAGATTCGGGCGAAGAGGGGTTTTGCTACTCACCCGCGAAGCATTGCTGAGAGGGTAATTCAATTTTGTTGCTTGCTTATACTTTCTAGTTTTGGCTCATTTGCTGAATCTATTCTGACTCATTTAAATTGGAATCTACTTTAGTTTCTTTCTTGTAATGTTCTGAGGTTAGAAGTTTGCATATAATGATATTTGGAAATCATTGATCTGTTTCAGGTGAGAAGAACGAAAATCAGTGAAAGAATGAGGAAAATTCAAGAGCTTGTTCCCAACATGGAGAAGGTAGAATCATTCTAAGCATTTCCTCATGAAATGCATGCTTTGAAGGTACTCCAAACTTAAATAGCTCTTTTCATTTTTCGCAGCAAACAAACACAGCAGACATGTTAGATTTGGCTGTTGATTACATAAAAGATCTTCAGGATCAAGCACAGGTAGGTACATCAAGAAAATCTTGAATAAGGATTTACTAAGCATTGAAGTTTTTAACTTTGAAATTTTTGTTTCCTCTTTTGTGGTGATATTTCAGACACTTTCAGATAAGCGTGTCAAGTGTACTTGTTCAATCAAGTTGTAGCAATAATCCAGTAAATGTGGGATCAGTCTGCTTCTGTACAGAAACATGATAAAATTCTGAATTGGGTTATCTTCACCCAGAGAGAATGAAGTAAATGGTCAAATGGTCTTTTCCGTGTGGGTATGAGGAATTGAAACGACTGCTAAAAACTATAGTAGAATGTAGTCCCATTGATAATAGAAACCCGGTATGTATAGTAAATTAACTTTCTACTGCATGTAAAACATGTCACATATGTAAATTAAAGTTGCTTCTCTGTAGCTAGAGACTCAGAGACAAATAATACAGACTTTTTTTGTTTGCACTTTGCAGTACATAAAGAAGCTTTTTGATGTCTCCCATAAGTTACACGAGAAGGATATGGTAAATATCCGTTTCTTGGAGAAGAAATAAGTATGTAACAAATTAGTTAGCCATCATTCCTGAAATTTTAAAACCGTAAGCTTTTTTTTTTTCTTTTTTGTCGATAAACCACCTTTGGGTGTTGGAGTAATGAGAATGATGAGATTCGTTACTGCTTCATATACTTTGAGATACGTGAACTCAACTAATTAAGTTATCTGATGTTTTCAATTATACTTATTAATCGACCTAATTTCTGTTTGCTATGTTCATTTGAGATGCAAATTTGTGTTGGTTTGTTTATCTGTCCTAAGTAGGAAATTGTTCAGACTACTCAAAGCAATCTTTCATACAAGCAACCTCTTGCTTTGACGGTTTTTTGTGTTTTTAACTTGACTTTTCCACACAATTTGAGTAACACAAGCAAAGAGATGAAAGGAGCCTTTTATGTAAAGTGTCGTTTTTATAATGATTAATTGATAGAAGATGAGTCAAGGACTAGAGGTGTTATTATTAACTATAGATAAATTCTTGGAGTCAAGTTGTTATTTAAGCTCTAATCCAAATTAAAGTGAGAGCTATGTCATGAATGATGCCATCGCCCTCCAAAACGCATTTACTTGCTTACACGTGAAAGGAAAGTTATTTTCTAATAGTCTTTGAAGGGCACAACACAATATCCCTATTCTTCTAGGCAATTCGGTAAGCTAATAAAGGGTGAGGATGAAAACACTTGTAAGCAATGAGTGTCACTAAGTCCCAAAGGGATATTGATTTTGAAAGTTGGGGACCTTCCTAGAAGCTTCTTTACCCTTCTTAACTACATGACACTTGGAGATGCAAGATTGCAAGATATTAATGTGTTTGTAAAAATTATCTTGCTAGCCATTCACGTTCTCACTGCCAAAAAAAAAATCTGTTTTCATTGTTACGGGTACTCAATTATGAGCGTCATCATTCATGTGAATCTTGAATAGCATAATTAGTAGTACGCTTTACAAACCCTTAAAGGTACCAAATATCCTTATATCACCTTTTTTATATATATTAATTTCCCAAAATAGAGAAATTATTTAGTGTTTTAGTATTGCTAATGTGGTTCTAAGATGTAAGGTACCTTTGTTTAAAAAAAGTTATTAAAGGACACCACTTCACCATCGTAATGATTGATATCTTGTATGCTCTGTTAAAAGACTTGTTATTAGTGTGTAAAAAAAAAGGTTTTTAATTCCATGGTAAAATGAAGCAGCAGCTATTCGAGATTGTGGAAAAGTATGCATTAATTAAGGGGTATTTTTATATTTATGCCCATAATATCAGGGTTTTAGATAATTTATTTTAAATTCGGTTTTAATTTTTGTTATATTAACAAAAATTATTAGATTTCTTAGAAAATTGAATGAGTTATTTAAATAACATATTATGATATTGTTAATAAGATATAAATTAAGATAAATTTTTATAACATAAAATCCTCAGCCTAATATTAAAATTGAGCAGCCAACACCGTCAATATAATTTATTTTCTTATTATTTTTTTAAATAAGAACACCATCAATATAATTGAAGCTTAGGTAACGCAGCATGGTATTGGTAGTAGCACACTATCTTACAAAGAAAAGTATGGATTTTGAGCCAATACTTTTTGGGTGTTAACGTATATATTAAAAGTTACTAAAAATCATTTAAATTTGTCTAAAATTAGAAAATTTCTCAATGTATTCAAAAATTAGAGAAAAATATCGTATATATACACGTGTATTTACATGTTTTATTTTTAATATTTTTTAAAATTTTAAATTTATAATTTATTTTTTAATAATTAATCAACTTATAATATTTCACTCAATGATTACATTTTTATAGTATCATAGTTTTGTTACCTTTCATGTTAAAAAAGTAAAAAAGGAAAGGGTAAAATCATGAAACAATGAAACCTTTATCATAAGTAAGATTTTTATCTAAATATCAAATCCACGATCATCTGAACCAGAAAAAAATATATAGATGAGGTCCTCATTCTTTTAAGAAGTTAAAGTTTATAAAATCTAACCTACATTTTTATTAGTGTACATGCTACTTTATTTTTATAAAAATATATCATTTGAAATTTTTCAATAATTTATTTTATTATTTTTATAATATCCATTAAATTTATAAATTTTAATTATTTTTAAATGTTATCATAGGGATTAGATCTCATGATTTTATTATTCTGATACCATATATAATTTTTTTCAAAAAATTCAAATTTTATAAGAAATAAAATTAAAAATTTATTTATCTTCTTTAACAAAACAAAAAAACTTCTTTCATTTTTCTATATTTTTTGACTCTCCATTAAAAAAATACAAAACATTATTTAGTTTCATTCAGCTTTTTTAACACGAAGCTACATCAAATATTGAAGAATTGAATCATATGCAATTTAGCTTGATTCGATTTGATGCATCAAACTAAACGTAGAAATTATTATTTTACTTTTTGACATGATAAAGCTCATACTACTATAGTACTAGGGTGATTTGAGGAAGGAAGGTAGGAGACTTCTACAAAGTCAACCCAACAACAGGGCAGATGCAGTGGCAGATCCTTCTCTATAGCCCAACTCAAAAGTTTAACTAAAAACTAGTAGTACAAATTCATATTTTTTTCTCTCCCTCTATTATGTGTGCTATTAATAAAAAAATTAACATATAATTAATTTAAACTATTGTTCCTTTTATTTTATTCACTTTTTTAAACTAATCATGCTCACATTAATATTTATTATTAATTATTTATACAATAAAAATCAAAATAAATTATAAAAATATAACTAAAAATAAATTACATATTCCTCAATTTTAATAAAAAATCTTAAATAAAATATAATATTATTACATAATAAAACCGTTCATCCTAACTATTTATTTTTATAATAAAAAATACGTAATAAGTATAAACTAAATCATCATAACATAATAAATAAATAAAATGCGTAAAATATACTATTTTTTCTTATTTAATTTTAAATATATGTATTTTTTTTTTAATATATGTACAAATAATTATTTAAGTCATCTATGTTTAACCAAATGATTATCCCACTTGTCTTAAGTCTGTTAATTTACTAAATAAATTTTTATAAAGATAATATATTCATAGTATCACCTAATAAATAGATAAATAAAACATAATTTGATTAAAAATAATGTATTTAAATTACACTTTTTCTGTAAATTATGTTATAATATTTCTTTAAATTTTTATTTAATATAAAATTTTGACTTAAGATATAGTGTAACTTAATAATTCAAATATCTAATTTTGGTTTAATTTATAATAGTAAAATTCTACTTGTTTTTTATTATTCTCTTCAAAAGTTTTCATACTATTTTTATCTTTCAATTTTAATATTATATAAAATTATTTTTATTTTATTTATTAATTAAAGTTTTTAATATTTATTTTATTTTAATTAGTTTCTTTCTTCATCCATTTCCTTTTTATTTGTAAATTTTGAATTATTATTCAACATATAATTTTTAACACAGCCTCACATTGAGTATCTAAATTATATATTAATTTTAGATATGTTTCTTTTAATTATAGTTTTAATATGAATAAATCTTGATGTTTTTGATTACACAAACTGCTTACTTATAGTCGATTAATTAATTAAATATGTTTTTATATAACTTATTTTATTGTATTTTTATTTATTTATTTAAGTTCATTTTCATAATAAATTATAATGAAACTTTGCATAAAATCTCTAAAACTTGTATTGTAACCAAACCTAAAAAATTGATAGTGCTGATTGACGGAGATTTGCTTTAATAACACATATTTGATACTTTTTTTTAATATGTATGTTTCATTAAAATAGCACAATAAATTATCCATCATGTATCATTTGAACCCCAATTAGTTCAAATTCCAAAGGATAAAAATGGTACAAGTAGGAACTATAATGGCACTAAAATGACAAAAAAATGAAGATATAAGTGAGAATTGTGATAAATTCATATTTTATTTTTGCTTAAAAAGTCCTACAAGAGTTTTTTATCCATTATTACTCAAAAATAACTTAATTAATTTTTTTTGAAAAATATGTGTGGAAAATAAGAACCTCTTTTTATATTACGAGTATTAAAAAAATTATTTAAAAATATGATCAATAGATAAAACTTTTAATAAAACATAGATAATTAAAAAGTATCAAACTTATTTATTTAAATATATTATTTATGTATTGTTATATTACCGAAAATAGAAAAAGAAAAAGACAGGAAAAGAGTTTGGGGGTTTACGATAAAGATGAAAATTTATAATTTATAATTTTTCACAAGGTCGGGTTTTATTAATCTTCATTTTTAACAAAGAGATCAAGTAAGATTCTATTTCTACGTCACCAAAATGAAAAAAATAAAATAAGTTTAATTATATGTTATAATTTTTTTTAAAAAAAATAAAATAAATTTAATTATATGGTATAATTATTTTTTAAAATAAGGTATTGTAACTATCTCTTATATTTACTTAATATTAAATTTATTTTAATTTAATCTTATTTAGTATTATTAATTTATTATTTTTAACTCATATTGTACTTTTACTAAAAACTTTATATATAAACTTTAAAGTGGGATTAGGTAAAGATGTTTTTAAGGTATGTTTAAGAGTAAGATAATTTTTTAAATAAGTTATAAACAAAAATATAAAAATGAAATATTTATTAGAAAGATTCAATAGTTATTATATTATGTTTTTTTATTTAACGTGTTTATATTTTTTTCTAAAATTTAAAACAAAATAAAAGGAAAAGAATGTAAAATTATTTATGTGTAATTTAGATTTTTATATAATATAGTATATACTTCTAAAAGAACATTTATATATATATATATATATATATATATATATATATATATATATATATATATATATATTAGCTACACTATGTAACAAATTTTGTCATAATTTCAAATTATGTTACCAAATTTGATTCCCAATATTTATGAAAGGAAACTACCTGATTTTACTAAGGATGATTTATAAGGATTTCCACTTTTCCTGAGGAAGTTGTGATGAAATCTCAACTTTAACACCGATGATGAATGATCCTGTCGGGATTGGGCAAGAGGTGGCGATCATTCTCCCCAATTCGTTCATTCTCCGATTTTGTTCTTCTATAAATTTTTAAAATAATATATTTACGTAAGTTTATAATTAATTTCAATAAATTTAATTAAAAATATTATTTTTATTAATAAATTAATATTTTATTTGTGAAAATACAATATAATAATATAGATAATATTATTATTTTAATGACTATTAAGATAAAAAAATATTAAATTTGAGTATTATTATTATTTCTAATCGATGTTTTAAGTTTATTATAGTTAATTTTTTAATAAATAATAAATATATATAATTAAGTTTTTATATTGTTTTGGGTAATTTAATACACAATTAATATTAAAGTTTTTTATAAGGGAGTAATCTGATATATCCCCGTAAAAATCTCTAAACTTCGTTTGAGAATCCTCGTCTACTCTAACAATTATTCAAATCGGAGACATTTCTAAGTAGATATTAAATGATGCATTACAAATAAAAATATCTTATTATTATGATTTCGAATCTTCAGCCTCAAATTGTTTCCGATCAAAAGTATCACATATATTGCTTTTTGCCAAAAAACTTGTTTATCTACGAGTTTTTTTTTTTAACAGTGACGCTAGAGTATTTTTTTTATTAAATTAAAAAATTATTACATAGTATAATTCAAATTTAAGTTTAACATGATAGAATTAAAGAATCATATTAACTGAAATATAAATAAATCTTAAAAGTAGCCTCTCCATGTGATTATCTATCAACTTGTTACCCTTTCGTACTAATCTAATTTTTTTAAGAAAGAAATTTATTAGGTAAAATCAAAAAGGGAGTTATAAGCCTTTCATCATTTATAATTTCTATAAATATATTATTGGATCCTTAATTTAATTTTGGGTTATATGTAAAAATTAATTGGTGTAAATTGTTATATAAAATTAAGTTTATTTAAAAATAATATATTAAAATTTAAATAATTTAAATTTTAATATATTTAATAGATTACATGCTCATGTTCAGATATATAAAAAATCATGTAATAGGTGCCCAAACGTCGTTTAACTCTTTCAAAATATCACTTTATAAATTTCTTGACATCGGAATATATTTATTTATTCCAACAACGAATAAACGCTACTGTCTGACATGATATAACTTTTAACACTTTACATTCCCAAAATGTCATAATAATTATAACATATACAAAGTAATCTTTTATACATACAATATATTAAAAAATATTTTCTAAAAACATAAATTAAAATTATTGTTAATAAAATAAGTTATTGATCCATTAATACTAAATATATCATAATAGTTATTAACACATTAGAAACATTTATCATATTATTTTTATGATATTTTATAATGTATCAAAAATATTAACTATTTATGTCAAATAATTAAATAAAAATAAGATGTAATATATTATTCATAAAACATTTCAATGCTTTTTACACATAAATATGATTAGCATAAAAAAATTCAAGAAATTATCTGTAAAATATAAACATGATCATATATAATTATAATAATATATTTCTTTATAATAACAAAGAAGTCATAGATAAAGTATTTAATAAATATAATTGAAATTGAAATTGAACATAGAAATATTTATCTCATGACAAAAATTATCATTGTATTAATATATATGTAGTGTGATTTGGTTATAAATTTTTTAATGCTTCATTAAGTAAATACTTACTCATTTTAATAACTATATGTAAATTAATTTTCATGATTTTCAATCATAATATAAAGTGAACGTATATGTATAAGAGAATTTTTTTATCTCATAATCTCATATATATTTTTTTATATAGATTTAATGCATATTTTACACATTTTTAATCATAGTATAAAGTGTACATATATGTGAGAAATAAATTTTTTTATCTCATAGCCTCATATTTTTATTATATAGATTTAATGTATATTTTACATATTTTATATTTTTAGGCATTTTAAATTTTAATCCTTCTAATAAATTTAAGTGAATTTATGACAACTATTCACTCGTGATAAGGCAGACAATTTTAAGTAAAGGAAGACTCAACTTATATTGTTATTCATTTTTAGAGAGAGTATTTTACTTGGGTTGCTTGTTTAGAGAAAGTTTCTGGCATGAAATTTTATTGTTTCAATAAGTTAGAAACTAATACTTAACTCAATCCAATAAGATTTTATTGATTTAAGGATTATTCAAACTTATAAACAGTTTTGTTGCCTTATTTCTGGCTGATATGAGACTGAAGAAAACTTAACAGCCTCCTCTACACAGACAAATGTGATCTTACAAAGCCACGATGAGACTGTTAAGGACAAAGATCAAATCACCGATCAAGCTAGACCCAACTCTGATACCAAGTTACAAACCCAAGTCTAACTCAACCCAATAAGATCTCATTAAGTTAAGGGTTGTTCAGGCTTATAAGCAGCTTTGGTACCTTGTTCCTGGTTGATGTGGGACTGAAGGAAACTAAGCAGCCCCCTCTACACGGACAGAGATGGTCTCACAAAGCCACGGTGAGACTGTTAAGGACAAAGCCCAAGTCACCGATCAAGCTAGACCCAGCTCTGATACCAAGTTAGAAATTGAGGTCTAACTCAACCCAATAAAATCTCATTAAATTAAAGATTGTCTAGATTTATAAGTAGTTGTGTTACTTTATTCCTGATCGATGTGAGACCGAAAGAAACTTAACACAATATTTATAGAGAGTAATTTTGCAACTAATAGTATAATATTTTGGATCCCTAATATTTGTACAATAACTTAGTGGTAAGATGCTCTATCATTCGCCAATTATTTTTTTTATTCAGATGCTAATAACAATCTTAATTATAAGTTTTGTTAAGACTTATTTTATAACATATTTTTTATTTATTTAATAATATTAGTAGTTAAATAATAGATGATAAGAGTAGTAGGGATATACCAATCTAATTTAAATATAAGTAACATTTCATTAGGGGGAAAAAGTGAACACTAAATGTTTGGAATATATAAAATTCACTGCAGTGGTGCTCTTAAATGAATGTAATGTCGTGTTTCTCGTCGATGGGCATTCGCACAACAGGAAAGCAAGAATTGACGGTGTTGCCTCGGTTTTGGTCCTGCGGGTGTGCTTCATTGGAACCCAACTTTGGTGGTTGTCTAGGCATGGATGAACTCCGTAGGCTACGTGCTTAACCAACTGCGCACTGCAATGCTCGGGGGGATGTGCCCACGATGGCACCACTCTGGTTGAGGGAATCTGTTGTATTGGTGTTTTGCTTTTGAGATGTGAAACATGACATGGTGGGTAGCGGTGCTCTTAAATGAATATATTGTCTTGTTTCTCGTCGATGGGCATTCTCCCATGAAAGATAGGCTGTTGTATGGGACAGTGATTATAATATTTAAGCCTTAAAATGTTCTTTATATTTAGCTTCTTTACATTTAATAATTTATATTTAGGATTATTTTGTCTCTTGTGTTATCAAGAGTAAATTTCAAAGAGGTTATGCTGTACAATATTGTATTTCTATTCTCTCGTGATAAAAATGATATCAAATTATTATAAGTTACCCGAGACACTTTAAGAATATACTATTTTATTTGATCTTTTGTTATCATGTTTTGGACTATTAACTCCCTATGTGCAACCATTTGCCATATAAATTAGTCTTAGAAAGATTTTATATACTGCTTCTACTTAAGTCTTATAATACAATTACATTCCTAATGTGGTTTCAAAATGATATTTATTATCACTATGATAAAAAATTTAAATTTCCTCAACTTAAAAGCATATAAGCTGAATTTATGATTTTAGTTATTCAGAAACATTTTATTACATTGTAACTATAATTCTAATAACTCAGTGCATTATTACATTATCTTCTAGACAATAATAATAATAATAACCACGACGACAATAACAATTTCTTTTTCAAAATTAAAATTACTAGCTCAATTTAATCATTATTTATACATGGATTATTAATCAAGATAGTAAGGTTTGTATTGAATAATATTGACAAGCTTTCTATTTTCATTTTATTTTCTTTCACTGAAGAAATCTTGTTAGGATACATTACACATATGGAGCATAAAAAAATTATATACTTTTCTTGCTCCAACTTTGTCATATTTCATTTTCTTATATTAACTTTCATCTTTTAGAAGGCTGACAAATAATTATTATCACCAATTATAATTAATAATTATTATCTGCAGTTGTCAATAGAGATTTAATTGTCTAAAATCACACTTCTGATAATTAAATAACATTCACTCTAAAGAATGATAATTACTAAAGGTTCATTGTATCCTTTGTAACATAAGAGGGCATATGTTATATTATTTAGTTTAATCTGTTAGGGAGTATAGGAAAAGTATACCCAGTACAAGGGGAAACTATATATCTAATGGATTCTCTGTGAATTGAATAGAATTATAATTTTATGTAATCTTTTTATTTTTTTATTTTTTTAATAACAATTAAATATTAAAAAAAATGATTTTAATAAAAAAAATTAATAAACTATATGAAGAAACAAACTCAACTTATTTAAAAATTATATGAATTGCTCTACAATTCGCGTGTAATGAGATGAGCCAAACTAGCAGGTTCATTTGACAACTATAGGTTGCAGTGTCATATATGACACGAAACACACACACTGATATTGCAATTGAATCATTGTGCTGCACTCAATATATGTTAATATTACCCTCTCTTTTTTTGTACATGAGCAACGCAGTTTCTGGGCATAGTTATCTTGTGATATTTTTGTACGTATACACGTACAAGAATTAAGGGAACAAACAACGTCAATGAAGTAACAAAAATCATACCCAATTACTAGATAATGCAAATTCATGAAATCTAAAAGAAACTTCTCCAGCCGTGTCTCTCTCAAGCCTAGCACTACCACTCTCATGATCATGAAGTACCTCATGAGGTGGCAGAGGCAGTACCTGTCTCTCACTAGGTTGGCGTGCCAATTGAACTTCAGGGGGTAATGCCATTACTTGTGGGGAAGATATCACAGGCCTGAATCTAGGTTTCTGTCTTCCACTTGTTAAAGCCAACGATCGATCCCAGAGAAAAACATGCAGTGAAATAGGAACCTTAGCATGCCTATGCAATGAAAGCTTCTGGCTAAGTGAAACAGTATCAAAGCATCTGATTGCTCCCGTTGAAGACACCATCCATGGGAGTACCTTTTGGTTTGAAACTCTTGACACCACCAGCAATCTAGATACATCCACTGCTTCTCTGTACAGATCATTGAGTCCTGATCTCTTTGAGGGCGAGTCTTCATTTCCATTAATAACTGATGATATGTAAATGAAGCCCTGACAATTATAACAATTAAGAAATTGGTTAGAAAATTAAGAGTACTTTTTCTTAAATAGCATGTATAGTTGTTAATAAATGAACTGATCCTAAAATAGTACATTAATTATACATAGCGTGTACAAACATATAAACTTCCATAATTTACATTTATTTATGTACAAAATCTACATAAACTAAATACATGTATATACTTATACAAGTTGACATACTATTTTGAGACTAATTCAATTATTGATAACATATACATTCTATTTTCAGGCTCGGGCTTCAATACGAAAAAGGAAATTGTAAAACATTGATTAAGGAGTAAAGGGAAAGTTATATTATATATAAATTAATGAACCTCTTCTGTACGGCTTATGGCAAAGCCGAGCTTGGTGTCACCTTCTTGAATATTGATTTCAATACCAAACTCTCCTCCAGGAGGAGCATACCAAAGACGAGCAGCTCTAACAACACCAATGTCAATGCCATGGTAATCTTCAAAGCCATATAAGCTGGCATTTGCAAGATTAGCCAAGTCAGAAAGTGATCCAGCATTCACAGTAGAAGATGCTGTCTCTCCTGATATCTGAAGCCATCACAATCAACTTATTACTACTTAAAAAGAAAGAAAGATTAATAATGTAGAACTCTATATATGCTTAATTACCTTGGTAAGCAGGGATTCAGTCTGCATGTTCATGAAGAAAATAGGGACGCCGGATGCCTGAGCCATAATAAGCCAGGCATTAGCCCTGGCAAGAGTGTCCTCCAAGTCATTGTAAAGAGAAGCAGCTCTGTCTGAAGCTTTTGGAAGAAGGAGAATAGACAGAAAGGGACTTGAATTAGGAACCGGTAGTGCCTCTTGCATCCTTCTCTCCCAAGGATACGAAACATATCCATCTTGAAGCCGAGTTTTGGTTAGCGCATTAACCATCCGGGAGCTCCTTGAAGCTGCCGACCACAACTCATTATATTTCAGCACATGAATCTTGATATGCATTTTGAATTAATCTTATCCCAATGTGCAAATAAAACTTCAACTTGGATTCTATTTTACTTTAAATTTTAAACTCCATTAAGCAAAGTTCCTGGCTACAATTAGCATTAAAAAGCTACCAAACAAATTTGTGAACTTTAAATCTATGATCAGTCATCCAATGCCTAAAGACTTTAAAAACAAAGAATGTTTTCATTACTGGCTAGTACTGCAACTCTTCACAATGAAAAAGCTACATACACAAACACAAATTAAGCAAGAAGGTCGGAAAAATTTCAGCCTCGCACAAGTCACTTTGCTATTTTAATCCATTCATGTAAGAATAAGAGTTGGATTATTTTGGAGCTATATTGAACATGGAACTGCCTATTTTTTTCCTTGTTTAGAAAAAGGCAAAGTAATTAGCCTTTTTTATTTTTATTTTTTTACGAGAATAAAGATATTAATATTTCAATTATTAGTTTATTTAGAAAAAGTATCATTATTTAAATTTTCAGTAGTTGTTTAGTTTAGATAAAGAAATTGAATTATATTTGTTTTCTCTGTGTTATGCCTAATTTCTATTAGTCAATCTCTAACTCTAAATTCGTCCAAATTCTCCCACTTTCTTCTATTCTATCTTTCCAATCAACATCATTTTCATTTTTGATAAACCCACTCACAAAAATTACAAAAAATAACAATTTAAAACTTAAGAAAATACACATAACACCCCGATAACATTATACAAGGTTCAATTGTAAGATATTCGACGTATAAGGATTTAAATGGTTGTAATTTAATTTAAATAACGTTTAATATAAAATGATGTGTCAGATTTATTTTTAGTAGGAAAATATATAAGCTGGTTTTGAGGAGTGTTATTTTTGTGTTAAAAGTTTTAAGATTATTATTTTTATTGTTTTTTCAAAAAAAATATAGTCTTGTTTGGATGGATTTGTTTTTGAAGAGTAGCGAAATTCTTTGGCCCAGAGTGAAGCCTGATTATGAAATGCACATCCGGTATATAGGAATATTAAGAACACATTAATTTGTACCTATTTTTGCGTCCAAACCACTTAGATTTTCTTACGTATTATCTGGAAAATTAAACAAATTTTTAAAACAATTATGACACTTGATAGGATATAAAGTTTACGAGTGCAAAAATTTGTACAAAATTAAGCGATATTAGTATTTATATTAGGCAGATTGTTCAAACCAAGACTTAAATGGGGAAGCACTTGTTTCATATGGTGATTAAGAAAATAAAAAATATACAAAAGAAGGCAAAGACGAAAAGGAATCCAATATGAACATCGTGCAGTTGTGAGGGCTGCCTAAAGATAATTGTTTCATCAAAACAGCATCCACCGTCATATGAATGTGTTTACACTACTTTTTTTGTGAACATGCTTCAGTTATATGAATAATAAATTAGAAGTTAGCCGGGCTATAGCTAGAGCCTAGAAGACAAAATATAGAAGAACGCATGAGAATAAAAACTATTGCTGCTTGTTAATTAGCATAATTATAAATGGATATTCATTATATTTTGCAGTCCAGGCATCAAAATTAAGACTTGCAAAATAACTGGGTAAGTTTTGGAAAAAAAGAAAAGAAAAGAACACTCTTAAATATCACAATCACAACTGATATAGTGGTTTTTTATTCAATACAATTATGTTGTAAAGAATGGAAATAATATTTGTCTTTTGAATAATAATTGATTGAATTGGGATACTTAGTTTTATACAAAAGACTTCCTACAATTATGCTAATCAGGTAGTCTGAGTATAAAAGGCAACTAATACAATATAAAAGATTTTCTATAATCATGCTAATATATTATAGGTAGTCTAATTATAAAAAGTAACTAAATAAATATACAAATAATACAATATACACATATCATTTACCTTTACTTTTTAATATATGCATGTTAATTATACTTATAAATAATATTAGATCATATCAATGATGATTTATTATAAATTTAACTATAAATAGAATGTCTAGTAAAGAAAGAGAAAAAACTTTAACGGGGACAATTTATATAGTTAATTAGTTGTAGACTTGTGGTGTTGTACTGCATTAGATATACTTCTTATTAACAATTTTATTTGTCGAAGTAACAGCTAACAATAGCACCAGTAGCAATTGCAATAATATAATCAAGAATATCATGAAGTAAGATAAATAATAAAGTATATATGAGAATGTCAACAAACAAGTCTTCTTTTTACCGTTTAATACCGCTTAGGATAATATTTATTTGTATGTTGACGATGACTACATATATTATAATTTATAATCCTGATTATTATTACATTATTTGTTTTTATCACTAAAATCAAATAAAATATCAATATTACAATATTTGATTTACAATTAGAATTGAATAAAAAATATTGTATATTATCTTAATATACTTATATACAAAAGTTTAAATAATGTTGTTTAATTGATATTTTTTAGCAAGACAAAATACATTATTAAAATCATTATTTTTTTAAATAATTATTACTTAAAAATAAAATATATTATTAAAATTATTATTTTTAAATAGGATTTAGTGTTTAGTGTTTTAAGATTTAAGGTTTAGGGTATAAGGTTTAAGATTTAGGATTTAAGATTATATTTATGGATTAGGAAAAAATTGGGGAAAAAATTTGCATGAGAATGAAATCATAATTCCTAAAGAGAGGATGTAATACCTATTCTTTCTCTTTTAGAAATTGATTTCATTATAGTCTTATTTTATACCACAATCAAATATAAAATGTTAAGAAATCAATTCCATTCCATTCCTATCAACCAAACATGATATAAATCTATAGAAAAATCCATTTTATGTCTACTTTAATTATGGCACACCGAACATTTTTGATCATTTGTTATTTTATTTATAATAGTTTAATTCTTTTCTTATCTGATAATATAATAAAAAATAATTAATTTTTATTTTTATTTTTTTATCAATTTTATAGCCATTGATTTCTATTTTTAAAGATGATTTTTAAAATTCATATCTCAATAAGAATTAAAAAAAAGATAAAAAATAAAAAAATTAATTATTTGTCCTTTTGTTAACATTTTTAAAAAAATAAAAGAACTAAACTACTATAAAAATAACAAAAAAAGCTAAATTGTATAGGTTAAAAAAGTGAATAGTATTATTTTAACTAATAATTATCTGATGTATTACTTATAGTTGTATTTGTGACATAAAAAAGTGTTCTATTATATGATGTAAGACTCATTTTTTTTATAATAAAAGTAGTTTCATATTATTTAAAGTATTTTTAACACATTTTTTAAATTTTGAAAAATATTATAGTAAACTAACAAATATATCATCAAATTTAAGTTATTTGTATAAATCTACCCTTTAATTTTAGATCATGATAAATTTACTATCAAAATTTTTACTAATATTACAAACCTACTACTTTTGTAATTAATTTACCATTAAACTTATTATAATGGTACAAATCTACCACATAATTTTTTATTAATTATACAAATTTTTTACTGAATTTCTTATTAATTATACAAATCTATCACCAAAAAGTATAATATTAGTTATAAATTTGCAACACTTATAAAAATTTGCTAATTTATTTGTAACAACATAAAGTTAAGTAGTAGATTTGTATAAATAATCTAAGTTTTGATGTTATATATGTTAGTTTACTTGATTTAAAAAAAAATAAGAAATCTTTAGGTTTTAAAGAATGGTGGGTACCACTACTACAAAAAGGGGTATATAAGTCGATGTCTAAAGTCGGTTTTTTCTAAAAACCGACTTTGAATGAATTTAAAGTCGGTTGTCCACGTCAACCGACGCTACGTTACGTGGATAGCGTCGGTTGACGTGGACAACCGACGCTACCCACGTAACGTAGCGTCGGTTGACGTGGACAACCGACGCTACCCACGTAACGTAGCGTCGGTTGACGTGGACAACCGACGCTATCCACGTAACGTAGCGTCGGTTGATGTGGACAACCGACGCTATCCACCTAATATATGCCCTAACATCTCATTTAGTACGCAGAGTTCCAGTTTTCGATCTGCTTCTTCCTCTCCTTTCCTCACTCGAGTCACTTTTCTCCCACAATCTTAACCGTGCACCACCTTCGTTCTACATTTCCGGCCACCTCCAACCACCATTTGAACGGACGTTTGTAAGTTTTCTCTTCTCACAATATTATCTGTCAGTTCTTCTTTTTTTAATAGCAAAATGTTAAAATCTGCGTATGGGTATTCCATTGATTAATTCCCGAAATATGAATGTTATTTGTCTTAATTTGGAGTGCAATATTTCGTGCAGATTTTAACTTACAATATTTCGTGCAATATTTCGTGCAATATTTCGTGCAGATTTTAAAATCTCACAATATTTCGTGCAATATGTCTTAATTCTTTATTTCATTTTTAATAAAATGGGATGATCCAAGGCTGATCTTAACTTATATAAGTATGAGTTAAAAACTAGAGGTTGTGATAATTTGTAAAATACATATGCTTGTGACAAGTAGGATAAATCAAAAAGGGTTTGTGATCTATTATTATTAATATTACCAAGTGACTTTTTTATAGTCGAAATAAAGTGAACAGCGTTTAATTTGTGCTAATTTATCAGCGTGTAAATGTATTTCGTTAATCAAACAACGTATTTTTGTATAAATTTTTGATTTAGTTATGTTTTTTTGTTTGCTTGTAATAATAATGTTTGAATTATTACTTGTATGTATTCAATAATATGTGAAATGTTTTGTGGGTTTGCGTGGATAAATTTATACGTATAATTAATATTACTTTGTAATTATGATATAGTAACATGCTTAGAAATTAGAATCAACCGCGTGATTGGTTTTTATATATATATATTCATGAAACATGAACTGCTTATTTTTTAATTTGTATATAAATGGTTTTGTAAAATGATTAAAATGATAACTATTTTGCATTATGTATGTTTTGATATATATTCTAATAATTAGGAAATTTATATATAATAATACATAATTAAGTAATATGTTTAATTAATGTCATTAATAGAAAATGGACAAATCTTGGATGTCAAAGTGTAGAATTGAGCAAGACTATATTTCTGGAGTTGAAAGTTTCATGGAATTTGCTTGTAGAACTAGTAATACTGGAAGTAGTATGATTCGATGCCCATGCGTTAAATGTAAAAATGAGCGATTTCATGAATTTGATGAGGTTAAGTATCACCTTATCCGTAATGGTATTCTATTGAGCTATAAATGTTGGTATTATCATGGAGAAAATATTGATAATACTCATGGAGAAAAGTATAATAAGAATGTAGGTGGATTACATACATCATATCATAATGTACAGACAGAAAATATTTTTCGTGGTGTTGAAGATGAATTACGCGGGGATGATCCCGAAACCTTTAATAAACTTATAGAAGATGCCGAAAAACCGTTGTATCCAAAATGCAAAAAATACACTAAGATGTCAGGATTGGTTCATTTGTACAATGTCAAGGCAAAACATGGTTTTTCTGACAAGGGATTCACAGAATTACTAACTCTACTAGTCGATATGTTTCCTGAGGGTATTGAATTGCCATCTTCAATGTATGAAGTGAAGAAATCTCTTAGTCGATTTGGCATGGAATATCATAAGATTCACGCTTGTCCTAATGATTGCATTCTTTATAGAAAAGAATATGAGACATTACATGATTGTCCTATGTGTAAAGAATCGAGATGGAAGCATGGTACAAATGATACAACACGTAAGAAAGGCGTGCCTGCAAAGGTTCTTTGGTACTTTCCTCCGATCCCTCGCTTTCAAAGGTTGTTCAATAGTAAATATACATCAAAGATGTTGACTTGGCATTCAGATAATCGATCTGATGATGGGATGCTACGTCATCCTTGTGATTCTCCAAATTGGAAAGTAGTAGATAATTTATCTCCTCAATTTTCATCTGATCCGCGCAATCTGCGTCTTGCCATTGCTGCTGATGGAATTAATCCACATAGTTCCCTCAGTAGTAGATATAGTTGTTGGCCAGTAATTATGGTAACATACAACCTTCCTCCCTGGTTGTGTATGAAAAGAAAATTCATGATGTTAACATTATTGATCTCAGGACCGAAACAACCTGGTGTTGATATTGATGTATATTTGCAGCCTCTGATAGATGATTTAAAGACGTTGTGGAATGATGGTGTAAATGTTTACGATGCATATAAAGAAGAATACTTTAACTTGAAGGGGGTTCTTTTATGGACAATTAATGATTTTCCTGCCTATGGAAACTTATCAGGACATGCAACAAAAGGTTACAAGGGATGTCCTATATGTAGTGATGGAACTTCTGCAAAGTATCTTGTTCACGGACGAAAGATGTCTTATAGAAAACATAGGAGATTTTTGCCATCTGGACACAAGTTTAGATACCAAAAGAAACTGTTCGATGGTGAAGAAGATCATGATCATGCAACTCGACCTTTGCGAGGTATTGAGATATTAAGGCAATTGAATGGGATGACATTCAAACGATATGGAAAGATGAAAAAAAAACTCACCAAGTCTGGGAAACGAAGGAGGTCAACTAATGAAATTGGTGAAAATGAAAAAGATTTTGAACCGAATGGTTGTTGGAAAAAAAAATCAATATTTTGGGAATTGCCTTATTGGAAAGACCTACACATTCGTCACATCTTAGATGTCATGCACATTGAGAAGAATGTATGTGAAAGCTTGATTGGCACTTTACTTAATATACCTGGAAAAACAAAGGATGGCATTAAAGCAAGATTGGATTTAAAGAAACTAGGCATACGACCTGAATTGGAACCAAGGGTGGAAAATGATAAGAATCGAACATACTTGCCACCAGCATCATATACAATGTCAACAAAAGAGAAGGATGTGTTTTGTAAATGTTTGGAAGGTGTGAAAGTTCCTGATGGTTACTCATCCAACTTAAGAAATTTTGTGTCTATCACCGATAAGAGACTGTATGGATTGAAATCACATGACTGTCATATCTTAATGCAACAGTTATTACCAGTTGCTATTAGATCAATTCTTCCAAAACATGTTCGAATATCAATAATTCGGCTATGTTCATTCTTCAATACCATATGCAAGAAATCTATATCAATTGGCGAGTTAAATTCTTTACAGAAAGAAATTGTAGAAACTTTGTGTCTAATTGAAAAATATTTTCCTCCTTCTTTCTTCGATATAATGATTCACTTATGTGTTCATTTAGTTCGAGAGGTTCAATTATGTGGTCCTACTTACTTAAGGTGGATGTATCCTTTTGAGAGATATATGCAAGTCCTTAAAGGATATGTAAATAATAGATATAGACCTGAAGGATGCATGGTGGAATGCTACATTGCTGAAGAGGCCATTGAGTTTTGTTCTGAATACTTTAGTGGTTGCACTGAAATTGGGAATCCTACGCACAAGTTATTCTTAGAACGTCACATGATCCAAGTAGGTAACCCTATGCTTGGTGGAAGTAAGAAATTATTTATTGATCGCACTCGATGGGAAAAAGCACACCGAATCATTTTGGTAAATAATAACGAGGCACAACCGTACATAGAGTAAGTGATGTTCATTGTTTCATCTTTTATTTAACTATTAATGATGATATATAACTTAATATATATTTAATAACGTTACAGGATGCATTTAAACTTATTGAAGATCGATCCTCGTTATAAAAAAAAGGAGGAGAAAAATGGTTGTATGATGAACATAAGCGAGAGCTTATTAATTGGTTTCGCAACCACGTAAGTGTCACAAACAAAAAATCATGCATGTATCCTCCTATATATATTCAATGTTTTAAAACTTTGCTCTAAACACATTTTGTGTTTTTGTATACATAGATTCGAGGTGAACTCAAGAAACCCAATCATAAAATATCAGAAAGTTTACAATGGCTTGCACATGGCCCAAAATTCGATGTCAAATCATTTCATAGTTTCACAATAAATGGATCGAGGTTTACGACTCAAGCTAGGGACAAAGTCCGAGTAAATCAAAATAGTGGGGTGCAGATGGTTGCACAAACTATGCAATTTGCCAGTTCAAAAGATGCTAATCCTGTCCTTTCTGATAGAACATATTATGGTATAATACAAGAGATTTGGGAATTGGATTATGAGGTCTTCCATGAGACAGTATTCTTGTGTGATTGGGTCGAAGATGTTATCAATGTTGGATATAAAATAGATGATTTTGGATTTACTCTTGTAAATTTATCCAGGATAAGTCACACAGATGATCCTTTCACGTTAGCACTTCATGCAAAGCAAGTATTTTACGTGAGCGATCAAATTGATCCAATATGGTCTGTTGTGTTAACGCCTCCACAAAAGGAGTTTTACCATTGTGATGTTGTAGAAGATGATGACTCTATGCTTGATACATTAACCAATATTAGTAATTTCTCAAATAAATTGCCTAATGTACGTGATGATCTAATTGATGATGATGATTCTTCGACATGGACTCGTAGTGATTGTGAAGGAATATATGTATACGATCAACAACCTAATTAAACATAATGTATGTTCTATATTGTTGTAATAACTCTTGTATATATGTGTGTTCCTAAAATTGTCAATTAATTTATATTTCTCCACTTTTGCAGATATTTCATGGATATTCAGCTTGTAGATCCAAATGATCCATTGGGGTATTTGAAAAGAAGGGGTTGGGCGAATATACCTGATGCTCCACTTAACCCAGATGATAGAATACCCGTTAAATTTGATGCTACTGGTAATCCACTAGGGGAGAATGGTCAACAATTGAAATCTTCTATTGGTCGACTGGCAAAGTCCAGTATACCAATCAATATAAATCATTGGTCTGAGGTTGCCGATGCAGAAAAGTTTAAAATATGGATAACCATTTATGTAAGTCTCTTATATTTTATAATCAATATATATATATATTATATATTGATTGTATCTAATCTTTTGTACTGTGTTTTTACAGAATCGTTACAAAGTCGATGACAATTGGCAGGGCAAGTGTTATAAGATTGCAAATAAGGCGTGGAAGGAATACAAGACTTCTAGATTGGCGAAAAATTATGTGTTTCCATATTTGGAAACACTTGATGAGAATGTGATATACAAAATCCCTGAAGGACACCCCTGGATTACACCTCAAGTTTGGAAAGACTTTGTAGATTATAGACGTTCAGAAGAATTTCAAATTATTAGAGAAGATCACCAGAATGTCCAAATGCATAACATTCTTCCTAACCGTACTGGGAGGTCTTCAAATCCTGAAGTTAGATTTCGAATGGTATTATTAATTTGTCTTAATTTTATAAATATTTTTATATTAATTTTTCTCAATTTAATTTCATGTCATTGTTAATAAAATTTTCCTAATTTATGTAGGAAGCTGAATTGGGTAGACCTGTTACCCGAATGGAATTGTACATAGAAACAAAGACTCCCAAAACGAAGAATGCAAGACCGATGAGTCAACGAGGAGAAGAACAATTAAATAAGTTGGTTAGTAATTTCGTTTGATAAAAAGTCTGACTGATACTTAATAATTGATGTAATAATGAATGATATGTTTGTGTGCTTTATTATTTGTAGAGAGTTGTTCAAGAAAAACTATACAGGGGTGAAATAATCGAAGAGCCTGGGAGAGATGCTTTATATCATGCAATCGGACGCGATCATCCTGGTCGTGTTAGGGGAGGTAGCCAATATGATGGTGCTTTGGAGTATTTTAAAATTCCAAAACATAAGCCTCAGACGGTAAGTAAGGAGAAATACACTAAAATTGAAGAAGAATTCAACTCCTTTAAGGCCTCCGTGATGAGTGAGATTGCCACTCTAAAAGAACATCAATCACAACAATTGTCAGCCATGGCATCATGCTACAACCAGGGCATGCCATATTGGCCAAACATGCAACCATCCATGCCAGGCATACCACCTTCCATTCCAGGCATGCCACAATCCATGCCAAGCATGCCACCATCCATGCCAGGCATGCCACCATCCATGCCAGGCATGCCATCCACCCAATCTCATTGTGCTCAAACTACATCCAGTATGGGATATAGCCATCCTATTGGTCCTCATTATATGTCAGGAATGCACATGCAATCAAGTAGTGGTTCATTTTCTCCAATGCAATCTGTACATTCTTACCATAAATCAAGCCAAGATGAACATATTGGTGAGAATGTACATCCAATAGCTACCCCATATGAGAGTCCTCCTCTATTTGATGAATCATATGTGGTAAGATTTTAATTTTTAAATTCTTATTATATGTTTTATTTTTTATATATAACACTTAAATTTTTTACAGAATATGAAATGTTTGTTGAAACATCCTTCGTCAACGGACTATGTTGCTATTGGAACGGTACAACAATTGAGTGATGATCGGATGATTCATAATCAATATTTGCCTAATCATTGGCGAATAGTAATTGATCAATCATTGTTTCATGATTGTCCACTACCTGTGCCTTCTGATGCTACCACAGTCCAAGAGGCGGTTGGACAGTATGTGGCTTGGCCGTCGATTCAAGTTGTTCTAAATTTTGACATGGTACTATTTTTTAACTTAAAAAATAACACTTGTTTACTACTATTATTTAATGTGATCTTATATTGTTACTAAAAATACATATATGATACTTTTTTGGTAGTCTCTTATACCAGAACTCTTAAATGCATCACATTTAAGAGATACCAAGCAAGTATCTCGTGTTAAATCTATGACTAGTGGTCAATCCTCGTGCACCAAGTCATTCAAGAAGAAGCCTTGGAAAAAGTATAGTCATACTTATGCGTTACAATTCAGTAGAAATCTTGGCAGTTTGATGACTATTGTTGGGAGGGCATCTAGCATAAATGATGGATTTGATGACTATTGTTGGGAGGGCATCTAGCATAAATGATGGATGGACTGTGCCACTTCCTATTGAAATTTCTGGTGTAGACATCGGCCAAACTTATATATCGATCGAGTGCTTGTTGCAAATATTTGAATATCAAATGATCGATTTAAGTATAATTCAAGTGTGGACAAGGTGAGTCCTCAATCTAGTTAGTTTTCTTTTATTTATGCAGAACATTATATTTATATTATCTAATTATATATATACATATATAGGGCTTGCTATTATCGACTTCAACATAATCATTCATCACATTTAGCAATGTTCTATGATTCTTCATATGTTAATCAATATCAAGAGAAGGATGTTAGCATCAGAGCTAAACAATTATGTGATAGAGCATTAACGCTTAGCAGAAATCAAAAGTTGATAATCCCTTGGCCATTAAGGTTTGAACAAGGCCAAGATCATTGGATGTTGGTAATCATTGATATGTTCAATAATCATGCTTGGTACTGTGACTCAGCTTCCATAGAACTGAGTAAAGATACAAAAGCAGTTGTTGAAATGTAAGAGTTATATTTAGTTACATATTAGTTTTTTCTATTATTTTTTGTAATATTTAATAAAAACTAATCGTTTTATATCTTGACAGGGCATGGAAGTTATGGAACAAGTCTAGGGGCATTGTCCTTAAAAAATCTCATAAGCTTATATGGACAAAAGTTATGGTATGTACAATTCAATATTAATAATTTTATTAATTTTACAATTAAATAATAAGGATGTTCGAATATGAAAATTCATGTATACATGCACTTTTTTTTGTAGGTTCCACAACAAAATAATGGAGTCATGTGTGGTTATTATGTCATGAAGTTTATGAGTGAAATCATCACAAATATCAAAATTCCAATTGATGATGTGGTAATATATTTTACCCATATACATACAAGTTTTAACATATTTGAGTTTGTTTTTGTAAATTAATGAAATCATATTCTTATTTTGATTTTGAATACATGTAGTTCTTCGGTTGGAACAAGACGGGTTACGACCAGCAAATTTTTGATGATTTACGAGAGGAATGGGCAGAACACATGGTTCAAATTATATCATCGCAAGAAGAATCAGAAGAAGATTCTGATGATCTTGAATAGCATATGACAACATAACAGTAAATTTTTTAATGATTTGGCCTTCTATATCTATTCTTGTGTCTGAAATCACTTGGTTGATGATGATTAATCATATATATGCTCATGTATTTAGGGGAATGCATTGTTTATAAATATGAATTTATCTAGAATCTCTGCTAGTATTTTTAATGATATATAATGAGTTCTAAATGTACAAATCAGGTGTACGTATGTCGGTCCGATTTGTTTCTTGGTTTGTATGAGTTTTGGTGCATATGAACGTGTTCCATATGTTTAAGGGCACCAAAACTCACACAAGCTTACCCAAGAAATCGAAGTTACATGCAATTGATTTCATATTTAGAGTTCATTATATATAACATTAAAAAATAGTAGTAGAGATTCTAGATAACTTCATATATAGACAAATGATTAATAATGCTAATATGAGTTCATCGAATGTCGTTGTACGTGCTAATCTCAATAATGATTTAATTTCTTCATTCGTACGTATGAAGTTTATACTACTTTTTTGATGTATGTTTTACGTGCTCATGTATGTAGGAGAATATTTGTTATGGATCAGCCTTTTTTTCCCATAATGCTTGTGAAGGCCAATCAAGATTCTACGCCAACCAAGCTTACTCGATGGCATAATTTGACGACATTATTTTATTTGTAATTGAAGTTATTTATATGCATTATTTGATTTTGTAATAAATTTAATTATTAAGTCATTAAATATATTTATATTGTTAATTATTCAGTATTATTATTTATATTTTAGTGTTTTTATGTTATTTATATATACTATTATACGAAAAAGAAAATTAAAAATTAATACAAATAAAATGTAGAGTCGGTTCATGGCGTGAACCGACTCTACGTGTAGCGTCACAATCTATTAATTATATCTCAATTTGTTATTTTTTTAATAATATATTCTTTTTGTTTAGAAAAGTTACATCACAATCACAAATACCAATTTTTTCAATTTCATTTTTCTTTCTCATATTTTATTAATTGTTATGAGATATCATTTTTATATATTATCTTTGATAATAGACAACAATAATTATAAAATTATTAAAATAAAAAAAATTTAAAATTTGATAATTTATTGTTATGTGATCATTTTTTATAATAAAAATACTAAAATACTACAAAAAATAACAAAAAAATTATAATGTTCTAACTGTAATGACTAAAGAATCCTGATTGTATTTATCTCTTTAGAAAAAATAATTTAGAATACATGTTTCTAAATTATTAAAAAAAAATGTGATTCTAAATCATTTTTAATAATATTATATCAAATACTTTAATACTCCTACTTAAATCATTTTTAACTAAATTCATTCATTTCAAACATTTTCTTAAAACTATTTTTAAAATAAGCACCTTCAAACCGCACGTATATACTTGCAACTAAACGTATTTGTGGATGTTTTAACTCGGGAGTTGCTACTTGGAGAGAATAAAATAAACATTTATTTATTATTTTTAAAGTATATTTTTTATTAATTATTTTTTATCAAATGGTAAGTATTTATATTTTTTAAATTATATTAATTTAAAATTTAATTTATTTAAAATACTATATCATCTAATATTCTAATAGCAATCAATAATTTATAAAAAGGACAAAACAATTTTAAAAAATTCTAATAATTTCATACTTATTTATTTTTAAAATAATGCTACCCATTAACTTTTACGTGTGTGCAAAGAATCTATCACCAATAAAAAATAACATTTTTTTTATATTTTATATAATAAATAATTATTAATTAAAATAATAAATATTATTATTTTTGCATAATTATCACATTACCTTGGAGGTCGAAGCACTCAGATTCGGTACGATCGAAGAATCCAACGGCGTAATTCGGGTCGTCAATGGACCTAAGCATGTATTGCTTTTTGCCAACGGATTCGTTGGGCACAATACAAGCGTGCAACTCAGAGAAATCGTCTCGCCCTCGTCTAACCCGAACCAAAATCGAGGTATCCTTTGACCTGAAGGAACTGTGAAGAATCTTCTGAACCCCACTTCGACCATTTTTGAAAGGAGACTTGACGATTATGGAGTTTCCGATACGAAGTTCTTCTACTATGTCTCCGGTTTGGAGCATATCGCCGGTCCATTCGTCGGCTTTGGAACTTCCTTTGAGACATTCGATTGAAAGAACGAATTTTGGAGATCCAGGGTCTCTGTCTGTGGTAGGTGAGTCGGAGCTCTGTTGGGCTCGCTCCATGATCATTTTCAACCGCTACAGGCTACAACTCGTTAATATATATGATCTTCGGATACAATATTATGACATACGATGAAGAGAAAAAGGCATAGGGGCCTATAGCTTACTGTGATTTGAACAACATGATTTCGAGTTTTTATTTTGCAAAGTGGCGTTAAGGTCTTTGGTTTTAGAGATTAAAATTGGAGGAAGATTGTGAGACAAAAAGGTGCAAAGAATAATGAAAATGGAGGAAAGAAGAGGGATTGTTTATTTAGAAGTATGATCTAAATCTAACTATTAATTAAAAAATTTAAATTTATATAGAATTATTAGATAATTAATGCTAATATGAAGTAATTAATGGATTTTTCAATTATTTTTTTAAAATTCTCTGTTACAGGAATGGACATATGGGTCGATTTTTCTCTGCAAACAGCTTTTGATCGATTAGACATGAATAGATATAATTATACGTTTATCAAAATTAAACATACATTAACGTTATTTATATTATAAAAGGATATTTTTAATAATAAGATTAAATTTTATTTAAGTTTAATTATATTATATAATATTTTATTACAAATAAAATTTTATTTTTTATTTTTTTCATACATATATGTTATTTTTCATATACAGTAAAAAATATTATTTTTATGTTAGAAAATGCAATACAAATATCCTTTTTATGTAAAGTAAAAAACAAATATTTTAAAATTAAAACTATATAAATAAAAATCATATATAAATAAAAGGTATTATATTCTTACATCTATATTTTCATTTTATTTAAAAAATATGTATTAAATAATTAAAACATAAAAATTAATGTAAATATTTTAAATCATTTAATAGAATAAATCTTAAATAAACACTTTAAATAATTTAATAGAGTAAATCTTATGTAAACATTTTAAATCATTTAATAGAGTGAATCTTACGTAAATATTTTAAATTTGTTAACTAAATATATTTTTAAATAAATGTTAAATTATTATTTACTTATAACACACAATTATTGTCTAAATATACTTTAAATATATGTTGAACAATTATAATTATTAACATAATTTTTACACTAATTGTACACCTATCTTTAATCCGTTAATACCAACACGGAGGTATTAGATGGGTACTCCCATGAAAGATACTTATAATTTTATATTTAATTATATATTATTGATCAAGACTACTCTTACTCTTACATCTATTTAGGGTTTGATATTTTTTAAATACTCATGTTTCATTACAAGTTTTAATTATCGATAATATTTTAAAAGAGTTTTCTTTTAATACTTATGATATAAAAAAGGTTTTTATTTAGTATTCATATTTTCAAAAAGTTTCACTTAATCCTTTTTGTATAATAATGGAAATAAAACTCTTTTGGAGAGTTTTTGGGAAGGAATAAAATGAGAGAGTGTTACCCTTTTTGCCTATATTTTCATTTTCCTATTATTTTAGCACCATTACAACTCTTACTATTTGCGCTATGGTATAATTGAAATTTTAAATTATTTGGTAAAGATCAATGAAAATATGATGGGTACTCCGATGAAAAATACTTATAATTTTATATTCAATTATATATTGTTGATTACTCCTACATTAGGACTTGGTACTTTTTCAATACTTATGTTTCATTAAAAAATTTAATTATTGATAATGTTTTAAAAGAGTTCATTTTTAATACTCATAATATAAAAAAATATTCTTATTTAGTATTTATATTTTTCAAAAAGCTTTACTTTAATCTTTTTTGAATATTAATGGATATAAAACTCTTGTAGGGCTTTTTGGGAAGGAATAAAATGGGAGTTTGTTACCCTTTTTACCTATATCTTCATTTTTTCTAACGTTTTAGCACGTACCATTACAACTCTTACTACTCGCACCATAGTATCACTAAAATTTCAAATTATTTGACAAAGATCAATAAAAATATTATTTTTCATTAAGTAGAATGCATTGCAAGTATCACTAGACTTATTTGGTCTATCTTAAAATCCATCATCTATCACTTGCCTCTCCAAAAATGAAAAAAGAATAGGCAAAGTACATTGCTAAAAATGAAAAAAAGAAGAAAAAAACAAGATTAATTTGATTGTTTTAGTGGAATCTAAACATCAAAGAAATTATGCCCTTCTTATTTCAGCCGAAGCGACATTAAAATAATAGACCTTTTTTCACGATTTAAGTATTATAAGTATAAAAATTTTGTACATGATTTTCATATGTTGTTCTCTAGGATTTTGCATAAATTGGTTGACAATACTTAAAGCATAGGCAAGATCTGGTTTTGTGTGTGCCAAATACATCAACCTTTCAACAAGCCTTTGGTATCTTTCTTTATTTATTGGAACTTCATCAACCTTGATACATAACTTTAATCCTTCCTCTATTGGTGTATTAGTTGGTTGACATGCCGACATACCAATTTCTTTTAATAAATCCAAGGAATACTTTCTTTGAGATAAGAAAATTCCTTCTTTCGATCGAGAAACCTCAATCCCAAGAAAATATTTTAAGGAACCAAGGTCTTTCATTTCAAATTCTTTGGACAAATAACTTTGTAGAGCTTTCCTTTCTTCAAGATCATTTCCTATTACTATCATATCATCAACATATACAATAAGTGTAGTGATCTTACCATACATTTTTTTCAAAAATAAAGTATAGTCTGAATTACTTTGCTTGTAGCCAAATGCCTTTATTGACTTTGTGAACTTGCCAAACCATGCTCTTGGGGATTGTTTTAATCCATACAGTGATTTTTTTAATTTGCACACCTTTTCATCATGGATTTTGGATTTCTTGATTCCTAGTGGTAAATCCATGTATACTTCTTCAATTAAATCTCCATGTATAAAGACATTTTTTTATATCAAACTGATATAATGGCTAATCTAAATTTACAGCTAGAGATATCAAGACTCAAACAGTATTAATTTTGGCTACAAGTGTAAATATTTATGTATATTCGATCTCATATGTCTGAGTATATCATTTTGCCACTAATCTTGCTTTATAGCGTTCAATCATACCATCTGCTTGATTCTTTACTGAAAAAATCCATCGACATCCAACAATTTTCTTTGTTGGTGAACGATCGACAAGTTCCCAAGTTCCATTTATTTCTAAGGATCTTAGTTCCTAATTCATAGCATCTTTCCATTTTTTGTCAGCTAAAGCTTCCTACACACTGTTAGGAATAGATACAGTAGATAATTGATTCATAAATGATATGTTTGATTTTGACAAACAATGTTTAGACATAGAGTTACTCATAAGATATTTGATTTTATTATAAATCTCAGGTTCATACATGGCTTTAGGAATACTTCTGTTAGGACGTGGTGGAAGTATTTTTCTGGCTGGTTCAATAGTTGGAACATCTTCTGCAAACGATTGGTTAGGTATATCAACAACTTGTGGAATAGGAAACTCGTACTCACTAAGTGGTAGTAATAAACTTGCTTGATGATCTTGAAGTTGATGAAGACTTGATTCCATTTCTCTTGAGTCTTTTCTATATTGAGAGTTATTACCATCTGAATTCAAGTTATTTGTATTTTCCTCACATATAATTTGTCTTTCTTCATAAGGAAACAATTTATATGTAAGGGTCTGAATTTCAGCATGGTTGTACTCCTCTTGAAATTCAGGTGTAGAAGAGAAATACATTGTATATTCATGAAAAATAACATTCATGGTGGTAATCATTTGTTTTGTAGGAAGATGATAACAACGATACCATTTTTGTTGTGTGACATATCCTATAAAACACAATGTATTGCTCGTGGATCCAACTTGTTACGTTGTTGTTTATGTAGGTGTACAAATACCACACACCCAAAGACATGAGGAGGTAAATTGGGGACACTTGGTACCCAAATTGCTTCAATGATAGCTTGTAGTGGTGTTTGGATGTTAATGGAACTGGAAAGTACTCGATTGATCAAATCTGCAATAGAAGTAAGTGCTTCTCCCCAATAAGATAATGACATATAAGCTTCAAGCAATGAGGCATAAACAACTTCCAACAAGCGTTTATTTTTTCTTTCTGCAACTCCATTTTGTTGAGGTGTATCAACACAAGTAGTTTGATGAATAATCCCTTCGGATTTAAGATATTATTGAAGCTCAGAACTCTTATATTCTCCTCCATTTTCACTACGTAGAACTTGAATCTGTGTTTTATACTGAGTACGAACCATTTTATGAAATTTTCTAAATAATAAATTTACCTCACTTTTAGATTTCATTAAACAGACCCAAGTCATTCTACTAAAATCATTAATAAATGTAACAAATCAACGTGATCCTCCCATAGTAGAGACTTTGGAAGGATCCCATACATTATAATGTATAACCATAAACAGAAATGGACTTTTATTTAAGGTTACAGGAAATGAGGAACGATGAATTTTTGCCAGTTCACAGACATCACACTTTAAATTATTTGTCAAAAATAAAGTTAGAAATAATTTCTTTAAATATCCAAAAGAAGCATGACCCAATCTTCTATGCCATAGTCATATATTTGTCTAGAAGTAAAGACTATTTGGTTTAAGACAAATACTTATAATTCGTCACTTCCATCATAGAATGTTTTTGCCAAAGCACTCCAAATTTGAAGAGCCGTAGGTATGCGTAAATAACGCTTCATGATTTCTGGACTCATTGACATAAGTAACAATTTCATCACTTTTTGATTTTCTACATACCACTTGTTATAATTTTTTTATATTTTTTCTAGTTGCAAATTTTTGTCATAAATATAAGAGAGTGTTTCTCTCTCTATAATATGCATTTCTATCATTTGAGACCAAACATCATAATTAGTCTCATTAAGAATAATTCCAACATTAAAAACACATTCAGAATCGACCAAACTAGATAAAAAACACAAAATTGGGTAAACATTTGGTTTAAAAATCTTGAAAACTAGACCAAATTGGTTTTAAATAGATAGAACTAAAAAAACGGGTTTAGACCTTTAAAATGGACCAAACCAACCAAATTTGGAAAAAATGCGAAAAAACCAGGTTCAGATCGAAATGTCGGTTGAACCGAACCAAACTTGAGCCGAACCGAGATGCGGACCGGCTACGTCCGCGAGCTGAACTGAGTCGACCCGTACGACCACATCAACGTTTTCAACCTCCAGATGGCGCGTGACAACGCGAGGAGGCGCGTGAAATTTTTTCTTTCCATCTAGTGGCACATGTGGACACGTGGTGAGTGTTTCTTCTACCTTATTTTTACCAAAATGCTCAGAATTATGTTTAGAGTAATCTTGTAAAATTAGGTGAGACAAATACTGCTTCAAAAATGGTGTTTTTAATTAATATTTATACGAGTGTTTGAATGAGATATATTTTTTCTTAAGAAGAAATATTTTTGTGAGAAAGAAAACTGAGTTTAAGAGAATAAGGATTTCAAATTTGTATAGAGCAACAACTTGATTCTGATACCATGAAAAAATTTATGACCTAACTTTCTCTAAAAAAATATATCATAAACTTATAAATACAACGAAAACTCATCGCTCAATTGATGTGAGACTTCAACACATAGTATAAATATTTTGGTATTATTGTCAAAAACTTAAACTCACTTGAAACTCACAATAAATTTATCCAATTAATTTAATTACACATAGTATAAATACTTGGGTATCACAATCAAAAACTTAAACTCACAATAAATTTGTCCAATTAATTTAATTAGTGATGAGACGCATGATACATATAAACTTCATATATATGTTCTTTCTTCCTTTCATATTCGACCCATTTTTGTAAGTTTCTCACTTTTGATCACATGTTAATATATATGCAGCAAAATTATATATATATTTCCTAGTTTGATTCATTTATACTGTTTAATGCTATCATTTTGTTTATTTAAGTCTAAAATTAAATAATAATTTACTATATTAAATAGTATATTAGTAGGTTTATTAATTTTTTAAATAGGAGTCGTATATTTTTTATTAACCTTCCTTAAAAAAAAAAATACCATGGTACCATAGCTTCAATTAGTGTATTAGGTCAAAAGATATATTCTTTCAAGGTAATGATTATATAGCACTAACTTGTTTCCTGTGTGCAGTTTCCATCCACGAGGGTCCACCACCATTTTAGGCCTTTCACGTTAAGATGAAATGCAGCTAATTTGAATCATCCCATCATATCTAAAATCGAATCGATCGCTAATTTGGGTTGATTTAATCATAAGTCCTCTCTTTTTGTTTTTCCCAGTGGTTCAATATTGTCAGTCTATTTGCTGTTATAAATTTACTTATTTTAATTGAGTCAACGAAGATATGAAGATCAAATTGCATTTAATCATGCGTGTTGATCGAGTCAAATTGATTGCTTAAATAAATACACATATTTTTATACACGCAATTATTTAATTAATTTTACCTTTTAACTCTCCTAAAAAAAATATGCTTAACTTAATTAAATATGCTAAAACATATATATGGTTATGTTATAATATATATATATATATATAAAAAAAAGTAAGTAATTTTTTAAAAGAAAATATATTTTAATCTTTTATTTATTACATAATACAATACAAATTTTTTACCTTTATAAAAAAAAATTAGTTTTATAAATTTATTTTATAAAATAATAGATTTATCATGTTTCATCTATTTATTTTGAAATTAAGACAACGTAAGTATATTATTTTACAAGATTGAATTTTGCAATTCTTTTTATAAAGTTAATAAATTTGTATTAATTTATAAAGTGTATTTTATTAAAGATAATGAATTTATATAATTATTTGTTATAAGAGATACATATAAATGATCTATTTTTATGAATATAAGATTTAAAGATATTATTTTTATTATATTTTTATATCTTTTGTAATGATATTAATGTTATTATCATAATTATTATTTATTTGTAACAACTTTTTATAATAATAAAATTAAAACATAATTAAACACGTTAGTTATGTTGAAGAAAAAAGCGCAAAAATGAGGAAAGAGGAGGAAAGACGTTCAATGCATCATTTATTATCCTCCTTGAGAAATCATTATAGATGTATAACCCCAACGTCCATTTAATTAATTGTAAGGGCAGACAAGTATTTTCAATTGAAGTTTAGGCTTTTTTATGGGGTCAAATTCCCGAGCAATAAAAAGTTAATATTAATTGTGTATTAAATAACTCAAATAACCTTAAAATCTTAATTACATATTTGTTTTTTATTATAATAAACTTAAAATTTCGATTAGAAATAATAATCATAATCAAATTTAATATATATATATATATATATATATATATATTAGCAATTATTAAAAAATAATTTTTTTAACATTGTTATCTTGTAATTTTATAAAAAAAAAGTATTAATTTATTAAATTTAATTATAACTTTATACAAATATATATTATTTAAAAAATATTATACGAGAATGAAAATGGGGAAGGAGGATGATTGCCAACTCCTAGGGTTGTCCAAAAACCAAGTCAAATCGGTTTAAATCAAAAAATCGGTCCAAATCAGACCAAATCGAGTAATTTTGTAAATGAAACGGTCCGGTCCGTATTAAATAAAACTGATTTTAAAACGGTCCGGTCTGGTTATAAAATATTATAAACCGGTCGGACTGGACCGGATCAGTTTTATTAAATAAATAATTTTTTTATTTAAAATATTATAAATCGAGATATATATATATATATATATTGTTTTCGAGTTAAGGCATTCAGGCGTAACTCGTTAACGCTTAACCCTAACCCTAGAAATCAAAATCTCATTTCCTCTGCGCTCGCAGCCTCGCCTTCACCACTTCATCGTCTACACTCTGCTTTCGCCACTTCTTCGTCTACGCTCTGGGTTTGGCCGTCGTCGCTTCCACCAACAACTAGCCATCGTTTCTCGTGTTGATTCCACCAGCAGCTAACCGTTGTTCCTCGCGTTGCTTCCACCAACAACTAGTCATTGTTCCACGCGTTGCTTCTACCAACAACTAAACACCTCTCCTCACGTCGCGTCGTGTCATGACAACAATGGACGAAAATCACGAAATAGGTATGTGGTCTAATACTACTGGAGTACTGGTAGTCTGGTAGTAGTTTTTTCCTGAATAAACTGAATGGTAAGTCTGAACTCTGAACTCTGAACTCTGAAATCTAAAATCTGAATGGTATGTCATTTTTTTGTTAGTCTCAACTCTGAAATTTGAATGGTATGTCATTTTTTGTTAATCTGAAATCTGAATGGTATGTCGTTTTTTTGTTAGTCTGAAGACTCTGAACTGTGAACTCTGAAGTTTGAACAATTTTTTCTCACAGAGTTCATTTTTTTAAATGATCGAAACTAATTAATACTGTTAGAACTTATAACTTCAGTTAAATTGTTCGTATGTTGCCCCTTTTTTAAAGCTTAATTATTTTGATTAAGTTCTCTTTATAGATTAAATATAGATAGTTCATTTTATTAATATTTGATCATTATGAATTTTAAGAGGTACAGGTCTACCCTCGAGAATAAAAAAATTTATGTCATCAAGAATATGTACATCTACATAACTCATTTTTCAGTTTAAGCTAATTATAATCATAGGATGCATTCCACCTTTCTTATACCCATCATGATCTTCTGTTAGAAGGTAGAGTTATTTTTTGCCTGTTGGATCTGATTCAAATTCCCATCAAATTGTTATCAGTATTTGTTTGATCTAGAAAGTTAATTAAACTTGGAGCTCAAATTCATGTACTAGTAGTCTGGTAGTAGTTTTTTTTCCTGAATAAACTGAATAGTAAGTCTGAACTCTGAAATCTGAATGGTATGTCGTTTTTTTGTTAGTCTGAAATCTGATCTTTACAAATTGCCTTAGTATAATCACAGTTCACAGAATACATTGATATTTACAATTAAATGTGTTTTTTATTAACATGATTTGTTAATATAAATTTTTATATATGATTTATATATAATCTATATTTTTTTCATAAAATGTACATAAATTGTGGTGTTTTTGTTTTATAGGTTCTTATTAAATCATATTAGTTCTTAATTTTTAAAATGTACATAAACAATGTTTAAATTAATATTGCTATAGATTGCATAAAATTTCTGAATACCAAATTGTATTATTAATTTATTAACGCTTGATATCATATATGCATGTAATGCAGCTATAAACTAAATATTTATGCAGATAATTATATTTTAAATGTAACTAATCCACAAAGTTAATAAATAATAAAAAATAGTTTTTATTAGCATTCAATTGTACAAAATTATCATCTTTGTAATGTAGTGGCACCAAACATTTTGTGAAGCCCTCAAATTCAAGGTAATGTACTAATCTATATTCTATATATAGGGGATGATATACATGAGTTTATTGGACCAAGTCAATTTACAGACTTTACTATGTCTATGATTGAAGACATTGAACCTGAAATTCATCTGAATGAAATGGAAAATCCACCACAGAATTTAAATGACTCATCTTCAAAAAGTGGAGTAGAAGTAAGTAATGTTCACCCCGATAATGAATCTGATATGAAGAAATCAAAAAAATTTAGGTCAGAAATATGGAATCATTTTTCATATATTTTATCCTATGATGTGGAAAATCCTAGAGCTACATGTCATTATTGTAAAAAAAAGTTATGTTGCTCATCCCACAAGGAATGGAACTACTTAAATGATACATCACTTCAAAAATTTATGTAAGAAGATTCCTAAAGTAGTAGATAAAGGACAAAAGATGTTAAGTTTTCAAATACAAAAAAGAGAGGATGATAGGACAACTCATAAATTAGTTGTTGTATCATTTGATGCAAAACGTGCTAGAGTTTCTTTGGCAAAAATATTATTATTGATGAATTGTCTTTTAGGTTTGTTGAGGGTGAGGGATTTAAAGATTTTATATCTGAAATTTGTCCTAAGTTTCATGTGCCATCTCGACAAACAATTTCTAAAGATATGTTTCAACTTTATTTAGATGAGAAAAAATGTTTGAAGAACTTTTTCATAAGTGAAAAGCAAAGAGTTTGTCTTACTAGTGATTGTTGGACTTCAATTCAAAATATTAATTATATTTGTCTAACCACTTATTATATTGACAAAGATTGGAAATTACAAAAGAGAATTATAAAATTTTGTCAAGTTGAGAATCATAAAGGTGATACAATTGGGAGAGTGATAGAACAGAGTTTGCGTGATTGAGGTATATGTAAGGTATTCATCATAACACTTGATAATGCTTCCTCAAATGATACTGTTGTGTCATACTTGAAAAGGAAGATAAAAAATTGGAATGATGGACTTGTTATGAGTGGAGAGTTCTTTCATGTGCGATGTTGTGCTCACATTTTGAATTTGATTGTAAGAGAAGGACTTAAAGATCTTCATAGTACTATTATGAGTATTCGTTGCGCTGTGAGATATGTTAGATCCTCTCCTTTGAGATTACAAAAGTTTAAAATGTGTTTTATTAAAAAAAATATTGAGTCCAAAGGAAGTGTCATGCTAGACGTGCCTACAAGATGGAACTCCACATATCTAATGTTAAAATATTCTTTAGATTTTTAAAAAGCATTTGATCGTCTTGAAGAAGAGGAAGGAACAAACTTTATTTCTTATTTTCATGAGGAGCGATCGAATGTTGGGCCACCAACATTAGATGATTGGAAGAATGCTGGTGTTTTTGTCAAATTTTTGAAGACTTTTTATGACTCTACTTTAGCATTCAGTGCATCTTTATGTACCACTTCAAATTTATATTTTACAGAACTACATAACATTCAATCTCAAATACTTACATGGTGTGGTTCTGATGACTTGTTGTTGAAAAATATGACTATTAGCATGAAAACAAAATTTGAGAAGTATTGGGGAAATGTAGACAAGACTAATAAGATGTTGTATGTTGCATTTGTACTTGATCCAAGGTACAAATTAGAGTATTTGGAATTCTAATTTGAAGAGATTTATGATTTAGAAATTGTTCAAAAATTGAGAGATAATGTCAAAAATAATTTTATGTATATATTCAAAGCTTACTATATGTTAGTGCATGAAAAAGATTTTCAATCTAATGTGACTCAATCACAAGATGTAATAGGAAGGATTCCTTCATCTGAGGAAGCAAGAAAGTTGAAATTTCTTAAACGCTTAGAGGAGAAAAATAATTTGGAGTTGAAAACCGAGGTTGAGAAATATTTGAACACCCCATGTGAAAATGTCATGTTGGATAAGTTTGATATATTAAAATGGTGGAGGGTAAATTCTTTTAGGTTTCCTATCATCTCTCTCATTGCACGTGATGTGTTAGCAATTCAAGTTTCAACTGTTGCATCAGAATCATTTTTTAGCACAAGAGGGCGCATTCTTGATCCATTTAGGAGTTCTTTGAATCCTAAAATGGTAGAGACATTAGTATGTAGTCAAAATTGGTTTCGTTCTTCCATTAATAATGACAATGTCCTCTTACCAGAATACAATGATGACCTAGAGATTTATGAAGATGTTGATTTTGTTTGATTGTAAAGTTCATTAAAGACACTACAATGATCATTGATGATTAATATTGGGTAAGTTTTAAATATTATTATCTAATGATGTATTGTTGTTGATTGTGAGTTTTGATATTTGTATATGTTTAAGAATTCTTTGTAAATGAGATATTTAGAATTCATTTCTTTATTGTAAATGAGATATTTGGAATTCATTTCTTTATGTCTAATCTTTTTTTTATTTTAGATTTTGATAACATCTTATTTATGTATTTAACAATAATATCTATCTATGTATGATTATAAATGAGCATTATATTTGATTGCATCTTATTAAATTATATCATATTAAATTGAATCATATTTATTTATTTATTATTAATTGTTAAAAATCAGATCAAATCGTTCGGTTATAACATTTTAGATAGCCAAATAGTCTGATCCGATCCAATTTCAAATATATGAACGGTCTAATTTGTTAAAAGAAATTTAGGCAAAACCAGACCGGATCGGACCATGAACACCCCTACGCACCTCTACCCAATCCCTATAGTATTATTCCTGGTTGATATTATAATTGAGATTTTAATTACCACGAATTTTACTTTCTACTAACAATTGACATACTTATAAATCATCCTCGGTAAAATCACGTAGCTCCCTTCTATAAACGGAAATCAAATTTGGCAACATAATTTGAAATTATGACCAACTTTGTAATGTTGATCATGTATAAAGGTTTTTTAGATGTATATATTATATTTATATAAAAAAATAAATTAAATTACACCTAAAATAATTATTGACAAAATGATTTTTTATTTTAGAATAAAGACATATCTTATTCTTTATTTTATTTTAATTTTTTGGAAAAAAAACTAACCATGTTAAATGAAGACATATAATAATAATAATAATTGTATCTTTCTAATAAATATTTAATTTTTATACTTTTGTTTATAACTTAATAAAAAAATTATCTTAATTTAATGATTATTCCGTTAAACACATAACTAAGGCATATATTTATCTAGTTTATATATAAAGTTTTTAGTAAAAATATTTAAGATGATATTTTTAAAATTTATAATATAAATATAACAAATCAATAATATTGAATTTGATCGAGTTAGAAAAAATTTAATATTAAATAAATTTAAATGATTATATTTTAACTTAAAAATCATACAACTAAACGACAATTTATATAAAATAATAAATTTATTTTTTTAGGCTAAACATCTTTCAAAATATTCAAATATATGTCAATTTTACATAAAATAACTTTTTTTCTCAACACAAAAATAACATATTTTTATTTCGTTTACACAAAAATCAATGATTTTTGTGATGATCACATTAAGTAATTAATACTATTAAATGTATTAATCAACTAATTAACACTAATTAAATATACCAAGTAAGTTAATTAATTATGATGTAGCTTAATTATAAAAAAGAACTTATGTAAATGGAATAAGAATGTGTAATTTTGAAAAGAGAAAAATAATCAAACATATATTTATACATAAGTTAGACATAAAAAGTTTATTTTTTTTATTATAAATTTTTAATGTGTTATTTTTATTAGGTTACTAAGTAGTTTTTTATAGTAATATTGCTATGATATAAATTTTTATTATCATAATTATTTTTCATTTGTAAAATTTTTAGATATTAAACATAATTAAGCATATTAGTTCTAATATGTTGAAGAAAGCGCAAAAGGAAGGAAAGAGGTTAAAATACCCATTCCAAATAACATCTAATTCATTGATTTTTCTTTTTTACTTTGTTTTTTTGTTCAAGGATGAATTTAAATAAGAAACATTTCTTGGACTAGGGTATTTATTTTGATTTATTAATCAACCATATACTTTTATATTTATCATATCAGCTATATTTAACTATTTTTATGTTAAAATTGATTTATCCATATCTTAATAATTTTTTTATTTAAATAGCATTACACAATATTTATACATTGAGAATTGAACCCAAACCTTGTATTTGGAAACTTCAAAAAAAGATTTTAAAAAAATGTTATTATGATCCAACAGCTCAACATCTTATTAAATTTAAATTACAAATATATCTTTTATCCACGTACTCTATACAAATAAAACCTTTTGAATCTGTGTAAATCATTTTTGAACATGAATAAAATCTTTTTTTAAAGTTTACTACAATCAATTTTTTATAAAATGAGTTTGAACACACAAAAAATGAGATCCTTATGGGCATACAATACATTTGCTACAAGATACATATTTATTTATTTATTTGGGAAAACAAGCCCACACAACTAATTGAAAAAATTATCATGATAACATGAAATTTTGTTTTAATATTTGAAAGTGGGAAACGTTTGAAGACTGGTTACCAGTTTTTTAGCGATACATATAGAAAATGAAGAGTAAAGTATTTGATCTTTGATTAAAATGTATATACATGCAATTGATTTTTTATGAAACTTTTGGGCTGGGCTTCAACCTATGTTATGCAAGACAAGAATCAGATTTGATAGCATGATTTGAAATCATGACAACTTTGTAAGTGTTGCTCTGTTTTTTTAATCTATCTATTCTATAAAATTACACCTAAAATATTTTTTTTATATAAAAATTTATTTATTTTAAAATAAAGACATATTTTATCTTTTATAATATAAATAATATTTGAATTGCTTTACACATTTAATTTTTATAATTTTATAATATAAATAAACATTAAAAATAAAATGATAAACTTTTTTACTTACGTCTCCTAATTTACATATCTAAGGATTATAAATATTGGTTATTTTTGTAAATAAAATATTTACATGTAAATTTGTTTTTAAGCTCGCTATTAAGTCTATCAAACAAAGTTGAAAAAACGTTAAAATTTTAGATAATCGTACTACATGTATATCTATTATAAATATAATACATAAGATTGCACTCATGCATTTAATAGCACGTATTTATAAATATAAAATTATTTTTGTTATTACAAT
Organism: Hippophae tibetana; assembly: GCA_037013495.1. Lineage (NCBI taxonomy): Eukaryota > Viridiplantae > Streptophyta > Magnoliopsida > Rosales > Elaeagnaceae > Hippophae > Hippophae tibetana. The sequence continues at coordinate 21,849,322 of CM072802.1, read as the reverse complement.
ATAGAATAAAATATATGCTAAAATATTAAATAAGATATCCTTTAAATTATAGCTTAAATCTTAGCCTAAAAGATAGCATAAAATATATTTTAAAAAAACTATTTTAAAAAAACTCTTCTATAAATAAGAATTTTCTTAATTAGTGAGTATTATTAATACTATTTGTAATAGAAAATATATTTATCAATTACATAAGATTAAAGATTTTAATTTTTCTTATAAATAAAACTCATTGCTCATTGTTTCAATCAATTACACAAGAATATTATTCTTTTCTTCTTAATTTCTCTATCTTGTTTGAAAATATAAGATCATAATTGTTTAGGCTTATTTATTTAGTTAATCTATCAAATATTGATGATTTATTGAATTTGTGCTTTATCTTTTCACTATATGATTTACTAGTTGGTTTGATTTAAGTGATATATATTTTGAATCATCTAGTTAAGATGATTCATTATTAAATCCTTTTTAGAACATATACGGGCATTTGTGTTTTTATGCTAACCATTTTGCAGTTAATTTGAAAACGTATTTATTTGGTGTGAAGCTTATTGGAACGTTGGTCTAGAAATTGATCATGCTAATATTGGTGTCACAACTTTTCCTTTCTTTTGAAGCTTCATACAGTTTTTCTTGCAATGACATTTTTTTGTGATAAAATGCACATTCATCTTTACCAAGTCTTCCTTTAAAAAGATATCTACCACTCATTCCTTACTGTTATGTTTGCAAACACCCTGTTACAAATAATGTCTTTACTATTTCCTTCATGCTTTCTTTTTTATCTTTGTTTTTAATTTCATAACTATATAAAAAGTGCAAATTTTCTCAAAATACATTTTATCCTTCCCAATGAGTAAGCTCAAAATAAGGTGATTAACTCATGAGGAAGAGAGGCTAACAACATCAAAGCTAAATCTTCATCTTTAAAAGTTTCATTCATATTTAATAAATCTGCTACTAATAGATTAAAAGAATTAATGTGGTTGTTTATTGTAGTAAATGGAAGGTAATCAAAATAGAACAACTTCTTCTTCAAATAGAGTTGATTTTGTCTACTCTTCTTCATGAACTTGTTCTCCAACGCTTTCCACAATTTACTTGCAGATGTCTCCTTCATGAACGCTTACCATTGTTCTCTTGAGAAACACAACCAAATTGTACCATATGCCAATCGGTTGATATTTTTCCACTCGACTTCATTTGCTCCTTCTGGTTTCTCTTCTTCAATGATGATGTCTAGACCTTGTTGAAATAGAACATCCAAGATTTCGCCTTGCCACACACTGAAATGATTGGTTCCATAAAACTTCTCCACCTCAAATCTTACATTCATCAGAATTGTTCTACCTATCGTGGATGATTGGCTTTTGTTTGAGGGAGACTTTTTTCCATCATTTCTTCAAATTACAACAATTAGTAACTATATTCCAATAGAAAACAAACGAAATGCAAACAAATGATTAGGTAGAAACCTTCGGCTCTGATATCAATTGTTGAAAAAATCAGGTATATTTTTCTTATTCTAAGTAGTTATTATACACAACTCATAGTAGTCTGACAAAATAATGTTATTGGAAATATAATACTAAAATAAACTAAAACAGATATTAAAGTAGAAAAATAAAAATATCAAAAATTTAACGAGGTTTGGTATAAATATTATTTATGTCATCGGGTATTGTTGACCACTTCTACTATTTTCAAATTGTATGAACTCCAAAATTACAGTTAATTTGACAAAATTGAGTTAATCAATTACCCTTAACAAAATAGAGAAAAATATATAAATTTTGAGATGTTTTCAAAGTAAATTACACGTTTTATTTATAATACAAAATACAACAGTTATCATGTTTCTTAATCCATGAATAACTTTTTCAAATTGATTGCTAACTAGGGAGCTACAAAACAATGTTACTTTGTATTTTTTGAACCAAATATGAACATTAAAAAAACTTTAAAGTGTAATGGTTTATTTTAGTAACAAAACTTTTATTCACTGCAAATAAAAAAGCAACATTAGAGTAGTAAAAAAATTTAGGAATTAAGATTAGAATTTTATTATTGTTATAGTTTTTATATGATTAATTTATTTACATGTTTTATTTTTAACTGTTTAAAAGAATATATTTTTTTTACGTTATATTAAAAAATATGTGTAATGTATTTTTAATTAACAAGCAAATAACATATATTTTTAAAAAAATATGTATGGATGGTTTAAAAATAAAATTTTATTTATGAAACATATTTGCTATACAATTAAATCATTTATTAAATACCAAAGATGCTTTTCCCTCGTTGAATAAAGAAGAGGAAAAAGTTAAGAAAACTTAGCTTTTCTCTAGAGACCCCTTGGGTTTTTTTAAAATCTGGGAATTCTGGAAGTTATCATATTTGCTTAAAGATTTTGCCTCCTCTTTTCTCATGGTCTTTGGAAAACTTTGGGAATCAACAAGGCACATTCCTTGGATGAGCAACCATGGTCGGATAAACTTTCAAAATTTTCTGTAGTTTAAATTTGTCCGATCTAGCTATTTGGGGCAGTGTCAGCACAAAAGAGAAAAAGAAAAAGAAACTATACCCTCTACTAGTATGATCATCCCAGTATAAGTCATTTAATAGTTAAATAAAACATGACGGAATGTTCATGTTTCTGAATTATAAGCAAATATATATTTTAAATAAAAACGAGATTTACAATATATAATTAATCTGGGTTTTTCAGCACATAGACAAAGAATCCGGCTTTACTAGGATCAAACAACTGAAACACGACAAAATACCAACTAGCTCTTCCAAGCATCATATCCTTGAACTTAGCCAAAAGGCTGATAAGCGTATGAGTGTGACCAAGCAATATCATATATACTTAAAAGGCCCCCTTTTGTTCATACTTTAACCTTCTGATCCGCATTATCGAGAATATATATATATTGTTTATATATTTGTCTCAAAAATGGTATAGCCTTAATTTAAGGGTTTGTGGCTGTGGTGGGACTAGTAGTGGTCACATGCACAATGGGAGGAAAAAATAGAGAGCCATATTCTATACAAATGCTTAATTGATTGCACTTGGTCGTGTCATTTTCACTATTTTGTGTTTAATTTATACGATCATTACAGAGAAAGAGACATACTAATCTTCTATATAACTTGTTTCTTTCATTCAATGCTGTAACTGAAAGCGAAAGGGTATTCTACCTATATTCATAAACAACACAATTAGATAAGTAGGCAAATAATTTCAATATTGCATGCACACTCATTCTTGGTAAGTTTGTGGTGTTAATTGATAAAAAATGCAAGCTTCAAATTCAATATTAATTCGCACGTCCAGTGGTGGATTAGGACTCAAATTCATAGGGATACTAATCAAATAAAAATCACAAATAAAAATTAATTAAGTATTAGAGTTAAAAGAATTGACAATTAAATTTTTTATGCAAAAAAATTATTAAAATGTGTTTTTTATTATATTTTTTTTGGATTTTAATTTAAAAAATAACCGAGTTAAAATTTGAACTTCAAATATGTATTATTAATATAAGGAAGAATATATGTTAACTATTGAAAGTTTATAAATTATGGAATTGATTAACTTAGAGCGGTGAATAATTTATTTTTAATTTTTACTAATTTATAATTTAATAACCTAAACAAAGCATCCAAACATGTAATCGTGTGTAAAAATAAGTACGAAAATAAAATAATAGCACACGATATCTTTAGATAGAAACAATCTATGCCACAATCATGGCTTAAGAGGAAAACTACCGATCCACCGGACGACCTAAATTTCCACTATGAAAATAAAATGTTCAAGTACAAACTCGGTCTTATACTATCCTCTCTAAGATACTACTCCAATATACTTTACTTATGAGCCCCTGGTTTGTTTTCACAGTTTCTAATATTAACGTGAGCGATTTTCAGACCAACATTTCAATAAACTTCTTGCCAATTAGATACGTTCCCGAAGTAACTGCAAAATAGTTAGTACAAAAATACAAGTGCCCGTGTGTGTTCTAGAACATACTTAATAATGAATAATCCTAACTAGATGTTTCAAAACATATGTCATTTAAATTAAATCAACTAACAAATCCTAGAGCAAAAAGATCAATCACAAGTTCAATAAAAATATTTTCTTTAAAGATTAATAATCAAATTAAATAATTATGATATGACAAAAATAATTATTTAATCTAACAATTTAAGAACAAAAATAAATAAGAAGCCATAAGAACATATTATCAAAATATCATAAAATAATTAGGCTTATTAATCAATCAAACATAACCACCAATATTTGATAGATTAACTAAATAAAGAAACCTAAAAATTATGATATTATATTTGTAAAATAAGAGAGAGAAATATGAAGATTAAAATAATGTTCTTGTGTAGTTAATTAAAATAATGAACAATAAATTTTATTTATAGAAAGTTAAAACCTTTAATCCTATATGTCGTAGTTATAAAAGATATACCTAAAGTATAATTATGTGAAACTTAAGTATTTGTTTGATTTTTCTTGATAGACTTTATAGAATGCCTAAAAAATAAATTTACAAATAAATATTTTGTCCACGAAAATAGCCAATACTCATAATCTTTACAATATATGGTAACAATTTTATGCATATTACAGAAAATTACATATAAAATTATAATTTTAATTAAATAACAAGTAATTGTATCTCGTGGGAAAACACATTTTGTCATAACTACATTGCTTAATACCGTCAAAATCTCATAAACTTTTTGTCTTTCACTACTAAAAAACATACATATGGCCTCGGTTTTTAACCATGGCCGTAGGTCTATGACCACGATTATAAGAACCGAGGCCTAAGTGAGAGAGACCATAGGTAATGACTTATGACCTCGATTTTTAACCGAGGTCATAGGGTGTCCTTATGGCCTCAGTTAGCACGTAACCAAGGCTATATGGTATACATAAATTAAAAAATACCATATGACCTCGATTTTCTAATAACCGAGGTCATAGAGTATACATAAATTACAAAAAATTATTAATTATAATATTAAAAATCATATTATAGTAAAATTAAAATTATAATTACATTTGAGAGTTTATTATATATAAACAAAAAAAACTTAGTATTACAAACTAACTTTTTAGTATTAATTACAAACATGAAAAAAACTTAGTATTACCAATACTAGCAGCGACGCAGCAACGCCAATGCATCGGCACAACACCAGCTCAGAGCCAGCATATCGCCATCAGTAACACTAGTGCAGTGCAGCACCAGCACCAGCACCAGCACAACGCCATCAGCAACACCAGCTCAGAGCCAACAGCACCAACACAGCGTCATCAACAACACCAGCTCAGAGCTAACAGCACCATCAGAACGAACAACGTTGCACCAGTAGTAGAGAGATTTAAATTAATTTAACAACAATAGTACCAATAACAATCAATTTAACAAAAATCAATTTAAAGTCAATAATATCTCTGAGAAAGTAATCATGTAGACGTTGATTTGAAACATATTCATAAACAAGAAGGCTTTCAAGGGTGCATCCCAACAATTCTAACAAGAAACTGATATTTTGATGAACATTGTTTTAACATTGATATTTTTACTTAAATGTAAAAATATATCTACGAATATTATATAACATTAGGTGACTTTCTAATACCATTTACATTTGGTATTACTCATGTCTCAAAAAAATAAAATAAAATAATTTTGGGTGTAAGTTTATTGTTTGAATTTAAAAGTTTCAATATTTTTGTTTAGTTGACAAAATAGATCCTATAGCATATCCAAAGATTTAAGGAGATAATCAATAATTGGCACATTAATAAAAAGGAAAAAGGCACCGGAAATACTCTACGGGATTTAGGAGTTATTTAGCTTTTTTATTTAAAAATATATATTTTTAACTTTTTAAACATATACGATAAAGTTAATTTTTATTATATAAAGTTAATTTTTATTAAATATAATATAATAGTATATACTATATATATAATATATATATATATATATATATATATTTATTTATATTTTTAATAGACATAATTTTTAATTAAAAAAATTACTTAAAATTTTAAAAAAAATATTTGAATCAAATTTAAATTAAATTATCATTATCTAATGTTTGACATTTGATATTAAATAATAAAAATTTTGTTTAAGATTTATTTAAAAAAAAATTTAATTTTAAAAGAAAAATATTTCTTAAAAAGTTTGAATTTTTTTACATATATTTATTAAAAAATATAAAATATGTAATGTATATACTAGTTCATTAAATTTAATAAAAATAGAATAAAAAATTAATTTTATTCTTAATTAACATATTTTTTACAAATAAAATGGTTTAAATGATACATTTTTTATTAATAAAAAACTTAAAAATACTTTTGTAAATAAATAGATTAACAATATCTTTTACCTAAATAAACTATCCGTTTGTCTCTTCATCCTTTATAAAAATATCAATACGAGGAAAAAAATTATATCAAGTAGATTTATAATTACATTTTAAGAATATATTATTATTTTTTATAATTTAATATATTTATATGCTATTAGTCTTTATAATATGATATATTTTTATATAAAAATTAATATATTTATGTAAAATAATCGATACAAAATCTTTACGCCTAGTAAATAAACCAGTTACACGTGAACTTTAAAGAGTTCAAGGGCTTCGTTTATAGGGAGTCAGTCCTGATTCGCAATTGTCGTCGGTTGGTCAACTCTGTCAACATTCTTACATCTCGAAAGATTAAAAAGCGAGGAAAATATATTTAGGAGCGGAAATCTATCCCAATAAAATGACAATTTTTTTAATAACTTTTACACAATATTATTTTTAATTTAATATAAAATATAATATTTACACATATTACATATATAATATTTGATGCATGTATATAACATTACTTTTAGTTGATTCATAACTCGAACCTTTTGTTATTTAATGAATTTTTTTTAACCATTCAATTATAATATTTTTGAAATAAAAAAAAAGAAAACTAAACAATATGCTGGACAATTATTTATTTTCTTCTTTATGTTTTTTTATTTTTATTTGTTAAAATGTTAAAAACCTTATGCGGTAAAGATAAGAAAGGAAGCCAAAATTTTAGATTTGAAATTTTGTTTATTTATAAAGTGTCGAGCGAAGAGCTGCTTATTAAAAAAAAATGTTTGAAGCCCCAAATGAAACTCAATGGCAAAAATTCTTAGTTGCAGAGATGTAAATTTTGACTCTACAAATAGAATGATACAAATATTTATACAATTAAAAAAAATAAGATTATAATTTATTATTTTATAAATAAAAATGGTATTATTTTTTATTATTATAAATAAATAATTTACTCGATAATTTTTTTAATTTTTTAGACAACTTTTCACCCATCTCATTAATTTATTATAATATTAACACAACATTTGTATTTTTATATATGAAGTCACATTAAAATAAGATTTAATAATAAAATATTAACTTAATTTATTTTTTAATTTTTTATTATATCAATTTCAATATGAATATGAACAACACTTAGCCCAATAAAAAGGATGAAAAATATTAGAAATCCTATTAATTTCAATAAAAATATATAAAAAATTATAATTACTAAATATTCAAAAAAATTGTACAATTTTTTTAAAAAGTATACATTCATTCAACTTTAAATTTTATTGAGATTAAAAATTATTTTTTTTTAAAATTAATTTATCTACTACTTAAAAAAAGTAAATTGTGAATTAACATCAATGTGTATAATTTTTAAAAATTATAGAAATTTTATTCATTACTTAAAATTTTTGTAAATTTTTATTAAAAGGTATAAAAATTCTAAGTAGTGCACCCATAAAAAATACAACATGATTGTCTCAAAATACCGAGTTACCTATAAAACGGACAGATTTGACAACTTGGTTGGAGCATGGTCCAAAAAGGGCTACCTAATATGGACAGCTAAAAAGATGAAGAAGTTACTAACGAAAAGACTCCTTTACAATGGCCTTTCTTTCGTTGATTTATTTTGATGAATTAAACTTGTATAAATATTATAAGGTTGATTTGGTCTTCACACACACACTATATATATATATATATATATAATGTCGTAATGGATTATGCTTACAAGAAAAAGCACTTTTTGCATGTGGAGGTTGACAAAACCTTACTAACTTTTTTGAGGGTGGTTGGCTTCTTACAAAGCTAACTAAAACTTCTCCTGGAAAACAACGAACTATATATTAAATATTTCCTGAATCCAACATATGGAATTTCATTTCCAAATTAGGTAAAACACAAAGATAAAAACCTCCCGTAAAATAAAATGTTGGTTTAATATTATCTTCATGTCAGGACCAAGGCATAATAAGTTAATTAGGCAGCTGCCTTGCCCACAATCTTTCTTTTGATAATTTTGATCTAAATTTTTTATAGATTTTTTAAATAAGATAATAAATTTTATACACTTAAACATTAGATCCACTAGATTTGCTTCTTAGTTTTTGGTAAAAGATCAACACTACTTGTTATTATCCAAGTTTCTAATAAATTCTTTTCATGATCATATGACGATAGAAAAATATGAATACTGTGTACATGTGTAAAAAAAAACTATATGGAAAATTTATTTTTTCAAAATGAAACAAAAATAACAATATTGTGATGAGAAAAATGATGCTTTATAATGTAATCTAAAATAAATCGTATTATTTGATTTAATTTAAATTTAAATTATTATTATCATAATAATAATTTATTAATTATAAATTTAATTAATAATAAAAATAAAATAAATATTTTCTGGAAAAATATAACAAAATTTACAGTATCATTATTTATCACTTATAAATGTAATCAAGGAGAGACCTATTTGCCCCCCACTACAAAAACACTTCCTATTTAATTGCTTCCGAATTCATGATTAGTTAAACGAGAAAATACTACTTAGTTTTGTGGAAGGTTTTCGATAATTTTTTTGTCCCCACTTCTTTCCCTTTCCTTTCGGCTAAAAGACTGGGCATTGGACAGCTCACTATTTTTTCAGTGGACCGATTTATCCTTATTTTGTATAAGATGATTCGTTATTATTGATTAAGGACGAAGTATGTGCTCATAAAATCATGGTATTTTCATTTTTGACATTCTTATTTGACATCTTTTAAAGGTAAAGAATTCATCTTTGACAATTTTGTTGACATTAGTATAGAAATTAAGAATTAAAAATTAGAAATATATAGGATGCTTTTGATAGTCTGGTAATTAATGTTATCATTCTATTTTTAAACATATTTTAATGTTTAAATATTTACTTTATGTTAATTGTGTATTGATTATTGATGTGTATTTTAATGTGTTTTAAGTGGATATGTGGATAATATAGATGTATGGACGTATAATATGTTGTTTTTAATTTTTTTTAAAGATTATTAGTTATCAATTCCTCATGCAATTTATCTTTCTTGAGTCAAGACTTATGGTTTTTCTTTTTGCTTGAAGGAAAATTAAATAGATTTTTTTTGTTATATAAATAGAATTGAGCATGGCTGCTCTCTACTGTTCTTTTTTCTTTTTATTTGGGAAAAGTTTTAATAGTATTTCTTACATTATTTAGACACAATAAAAACATGTTATTTTTAGTGTGATTCAATTTTTCAAAACAAACATATAATAGGGTTACTATTTACATTCAATATAATTTCATCGATGTTAATATTATTATTACATTTGATAGCATAAGATAGTTAAATTTTATTTTATAAATTAGATATATTTATTAAAATTTGTGCATTTTAATTACTTTATTGTTATATTTTATACATGTTAATAATTTCTTATCAATTTTAAGCTTATATTTTTTTTTTGAAAAAACTTAAATTAAATATAATTAAACCTTATTAACAGAGGTATGATAAATGTTTTAAAAGGAAAATATCTCAAAAGTTAAATAAAATTGAAAAATAAAGTTATTAAAATAATTAAAATTGATTTAAAATGATCAAAATATCAATAAATATAACAATAAAGTGATTAAATTATATCAAGTTAAAGTACAATTATCAATATATTTAATTTGTAAAAATAAAATAATTCAATTTTTTTTTCTATTATAATTAAATTACATAAACAAACATGACCTAGATATGTTTCATACATTTATTTCAAATTAACTATATTATATAAGAGAAATTATTGGTTACTAATAAAAAATTAATGCATTTAATTTTAGAGCATTTCAATTAATATGATATAATTATAAATTAATTAATATAGTAAGATTTTTTTTATTAACCTATCGTAAATAGACTTTTCTTTAAATCGATAAATTTTTACTTTAAAGTTTAACGAGCATTATTATTAAAAATAAATGCATTAACTTAAGACAAGTCATATCTATATATTTTAGGTTAATAAAGTGATATCAATAATTTCATTTTAGACATGGGACTATAAACATTTTGTGGACTTTCTTAACCTTTATAATTAACCTTTAAGGACATATTACTTAAATTTTACTAGGTATTAGTATTAATTTTAAAATTAAATTATTATTTTTAACTTTTAAAATAATTATAATATATGAAATGATAGAAATCATGATTGCATTAATTGATATTAATATTTACGTTAAAACCAAACCAACACGCACCCCACTTGAAAGCAGAGCACATTAATCTATTAGTGGGAATCATATAAAGCGTAACAAACACCTTATGATGATCGTACCCAAAGCAAAAGCAAAAATGTGGAAAACAATATTGGGCATGCTTGTTCAAGGAAACTAAGGGCATTATTGTAAAAATTAAATTTTGTCTACTTAGAGTAAAAGCCACTCTGTCTCTGTCATCCCTCTCTATTTCTCTTATTCTCTCTGCTTCACATGCTTTCATTTTATCGTTTCATTTCGAACAAAGACAAAAGCTTATTGCCTTTAACATAACCTCCCATTCCTTCACTTCACTCCCACCTATTTCTCCTCTTGTCTCTCTCTCTCTCTCTGTGTGTGTGTGTGTGTGTTTTCTTTCAGGCTCTCCAAGATTCTTACCTAGATATCATCTTCCTCTATGCAAATTCAATTCATCCATTAGAGACCTACTTGTTAAACCTATTAGTTCTTATCTCCAGTTTGAAAAAAATAAATTTCAACTATATTGATTTTTGTGTTCCATTCCCTTGAAGGTGTATATGCTACACTCTGTTTCTTCCTATGTCCATGGCTACTGATGCTACTGATACTAGAGAATATCAAAACCATAACGTTCACAATAACAACCATGAAGGTAACAGGCAAGAGATTCAGGCAGCCATTGCCAAAGCAGTGGAGCTCAGAGCTCTTCATGCTGCTTTGGTTCAAGGAAATAGTCCTTCCAATTTTAAGTTTCCATCTTCTTCTTCCCCTGTTTCACATCCTGCTTCTCAGTTCTCTTCTAAAGACTACCCAATTTTCACCCCTGTAAGTTTGACATCCTCTTCATCATTTCTATATTTTTTGTTCAGTAGTTTATCTTGTTCATAACTTTTGAATTCTGGGATAGTTATTTATTATATCAAACGGATTTTGATTGCTTATCGATCCCACATTTTGCATCTATGATACGGGTTTCGATTTTTCAATTAAATTTAAGCACCCTATATTATGCCTTCAAATTTTCGTATTTATGGAAATTATTGTTGTTAGCATAAACGTAAAATCTATGTCTGGTTTCTTTAAATGCTTTTTGGCACTTCTATGATAGTCTTAGACTTTCTTGGGAGTTAGGTATCTCGTGATGGATAAAAAAGTAACTAAATTTCTTTCAATTGAAGGTTTTCCCCCTTCTCTCTCTCTTCTCTATCTTTTGAGTCAACTATGAAATAATTATTTTTAAGAATAATTCATATTAAGAAGAAACGTAAAGTTTACTAAATTACTAAATTGTGTAAGTCGTACAGAGTTATGAAGATGAACCACCGTCTGCATATCATCAAATTCCAGGAGTGAGAAGTCGCTCAATATCTGAAATTTGGGATGAATATGGTCTTGGAGGAGATGGGGATGAAACTAATTTTTTGTCAGATTATAAGAAGGACAATTCATCTTCAAGAAAAGGGTTGACTTCTGATTTCTCAAATTTGGAGCCACATATGTGCCCATCAGAGGATCATAAATCTGTCACAGGTTCTTGTGCAAACCACATTACTGTTCTTCAAACATCTCCAGGTGTTGATTATTTCAAGTCAAGTGGGAGAAACAGTTTAGGTGACTTGAAATCAGTGTCATCTTGTAATAAATGTAAGCCTGCAGTAATAACTTCAGAATCTGAAAGTGCAGCTAAAAACTACAAGACTTCTAATGTTGTTGTACCTCTAACAGACTCTCATTCATCTGTTCAGTCACAACCCAAGAGCCGTGGAGTGATGTCGTGGTTGTTTCCCCGGTTAAAGAAGAAGCACAAGAATGAAAACTCTCCTCTTAGAACAGAATCTGAAGAAGTTTCTCAAGTTTTTAAAGACTTGGGGATTATGTCGGTTGAAAATTTGAAGAAGGAACTCATTGAAGCACATGAGAATAGAGATGCAGCCTTAATGGAAGTTACTGAGATGAAATCTTCACTTGGGGAGCTAAGACAGAAACTTGAAAACTTAGAGAGTTATTGTGAGGAGCTGAAGAGAGCTTTGAAACAAGCGACACAAGGAAGGAATTCTCAGCTGCCTGAAAAACTCGGAAACTTTCCGAAAAGGGGAAAGTCAGTTGAGGGTGATGGTGAAAACTTGATGCCTGTCAGCCAGGAAGTGATGGTGGAAGGTTTCTTGCAGATAGTTTCAGAAGCAAGGCTATCAGTGAAACAATTTTGCAAGACCCTTGTAGATCAAATTGAAGAAAATGATGGTATGCTTATGGAGAGTTTGAATTCACTTCTTCAACCATATAGACTTTCTTTACAATCAAAATATTCTAAGGCAGTGTTATACCATCTTGAAGCCATCATAAATCAGACACTCTACCAAGACTTTGAGAACTGTGTGTTTCAAAAGAATGGCACACCAAAACATCTTGACCCGCAACAAGATCGTCAAGCTCAATTTTCATCATTTGTAGCATTGAGGAATTTGAGCTGGAATGAAGTGTTGAGGAAAGGTACCAAGTATTACAGTGAAGACTTTAGCAAGTTTTGTGATCAAAAGATGAGCTACATCATCACCACATTAAATTGGAATAGACAATGGCCTGAACCACTTCTTCAAGCATTCTTTGTTGCTGCTAAATGCATTTGGTTGCTTCATTTGCTGGCATTTTCTTTCAACCCTCCATTGGGAATACTAAGAGTGGAAGAGAATGGGATCTTTGATCCACATTACATGGAAGACATGTTCATGGAAAGGCAGAGGTCACATGGTCCAAGCCGTGTTAAGATCTTGGTGATGCCGGGTTTTTATGTTCAGGACAGAGTCCTAAGGTGTAAGGTTCTTTGCAGGTACAAATCTGTAAGTTAAACTAGTAAGCCATTTACTTTTTCATTTATTTATTTATATTCTTAGGGTCTTATAAACCAGTGAAGTTTGTAGCTTAAAGTTCCAAGTGTTTAACTGTTTATATGTGAATCAAAAGTTCAAGTGTTTAACTGTTTATATGTGAATCAAAAGTTCAAATTGACTTCTACTGGAAAGGATGAATACTGAATTGGAATCTCATTACTAATCTGATTTTTTCTTCCTGCTAAAGCAAAATATGTGTTAAGTTTGGTACTTGACTGGGATGTACAGTCTCCTTTTCTTCAGATTGAAAGGTTGACGGTGTCTATTTTGTTTTTCAGACATGAACCTTCACGTGTTCTTTCAATTCATTTCTATTATTTTTTGCTTTAACAAACAAATCATAAATCAAATTTTGATTTTAATTTTTGTAAGTATTTTGCTTTTAGGGTAAGATGTTAAGAGCAAAGAAGAAATTCCCATCTCCATTAAAAAAATAATAATGAAGAAGTTGCTATAATAACAATAAGATAGCTTTATTCTGCATTTAAAATTTAATCCACTATAGGACTGGACTATTAGTTAGCTCAGAAAAGAAGTGTGAAACCGAACCAGATTTATGTGAAAAATCAACTCTTAAAAATCTTATGAGAGATGTAAAACCTTTCCATATATATAGCAGATTACAAGAAGGGAGAGTTTGTTTTAAGCTGTAACTAATACTTCAACAAACTCTTAACAGAAAGATAACACTTCAACAAATATTGCTTTCATCCCCCCTCAAGCTGAAGGGTCGAGGCACGATGCAAAGTCTTGACTTCAAGGCATCGAACCTGGAGCTTGACAAATGCTTGGTGAGCAAATCAGCTAGCTGATCTTCTGTTGGAACATAGCAGAGTTACAGCTTCTTTTTAAGCACTAAGTCACGAACAAAGTGAATGTCAATTTCAATATGTTTAGACCGAGCATGAAACACAGGATTGGTTGCCATATAGCTGGAGCTAATATTGTCAAACCAGAGGACATGCATTTCTTGTTGAGGATGCACAGCTCTTGTAAAAGAGATAAAGTCCATACAATCTCTGTTGCTGCAATGGCAAGGCCTCTGTATTCAGATTCAGCACTACTTCTAGAGATAACCTTCTGTTTAGTCGCAGACCAAGAGACCAAATTATCGCTAAGAAATAAACAATATCCACTGGAGCTTCGTCGATCATCAGGAGTGGAAGCATAGTCAGCATCTGCATAAGTTTGAACTTGAAGATGAGTAGAAGGATTTAGGCGTAAGCCTTGCTGCATTGTATCTCTTAGATATCTCAGAATACGTTTGACAGAAAGCCAATGTGTAGTTGTAGGATTGTGCATAAATTGACAAGCTTTGTTAATTGCAAAAGCTATGTACGGTCTAGTCAAAGTGACATATTGTAATGCTCCAACTATGCTTCTATATTTGGTTTGATCCTCAAAAGGCTCTCCATCATATTGAGACAAAGCTTTGCTAGTAGCACTCGGAGTTGTGGCTGGTTTACAGTCATGCATTTCTGTTCTCTCAAGCAAGTCAGCTATATACTTGGTTTGAGATAAATGAATCGATTGATCATCATAAATTACCTCAATGCTAAGAAAATAAGACAACTGACCAAGATCCCTCATGGCAAAAGCGGAGTTGAGTTGTTTTATAAGGCCTTCAATCTGTGTATGAGAACTACCAGTGACAAGAATATCATCCATATATACCAAAACAATAAGGGTGTCAATTCTACCAAATTTCACAAACATGGGGAACTATCTGACCTAGAACATAGGAAGTCCCATTCTTGCAAGGCATGGCTTAGTTTGGTAAACCAGGCTCGTGGTGCCTGTTTCAAGCCGTATAAAGCTTTCCTAAGTTTACATAACTTGTAAGGAAACTGCTGATGAGAGAACCCTGGTGGTTGAGACATATATACATCCTCTTTAAGCTCTCCATTTAAGAATGCATTCTGTACATCCAATTGTCTTACTTTCCAACCATAAGTAAGAGCAAGAGTGAGAATTATTTTTATCGTGGTTGGCTTCACAACAGGATTGAAAGTGTCAAAGAAATCCAACCCTTGAGTTTGATTATAGCCCTTTGCTACCAATCGTGCTTTATGCCTTTCCAAAGACCCCTTATATTTAAGCTTGAAAATCCATTTACACCCAATGACATTGATAGAGGAAGGAGGATCAACCAGCTCCCATGCATTGTTTCTTTGTAAAGCCTCTATTTCATTTTGCATCGCAGATACCCAGTTTGGATCCTTCATTGCTTGTCGAATAGTTGTTGGTTCCTTCTGTCTTGTGGCTAAAAATTATTGTTTCTTTTTAACTATTCCATTATGAGACATGGTCACCATCCTCCTAGTTGCTGCTATAGGCTCTTGAGGAAGAGTATGTTTAGATTTTTGATGAGAAGAGGAGGAAAAAGACCTTGTAGAAATATCATGAGAGATGGCGTATTCAGATAGGGCATCGGTTGAGTGCTCAGAAGAGTGTGGCAGAATTGGAATGAGTGGAGTAGAGCTGGATGCAGGGACGGGTTGTCTCAAAGAAGGAGTAATAAGAGTAGGTGACAAATCAATAGATGGAAGATTAGAGTCTGATGAAACATGAACAATTGGAGTAGTTGGTGAGGCAAAAGGGAACTTGTTTTTATCAAAGATTACATGGCGTGTAATATAGACTCTGCCTGATTAGTAGTCTAAGCACAAGTATCCCTTATGAACAGTTGAATATCCCATAAAACACATTCAATAGACCTATATTGTAGCTTATGTTTATTGAATGGGCGTATAAATAGGAAGCATAAGCAGCCAAAAATTCTTAGCAAATTGTAATTAGGAATTTTATTGAAGAGGACAGAGTATGGAGAGGAGAAATCCAAAATTTTAGTAGGGATTCTATTGATTAAATGCACAGTAGTTTGAAATGCATATAACCAACATTTTAAAGGTAAAGAAGCCCGAGCCAAAAGAGCTAACCCTGTTTCTACTACATGGCGATGCTTTCTTTCAACTCTCCCATTTTGAGAAGAAGTGTAGGGGCATGAGAACCGATGAGCAATACCCTTGGTCTGAAGATATCGAGCAAACACCTTGAATTCCCCTCCATTATTTGACTAAAGTGTTTTTATTTTGCTGTGAAATTGATTTTCAACCATAGTTTGAAACTGAATAAAGACTTTTAAAGCTTGATCCTTAGTTTGCAGAGGAAAAAACCATGTGAAACGAGTATGATCATCAACAAAAAGAATGAAATATCTGGAGCCAGAAGTGGACAACATAGGGGCTGGCCCTCAAATATTAGTATGAATAAGATCTAAAGAAGAGGATGCTCGAGAATGAGAAATAGGAAAGGGCAATCGATGACTCTTAGCATATTGACAAGAGGAACAAATCAGGTCTTTATTCATTGAGTAAGAAAGATTACAGTTATTCAAAACTTTTTGTACAACAATAGATGAGGCATGTCCAAGACGATCATGCCAAACTTTGCTACTATCAGTTGAGAGATTGAAAACTGATACACTGTTATTGTGCAAAGAAAAAGAGTTATTATGCCTTGAGTCTTGTGAGTTGATAACTGGAAGCTTATACAAGTCATGTGAATTATTATCAGCACAAAGTTTAGCCATACTGATGAGATTGTTCAAGATTAAAGGAACATGATAGACTTTGTTTAGGCAAAGAACTGAAGAATCTGAAAGAAGAGAGGTAGTACCAACATGAGAGATGAGGATTTGCTTACCATTACCAATGGTAACCCTTTCGGAGCCAGTGTAAGGAGTGATGTTGGAGAGACCAGCTGTATTTTGAGTCATGTGATGGGTTGCTCCAGAGTCTAGGTATCATGAGTTATCAGCAACTGTGTTAGGAGTGGCTAGCATTGCTGACATAGAACTCTCAGCTTAATTGTTATCAGTGGAGGATTGAACCTGAAAAGTTATGTCAAACCTGTGATAACAATTTTGAACAGTGTGTCCAAATTTACCACAAAGTTGACATTGAGGTTTTGTTTGATTGTTGTTGACTCTTCCACCCTAGCCTCCACGATTGCGGCCCCTTCCTCTGTAGGCATAATTCGAGTTTGCTCCCTATCCAGTGCCATAGGTAGGCGGCTTTTGATTGTTCTTGCTATAGCTCCTTCCACTTGTATATTTATTGTTTTGAGCAAAATTAGCAGATATGACTCCAGTTTCATCAACAGAGTTTTGTTGCTCCAAACGATGCTCAAAGGTGAGAAGAAGACTATGAACATCTTCAAGAGTGAGTGGATTGTCTCTGGTACTGATTGATGTGACTACAACATTATAGTCAGATCCTAAACCAGCTAACAAATTCATAATTTGATCTTAATCTGTTACAGGCTCTCCTATTGCTGTAAGATTATCACATACTTTTGATTTTCATAATAAACTTAATCATTGAAATTGAAGTTTTCTTAGTTGTTTGCAACTGTAGTCGCAGCTGCATAAGACGAGCTCGCGAGGCAGATGAGATCTTCTCAAGAGCTTTTCAGGCCGAGCTTGATGTGGTATGGCCTACAATCTGAACCATTACCTCAGGAGTGAGCGTAGAGTAGATCCAACTTAGGATCAATCTATCCTGACGACGCCAATTTACAAACTCTGGATTGATAACACCAGTAGTAGGAATAGTTTTCTCTGAACAAACTGATAAACCTTCGATGAAGTTCTCAAATCCATTCGCATATATCACGTTATCTATCTGCGATCTCCAAATGACATAATTTGATCTGTCAAACTTAACAGGAAGCGTATGATTGAAAAACTGCAAACCTGAAGCAGGAGCAAATGAGAAAGATTGAGTCGCTCCAATGGAATCCGAGAATGAAGACGAAGTAGTCAATCCAGTAGTTGTGGTAGACATCGCGAGATCAGATAAGAAAGATTCTTGATCAAAATCTTTAAACCGCGATCGTTCTCAGCGAACAAGATTTTGATCAAAGGGAAATTTAGGGCTTTGATACCAAGAAAGAAAATGTGAAACCGAACCAGATTTTTGTGAAAAATCAACTCTAGAGATGTAGAACCTTTCCATATATATAGCAAATTACAAGAGGGGAGAGTTTGTTTTAAGCTGTAACTAATACTTCAACAAACTCTTAACAGAAAGATAACACTTCAACAAATACTGCTTTCAAGCCCAAGGACAATTCTTGATTAGTATTTCGTATACTCTTTGTTTTCTCCTTCATCATTAAAAAAGAATTCAAGAACTCTTCCATAGCTTTTATAGAAGATTCCTTGAAACCATGCTCATCTTTCATGGCATCTCTGATAATGTCCTTGAGCTTACTAGCTTTCCTTTCAATTTACCCTCCCTTCTCTGTTTCATTCATCACCAACTCAATAATGGTCAATATTTCTTCATGTCTTACTTCACTGCTCATTCCTCTTGCAAGCTCTACACAAACTTCCACTTCTTCTTTCAATAGCTTAGCATTGTAAAATTGCTCTGCTGACAGAGGCCAACCAATTATTGGCACGCCATAACTGAGTGCTTGAAACAATGAGTTCCATCCACAATGACCCAAAAATGCAGAAACAGCTTCATGAGACAGGATATCAACTTGGGGTGTCCATTGAGGTACCGCTAAACCTCTTCCTGATTCTTTCATTCACTCTTCAAACCTATCTGGCAACTAATACTCGGCTATGAATATTTGAGGCCGAACAATCCAGATGAAGCTTTTGCAGCTAGCCTTCAAAGCCAAGGTTAACTCCAACATCTGTGACCTTGATATGGTGCTCTGTGATCCAAAGGACACATAAAGAACTGACCTTGCAGGTTTTGCATTGAGCCATTTGATACACATATCTAATGCGATTCTACCGTATTCCTGGATAATATCCCATCGGCAGTCATCCATGCGTGAAACAATTTCTGCGGAATCAGTGAAGCCCCATCGGAATCAGTGACACATTGTGGGTGGAATTCAGTACTAGAAGCGCTTAGTTATGGTGTGCCTTTACTTGGGTGGCGAATGACCGCCGAGCAGTTTTTCAATGCTAAGTTTTGGAGAAAGATGTAGGAGTTTGCTTGGAGGTTGCAAGAGGAAAGAGCTGTGATGTTAGGCATGACGATTTAGTTGCTAAAATTGAGTTGATAATGAGTGAAACAGAGATTGGGAATGAAATAAGAAAGAAAGCTAGTGAGGTGAAGGAGATGATTGATAAATCGATGAAAGATGAGAAAGGTCTTAAAGGGTCTTCCTCAAAAGCTATGGATGATTTTCTTGAGATGCAATGTTAAAGATGGAAGAAACAGAATTGAGAACAGTGCAGCAATAGAGATATTATTAGTATAAATATTAGGGAAATTATTATTATTATTATTATTATTATTATTGTTATTGTCAACATATTTAGCCTAAATAAACTGAAAATAAATATTATTAGTCAGTTAATTCATGTTATTATAAACAGAGTCTTTTCCTAATGACATAGCTGTACTGGTTTTGTTCTAATGAAAAAGTAATTATGAAATGTTGGCTATTGTAACGAGTTCAAAGGTTAGTTGTATCAAGGATAATAATAATGTCTTTTTTACAAAACTTGACATCAAAATATAACGTGAATATAAGGTGTATGTCTTTTTATCAAATTATCATAAAATTATTAAAATGTCGTTTAATGTTGTTATTTTTTAAATATGATTTAAATATATATTTTTTATTAAAATATATTGAATGTTTTCGTTAAAATATTGAACAAAATATCAAAAATATCAATTTTTGATTTATTTTTTTATTTTTTACTTCTTTTTGACCAATCATTTCAATTCATTTTTTTTTTTACTTTTACATAAGAACATAGATATGTATTTTTTTATTTGTAGTGTATATATATATATATATAAGTATTTTTAAAAAATAAATAATTAATAAAATTTATTTCTTATACTTTTAAGATTTATCTATTTACAATAGTTATAATTAGATAATCTACTTAATTATTTTAAATTTTAAATTATTTATTTTACGGTGCTTAATAAAAAAAAGAATATATATTTTATTATATAATATTTTAATTAATTGATAAATTTATTGATTAATATAAATATTTTATATATTTAAAAATATAAGTATTAAATAAAAAGTTTGTTTAAAATATAAATAATTGGTTGTTTTGGTGTTATATAAAATTTTATAATTTTTTCATATGTTTAATAAAATTTTCTTAATTTTTATAATATTCTTAAAAAAATTTACGAAAATAACAATATTTTCAATAATTTTATAAAAATTATATGCTTACATTATTTCAAACCTGAAGCTGTATAAGTCTTTTCGTAAAGATACGAACAACGAAATCCCACCACTAAAATTTGAAAAGGATGGAACCGAGCATTCTAATTTTTTCTCATCCACATTTTCCCAATTTATTAATTTAATGGTAATTAATAAATAGAAACTACATTATATAGGATATAAAACTAAAAAATAACTGATATTTATCCTCTAATAACAAATAGTTTAAACTCTTATAAAATTTGGTCACCAACTCACTACCACTTTCTTTTTGAAAAAAAAAACTCACTTTTGAGAGAGCAGTAATATTATATGACGTTAGTGGGATTACTTTCGTATTTAAATATACTGATAAAATATAAAATAAAATTAATATTATAATAAAAAAAATTATGAGATTTTGATAATTAAATAATATTAAGTAGTATAATCAAGATAAAATACATTTTAACTTTTGGAGCCAAAATATAGGATAAATATATTATAAAAATAATTATAGGATTGTTATACAATTTAATCATCAGAACTAAAAAAAAATGATTAAATTGTTATAAAAATAATAATAAGATTAAATTTTTTTTATAGGTAATTAAAAAAATTTATGTTATGAATCACCGTAAAATTAATAAAGATTTAACACTTTCCACCAAATTAGAAAACACTTGCAGATTTAATATGGCCTCATTGGATTTTGAACTCCAAAATTTTAAACAGGGTTAAAAGAAAAGGAGGTAGTTATTCGTTATATGTCTGAAGCTTTTCTTACTATAATGCTGCTTCAGATTATATGTTGTGAAAATTTATAATTAAATAATTGAATTTAGTTTTTAATACATTATATATCATTGGGTATTCATAATTAAAAATATATAAATTTTGATATATGATGTTGTTTGGAACTTATTAAAAAATTAATTCATAAAGTCATGCTACAACCTTAATATAAGGAATTACCTTTATTAATAAACCAATGCAATCAGAGTATTTCAATGTTCGAATTGCAATTAATAACATGTAAAAAAATGAATAGTATATTATAAAATTTTTTTAGAACAAAATTTTAATCTTTGATTTGAAATAATGGATGAGTGAGTGCTTTATCAAATAAATTGTTTCAAACCTCACATTTATAAGGCTTCTTTCTTCGAGCCTTTCCAAATCCAACCACGAGTCCATGACCAACCTAGTTTCTCTCTCCTTTTTCTTTTCTTTCACAAAAAGGAACGTAGGCAAATGATATTCAAATTTAATCAATCCCACGTGAAATCTTTATCATTTTTAACAATTTCTTTTAAAATTTAAATTTCATTCATTCAAACAAAAAATATATTAAATTATTATAAAAGTTAATAAAAATCATCTATATAATACATGAACAATTTACTTTCGAATTTTCTTTTTTATCTCTTTGAGTTCTCTAATCATAATAAATTACAATGATTGAGTCTCTAGAATTTAGTCAGAAAATTTATCCATGAACATATCGAAGATATGAAATTTTACACAACATAAAAAGAATTTCTACGGACAATAAATTTAATATTCTTGAAAGAGTTGATTCATTTTATGTTTATAAAACTTTCCATGTAAGTTTAATCGAAAATCTATATCTATAAATTAATTTAAATGAATAAAATTATTTTCCTAAAAAATTCAAGAAAACTATCAAGAATTTAAAAAAATATATCAAAACAAGTAACATGCCTATTTATCTTAGATTTTTTAGTTTACTTATAGACTGAAATGAAGACTGTTGTGTTAGTTCTTATCATTTTACCAACTTATATATTTTCAATATGAATAGAGAAGTTCTAAAACCAATTGAGCTTCTAGAAAATAAATTTAATACAGATTAACTCTATTTATTAAGAAAATAGATGTTAGATTAAATTTATCATGAACTCAAAAAAATTGATAATTCTTCTAAAATCAAAGTAAATTATTTGATTAGTATAGTCATAATACTTTCCTATCGCAATATGGCACAAGCTGAAAAAAAATGGTGAGAAAATTAGTAAGTTAAAACAAATTTTAACAATAAATACTTAAAAATTTATCAAGAAACAAAAAAAGGATTTTGTTTTTAACCAAGAAAACTACTAAGGATCACAAATATATTTACTGCATTAGAGATTGAGAAAATAAAGATGCATCATCGTCTACGTGATCAAAATGATTGTCGATAGAAAATAACAAAGAAGAATAAATATGTAGAACCACACATCTTCAATCCTAGGTCATGCCAAGGAAATGTAAGGCTTAGACTCAAAAACCAAAAGCAAAAAATTAGGTGAATTATTAAAGTAGGGATAAAATAGTAATTTTTTACTATTGTAAATAATGATTTCTTATCCTATAAAAAAACATTTATTTCCATTTGGACACAACTTCAAAAATAGTAATATATTTACTTTTAAAAATTATTCACCTAATAATTATATATCTAGAAACTATGAGTAGTTAAAAATCTTTTTAAGATTCTTAGTTAGCTTTAAAAAATTGTAATAGTTATTAATATTATGAATAAAATAGAGTGTAATTACTTTTTTTCAAACCTTAATACCCTTTTGGTATTAAGGTTTGAGCAAACCGAGGTATATCAAATGTAACAAAAGAAACGAACAATAGAAGAAAAGATCGTAGTGAACACATTAAATTCATATATGATAATTATAATTCTAAATTAATTAAGGATCTTGAATTATTAAATATTTATTTATAGCATTTATAAAATTAATAAAATTAATAAATAAGAAAATAAAAACAAAGAAACTGATCATAAATTTGTATGAGAATAGATATAAGAAAAATACAAAATTAAAGCAATATTTTAATAAAAAATTTAAATATTTATCTTTAAAAAATAATCTGTAAGAAACAACAATAAGTATTGTAAAATAGTTTGTTTTAATTTAGTATCAGAATCATAGAAAAAATACATTATTAGATGAAAAGTTAATATTGTTAATTAGTCAATAACATAAATGAAAATATGCTAAATATCAAGAACATTAATAATATATTTCTTTCTGCAAATAGTCATTTTAGAATAAATTATACTATTTTTCAAAAGGAGTTACTTTTGGTATATTATTTAATAAATACAGTATTTTTATGTATCTTTTTTAAATGTAAATTGCCACTTGATACTCTAACTCCTAAATGATCCATGCTTAAATGAGACATATTTTGATATGAGCCAGGACCCTCTGAGCCCATTTACGTCTCTAATTGAGATGAAGGCCGAATTATCTAAAGCAATTACTACAATCGAGTTTTCTTTTCTTCTCAGTTGCAATCACACTGCCCTTGATGCATGCATATAGAAAATACTATTCAGGAGTTCCCTAGAAAGAGAGAAAGAGAGAGATAGAGAGAGAGTTTCTTCAAAAATCAATCGAGTCCCGTATCAAACAAGCATGTGTCTAGTAATAGTGACATTAAAACTATTTAGTCTAGTGGATCACTTTAAATAAAAGCTCTGCATCAAATATAGTCTTTCCCTATATTACATATATGTCAATTTGAAGAATTGAATTAATTAATTTCAGGTTAAATAGTTGTTAGCATTGAATTGATTGGAAAAATGTCACTGAGATCCCTTAAAATGAGCTACATATAATCACACAACTGAAAATATCAACAAGTACTATCATATACTTTCTTTTTTTGGGAAGAAGGAAAGTCAATTTCATTAAACAAACAAAACACATTACAAACTAAACAAACAAAAGAAGAACCCACAAAGACGATACCAAACATGTAACCTAAACATACTCAATACCCGAACTAGAGAACAAAGCCAAGAGGAAAGGCTCCATCATCATCCCACCCAACGACAGACTAAGAAGTTTAAACAGAAACTTTCTAATATACAACAACTAAATGAATAAAAGACCTAGGAAATGAACCAACCAAAGCAACCTGCATTATCCAGCAAAGTAGCAAGGACAAAAGCTCATAAACTAGAAAGAGAGAACAACTCAAAGTCATCACTAAAGAAGACACCAACCTCTAACAACACATAGTCGAAAGACACAAAGTGAACAAAAGTAGAACAAAAAAAATTGAAAAATATAGGAATCTAGTAAAAACAGGGGATAACAACTAACAATTCTAACCCTGCTACCAAACCAAAAGCTACACAAGAACTCAAATCTAGCAAAAAAAAAATATTCAACAAGGTCAGCAATGGTTGTCCCCAACTCTGAAGCGTCAACATCACAAATAGAAGTTTCCTTCTCAACCATACCATCACCATATTGAAGATTGCCTAGAAAGCTCGCATTGCTAAGCTTCTTGATCTTTTGCTTGATTTAACACCATCAAGTGTAGCTCCCTTGCCCAATCCCTTGTTCCTCACGAATCTAGAAAACAATTTTCTTACTCCTTCCAATAACTCTACCACCTGGTTTTTTCTTGTCTATAGTGCTTCCTGATCCAAAAGCAAACTCTCCAACCTCATTCCTCCTCCATCCACCATCCTTAACATGTAGAGGAACCTTCATGTTTGCATCAGATTGAAGCCATTCACCAAAACATACATATTTCCTACCAAAATTAATACAATATTCAGTACTTTTCTTACAAAATTTTGATTGGTGAATAATCATTCCACAAGAGAAGCAAAACAATGGCAAGCACGCATACTTAAAACCCTATCCAAACATAATTTCCATGGAAAGCTATCCACGAGCCAGGAATCAGAGAACGAGCTAAATCAAATCTAATGCGTACTTTAATAGATCGCATCATTCCATTGGATAAAGAGAATTTATCTACCTCAAGCACAGAGCCAACAGTACAACAATTCTTCTAGCTATTATTTCTATTCCTAGTCCATGGAAAAATCAAGAATCTGGATCCAGATCGGTGTGGAATCAAAAACTAAATTGGATGGAGACATATTTGGACCAAGTCTTTGCAGAACATGCAAAGAATTATCAAAACTCTGCAGCGCTTTCTTCAACATCACGTCCATTTCAGTAGCATCTTCAAAGTAGGAGACAAAAGTGCACATGTTAACCACCATGAGATCCAATCTACCACTGCGTGTCCAATTCTTCTGATGAACCCTCAAAAGAGCCTTCATATTAACATGCCTCTATGAGAGAATGCAAGCCGCCAAAGCTTGATTTAAAGCTCCCTTCTCCTTGTCAATAAAATCATTGAGGTCAAGTGTAAGATCGAGAGTATCAATCCGAGTTATAATTTCCTCCATTACTACTCCAAACAGCAAGAGATTGAAACTGAAGGAAGCGAAGTAAAACCTTGTCTCACATGAGAGAAAGGAGAGGCAATAGAACAATAGAGAGACGGAAAGAGCAACCAAAATCGTTAGAAGGTTCAGTGAAGAATTAGAGAAAGGGAGGAATCATAATTGCTAACGAAATTGAGAACCAACACGAGGTTGGGAGGGATATCCAAAGAGCCTAAGCACCTCTTGGGAAAAAACAGAAAGTCCCAGTCGATTGAAAAAAACAATGTTCCTATTGTAGACTAGGAAGTGAAGTTTTCCTTTTAACTAGGATTCAAAATTTGACTATTTGAAAGTATTCTAGAATGGTTCATAACACTTAATTAACCTTTCTAAGTGCAATTTAAAATCAAATATCACTTAACAATGACGACAAAGGACCACTATATAAAATACTTACGATATAGAGGAGATTATTTTACACCACCATGCTCCATATGAATAAGATAGGTTCAGCAAGTAAACAATTATCTCGAATGCTACTTCAATTAGTTTATATCCTCCCCTTTGAACATGGGGTGGATCAGCATCCATCATTTAACCTTAACCCTTGGCAATTTGAAATGAAGTTAATCTAATGGTCGCATAATGCGACTCACATTCATAAGCAAAAAATAAATAAATAAATAATAATCTGATGGCAACAAACTTGAGTCAAATCTTGGGTAAAAAAAGAAGGCTGTTAATCCTTTTTCCTTTGAACCCCAGTGCAATAGTCTAACAAAGTTGGGAACACTGAGCAACAACAACAATGATATTGGAATCACATAATGATATTGTAATAGAGAATGACTAACTTAAAAATATCTTTATTTTAAAGTATATAGCACAGAAGAAGTTCCACATTAGTTTTAAGAAAATTGAATCATTTACATGAACCCCAGAATTATCATTCTTAAACACAGTTGTAGTGGGGCAAATTAAAACACAAAAGCTTACTCATCGCTTCAGTAATTCAGTGGTTTTCGAATGATGATTTCTGAAAAAGATAAGTTCTTCAGTTGTTTCCTGTAGCTTAAGAGTTAAGAAGGCGATGTGATGAGCTCCATCCATGTTAGCATAATGTGGCATTGTGCAGTAATGAACAAAACATAAAAACATTAAAGCACAAACAATGCACCACACTAATTTCTAAACAGAATAAACAACAATAAACAGCTTTTGAGAAACACACTTACAATCTAATCTCTTGAGTACCAAATCCAACAAACTATGACCCAAAGTGCTCTATCAACTCATCATCTTCCAAATGATTAAATAGACTTGGATCATCAATACCAAAATCAAACAGGGGGCTTTTATATCCTCCAAAGTCGATTGGCATCATACTTAATGGAGACCCAAGCTGAGCATCAATAGGTCTATCATGTTCACTGTTGAATATGTCTGTTCCATAAAAGGGCAATTCTCCGCCTACAATCACACTTTCATTTCCATGAAATATTGGTAAGTTGAACTCATCTGGCACCTGGAGATGATTTTCACTCATTGTAGCCTGCAGTAGCTGCCCGTTATGACTAGAAGGATGATCTGCAGGCGGACTACAGAAATTATAAGTATATCCTTGAGGTGACTCACTATCCTGCAACCCTGGATAATGCATTGGTGGTCCGTCAACGTGCATGTTCTTAATGGGAATTTCACTATCAGGAGGTAGTATAGAAAAGTAGTTCAGTGCAGATGCTGGTAATAGAGTATTAATTCCAGAATCATTCTCTAGTGGCTTCCAAGCATTGATTGTCTCATCTAGCTGTTGATTTTCATCAATCTGGAATTCAGTTAACTGTGCATCAGTGTGGTTTATATCAGGCAGCATGTTTCTTGAGTCCATATGTAGATTCTCCTTTTGAGATGGCAGAGCCAGTTGGTCAGTGGGGCCTGATCTCACTCGAGGTCTCTTTCTTCTAGGCTGATTTTCCCTCAATTCTTTATCAGGAGCAGAATGAAGAGTGACATTCCTTGAACTCTCTGAGGGCTTTATATCAGTAGGCGCCAGCTTTCTCCCATTATCTTTAGATGAAACAGAACCCACACCATCATCAGCAACATCGAAGCCATAGTCAATGTCGTTACTAGCTTCTGCTTGCTTTTCACCAAGACCACTCGATGGCATCTCAGTTACACCAGATGTCCCATTATCACAACTAGGCTGCCGCATGAAAGATTCTTCTCGGCTTAAAACTCCCAACCAGATTGCGCTCTCCTTTGCTGTCATCTTATCTTGCAAGCATTTTGACTGGTGAACGTGCCTCCTTATCTTTGTTATATCAGGCGACATATGCTTTATCACAGCTGTCAAAACTCCAACTTTCCACATCTTCTTCAAGTCATGTGGTTTCTTATAAGGAGGAGAATGACCATGGGGAAGTCCTAGTTTTAGCCACCAATCTTGATTCCCAGTTGGCCACCAAGGTGGTGGGACTCCCTTTTCTAATGGGTATTTCCTTTGAGGAGGGTCACAATGTTGTATCAAAGAAGATAAAAGGGAACCAAGAGTTGCATCTTGGAGATCTTGGAGACTGCTTCGAGAATTCCCATTTAGGTTATTATCTGCTTCAGACATGGCCAGACATTCTGCTTCATATTTGGCTATGGCTGCCGGTCCATTCTTGTCAAACTTCACCTTTTCTTTCCACCAAGCCCTAATGTTATCTGAAGCGCCACTAACCGGCTTTCCCTTCTCAGGAATAATGCCATACACGAATCCACGAGCCTTGCAGACTTCCATCAACTTTAACATATACTTGAGAATTCCATCTTGTGCTCTAGACATCTTCTTTCTCCGAGCTTGATCAGTGGCATGCTTGGGCTTCGGATTTTCTGCAGCTTGCTGAGCTGCAAGCTTCTCTTTTTCCTTGATCCTTTTGAGCTTGATACGATCCTTCCACATCCTATTCTCCAACTCATCTGCTTCAATCTCTTCATCACTAACATCTTTCTCTTCTAAATTTCCACAACTTATGTCTTCAACTTCTATGTCCGAACTGTCACCCAATGAGTCAAAAACCATAAGGCTTTTTTTCCTTTCAATCAATGTAATAATGAAATGATCTGCCGGGTGAGAAATGTGTGGAAATAAAAATTTGAATTCACAGATATTATCTATTTATTTTATTTTAAAATATAACACACTCAGCTTAAGCTAAAACATTGAATTAGCTTCCACAAAACAGAGAGCTCATGATTGCAGACAACAAAAAGTAAAAAATAATTTCTATCTATCATACCTTTCTAAGGAAACAAACAATAATCCAAATGTCGTAGAACATTTTTGCCATTAAATAGCATTCATTTAACGATGAATATACCTCCAATAACAAGTTCAAACAGTCCTTACCCATAACATATCCTAAAGAAATCATATGGAATTAAAACATATGGAATAAATTTCGAATACTTTTAAAACGCTATTTAACCCATGCACCCCCCCCAACCCACACCCAAAATATATATATATAAGGGGAAAATAAAACATAAAACAACATTGGTTGCCGAAACACCCAATAAAAGTCAATAACTGAGTGTTCGTTAACCCAACAGACAAGAATCGAATACAGTCTCACCAAGTATCAGCGCCACCTTCTTCAAATTCAACCATCTATTCCGAGGAATCCACAATTAGGTAGTCAGAAATCAGAATTTAGATACCATGAAAAATAGTTTATTATATTTTTCTTTCAAAATCACTTCGTTTACATTAAGGAGGCAGAGAGTGCAAGAGAGGTTAAGATGAATCGAAACCCAAAAAACGAAGCCTAAAAAGATATATTCATGATTCTCCTAAAATAATATTGCTGGCAATTGAAATGAGAATATGTCAGTGGTTCAGATCCTCTGCAACGCTTACGCACCAAGTAGGATGTATACAACTCCAACATTAATTAATAAGAAAAAGGTACGTTTAGACACTAATTTTTAAAAATTAGATACATCAATAATTTTATTTTAAATTAATATATTTAAATTATTTATTATTATTATTATATTATATATTTTTTAATTATTTTATTTCAATTTTAATAATTATAATCTTTTTATTTTTATTTTTTAAAAATATTTTTCTCTTCAAATATTTACTCAATTCAATCAAATTTTACCAAAAAAATAAAATAAAATTGTAAAAAACTGATTAAATTATAAAAAATAATAATTAAAATACATTAGTTTTAAGTAAAATAATTAATACAATTAATTTATAAAAATATAACTATGGTATAAAATAACAGAGTTTTTTTTTTTTTATCTTTTAAGTTGTTAGAATAAATTTTTTTCCTTTCAAGAAGTAGCACTAAAATCGTGCTTTAATAGTTGGCTTTCTTTCCCTTCCTGAAAATAGCATATGAGTAATGTACAACCAAATTTTAAAGGGTAATATAAAAAATTTTAAAAATAAAACAGTCAATTTTCAGCTCTTATATATACAAAATAAAGAAAAAAATATATTTTTTTCCTCTTTCTTACTAAACTTATTTTGCTTCACGCTTAAAAAAATTCCTTTAAAAATAGAGGGTAATTGATAAAGTAAAATTTTAAAATGTGATAATGTTTATTTAATAAGAAAGAATAAATGTAAATAATGGATTAAAATTGTCTATTTTTAATAAATTTAAATATGATTTAATCCAAATGGATTTTAAAATTTTCAATCCAAATTTGATCCAATAATATAATCAATTTGAATCCAAATGTATCGAATTTTTTGGATTAAATAAAATCATATTAATATTTAAAATTTATTTATGAATTATTATCATATATAAAACAAGATATAAACAAATTTGTATTTTTGTACTAAAAAAATAAAAAATAAAAATAATTATTATATTATTATATTATTATAAATATTTATCTTATTTTTTAGGTTAAAATAATGATTACATATAATTATATTATACATAATATTTAAATATAATATATTATAAAATAAAAATTATATTTATTTATAATTTAATTAAAAAATTATCCTAATCATATTTAGTGTATTATAAAACTATCAATCTAATTCGATCTAAATCTATGAATTTTTTTTAATTTTTATTATATTATTTACTTAGATTTAGAAAAAAAATGTATACTCTAATTTTTAGTTGTAAAAGTTAGATAATGAATGAGTCAGTGCTAAATAATAAATTTTTTTCATACACCCAAATTGGTATCGCAGGTGTGGGTTTTTTTTAAGTGTGGAAATTGACAAGTGTTAGTTATAAAAGGTAGATAATGAGTGAGTCAATGCTAATTAATAGATTTTTTTCATACACCAAAATTGGTATTGCTGGTGTGGGGTTTTTTTTAAGCGTGGAAATTGATGTTTAGTTTATTATGAGTGCTCGTAGTTGACGTGATTATTTTTTTAATTTTAAAATTATCTTTAAAAATTTAATCATATGTTAATTACATGTTGATTTCTATTAAAAAAAATATCAACGATGAACATAGAATCTTTATATTATTTATTTGAAAGTTATAAGATTTATTTAAATTACTTAAAAACTACATGACAATATTCACCCTTGATCCTGATTAATTAGTGCTAGAGTATACTCCATATTCATAATATGATTTGCTCTTTTATCAAAAATTCCGTTGAAATTTGAAAAATAAAAAGTATCAATTATATGAATAATTTATAAAAAAATCACATTTTTGTACCTTTTTTTTATATAATTTGAACTCTTAATTTTTTGAATTTTACACCTAAATTCTTTTATTTTTCTATTATAATTGATTATCTTATGCGGTACATAATTCCCACAACATGTTGGATACTATAAGCATACTATTAATTGGACGAGGATTCATTAAATAAACATACATAATACTATATTAAAAAATCTCAATTATATCTAAAAATATTTTAGATAAAAATATTTTTATATTTTAAAATAATAGCATATTTTTATTTTTATTTTATTTTAAATTTTAATAAAAATTTATACCCACTACCTTAAACAAATAAAAAGAATTTTAGTTTCCTAATAAATATATAGATCAATTTTCTTCAATATTTTTAATATTTTTATAAAATTGATATATTAAATATTTCCTCATATATCATGTACGGACAATAATATCCAAAATTTTGAGGAAATTATGAAAGTATTTTTGTCAAAAGATTAAAGTATTTATGTGCTCCCAAATTTTATGGATTTTAAATATTTTGATTTTTATATTTTAATTTATATACTTTATTAGCTATAATTTAAAAGTTTTGGATGTTATATAAAAAAAATTAAATTTATATATTTGTAACACTTCGATCCTTAAATTTTATTAAAATGAGACATTTTAATCTTTAAAATCTTAAAATTTATAAATTAAAAATAATTTTTTTTCTTCTAAATTATGTTGTGAATTAAAATACTAATTAAAAATTTAGAAACTAAATTGTTCTAATGATATCAGTTTTTTAGTGACAACTTACCCATGTGAAATTTATATCAAAAATAATATTAAAAAATGTTAAATTTATTGAAATTTAAATATTATTCAATTATATTTCATTTAATATAAAATCAGAAGCTAAATTTTAAAATAAAAATACATTATTTCAAATATTATTTTGTGTTTACTCTCCCAATTACTTTTTTTTAGAAGAAATTCTGGCCACTAAGTTTGAATAGTGTGTACTTGTCTGCTCACAACTCACCTCCAGAAAACTTCACCCTTTGCTAGTTTGCTGCCTTTGCAGAATCCACTAAGCAAGTTTATTAAACTTTAAAACTTTTAGTTACCAAATAATGATATCTTAAGAAAGAATAAGATATCATGTCCCTTTTTTTATCCATATAAAGAATTTGAACATCTTACTGGATTTCCTTTTTACTCCTTTAATTTAAAAAATATTAATTTATTATAGTAAACGCAGACACCATTATCACTCTCTTTATCTCTTGAGTGATCAGTAACTTATAAGGATAATGTACCAACAATGTTGAAGCTTATTGGCGGCTAAAGAAGCTTTTAAAAGCTATTTCATTAAAATTGAGCAAGTTATCCTCCCCGGATTGGACCATTTATTTGTCAAATTCAAATCCAGCTCTTGCACTTTTCCTTCTAATTAGTTTATGTTTTATATTTGTGAATTGATATTTTCGTAACCATAAATATTATTATCCGAGTAAATTATTTAATTTTAAAAATATTTATTTTTAAAAAATATAAACTTTGTTCTTTGAATAATAATTATTGTTCTAAAAAATACGATTAATATTCTATTATGTTAAGACTTAAATGAAATATATAAGAGGATTATTAGCTAAATTAAAAAGAAGCTTTTAACACTTTTACAATACAGTAGAGAATAATATAGCATCCCATTGCATTAAACTTTTTTTTTTCTTTCCCAAAATTTGCTAACGGATGTCATTTTGAAACTTGAATTGCTTTCTTGTGTCCGATATCATTTCTCCTCCATTGTCGGTCCTATATCTCATCTTCCTCTCCTCACTCTCTCACAACTATCTCCCTTGTGCGTTGGTGTTCATCTTCACCAATGAAGAATAAGTGTTATTTTTCAACACTTTGTTAGACTGATTATCTATAATCTCTCAACACTAATTTGCTTCAGGTTCGACATCCTAACTAGATCCCTCAATTTCTCTTTGATTAGAAGAAAACAATTATGTAATGATCATTTTTGTTAAAAAACTTGAGATCTAGCTAGTGACAACCAACACATCAGTTGTAAACAGTCACCAACAAATTGGTGGTGAGAAATAGACTGTCCAAGAACATGTCCTTCTATAATTGTGTTTGTTTTTAATTATTACAATTTTGCTTTTCTTTTGTATAAATAGGTTATAAAAATTCGTTTATTCATCATCAATAAAACCATTTCTTACACATCTTGGAAACACATCATAAACATTTTTTGCAAGTTGTGGAGTAGAAGAAGACACCCTATTATAGTGAATATAAGACTGCTTTTAAGGTAGTATCAACTGCTTGAGAAAATCAGTGAATGACACAACATGTGGCAACGCATGCACATGCAATAGAAGCAAAACAGTAAGAAGGAAATTCAATAAATGGCCACATTGTTGTCTAAAACACACTAAATCCTATCACATTCTTTCGATTTGTTTTACTCAACAATAATATTTACAATTACCAATATCAACCCTACTTTACCAAAATGGTATGATGATCCTAGTCATTCATTATATCTATATCACTCAAACCAGCCAGACATGATTCTAGTAGCTTAATCCTTAAATCAAGAAAATTATCATATTTGGAATCATGTGATGCTCATGGCTCTCATCACTAAAAACAAAGAAGGATTTATTGACGACACAATCAAAAGGCCATCAACAAACTTTGAAGCATAAATCAAACAATGAACTCGTTGTAACATTCTTGTCAAATGATGGATTCTCAATACCATATCGCCTAAAATTGCAGAAAGTGTCATGTATAATGATATTGCATATGAACTATGGGAAGAATTGAAGGAACACTTTTTATACACCAATAACGTGCACCTATTTCACATTGAGAAAGAGATCCATGATTGCATACAAGAAGGTGTAAGCATTGGATAATACTACACCAAGTTGAAAAGCCTATGTGATAGTCATGATGCACTATGTCCTCTTCCACATTGTAGAGGAAGTAAGGGAACTACAAGAATATCAACAAAAGCAGCGAACCATAAAGTTCCTTATGGGGCTTAACACGATTTACACATCAACACGTAGACAAATCTTGCTCATGGAACCTTTACCTACAGTAAATAAGGTATATTCACTCATTATTTAAGATGAAAAACAGAGAGTTGTCTCCACGTAAACCATAGGAAGGATGCGAGAAGCTGCCGCACTTATTGCCAGGGATAGTCGTCCACAATATCCTCACAAGAATTACCCACCAAGGAACCCACATCTCAAGTACAATCGATGCAACAATATAGGCCATAATTTTGAGAATTGCCGAAGACACCTCAAATGTGATTTTTGTGGTCTCAATGGACATAATTTTGAAAACTGTTAAAAGCGTCTCAAATGTAATTTATGTGGTTTGAATAGACACGACATCAACATGTGTCGGAAGAAAGAAGTAATTCAAGATAAGAGAAATACAAGTTATGGCTTCCCCTCCAAAGCTCATCATACTGACTTTCAGGAAAGGAACTCCGACACAAAGACACCATCCCAAAACCTTACATCCGCCTAATATCAAGAGCTCCTTACACTTCTCAATCAATCCAAATCAGGTAGCATGACAAGTCAAGTGACTACTTCTTCAGGTAACACATTATGTGCAACTATTGTCCATTCAAAAACTCGTTGGATTTTTGATACAGGAGCAACTGATCACATGGTTTGTTCCCAAAACCTTATGAGATCCAGCATTCCAGTCACTAATCGACATGTGCATTTACTTGATCACTCTCTTACCCATGTCACACATATTGGCACTGCACATTTCTCCAATAATTTCATACTCCATAATGTCTTGTGTGTTCCCTCCTTCAAATTAAACTTAGTTTCAGTAGCCAAACTAACTCAAACTACATTTTGTCATGTCACCTTCACTAATAATATGTGCTTTGTTCAGGACAAATGCTCAAGAAAGACAATTGGAATGAGAACTGAGAAAGCAGGACTCTACTACCTGACGTTTCTCCGTTTTAAATACTGCTTCCACCAACTCTCATCTATGGCATCAACGACTTGGTCATTTATCTAATAACAATTTTCATGTAATTTCTCTTTCCATCAACGCACATTTTTGTTCCATTAGTGATTGTTCTATTTGTCCATTAGCTAAGCAAACTCATACTCCATTTCCTCTAAGTTCCATCAATACAAAATCACTTTTTGAACTAATTCATGTCGATATTTAGGATGGCTATCACATTCCAACACTTAATGGAGCACGTCATTTCCTCACTATTGTTGATGACTACTCTAGATACACATGGGTCTATCTCTTATATGCTAAATCTGATACACGCGCATTTCTTACCACCTTCATTAATCTTGTTGAAACACAATTTGCATCCAGAATTAAAATCATTCGTAGCGACAATGGACCAGAATTCTCTATGACCCAGTTGTTTTCTACTAAAGGAATCCTTCATCACACCAATTGTGTCTCTACCCCTCAATAAAATGATGTTGCTGAACGTAAACACCGTCATCTTTTCAATGTCGCTCGTTCATTGCTTTTCCAAGCCAATCACCCTAAACAATTATGAGGAGATGTCATTCTTACAGCCACATACATCATAAATCGTACTCGAACACCTGTTCTCAAGGGTAAAACACCATTTGAAGTCCTTTTTCACAAAATTTCTAGGTATGAACATCTTTGTGTTTTTGGTTCCCTTTGTTTTGTGTCTGCACATCATGATCGACCCACCAAGTTTGATGCTAGATCACATAGATGCATATTCATTGGGTATCCATCTGGGATAAAAGGTTATCGTGTCTACAATCTAGAAACAAGTAAGACTTTAGTGTCTCGTGATGTTATCTTTCATGAACATGTATTTCCTTATTTCACTTCCGTTGTCAACACTCCAACTCTATTCACTCCATCAAAAAATACTATTTATGATGACATACCTAACATTCATCAATCAACAAATCAAAATACACCATTTGTCCTTCCAACAATCGACTCAGACATTCTTCATCTTCAAAATTCATCTCCTGAAACTATGATTGATTATCATGTACTTACTTATGATCGATTATCACCTACACATCGTGCCTTTGATACTTCTATTTCCATTCTCAGGGAACCAACCACCTTTATTGAAGCTTTCAATGATCCAAACTGGCAACTTTCCATGAAACAAGAACTAGATGCTTTTGAAACTAATGACACTTGGACTCTTCAACAGCTTCCTCTAAACAAGAAACCAGTTGGTTGCAAATGGGTCTACAAAATCAAGTATAATCCTGATGGCTCTGTGGAACGATACAAGGCTCGGTTAATGGCCAAAGGATACAGTCAGATTGAAGGTTTTGACTACCAAGAAACTTTTGCACCAGTAGCCAAACTTGTCATTGTTCATTTTCTTCTTGTCGTTGCTGCTATTCAAAGTTGGAATATTCGATAACTCAATGTCAACAATGCTTTTCTTTATGATGATCTTCATGAAGATGTCTACATGTCCCTTCTACCTAGATTCAGATGAAAGGGGGAACCACGAGTATGTAAGCTACACAAATCTTTGTATGGACTCAAACAAGCCTCACGACAATGGTTCAACAAGCTATCAATAACACTTAAGCTAGTTGGTTTTAACCAATCCAAGTATGATCACTCACTATTCGTCCGAACCCGTGGTAATTCCCTCTCTGCTCTTCTTGTCCATGCAGATGATATATTCATAACAGGAAACAATGTACAAGACATTGAAGAAACTAAGAATCATCTCATGCGACAATTCAAGCTTAAAGATCTCGGTGAATTAAAGTATGGGTAAAAAAGTTTCACATTCCAAGAAGGGAATTGTTCTGTCACAACGTAAGTACGCACTTGAAATATTGGAGGACATGGGTTATCTTGGTGCCAAATCAGCCAATTCACCTATGGAACACAATTTATCCCTCAGCAAGGTTGAAGGGAAATTCATCAGTAACCCCACACCTTATCAAAAACTTGTTGGGAGATTAATATACTTGACCATCACAAGACCCGACTTAGTGTATGTCGTGCATATTCTCAGTCAATATATGGATAAACCACGTCAACCACATTTGGAAGCAACTCAACGAGTGCTACGATATGTCAAGAACACACCAGGGTAAAGTCTCTTTTTCTCAACAACTAGTTCATTACAACTAAATGCTTTCTGTGATGCAGATTGGGCTAAATGCACAGATACACGATGATCAACCACATGATATTATATATTTCTTAGAAATTCGCTAATTTCTTGGAAGACTAAGAAACCAAATACGGTATCATGATCAAGTGCAGAAGCAAAATACCTCTCTATGGTAGCAGGGTGTTATAAAGTAACCTAGTTACGATACATTTTGGATGATTTGGGTATCAAACACTCTCAACCAACCAAGTTATATTGTGACAATCAAGCAACCCTTCACATTGCATCAAATCCAGTGTTTCATGAACGAACCAAACACATAGAGATTGATTGTCATCTAGTAAGAGAAAAGATTGAAGCTGGAATGATCAAGACTTATCATATCTCTACATTAGAGCAACCAACAGATATATTTACCAAATCCTTGAGTTTTTTACAGTTCTCGAGCTTACTTAACAAGTTAGAAATAATTAACATGTATTCCAACTTGAGGGAAAATGTTAAAGAACTCGAGATCCAACTGGTGACAACCAACACACCAGCTGGAAACAGCCACCAACAGATTGGTGGGGAGGAACAAGCTGTCCAAGAACATGTTCCTCCATAATTGTGTTTGTTTTTAATTATTATAATTTTGCTTTTCTTTTGTATAAATAGGTTGTAAACATTCGTTTATTCATCATCAATAAAACCATTTCTTACACATCTTGGAAACACATCATAAACATTTTTTGCAAGTTGTGGAGTAGAAAAAAACACCCTATTATAATGAATATAAGACTACTTTTAAGGTAGTATCAATTGCTTGAGAAAATCAGTGAATGACACAACATGTGGCAATGCACGCACATGCAATAGAAGCAAAACAGTAAGAAGGAAATTCAATAAATGTCCAATTAGTGTTTGCATGAGAGTTTGTTAGAGATAACACTCAATAAGACTTCGATAGAAACAACCATCAAGGGAATATTATTATAATAATATTATCTTTACAAATAAATATGTTTCTTGATCAAGCTTTACAATTGATATAAATATGTACATGTACACACTTATTACATAATGAGAATTGCATTATCTTCATTGTTTTTATCAATTCTCTGTGCAATGTTTATCCAGTCTTCTTCCTTGTTTTATTTTTCTTAATCTTCATCTCCATCATCTTCAAGCTACTCTTCTCATGGTATCAGAACACATAAAGTTTAGTGAGCTTTATTGCTTTTTCCTCTTCCAATAATGGTTGATTCTCTTGGAATTGAACACCAAAATACACAAGAAACTTGAGTGATTAATCCAAATCTTAACACGACTTATCAATCCATATTTATCTTTCACATCATACTTATTGCAATTAAATTAGATGAGAAAAATTATACAATCTAAAAGCACTAGATTCTAATCGTAACTTAGAATTTGAAATCATATCACCATGATTTTGTAAATCAGTTTCTACTCGGTGGTTTTTTAAATTTCATGAATACTTGAAAAGTATTATTATTTTGTGATTTATTTACACTTAAAAGTTATAAATAGATTTGAATATGCATTATTTTATCCTTATTTAAAGTAACTCTATGTTTTGAAAATCACAAGTATGTTTTGTTATTTTTCATGTATTTTTAGCTTTAAATTGATTAAAATTATCAACACATGAAGAATGAAAGAATAACACATGTAAGCCTTACATGTGTTGCAACAATTTTGTAAAGGTGAAACAATAAGTGAAGAAAAGTAGTTTGACTTGAGCCGCAGCGTGGATATAAGTTGACCAAGACACGGTCTTTTCTAGACAAATAGAGATGAACCAAAATGAGATACGGGCCACATAGTGGATAAATGTGAATGGCGGCACGCAATGATTAATCCCTCACAATCCATTTTTCTCTCATTTCCTCATCTTTAAATTCACTCATTTTCTTATCTACAAAGCACGTTAAAATCACTGATCATTATTAGTGATCATATATAATTTGTAGCAATAGTTTATTTTTTTCAAGTTTTTCTCTCATTTTTTGAGTGTTAAACTATTTTAATTTCATTAGTTATATGTTTAGCTTATACACATTTTAGATTAGATTATCACAAATAAGAGGCAATAAAAAAGAGGTATTTCAGATCAAGCAGTATGAAATCATTGTTACAATCTAGAAAATATTGTGAAGATTAATAACTCTTCTATGGAACAAGACACATACATCCATCTATCTTTTAGGTATAAATCTAATTTGTATTCTTATTTATTTTCAATAAACAATCTTATATTTCTTGAATTTGTTATAAATAATTTACTGATCATTCATTATTTGTAACATGTTTGGTTGTTTGTGATAATGATATTTTAGTTATATTGATATGTTTGTGTAATTATTTAGGCAAATATTTTTAATAATTATTAAACACAGATTGTTTTCTATTTCAAGATTTTCACAAAGTTTATTATTGAAAAATATATTGATGATATATTTTTCATAATAGATTTAATATATAAAAATTAGCTTTCAAATACATCAATCTAGATTTAATTTAGACAATTTAAATAGAAATTAAAATTGTCGGTCCAATTGAAGGTATCACATTAAATGGTTTGTTAATTTCTTAAACAATAAGTTTAATTTAATTAAGTTAACTAACGACCTGAGTGAAGGAGTTAGGTGATTTACTTAATAAAAAATAGTAACCCGATATTATTTATACATATAAGGAATAATCAATAATCTTGATTTATATTTTATTAACCTAATTAATTATACCAAACATAGTCAACTATCTAAATATCCTATTAATTCTCCATTGATTTATTAATTGTATATTTACCTGTAATTTGTTTGAATCAATCTATCTTTTATCTTTTTATTATTTTTGTCGTTAAATTAGAA
Organism: Hippophae tibetana; assembly: GCA_037013495.1. NCBI lineage: Eukaryota > Viridiplantae > Streptophyta > Magnoliopsida > Rosales > Elaeagnaceae > Hippophae > Hippophae tibetana. The sequence goes on along the minus strand of CM072802.1, from coordinate 21,808,632 downwards.
TTTTTAAAATCCAAACTATTATGATAGAATGTTTAGGTTTATTTTTACGTTTGTTTTTAAGAGAATTATTGAATTATTTAAAACCACATAGTTCCTTTTTAGACCAACCTTAAAAGTATACTTATCGTTTTTTACAAATGATTTATGCACTTACAAACTTATTATAAATTTTACAAAATTTGTCTATCAATTTTTTGTGTATCAAAATCCATGCTTGATTGTTGGCTCATGCTATTAATAAGTAGTGATATGCTCAAGCAAATCTCAGGGTTTGACACCTATAGAGATGCTCGTATATGACTAGAAAAAGCATATGCATCCAAATAAAAGAGGAATTTCAAAATTTGAAAAAAGGAGGTCTAAGTATCTCTAATTAAATTCTAGAAATCAAAATGATATCTCATAAATTATGCTCAGGTAGTTATGTGTTATCAAATGATGAAAAATTGATGACAATTTTGAGAAGATTGGATGAAAACTACAATAGTCTTCTCAACCCTTATAGAAACAATGCTATCTGAAAGCATTATTGTTGATGATGCAAAAGCAATACACTAGTCAAGGTTGCAAAGAAGAAAATCAATTTCAATCTCACCATTACCATTTGTAAATTTTTCTATGAAAAACAATAGCAGTTCAAGCATCACTAATTAGAGGGTATCCAATAATAACATTGGTCCTCAATTTGTCAATCAATATGGAAATCATCAATATTCATCTCAACCAGCTTATAACGGACCAATATCTTTATATCCACAACCCAAAGATTGAGCTTCATCCTTTGGTCGTGGTAGAGGAAGAGTGAGTGCTAATGTGATCTTTCATGAGACAAAGTTTCCTTTTTCAAAAAGTCCATCACAATCTACAAATTCAAATAAATTTACCACACACACTGTCTTACATGTCACTAACAATTCTTTGTCTACATTACACTACACTGGCAAGAACATAAACAATAATTCTGCAAACTCAACATCTTCATTAGACAATGTTGTTTCCATTGATATTATGCTTGTTCTTTTACTTCTTCATTCATTACCTTCTCATAACACAAATATACATTCAATGGTTACTCAATCCAAATCAGGCATTTTTAAACCAAAAACTTATGAAGTTACACTAATTGAGTTCAGCTCAAAAGAATCTACCTCTGTGAAATATGCATTATATGATCTTCAATTTAAACTCTCAATGCAAGATAAATTTAATGCCTTAATCAACAACAACACTTCTAATAACACCACAAAAGATAGGCTAGTCGTTGAAAAAAATGGATGTTTCGATTAAAGACATTATTAGATGGCTCATTAGACAAAAGAAAATCATATGTGGTTACAAAAGGGTATGATCATTTTTTGGTTTTGATTTTTCAAAAACCTTTAGCCCTATGATTAATTGACAATCCAAATTGTTTTAACATTGGCACTATCCAAAATATGGAGATTACATCAACTTGACATAAATAATGCATTCCTAAATGGTGCATTATATAAAGAAGTCTATATGTCTCAACCAAAGGGATTTGAAGATCCTAACTACCCTCGTCATGTTTGCAAGGTGCATATGGTCATATATAGACTTAAATAAGTTCCTAAAGCTTGGTTTGAAACACTCACCACAACTCTTCTAATGATGGGTTTAAAATAATCCGTGTCTCTCATCTTTCAAAACTCCTCTCAACATGTGGTGTATCTTCTTATCTATATTAATGACATAATCATCATTGGAATCAATAAACTTGAGGTGAAAACTCTTTCTTTACATTAAAGAATAAATTTGAATTGCAATACTTAGGATTGCTCTCATATTTTTTAGGTGCTAAAGTGTCATATATTCCAAATAGAGATATCATGCTAAACTAAGGCAAGTATATTAAATAGATACTTTTGAGTTGGTATGGAAAATGACAATTCAATTTCAACTCTTGTTACCACACCTATGATTTTATCAGCTTATGTTGTCAAATTCAAGCATCCCATAATGTATAGAAACCTTGTAGATGTACTTCAATACATCGACATTATACGACCTTATATAGCCTACTCGGTAAACAAAGTGATTTAATACATAAGCAATCCTTTCAACCATATTGACATGCTATAAAAATAATTTTGAGATATGTCCGAGGCATCTTTATTCATGATTTAATGCTTAAATAGTCAGACCATCTACAACTCTATGGCTTTTGTGATGCAAGCTGGGCAACCTCTATTGATGACAGAAGGTTCACTTCAAGGATTAGTTTTCTTTGGCCTTAATCCTATCATGTGATCTAACAAAAAATAAGGGATGGTTTCTGATAAGTGCTCAAAAAGCACTAAAATAACCATGATTTTATGCACATTAATTGATTAAAAATATATATATTTATATGTTTTATCATATATTTATATAAATTTGTCTTTTTCAGAATCACGGGTATTTTTATTATTTTTCAGGTATTTTGGCTTAAAAACGTAACTTAAAGACTCAAAGAGGAATACTTGAAGCAATACATCACAAATATATTAATAAATAAATGGGGAAAGGTCAACAAATATGGAAAAATTTGACAAAATGGGTCAAAAAGGTCAAAAAGGAAAAAATCGCGCCCAGTTGCCCAGCCGCGTGCCCAGCCGCGCGCGCAGCACGCCCCACGTCCGTACGCCCCAGCGTGCGCCCTCCTCCAAATCCGCGTGCACCCCAGCACACAGCTACTGTTCACGCGTGCGCCGACGCCCGTTTCGCCCCATTTTTCACGCGCAGTCGCCCCATGACGTCATGCTGACGTCATCAATGAACTCAGCATTTGCACTTCGCGTTTTTACATTTTTTTACTCATTTTTTCTCTCCATCCTCACCTATAAATACCCCATTCCTTGCACTTCAAAACACACCTTCAAAACACAGTTCTCTCTTCTTTCTTTCTCTCTTTTCTTAGATTTTTAGGTTTTTTTAGTTTTTCTTAGTTTTTAGTTAATTTCTTAGTTTTAGAGTTTTCCCTTTTTGGGAAGAACTAGTTATATTTTTGTAATTTTTTTAGCTTTTTGATTCAATAAATGGAAGTGCAAATTCCACTTAGAGGTTTTCCAGCAACGGGAATAGCGTCGAAGTTTTGTAAGGATTTTATTTTCTTTACAGTTATTTTTATGCTTTATTCTTACATGTTATATTTAATTTGTCTGTGATTAAATTTAACTTTGCTGGCTATTTAGTAAACATGATGTAATAACGTTATGCTTGCGAAATATTAAATAGGTAAAAATCTCTAAAATGAATTGATTTTATTTTTATTCATGATTTTATATTAAGAATGTTAGAGAGAAATATATTATTTTTCATTACAAACTTAAACCTAAAAATTAGATTTTAAGGTTTAGTTATCCGGTCTGATTTAGAGTAGTGCTCTTTTATTTGATGGTACAATCGCCCGGTAGTTAGAGTGAAGCTCTATTTCAAAAGTTTTTATAAGAATTATTATTTGAAAATGTATTGACCACATGTTTTCGGTAGTGGTTTTAAAACTTGAAAGTTAGTACTCGGATAACTAAATTCTTAGGTTTAATTTGGACACCTTGAATAAAGTTTAAACTGTCTAACCCCACCAAAGGTGGCATTTAAATGATTCATTTTCAATCTCTTAGAAAAAAGAATTAATTTAATTAAGCATATTAGTTATCAACCCCACCCATAGGTGTTAATTGATTTGTTTAGTTAACAAAGAATATCTAACCACACTAAAGGTGGTATTCATACAAAAAAAAAGTAGAATCAATAAATATTAATTCATATCTTTAATAACCTAGATAATATGAGCAAGCATAATTAACTTAGTTATTATATCCATAAATACTCTGTCATTATAAATGATAAAATTTGCATAAATGTTTATTGAATCTATGTTTATTTTTATGTCAGTAGATTAAAAACACAAAACCCCAAAATATCGTGACAGGATGTTTAGGATTTAATTTCGTTTTTAAAAGTTTGAATAATAAATTAAAAACCACATACATTCCTTCCTTAGATCGACCTTGGGAGTATACTTATCATTTTCTTCGAAATGATTCGTGCACTTGCAAGAGTTTTATAAATATTAAAACCAAAGTATTGGCAAGAATCGGCGATGCCAGTTTTCGCTCATCAAGTTTTTGGCGACGTTACCGGGGGAGGAATAACGGTTTTTAAATTATTTATCAAAATTTTAAAAACATTTTTGTGCTGTAAATAATTGTGATTTTTTTTTTGTTTTAATAAAAAAATAATAATCAAATTTCAAATTTCATAAGAAATAATAATAAATAAAAATAAAAAATATAATTTTTTTAATAAAATAATTTAGAAATTTGAAATTTGAAGTAAAAAAATTTACCGTTCATGAATAGTAAAAAAATAATAAAAAAATTAAAAATTTTAAATAAAAATTAAAATTAAATGAAAATTAAAAAGTAAGTTTTAATTGATTTATTTAGTTAATAAATAATATATAATCCCACAAAAGGTGGTATTCATATAAAAAAGAGAGAATGAATAAATATCAATTTATATTTTTAATAACCTAAATAATATGAGCAAACATAATTAACTTAGTTATTATATCCATAAATACTCCACTATTATAAATGATAAAATTTGCATAAAAGTTTATTAAATCTTTATCTATGTTTATTTTTATGTTATTAGATTAGAAACACAAAAACCCAAAAACCCAAATATCGTGACAGAATGTTTAGGATTTAATTTCGTTTATAAAAGTTTGAATAATAAATTAAAAATCACGTATATTCCTTCTTTAGATTGACCTTGGGAGTATACTTATCATTTTCTACGAAATGATTCATGCACTTGCGAGAGTTTTATAAATATAAAACCAAAGTATTAGTAGAATCAACGATGTTGGTTTTTGCTCATCAGTACCTTTCTTATACTAGAAACGAAAAAAGGTTCTTCTTCAAGTAGAGTTTGTTCTTAATACTTTTCGTCATGCACATGTCCTCTAGTTTCTTCCAGAGAACTTCGACTACATTCTCTTTCATGACAAAGTACTTCTGATCTTTTCCTAAGCACAGTCGAATTGGGTCATAAGCTTATCAATTGACATAATTCCAATCTTCATTTGAATAATCTCTTGGCCTGTCCTCCAAGGCTATATTAGATCCTTCTTGGAACAATAGATCTAATACTTCACATTACCACATGCCAAAGTTATTGGTCCCGTCGAATTTCTTCACCTCAAACTTTGCATTAGACAACATAGTTCTTTGAGTAGAACAACTTGATTTGCCAGAAATTCTAAGGTCAGCTTGTTGACCTTCTTCGATCTCTCTTTTATCAGCCATAAATACAAACGGATAATAGAAATTTTGCACTTACAACTTAAAAAAGTGTTTTTCTAAATTTTATACTTTATTTGAAAAAACGAAATCCGAGGTTGAATCCAGAATAGTCCAATTAACTAGGAATAGGTCCAACTCAGCTGAAAACGGATGAAAACCGGACCAACTCGGTCCAAATATCACTAGTGACTGAGTTGACTAGGTCAAAGTCAGTGAGTTGACTCAATTGCTGTCAGTAACACTCCGACAGCTTCTGGCGATGATTCTGACTTCCGATTTGAGCGATTCTTTCACCGTTACGTTCGTCTCATCGAGAGCTTCGATTTGATATATAATACTACTATATTTGGCTCTAATAATAATTTGTTGTGGATGAAAGCGATAAATGACGATATATTAATATATCAAAACGGTAAAAAGATACAGAATTTACGTGGTTCGACAATTTGCCTAGATCCATAGGAGGTAAAAAATATTATTGAACTGGGTAAAAAATATATAGAATACAAATACAGATTTTCTAACTAATAACATATCTTAAGTGTTTTCTCAAACTCATAGAAACCTCTTAAAGTCACTAAATATTTTTTCTCTTTGAGTTTACTTATGCTTTCTCTGATTTTTTCTGATTTTTGACTTATTTTTCAATACATGAACTCTTTCCTATTTATAGATTATTTATTGATTAAACAAGGCCCTCTTTTCCTAAATTGGGTCATAATTTAAGCCTTAAATTATGGCACAAATTAGGCCACTAATTTCTCTAAATTATGTCACTAATTTGTTATTTTTAGAGCTAATATTCAACAAAGAGGACATGATGCTCAAATAACAAGAAAAATCTCTTTTCCCAATGGTTGGCACTGAAAAGAAGATGGATGGTGTGGTCATCAAGTTGCGAGTAGTTGGAAAGGTAGGAAGATATCATTTGCCCAACACTTGTATTTCTATCAGGAAATCGCCATAATTCTGCAGAATGCCCCGGTGCTAATTCCAAGTATTTGAGTAGTTTACTAGACTGTTGTTTTACGACAACGATCAAAGCCTTCAAGAACCACCAAGGCACCTCTTGAATCTTTGTTTAACTTATTCTCCATTTGGATGTGCCTAATTGAACCAACGCAAGTATAGTTCATTGATATTTCAAGGACCTTCTTACTGCTACCGCACCGAAATTCCAAGTAACTTTTGAAATAAAAAGCGCTATTTGAAAACCCACTATAGTTTGTTTCATTGCTAAGAAATCTTGATACCAATATCTGGAACCGATAACTGCAAATACTTTTAAGAACTTACATAATAATAAACCAAAAACAAAGAGCAAAACAACACATAAGGGAGGAAAAATATTTCTTACAAAGCCTTACAAACAGTAAGATAAGACGCATGGTTCATGCCCCGTCCAAACCTAGGAACTGCAGAGAAAGGAAACACTTCTGGAGGGTATTTAAAGGCAGAAAAAATAAAAAAAGACAAAGAATTGAACAATCAGGGAAAATTATAAATTTGTCTTGGAATAAGATGTCATGAAATTTTAAGTCAATACAAAAATATGACACAAGTTTTTTAAATTAGACCAATTGGATCATTTAGTCTCTTAGAAAACAAGCATCATTTAATCTTTTATTATTGTAAAAAAGCTAAAGAATGAAAAAACTATTTTTTATTAATATCCTCAATAAAATAATATTATTTTCTCGATATTTTATTTTATCGGTAAACAAAGAAAGAGTAAAAATAAATTTTTAATATGATATTTTTTCGTTTCTTAAAAAAAAAAGGCTGAAAGGGTGTTTAATATTCATTTTAGAAATACCCCTAATCAAACCTAAAAGCCAATAACCCAAACCCTAAAACCAAACTGTTATTTGTAATTATGATATTTCAATAATGATGTTATGTTGCAATTTAAATAATATTTGAATCTCTGGTTTATAGTACAAAGATAAATAGAGATGAATATTACACAGTTATACAAAAATTGACTAGAAAAAAATATCTAAATAAAATCTGTAGCAGTAAAGAAATGGGACTGGTGGTCAGAGGGTTGTGTAATGGCAGCTGGAGGTCGAATAGGTGACTGAATGAATGAGGAGTGGTAGCTTGGTTGCTGCTACTAGTGAAAATATATGAAAAAGAAATAGCCCCTACCCTTATGAATATTTCAATTTGACACCAAAAAATAGGTAGGAGAGAAAAATTAAATGACCCCTGTTACCCCTTATTAAGGAAACATGTAAAATGTACATAAGATACTTTTATAATAAAAATTATTAAAATATTAAATGAATAGTAAAATTTGTTTATACTTTTTACAAAATATAATGATTTAAATGATAATTTTTATAATATAAGAGAATAATTAACATAAATCTCCTAACATAATTGATGGATACGTAGCTCACCTCACCCTTAATTTTAATAGGCATTAGGCCTTGAATGGTATTTTCACAAGAGCTAAATGCTGATTAAAACTCCTAAAGTTTCACTTTCACCTGAAATATAGAAGTTCAAGATTAAGAATACATGAAGTTCAAGATTACTAACCCTTTATAACTCCCCATACATCATATTTCTCACATAAAACCTATCCTATCAACTACCAACAAACAACAAGCTGAAATATAAATACAACTTCCTAAATTCCTTGAAAAGTTGAAAAATGAAAATAAACAAATCCAAAATCACGGAAATGAATCGATGTTGCAATCAGATTAAAAAAGACAAAGCATAAAGTAAGAATGCCAAAGAATGACAGTCAATAATTAAGTTCCTAAACGTTTTCATAAAATCATCCAGATCAAAAACAAAAGAAAACTAACCTCTCCAAACCCACGTCAGATTATCGGGGGGGGAAAAATCACGTCAGATTTTCACAAGCAACAGAAAATCGAAGCAACTTGCCAGCAACAGCATTGTTTGCAGTGGTATGTGACTCAGCTTTAGTGAGAGGGTGAGTGGTCAGTACTCAGTACAGTGCTCGATGCGTTTCAGTCGTCGCACAACCGTATTTGTGTGGAAGTAATAGAAAAGAGCGCGAGGAAGAGAAAAACTATTCGAGATATATGATTGATGGGCTTAGAAAACCATAAATTGGGCCTAATAAGATTTATTTTTCTTGGGCTTAACAAGTTTTATTGGACTTTGAGGTTCGCAAAAAAGCGAGCCCAATTTCTTGAGACAATTTCAAGATTTCATTTAAAGGTTATGTAATTTTAAACAACTTCGAAGGTGTGAATTATAAATAAGGGATGACTTTTCTCTTAAATTTACTATATAACTTTTTTTTCATGGTAATATACGATAATATGAATAATATAGACAATAAACTATGATTGTATTACTATTTTACTGGCTAATCAAATACAAATATAGCACTGTCAAATAACATAACCAGAAGTCAAAAACAATACAAGTAATTGACATAGCTCACTAAATACATTCTCTTTTAATACAATTCTCACAAGTATGTAATTAAAATTTAAACTCCATTCTTAAACATACATAAAAAAAAACTTTATATAATCTTCATTGGGCTTGGATTTATTAAATATTATAATCTGACAAAAAAATTGGGATATAATTGTGCTCAAATAATATAAACTAAAATGATGATTAAATTCTCATATTAACAATTGAATCTCTTTCATAAAAAAAAATGGATCAGTAAAAGTTGATATGTTTTTTGATTGATATGAACAAAACTTATATTTAACTTTTTTTTATATAAAATGAAATAATTATATTATAGAAATTAGATTGATTAATGTATTTAATTAAAATTTGAAATTAGTTTTAAAATTAGTTTTAAAATTCAGATCTTTTAAATACTATATAAAACTTTAGATTTATTCAATTAAATTTTTATAAAAAATATTAAAAAAAAATTTGAGTTAAAAATATACATTATAAAAATATTACCCATTCTTTTCTTATCAATTATATTTTCTATAGATTTTTAAATATTTCATTTTTTTTTAATTTCTCTCTAGCATTTTACCTAATTCTATCCTACCATAAAATTTGTAAAAAAAATTTGTGATAAAATTTACTAAAAATTCAGGTAACTTTTTCATAGTCTTTAAAGTTTTTTAAAATATATTGAAATTAATTTATAAAATATATTAAAATTATAATTGAATACAAGAAGCTATGGGGACCGAATGGCCACTCTTCCTACTATACATGTGATTAGCTATAAAGATAAAGTAAATCGTTAATTATTAATTAAATATAAACTAATAAAATTATTATAAAATTATTTATTAATAACGATTAATTAAAATTATGATACTTTAATTATTATATACTTTAATTATAATAAAAACATTAAAAATATACTTATAAAAAATAAGTATATATCTTAAATTTAAAATGAATATAAAATAGCATAACATAACATAATATTATTATTAAGTATAAATTAAATTTAATTATTTTATTATATTTATTTAAAAATATTAATTATTATTGTAATACATAATAATATGAAAAGAAAAGCTCGAGGAATGACATACATATAAGGATGACAATTCGTACAAATTTAATTAATTTAAGATAATTCAAATTAGTCGAGTCTAATTTAATATACTCTAATTTAAATTGAATTTAATTCATGTCATAATTTTCGACCATAATTCAAATAAAAAAAAATCAAATTTATCCAAATTAATTCAAATTGATCCAAATTTTTATTTATATGTATTAATTAGTTTTTTTTTACCTTATTTAACATGATATTTATTTAAAATATTATAAGTTTTCTTATAATTTCTAATGTAATTAAAATAATAAAATCTTTTAACCAAATTCAATGTATTCTAACAACTTTAAACATAAAAATAAAATTTTGTTACTAGTTTTTACAAAACTAAAAATTCAAAAAATTCAAAACCACAAGTATATTACAAAATAACTCAAGTAATTACTACTTAAAATTAAAATTAATTAATATATTAAACTTAAACTTCACATAACTGTGATTAGTAATAATCATAAAACATTTACAAAAGGAATTAAAATAATAAATTATAAGCTCGAAGTCATCCTATTCTCCAATGAATACGATCATTAGTAGCATAAAAAATAACTAGTAGTCTTGCTAATATGTATTCTCTATTCCTTTATAATCCATATAAATTATCTCTAACTAGATGTTTTCATATCAATTATCTCAAATTAGAATCACCATATTCTCTGATGAATATGACCCTACTAGTGACATAATTAAAGAACTCATACTTTAATTAATTATCATGGGTTATATAAATTATTTCACTTAAACTCAAACATCTTGTTTATACTCATATATATTGAGTTTACGCAAAGATAAATGATCTAAACTTTCAACATTTATTTAATGAATTAAATAAAATTGATGCGTATAAACTAATGTATTTTTATTTATTCTAATTTCAATAATAAACTACAAACTTATTTGCATTTTAGTGCTCTAATATTAACATCAATTTCATGTACCAAGAGTCTTTTTTAAGCCATAAATAACTTTCTTCAACTTGCATACATAATTTAGATGAACTTGATCAACATAACCACTTGGTTTAGTCATGTATACCTCCTACTTAATATCACTATTAATAAAAGTCTTATTAACATCAAGTTACCTCATATACCAATTTTTAGAAAAAGTTTCGACAAGGACAATCATTATAGTGGTAAACTTGGTTACATGATTGAATATTTCAGTATAGTCAATAACTACAATTTATTAGAACATTTTGACCACTACATTGGCCTTGTATTTGTCTAGATTCCTGATTGACTTTGGCACTAGTACGATACATCCACATGTTACCTATTTTAGTAAAGAAACTAGCACCTATTTGTTATTTTTAAGCAAGATATTAAACTTAGTTTGTATAACTTCTTTACACTCATAAAAATGTGAGGGTTTATTTAATTGTGTTTTGGGTTAGATAGAATCATGGTAGTTGAGTATTGTTAAGTCATGGCTAAGGAATAATTGGTAAATCAATAGAAAATTGAATACCAATTGGGTCAAAAACGTTAAGTGCTAACAATAGGGAAAGAAAATGATGGTGTAGATGAAATGGACAGAGAGTATGATGAGTTAGAAAGAGAGGGCAAAGTAGTACATGAGATAGGAGACAATGAACTAAAGGTATTGAGTGTGAATAGATGTAGGAAAATGTACTAGCTAGAACATATGTAGTAGTAGGTATAGGTAGAAGAGATAGAATAGGTAAAGAATAGACTGATGTGGAAGATGTGGTAGGAGTGATAGGATAAGAGGTTAAAAGTGACATGGGATAATTAATTGTAGGGACATAACAAGTCATTGGTGTTAAAAATATTTATATTAGGCTATAAATAATGGTGATTACAAGTAACTTGAAAAACATAGGTCTTTGAGGTGTAAGACTGGTTGAACTAGAGTCAGAGTAATTTGAGAAAAAAAAGGAGCATAATTTCATTGAAAATAACATGGGTTGAAACATATATTATTTGGAAAATTGGTTCAAGACATTAGAACTCTTTATAATAGTTGCATACCTAAAAAATATGTAAGGTAAAAACCTAGGTTCAAATATGTTTTTATTCTAGGGTTTGAGATAAGGATATCACATAGACCTAAAAATTCTTATATATTTATATGTATATGCTTGAATTAGTTCAATACTAGCTTGATGAACTTGATTTTAGATGAGAAAGTATTCTCCATAGAATGAACATGTGCAACATTTTCTCATGGAAAACCTAGACACCTTGGTGGTCTTTAGGACCTTTTTCTCTTCATTGATTAGAGTTATTAGTAATGTTTTAAGAAGGTGATTAAGATTTGTTACGATTACTAGAACCTCCATAAAGAAGATCGAGTTGTTATTGTCATTGAGGTGTTGGTTTAGTTACCCATTAAACAAGTTGAACGACATACATTCCATTTGGCAATAATGAGTCCTCATTTTGGTAAACAACTCATTAAGATTGAGTACACATTTCTTGTTAACTATAGTATGAACTAAAGACTCATAAACTCTATCAAGATTGCCAAGCACATATAAAACCTATTATAAGTGCTTAGAGTATGATTATCTTCCAAGAGATGATCAATCGAATCCTTGGAATGGCTAATGTATTGTTTCATAGTTCTTCAACCTTATCTAAGTGACTATAGTTTCCAAAGTCATTGCATTAACCTAGTTTGCGAATCATCATTAAATGTTTTTCAAAACAGTTTAACAATTAATGGTTTTATTCTTGTCAATGAGATACTTCAAATTACTTGGTGAAATAAACAGATAAATCTATTTTTTCATTACAATAACCCATCTATCTCATTATCCATAATCACGATTAACAACCAACACTTCACGAACATCATCATTATCACTTGTTATTTTTTTCTTGACGAGTCTTGAAGGTATAAAGGTTAATCCATCAACTAGAGAATGCAATTCATACACTTTAATTACGTTTTTAAGTAATTCTTTTCAAATTAGGTAATTAACCTTTTCTATTTTCACAAAAAAAAGTTGAATTGATAAGTTAGGTATGAAGACTATTGCAAGAATTTGATGTAGCTAGAGCTTGAACTACAAAAGTAGATTTGGTACTAACATTCACTATAGATAAATTTTTACTAATTTTGTCATGTACGAAACCATTAGTTAAATCCATGACTTTGGCTATGATACAATGAGAATCATTACGGTGTAGGAAAATAGTGTGATATAAAGAAGAGAAGAATATAGAAAAATTGCATAAAATGGTTCTTAAATTGTATTCAGTATAATAGAAGATACAAGTAATTGTAACAGACTAACATCATGATAACCTATACGTGTACCAGTATAGTCACACACAGGAATGTAGTCGAGCACGATTAATGTTCCAAAAGGCATAATGCCTAAATTTAATAGTAAAATAAAATTTTGGATCACTTGAATGCCTATAATAAAATTTATGAATTTTTCAATCGAGTTATTATAAAATAATATGAAAAAAATATCATGATTAATATTCTAAAATTTTGCAAATTTTAATATTTTTGAATATTACACCACAAGTATTATATGTCAAATATGTATTTTTATCTAATTAAAATAAAAACTCAAAACAAATTAAATTAAATTGTAGCAAGACTAAATAACATAGTTTAATATCTATGCAAATTGACAAAAATGAACATGTAAAAAATTCAAGTATGTGAAAGAAAAATAGATAATATTATCATCACATGATATAAATAACAATAGATATTTATATAATTATATGTGGTATAGCACATAATGCTTAAATTGTATGCAATATAAAATGTATTATTTTTTAAGAAACTATTAGGAAAAATAAACTAGTAAAATTTAAGAAAAATAATAAAATCATCCCTTTAAAACATGTAATAACAAAAATAACACATTTTATGTCAAGTTCATATATTTTTACTATGAAAAGAAGCATGACTCATCACTTCGTATTGAACGTCGTCTAATTGGACACTCTTGAAGTTAAAATACAATCATTTAAACTCATTCTATATTAAAATTCATCCAATTAAACACGTTTAATATTATTGTGATACTATTTTTATTATTATATATAAATTTTATGAGTTATTTAAGGTAATTTTTCTAAAATTTATGAAAATATGTTAAAATATTTATCAATTTATTAGAATTTAGTTAATAAAAATTATATAATAGTAGAATAAAAATAAAAATATATGAAAAATATAAATAAATACGTAGTATAACAAAAAATAACAAAAAAAGAAAAAAAAAATATATTCAAACAACAAACTTGAGAGGAGGCAAGTTATATATTTTTATAAAGCACATTTATAAATACAACATATAAAAAAATCTTTGTAAAAAAAATTGAGGGGAAGGGGCGGATTATTTTCTAAATTGCCCTTAAGGTTTGTTATATCTTCAATTATGCCTCTGGGGTTCATTTAATATCACAAATGCCCTTGTGTTATTGACAGTGTTATTCCTCCGTCTATTAATGTTTCTATTTGGATTTTACTATTCATTGAATTTTTACTATTCATTAAATTTTTCAATTTATTTAATTTTTAATATTCCTTGGATTTTTACTATTTTTACTATTCCTTGGCTTTGATACCATTTTACAAGGGATCGATTCAATTGCGGATTAATTGTTATTTTTTCTAATCTGGAGTTAGAATTGACCTATTTGATTGTCTTTGTATATTGATTGGTGATAATAGATTATTTAAAAAACTTATTATTTTCCTGTATAGATCTAATTTTCTTCTGTATTCATTACACTTGCATAATATGTTATGTTCTTCATTATGTTGGTTACTTAATGCTAATCCTGATTCTATTAATTGTCTTTTGAAATTAAAAATTATTCTTTCATTTGTTAAATCTAACAGTTCTAATTTATGTACTAATGATTCAATATTCATATTTGTTTAAATCTTATTTTCCTAGTAAATTCAACATATTGGAAGGAGCTGATCCAATTTTTGTCTATAAAGCATTTCATGCAGGATTAATAGAAAATATTTATCCAGGAATTAATTTAAGTGAATTAAATTACTTCCCAGAAAACTTTAAAAGAGCAATAAAGAATTTCCGAAGGAAAATTAAAGCAGGTGATAAACCTATTTATCTTAGATTTTTTAGTTCATTAATGGACTGGAATGAAGAAGGAAGTATTAGTCCCTACCACTTCATCAAGATAGGGATTTCCAACACAAACAGAGAAGTTCCTAAACCAAGGGCACTTCCAGAAAAGGAATTTAACACAGAAGAACTCTGTGTATTAAGAGGACAAATGCTAAGCCAAATTTACTATGAACTCAGAAAGATCGACAATTCTACTGAGATTAAAGTAAATTATTCAACTAGTAAAGTCATTATCATTTCTCACAGCAGCATGACTCTGTCAGAAGAAGATGGTGAAAAAATCACTAAATATGAAACCAATTTTAATTGTAACGGCCTAGAAATTGGTCAAGAAACCAGGAAGGTATTTTGCTTTTACGCCAGAAAAGCCACCAAAGACCATAGATGCATTCTCTGCATCAAAGATAGAGAAGATGAAGATGCGTCATCATCAACGTCATCAAAGGAACCGTCGGCAGAAAACAACAAAGAAGAATAAAGCAAGCAGTTGTCGGCAGAAGACTACAAAAGAAATAAAGATGTAGACCCCACATCTTAGTCGGCAGCATATGCCAAGGAAAAAAGTAACGGCTCTCATAATTACTGGGTACAACTTAATTACTCGGTACAACATAGTTGGTTGTGGGTTTTCTAGAGAGGTTTTCTAGAGTTTTTCAGAGTAAAGAGCTCTGTATTTTTCTGTGTGTTTTGTTCTGATAATAAGAGTTCCTTTTATAGAATAAGGAATCCCTGTTTACAAGACTAAAATTATTATTTTACCCTTGCTATTTTCAGGGTTCATGAATTCTTTTTCTAATTTCTTTCTATATTCCATTAATTTGGAATAATTATTTCTTTGTTCTTTGATTGTTCCTCATTTTTCCTTTTCTCATTTTTAGGAATCAAAGAATCTGATTTCCTTGGTGGTTCATCTATTCCTTCTCTGAAATGAGCTTTTATTAGTATTTGGATTCCTCCTAAATGGATGTATCCAATTTTTTCTTTATCCTTACTAGGGATTTTTGATAATTTGTTTACTATAGTTTCTTTATCAATTAATGGTATGTTATACCTTCTTTTTGCATCTGTAATTTTAATACTCATCTCTTTATTACTTATACCATAATAAATTATGTTTTTTCTAGGAAATATTTTTCTTAATAAAAATGATGGGTCTTTAAATCCATCTCCTTCTTTTAGGTTTAATTTTGCTTTTTGAATTTCTTCAAATTTCTTTTTACTTATTATCATTTCTTGTAAAAAAACATCCTGAGATGTCTTCTATTTTTATATCTAATATTTCTTGATTTATTTCCTCTTCCATTTTTTTTTTAATATATATAAACCTTAGGGGTATTCCTGATTAAGTGTTAATTTTAACTTCTGTTATGTTTTTAAGAGTATTTTTGAATTTTTCTAAACCTGAAGGGTATTTCTGAAGATTCCTTAAACCTTGGGGGTATTTTTGATTTTATTCCGGAGGGGGCAGAAGGCATCTTCACAGATGAATTATTGATTATTGTTGTATACCAAATGCGGCGGGTGAGCAGAATGCATCTTCAAAGATGAATTATTGATTACTGTTGAGTAGGCATCTTCAAAGATGAATTATTAATTACCGTTGAGTAAATAATGTATATACCAAACATGTAAATGATATTTTTGACTTTATAATTATATTGTAATATTTAAATGTTGAATAAATAATGTATATACTCTCCGTCAAACATGTTAATGATATGTTTGACTTTATAATTATATTATAATATTTAAATGTTAGAGTAAATAATGTATATATTCCATCAAATATGTTAATGATATTTTTGATTTTATAATTATATTGTAATATTTTTTTAAAAATTGTACTAAGTTGGTTATAGAGTACCCTATCATGCATGCTGATAGAGTAATAAATTTTTTCTAAATATCAAGAATATCAAGAATAAATATCTTACGTTTATTTATTTATGCTTAATCTTAAATATTAAAGAATATTAAAATATTAAAATATATCATCTAATTTAATTTTTATTATTATAAATAATCTCTTATTATGAGGTACCTTTTATCTCCTCATCTCATTATTATTTCAATTTTTTTTTACTACATAAAACTCGCTTTAATTATCGATGTTAAAGTTTATAAAAATCTCATGACCGAAAAAACTGGGGATTCGTATCTTAAAGATAACTTATTTAATGCATATTATTTATATTTTATGTTATTAAATTATTATATTTTAATATTAATTTATATTTTAATCATTTTTAATATTTTTTTTTATTAAAATTGACTATATGTCTTATACATAAAAAAAATAGATAATAACATTAGTGAAAATCAAAGAAAAAAAATTAATAATATGAATGAAGCAGTAAATGTTTATAATCAGTACAACAAAATTTTATGAATTAAATTTTTAGCTTGATAACTAATTATAATTTAATATTATTATTATTAAATAAAATTATCATTAACAAAAAAATTGTGATAATAAATTTTGATAATATTGTTAATCTAAAATTATAATAGTTAATATTTTTAATTTTTTATTATAAAATTTTAAGTCATTTTATTATATTTTTTAGCCTTACATGATTAACTTTAATATTAATGTATTTGACAATAATAATAATAATGTATTGATACATAAAAATTAACTATAAATCTAATCTATTATGATTATTAAGATTTTATAATTTAATTAATATATTAATATTTTTTGTATCTCATGTGATTAAAATATTTTATTTTAATATGTTAATTTAATTATTAATATATTTGTTAATAATTAAATTATTGTATTTTATTATTATTATTTTTCTTAAATTTTTATAAATATATTTTTTAATTTAATAAAAATAATATATTTAAATTAAGATATTAAATTTTTTAATAACACTAATAAATTTACAAGTATATTTACTATGCTAAATACCTTCTGAAAATGGAAAATTTTATTCAACATAAATCTATGATAAGTTATTGGTGGTGTAATATAATTATAATAATAAATATTATATTAATTATAATATATAATAGTTATCTTTTAAAACTTTAATTCATCTGATTCCCATGCACGTACGATTGAAAGAGACTGGTCGATAGAATTGATTGGACAGCCAATAAAGACAATAGAGTATGGAACATTAGATTCACGACTCACGAGCTTTTTTCTAATCAATTTGGTTTGTATGCTTACAATTATTGATATGATATATATATATATGGATTATTTTCTAAATTACCCTTAAGGTTTGTTATATTTTTAATTATGTCCTTGGGGTTCATTTAATATCACAAATGCCCTTGTGTTATTGACAGTGTTATTCCTCCGTCTATTAATGTTTCTATTTGGATTTTACTATTCATTGAATTTTTACTATTCATTAAATTTTTCAATTTATTTAATTTTTAATATTCCTTGGATTTTTACTATTTTTACTATTCCTTGGCTTTGATACCATTTTACAAGGGATCGATTCAATTGCGTATTAATTGTTATTTTTTCTAATCTGGAGTTAGAATTGACCTATTTGACTGTCTTTGTATATTGATTGGTGATAATAGATTATTTAAAAAACTTATTATTTTCCTGTATAGATCTAATTTTCTTCTGTATTCATTACACTTGCATAATATGTTATGTTCTTCATTATGTTGGTTACTTAATGCTAATCCTGATTCTATTAATTGTCTTTTGAAATTAAAAAGTACTCTTTCATTTGTTAAATCTAACAGTTCTAATTTATGTACTAATGATTCAATATTCATATTTGTTTAAATCTTATTTTCCTGTTAAAATTTATTATACCTTGTTATAAGCGAATATTTCAACAATCAAGATCCTTAATTAGCTTAAGTCTATAATCATCATACCTGAATTTAATGGGTCCACCACGGTCTTCTCTTATGTTCGTCTTCTTTTGTTACACCTGTTATGCCTCAGTTTTGCTCAAACCTCAACACCCTTCTGGTAACGGTGAGCTTTCTGCATCCGTACATGTATGGTGTCCAATAGTTGACTTACTGGAGAAGAGTAATAGAACTCCATTTTATTCAAGATATAATAATTATTACAACTTAAGGCTAACTAAGAACCTTGAAAGGGTTACTTAGCCGCTCATAATTACTGGGTACAACTTAATTACTCGGTACAACATAGTTGGTTGTGGGTTTTCTAGAGAGGTTTTCTAGAGTTTTTCAGAGTAAAGAGCTCTGTATTTTTCTGTGTGTTTTGTTCTGATAATAAGAGTTCCTTTTATAGAATAAGGAATCCCTGTTTACAAGATTAAAATTATTATTTTACCCTTGCTTTAATAATTCATCTGTTTTTCCTCTTTAAAGGATAGCCGTTACTTTTTTCCTTGGCATATGCTGCCGACTAAGATGTGGGGTCTACATCTTTATTTCTTTTGTAGTCTTCTGCCGACAACTGCTTGCTTTATTCTTCTTTGTTGTTTTCTGCCGACGGTTCCTTTGATGACGTTGATGATGACGCATCTTCATCTTCTCTATCTTTGATGCAGAGAATGCATCTATGGTCTTTGGTGGCTTTTCTGGCATAAAAGCAAAATACCTTCCTGGTTTCTTGACCAATTTCTAGGCCGTTACAATTAAAATTGGTTTCATATTTAGTGATTTTTTCACCATCTTCTTCTGACAGAGTCATGCTGCTGTGAGAAATGATAATGACTTTACTAGTTGAATAATTTACTTTAATCTCAGTAGAATTGTCGATCTTTCTGAGTTCATAGTAAATTTGGCTTAGCATTTGTCCTCTTAATACATAGAGTTCTTCTGTGTTAAATTCCTTTTCTGGAAGTGCCCTTGGTTTAGGAACTTCTCTGTTTGTGTTGGAAATCCCTATCTTGATGAAGTGGTAGGGACTAATACTTCCTTCTTCATTCCAGTCCATTAATGAACTAAAAAATCTAAGATAAACAGGTTTATCACCTGCTTTAATTTTCCTTCGGAAATTCTTTATTACTCTTTTAAAGTTTTCTGGGAAGTAATTTAATTCACTTAAATTAATTCCTGGATAAATATTTTCTATTAATCCTGCATGAAATGCTTTATAGACAAAAATTGGATCAGCTCCTTCCAATATGTTGAATTTACTACCTGCAGGAAATTCCTTGTCTGTAGTATAGAATTTCATATCTTCAATATGTTCTTGGGTAGATTTTCTGGCTAAATTATAGAGATTTAACCATTGTGGTTTGCTGAGGTTCCTGTATTGGTCTTTTTCATCTTCAATGACTGGTGTAGTTCTAGGAGATGTTTCCCTGAATAACACTGAATGTCTTGTTGTTTTTGTTGTCTCTGATGGAGATGTTTCTCTATATAGCACTGTAGGCCTTACTATTTTTCCGAGATTTGACAATCTGCTTGGAATTGTTGGTTGCTGTTGTAGTACCTCAGAATAATTCCTTACTATCTCCTCTGGAGTTATTAGCTTTGGTGCTTTGTAGTTGGCATAACTACCTTCTGCTTCTATTCTGTTGGTGAAGGCTCTGTGAGTTACTCCACTGATTCCTAGAATAGATTTGCTGGCTTCTGCCCAGTTGTTATAAATTCCTTGTTTTGGGCCATTATAGACCACATAGACTTTTTTCTGTTCTTCTTTTTCTGCTTCATCTGCCCAATTGGGTTTAGAAGTTTTTTGTGAACTGTTAGGTTCTTCCTTTTTTAACAAAGATTCCTCTTTCGAGTTTATGCTTTGTTTTGAACAATTAAGTTCTTCCTGTTTTATTAACAAAGATTCCTCTTTCGAGTTTATGCTTTGTTTTGAACAATTAAGTTCTTCCTGTTTTATTAACAAAGATTCCTCTTTCGAGGTTATGCTTTGTTTTGAACAATTAAGTTCTTCTTGTTTCTCCTTAAGAGATTTCTCAAGATATAGCAACTCGAGTTGTTCCTGTAGGATTTTTATATCCTTTTCTTTTATCTTGATTTTTATATCAAGATGTTCCATTCCTGCAATCATAAAAATAGTTAGAGGTGCCAATTCTCTGGTAAGAGCATCAGCTAAACTGTTTTTATGTCCTGGAAGATGTTCAACATCAAAATTGTAATGGTTGAACCATTGTTGCCATCTGATTAGTCTTCCTTGTTTATAATCTCCTGCAATATTAGTTCTTAAGAAATAACTAAAAATTTTGTTATCTGTCCTGATAATAAATCTAGAACTTATAACATATATTGCAAATTTCTTAATAGCTTTTTTAACAGCTAAGTATTCTTTTTCATTACTATGGTAATTTAATTCTGGTCCTTGGAAAGACCCTGATGTGTATCTGCAAAGATATTCATCTTTGTCATCTACTCTTGCTTTAAGGACTGCTCCCCAATATTCTTGTGAAGCATCTGTTTCAATTATCATTTTATCATCTGGTCCTGGATGGTATAAAGTTGGTAAATTTTTTATTTTTGCCTTTACTTTATCCATGTATAGAGTATCTTCTTCTGTCCATTTCCAGACATGATCTTTTTTCAATTTTGCTTGTAATGGTTTTCGCATTTCTGCAAGTTTCTTGATATAGGCTTCTGCATATGTTAAGCATCCTAAAAATCTTTATAATTGATTTTTATCTTTTAATTCACTAGGAAAACCTTGAATATTATTTAATATATGAGGTTGTAGATTATGTTTTCCATCCTCAATTTCTAATCCTAAGTATTTGATTTTTTGCTGAGCAAGTACTGCCTTCTTTTCAGAGAGTATAATACCTTCTTTTCTACATTCTTGTAATATATTGATAATATCCAAATAATGTTTATTTAATTCATTACTGAAAACCAAAATATCATCTATGTAAACACAACAAATATCTTGTAATTTTTTAAAAATGTTGTCCATATATCTTTGAAAAATACCTGGAGCTTGCTTTAATCCAAATGGTATAACTGTCCATTGGAATTGTCCTTGGGGGCAACTGAATGCCGTTAATTTCTGGGATTCTTCATCTAATCTTATTTGCCAAAATCCACTTTTGCAATCAAAACTAGAGAAATATTTTTTTCCTTTTATTAATGATAGTAGTTCCTCCTTTTTTGGGATGAAGTATCCATCATCAATGGTTTCTTTATTCAATGCTTTGAAGTTTATTACCATTCTCTTTTTTCCTCTTCTTTTCTCAGCTTCTTTTTCAACTAAAAATGCTGAACTAGAGTGAGGTGAATTACTTGGTATTATGACTTTTAATTACAAAAGTTCTTCAATTTGTTTTCCAAATTCAATCCTATCTTCTGGAGTATAAATCATTGGTTTTACTCTTATGACCTTGTTAGGATCTTTTAATTCTATTTTGACTTTTGTCTTAGTTTTATTTATTTTTGGATCCAAAGGATTTTCTGAACTGACTGTTTTTAATAGTCTTTTGATGCCTGTTAGGGCTTTATCTTCCTGTATTTCATTAAGAAAAGAGTTTTGTTTTTCTTCTATATCTAATGAAATATTTTCTAAACAGGGTTTCTGTTTTTGTTTGTCTTCTATCTCACCACGTTTTCGCTTTTTATGTTGTTGCATAAAAGTTGGGTTGGAGACAGTTAGAGCTTTCCTTACTTTAGAGACATATATTGTATCTCCTTCTAAAATTGTAAGACTTATTTTGTCTAAATGTTGTGTGAAAGGTTGGTATAAATTTAAGAAATTATTTCCTATTAACAAGTCTACACCTGTTTCCTGTTGATATATCGTAGGAATATGAAAATTTTCTCCTCCTATTATTATATCAGTATCTTTTAATACTTGATTAAGTTTTATTGTAGTGTTATTAGCAATTCTTACAATTAAATCTTTTGGTGCTTGTTTCCAGTTGTCTTCTGGAAATACATATTTACTAGCTACACACATACTAGCTCCAGTATCTATATATGCATGTAAATGATAAGTGTTATAACTTTTAAATTTTAGTCCTACTTTGATGTAAGTACTATTCGGATTTGTAATACTATACAAATCATTCATTTTCTGATGAAGAGTATTCCTGATCCGAATGTTCATATTCTGAGTCAGTTGTTTCTTCTTCAGTTTCTTCTAATAGATAAATATTGTAAGTATCATCTATATCAGATTCCTCAATTGGTTCTAATTCCATCTTGAAAGCTTCTTCTAAGATTTTTGCTTTCTGTGAAAATTCCTTTTTATATTCTTTTTTATGTTGAAGTCTATTTGGACATTCATTTGCATAATGTCCTTCCTCATTACAGATCCAACATCTGCATTTCTTTTTCCCTGAAGGGCAATAATTCCTTTTTTCAGAAGGTTTATAAACCTTTCTTCTGAAATATCTTTTCTTGTAGTTTTCTTTGTTGAATCTCTTTTTATATTTTTGGAAATTTTGTTTCCTAAATTTATATTTTTTAAATTTCTTATATTTTTTATATTTTTGTTTATAGGATTTTATATTGCATCCATATTTTCCTGGCATTCTAAAATCTCTTGTATCACAACAAATTTTATCATTTCCTTTTATTTGTTTGTATTCTTTCCTTTCTTGGCATTTTATAATGATCCAATCTCTAAGATTTCTTATTCTTCCTCCTAGAGTATCTGGTATAGTTTCTCTATTTCTTTGTTCCCAATTTTCTGTTAAAGTTTTATATAATGTTCCTGGTAATTTTTGAAAAAACATTTCTTTATAGATTGTTTGAATAGAGGGTGGTAATTTATGGTAATACATTTCATATTCACAAATAAAAGAATCTATGTAACACATGTTACAAATTTCCATATTTGTTAGATGCCATTTAGCTTCATTGATTTCATTTTCACTGGACTCAGTGATAGTTCTTCCTTTATCTTCCCCTATAAATTCCTTGTATATTTCATTTATTACTGTATCTAAATATTCTCTTCCTGTGGAAGCATTTCCTTGCATTAATAAATGTTGTTGATCTGTTAAGTTTGAAAACCAAACTTTTACATTTCCTGTCATTTTATGTGCTATAAGCACTCTACAAGTTGAAGGATTTGTTTGTGTAGTTGGAGAAGTTTGTATGAGAACACTCATTCCACTAGACCATTCATCTAGAGCTTTTTTCCTATCTCTTATACAATCTAGGTTCAAGAGTTCAGATTTATAATTATCATGGAGTTTAAACTCTGGTGGGATACTACTTCTAGTTCCCCAATGCAACCCTTCCTCCATTTTAGGTGGTTGTCTTCTTCTATATGTATTATCAGGTTGTTCTGATCTTTGTCTATTTCTTTCTTCCCTATGAGGGTCAGATGTTTCTTCCTGGTAAGGGACTGGTAATGAAATTGGTTTCATATGACCTTTTGGGGTCATATTTTCTGGTTCTGAATCAGTTTCACTGATTATTGTCATATCTTCTTCTTCTTTGTTGGTACAAAGTTTTCCGATGTAATGTTCTTCTATTTCTTCATTGGTTAATGTTAACAATTTTACCAATGTTTCTATATCCCTATTTTCAGGGTTCATGAATTCTTTTTCTAATTTCTTTCTATATTCCATTAATTTGGAATAATTATTTCTTTGTTCTTTGATTGTTCCTCATTTTTCCTTTTCTCATTTTTAGGAATCAAAGAATCTGATTTCCTTGGTGGTTCCTCTTTTAATCCTTCTAAAGGATCGTATTTATGATCTATTCTTAGATTGTATACATCTTTCCTTAATTCTGAAAATTCCTTATGCATATTTTGTTGTAGTTTATTACAACCATACTCTTTTATTTCTTTTAATAATTCTCCTTGTATATCTATTATTTCTTTTAAATATTTTGTGTTTGATTCCTGGACTAAATCCATTTCCTCTGTTAATAATTGTATAGTTTCAAATAATATTACTTGATTCTTTGCCACTCCTACTAGGCTTCCATTTATTTCTAAATGTATATCT
The DNA here is from genome assembly GCA_037013495.1 of Hippophae tibetana. Taxonomy (NCBI): domain Eukaryota; kingdom Viridiplantae; phylum Streptophyta; class Magnoliopsida; order Rosales; family Elaeagnaceae; genus Hippophae; species Hippophae tibetana. Next base: position 21,783,834 of record CM072802.1, on the reverse strand, counting down.
TTTATTTTTTCTTTAAACATGATTTTTTCCTAATATGCAGTCATGAACTAATGCCTTCATTATTTTAACTTCATTTTCTAGTTTTTTAACTTCTTGATTAGAAGTTTCTCCTTCCTGATCTATAAAAGTAGATCTAGGTATGCTATTAGTTTTATTATTTCTTCCCGTTATTAAGGGTTTTTCTTTAATATCTAATTTCCATTCTTCTGGTATTTCAAAGTCAGTTAGTATTTCTGGTTTTATTATTTGTCCTAATTCCTTAAAGGTTTTATCTATTTCTATAAATTCATTTTGTCCATATATTGAACTATTATGACTATTTGTTAAAGAATATGCCACTAGATAGTGTATTGAAAATGGGTGATTTCCTTCTTTCATTAAATCTCCTCTTTCGAATTCATAAGCTAGGCTTAGTACTTGATTTAAATTTTTATCTTGTATATTTATAGCAAATCTAGGATATGCTGTAAACTTTAGTTTTTGGTATCCTAAATTTCCATGGATCATTCCTAATAAAGCATCTTGTCTATTTATTATTCTGTTGTCTAGCAATGCTATTTTTATTGGTGTATCTATTCCTTCTCTGAAATGAGCTTTTATTAGTATTTGGATTCCTCCTAAATGGATGTATCCAATTTTTTCTTTATCCTTACTAGGGATTTTTGATAATTTGTTTACTATAGTTTCTTTATCAATTAATGTTATGTTATACCTTCCTTTTGCATCTGTAATTTTAATACTCATCTCTTTATTACTTATACCATAATAAATTATGTTTTTTCTAGGAAATATTTTTCTTAATAAAAATGATGGGTCTTTAAATCCATCTCCTTCTTTTAGGTTTAATTTTGCTTTTTGAATTTCTTCAAATTTCTTTTTACTTATTACCATTTCTTGTAAAAAAACATCCTGAGATGTCTTCTATTTCTATATCCAATATTTCTTGGTTTATTTCTTCTTCCATTTTTTTTAATATATATAAACCTTAGGGGTATTCCTGATAAGTGTTAATTTTAACTTCTGTTATGTTTTTAACGGTATTTTTGAATTTTTCTAAACCTGAAGGGTATTTCTGAAGATTCCTTAAACCTTGGGGGTATTTTTGATTTTATTCCTATATATATTAATAAAAAAATTCTCTTAATTTATAAATTAATTATTATATTAGATAGATTTTTTTGAAAAAATATTAAAAAAAATTTAATAACTAAGATTTAAAGTTAAATATATAGTGTTAAAAATAAAAATCATACTATCTATATTATAAATCATAACATTCGTAATCATTTTTATAAAAACCTAAAGGCTTTTTTATTAAATAAAAAAATAGATTTAAATTTAAATTTATAATAATAAAAGTAAAAAATCAAACCATTTAAATTATAATCGAATGTAAAGAAATGAAATATAACACCCTTCCGGCGTAACATTCACGAGCCTATTGAAGCAGAGACTACAAAAATGACAAAACATATGTAGTCGTCAGTTGTGGTTCTCTGTTTGACTGTTTCTTTATAATATCTTTACCATGGATTTTGTAGTTGGAAAATGAGTTTCATTTTTCGTAGGATTGGATTATTATATTAATTTTTAATTTAACTATATTTAATCAACTTATTTTTAATTTTTATTTTTAAAATTATAGAATTTAATTTTAGACATAAGCTAAATTTTAAAATTAAAAAAATTAATTTATATTTATTATTTTTTATAATAAAAATTACTTAACCATAATGGATCATACTAAATCTTATTTAAAATAATTACAGATACAAAATTTTATCAAAAATATTTTAAAATTAAAATTTATAGGTTAAAAATTTTAAATTTAAAAAAAATTGACAAAAAATATATTCAATTTTTAATTTTTAATTTTAAGTTAAAAATTAGCTTCATAACTTTTTTCTTAAAATATTTTAAAATTAAAAATTTAATTTTAAAACTAAGAATTTAAAATTTTAATTTAAACTAAACATCACTCTTCCTCTCTGATATTTTGTATATTATTTTTAATTTTTAAGTTATAATTAATTACGTTTAAAATAAAATATATATTTAAAAATAAAATTTACATTAAATAATAATATTTATAATTAAATTTTTTTAAAAATATAATATGATTTATTGATATTTTAATAATGATTATGGTTGAAATTATTAGAGTTTTTATTATTTTTATCCATTTAAATTAATATAAAAAATACAAAATACAGTATCAAAGTAATAGAAAATGTTAAATAAAATGGGCAATCGCAATATTTTATTTTAATTAAGAGAGTGTTTTACTGCACACTAGCTATTTGTTTTATACTCATATTAGCATTTTAATAATGAGTAATTAAAATTATGATTAATTATATAAATATAATGATTTTTTTTAAATAATGGATAAATTACATGACAAGAATAATTATTACAATATTTAAATTAAAATTGAATATATATTAATTTTATTTTTTAATATATATAATTAAATTTTTTGCTTTTAATAATAAAATACATAATACTTGAAATAATTAGAAATAATTTTATTTATTTTTATTTTTATATTTTTAATTTTACTTATAAACTTAAAAAATAAAATTAATATCAATATTTTAAAAATATATTAGAATAAAAATTATGTTAAGATTTCATTTTTAAAAAATAAATATATTTTTAAAAATAAAAAAACAAGATTAAATTTTAAAAAATTACTACTAATTTTAATAATTATTATTTAAATATATTTAAAATTAATATAAAATAATTATAAAAACTAATATAATTATTCCCGACTGTTCACGTCATAGTAGATATTTTTTATGAGGTTAGTCTAAGATATGAGCGTACAAAGATGAGTTATTTTTATAATAGTATTTAATAATTTTTTTAACATAAATAATTTTTCAAGTAGCATTTTAAAATAAAAAAAAACAAATCTTTACATGTAATTATGGCACCATTATTTGAAAACAAATAAATTAAATTGTACATAAAATTAAGAAAATAATATCAATCAAGTCATTAAAATTAAGATTTAAAATAATATCAATCAACTCATTAAAATTAAGATTTAGTATTTTTATTTATCTTATTATAAAAGATACTTTTAATATCAGATTTAAAAAATTAATAAACTAGAAATAAATAATATTATTTTAAAGATATTTTTATAAAATATTATTTTTATTATAAACAATGGTAAAGTAAGATAACAGTTAATATAAAAAAAATTAAAATAATATTTATTTTAATAATTTTTTATTTTTATTAATTTTTATTTAAAAACAAAAAATGTGTATTCAAATAATTTTTTCTTAGAATATTATTATTATTAATTTTTAAATAATTTTATATTAAATTTTACTCTATCATTATTAATGACTTATGTTTTATGTATTTTATTTATTTTTAAATAAAATTTATTAAAATAATATAATGTATCTTTAATTAATTTTTTTGTACTTCTCCAAGTTAGAATGGTAATTCAAGCTAGTCTATAACATGAAATAAACTTGATATGATATAAATTATTTTTTAATTATAATTAATTATTATTATTTTTTATATTTTTATCAATATAAATAAATAATTTATTTATAATATTAAAAATATGCGAATTTGAATTAGATAACAAGAACACAAATACATATAATACGAACAAACATAATAATAACACACAATTTGCATAAATTATCACTCTAAATAATAATTTTTAACATAATATTAAAATTGTATGTCATATATTCAAAGTCAAATAATTTAAATTATTGATTTATAAATGTTTAATTTACATAAAATTAATACTTGTAGAAAATAATAAATATATAAAAATAATATTAATTTATCTTTCAATAATTTAATTTTTTAAAATAATTTAACTACCAATTATTTTTAATATGCCAAAATTAATGTACTCAGAAACAATTTTTATAAACTAAACAACATAAATGTCTAAATCTAGAATACTATAACCCCTCACTCTAAAATTAATTAATTGAACTTAAGCTATTATATATGTGTAAGCATTCGTGCGTAATGAGTAAATAATGTAGTGAGTAAATAATATAGTGAGTAATTATATATGTCTATATTGGAATTACATCCTTACGTCTAGTTTTTATTAACTATCATAATAAAATTTATTAATAAACTAGATGAAATTTACGATAATTAATAAAAAAAAATTATTTTTAAATAATAATGAAGATTTTTAAACTTTTCCTTAATACGCTGGGGAAAAACTTTTTTGATTCGTTTAGAAAGCTAGCGAATAAAAATCTTGTACGATCTTATCTATTCCAAGATGTACAAGTAGTGTGTGATAAGAATTTTAAATAATGCTTAAATTCGATAACTAAAATATATAAATAAGAAATATATTCTTAGTTTCTTAGTTACGTAAGCTAAAGTAGTTTAATTTTTTTTAACAATTTATTTATTTTTTATTATGAAAAGGTGATAGATAATTGATCAAATTTTATTTTTATTTTTTATCAAGTATATGGTTATTATTGTCTATTTTTAAAGACAATATATAAATGTGATATATCTATAATAGTTAAGAAAATATCAGAAAAAATAAAAATAAAATACAAAAATTATTTATTTATCTTTATACTATTACTTTTTCAAAACAAAATTATTAAACTGCTACAAAATAAAAAAAAATTAAACTACTTTTCTTAATATAATTAAAGAATTTTTGTATATATATTATAAAATGGTATTTAAGTCACATTTTTTTTATTAAATAAAAAAAAATATTACACATTTCAAATTTGAATTTAAATTTATGATAGTGAGAGGGACTGAGCATCACCTTGTATAAAATATATTATCACTAGCTCCTTTTAAGTACTTACATGTAATTTTATAATTTTTATATCAAATAATAGTTTTGTATGATTTGAAACTATGATTTTAAATATAAAAAAAGATAAATCTTATCATGAAATCACTATACAAATTATTTATAATTAAACAAATTTTAAATTTGTTTTGTAGTGTTTTTAAACAAAAATTAAATATTTAAATTTCAATCTTACATTTCATACATAAAATAGGTAACCAGGAGCATTTATATTATTTTCAATAAGGTAAATGGATATTTCATTACTAAATTAGGGTATTTTTTAAAACTATATTTTCTATACAATTCGAATTTATGATTAAAAAATAAGAGAATGATGAATCTTTCTATAATATCACTAAGGGAATTACCAAATTATGGTAGTTATTAAAAAGGATTTGGTATCTTAGAGATATTATTATTAACGTATTGATAAATTTTATTTCTTATGCTATTAAATTTTTTTATACTAATGTCCTATTCTATTTAATTCATATTTTTAGTCCGAGTATACCACATGAATACTCTATAACAAATTTTACAAGGATATTATGGGAATTTAAGAAGAAAAAAACCCAACATAATCAAACTCTATCAATTATCCTCCAATTTTTTTGTAAATGTTGTGTTCTATATATGATAATAATTCATAATTCTATATAGATGAATGCGGTATCTCCCACTAAGAACACAAAACAATAATACTTTTTCGATCATCAACATCTCCAACCCAATTGTTACCACTATAACCAATAAGCTTATAATCATTATTTAGTGAATACATCAAGTCAAAGTTGATTGTACCTTTGAGATAGCAAACATTTCTTTTGTTATATTTGAAGTGACTAGTAATTGTATTCTCTATATAACGACTTGTAAATCCCATAGCACAGATAATGTCAGATCTTATGTATATCAATTATCGTAGATTTTCAACCAAATTCTTGAAGAATGTTATGCCCACCTTTTTTGATTTATTAAGCTTTGATAACTTGCTTCCACATTCTACATGTATACTAATTGACTTGCATTCATCCATCTAAAACTTCTTGAGGATCTCTTTTACATAACCTTCTTATCGGATAAAACTTTTATATTTTCTTTGTTTTACTTGGATGCTGAGATAATAAGTCATAAGACCATTATCAATCATCTTGAACTTTGTTGTCATTTCTTTCTTCAATTCTTTAAATATATTTGGATTATTTCCTACGAAAATCGAGTCCTCTACATACAAGCACACGATCAAGACATCTCTTTCTTTAATCTTGACATAAAGTGCATACTTGCTTAGGAATTTTATAAAGTTGTTCTCTTGCAAGTGCTTGTCGATCATACTATTCCATGTTTGTGGTGCTTGTTTCAACTAGTGGAAAGCTTTCTTTAGTTTTAAGACTTTGCCTTTTTGTCCCTTAACACCATAGCACATCGGTTGTTCGATGTAAACTTTTTCTACAAGAACTCTATTTTGGAATGCAAAATTTACATCTATTTGATATATTTTTCATTTGACCTAAGCTGTCAAAGGAATAATAAGTCTAATAATTTATATTCTAGCTCTTTGACTGTAGCCTTTTGCAACTACTCTTGCCTCTTATCTTTTGGCCTTTCCATTAGCATTCTTCTTTGTTTTGTACACACATTTGATGCTTATAACTTTATGACATTTTGGAAGTGAAACGAGCTCTCATGTTCATTTTTCTTAATTGCTTTCATTTTCTCATCCATAGCATCTCTCCATTTCCTTTCTTGTGAAGTTTTTTCAAGCTTATAGATTTGCAATAGAAAAATAGACATAAAAATGTGAGATCTTCCATCCTTTTAGTATCCTCATAATTATTTTCAAGATTCTTTATGCGTAGGATGCTCTTTTGATTTGGAAATGATAGTAGTGAGTCTCCAACTTATATTCTTGGTAAAATAGGTGGAGTGGTTGGCTTTTATTGGATTTCTCTTTCTTGTTATGTTATTCTTTCTTCATTTTGTTCTTCGAAATGAGGAAAAAAGTTGAAATCATCAAAATGAGTTTGAGTCATACCCGATAATGATGAACTTCTTACTTTTGTCATCGAGCTTACTCTTTATCTCGTACAGTACATAAGCATAGACTAAGGTTCCAAATACTCTTAGATGAGAGATGTCAGACTTTCTTCCAGTCCATGCCTCTTGTAGTGTCTTTTTCCAAATTCTTTTTGTTGGAGATAGATTGGATAGATAAATTACATACGCCACTATTTTAGCCCAAAACTCCTTTTGTTCTTCTATTGCTACGCACTATGTCGAGTACATCTAATTTCATTTACTTAACAGAATTCATGGAAATCTTTGTAAGTAAGTTCTCCTCCTCAATTAGATCTCACGACCTTGATCTCTCGTCCACTTTCTTTCTTCATTGTAACTTTGAACTTCTTAAATTCTCAAAATACTTCAAATTTTTGTTTAAAAAAATAGACCCATGTCTTTCTCAAAAAATCATCTATAAAGAAAATGGAGTAATTATTATTATCAAAAGAGCTTGGCTTAATTGGGTTGCACATATTGGTATGAAATGAGGTCTAATGACTTTTGAGCTCTTGAGTTTGACTTCTTCAGAAAGCTTCTTCTAAATTGCTTCCAAAGTAAACATTCTTCAGAGAGTTGATATGGATGACTAATATATGGTAACCTTCTCACAATTTTATTTTTGAACAATGTCTCTAGTTCTCAAAATTGAGATGTCTAAATCAAAGATGTCATAATTACGATACATCTTTGTAGTAAGTTTAAGACATTTTCGCACGTCATTTTTAATATTCAATAAAAACTTCCTATTTCTTGACATTGGCATTATAATGATTGAGTTATTTCTATCATCTCTTATTGAAAGACTATCATCTTTCCTATGAATGTCATAGCCTTTCTCTTATAGTTGACCCAAACTCAAAATATTATTTTTCATATTGGAAACAAAGTATACATTTAAAATAAATTGATGAATACTATTCTTCAACAAAATTAATATTTTACCTTTGCCTTTTATTGGGATCTTGAACTTATCACCAAACGAAACACTACTGATCATCGTTTTATTTAACTCTATAAACATGTTTCTTTTTCCACACGTATATATACTAGAAAAGAATGTCTAAAGAGATAGAGCAAGTGTCAAGTTCACAAGTTGGAGACATGTAAACTTTGGAAGTGTATAAAGGAGATATTAAAGCAACTGTGTATGAGTTGGATGAAGTTGCAGAATTACCAATCTCTGTTGAATTAAATGACTCAACCATTGGATCAACATTTGGTGTTTTTCAAGTGTTTGAAAAGGAAAGTGAGGTTGTGTTAGAGCCAATAGCAGAAATTAGTAGTAATGATGTGCCATGTGAGAAATAGATAGAAGGGAAGTAAGTAGAAATTGCGAGTAACAACAATGACAATGTAAAGTCCAAAAGGTTTCAATACTATTGTAAAAATTATTTTCTAACCCCTATATTTTAAAAAGAAAAGAAAATTGTTAAAATAACTAACCTAAAACGTAAAATTATGTATTTAAATTTATTTATTTATTTTTAGTTTCATAAGAAAATATTAGTGGAGGAGATAACACTATTCTTGTTTTTGTTGATAATGATTATGAGTTGTGACAAACATATCATTTAAAAACTTGATGTGACAGGTGCGTATTTATAAAAATACGTTGAATACATATTTATTACATTTTATATTTAAATTAAACATATATATAACATGTAACCTGAGTTAAAAATAAGATTTTATCTGGAAAGAATTTATTCTTCACTTAATTGTAAATATCACTTGTCAACAAACCTTTTTTATAACTTAAGCCAAATTTTGTGGGAAAAAATCTTGAAAAGTGCAAAATAAATATAAATTTATATTTATACGAAATATAATGTGCTATGTGAAAAATAATTTCAATTTTGTCATGTAGAGGTGACAACACATCTATGACAGCTATTGAAAGAACATTTTGGACTTTTAACATCAGTGGTAAGTTCTAACATATATTTATGAAAAACTAGTTTTTATTTTAATCCTCAAAAAATTATAAATTATAAATATGATATAGCATCATTAATAAAGATAATGTGCCGTATAAGGACAATGTCATAAGGAAAACGTGTTAAAATTTAGAAATACCAAATTTTTATATTTTTATCTTTTGAGAGAGGATTAGTGGATCGAGTCATTATATTAATTTTTTAAAAACTCTATTTTTCGCGAGAGTTTTGATTCATGCAATATATCATTCCTTGTAAAAACAATTCGGCCGGGTTGTCTTTTAAACAGTTTTTAAAGATCATACACACCAATAAGGTTTCTAATTGTTTGACAATTAATATATACAGAATTAAATTGATATTAATTGCCTTTTCACTCACAATTTTCAAAATAACATATAACCTGCATCTTAATTTTTTCACTCACACATCTCTAAGCATTTTCCTTCATAATTTTTATGATCAACTAGCTATTAAGTAAGTGGGTATATAGTCTAAAATTTATTTTGTACTAAAAGATAATTCTTCATTGTGTATATATAGGTTAAGTGATACTTAGACCATTTAATTAATTTTATTATCTTAAGTTATGTTGAGTAAGAAAATAAATTAAAATGATAAATCTTAAACCATCTGACTTAAATGAAAAATACTAATAATATGATTAAAATCCTTGTTAGTTAGTTCGTGACTTAGACTATTAATTCAATTAAATTTGGAAAGTAATACTAGTCCTCTCATATCTCTATATATATCTTCAAGCTCTAGCTATCACATAACACATGAGATCGAGGAGCAATGTTCCATAAACACTCCGCTTGAGTTGTTAGCTAGTTCCCTCCAGCGCTAGCTAGCTTACTAATTCCTCTATATCTGCTTTATTAATTAATACACACTACTATAAAACTTTCCTGCAGTTAATTCTCACAATGATGAGGCCCCAAGTTCAGCAATATTATAGTTCAGTACACCCTACACAAACCCTCTTACCACTTCAAAAACCAATATTCAATATCCAAGGCAAAAGCGTTCACAAACCCTCTAACAGTACTAGAACTAGCAATAATTTATTACTATCTTCCTACTCCAAAAGTAATCGACGTCCCAAGACCGTTAGGATTGACTGTGTTAATCCTGGACGGCTAAACGTGAAAGCAGTGGTAAGTAGTCCCAATGAGAAGGCCGTAAAGATCGAAGCTGAAGTGACTGTGAAATTCACAGTGAGTGGATTTTTGTCAAGTATCGGTCTCGATCGAGGACTTGATGATATCCAAGATGTGCTTGGAAAAACCCTCCTTCTTGAGCTTCTTAGCTCCGAGCTTGATCCCAGTAAGTATACTAATTATTATCGAAAAACAACAAAAATAATTTTTTTTAAACCTTATAAACGGTATGAGTAAATATCTTATATATTATTTCACTTCTAATTTTGTTTAATATTTAATTATGTTAAATTAAATTCTTTTAATATTATTGAAACATTATTTTTGTTATAAATTTTAGAATTGTGATTTTATTGGATTCTTATTATTTTTATAAAGAAAAAATAAAATAAAATATATATATATATTTTCAAATACTTTCACTTATATTAGTAGTTATATGGTAAATTTAATTTATAAGAACGATAATGAAAGTAAATTTATATTTACTTTTTCATTGTGTTAATATTATTACGAAAAATAAATTTTTTTTTTAATTTTTAAAAAATTTTAAAACACGATATATAAAAAATAAATATAAAACTCGATAATATTAACATTTTTATTTTTATTTTCACAAAAAGTGAATCTAGACTGTTATTTTTCGGGTTATGAATGCCGTATTTTCCTCAAAATTAACATTTTTCATTTATGCATCTATTTTTGAAGATTTTTGCACTTTTTGAAAATATTTTTGTAGTTGTATAGGTTACAATAGCTCTGTTATAAGATATATGACATGGTACATAACAGATTATTTAGTAACATGAGTGGTTTATGCAACAAAATAAGAAAGATAATTTATGTTAAGATTGATTCAAACTACTATAATCACTCTTAAAATTATTTAAAAATAATATAATAATAATGAAGCAATCAATTTCATAAAAATTAAAGTTTCATTCAATTTGTTATTAATTTTTATTTTGAATACATATGAATATATGGACACAGTTTGTCATGAAAGAACAAAATAAGTTCAATGGACCATAACTCGAATTTATTTTTGAACACAAGTCAATAGCTAATTTTAATAAGTGTTTATATTTTCATTTTAGATAGATGAATGTTTAGATCATCAAGATAAAAGTTTATATTAATTATTATATGTTCGTGATATATACCTACATTCAACAGATAATATTAGCATGCATGTAATCATATTTCTCTAACATATATATTAGTACATATTAATCGATTATAAATATTATAGATAATTTGTTATTAACATATCTTAAAAAATAGGAAAATAATTTTTTAAATAAAAGAGTATAAAAAGATAATTTGATTATTTTCGAAAAAAGTAGTGAAAGGGAATAAATTAAAATGGAAAATAGTTCGAACTATTTTTATTGTTTGTTTAAATGATATATCTTCCCCTTCAAACTCAACTTATAAAGCACCAACTACTCACCGTTACATGTATGTGTTGTAATGAACACAGATACTCATCACAAGTGAGTTCCATAAGGTTTGCGCGCTTTACACAACAAAGCGTGCTTCTATGTTCTGAACTGTAAAATATTGCGGTAGTCTTCTTTGAATTAAAATTAATTTTTCTGGTAGTAACATTAAAAACTATGGTCTAATTTTTATTTTATTTTGTGAAAATTCTGGATATTTTCATTAAAGTTCTATCACCATTGCATTCCACTGTATTCTATTCAAAAATAAATTACATATTTCATAAATATTTATAAATTTAATAGAAAATCCGTTTTTAAAATTAAATTAACATATTAATGGGATTTGTATGATAAATACAATTACATGTTTTTTTTCTTCTAAAAATGGGTAGTAAAAATCTATGAGATTATGAATTTTATATTATTTAGTTTTTTAGATTTTAAAATATGTTTTATTATTTATTTTTGTTGAGAAAATATGATAAAACATAAGTCATTAAGGAAAATAAATGAAAATTTAGTATATAAAAAAATATTTTTTATTTTTAAAAAAATAAAAAAAATAAGAAAATAAAATATTGATAATAACCGAATATTAAAATTAAATATTTTATGAAATTTATTTATCGAATTTTAATTACATTTTAATCGATTGATAATAAAAAATAAAATAATAATAATATTATTATTTATATTTAATTATATATTTTTCAAAATTAAGATACTTCAATTTTTTTTATATAATAAAATAAACACACAAAATTTAAGCTGATAGATTTAGCTCACATTTTTTCTTTTTCCCTAAAAGATCTAACAATATTAACCATACGTGGGCACCGGCAGGGATTGGCCAGAAGCCCATAGGCCAGAACTAGAATCATCAATAATGCATTTATAAATTATTTATTGTTTTATACAATTAATATCCATGTGCCAATTACGTTTTTTCAGTCAAAAGGGAATCTTTGCGATTGACCCACCAAAAGTCGGATTTTTTTATTTTGTATAAATTAGTTTTACGAATATGTATTGTGTTTTAATAATTTTAATATATATATATATATATATCTGTAAGTAATTAATAAAAAAATCTTCTTTCTATTTATAAATTATTTATTTTTAATATTTTTTAAAAATATTTTTTATTTTTCTTACTTTTTTTTAAAAAACAATCTTTATAAAAAAAAATATAACTTTATATATAAAAAATTATATCATGTAATTAAATCTTATAATTTTCAAACAATTCATTAAATGGTTAAAACTAATTGTGTTGAAAAAAATCATCACTTAAAACTAATATTATAGGTTTGCAGGGTTTTAATCACAAAATTTTCGGCTAGGATATCATGTTTTAGTCTACTCATCAGGACCACCATTTCGTCGGATTACGTGAACCCTAGTATAGCTCTCCATTTGTTTTTATTATCATTTTTCTTCCATTTACATCCTATACAAATATTACTCTCATTAATAAGATAGGGACCATTTTAGTTCTTATACTATAATTCTTATCTATTTTCATACTTTTATAAATATTATATTTATTTTAATTCATAAAATAGCTAAATCATAATCTCATTGATTAAAATTTTAAATTTTTGTTAAATTTAATAAAAAGTAAACTTTTTTACTTACTTTCTTACATATGATTTATACATAGCTACTAATATAAAGATAAAATGTTAACCATATTTTTTTTCTTCAAGAAATTATTATTAAAAATTTAAAAACAAAAATTCAAAAACTATAAAGTCATTATTCAATATCTTAATTCCAAAATTTATGAGGACCACCATTAAACCCACATGGGTATATATAGTATCAGTTGATAAATAAGAAGTTTGGAATTATCGAAGTAAACTCATTGAGGACCATTTTCAACACACATATACTCAAAATATGTTGTAAAGTGTATTTACGTCAAGATTGCATAATCAATTAATAAACTGTTAAGTATATTAATATCATAATTTTATTAATTGTAAAGAAACTGGATTGGAGAAGGAGGCAATTAAAGGTTATGCCCACAGAACCAAGCGAGAAAATGGGGAAGCAAAATATGAATCCAAGTTCGAAGTTCCAACAGATTTTGGGGAGATTGGTGGAGTTTTGGTGGAGAATGAGCATCACAGGGAGATGTTCGTCTCAGATATTTTCCTTAATGGCTTCCCTCATGGCCCTATTCATATCAGCTGTAATTCATGGATTCATTCTAAGTATGACGATCCTAAAAAAAGAGTCTTCTTTACAAACAAGGTGTGTATATATATATATATATTAATTTGTTGTGTTATATGTTTGGAGAAGTGTACATCTAAGTGTTTAATTATTAATAATTGATTATATATATTAATGTTTGATAAATTAAAACAGTCGTACTTGCCATCAAAAACACCAAGTGGGCTAGCGAGGCTTAGAGAAGAAGAGCTAGTGATTACAAAAGGGAATGGGACAGGAGAACGAAAAAGCTATGAGAGAGTATATGATTACGATGTCTATAATGACATTGGGGATCCTGATAATAATCCCGACATGAAAAGAACAGTAATTGGTGGCAATAAATTTCCTTATCCTAGACGTTGTAGGACTGGTCGTCCTCCCTGCAAAACTGGTATGCAATATTATTCATTGATATGATTCTGAAATCTAGATTGATAAAAAATTAATACTTAAACTTTTTCGTAGGTGGGACCACAGATCTGAACCAATTAATAAATCATTTGTCAAAAGATTTTCATTGTTTAAGTAGACTTAAATGTGTACGTACAATCCAAATTATAACAAATAAATAATTTTAATTATTAATTAATACTGTTAGTACAAATTAAGGTTGTTCATGCATGTATAATATATGTATGCAATTAACAAATGCAGATCCAGAATCGGAAAGTAGGACTTCAAGTTTTTATGTGCCAAGAGATGAAGCATTTGCAGAAATAAAGCAACTAACATTTTCAGCAAAGGCAGTGTACTCAGTGTTACATGCTGTAGTACCATCCCTTGAAACGGCCATAATAGATGCTGATCTTGGATTTCCTTACTTCACTGCCATTGACTCCCTCTTCAATGAAGGAATTAACTTGCCTCCTCTTGAGTCCCATGGTGTTCTTAAAGATATGTTGCCTCGTTTAATCAAGGCTTTTACTGACACTGGAGAGGGTGTTCTCCGTTTTGAAACCCCTCAAACTATGGATAGTATGATACCCAACGTCATATACAATTTAATTATTCATATTATATATAGTTCAATCTTTTAATAATTAATTATTTTTATAGGGGACAAGTTCTTTTGGTTTAGGGATGAGGAATTTTCCAGGCAAACTCTTGCTGGACTCAACCCATGTACCATTCAATTGGTTACGGTATGTCCGATTGTCAATATCTTACAAATAACATAGTTTTTGAATTAATAAATAAATTAAAACTGCTTGTTTTAAAAACATATATATGTTTGGAATTAATATTCAAGGAATGGCCATTGATGAGTAAACTCGACCCTGAGATTTATGGTCCACCAGAATCAGCGATCACCACTGAAATGATCGAGCGAGAAATCAGAGGATTTATGACCGTTGAGGAGGTATATACATTAATTTTATGGTATATTGTCAAAATTTAACTAAATACTCACTTTCTTTTATTAGTTAAATTTTATTTGTTCCTTTGGTTTCTATATTAATAAGTTATTTTACAGTAAAAAAAAATATGTATTTTATGTTATAAGAAAAAAGCATATGTGTAATAAATATTATATTTTTAAACATATAAAAAATATTTACATACTGCATATAAGATTTTAAAATAAAATTTTATCTAGCTATGAATTACTTCCCCAGTTGTAAAATATCTTAATTATTGTACAACTAGTTTACAACTAATGCATTACCATAAGATTGAGCATGAAGTAAATATATGTGAAAATTTTCAAGTAGTTTTTCTTTTTTGCTAAAAGAAAAAAACAACTTTAAATAATGTATTTTTATTTGACAAAAAAAAAAATACATATAATATATTGATATATGTAATGTACATAAATGTGTAGGCAATCAAACAGAAGAAATTGTTCATATTAGATTACCATGATCTGTTGTTGCCATATGTGAGCAAGGTGAGACAGTTGGGAAACACAACATTGTATGGATCTAGAACTCTGTTTTTCTTGAACCCAGATGGAACATTGAGGCCACTAGTTATTGAGTTGGTTCGACCACCAATGGATGGAAAGCCTCAATGGAAAGAAGTCTTCGAACCTTCTTGGCATGCCACTGGTGTTTGGCTTTGGAGGTTAGCCAAAGCTCATGTTCTAGCTCATGATTCAGGCTATCACCAACTTGTTAGTCATTGGCTAAGAACACATTGTTGTACAGAGCCTTACATAATTGCAACAAATAGACAACTTAGTGCAATGCATCCAATATACAGATTACTGCACCCTCATTTCAGATACACAATGGAGATCAATGCTCTTGCTCGACAAGCACTTATTAATGCAGGTGGCATTATTGAAAGCTCATTTGCTCCTGGAAAATATTCCATTCAGGTTAGCTCTGTTGCTTATGACAAGCAGTGGCAATTTGACTTGCAAGCCTTGCCAGCTGATCTTATTAGCAGGTAATTAATGCCTTTTTTTTAAGATCATAGTTGTTAGAAAGTAAACCTTTCAAAAAAGTTATTGAGAGAAAGACCCAAAGTATGAGTTCTATAGATGTATCATACATGTCTAATATTTGAAATTTAACAATTAGAAATTTAGGATTACTAGAGTTTGTTAAATTTGGGTCTAATTACGTCTCAAAACCTAGACTATAAGATGTAGGATTGCATTTATTTATATATGTGTTTGATACTTTATGCCCAATCGATGTGGGATATTTTAACACTCTCACTCACATCAGCAGTTCATCGATAGACGGTAGTGGGCTTACAACTGCGTGCCACAGGATGAGCTTGCATGCTTTGATACCATGTTAAATTTTGGGCCTAACTCCATCTCAAAACCCAGGTTATGAGATGTAGGATTTTCTTCATTTATATATGTGTTTGATATTTTATACCCAATGTGAGATATTTTAACAGAGTTTGAAAATAAATCCATCAACTCTGATATTTTTTTTTAAGTTGTTGATAAACCAAAAATCTCAAAAACTTAAACTATTGAAAGAATGTCCAACAATACATTTATACATTTATTAGTACTCACGGGTCATAAATCGTAATATTTATTTCTATGGTTACATACTCATGCTATAAATTGAGTAAAGTTGGTTTCCATTGCATTTTTTAACAGGGGAATGGCTGAAGAATACCCAAATGCACCACATGGTGTAAAGTTAATAATAGAAGACTACCCATATGCCAAAGATGGACTTGACATATGGGCAGCCATAAAAGAATGGATAAGTGAATGTGTTAATCACTATTACTCAAACCCAAGTGAATTGGAGTCAGACAAAGAGCTACAAGCATGGTGGACAGAAATCAGAACAGAAGGTCATCCAGACAAAAAGGATGAACCATGGTGGCCAGTACTAAAGACACCACAAGACCTAACAGAAATATTGACAACAATAGTGTGGGTAACATCTGGTCACCATGCAGCTGTGAACTTTGGACAGTATACATATGCTGGTTATTTCCCAAATAGACCAACAATTGCAAGAACAGTTATGCCTTCAGAGGAACCTTCAGATGAATATTGGAAAAAGTTCATGGAAAAACCAGAAGGTGCTTTACTGCAATGCTTTCCTTCACAAATGCAAGCAACAAGAATCATGGCTGTTTTGGATATTTTATCTAATCACTCACCAGACGAGGAATATCTTGGGGAACAAATGGAACCATCATGGGCTGAAGACCCTGTTATAAAGGCAGCTTTTGAGAGGTTTAATGGAAGATTGAAAGAACTTGAAAGTGTGTTTGATGAAAGGAATGCAAATAGAGACTTGAAGAATAGATGTGGAGCTGGGGTTGTGCCTTATGAGCTTTTGAAGCCTTTTTCTGAATCTGGAGTTACTGGAAAAGGTGTTCCTTATAGTATCTCCATTTGAAAACATATCTAGTTTGTTTTATGGATTATGTGATTTTAAGAAAATAATTATCCTTGTGATTTGTGATTGAGATTTCATTTCAGATTATAATAAAAATAATGGAAGATGAAAGTTCTGAAATACCAACCTAAATAATCTATACGGGTGAAAAGTTCTTTTTTTTAAAAGTAAATTTCTTCAATTTAAAATTTACTACTAAATCGAACAGTCATGTAATAACGTATCAAAATAAATGAAGAAAATAAAATAGTAGGCAATAATTTTTTATACTAATTCAATAGAGGACACCCGAGCGACATATGAGGTGATCAAGTGCCAAAGGTTGAACTAGATGAGCACCAATTAAGGAGGTCTCGAGAAAGTTAGGGAGCTAGAATTTGGCCTGGTTGCCAATCAAACCCCAAATGAAGGGATCGATCATGTTCTAAGCACGCTTCAATTTGTATTTTCTTCATAGATTCTCAGACACCAGACCCGAGGATAGGCCCAGAGGCCCAGTTGCTAGAAACAAGAGAAGTATTGCTTTGTCGCTTGGGATATAACACATCAGGGTATTTTCGTTAGCTGTTGGTGCACAAAATTGGATGGATAATTTGTTAATTGACAAGAGGGGAGTATATATTCACCTTGTAGCTCTTATATGTTATAGCTTAAATGAGCATAAGGCTTGAGAGAAAAAGAGAATCAAAGGGAAAAAAATAAGTAATCTTCATGGTTGTTAGAGGGAGAAGTGATGCTTACAAATGTTATCTAATTTGTAGTCCTGTTATCAATTTATTTGGCAACTACATCCAAAATTTGATGTGTCAAAAGTAGTCGTATAAATTTTGTATAATTTATAAAAAAGCTCATAAGTGTACGAATTATTTGCAGAAAATAAGAAGTATATTTTCAAGATTGATCTAAAGAGAATATACGTGGTTTTTAAATAATTCAATAAATTCTTAAAAACGAAAATAAAACTTAAACATTCTATTACAAAAGTTTTGGTTTTAAAATCTAATTTAACAAAGGTAGATTCAACAAACATTTAAGTAATTAAACAATTATCATAGAGTGGAGAATTTATGTGATACATTAACTAGTTAGTTATGCTTGTTTAATATTTAAGTAGGTTATTAAAAATATGAATTAAAATTTTTAATTTTCCTTTTTTAATAAGAAAATATCCTAAGGTGGGGATTATTTTCTTTTGTCAATCAATTATCAACTAAAGTCTTTTGATGGGATCAATAATTAACAATTGACTAATTTTTTCTTTATTTTTAAGGAATTAATAATCGTTTAGTTGATGATTTTGGTGAAGTTATTAATTTAAACTCCCATTAAGGTGTCTAAATTAGGTTTATGATTTAAAAATTTGGAACTAACTTTCAGATTTTAAAATTACTGTGAAGAATATATAGTCAATATATTTTTCAATAATAATTTGTATAAAAATATTTAAAATAGAGCATGTTTCAAAATAAATTTAGACTGTAATTATCGAATATCCGTGAGTATTATTCTAAATCAAACTTAGATAATTTAAATCTTAAATATAACTCTCTTGTTTATTATGAAAAATAATTCATCAATATATTTTTTCTTTTACAAACTTCGTTTTAATCTTGATGAAGAAATAAAACTTAATTCATTTTATAAAAATGTTTATTAATTTTAATATTTTACAAGTGTATCAATATTACTAATATCGCATACTATTTATAGCAAGACATGCACAGTTTAATAAATAATTAATAAATTAAACATATAGCTTGTAAAATAACACTTAGAGATAATATAAAAATAATACATTTGAATATATCTCAATAGAATCTCATAATTGTTTATGTAATGAAAATCCAAATAGAATTGGCGCATTGTTTATTGCATTGAACCGGTAAACTATTACATAAACTAAATTTATTTAACTATCAATTGAGAGAACTTTAAACTATTAAAAGAAAAATCTAAAAAACTTAAAAGACTAAGAAATGAAAGGAATAAGAAGGATGAGACATATGGATTACAATGAAAATAGGGACTTATTTTTAGGTGGATAAAAGGAGAGAAATATGGATTTTTAGATTGGCGTCACAAAGTACAATTGTTTCATGCTACGACATACATAGGTTGTACATGATTTTGGCTCAATTCATTACGTTTACGCCACGACATACAACTTTTTTATGACATAGCCTACATCATATTTGGGGCGCATTGATGTCACTTCCATTGTCTCGCACCACAACACACAAAAATTTCATGCCGCAACATCCCTTGTTCTACATCACTTGGAACCCTTTATTTCTTGTATTTCCTTTTTCAAGTTTTAAAACATATGTAATACTTTATTCAAGTTGAATAATTTAAATACAAGAAATACTTGAAAAGTACCAAAATATACACTTGATTTTGAAAAGATAGATGTGTTTAAAATAATTATAAAACTAAGTAAATACAAATCTATTTAATTATTTAACATGCATAAAATCATGATATATTAAGTTCTTTTGGTCACTTATCACAATCCCTAACCACTTTCTTACTTGTATCTTAGCAAGAATGCTGAGAAGTTAAAAACAAAAACTAGAAATAATATTAAACTATCTTAAATCATTTCTGTAGATTGACATGATTTCATTTAGCATATGCAACAAGTTTTTAAAACCCTAGATTGTCCTAGTATATGAGTTTAAATCTCGTAAGAATTTTCAGATACGATACTCATTAACATCAACTTAGAAATGCCAAAATTAAAAATAAATAAAAACAAACAAACAAATAATATACAAATAAAATTTAAAATAAAGTAAATATATAACAAAATAAAAAAAATCATGCTTTTAATTTCTTATAATATTATAATTAAACTCTATAGCATAAGTTATTTTAACATTCTAAATATTCATATTTAAATAAAAAATATATCAATATTAATTTACCAATCTTAGTGTAAGAAATCTGAATTTGTTTCGATTCTATCTTTATGAAGCATATTCTCAAAATCACTCATCCTATTGGTTCAGGAACTCATTCAAAGGTATATGAGAATATAATTTATGTATAGAAATGAACTGATATGTTTGCATATATTTAAAAATTAATGCATAAATATTGATCTCATAAAAATAATCAAATGAAAAGATTTTATAAAGAAATCACATATTATTTTCTTATATTAATCAAATTCGTCAAATAAAAATCTCAAGTATTATGCTTTTTGGAAGATAAATAAAATGTAATATCTTCTTGAGAAATTATTTCCTATTGTTTTTCTTTTGTATTTAGCCAATTCTCACAACGTTGAAGAATATTTGATCGTATACAGTTTATTCTATTTTTTTTTAGAGAAGTGACTTATGTATAGATTGTATATATATATTATGATAAAATGAGTGAATATTTTATGGCTTGTTTAGCGATTTAGTTAACCCCATAATTGTCTCTTTTTTAGAAGTTATGTAGGAATGAAGAAAAAAACATATACTTTCAATTTCTACTTAATTTATTCAATTTAAGAAATAAAAATAAATATATGACACTTTATTAGATGTAAAAATCTTAACATTCAATACAAAAACCTATAGAGATCATGTAGCAATTTAAAATTGATAAAAAGAGTGTTTAAAAAAGTAGAAAAAATATCATTACTCAGAATGAAAAGACAATGGACCAAAATATATTCTCACAAGGTATTCTCCATTATTTGATTCATGGGTTCATTGCAATTTAAATATTTTATCATGAAATACTAATTATGACAAAAACTAATTAATTATCACATTATTCCATAAATATATTTCTTGAAATTAATCTAACTATGCAAAGACTTAATCATTTTTTTAAAAATTAACTTAAAAGGCATCATAATTTTGTAGAAAAGAATTAAAAATAAACCAAAAGTCTCTAATTAAATTAAAATAAATAAAATCACACAAAATGTAAATAAAAACAAATAAAAATGTAAACAAAGTAAAAATGTGAACATATAAAAGTTCCAATTTAAGCATAATTTTATAATGTAATTTTCATATCCCCAACCTAGAACTTACATTATTCTCAATGTAACAATTTATAAATTAAAGATTAAGAGTAATGGAAAGAAAAGTTTTCCATTTGATAATCATGTTCAAGAGCTGATATGAAATCGTAGGTGCATCCATTAACCCAAACATAGATATATTACATAGAAAGAATACTATGTACTTCTTATAAATTTCAACAAATTGTTATAAAATTTGAAAATTCTAATAATGTTTGCAAAACAGTAAACAAAATAAAATAAAATAAATACAATATCCAAAAACAATAACAAAAAATCATAAAAAATAATAAAATATAATATTGGATCCAATTTATAGCTCATCCTTCATATTATCTAGACCTCGATCTTCAAGTTGTTGTTGTGATCTTTCTTGCGGTATTAAACTGAAATCATGATGATGATACTTAAGTGTTATTAAGTAACTTGTATCTACCCCGAAATTACTTAATTGCAATCGGTTCATTCCATAAATTAATTAATTATGTTCCATTTGATCATGATATTGTTAATTTATGAATGTAACTTATAAGGTAAAATAGGTTGGTATTCTTTCATATAGCTCATTCTTTTACCATAATTATGAAATTGTTCTTTCATAGACTATCTTGATGGAGGAATAACTCTTTTTTCATTTGGAATAATATTCATACCAGAGGTGAGCTCATTAAAATATATCGTGTTTAGTAATTCACTAGGTTGTATAACAACCTCATCTTTCGAATAAGATACCCCCACTTTCTTACATAAAATAGTTATTAGTTGAAAAAAAAAGAAACTTAAATAGTGATTATTTGCAAATAATTTTATTCTTTGGTGAATTATAGTTCTAACATCCATAGATATTTTAGATATGATTGTATATCACAAAATAACCCTTTTTTTATCAACCGTGCTATAATCTCTAGTAGGCATTATCCTAGAACACATTAAATATTGACAAATTCTTAAAATTTTATCCAAATATTTTGCTTGTAAACCTTTATGCTTACTACCAGCATATATCTATTCAACACCTTATATAGTTAAAGTTTCTAAAACTATAGTATAATTGACATTAATAAGTTACTACTCATACTCATCTTCTCAATATTCACTAAATAATAATGAGCATGTATATCATTAGGCCCACAAGAAATTAAACATTCCTAACAAAAACTTGGTTATCAACAATGTTGGAAAAATTCACATAGAATTTTCGAAAAATAGATTCAATAACGGCCAGTTCCCTTATAAACATTTTCCATCCTAGGACTACTATAAAATCAATAATTCTCTAAGATCCATCAACAAATTCTATCCCTCTGTGTGTTACAAATCCTTTATTAACTTTTACAACTTTTTCAAAGCGAACTTTTGTCTCAAAATGGAAAACTTAGAGCTATCATAGTCTTTGGAACTTGAAACCTCCTTTCATTTCCTATTTCATTTTGGTAATTTTTAATCTTAAATAAAATCTAAAATTTAGTAGTTCATAGAAATTCCAAACAATAATATAAATAATTTAATATTTTTTCTAACCTTTTTTGTCCTAATTAGGTTTTAGAACTCTTAAAAATCACAATAATTTCAAAAAAAAATAGAGAATTTAATTCAAAGACTTCAATTATTTTTTTGTTTTGAAAATTTACTTCTATTGTTTGTAGAAGGAAGAATAATGAAGAACACCCATTTATTGAATATGGAGATTTTTGATTTGGTTGAATAAATTGAATTTTGTTTTATGGGATAGGTAGTAAATTGCTAGGAAAGTGATTATTGTTAAATATTTTGAAGAAAAATATAAAAATAAGGGATTTTTATGTATTTTTTGGGAGGAAAAAATTAGTTTTTGTGAATAATAGTGAGAAAATGAGAGAAAAGTAGAAATGTTTTGTGGAAAAAAAAGGTATTTCAACCAAGAAAATGTATACGCACCAAAACACGCTATTTTTCATAAAGCGATACAAATCCTTATATGTTCTAACCGTTTAAAATTAATTATCTCATGTGGCAACGTAAAGAAAAGCATGCCACATCAATCTAAACTATTTTTTTTCATTTTTATGTTAAATACCCTATTTTTATTTTTTATTTTTTTAATTTAAAAGAAACTTTTAATTTTTTTATAATCTAAAATTTAAAATATCTAAAATTAATTAATAACTTAAATATCTTAAAATTTTAAATAAAAATTACAATGTTGATAACACGATGTTTTTAGGAGTTTTATAATAAAATATAAAAATATTATTTCTACCTAACAACGGCTCAAAAACTTGATGCTTGCAAATGTTATCAAGTTTTCAATGTTATTATTGATTTATCTAACAATTACACCAAAAACTTGATGTGCCAAAATTAGGGGTATAAATTTTGTATAATTTATAAAATAGCTCGCAAGTATACAAATCATTTGTAGAAAATAATAAGTATAATTTCAAGGTCGGTCTAATGAGGAATCAAGTGATTTTTAAATAATTCAACAATTTTTTTTTAAAATGAAAATAAAACCTAAACATCATGTAACAAAGTTTTGGTCTGAAAATCTAATTTAATAAAAATAAAGATAGATCAATAAACATTTATCAAGCAATGGAAAATTTATTCGATATATTAGCTAGTTAATTATGTATGCTCAATATTTAATTATGTTATTAAAAATATGAATTAAGATTATTAATTCTCTCTTTTTAATAAGAAAATATCCTAATATAGAGATCAAATTATTTTGTTAATCAATTATCAACTAAAGTCATTTGACTAGGATCAATAATTGACAATTAACTAAATTTTGCTTTATTTCTAAGGAGTTAATAAACTATTTAATTGATTTTTTTGATATGACTATCAATTTAAACTCTCATTAAAGTATCTTAATTAGGTTTACAATTTAAATATCTAGAACTAACTTTCACATTTTAAAACAACTATGAAGGATATGTATTCAATATATCTTTCAATAATAATTTTTATAAAAATCTTTGAAATAAAGCATACCACAAAATAGATTTATATTGCAATTATCTAGTATCTAAAAAAATTGCTCTAAATCATAGTCAGATAATTTAAATTCTAATTAATCTAACTCTCTTATTTATTATGAAAAATACTTTATCAATATATTTTTTCTTTTACAAACTTCATTTTAATCTTGATGAATAAATAAAACTTAATTCATTTTATAAAAATATTTATCAACTTTAATATTGTACAAGTATAATAACATTATTAATATCATATACTATTTATAGCTAGACATGCATAGCTTAATAAATCATTAATAAATTAAACATATAATATGTAAAACAACACTTAGAGATCATCTAAAAAAAATTTAATATTTCAAAAAAATCTTAGAATTGTTTCTATTATGTAAAATGTTCAAGTAGAATTACCGCACTATTTATTGAACTAAAAATATACTCTATTATATAAACTAAATTTGTTCAACTCTCAAGAGAGAGAACCTTAAACTACCAAAAGAAAAGGCTAAAAAGCTTAAGAGACTAAGAAATAAAAGGATAAGAAAGACGAGGGATATGAATTACAATGAAAATATGGTCTTATTTATAGGTAGATAAAAGGAAAGAAACATGGATTTTTAGACTGGCATCGCGACATACAATTGTTTACGTCATGACATACATAGATTGTACATGGTTTTGTTTTGATCCATTACATTAGCACCAAGGAATAAAACCTTTTCACTATGTAGCCCGCATCATATTTAGATGTGTTGATGTCACTCCTATTACCTCACGTCGCAACACATAATACTTTCACGTTGTAACATCCTCTGTTTGACATCACTTGGAACACTTAATTTCTTGTATTTTCTTTTTCAAGTTTTAAAACATATGTAATACTTTACATATGTTATCTTTTTAATCTTATAAGTTTTAATGGGTGCTTTTAGATATATTTCTTCAAGATGAATTATTTAAATATAAAAAATACCTGAAAACCCACAAAATATACTTATGATTATGAAAAGATGAATTTATTTAAAATGATAGTAAAATTAAGAGATATAAATTTATATAATCATTTAACATGTATAAAATCAGGTTATATTTAATACTTTTGAGCACTTGTCAAGAAGCTTGGATATTTTGGGCAACTCTTGTGATTGAGTCTCTCCTAAGGTAGTAACTCTGATTTGTAGTCCATTGTTAGTCTAAAAATAAAAGTATATCTCCATTGAAGGAATGTGAGGTTTTAGATTGTTGTTGGACTAAAGCACATTTAAGTGTGAGAGTTTGTACTTTGAGAGAGTTGATGATTTTGCTATTATATTACATAGGTTGTAATCCTCACGATTCTTAGTAGAATTTACTTAGGTGCTTAGGATGTGAATGTAAGCTCCAAAGTTTTGGAGATCAAATCACATTAAATCTTTCATAATTTATTATTTCATTTCTTGTTAATTTCTTGAGCCCAAAAATTTGATACAATTGAAAATACGCAAGTATTCGTAATCATGTATAAGTGATGAATAAGTTTAAGAAGAAATATTGTCATACCCACGAAGGTGTTCGTAAATAAAATTTTTATGTATAATTTAGTTTCTAGGCACATTTTCAATTTCATTATTTAAGTCAAAGAAACTTTCGAGTTTCTAGTTAATATTATTTTAGATATATACTTGTTCTTAAACACATTATATTTCATATTAGATATATAGAAACATTTAGTATATACATTGTTTGATCAATCGAGTATCTATCATGTATGATGTAAGTCTTCTCTGGTTGATTTTAAAATTGGGATAGATAAATCAAAGTTTTAGATTCGATCGATCGATGATTGGATCGATCGAGAATCAATCATATTCGATCTACCTGATCTTTGATTTTTATTAATCGTTGTATGGTTCGATCAAAAATGATTTTGATCGATTAACCTTGTTGGTTCGATCAATAAAGCTTGGTCTATATTGATCAAGTGATGAGGGTTTTAATTTTAACCTAATTGTTTACTCGAGTCAAACATTTCGATTACCATATTGTCCCTATTATTTATTTCTCTATGAATTGTTTAGTTAATAGTTTTGTAATTGTAATTTAACCTAACATTAGGGCTTGAATATTTTCTATTTAAAAACCTAATGCCTCTTATTTTCTTCAACCACATTCATTATAATTTCAAAATATTTTGTAAAAATAAGATCATATTTATTTAGGCTTCTTTCTTTAATTAACCTATAAAATATTATGTGTTTTATGTTTGATTGATTAATAAATCTAATTAACTTATGATATATTAATTACTTTTTTATATAACTCTTTCTTGATTATGTTCTTGAATTATTGGATTAAATAATTACATGTGTGATTATAATTATATGATTTGATTATTTAACTTTAAAGAAATTGTCTTTATTGAACTTGTGCTTAATCTGCTTGTTATAGGATTATTATCTGATTTAAAATTAACTGATTTATTCTTGAACCTTTTAATTAGGGTCATTTATTATTAAATTTGTCCTAAAACATATATACTTTATATTTGTGTTATTATGCTAACTTTATATGTGCCAGCTGAACGAGTTTGATTGCTTATGTGACTCGAATTTATTAGAACATTGGTCTTGATCCAAACACTTATCTAGCTTGTAGAGAATGTTAAAGAAGTAGTGACTTGTAAGTAAATTACTTTGGTGACATTACCTAGGTAGATAGTTTTAGTCACGACCTTGTAATTTAATAATAATTTTCATAGTAGTTAGTTAGGTAGTCTGGTGGACTAGTAGTTTTTCTCTTAGGTCATTATTGTGCCCTAGGTTATTTCCACGTAAAATATCGCGTGTTAAGTTCTTATTTATTTTCACTTTGTTTTATTCACATATGATGATTGCATGTCTTGTCATTTATGGAATTTTAATTTGGCATAATTTGATTAATTATATATTCATCACATCTTATTAATTAGATCTGTAACTAAAAACTTTCAAAATTTATCTCATTTAAAATTTTAATTTGAATATAATTTACACATTCATTAAATAATGTCAATGAGATTTTCTTTTATTTACGAGTAAAAAATAAAATTTTAGTTGATTACTCAAATTAGAAAAATAATAACGTTTATAATAAATATAAGCAGAAATAAATAGTTATAAATATGATGAGATATGAATTTTGGTTTAATTTTTTTTAAACAATAATAGATATATTTATGAAAATTGTAAGAGAGAGAAAGTTATATTTATAAAAATGTAAAAAAAAATTAAAAATGATTACTCATAATATAATTTTTTTTAAAATAAATAATTGTAAAAATTAGAGAAGTATACTAAGAATGTGTGAATCTTTCAATTCCTAAATTATGGCTTTAAAAAGAATTAGATTTGGATCGATCTCATTTGGCTTGATCTATTGATTGATTTCTCTTGATGTGATCCGATATTTTAATCTTATATGTGAATTATGATCATATTTAATCTAAAAATACTTTATTTTGATCAAATTCAAAATAGATCACATGAATCAAATATCTATATAGTTCTAAGATTTTTTTGCAAATGGATACCTCTATTCATAAAGGCCATATAACTCTGTCATTAAACATCAAAATCAAAATAAACCAAACCAAATCTTATCCAAAGTGCATGTTATTATTGGGTATAAAGTTTCATCAAAAATGAGTTTTTTTAAAGAATATTCGATTTTTTTAACTTGATAATGAAAACGGAATTCATCAACTATTAAGAACTAATTCGTTACGCATAGCATTTTTGTTAGGAAATTTGGATAAAATGGTATAATCACAAATTCCCCTTCCCAAGATCTTCCTTAACAGAATATCAAATAATAGAGAAATAGATAATACACAACACAAGAATTATAGTGGAAACTCCAAATTAGAGAAAAACCACTTTCGTTGTCAAAAGACAACCATAGAAAAATTCACTATGTGGAAAATTGTTACAACCACACACTCAGTAATTTTCTCACACACTCAAAAGACAAGAGCAACTACAAGTCCAAGAGAATTTTCCCACAAAATTCTCTCACTCAAGAACTTCTCATACAAGTTTTTCTCTATTTTTGAGATGATTAACAATGAAGAAATGAAGCCATATTTATAGCCTTCAAGTTCTCATTTCATATGCCAAACATTTCTTCATTCAACAAAATTAGGCTACCTAATTTTCCTATTCTTTATTCAAACAAGGTTAGGCACCTCCATCTTTGACAATTTGGTAAGCCACCTTCCATGAATTTTCTTCTAAATTAGGCACTTCCTATTTTGACTAACAAACCTAATATTATTTTTAATCAATCATAACAATCTTCACCTTGATTAAAAATAAACATGGTTACCACTACAACACTGTCTATTCCAACAGTCATAATTCTATACACTGAGAATTATCATACTCCACCATAAAGAGTACACCCACTTAGAATTAATCACCAATTCTAAGAATTTCACATCAGTTCATGTCGAAAAAAAAACTTACTGAAATTTATGGTGCAACTCTCACACTTGGTTTTCCCGAGAGTTCATCAGCCATCGACATCTTTTCCACCACACACCTTGTATCTATACCAAGCCAATGCCCGTGTGCAAACTTGTGGACCCACTACCAGTAGCACACCCTCTTTCATGGCAATATTTAGAGACTAGCGGCATGCCATGAGGATGTACACGCTCTTTTCAAAGAGCATCACTATAGTATTTGAAAACAGACATACTATTAGCGTCACCGTCGGTATTTGAGCTTCTTGCCGAATCAGCTCCACTCTTTGGACAATTTCTTTTGAGGTGCCCAGATTGTCCACACCCCCAGCACACTATCTTCTTTTTCATGAAATTATTTTTCTTTCGGTTGTCAGCTACCAATGCTGAGTTTTCAGGCGAAACATTTCTTCCACCACTCAGCCTTTTTTCTTCAGAAAACAGCTTGCTAGTAACTTCTGAAAAAATTATTTTCTCCTTTCCATGAATCAAGATAGGTTTCATGTGATCATAAGAAGATGGAAGAGACCAGATGAGCCTTAAAGCTATATCTTCATCATCAAGTTTAACTCCAATGGTTTCCAGTTCAGAGACAATACCATTGAGAACACTGAGATGGTCAGACATAATAGTTCCTTCATTCATATGCAAAGTATGAAACTGCTCTTTCAAATACACCCGATTTGAAACGCCTTTTGCCTGATACAATTCTTCAAGCTTTTCCCAGAGTTCTTTGGCCATAGATATTCCATACACATTTGCAAGAATATTTTTGGCCAAACAAAGCCGAATTGCACTTGCAGTTCTTAGATCAAGATCTTCCCAATCTTCATCACTTATATTGGTTTTACTGGACTCAATACCAGTAACAGGGGTGGTTTCCTCTTTAACGCCTTGTGTAACCCGTATTGGATCAACAAATCTTTGACTTGTGCTTGCCACAAGCCAAAATTAATTCTCCCATCAAATTTCTCAATGTCAATCTTGACTCCTGACATTTCTCCTTCTTTCTTTGAAATTGGCTCTGATACCAGTTGTTAGGAAATTTGGATAAAATGATATAATCACAAATTCCCCTTCCCAAGATCTTCCTTAACAGAATATCAAATAATAGAGAAATAGATAATACACAACACAAGAATTATAGTGGAAACTCCAAATTAGAGAAAAACCACTTTCGTTATCAAAAGACAACCAGAAAAAAATTCACTATGTGGAAAATTGTTACAACCATACTCTCAGTAATTTTCTCACACACCCAAAAGACAAGAGCAACTACAAGCCCAAGAGAATTTTCCCACAAAATTCTCTCACTCAAGAACTTCTCATACAAGTTTTTCTCTATTTTTGGGATGATTAACAATAAAGAAATGAAACTATATTTATAGCCTTCAAGTTCTCATTTCATATGCCAAACATTTCTTCATTCAACTAAATTAGGCTACCTAATTTTCCTATTATTTATTCAAACAAGGTTAGATACCTCCATCTTTGACAATTTGGTAAGCCACCTTTCATGAATTTTTTTTTAAATTAGACACCTTCTATTTTAACTAACAAACCTAATATTATTTTTAATCAATCATAGCAATTTTTTGGACAGAAGACTAATACTTATGTTGTACATCTTCAATGTACTTCTAAAGGAAAAAAAGAACCGTCAATAAAGAGTGAAGTTGCAGTCAAATTAAAAAAAATAAAGAAATAATTTGTACTTAGATTTATGTTTCTTCAATCACTTTCGAGAAGTTTATCGAACAAATCATTTTAGTAGGTTCTAAAACATTCATCTAATTACTAATAATTCATTTTGGAATTTTTAGAGCAGGTAAAAAAAAAATTTCACATGTATGAAATTTTCAAAAATAAAATAATATAACATTTGACTAAAACGTTAAAATAGTTGGCCGAGTTGTTTTCGGCAAACTATCAATAATTGAACTCTTATAATCCTCCGTTAATTATTGGAGATAGCATATGATGGAGCTTTTTTCTTAAATACTATCTATATTAATAAATTGATTAATAATTCTTTCTAAAATTTATACTTTGTGAATTAAATTATTTAACAAATATTAAAAAACCAAGGTAACACTTAACCATTATTTATCAAATCAACCTTAAATAAATTGATGCTCTATTTGTACACATTTTTCATATAAAAATGAATATTTAAGTTCATTTTTTATTGAATAAAATAAATAAATCCGAGTTTGTGTTTATGGTTATAAGGTGAGAATTCAGATTATCTGTAACATAAGATAATCTCATTTAATTTATTTATTTAATAAAATTTAATTTAATGATAGTCTTAATTATACGTAAGAGATTATATGAGATTGAAAAGGATACTATATTCTATATACAAGGAAAAAGTCCATATCAGAAAAAACCCAAATGATTTGAACCAAAAAGACATAAAATTGACATTTACCTATTACCTGACAAATTATTTTTCAATTTTTAAAATGATATATAGTCTGACTTCTTCCCCCCACTTTATTTAGTTTAATATACCAACTCCCCTAACCCCCCCCCCCCCCCCCCCCCCCCCCCAAAAAAAAGTCCTTCTATATAAAGATGTAGTATTACTGAAACAAATTAAAGCTAATTAGTTATTAACGAAAATCGGTTATGGTATTCCAAAGCTCTTTGCTTTTAATCCTCCTAATTATTATAGTTGTTGGGTTTGCAGTAACAACAACTATTATAGTTGAATCACCTCCTAATCATTATGACATTGCTTCCTTCAATAGGACCAACTTCCCTGCAGGTTTTATATTTGGGACAGCTTCTTCGGCCTACCAGGTAATTAAGAACCTATAATATATATGTCTTTATTTCTAAAATTTCATTTGTTTTCATGGTTAAATATGATGTTCATCTATTGAATTTGGTTTAACTAACCCTTATATTTAACTTATTTATCTAATTAAAATTTTCATATTTATTTCTTTATTCTCAAATAATTTTTTTCTATTTCAGGTCGAAAATATTGTATGAGATGAGTTTTATAACGGATGGTTAAATTTTTCTCTTTATTTTAGAATATATGTTTCAAAATATTTTATATTTGTATATATATTTGAAAGCATAAAAATCGTCCCAACTTCAATAATTTTGATAACCGACGGCAAATTAACGTTGAAAAATCATGTTATGCCCTCTTAGAAAAGTTTTGGTCTATCAATTCTTCTCTTAAATATGGATTCCAATAAGTTGTACATTTTGAAGATAAATTAACTAGGGGATAATATATATATATATATATATATATATATATATATATATAATGTTTTATATAATTTAAATTCATATTTTATAATTAGAACTTAAATTTTACACTTTTTATATATTTAAATAAATTTGATATTGTTGTATAATAATTTATCAATAATTAGAAGAAAAAAAGTCAAATCAGATACTAAACCACATTAAAGATGTGTTTATCCGTAAGTTTAATTACTTTATATATGATTTCAGTACGAAGGTGCTGCAAAAGAAGATGGTAGAGGACCAAGTATATGGGATACTTATACTCACAAACATTATCCTTCCCACACTCTAAAATTATTAAATTATGTCATTATCATTATTTTCCTTTAATAAATGAATAATTTATTATTGATCAATATTTAAAATTGTAAATAAAATAACTTCGCAATTATTAATTATATCTATACTCTAATGTAAAAGATGCTAAAGCTCATCTGCTTTTTAAATTTTTGCATAAAGGACAAACATACCCTTTGAAAAAGATCATAAAATTAATTTTTTTCAATACTTTAATAATGTGATGAAATGAATAGTATTTGTAGAAGTTTTTCATATGAATTACCAAATTACCCTCACACAACATGATATGAAATGATACACATAAATTTTATTTTTTATTAAAATAATTTTTCTATTATATATATTATGTTGACCAACCACAAAAGACACACAAATTAATTACAATGAATTAAAGAATAATATATCCATTTAATAAATGGGATTAGTACAACACGTCATGTTTATTAGCGTTATTTAATGATTTTTTTTTTTTGGCCTGATGAATAGAAAGGATAATGGATGGAAGCAATGGGGATTTGGCTATCGATGCATACCATCGCTATAAGGTATGATATGAAAAAAATTGCTCTTTTTTTCTTCTTCCTTGTATAGTATTTTAATTCAAAGGAGGTAAATAATTAAGATATATAAGAATCAGACTAACACGTTCTTTCTATTTTCTCGTGTTAAAAAAAAATTACCTAAAACACGGGTTCCTAAAATCAAAATTAAGTTTGGCAAATTTGTATGATATTTCATTAACAGGAAGACGTGGGCATTATGAAAGATATGAATATGGATGCTTATAGATTCTCCATATCTTGGTCCAGATTGTTACCAAGTAAGCTTCATTAGTACTTAAAGAATTCACTTATTTGGTTGCTGCGGTTTGAATGTAGCTTTCCGAGTGACACTTTCATTTATCTCTATTTGATGGAATCTAGGAAATTAAAGGGCTCTTGTATTATTATAAAATTTAGGAAATTTAGGGTGCCATGATTTGTTTATGGGTTGCCTCAAGTGGTCATATTACATATTTTGGGAATATATATGCATCACATTAATTTTTTTGAAAAAGATAATAGAAAATGTAGCAAAGTATCATTGTTTGGTGTCGATTGAAACTCTAAACTTAGGAGTTTAGAAGCTTAATATTACAAAGAGACATAGCTTATTTATTGTTGTTGGTGTCGAAAGAAATATCACCTCTTTAAAATATTTTATTCTAAAATAACCCTTATTAATATCTTTAATGTATCATTTGTTAAACATTTTAAAAACTAATAAATTATACAACATCCTAGAATGTTGAACTATTCACCCACGTATGTATATATGTGTGTGTCGGGGCTGTGTTAAGTGTTTAGTGAGTAAGTGAAGAGGATAAATGAGATAGTACAAGTGTTGTAATGTTAAGTGTGTAATGAATATTAGTGTTATTTAATAATAATGTAATATTAATTTATTAAAGTATTTAATTTTTAAATATGTGACCTTCAACTCAACAATCTAAGGCTATAGACATATTTTTTTTCTAGATTAACCTACATATTTTCTATTTAATATGCTAAAATATCTTCCAATTTCTTTATCTAGATTTTTTATTATTTAATAAATTTAAATATTATTTATATAAAATCTAGAATTTTTTCAAAACATTTATTTAATATCTCATATATTATCTTTATTGTTATAGAATGTGCATCAATTTTCAACACTATTATTTGAAAAATAATGAGACCTAAATACATACACATTTGCGTTCAAATAATTCTCGTGACACAATCATAATTTACAAGTACCTTATTGCATTTACAATATATTTTCAAACAATATATAAGAATTGATGTAATTGTAAATATATTAAAATTTATATACAATTAATATTTATGATTTTTTAATATACATATTCTTTGTTAAAATTAAAAAATTAGGAACAAGATTTTATGAAGAGAGAGAGAGAGGATTAAAGTGCATGATTGATAAAGTTAGAAAATCATGAATATTTTTTTAGGTTATTTATTCAGTTTTATCTTATAAAAAAATTATCAGTTTTTATTTTATTTTATTTTATTAATTCTTCTATTATTTATATTTATTTTTTTAATTTTTAATCTGATAAGCAAGTAATGTTACGTTTATGCCATTCCTCCCATCACATTTTTGTTTAATCGATGATTCAGTGGAGTTTTATGACATTATTTTAAAAGTCCTGACATATATATATGATATTGAGGAAAATCTTGGGGATATAATTGATAATAGACACTTTGATTTAATATTATTTATATTATGTAATTTAGATGGAAAACTAAGTGAGGGTGTAAATAAGGAAGGAGTGGAGTACTACAACAACCTCATGGAGATAAAGGTTAAATTCCACTATTAAGTAAAATGGTTCAATTTAACTTTGTTATTTATGAATGGATTAATTTAATCTCTTAATTTATAAAAGTAAGATATTTTAGTATAAAAAATTAACTTTAACCTTGGGATTAAAGTGTATAATTTTAAATAATTATGGGATTAAAATACTTGTTTTTAATAATTATTAAATTAAATATATTCAATTTTTATAATAACAAGATTTAAGTGCCAAAATTAACAAAACTAACATTTACTATTCTTCACATGTTACTCATGCTTTTAATTTCATCACCATTTATATTATTAAATTTATTTTTATTTTACATTTTTTTTGCTAAATATAGATCAAAATAATTAATTAATCATGATATTTCCCAATTATTAAAATATGATGCTAAGGTTTAATTTGTACATAATTTACGAATAATGAAATTAATGAAGGTGTAAAGCCCTTTGTGACTTTGTTCCACTGGGATCTTCCCCAAGCTTTAGAAGAGGAGTATGGTGGTTTCTTAAGCCCTCGCATTGTGTAAGTTGGTCTCTATATATTAGATACATAGAATAATAAAAAGGGTGAGGTGTAAGAAATGTATTTTGTATTAAGAGATATATATTGATTAATCTTTTATCTTGATTTCATTTATTCTCTTATATTTTATAAAAATAACAAAAAAATGATAAATTTTATTATTCATCGAATATTTTAATAGTTTTATGATAAAAAAATTACTATCTATCAATATTTTAATAGTTAATAAGATAAATATCATAACAAAAATAATTTTACCCCTCTATTTATTTACTAATAAAATAAATTATTTAGAAAAAAAAATATTGATAAAAAATAAATTTTCATTATTATTTAGTCTTTTTTACAAAAATAAATGATCAAAATTATATTTTTTTTAACGAAATAAATGACTAATTTTTACTTATTTAAAGGTCATGTGAGACATTTTTCTATAATGAAATGGAAATGTTAGAGTCATAGAACCAAACAATTTATAAATTTCCAAGATGTAAAAAATACAGGGAGGACTTTAAGGATTATGCAGAGGTATGCTTCAAGGAATTTGGGGATAGAGTGAAGCATTGGATAACATTAAATGAGCCGTGGACATACAGTTATGGTGGTTATGTGTCTGGAACGCAAGCAACTGGCACTACTACAAAACTCGGTATATAAGTCGGGTTTTAACCGACTTTAAACTAATTTAAAGTCGGTTCGCTGAACCGACTTTAAATTAAATGACTTAAAGTGTAAAGTCGGTTCAAGGTGTGAACCGACTTTACGTTTAAAGTCGGTTCACGGGATGAACCGACTTTACGTTTAAAGTCGGTTCACGCGATGAACCGACTTTACGTTTAAAGTCGGTTCACGCGGTGAACCGACTTTAACTTTTTTTTTTTAATTTATTCATATTCAACCTGTATTCGAGCAGAAAAAAAATCAATATCAGTTTAACAAATATTTCAAATAATACAAATATTTGAAAAATAAAATATTAATTAATAACAGAAAAATTACCATGGTTTTGTTCTATTTTATTCAAGATCGTCATATTCTTCTTCTTATGTTATAATAGAAACCTACATATATAATACAACAATCTATACATATAAATAATAACACATAATAACAGGAAAAAAATATGAATAATAGGGGATCTAAAAGATTAGTTAGAGAGGAAGAAAACTCACTAACCGATGTTGGAAATGGTAGTCGTAGGTGGCCGAAAAATGAGAAAAAGTGGAGGAGAAATGGAGGAGAAGGTTTTCGATTTTTTAGAGTTCTGGAACGCTGAAAATAGTTTCTGTCTGGGAAGAAAGAAGAGAAAATATTTATCCACGTGTGTAGCGTCGGTTGACGTGTCGAACTGACGCTATGTTACGTGGATAGCGTCGGTTCCAGGTGTCAACCGACGCTATCCACGTAGCGTAGCGTCGGTTAACACCTAGAACCGACGCTACGCCCACGCATAGCGTCGGTTTGACACATCAACCGACGCTACGTCCTACGTGGATAGCGTCGGTTCGACATCGAACCGACTTTAAACTAATTTAAAGTCGGTTTTTGGAAAAAACCGACTTTACGTATCGACTTATATACCCAGTTTTGTAGTAGTGTGGTCGGTGCTCGTCTTGGCAACAAGTCAATTGCACCGGTGGCGACTCAGCCACTGAGCCTTATTTGGTGTCTCACCACCAACTTCTTGGTCATGCCGCTGCAGTTCACATATACAAGCACAAGTATCAGGTCAGTTATTTGATGATTTTTGTCACACATGAGATATTTACCATTGTACCAGTTCTATAAATTTTTTGAAATATATATCAATTTACAGTACATAATTTTTGTAGGATTTTTTTAATTAAATTTTTTAGTATATAAAGAAATAATTATACGCATATTTAAGGAAGTATTGTATTAATCACGATGACACAACTTTTGAATAGCATACAATTTTTGCCCCCATTTCTTTTATAGGCGGGTGTCATTAAAAATCTTATAATTTTATATAAAAATGAATATTTTAGTTTCATTATTTTTAATTGGAGTATTTTAGTATCATAACTTTAAAAAATATACTATAAATCTAAAACTATAAGACTTATGTATATTCTTTTTAGGATTAAAGTGCATCATTATATGAATAATTATAAAATTTTAATTTTTAAAGATTTATAAATAACCTTATATGATATTAGTGATTTCTTTAAAATATAAAAATCAAAGTCAAAACAAAAAAAATGGTTATCAAATATACATGATTAATTATAAAATTATTTAAAAAATAAAAATAAAATATTAAGAATTAAAATTATTATCAAACATATCATTAATTAATTAATTTGGATTGAATACAGGACACTGAAAAGGGTTTCATAGGAATAACACTGGTTTCACATTGGATGGTGCCCTTCTCAGAGACAAATAAGCATGACAAAATTGCTGCACAACGTGCTCTTGATTTCATGTTTGGATGGTAAGTAACTTATAATAATTGATGTCGGGTCAATTATATATACTTGAGTTTGGCCTCATGGGCGTGTTTTTTTTTTTTTAAGGTTAAAAATTATTATATATTAATCAATTTACAGGTTTATGGACCCCTTGATAAAGGGAAACTATCCACATAGTATGAGATCTCTGGTTAATAATCGACTGCCAAAGTTCTCAAAACAGCAATCAAAACTCGTAAAAGGATCCTTTGATTTCATTGGACTAAAT
This sequence comes from Hippophae tibetana, assembly GCA_037013495.1. Taxonomy (NCBI): domain Eukaryota; kingdom Viridiplantae; phylum Streptophyta; class Magnoliopsida; order Rosales; family Elaeagnaceae; genus Hippophae; species Hippophae tibetana. Next base: position 21,745,714 of record CM072802.1, on the reverse strand, counting down.
TACTACACCGCTAACTATGCAGCCTATGCACCTAATCATGATAACCTCTTAATTAATGCCAGCTATTTAACTGATTCCCGTGCCAATCTCACTAGTAAGTACGTCATCTAAAGATTAATTACCCAATTTATAATTTGTTTTTTCTTTGTAAAGTACGAGCAATTCCTTGTTAACTTTTAAGATCATTTCACATAGAAATTGCATACATTTTTTAAAGTGTTTTGATATATTTAAAACACTTTCAAACAAAAAAAAGAAGTGATTTCTAAGAGACTCAATCATTAACTCATGTTCATATGTATGATTGTTATATAATTACAGCGGAGAGAAATGAGATTCCAATTGGTCCAAAGGTGTGAAAACTCTTAAACTTTTTTTGTTTTAAAATATAGCATGCATATACACATATATACACACGTATATATATATATATACATGTATATGTATATATATACACACACATGTGTATATATATTGATGGTTTAAACTTACCATCAACTGCAGATAAAATGAAATATTCATTGCACTGGAAATTTTGCATGTACAGGGAAAGTTTTTGCTGACATTTTATAGCTTCACGTGGAATAAAATTGCAGAGTGCTTCAGATTGGTTGTGTGTGTATCCAAGGGGAATTTATGATCTTTTGCTCTACACAAAGATCAAGTATAACAATCCACTCATTTACATTACTGAGAACGGTACTTAACTAATAACTTTAAAATATTTTTTATTTGAAAAAGTTTTCAATATAATTAAACAAGATTGACAAGGTTTTGGATCTAATTGTAATTAATTAATTTCTTGTCATTATCATATTTTATTGTTATCAAAAATTAAAATATGAAAATTTGTGATCACGCGTTCACAGTTCAAGTGATAAAGTCATGGTGACATTTGTTAATGTTTAAGTTTCACATCCAAACAACTATTTTTTAATTAAAATAGATGAATATTGTTTGAATTAAAAAAATATCAAAATTTATAAACATAGAGGCATTTTAAATTTAAGAAAATATCAAAAATATTATTGATATTTGTTTTAAACATGATTGAAATTCACGTTATTCGCACATTGAAGGGTATATAGGCGAACACATATATCTATGTTCATCGTGTAACTTATTCCTTTCGTCCTTTCACACCTCAAATCTGGGACCTAGCCCTTAAGCATCTCAGGTTCTTAAAAGTTGATATCATCTTAACTATCCAGATGGTAACAACTCGTTTCCTAATATGGTACTTCAGGACTAAGTATTGGGTTCGAGAGCTACGAAAGTCGAAAGAAATGCATACAATCTAGCCACAAACATAGATTCCCAAGTGCTAAGGGCCCACATAGATATCCAAACCCTACCATTAGTAAGTAGAAATGGCATCTTTTGATGTTTAAACATGATTTAAAATTCATATTACTCGTACATTGAAGAGTATCTAAACGGGTTCACAGATCTATGTTCAACGTGTAACTCATTATTTTCGTCCTTCTTCAGTCTCAAACATGGGATCTAATCCTTAAGTATCTAATGTTCTTAAAAGCTAGTACCATCTAGGCTATTAGCTTAGATGATGCCAACTTCTAAGAACCTAAGGTACTTAAAGGCTAGATCTTAGGTTTGAGATTGGTGAAGGATGAAAGGAATAGGTTACACGATAAACATAGATTTGTAGGTCCGCCTAGATACCATTTAATGTGAAAGTAACATGAATTTCAACTATATTCAAACAATATCAATGCAAATTTTCATATATTTATAAATAAAGAAAATACTACATTTAAGTTTTTTTTTCCTATTTTGACTATAATATCACTAAAATTATTATTTTTAAGTATTTTAATTAAAAAATAAATTCCCTATATTTCCCACATCATAACTTTTCCAAAAGAAAATGTTTGGCATATATATGGAATATTTTGATGCCTACATGATTATTACATGATATAGGCATTGATGAGTTAAATGATCCCAAATTATCGGTGGAGGAAGCCCTCCAAGACAACCAAAGAATTGATTACTATTATGGCCATCTTTATTACCTTCTAAGGGCAATCAAGTAAGCACATATTGTATTTATTATATTGTATAACTCTATATATTTTAAATTTGTGTTAAATTGTAAAAATAGTTAACATAATATTATTGATAAATAAAATATATCTCACATAATTTTATCTACTAAAAAACTATTTCATATATTGTGATTATAATATACCGTACATAGTGCTCATTTATGTTAAGTACTCTATATAGTAGTTATAAAGAGATTTGGAATTCAATATTTCATTATATAAAATTAGTGGGTAAATATCAATAATGTTAGGAGGTTTGCTTAAATTAATAGCAAAGATTAGTATGATTTGTATCAATAAACAATTATGAGATATAAATTAATATCAAGGAACCCTTAAGTCCAACAAATAACTATCCTGACAAAAAAAATTAAAATAAAAAACCATGACTTTGTGAGTAATTTTTTTTTATAAATATAAGTAAAAAAAAAAATACAAATACATTATTTAACAATAAAATAACTTATATACTAGTGCATGTATGCTATTAACTAACTATGAAAGACATTCCTAACTTATTTCCAAGTAGTACAAGCATTTAGACCAGCTGTACTACATGTGATACCAGATTGTACTACATACGTACACTACTCTACCTCTACATAAAATCATAAGCTACAACTGTTGTGTACTACACACACAATCACACATTAAGTACATAAAATCATAAGCTGCATATAAGGTGCATTAATGTTAGAGACAACCATCACTGTTAATTAGAAAGAGATCAACTTAAATATTTATTAGGTTTTCTATATTTTTGTCACTCATATATAAATTTACGTGTTATTCTCTCTTCAATGTATTGTCGTTATACTGAAATTATTCTCTTATGTTTGTACAGTGAAGGAGTGAAAGTGAAGGGATATTTTGCATGGTCATTGTTGGACAATTTCGAGTGGAATTCGGGATACACAGTTCGATTTGGGATTAACTACATAGATTATGAAGATGGTCTCAACAGACACCCTAAACTCTCTGCTCTTTGGTTCAAGCATTTCCTCAAACATTCATGCGCAGTTGATTATTTTATAATTGATATCGTAAATAAACTAGAACCTAATTAGTAAAAAATTAAAACCAACTGTATGGTACTCTAATCAATAAGCTACTTACGCTATCAGATTGGAATTGTCTTCTAATTTATCTTTAAAATTGGGTAAATTTTATACATCCCGAAAAATACAAGTCTTAAAAAGTAGCATTCACAAATCTGAAAACAGAGAAGATTGCTAAACTAAGCTTCATTTTAGAAAAATATTAAGAACCAATATAGAATTAAGTATAATTGTATTGAATTGAATTATATGAATTATATTATACAACATTTTAGTGATAAAATATATGATATAGTTAGAAAAAATTGATAACAAATATTTTAATAAAATAATTTATATTTAAGATAATATTTAATTTATTTTATATAATTTTTTTATTTATCAAAATAATTTCATCATAAAAAATTATTTAAATCAATATTTAATTTATTTTTATATTTTTTTCTTATATTTTAAAAAAATTTAAAATATTTTTAAATTGAGATAAAAGAAAACGTTATGATGCATAATTTTAGAATTAAAATTTGAAATAGAATAACTAAGTATCCTATATATTTTAGACCTAACATTTACAACTAATATTAATTTTTTAAATGTATATATAACTTTTATTTTTTATGGTACAATTTACTTTATAACCAATTACATATCCATATAAAAATTACACAATCATAATTTTCAATACTATTTAATAAATATATCCTTAATTAGTAAATCAAAAGGCAAACGGAACATGCAGATGTCTTTAATTAAGAAAATTCTTGGTACAAATTAGTTCACAAGTATGCCAATAGGTATAAATCTAGAAATTCTTGGTACAACTTAGTTCATAAGTATGACAATATGCATAAATCTAGAAAATATCATATGTTTTTTGTGTCTTCAAGTAACCACATTATCGTTAGTTAATAAGGGTACACTATCCCAAGAAGATAAAAAAGGAAAAAAAAAAGAGAGAGAATACACTATTATTATTATTTCAATTTTAAAACCTCCATCATCAACACCCATTATAACACAAAAATTACATAAATTATATATTTTTTGAAAAATAATACATTTTAATAGTTAAAAGTTTTTTTCATAAATTGTATATGAAACTTTCAATATACTCTAACATTAACATGCTTGATGTTTGTTAAACAAAGTTCATTGAAAGTGATTGGGTCGATTGTTATTGATTGATAGTTGATCATGAAAGTCCTAATTACATAAGTAAGTAACTTAAAGGAGATGAATAGGATTTTTAAAAGAAAATTTAACCAATTAAAAATACACTCAGACATGCAATATTGTATAAAAATGAATATATGACATATAATATTTAAGTAAAAATAACTTAGATTAAATACGATCTAAGAGAAAAAAAAACATTAATCCTTAGACCATCTAACATATCCATTATGAAAATCAACATACAATACAAAGTAGATCTTTGATTGCTCTTATAGTTGTAATGCCTAGTATACTTTACTAGTAAATCGTTGATATTTCCACAATCTCCCAAGTTTGTGTCTGATTTAAACCAACGATTTAATAACCTTAGTCCACGAGCCATTGATCATGTCAATCTTAGTAACTAAAAAGTTAGCATAAATAACACAAGTACAATATATATCTTAAAATAAATTTAATAATACATAATCCTAATAAGTTGATTCAAATCATGAAACAAATAAATCCAACCAACTAACAATTCAATAATAAAAGTTTCATGTTCAATAAAAATATATTCTTAAAAAACTAGAGAATGAGAGTTATGATGTAATTATAATAAAATTCTCAAAATTTGGTAAAACTTTGTTGAAAAACATCACCATATGATGTGACATTAGAAGAATAGTTATTGGAAACTAATTGGGCTTAAAAATATGAAAAATAGAACTAAAATTGCGAAAATAAATTAGTGGGATTGATTCATCAAAGGGGAACAATCCCTCGTATATAAGAGTTATGCATACAAGAAGATGGGTTGATCCCTATATGGTATGGATCAATCCCTCTCTTCAAATTCACTTTTCAAAAAGCAAACAGTTTAACAAAATCAAATTGGGATTGGTTGGTAATCGATCTCTCTGGTATAAATACTTCTTCCTTAAAATACACATAATCTTGTATCTAGATATTAAAATAATTCAAAAATATTATTTAAAGTACATGCAAAGAGAAACATTTTTACCTTAAAATTAGGAGCTTTTGAGGCTTTAAAACTTATGCAACTTGAAGATACTTGAAACAAAGAATGTCAATGTTGCACCATTCCTAAAATCTAAAATTACAATAATTGTATTTTTCTATGAACTTACCAATTACTCATTGACTAAGGTTGATTGGTTAATCTTCATAGTTAATTGAATGTTGACAGACTATTTACAAAGTGTTAAGTTTCACTTCGAATTCAGCAGTAGTGTTGCTTATAAGCATGAACAACTCTCATCCTTGGAAGCGTGTTTTTGAGGTTGAGTTAGGTCTCGGTTCTTTAAGATTATATCAAAGTTAAGCTCTTGGCTTCTTCGCCCCCATCGTCGCTCAAGTACCTTTGTCGCGCACTCAGAGTTAAGGTCCGTTCACCCTGTGTCGACCAGGACTCACCCCAGTCGATATGAAAAGGGGATGTTAAGTCTCACATCAAACAAGAGTTCGGCAAGAGTGTTGCTTATAAGCCTAAGAAACTCTCACCTTTAGAAGTGTATTTTCGAGGTTGAGTTAGGTATGGGTTCTCTAAGACAAAGGTTGTAACTAATAGTTGATTTCTCATTAATCTAACTTCATTTTAATAAACTGTTCATAAAGTCCACTTCATCTAAGTTAGGTTATCTCATGCCCGAAACTTTGTATTCAGACTGGGTTTTTCAAACTTTATAGACCCATATATAATTTCAAGTCGAGCCAAGCTAGATATTTCAAATCATATGGAAGCTTAAAGCTTGACTCTAAATCCATTCACTAGGTTGAGTATTAGAAATATGTTGGCCACCGACTCTTCACAAAACTTAACTATTAGGAAAAAGTCAAACAATCTTTTATGCATTTATCATTATTTCGTAAGTATTAACTATATAAGTCATATAATGCAAATACTTATCATTTAATATATGAGGTTACTTGAGTTTGAACATAGGACTTTCAACTATGATATCATATTAAAGTATATAGAAAAATTAACTCTTTTAATAACTTAAGTTATTAAAAGAAGAATTAATAATATGTTTATACATTTATCATTTGAGTTGAATTTTTTTTTAAATTGACTTTAGTCAATGTGCGAGTTTAAATGATATAGTATGGAAATATATTCATTTTTTTCTATATTGACTCATTTTATTAGACTGTCATAGTGAAACAATGGATCTAAATAAGAACATAAGGTAAACTATATTAGTAACAAGTAAATCCCTTATATGTAAAATTCTCAATATATTTGGGAAAAAAGTCCAATTGGAAGGTGTGAGAAGACCCAAAAAGTATTTTATCATGATAAACTTTGCAAGCTTCCTTGGATATTGAGTTTTTCTCTTTTAAGAATTGAATTATTTGCAATTGATGGTTTTCAAAACTTCAAAAAGAAAATTTGTTAAACTTTTTTCTTATATAGAATCATTTATATATGTGTGGATAATATATCATTTTTATATGGATTTATTTATTTGATTTGTACTCGAACTGGATGATAAAAAATTATCATGTTCAATTATGTGAGGAGATGGATCTAGAATAGTTCACCTATCCTAATAATAATAAAAAATGACTTGAGCTAGAGGGATGGGTCATAATTTAATGAAGAACATGCATGGTAAATTATAAAATAACTTTATAAAATTATTAAACTTAAATATATTATTTAAAGAAAGATATTGTTAATATTCTTTATTTATTATAAAATAACACTTAGGTTATGTAATTATTTTTATAACAATTTAATTATATTGTTATGAAAAAGGTGATTGATAAGGACAAATGTAATTTTTTTCATTTAATTTTTTAATTATATTAGATAAAGAGTATTATAACTTAAATAAATTATAATCGAAAGAATTGAAGAAAATAGAAAAAAAAAATTACAAGATTAAAAAATAGTGATTTGTCGGTTATTTTTTTTATAACAATAAAATTAAACTGTTATAAAAATTAATTACAAGACTTCAATATCATTTTTAAAATAAGTATAAAATCTTAATAATTACATCCACTAAAATTTAAATTTAACTTATACTTCGAATTAAACTCATAATATAAATATTTACTCTGATACTTAAATGATTAGAATATGATAAAATAATATTTCTTCAAATTTAATTAGGTTTTAAATTGCACAATTTAAATTTATACCGCTAAAACCCAATTCAACAATTGAAATTGAATGCAAATGAAATAGAATTCAATGATTAAATATAAATGAAATCAATTTAGTTCAAACGAATTTCAGACAAAAATTGTATTATATATATGTCAAGTTTTGAATTATTTCTTTCATCAGTTTTTCCTACTAACAGAATTATTAATTTTTGAAGCGCACGTTAAATCCTACATATTTTTCCGAAGGAAAACATTAAATGTGGAGACACAATTTAACCTTTAGCATTTATTGATTTAAAAAAAAACAAAAATAATATTGTATAATTTGTAATTATAAAAATAGAAATCTTTTTATAAATTTTTATTATATATTAAAAAAATCAACATATTATTTAACATTAAATACTTTTTAAATTAAATTATAATCATTTAAATTCATTTAAGTTGGTAGTAATGTTTCCATTTACTATATTTAAAATTCTAACCGTTAAAAGCAACAGAAAATTTCAACGTTCACTCATTCTAATTAAGCTTCGTAATGATATTACTAGTAGGCTCCCAAGTTAAATCACATGATTTGGTTTCTAATAATTTACCAACCCATTATTGTTGCCTTAACCGCACTAATTTTCCTTCAGATTTATTATTCGGCACTGCTTCTTCTGCTTATCAAGTAATCAATTCGATACCAGGTATGTATACAAGTGAGGAATATATATGTGTCAATATGCTAAGATTGTTGGTAGAGGAATGCTTTTAAAATGCTTTGGAAGATAATAAGAAACATGATAACTCTCTAATTAATGTTCTCTTTTTAAAGTAGATATATCTTTTAAGACATTTCTAGAATGTGTTTATTACTCTAATACATAATGTACTCTTAAATTAAACTTTTACAACACTTAAATTCCTCTCGAGTCAAATATAATTTAGGATAAATCAAGTTTATTTTATTGCATAAATTTATACATGGTATAATTATCTAAATAAATAAATCAAATTTTTATATTTTAAAATAATTTTATCATATTCCCGTTATAAATGTTTTTTAAATAAAAATTGGTTTGTCATGTACAATTAAAATAAAAGGAGACAATTCAGTTAAAAATTGCTCTGTCTTTCTCAATTTCAATTCAACTCTAAGAGGGAATTAATTATATCTTTTAACTTAGAAAAAAAAATAATACTAAACTCTTGTTAGTCCCTTCTTATTTATCAAATTTCATTTGTTGATTTCGCCACTCTGTAGTTTTGCACAACTCTGTTGCACTCATATTCGCTAGAATAAAAAGAAGAAAATTAATTAATCTTATTTTGTTTCTTTGTAAAACAAAGTAAATATGAATAAAACATATTGTATTTTATAGGAAGATGTACGTGCATGGCTATTATGAAGGACGTGAATATGGATGCTTACAGATTCCCAATCTCATGGTCTAGGGTGTTACCAAGTAAGTTTATTTTTAAAGGGTACGTGCTAATTTGGAGTACAACCCACCACACAAACGTGACACAATATATATTAATTTTTAATTAGATTTAACTGTTAATTCTTTTGTTTTTTTTAAATATTATTTTGTTACTATTACAAATAAATTAATTAAATTAAATAATGTAAACTGTTTATGATATTAAAAAATATGCCAGGTACTTTGAGTCAGAAAACATGAACACAAACACATTACACGAATAATCACTATACATCCATGGACAACATGATATAATTGAAACACTTTATTTGATAGAACATGTCTTAATCCAAATTTAATTGATTATTTTATCATTTTTATATTTACCCTTTTAAGGGATTTGTTTTCAATTTAACCACACTAATAAACTAGGGTTATTTTCAGAGGGAAAGCTGAATGGAGGTATAAACCAGGAAGGATTACAGTACTACAATAAGCTGATCGATGAGCTCGTAGCCAAAGGTCAACTAATATCTTAACATGTTTTTATTATTTACTAGGTTTTTAGATAAAGGACTAATATTAGACGCAATTGACTCAAATACTATTACATGTAATCTTAACACATTATGCATGTGTGCTAGTTTTACAAGTTATATAAATTATAGTTTAATTATATTGTATAATATTTTTTATAAATTGAATTTTGTTTTTAACATGTAAGAAAAAAAATGTTATCTTTTATATATTTTTTTATTAACATAAATAACATATATTTTTTAGAATTTAAAAATGAAACATATAAATGAGTGAGTTATATATAAATTAGAGTAATGTAATAAAACCCTTTGCGACAATTTTTTAATGTGGAATGAAATTGTACAAATGGGAGATTTTGGAAAATGATAGATAAATCTGAAATGATTTGATATTATATTAATAGTAGGTATAATCAAACACTCTAAATTATATTAAATAGTGATATATAGTGGCACTTTTATTAATTATATTTTGTGGGTTCATATGTAAAAACAAGACAGGGATGATTCTAGGGACTATGCAGACCTGTGCTTCGGGCATTTTGGTGATACGGTGAAAATTTGGATAACACTAAATGAGCCAGTGACCTTCTGCACTGCTGGATATGTAGAAGGGGTAATGGCACCAGGACGATGTTATGAACATTTAGCGTATTTGTATGATTAAAAGTCATCTAAATTATTACTTTTAATAAAAATGTACTTTAGATTAATATTTATTAAGTAGATAAAACAAATTCATTTGTTTTATAAAAAATATGGTAAATGTTTATTTTGTAAAGTAATGGTATTGAAAGGGAGTGATTATTTTGGAATCTTGTAAAAACCTAATTCCATAAATATTATATTTATCTTGTATCTATAAATATCTTTTTAAGATCAAATGGTATTTAATTTAAAATTGTGATCTAATATAAAAAAAATTAAATATTACTGTTATTGTCAAACAACTAATGAAACATATTTTAGATATAAATTTTCTTATTTAATTAAACAATTCTCTTCGTTATTTCCCACTTATATATTAAAAAAACTTGTAATTTTTGTTACATATATACTCAATTAGTTTGTAATAAAAAAAATTATTTGTTTGTTTTTATTTGGGGTGTTGCAGGCTCATTCACACTGGCTGTATGTATATCCAAAAGGACTCCATGCTCTTTTGCTCTACACAAAGACAAAGTACAATGATCCAATAATTTATATTACAGAGAATGGTATATATGTGATTGATTATTAATTTATTTTAAGCTATTTGTCACAACTGTAACAAAAAGAAATGCTCTTGTACAATTAGTTAACACCTATATATATATTAGGTGTCTAATTAATTAATTAAACATGAATTAATTATGGTATATACAGGCATTGACGAGGTCAATGATCCAAATTTACCTCTTGAGGAAGCCCTTGTAGACCCACACAGAATTGACTACTATTATCATCACCTTGATTATGTTCGAAGAGCAATTAAGTGAGAATTGAAAAACACTTAAACTTGATTATTATTTAATGTGTTAATTATTGGAAATAATTAAGAGCACACTAATATATTTTTTGGTTTAATGTACTACAGTGATGGTGTGAAAGTAAAGGGTTACTTTACATGGTCATTGGCAGATAACTTTGAATGGGCATCAGTGATGGTGTGAAAGTAAAGGGTTACTTTACATGGTCATTGGCAGATAACTTTGAATGGGTATCAGGTTACACAAGTCGTTTTGGAATAAACTTTATAGATTTCAAAGATGGTTTGAAAAGATATATATCCAAAGCTTTCAGCTTGCTGGTTCAAGAACTTCCTTGTTTCTAATAAGATCACTAGTGAAGGAATCAAGGGCAGTCAAGGCTCTAGCGAAGAGATTGAAGGAACTGTAGGCGGTAAGGGTAGTAAAGGAATTAAGGGCATTAAAGGCGCTAAGGGCAATAAGGGAAGTAGAGGTTCAAAACGTTTCAAAAAACTACAAGAGTTAATATAGATTGAATTTCGGCTCTCCTATTTAACTTTGCATTCATTAATTTAGTTTATTTTCTTTAATTAGAGAGTATCTCATATGGGGTTTTGCAATGGTTTTCATATCTATTTTCCCGAAAGTTGTTGCATAGTGCAAACTGTTCCCAACTACTCTCTGTGAGGGTCATGCGTTGTAACGCTATCTGTTGGGAGCGTTGAACAAGAAATAGTTTGCCTTTATGGATGGTGTGGTGCACGAGTGAAAAGAATAAACAAATAGCATTACAATGTGTGTAATAATGCATTATTTACAAGCATGAGGGACTTTCGTCTCCCTATTTAGATCATCTTCATGATCATCTAATGACATATGTGAATACATATTTATTTATGCAGTGTTTTGACACGAAAATCAAAGGGGAAGAAATAATACCTAAGCCACTTGATAGGAGTTGAAGAAACGTCGAAAAAAGGGAGATGAAAGTCTCCCATGCTTGTAAATAATGCATTCTTCCTTTAAAAGTTTGGCATAATAAGGTATTTATTCAAGTGATTTATCCATATAAATATAGGATTTTTTTAGTTTTTGACTTCCATTACCACCGTGATTTTGAGAAGATAGAAAATGAACACAACACAGTAGAAACTGACTGCATATGTATATGTAATCCTTAACACCGTGTCTTGGACAGAGGTAGCAACAATTTTGGGTGTGTTTTGTAGAGAAAGAAATCCTCAAATAGTGCTAAGGATTACATATTCATAACCAATCGGTTTCTGTTGTGTTGTGTTCTCTTTCTATCATTTCAAAATCACGCTAAAAAAACTTATGACAAAGAGTTAAGAATTCTTCAAGAAACCATGTTGTTCCGTTATTTTCATAGATGCCACCACACGAACACCATTAAGTTACATACCATAATAGTTTTTAGATAGATATTTCAACAAAGTGTTGAAAGTATTTATGAAATTAATTATCTTCGTAACAAGCTCATTTGTTTGTTAATTGTTTAATAAGAAAGTATAGCAGACTTGGATGGTTTAATAGGAATTCTCCAACATCCTAGGCATGTTTGTCTCTCCCTCGAACCCTTATGCCTTATGGGTTTATTGGCCCGTTAAATCGTACACACTGATGTAGCTTGAACATCATAACCTTTTTATGTATTATTTTGTAAGAAGTATTTATTTACGTATAGAGGCTTCATAAAGTTTCTATAAAAAAATTAATTCTATTGGATTAAATAAAATTGTAATTCTTCATCTTTTTTTTCTTATCTTGCTTGATCAAAATATAATTCCCTTTTTTAATTTTTTTAAAATTATACTCGGATAGCAAATTTAATGATTATCTATGAGGAGAGATATAGAAACTATAACAAAACGATAGCAAGTACGTGAAGCCAAAGTTTGATAAATCATAATTGTAGAGCTAAATAAGTTTTAAGACTATTCAAGATATTTTTTTTCTTATTTTGCTTGATATATATATATATATATGTTAATATAATGTGTCTAGAACACAGTAAAATAATTCTTTTGATAATTATTCCAATGGTTATTATTTTGGATTTGTTTTAATATCCCACCATAGTCAAGTTCATTGGTATCGGTTTCTACTATTTTGGAGATGTTTGGATCCATAAGGTATAAAAAGGGAATGTTTTGGACTTGTGTCTTTATTTTTTGCACAATTTTTGTATGTACATCTGTCCATGGCTCAGGAGTTTTTTTACCTTGAAAAATTTGATGGACTAAGGTAATCAAATAAGTTTTATAAGTTCATCAATTAGGTTAGTATCAATGAAAATACTACCTTGTACTAATAGTTTCACCTTTTTCTTCCAATTATCGTAAAGGATATTAATTAACCTAATTTTAATCAATAGTTCTCAAATGTCATAACTAATAAATTAATTGTCTTGAAACAATGATATATAAAATACGTGATTACATAATATTCTAAGACAATAAAATTCTTGTGCAATTTTTTTTCTGAAAAACTAAATACACAATAAGCGATGAAGAGAAAAAAATAATAACACCTCTATATATTGCTACTTTGAGCATTAATTATATCTAGGGATGGAAAATAGATCTTTTGGATCAAAGCTCTGCATATATTTGCTTCATATAATTCACTCTAAGTCAGATTAAAATTGATCATTTTTTGATCGGATTGAATCATGATTCACATACAAGATTAACGAATCAAATCAAAATAAATCGATCTATCAAATCTAAATCTTTTTAAAATTATAATTTTAGAACTAAAGTATCACACATTCTCAACATACTTTCTAATTTTTACAACTATTCATTTGAAAAAAATTATATTATGAATAATCATTTTTAAAATTTTCTTTCTTGTATATTTATAAAAATATTTTTCTTTCTCTTACAATTTTCATAAATGTATTTATTATTACTTCAAATTTGTTAAATCAAAATTCAAATATTATCATATTTATAACTATTTATTTATTCTTATATTTGTTGTAAACGATATTATTTTTTTCCAATTTTTGTAATTAACTCAAATTTTATCTTTATTGTAAATAAAAAGAAAATCTCATCATTTTTATTGAATGAATATATAAATTATTTTAATTTAAAATTTTAGGTAAGATCTATTTAATAAGGTAAAAAAATTATTATAATATCTGATCATGGATATCTATTGATCCATGAATCAATATCTTATACAATTCATAATATATGTTTTAATATAAGTTAAACTAGACTAAGTATTTATTATATCGATATATTACCATTTCAAATTATGTCCCCACCTAAAATAGTCTATGTTATTGATATCTACGTTGGATTTATTTATGAGAGAAAATTACCTTAAGTTTATTAAAATGTATTATTTTGACATACAAATCACTTAGTTTTTGTATGAAACACATAAATCACTAAAAAAAATTAAATTATAATACTTTAGTCATATACTTTAGTCACATAACTATGAAATTATGTGGATAAAATATCTATTTTTTTAAAATTATGTAATTAAAATATAATTTATTTATTGTAAAAAATAGATAATTTAATCACATAATTTGTATAAGATGCATATATCACTAAAAAACTTAAATTATACAGATAATTTCATTGTTACATGATAAAAATATCTTAATAACATAAAATAAGTTTATTTGGTTTATATGATTTGCATACTTCATACCATCACAATTTTAAGTGTTATCAATTTACATTAATACACCAATAGGGAAAATTGGATGACTTTCACCTTTCAAGCTGTTTCAACCCGTTGGCATTAGATTCTACAATGAAAAGGAAATTTTTGAAATTAAAAATTACATGTGCATTAATTAATTTGAAATATGTACTTTACTAATATTTACTTGTTTAATTTTCTTGTCAGTGTAAAGAGCACGCACATGTAATCTAATCGTTAACGAGTTTTTATCGTAGGAAACAACAAAGAATTGTGTTGAATTAAGACACCTTTATTTTGGCAATTAGTCCTCGTAATCACATACTTATTAAAAGTTTGTTTTTTGCGTCATACACATCAACCGTACGTGCTACCTACCACTATATTATAGGATAATAACAAATCAAAAGATGCAGATTATAATTTGAGATATTAGGTTTGAAATTATTTGCCACTTGAGAATTAATTGGGCAACGTTATTGACAATTTTGCTAAAATACAAAAGAAGAAGAAATAAGATAAACAACGATCTTTATCCCCAACATTTTATAGTTAAAAGGAAAAGCTAACTAGTTTTTCACGTACCCAGAATTTACTTCATTTTAAACAAATATATTTGAATTATTTTTCCCCTATAAAATTAACTAAATTCTTATTTTATTTATACATAATTAATTTTTTGTGATTAAATTTTGTGTCAATTAATTAACTTATGTATTAAAATTTAATTAATTATCATGTCAATTAATTTAATTGAACTTAATTACAAAAGCATACTTATATTTAATAAGAATCTTGATAATTTTATGTAAAAAAAATAAAATAAGGTATCTTCAATTATAATTTAGGTACGTGGAAATCTGTTTACACAAAAAATTATATATCTCAGATTTGAACAATGAGCCAACGACTAGTTTTAAGGAAAGCCTCAAAGGCCCCATGTACCTCGAAAAGATCGGTTCAATGTCTTTATCTGTAATACCCGTTTATTTTTATAATTATACTCAGTTCAACAATTACTTTTTTTCTTTCTATTTTTCCCTTCTTCTTTTTTCTATATAAAGAGCTTTGATGTAATTACAGCTGACATACGCAAAACAAAAACCAGAGCAACGTCCAAAAATCACTAATGGCACCCAAAAGCTTATTCCTCCTTCTACTTGTTTGGTTGACTTTGACAAAAATATCATCAGCCAAGAAAGGTTTTCATGGAAGATTTGTTGGTCGTCGTAATAGAACCGTTTCGTTCAATCGTCATAGTTTCCCAATCGGTTTCACATTTGGGACTGCTTCATCAGCTTACCAGGTAAAACCACCTTTTTTCCTTCTCTTCTTCATTTTCTAATTCTATTTAATTATTTTGTATTTTCTTTTGATTATAATGAGATTGAAGCGTGACTAATGCTATAAGATTCGGTGAATTTCAGTATGAAGGTGCTGCAAATGAAGGTGGCAGGGGGCCTAGTATTTGGGATACTTACACTCACAAAAATTCAGGTATGTTTTGAACATTCAAGGGATGAATGACCTTCCATTTGAATGAATGAATTAGAAACTTCCTAGTAATGAATGTAAACAAATTTATAATGATCCTTTTAGCACAATTACAGGTTAAATTTAATGGAATAAATGCACCAAATGTGGGTTTTTATGTTGATTCCATGAAATCTATTGAAAGAAAAGTGGAAATTTGATGCTATGTCTTCTGTGTTGTTAAAATGTTCATATGGGGAATTGCAGAAAGGATAAAGGACGGAAGCAATGGAGATGTGGCGGTTGATTCATATCACCGCTATAAGGTACAATGCAACCAAAAACTTGTTTAGTTTTAGGACCAATTTTGTTTCCAGTTTTTTTAAAAACATATTTTTGGATGCTAAAAGAAGTAATCTTTGTGTGATTGGTTTCCTTCATTATTGTCATAGTTTTACGTTATATTTATAGGAAGATGTGGGAATCATGAAGGGCATGAATTTGGATGCTTATAGATTCTCTATCTCATGGTCCAGATTGTTACCAAGTGAGTTTCGAAACCTATATTTAATCCATCAATTTATCGCAAAACTTGTTCAAATCAGGGGTGAGGTTTAATATTATTTTTTTCCTTTTTGGATTTCTATTATTCATCAATTCGTGGTGTTTTCAGATGGAAAGTTAAGTGGGGGTGTGAACAAGGAAGGAATCAATTACTACAACAACCTGATCAATGAACTTCTAGCCAATGGTGATGATCTAATGTTCTCATTTCACTTTTCTTCAAAGATATGTATATCTTGTGCTATACTATATCATATTCACTTATGACATATAGGCTACTACTGTTACATGTAGGTATAAAACCATTTGTAACATTATTCCACTGGGATCTTCCCCAAGCTTTACAAGACGAGTATGGTGGTTTCTTAAGTCCTCGCATTGTGTAAGTGGCCATACTACATTTTTTCCCTCTAAAGCTGAAGTTTTTTGCCATTAATTTAATTTTAAAAATTAGAGCGGAGAGATGACAACTTGTTACTGTTAATCCTCTCCCTAAAACACTTATTGAATCTTTGCTCTGCTATACATTTAAGGGCTGATTTGCTAGATTATAACCAATTGATTTAGATTATCCAAACTAATGTTCTTCCTTTTCCTTTTTCTTCTTTGTTCTACATAAAATACAGGAATGATTTTAGGGATTATGCAGACCTGTGCTTTAGGGAATTTGGTGACAGGGTGAAAAACTGGATTACATTAAACGAGCCAGTGACCTTCTGCACAACTGGCTATGTGGAAGGAACAATGGCACCAGGCCGGTGTTCAGATTGGCTAAAGCGCAATTGCCTTGGTGGGAATTCAGGGACAGAGCCATATTTGGTGGCTCACTATCAGCTTCTTGCTCATGCAGCTGCAGTCAGGCAATACAAGGAAAAGTACCAGGTCTGAGTTTATTGTATTCGATCTATTCATTCGAGTCCTTTATCTTATGAAGCATTAAACTGATCAAACATTTAACACACACAGGCATCTCAAAAGGGTCAGATAGGGATCACATTGGTGTCATCCTGGACCATCCCAATTGCTAACCAAAAGAATCATCAAGACGCTGCAGAGCGCAACATTGATTTCATGTTTGGATGGTAAGTCCTAAAAAGAATTAAGAACAAGTAACATAGATTTCTGGATAGACGCTTATTCATGTCTAATTACACTACACTTTTTTTTTTTTAATTTTAGTAGTAGCTGCATATATATAGAGTTATCATTTTGTTATTGTATAAATTTCAGGTTCATGAGTCCCATTGCAAATGGTGACTATCCACAAAGCATGAGATATCTAGTCGGAAATAGATTACCAAAGTTCACAGAACAAGAGTCAGCACTTGTTAAAGGGTCGTATGACTTTCTTGGACTAAACTACTACAGTTCTAACTATGCAGAAGATATACCTTATCTCAATACTGCTGGACAAGAAAGCTATGGTACAGATTCTCGTGTTAGACTAACATGTAAGTATTATATTAATTGAAAGCTAGTGACTCTGGTTTTTCTCATGTAACTAATTGCGCTGACAAGATCTTTATGTCATGCTTTAATTTGTGGCAGCTGAGAGAAATGGTGTCCCCATTGGACCAAGGGTAAGCACCACATTCGTTATAAGAATTTTATTGGAATCTCAACTTATATAATTTAATTTTGGAACAATTGTACCTCAAATATGATTTTAGGCTGCTTCGGATTTGTTTATCCAAGATGACTTTATGACCTTCTACTCTATAATTGGAATCTCAACTTTATATAATTTAATTTTGGTGGAACAATTGTACCTCAAATATGATTTTAGGCTGCTTCGGATTTGTTTATCCAAGATGACTTTATGACCTTCTACTCTATAATTGGAATCTCAACTTTATATAATTTAATTTTGGTGGAACAATTGTACCTCAAATATGATTTTAGGCTGCTTCGGATTGGCTCTTTGTTTATCCAAGAGGACTTTATGACCTTCTACTCTATACAAAGAACAAGTACAATGTTCCACTAGTTTACATCACCGAGAATGGTAATTACTTAAGTGATTTAATTAAGGTTTTAATTGCTAGTATAGCACGAGTTCACACATGAATGTGATTTTATAAATTCCTGATCATCTTGTAGGAATTGACGAGGCTAATGATCCTAATATACCCCTTGAGCAAGCACTCAATGATAAGCACAGAGTTGATTATTATTATCGACATCTCTCTTATATTCAAAGGGCCATCAAGTAAGTATTTGTTCGCACCTTGAATTTTTTGGATAAAGATATCTTTAACTTTTAATATAAATATATTTATCACCCTTTTTTAATTTATTTATATTTAATAAAAAAATTATAGACATTAAACTATTTATAATAGTATAATATATTGAGTGAAATTTGTATAAGATAAAACATATGTTCTATATTATTACATATATTTTAATGCATAACAAATACATTTTAAGTTATAATATTAATTGAATTAAAATTATAAATAATTTGTGTTGTAATTTTTATTTCTCAGCTATTAAAACAATATTAGAGTAAATTATAACTTTTAATAGCTTATATATGACATATGATTATGCACGTGTTCATATCTAAGTATATATAAAATTGATTTTATATACTAATTAATTCATTTGCTAACCTATACATTATATTATTGAATATGTATTGTAGGGATGGGGTTAATGTTAAGGGATATTTTGCATGGTCATTATTGGATAACTTCGAGTGGGGTGTAGGCTATACTGTTCGTTTTGGCATCAACTATGTGGATTACAAAAATGGCCTCACAAGACATCACAAACGCTCCGCTCGTTGGTTCAAAAATTTCCTCAGAAGATAAAGAAATTATATTATACAAGCGATGGAAAATATATAATTATTAAAATTTGAGCGTGAATAGTAATTTCTTATGTCCTATACTTCCTAGAAACTCTGTAATTTAATATTACAGTTTTATAGCTTATGAAATTTCCAAAGTGCAATTAATTTCGGAGAAAGATATATTTTACAGAAGCTACAAAAGAGCGGGTATGGATCTTTTGTTTATCAGCAGATTATTATTGTAAATTAAGGAGTAAAGGATGGTTTTGGTCCCTAATTAATTTGTAACAGATAATTTCTTATCATTAATCTATTATATAAAACACATATAATTAAAAAAAATAGTTTAAAAAAAATACTAATATGTACGGAAATTATGAGTACCTGATCCAAAATGAAATATTTTTTTTATACTCAAAACTTTAAATTTATAATAAAATAGATAATAATATTTCTTTATATTTATGACCATGTGTCACAAACCATAAAGTCAAAAGTGTTAGAGAATTATTTTTTCCAATCAATTAGTACTTAATTAACGTGGTATTTGTTGAGTAAAGTTTTTGATTAATGTTGTTAAGGAAGTCTCACAGATTATATTGAGTTATAATTTAAACTTAAATTTCTATAATAATATTAAAACAGGTTATTGATATCCTCGTATATTCCTAAAATTTATTATTCTTATCGTACTCATGAGAATGAAACGATATAAATGTGAATATTAAGAAAGTATCACATGAAACAGATAATTATCAACATTGTTTACTCATACATTGATTTTTTCGTTATAAATTAGACTTGATTTTTTAATAATTATGTATGGTCCATGGTCCGGTTTTTCTTAAAAAAAATTTAACCGGATCAAACCGTTCATATTATTCGGATCAGACCGGACCGGACCGTTTGAAACGGTTTTAAGAAATAAAAATCGGACCAGACCATTTGACTTATAAAACCGTTCGGTCCGATTTTATTCCCGGTTTGGTTCGATTTTTTTATAATTTAATGAAGAATGATGTAAATTTTTTAATATATTATTAAACCGGTCCGGTCTGGTTTGAACGGTTTAAAATTAATACAAATCGGATCGGACCGTTTGATTAGTCAAACCGTTCGATTTGGTCCGGACCAGTTTAGTTTTACGGTTTGGTCCGATCCGATCCGGTTTATGGACATCCCTACGAGTTGCTATAACATTGTGATCTCTTGTAAAATAATTATATGCATGTGATGTGATGTGTCAACCTTAGCATAAAAAAAACAAATACAATTATATATTTTACAGCTACAACCCACACACTTAAGCAGGATTCCAAAGCCAGATCTCAAATGAATTTTATGCAATTATTTAACAACTTTGTGAGTCTAAAATAAAATCCATATATATTAATATTAAAAGTACCCACACACTTAAGCAGATTCGAAACTCGATCTCCAATGAATTTTATGCAATTACTTAATAACTTTGTGAGTCTATAATAAAATCCATATATATCAATATTAAAAGTACTGTAAACATATTCTAAGTATATTCTAAGTGTTATTTTTTCTATTACAAGTTTTAAAGCCGTTTTTATTGTTTTTCTGATGTTTTTTGCATGAGCTTACTTTTAAATAATTCAAATAATTTTGCATTTCTACCCCTATTTACTAGCAATATTAAATGCATCTCTTATTTTAATATTGGACATTAATTGCAAATATTGTTTTTTCTACCTACCATTCATTGGGTTTGTTAGAAGTTTTTATTTAAAATGAAATTTTATTTTACTTACTAAAATATTAAATAAAAAATTAAATATTTTTTAAATAACATATTTGCTTAGTAAAATAGCTAGCTCATTTTTCCTATTACTAATTACATATTTGCTTAGTAAAATAGAAATATCATGAAAATAGAAATGAAATTCAAGGTAAGGAATGAAATTAAAATAATAATAAATATTAAAATAAAATTTATAAATTATAAATGTAATAAATTTTAAAAATCAATTTCTTTTAATTTTTAAATGAGATAAAATGAGTAAAAATAATAAATGATTATACAAATGTGTGATAAAAATATAACATTATAACATATTTTTAAGAGGTGTGATGAATGAGTATTTATGTTGAAATAATTTATATTTCGTTTTGAATTAATATTCAAATCAAATCCATAAATAACTAGCTCATTTTTCCTAGCTATTACTAATTACAATTAAAAGTAGAAACAAAAAAGATTAGATAAGAAAGAAATCTAGATGAAAGGTAAAAAAAAAAAAACAGGAATTAACCCTTCATGATTTCAATAGAGGATTAACTTCATTGCATTTGCCGCCCTTCTATTCATCAATTATTATAGTCATGTTTCAATGTTCTAGTTTTCTATATAAAAGCTGGCCTCTTATTACATGGCAGAGAACCAAAACAAGTAATGGCAGTTCAAAAGTATAAATTATTGGTTGTCTTATTAGTTATTGTCTCATCCGTGACAAGTTGCCCAGTTGGTACAATTCCCAGAGATTATGACACTGCTTCTCTCAACAGAACTAGTTTTCCTCAAGGTTTCATATTTGGGACTGCTTCATCTGCTTACCAGGTAAATAAATTTATTTATTTTTTGGGTCAAATGAACCAGGTAAATAATTAGTCCCTTGGGTTTATGGCATTGTTTCAGGATTTTATTTTATTTTTCCTTTTTTTTTTGTTTTTTTTATAATGTGATTTAATGCTTAGAATGAATGATGATATGTTTTATGTATACATATGAATTTTAGTATGAAGGTAATGCAAATAAAGGGGGAAGAGGACCCAGCATATGGGATACTTATTCTCACAAATATCCTGGTTTGTTTTGTTTCCTATGCCTTTTATCTCTATAATTTAAATATAAGGGAAAATTAAATATCGAGTTATGTAAAAATTTACTATATAATTTAATAAGTTAGATCTATTTAATATATATATATATATATATATGCGCGCATCATATGAAAAGAATTAAAAATGAAACCTCAGATTTATGTTATATAATTAAATATACTGTGCAGATAAAATAAAAGATGGAAGTAACGGAGATGTGGCTGTTGATGCTTATCATCGCTATAAGGTAAATGGCACCATAACGTACAAATTATAAAACTTTTTTTAAGGAAGTTGATATCTTCCTAGCAATAAAAATTAATACAAGAACAATTTAAATTTTTCTTATAATTTAATGTCCAATTATTTCTATTTTTAATGTCCAATTATTTTTAAAAATAGAAAGTTTACTCTAACATTAATAAAAATAGCACTGAAAATAGGGCTATTTTTAAATCAGTGAAAGATTGAAGCAATACTAAAATTAATTGCTTGATCACTCAAAAGGTTGACAACATTGAAGCAATACTGAAATTAATTTCTATAAGTTATTATTTCCAGGAGGATGTGAGAATTATGAAGAACATGGGAATGGATGCCTATAGATTCTCCATCTCATGGTCCAGACTCTTACCAAGTAAGTCATAAAATAAATATAAATACAAAGTATAATAATTCAGTTATTTAATTAATTTATTTTTAATCTTATTAAAAAAAATATTTATTTTATTGTAACGTTACGTTATAAAATATATATATATATTTAAGATAAATATAAAACTACTTGTATAAAGAAATTACATCTTACCATTAAACCAACAAACGTTCACAACTTTAATTCATTACTTGGACCACTTTTTTTTAAGCATTTGGTATCTGAGTTATTTGAGCAGATGGAAAGCTCAGTGGAGGCGTGAATAAGGAAGGAATTGACTACTACAATAACCTTATCAACGAACTCCTAGCCAACGGTCATAATTCAATCATCTTCAATTCAATATTTGTGGTTCTTTATTTCAAACATAGCTCGAGATTCTAAAATTAGGGTCGTATTTTTTTTCTGCTTTGACTCAATCCAGGTATAAATCCCTTTGTGACATTGTTTCACTGGGACCTTCCTCAAGCTTTAGAAGATGAGTATAGTGGTTTCTTGAGCCCTAACATTGTGTAAGTCAATCCCAATTTACTCAAGTCAAGTATGCCCACTAGTTATTCGAAACATTACCTAGCTGAATGTAGATTATGCTAATTAATTGTTCGACTTTAACTTTGCAGGAACCATTTTAGAGATTATGCAGAGCTTTGTTTTAAGGAATTTGGTGACAGAGTGAAGCACTGGATCACATTCAATGAGCCATTGGCTTATACCGTGGCTGGTTATGCCCTTGGTTTTTTCCCGCCTGCCCGATGTTCCAAGTGGCAAAATTTGAATTGCACTGGTGGCAATTCGGCCACCGAGCCATATCTGGTAACACACAATGAGCTTCTTGCTCATGCAGCTGCTGTGAAGGTGTACAAGGACAATTATCAGGTCTAAGTTTGCAAACAAATGTTGCATCATTATCCTTTTGTTTTCATTCATTCATTGAAAGAGTTTGAAGATACATCCTAACACTTAGCATCAGATTATAACAAATCCTACAAACACAAAGGAGCATCTCATTCCCAAATATGCATTCCTGAAAATTCCAAAGATAATCTAGCAATCCTATGTGTAATGTTGCATAATTATCAATTACACCTCATTAGCTTCTTTTTTTTAATAAGAATCTTTTGGTATCAGTCAACATGCAAGAGTACATAAAAAAGGGACTAAAATGTAAGACAAGAAGACTATTTTAGTAACATATAATATGAGTTGGCGTTGGCCGGCAATCTTTGTGAGGTCACCTAAATTTAGTAGAGTTGGTTGCACTACAAACATATTGAAAATTCATTGTCAAATTTCATTCCGTCCATGGCATTCATTGACGAAGCCAGTTAAGATAATGTACAAAGTAAAAAAAAGGGGGGGGAGGGGGGGGTGTGGACCAAAATCGGAAAAGTTATATACTGATAATTAAACCAAACGTTGAATATTTGCAGGAAACTCAGAAGGGCTTGATAGGGATTACTTTGGTGTCACTCTGGGTTGTCCCATATTCTAATGCAACGCACGACAGACATGCTGCATCACGAGCCCTTGATTTTATGCTTGGATGGTAAATCTGAATATATTTTTTTTTATCATGCATTCTAATATAATCATCAATAAAATTTCTTCCTAAAACTGGGCTCCAAGTCCATCTGAAATTTTACCCCTGTTAATGCAGGTTTATGGATCCCTTGATCCATGGAAATTATCCACATAGCATGAGATCACTTGTTAAAGAAAGATTACCCAAATTCACAGAAGAGCAATCTAAGCTTGTAAAAGGGTCCTTTGATTTTATTGGATTAAACTACTATACTGCCAACTATGCAGCTTATGAACCCCTCCATCCTGGAAATGCAAGCTACTACACAGATAATCAAGCCAAACTCTTAAGTACTAATACAGTGTTTTCATTCCATAATCAGCAACTATGGAACTTCATTTCATAGACTAATATCATCTTGATTATTCTTGTTGTGGCAGCGGAGCGTAATGGTATATCTATTGGCCCAAAGGTAAGTAGCTATCATATTAACTTGGGATCAATATGAGCTTTCCCTTTAGTTTTATCATAACCGAACTTTGCTCTGATGTTTATATGTAATTCTCTAATTTGATCTTACAGGCTGCTTCAGATTCAATTCTTATTTATCCCAGAGGAATTCGAGATCTTTTGCTCTACACAAAAAGAAAATATCACAATCCACTAGTTTATATAACTGAGAATGGTATTTATAAATTAAAATTCTCAATCGTATAATCATTATCTGATTGTCTTTTCCAAACTTATTGCTATCTTTGAAAACATTACTGTAGGTGTTGATGAACCCAATGATCCAAATTTGACACTTGAGAAAGCACTAATTGACAATCAAAGAGTTGATTACTACTATGGCCATCTTCATTACCTTCAGAGAGCAATTAAGTAAGAGCTTCATTAACAATTTAAACCTTCAATCTTCTACCCTTCCTAGTAATCTTTGATTAATCACTCTCTCTTTTTTTTTGGTGCAGAGATGGAGTCAATGTGAAGGGATACTTTGCATGGTCCTTGTTGGACAACTATGAATGGACTTCAGGTTACACTGTTCGGTTTGGAATAAACTATGTCGATTACAAAGATGGTCTCAAAAGATACCCTAAGC
Source organism: Hippophae tibetana (assembly GCA_037013495.1). Classification (NCBI taxonomy): domain Eukaryota; kingdom Viridiplantae; phylum Streptophyta; class Magnoliopsida; order Rosales; family Elaeagnaceae; genus Hippophae; species Hippophae tibetana. The sequence goes on along the minus strand of CM072802.1, from coordinate 21,720,245 downwards.
TCTCAGCTTGCTGGTTCCAGAATTTCCTCAGAAAATAAGCAGAGTATTCTGATTCTATTTTTCTCTGAACAATTTAAACAAAATAAATTTGCTGTAAACTTATAACATCAAAGCAAAAGGTAATTAATTAGAACAAAATCAATTTTTTAATGAAATTCTCAACTTATTCTCATTGACAGAAGCAAGTGATGTTATAAGTACAAGTATACAACAATTCAAAGCATTTAATTTATAAATATCTATACAGAATGTACAGATCTTGATGTAAATAAACACATGTCATTTGTTTGGACATTTTAATATCTGAACTGGCCCAAATACCAAGCTTTATACAGACCAAGCCCAAGACCAGCCCAAGACGGAAGATGAAACACCCTAAACATCCCACCCATGGGACAAACCAAGCCCAAAGACCGAGTTCTATATCAACCGAGCTGGACGTCGCCCCGAGTTGAAGAAAGATCGAACCCAATGTCATTTCAAGCTCGGTCACAGAAGGATCTCGAGTTTGGTCACAAAACGATCTCGTCATAAACACGGTTGAACCCGACCTAGATTTCTGACACATTATATTTTATGTCAAATCATACCCTACTAACATGTATTTACATTCACACATTGTTTATTTAACATCTGTACAATTTATGTGTTATAAATATATAGATTGAATCCTTGGCAACAAAACTCTCTCTCTCTTTCTCTAGATAAACCTTGCACCCTTAACATTTTGGCGCCCGTCGTGGGGTCTAGATTCTCAAGTCAATCACAAGTTTCTAACCCCATCTCCCATAGAACTCACCACGCCCTTAGAGAAAAAATTAGGAATTCGTAACTCGCAAATCGACATTCATAGCAATAACTTGATCCGATAGACGACCAAACTCGAATGATGCAGACGTAATGGCAACCCAAGGAAACTCGCCACGAGCCACCGATCAAGAAGGGATAGAAGGTAACGCCCTCTATCAAGAATGATGAACCACTTTCAAAATTGATAGAGAATGCGAACAGTTGTACATCTCATCATTTGCAGATACAATCAAAAATGATGAACCCCTACCCAAGTTTAATACTCCTAAATACCCGGGCTATTTTGGAACAAAAGATCTAGCAACTCATGTCCAACATTTCAAAACAGCCATGGCTCCCATAAGCCTCACTCAGCCAAAGCGAGATGCAATGATGTGTAAACTGTTCGCCGCCACTCTGTGTGAAGGCGCGCAAAAATGGTTTAACAACCTACCCCCCATGTCCATATCTTCCTTCCTATAGTTCGCCAAGTTATTCATCACCTACTACGCCTGCAATAAACCCTTGAGAAAAGAATCTCACCACCTATTTTCTATTATACAAGAGGAAAATGAGCCAATCGAAAAATACATGAAGCATTTCAGGGAAGAAAAATTAGAAATCATTGATTTCCCTAGCTCTATCGCCATAGAGGCTTTCAGGTGAGGCCTGCTAAAAATTTATGCCCTATTTATGGAACTAAATAAGTCAATGCCACGAACTTTGAAGGAAGCTTACGAGGAGGCGAGGAAGTTTTTCGATCTAGAAAGAGAGCTTAGGTTGGCAAAGGATCGTCGAACAAGGACAAAGATCATCCTAACCCCAAGCAAAGAAAAAAGAGCAAGCCCTGTGCCAGAACAAACACACCACAATTACAAAAACAAGCAAATTATTGATGTAGGGAATAGACACGGGTCGGTCAACAAAAACTGTGCAATGAATAAAGATTGGTCGAGAAACATGGAAACGTGTGGAAGAGTAGAATCCTCCTCTAAGAGTCCCCCGCGATTGCAGAATCTTTTAAAAGGAGATTTAATTGAGATACTAAAAAGAATGGAGCAAGAGCCCGAGACCAGATGGCCGCCCAGGATGACTACCCCTTGCAGAGATATATCCAAATGGTACGCTTTTCACAAAGATGTGGGCCACGACACAAGAAATTGCAGAGACTTGAAAAGAGAGTTGGACACATTACTAGCAAGAAAATATTTTAAAGACTTTGTTGCAAGAAATGATGATAGAAGAATCAACCAGGAAGAATAAGAAGCATCCCAACCAACATTCTCATCAAACAATAATAAACGACCTCATAATGGGTCGGACGTTAAAACCATACATACCATACATGGAGGACTTGGGGTCAATGGGGTGTCTAACAACGCCCACAAAAGATTTACAAGAGAAATGCACAACGTACCCCACGTCTACGCATTGGACAAAGTTAAGCCCTAACTAGAATGATTTTCACGGAGAAGGATGAAACTGCATCCCATCACGAGGACCCATTGGTGATCACCCTGAGGATCGGGTCTTGTGATGTCCGACGAATAATGATTGGCACTTGTAGCTCAATGGACCTCATCTTTCGGACCACGGTTGATGCCCTGAGACTTAGAGACACAGACATCATCGAGACCGAGTTTTCCCTCATAGGATTCAACAACAGTACCACCTATGCAATAGGAACGGTGATCTTATCGGTCATGACAAAAGGGATAATAATGATGACTAATTTTGTCATCATTGATGCCCCGGCTCACTACAATGCAATCCTGGGAAGACCCTGGATACACAAGATGAAGGCAGTTCCATCTACTTTCCATCAGGTGGTAAAATTTCCTACACCTAAAGGCCCTGAGGAGATAAAAAGAGATCAAGAAAACGCCAGAAGTTATTATAATGCCACAATGAAGGGAACCATCCCCAAATAACAATCACTGAAAAGTTCCCTTCCAATGCATCAAAGGAATAAAAGTACGACATAACCAGTGTTTCTAAACAAATTAAAAGAACTCCCAACAAACGCAGAGGAAAAAGGCCACCTAATCAAAATGGTCGATGACCTGACACTAGAGCTTGAGGAGAAACTTTCATTATTTCTCAAAGTTAATGCAAATGTTTTCGCATGGACCTTCACAGATATATCAGGAATTGATTCGCGTAAGAGCTTTAAATTTTCAATTAAGAGTGAAAGTAAAGCAAGCACACGAGGAGCCCATCCTATTAATTTGTTTATATATATTGTTGGAAAAGATAAAGTTTATAAAAAAAAATTAGTAATCCTTGTCCCACATTACGCTTTTACAATATTTAAAAGATATATAAATAGTGAATAGTTGGCTATTGGGATTGGGTCCCAAGGGGCACCCACTTTTGTGGAAGGGGGGAGGACCTAGTCAAATATGATACCAAACGTGTGCGCGCGCTGCCGCCGCCACCGTGCCGTGCCAAGTCGAGCCGAGTCTGAGTCCGAGTGCGTGTGTGTGAGGTGAGGTGGTATTTTATTTTTTTTGGAAAAATATTTTTTTTCAAGAAAAACTTTTCCATTTTCGTTGCTCATATTTACTCACAAAAATGTCTATTACTCGTCTTTACTCAAAAAATGGTTGTTACTCTTCCTTACTCATAATGGTTGTTACGCTCTTAATTCCCAAACATTACTGTTATTATCATAATTGTCACACGGTTTCTAAAACCTATAAATAGAGGGCCTCAGCTCTCAGTTTGATAACAACAATCTCTACAAACTCATCTCACTAGAAACAATTCTCTCTGCAATTCTAAGTTATTTTTCAGTTTTCTGAACAACAAATTTTTTAGGTGTAGCATTCTGGTCTTCATCAGTGTAGTGAAGTTCCGAGAGAGAGAGAAAAGATTCTGGGTTGTTTTATCCTGCGGATGATGGGCCTGTGTTTGTTTGCACAAATTTGGGCAGAGCCGCAAAACGTCTTAAAGAGAGCGACCTGGTCCGCGACTCAACCTAAGCAGTTCCTTTCAAGTTATCATTAATATTGTTCCTACACTGTTATTACAAACTTGTATCAACAATTTTAAGACGAATTCAATCTGCCATGTCTAGTGAAATGCTAATTGTTGATCTAGACAAACCATTCCGTTTTGAGGGACTACACTTTAAAAGATGAAGACAAAAAATGTTATTTTTCTTAACCATGAAAAAAGTCGGTTCTACTCTTACTACTGAAAAACCAATACAGTCTACTCCTCTTACTGAAGATGCAATTAAGGATTTAGACACTTGGATGCAAAATGAATTTCTGTGCAAAAATTATATTCTTAATGGTTTAGGTGATGATTTGTATGATTATTATAACTCTGATAAGTCTGCTAAGGAAATTTGGGAAGCACTTCAAAAGAAGTACGACACTGAAGAAGCTGGAACTAAGAAGTATGTTGTTAGTAAATACATGAAGTTTCAAATGATTGATGGCAAATCAATAGAAGCTCAATCACACGAACTGCAAAAGATAGCACACGAAATAACCTCTGAATGTATGACTCTAGATGAACAATTTCAAGTAGCTGTTATTATAGATAAATTATCCCCTACTTGGAAAGATTTTAAGAATACACTTAAGCATAAAACTAAGGAATTTTCTTTAGAAAGTCTTATAACATGTTTAAGAATAGAAGAAGAAGCCTGAAAACAAGACCAAAGAGATGAAATACTCGTAGTCTCAAATAATAGTATCAATAAGAAACCCTCCTCTACAATTCTGAAACCTAAAGGTAGAAATATGAAAACTCAAAATCGTAATAATAACCAAACCCGCAACAACCAAAATAGAAATAGAAACTATCCTCCCCAGAATGGACCTCAACCCCCTTAAGGAATAACACATTCATGTGTTATAGTTGTAACATACCTGTCCACTTGGCTAGGAACAGGAATCGTCTTGCCCCACAGGCGAACCTTATCGAAGATCAACTTATTGCTATGATATCTGAAGTCAATTTTGTCGGTGGATCCGAGGGGTGGTGGGTGGACATTGGTGCTTCTCGCCATGTTTGCTATGATCGAGACATGTTCAAGTCCTATTCTAATTCTGAAGATAAGAAAGTGATGTTGGGTGACTCCCATTCCACTAAAGTTGCTGGTACTGGTTAGGTGGTATTAAAGTTTACCTCTGGAAAGATTGTTATCTTGAACTTAGTTTCAAGCTATCTTCTTAACAAAGCTGGGTTTACTCAAACTATAGGGGTTGATTTATATACTATAACTAAAAATAATATATTTGTTGGGAAATGGTACGTCACTGATGGCATGTTTAAATTGGACGTTGAAATCAATAAAACCTCTTATTCTGCTTATATGTTGAGTTCTTTTAATATTTGTCATGCTAGACTTTGTCATGTTAATAAACGTATAATCAAAAACATAAGTACTTTAGAACTAATTCCTAAACTATCTTTGAATGATTTTGAAAAATGTGATTTTTGTAGTTAAGCTAAAATAATCAAAACTTCACATAAATAAGTAGTTAGAGAAACTGAACCTTTAGAATTAATTCATTCTGATATATATGAACTTGATGGAAATTTAACAAGAAATGGAAAACACTATTTTATAACTTTTATAGATGACAGTTCAGATTACACTTATGTATATCTAATGAAAAATAAAAGTGAAGCGTTTAACATGTTTAAAATATTTATGACTGAGATTGAAAATCAACTTAAGAGAAAAATAAAAAGGTTTCGAAGTGATAGAGGCACTGAATATGATTCTAATATCTTCAATGATTTTTATAAAACTCATGCAATCATTCATGAAAAAACTGTACCTTATTCTCCTGAAATGAATGGCAAAGCTGAAAGAAAAAATAGAACTTTTACTGAATCAGTTGTTACAATTTTATTAAACTCTGATACTGCTTCCCATTGGTGGGGAGAAATTAATTGTTTGCTATGTGCTAAATAGAGTGCCTAAATCTACAAATAAAATTTCACCATATGAAATTTTGAAAAATAAGAAACCTAATTTAACTTATTTTAAAACTTGGGGTTGTTTAGCCTATGTTAGGATCCCTCATCCTAAAAGAAATAAACTTGCTAGTAGAGCATATGAGTGTGTATTCATAGGATACACTGTGAATAGTAAAGCTTATAAATTCTATGACTTAAATGATCATGTAGTTATAGACTTAAATGATACTGACTTCTATGAACATAGGTTTCCTTTTAAATTTAAAAATAGTAGGGGCTCGTCTTCTAGTAGTTTACCCATAACTAGAACTAGTGAACAAATGAAAAATTAAACACTGAAATTAGAAGAAGTAAACGAGCTCGAACCCTTAAGGATTTTGGGTCTGATTTTTATGCTTATACCTTAGAGGAAGACCCCCAAACTATTAAAGTAGCATTATCTTCTTTAGATGCCAACTCATGTGAAGAAGCCATAAATGATTAAATGGACTCTCTTGAGTATAATAAGACTTGGAATTTAGTTGACTTACCCCCTGGTTGCAAAACCATTGGTTGTAAATGGATACTGAAGAAGAAATTCAAACCCGATGGTACTATTGAAAAGTACAAAGTTCATCTTGTAGTTAAAGGGTATAGGCAAAGGGAAAATGTAGATTTCTTTGATACCTTTTCACCAGTCACACTAATAACTTCCATACATGTACTTTTTTCTCTTGCTGCTATCCATGATTTAGTAGTACACCAAATGGATGTTAAAACTGCTTTCTTAAATGGTGACTTAGAAGAAGAAATTTATATGGATCAACCTGAAGGTTTTGTTATCCCAGGTCAAGAAAATAAAGTTTGTAAATTAGATAAATCCCTTTATGGTCTAAAATAAGCACCTAAGCAATGGCATGAAAATTTTGATAATCTAGTTAACTCAAATGGATTCAAAATAAATGAAATGACAAATGCATTTATTATAAATTAGAAGATAACATTTGCACTATTATATGTTTATATGTGGTTGACATGCTTATTTTTGGGTCAAATATTCATGTTGTGAACAATGTGAAAACTTTATTAAGTGCTAATTTTGATATGAAAGATCTCGGAGAAGCGAGTGTAATCCTTGGTATAAAGATAACTAGGTCTGAAAAGAGAATTTCTCTAGATCATTCTCACTATATTGAAAAGATCTTAAAGAAATATAATTATGTTAACTACAAACCTGCATGTACTCCTTATGATCCTAGTGTAAAGTTGTTCAAGAACACCGGAGATGTTGTTAGACAAACTGAGTATGCGAGCATCATTGGTAGCTTATGTTATGCTACTGATTGCACTAGACCATACATAGCTTATGTTGTGGGACTACTATATAGGTTTACCAGTAGACCTAGTGTAGAGCATTGGAATGCTATTGAAAGGGTTATGAGATACCTTAAGAGAACTATGTACCTTGGATTACATTATAAAAAGTTTCCCGATGTTCTAGAAAGATACAACGATGCAGATTGGAACACTTTATCAAAAGACTCCAAAGCAACTAGTGGCTATATTTTTAACATAGTTGGTGGAGTTGTTTCCTAGAAGTCTAAGAAACAAACAATATTGGCTCAATCTACAATGGAGTATGAAATGATAGCACTAGCCACTACTAGTGAAGAAGCAGGCTGGCTAAGAAGTCTGTTAGCTGAGATCCCTTTATGGGAAAGACCGATACCAGCTGTCTTGATCAACAGCGATAGCACCGCGACTATTGCAAAGATTCAGAACCGTTACTACAACGGCAAGAGACGACAGATACGTCGTAAGCATAGTATTGTTAGAGAATTTCTCTCTACATGAGTTGTAAGAGTGGATCATGTACGTTCTGATGAAAATCTGGCAGATCCTTTGACGAAAGGATTACCGAGAGAAAAGGTTTTCAAAACCTCAAAAGGAATGGGATTAATGCCCTTAGAATGAAGAGTCACTTATGATAGTAACCCAACTTATAGACTGGAGATCCTAAGAAATAAGTTGAAAGGGTAATAACAAGTCATGAACTGATATGAGAGGTATCATGCTATTTTCAAATCTCATTCTATATTGTTAGAAGCATGAAGTCTTGAAGCGATAGAAAAGGATGAGTTAATTATTAAACTCTTAATGAGTTCTATACTCTATGTGGAGTGGAGTACATAGCTATAGGAGTACTCTTGATAGACTCACCTATGGGAATGTGGAAGTATGGCCGCTTCCTATGGAAATTTCTTGGGCAAAATTTACTAGAGCGTTCATTATATTGGGATACACGTGCATGGTCGTAAAGCATGGGCTTTTTGAACTACACCTTGGAAAGGTTGTGTGTGTGATTATTGTTAGAGATAGAGCTCAAAACTACGAGTTACTCTAGTATATTCTAAAGCATCAACACTATGTAAAGGTTAAAGTCGATATATACCTTTTAGGCTTATGCACAATCTTATAATTTTAATTGATCGGTTGTTCGATAAAAAATATTTTTTATATAAAATTCAAGTGGGAGATTTATAGAAAAGATGAAGTTTATAAAAAAAATAGTAATGCCTTGTCCCACATTGTTTTTTTACAATATTTAAAAGATGTATAAATAGTGAATAGTTGACTATTGGGATTGGTCCCCAAGGGGCACCCATTTTTGTAGAAGGGGAGAGGACCTAGGCAAATGTGATACCACACATACGCGTGTGCCACCACCGCCGTCCGTCCGACCGTGCCGAGTGCGTGTGTGTGTGGTGAGGTGGTATTTTATTTTTTTTGGAAAAATATTTTTTTTCAAGAAAAAGTTTTCCACTTAGAAAAATGGTTGTCATATATATATATATATATATATTCTTAGAAAAAAACAATCGTTATTTTCTTTTATCAAAATATGACCGTTAAATGACCGTTTTCTTCTTTATTTAGAAAAATAATCGTTGCTCGTATTTACTTACAAAAATATCTGTTACTCGTCTTTACTCAAAAAATGGTCGCTACTCTTCATTACTCAAAATGATTGTTACGCTCTTAATTCCCAGACATTACCGTTATTATCATAATTATCACACGGTTTCTAAAACCTATAAATAGAGGGCCTCAGCTCTCAGTTTGATAACAACAATCTCGGCAAACTCATCTCACTATAAACAATTCTCTTTGCAATTCTAAGTTATTTTTCAGTTTTCCGAGCAACAAATTTTTCAGGTGTAGCATTCCGGTCTTCATCAGTGCAGTGAAGTTCCGAGACAGAGAAAAAAGATTTTATGTTGTTTTATCCTGGGACGACGGGACTGTGTTTGCTTGCACAAATTTGAGCAGAGCCGCGAAATGTCTTATAGAGAGCGATCTAGTCCTCGACCTAGTCTGTGACTCAACTCAAACAGTTCTTTTAAAGTTATCGGTAATATTGTTCACTCTATTAGTATTGTTCTCTGTGTTTTCAAAACATCCATCTCTCCTTTCAGTACTAGCTTGTACTAATACTTATAACTTAACTGTTCACTCTATTAGAAGAGGTAAGGTTGCTGCAGTAATGCATAGATCCGGGTGAAGGGTTGTAAGTCCCGCTTAAGCCGTGTGAAAGGCGTTAAGGGCATTAATACCTTATAAATACCGGTGGTTTAGCAAACGACCAATTCTAGTAGGTAAGTGTTATAAGTTATAAGTGTTCTTATAAGAGATAGAACAAGAACTTAAATGTTAAATATTTCATGCATTGATAGTTTAAAATAATTGCATGACTCAAATTTCATGACATATACTCTGCATCTTGTTTGTTATTAATAGACTTGCAATTTATTAATTAAGAATCGTATTTAACATGCAATACAAATTATATTGGTGATTAGTTTTATCCATATTTGTTTACAATTTAAATTTTAATTTTTAAACATGTCGCATAAAAACTATTCAGCATCATCACCTTTACTTAATAAAATTTCATCATCTTCTTCTAAGAAGTCATAGATTACCAATAGTAACGAGGTTACTATTGAAAATTTTGAAAAATCAATTGATCGTTGGAAAGTTCCAAGGATCAGTAAAGATCAAATTTATCAAAAGAAGTTAAAAAATCTTTTCAAAACAGATTACATTATTAAAACTGAAGAAAGGGATCTTCAACTTTCATTACCTTTTGAATCAATCTAACTTCTTTCAAAAGAATCATTACAAAAACATTATGATTCAAAATTCAAATATGTGCATATAGGCCTAGTCCAGATTGGATTAAGACCTTTAACCCGACTAGGGTTAAGTTCATCAATACTAGCAGTCTTAAGGGATGCTAGATTAACAGATTTCAAGGAATCTTTATTAGGAACGGTAGAAACAGGTTTAGGTTTAGGATCTATATCTTTTAACTGTTTTCCGAACATAGTAGCATCTATTACAGATCCCCAAATATTAAAAACATTAACTCTTCAAATCCAAACTCATAATACTAATGTGTTACCAGGAACAATTACGGTAGCCTTATTATTTAGAGTACATTATAAGATTATGACGACCAGTTGGGACATAAAAAATATTCATAACTCTACTAAAGGAGAAACCTTATTATTACAGACAGATTTGTCTAGGTCCAACATTACAATACCTAGACCAATTAGTTGGGATAGCGTAGTATACCCAGATAGGTGGCTACTAAAAGGAATTTGCCAACCAACATCTGAAACTCATCACCAGGAAGTAGCTGAACAACACACAGAACTTTCTGAAATAATAAAATATAAAAATGGAAATATTGAAATAGGATTCAATAGATCTTCATCAATGAGATGCTCTTCGAGTGCCTCAGAATTTTCAGAAATGGATTTCCCATTCAAACAAAACCCTAGGTCATCAACATCTGATTTACTTAGGAAAACAAAACTCAAAGGAGTAGACTGTAGTACCCAGGTACCCAGACCAGTATACACTGTTGAGTCTGAGATGAGTGAATCACCTCAGTTATCACCCATATTCCCTTCATCACCAACTCAATCATTAGCACCTAGCCAAGAACCTAGGATTAATGAACTGAATGTAATAACATTTGACCAGGACCAGGAAGAACCTTTGCATCCAAGGATTCTCAGGATGGATCTGTATGAGAGACACCATAAACCCATAAAATTTTGGTTCTATAATACACACTCAGAAAAAGCTAGGCATTGTTGCTATAGAAAACATGAGCGTTATATTAAAGAACATAACAATTATATAGGTTTTATAGACTGGCTAAAAATCTATAGAAAATCAAAAGGACTAGCATCTGTAGTCATCGACCAAACCAGGTATTCCTTTGTTAACAAAATAAACAAAGAAGAAGAATCGATAGATACTATGGTTGACCTTAGCCAGGAAGACATAATATAATCATCATCACCATAAGTTAACCCTGAACCAGTTAGCCTAATATCAATAGTCCAGCCATTAGAAATATTACCAGATCATATGGTTACCCAAATCCAGGATAACGTAGATAGATCCTCATCAATAGATAACCATAAACAGGTTTGCACAGAACCATTAGTTGACCTTAAGTCAAATAAAACAGTAAAACCTGTTGACTTAGTCAAACCATCAACGATCTTAATAGGTAACCTACCAGTTACCATTCAGGATCCAAAACAAACACCAATAGCCATAGAACCTATAGCTATAGTGCCACATTATAAATTATTCCCTTCAATTAGTGTCTCGGATGTCACAGAGGCTGACTTCGATATGCTTTTAGAAAATGAACCAGTAGAGCCATTAACTACAGAATTAATAGTCTTGACTCCACAGATTAAAACCTTTTCAGAAAGTAAACCTAGCGAAATCACATTAGATGACTTCGATAAGTTTTTAGAAGAAACGGATGATCTAGTTAACGAAGTTAACATGATCAAAACAAAAAAAAAAGTTACCCATATGGGAAACTCCAGAAGGATCGGTTGAAGCTGAACATCCTCCATTAAGACCTATTACCATCCCTTACCAGGATAGTCAGGTAGAAGCATTTCCTCTCAAGAACCCTCAAGAGAACCAGGCAACCAACCTCAAAAACATAGTTACCCAAAATAATTATACCAACATAAGCCTAAATACTTTAGGAAAACAATTAATTAGGATAGAGAAAAATCTAAAAATAGATATTCCCTCTACCTCTTATCAAACAACAGATAGAATAGTTAAGAACCCTATCTTCAAACCATTCCAGGTCTCCAAACCAGCCCAGGAAGAAATTACATCAAAATTTGAAAAACTTCAAAATTGGAATAACACCCTAAGATCCCAATTAGAAGACCAATTTTCAAACAAAATAGGAATAATTATTCCTGAGTCACCAGTGACTTCAAAATCAACCCATAAACCATTACAAGATCTTAGCATTCTTAGCAAACTAGGATCTGAAGTATCATCAGAGGATAGTGATTCTGAATCCATTTTAGAACCAATTCCTCACCTACAAAAATTAGCTTGGCAAGAACCTAGCCCAGTTAGGTATCCTCACACCATAGGAACCCAACCTAGTCAGCTTGGCCAATCAAAATATAATGCATCTTCTATCTATGTTTGGAACATTGATGGAATGACTGATCATGAGATATTAAATATCTTACAGCAAATGACCATGGCGTCAAATGCTTATAAAACCCAAATTGGTACAACTGATAAAACAGTTGTTGAATTACTAATAGCTGGCTTCTCAGGCCAACTAAAAGGATGGTGGGATCACCATCTTTCAAAACAACAACAGTCAGATATTACCAATGCAATATTGACTGACGAGTATGGTACCCCCATACTTTCCCATCAAGGAGCTCTTATACAGGATGCAGTCTCCACTCTACTCTTTACCATATCACATCATTTTATGGGGGATCCATCCCATTTAAAAGATAAAAACGCTGATCTTCTTTCTAACATAAAATGTAGGAAGATGAGTGATTTTCAAAATTATAAAACTACATTCATGTCTAGAGTTATGTTAAGAGATGACTCTATTCAACCATTCTGGAAGGAGAAATTCCTAGCTGGACTTCCTCCACTCTTAGGTGAGAAAACCAGAAACAAAATCCGCGAAACTTATGGGAATCATATCATCCCTTATGATCAACTGACCTATGGTCAGCTTATCAGTTTTGCTCAAAACCAGGGTCTTCAAATTTGTCAAGATTTGAAAATCCAAAAACAAATGAAATTGGAACTTAAAATGTCCAAAAGAGAAATTTGATCATTCTGCAAACAGTTTGATAGTAATCTCTCTATTGAAAAAACCTGTGAGGGAACTTGCAGTAAAACTAAATCAAACCCTTATAAGGAATCAAATAAAACTTATAAGAAATTTTCAAAATCAAGAAAACCTTTCTTTGAAAAAAGAATGAATTTCTACAACAAACCTTATAAAAGAAATTTTAATAAGGAATCAAAACAACATAAAAAACCCTTTAAAATTTTTAAAGAGTTTAAATGTTATAAATGTGGCAAGAAAGGTCACACAGCTAGTTTCTGCAAGATGTCTAAAAAACTCCATGAATTAAAACTTGAAGAAGACACCTATGCTAAAATATCTGCCCTAATGGTAGATACATCATCATCTGAGCCTGACCAATGGTCAAGCGACGAATCTAATCCCCAGGATGATGAATTTGCAACCAGCAATTCGGATTCCTCCATTAAAAATATTAATGTACTAACTAAGGATGAAGATGAACAACTTCAAGAAACAATCCTTAAGTTAAATGATCCATCAATAACCAAACTTTACGTAGAATATCTAAGTACATGTTTGGACAAATCACAATCAATTAAAAAAAATTCTGAACTTCCAAATACCAGCACAGGCTATTACAACCTCACTGTTGTTCTGGAAAGAAAGAACAAAGCCATCACACCAGAAAGTCAAATTCAAGACTTAAAAATTGAAATCAAAACTATTAAACTGGAACTCCACCAGCTTAAAGAAAAATTAAAAGAATACGATATTAAGTTTCAACTACTTAATAATGGAGAAAAAATATCAACTTATGTGAGTGATTCTGATGATGATCTTACTCCCAATAATCAAGAAATCCAAAATTTGAGAAAAATTACCACCAGGAAATATAAAATCAATATAACATTAATATTCCCTGACGAATCAAAACTAGAAACCATTGCCCTGTTTGACACAGGGGCTGACCTAAATTGCATCATACCATCAATAGTTCCCAGAAGGTTTTATAAACCAACTGAAGAACGACTTAATTCAGCCAATAAATCTCAAATGAGTATTATTGGAAAAACTGAGATATCTATCCAAAAAGGATCATACCTTATCAACAGCCCATTTGTCATAGTATCTGACATAGGCTACTCGGTTATATTGGGTACTCCCTTTATGGATATCATTACCCCATATTTTGTTAAACATGACAGGATTTCTTTCAAAATTGGAAGATTCAGCTTCCCTTTCATTGAAGAACCGAAAACCAGAGATCTTAATCTCATCAAAACATATTCAATCTCTACAAAAGAGATTTCTGTTCTTATAAAACATAGAGAAAAGGACCTTCTTTATCTCAAAACCAAACTTCAGTCTCATACTGTTGAGAAAGAACTTCAAATCCCAGAGATCAAAGACAAAATCTCTAAATTACAAACGTCTTTTGAGAAAGAGGTTTGCTCTGAATTACCCAGTGCATTCTGGGAAAGAAAAGAACATATGGTAGATTTACCATATGAATCATCCTTCAATAAGAAGGATATTCCTACAAAGGCAAGGCCTATTCAAATGAATGGTGACCTTGAGCAATTCTGTAGAAAGGAAATCGTTGATCTCTTATCTAAGAAACTCATATCAAAATCCAGATCGCCGTGGAGCTGTGCAGCCTTCTATGTAAACAAATCTGCTGAGATTGAGAGAGGAACTCCTCAGCTAGTTATCAATTACAAACCTTTGAACCAAGCCTTAAAATGGATTAGGTACCCTATCCCGAATAAAAAGGACTTACTTCAAAGATTGTATTCATCATCCATATTTTCAAAGTTTGATATGAAATCAGGCTTCTGGCAAATTCAAATCGAGCCTCAACATAGGTACAAAACTGCTTTCACTGTTCCATTCGGACAGTTTGAGTGGAATGTTATGCCATTTGGGCTCAAAAACGCACCTTCTGAGTTTCAAAGGATTATGAATGACATATTCAACCCTTACTCAGAATTTTGTATTGTGTACATTGATGATGTACTTGTATTTTCAAAAGATGTCAGACAACACATCAGACATCTCAAAACTTTCTTCCATATCATCAAGAGGAATGGACTGGCTTTATCAGCCAAGAAAATGACTCTTTTTCAAACAAACATTAGGTTTCTTGGACACAGTGTATCCAATGGAACAGTAATTCCTATCAATAGATCCCTACAGTTTACAACTAAGTTCCCTGATAGGATTATTGACAAAACCCAGCTACAACGATTTCTAGGTAGCTTAAATTACGTATTAAGTTTCTGCCCAAATATTAACAGGTTAGCAAAACCTCTACATAATAGGCTTAAGAAAACTCCTGAGCCTTGGACAGAAGAACATACCAAAATTGTGCAAAAAATTAAAGCACAGGTTCAAAACATTCCCTGTTTACATCTTGCGGATCCTACACTCCCCAAGGTAGTAGAAACCGATTCCAGTGAACTTGGCTATGGTGGGATTTTAAAACAATTCCAAGATAATAATGAACAAATTATTCAGTTTGTCTCTGGCCATTGGAATGATTGTCAAAAAAATTATTCCACTGTTAAAAAAGAAGTACTATCCATAGTACTTTGTATTTCTAAGTTTCAATCAGATTTATTAAATCAAAATTTTTTACTAAGGATTGATTGCAAATCTGCAAAAGAAATTTTATTAAAAGATGTTAAAAATATTGCATCAAAACAAATTTTTGCCAGATGGCAGGCACTACTAAGTATTTTTGATTTTGATATAGAATTTATCAAAGGAGAAGAGAATTCATTACCTGATTTTCTAACCAGAGAATTTCTTCAAAACAGGTACAACAATGAGCAAGAAAAAAAAAAGGAAAGGAGAAGAGTGAACCTCCAAACCTAACTATTACCAGCCTCTCTTCGGCTAAACCTATCATGACTTGGTCTCAAGTTACTCATAACCAATCATCATCTTCCAAACAAACTTTGGAACAACCATCACCTCAACTCACTCCTGAGGATTTAGATTTAAATAATCGCATCCATGAAT
Source organism: Hippophae tibetana (assembly GCA_037013495.1). Lineage (NCBI taxonomy): Eukaryota > Viridiplantae > Streptophyta > Magnoliopsida > Rosales > Elaeagnaceae > Hippophae > Hippophae tibetana. The sequence goes on along the minus strand of CM072802.1, from coordinate 21,704,314 downwards.
GGTTGCAAAATATGGATTCTGAAAAAATAAGAACTGCATTTCGTTGTATCCCAGAGATTGGGGGACCAACTGTTTCATCAAATTTGGAAATCATGCCTTCCAAACCAAAAACTTTTTCCCAAAAAATAACTGGAACAATTTCCATTCCAGAAAGAGGAGTTACATCCTCCACTTATTTTCCTCCCAAAGGAGTAGGGGAAGCATTTCTCAAAACAAAATCATCATCTAAGTATTTTAAGAAACAGCCAACTCAGGTGGTAACAATTATTGAAAAACAATTTTCCAACCAAAACCCTTACTTGGCCGTTCAAAACTATTTTGGCAAAGGGATTTTCTATCGGCCATCGTTATCTTCAAAAACTCCTCAATACTATCAGAGTATTCTGGAAATCACTGGTAGTGTGGAATTCAAACATTTCCACTATCCTAAATCAACAGAAGTGCAGTTTTCAACTGCCAAACTCCATAAAATCATATCTCCAACAGATTGGGGAAATGAACTATATAAGCAGCTGACTTTCCCAGTCAGCGCTACACATTCCATCCCATATTGTACATCATACAATTATTGGGATTATCACCAGGCATGGTTCAATGCTTTCCTCATCCAAAATAAAGATAACCAACATTCTTGGTTATTTTTCTTTGTTAATAAATCTATTAATCCCAACAGGTTCCCATCTTGGTTTATACAATGGTGGAAACTATTCGGAAACCTTTCATCAATTCTGATCTCACCTGTGAAAGAAAGTTATGAGTCTTTCCAGTTTCATTACAAACCATCCACAAAGGAAGCTAGATTCCCTCCTTTGTGCATATTTTGTTCAAAATTCTACCTCCCTTGGGTATGTCAATGGATCTTATATCCAGAAACATCGGAGGTAATAACTATCAAACGTTCATTTCAAATCAAATGGTGGTCGTCCTTCACGATCCCAAAAACACTCTTATTACCAGCCGTTGAGAAATGGCTAACACAGAAAGGATACAAAGATCACCTAGTTAAGGACATACAAGCTTCTTCATTATTACTAGCACATAAGGCGCACACTAACGCCCTAATTGCTCAAGCAAAAACCCAAGAAGAACTCTTGGAAATCATCAAGCAACTATCATCTGGGCAAACATCTCAGACACCAAAAGAAGAGTTACCTGATTCGGATGAAACACAATCTCCCGATAAAACAGTGACTCCATCACAAGCTTCAGAAGAGGATTTAATTGATTTAGAAACCTCAACTGTAGATATGAACTTTTGGGCCCCTAGAAGATAGGAGAAAAACATTATTGGGCATGTGTGTCCATTACTATTTATTATTGGGCCTGCGTGTCCATTACTATTTATCATTGGACCTGCGTGTCCATTACTATTTATTATTGGGCCTAAGTGTCCATTACTATTTATTATTGGGCCTGCGTGTCCATTACTATTTTATCATTGGGCATGCTTGTCTATTACTATTTATCATTGGACCTTGAAATTGGCCCATCAATGTTTTCTGAGAACAACTAATTGTTAAATCAGAAAATGACAAAACAGCAAACGGTACCGACAAGATTACTGTTTAAATACCCGTACAGTGCCCAATAAAGTACTGTTCAAATACCTGTTCAGAATAATGAAGCATCTACTATTCACAACAGTAGTCAAGATTCCAACAGTATCAAGTGGCCAACCAATTACTGTTTATTGAATAGTAAAAGTATCCCCACAGTGCCATCACTCGTTTATAAAGAACTTCATTGAACTATAAATGTATATGTATATGTATATTTTTTATTTTTGTTTATTACAGGGGTCGTGATTGGGTTAATTAGCAGAGATACATTTTTCTTTTAATTAGGATGAATAAGTGAGTCTATCCATATTTATACATTAATTATTATATGCAATGTGAATAAATGAGTCATTTAAATATATCTACTTTTATGGATATGTTTACCCATTAATTATACTATATAACGTGATCTTAAAAAATAAATTACTTTTTAATTTTTAAAATTATTGTCACGTTAACAACAGAGCGTGTATAAATATGTATATAAATTTAAATTAATAGGTATACTTAAGCATTCCTCTAAAAAACATTGCAGCATTCAAAAAAATTTCCATTCAGATTCCAACTGAACCACCCATTTGATAGGATTGAAATAAAACATTTTAAGTGGTTTCAGGTTCGATTTGTTTCGAATATCACCCGCGAGTCAATGACCCGAGCCGATGATGATCCATTTTTATTACTATTTTAATTTTTAAAAGGCAAAAATACTCAAAACTAAAATACAAAAAACGAATAAAATCCACGTTGAACGGGACATACACGGAACTATTTAGAATCTAAATCGGTGTACCCCAAATCAACTAAAATAAGGCAGATACCCACAGAGCACTGACCTCTAATTGTCACCCCTAATCTACCGTGTAAAGTTGAAATTAAGTATGAAAGCTATAATTATCTACTCTACCCCTAAAACGGTAACCTCCATAGTCCATAGTTTATTCACCGACAAAAGTGAGTACATAAAAAAAAAATAGTATCTTGACTTGTTCGACAGCTAGTAACGGAAATCCCATGAAGGAGGAGAAAATTGAACCAAGTAATCAAGTAGGATAAATAATAAATCAACAACCATTGTACTACTATACTCACAAAAATTATCCAAAATCTCCTTATTTTCGTAAAAAAAAATTATCAAAATCCCATGCCTACCATGACTTTATTATAACAACTTTAAGTCACATTACTAAATCTTATTTCGAAATAATTTTGATAAAAAATAAAACGTAAACTAATGACCTTATACGAGAAAGCTATCGAAACAATTTTAATAAAAAAAATAAAATTTATAATAAGGTATTAACTTAACATGAAAAAACATTTATAATAAGACATTAATTTAGTAAGAAAATATTAAGAATGTATCATGTATTATAATAAGTATTATACAATGTATCATCGTAACAATGATAAACCTACCTTATATCTAAACGATTTTAATTATAATAAAATAAAATCTAACCCAAATTTTTAACACCTATAAAAAAAATTAAATGCATACTAATTTGATAAATCACCGGGTTATTCACGAGAATAAATTTATTTGAAACAGCTTGGTACACGGAAAAGCACCTATGTGGTATTGTCGCTCGATAGTGCTTCAGAGAGAAATTTAGTTGTAAAAGTAGCTTTCGATCAACAGAGTGCAGATTACGGAAGCCTATCCTAAGAAGTCAAGGTGAGGCTAAATTGAAAGAACAGGAGTAACTAGGATAAGATTCTCGAAACAATAATTTGAGAGTTGGTATTAGTGTTAAAGTACCAAGTTGCATCATTTGCAATACCAACTGCATCATTCTACTCATGATCGGACGATGTATCGATCATTATATCAAACAAGTCATCTCAACTACCACTAAATAAGACAGTGATGTCATTTGATCGCCCCTTTTGTAACATTCCATTGCAATAAATAAATAAATAAACCACCCTAACAACAGAAACTGCCTCTGATAGATCTCTTATAGCCTTATTGTACTATTCCATGAATGTTAAAGGAAAAAACTATTACCTAATATGAAGTAAAACAAATAAATTCAACTAGTAAATTGCAAATAAAGTAAAATGTAATATTACCAACAAAATTTACATGAAACATGACATCTATCATCTATGTGTGACACTAACTCAAACTATTTTGGTGGAGCTATTTGGTCAGTATGTCCATGAGTGTGACAAAAAAGAGTGATGGTGAAGAAAAAGAAAAGCAAAACTCGGCTACCAGATAAATGAACAGAAACGCAAGATAACATGTATTATATCTATATATTACCAGCTTTAGCTTGGTTTTGACAAATTCAAAAAAAATATATCAATATTCAAAAAAACATGTGTTTTCAGAACCGCTGGTCACTCTTAAGTCTGACATCAGAAACAGATTTTACAGTCATGCTCTGGTATGAGTCGCATACTGCGATATGATAAAGGCAGTGCTCAAGTATGTCAAGTGAAAAGGGAAGCCAAAATTGAAATATCAGATAGCAATGGGAAAATACATCCACTAGAAATGAAACCAAAATTCAGAATTAAGATAGAAAAGGAATTGACGATTCTGAATTGCCGAAAAAAAAAAAATAAGCACAATTAACCCCAAAAGCAAAAAGACCAAAACTAGTTATTTTACTTGGCTTCAATTCATATAACAATGCCTACAAATGAAATAAACAACCATGATCTCACTTGCATTCAACACCCGCTTCAGCAGCTCGACGGGGCTTGCTTTTCCGCCTACTTCCATTGTGGCGGAATCCATTGGTCTTAGTTGAGTCATCGGTACTTGATCGTGTTCCAGTACCGTTTTCATCCTTGACTGAATCTAACTTTTCTTTTACATGTGAATAGCGTTTCCTCTTCTTTCCATTCTCTGCCAAAGGAGGACTTTTCATCTCCTTGACTGAAATATCATTTTTAGGGTTTTGACTATCATCCTCTTCTAGTTTTTCAACAATTTCTTCATCAGTCTCATCCTTCAATGGTTTTTGAGGCCTTCCCCTTCTCTTTTGTGCCGGTATCTTTTCTTCTTCACCACTTTCAGGATCATCATGATTGGTGACAGTTAACCTCTTTCCCTTTCCTCTACCTCTACCCATAATCTTATAACTCCACTAAAGAAATTTTGCACAAAAAATTAGATCTGCCACATGAAAAAAACAAGTTTAAAAATGTTTTGGAAAATCTGGAGAATATAAACAATTAAATAGAAGGAACACGGTGTACAAACAAGCAGATCTTTCATCATCCAAAAGAAACATATTGAATCCATCATGATTGACAAAATACCAACCAACCAAATAGTTACGCGAGAAGGACTTTCTCAATAGCAGATCAAACAAAGATTAACTGTATAGACAAATCATTTATGTAAAGGACAATTCTAGCACTTTCTGAAAACAATTGACTTGAACATACAGATATATCAAGAACTGATTCACACTATTTATGTGACTGTCAAGCTAACTTAACTTTCACATGAATGCCAAAAGGAAGACAAAATGCAACAAAGTTTCAATCTTTCCCCAATATACATATCAGGTGCTGTGGGCTTCAGTTGCTTGATAATGTTTATTTAGCAGTATAATTGAATTTCTATAAGACATTAAGAAGATAGGTTTAGAAATAGTTACAAAAATTTGAGGCATACGCTATATTTATCCAAAACTTCACTAAATATAAAAGGAATCGATTTTCAGAATCCACCTTACTTTTCAACCCGTAATCAAAATTTTGAATAAGAGTCCTGCGTATATCAAAACCCAATCAAGATGAACTGTGGATTACAACAATCCAGCTTTGAATAAAAGTTAATGGAATTTACATGGATTAAGTCAATAAGTGAAAGCAAATCCAGAGCACATAATGGAGATTCGAAAAAAAAGAAGGGTTGGGGGAAGGGGAAATTTGTTGATAAAAAAATCGTCACATATTCAAAATCAATTGATTAAAACACCAAAAATAAGAAACCTTCTGAACTACTTTCCAAAAATCAATCACAAAGCACAAGGAAAAGAATTAAGTAATGCATGAACTTGGTAGAACTGAACAAACCAGGAAAAGCATCTCAATTAACTTCAACTGAAATTAAAATCAGGAAGCATCATATGGAACATTAAAGCAGGTTCAAATCATAAAATCAAAGGAAAACAAAGGAAATGATACTGACCTGGTACGACATAAATCTCAAATGCATCTTCACCAAAAAAAAAATACTTTGAATCTGTTAAATAGCTCATAGAAAACTCAGAGAAGAGGGATACCTATACGGGTTTACGAGAATCGTTGAATTTCAGCGGTGAAAGCTAAGAAAAATGAGGATTTGAACAGAAAAATCCATGATATAAACAGGAAACATTGAATAACCCAAGTCGAGAAACTTTAAGATACTGATAGAATAAGATTGATATATGAGGCACAAGAAGTATAGAGTCCCCAAAGAACAGGCAAGAGGAAACAGAGAGTGCAAGAGATGAAAAAAGAAAGAAGTATGAAGGCGTGAAGAGATATTTGTTGATTGGCTCTGTAGTTTGCGACTCTCTGTGAAGTTTGGTGTTTTCGTGTAATATGTTGCGTGAGAAACTTAAGAAAACAAGGCCATTTTGGTAAAAGGAGTGGAGTTGAGATTTTTTTTTTTTTTTTTGTAGAAGAAAGCTTTGGTTGAGATATTGAGGATAAAACTTCTTCTACTTCCTCTAGTACATGACATATTGACATCCCTTCTCACATACAATTTTCCGGATAAACCGTAATATGGTTTTATAAAAAAAATTATTATCTCAAATTACCTTAATTACCACTCATACTAAAAATATATTAGATACGATTACGGTAATTTTGAAATAATACAGTTTAAAAAATACAATTGGACTCAATTGAAATATCAAATATTAAATAATTTTTTTTAACAAAAATTGAAAAATATTTTACTAATACATATTCAAATATTAAAAAGTATAATCCACGTATACAAAACGATAATTCCACTAAAAGATAATAATAAAAATGGGTGAAAAAATCGTGAATTTAATTTTTATTCGGACAAGTACAATTCGGTTATGATTATATTAAAAATCGTATATGTATGTACCCAAAATTAATTATATTTATTTAATTAATTTATATTTTTAATAAATTAAATTATAAACTAAAAATTAATTATATATATTTAATGAATAAAATTATTTTTTTCAGATTTTTTTAATTATCGTTCCGAACAGTTTCTTATGAGTAAAAAATCGTCCCCAAATTGTAACAATTTTAAAACAGTTTCAAATACAAATTTTATAATTCAATTAAGGAACAATTATATCAAAAACCATTTTTGCACGTATCTGTGCCATCCCTATATAGTAGAACTATCATAACATGAGTTTTTTGTATCTTCACCATCAAATATGGATGCTTGAAGTTTTGTATCAATGAAATTTTATATTAAAATATGAATTTTTTTCATCTTGTTTCATATAGGGTTTCTCCATCGTAAAGCATGATTGTTTTAAGTTTTATATTAACAAAATTTAAGGTTGAATAAAATATCTATATTGTTAAACCTTTACAGATCTAAGAGTTATAGAAACACATAAACACCTTATTGATAATGAAAAAACTTCATACCTAATAAACGTATATATAAAAATACATTACATCTAAACTTCATAAAATCAAACCCGATAGAAAATTACTATAATAATAATAGTAGATTATTTATAAAATAAAACTCTCATTAAAAAAAACTATGCATCAAAACACAAAAATCCACTAGAAAGAGCACTTATTTTAATGGAAGATTTATTTATAAAACAAAACTCCCATTAAAGAAAGAAATTGTGTAGAATGGGAAGTTTCTCTCCTGTGTGCAAGCATATAAAATGAAAAAAAGGAAATAAAAAAAAAGAGAAAGGATAGAATGTGTTGTGATTGATTAAAAATAATATTAAGTTTGTTAGTCAAAATAGGAGGTGCTTAATTTAGAAGAAAATTCATGAAAGGTGACTTATCATATTGTCAAAGATGGAGGTACTTAACCTTGTTTGAATAAAAAATAGGAAAATTAGGTAGCCTGATTTTTTTGAATGAAGAAATGTTTGACATATGAAATAGGAATTTGAAAGCTATAAATATGGCTTCATTTATTCATTGTTGATCATCCCAAAAATAGAGAAAAACTTATATGAGAAGTTTTTGAGTGAGAGAATTTTGTGGAAAAATTCTCTTAGGCTTGTAATTGCTCTTGTCTTTTGGGTGTGTGAGAAAATCATTGAGAGTGTGGCTATAACAATTTTCCACATAGTGAATTTTTTCTTCGGTTGTCTTTTGACAACGAAAGTGGTTTTTCTCTAATTTGGAGTTTCCACTATAATTCTTGTGTTATGTATTCTCTATTTCTCTATTATTTGATATTCTACTAAGGAGGAGTTTAGGAGGGGGAATTTGTGATTATATCATTTTATCCAAATTTCCTAAAAACTAGTATTAGAGCCAATTTCAAAGAAGAAAAAAAAGAAATGTCAAGAGTCAAGATTGACATTGAAAAATTTGATGGGAGAATTAATTTTGGCTTGTGGCAAGTACAAGTTAAAGACTTGTTGATCCAATACGGGTTACATAAGGCGTTAAAGGGAAAACCAACCCCTGTTACTAGTATTGAGTCCAGTAAAACCAATATAAGTGATGAAGATTGGGAAGATCTTGATCTAAGAGCTGCAAGTGCAATTCGGCTTTGTTTGGCCAAAAATATTCTTGCAAATGTGCATGAAATATCTATGGCCAAAGAACTCTAGGAAAAGCTTGAAGAATTGTATCAGAAAAAAGGCGTTTCAAATCGGGTGTATCTGAAATAGGAGTTTCATACTTTGCGTATGATTAAAGGAACTATTATGTCTGACCATCTTAGTGTTCTCAATGGTATTGTCTCTGAGCTGGAAACCATTGGAGTTAAACTTGATGATGAAGATATAGCTTTAAGACTCATCTGATCTCTTCCATCTTCTTATGATCACATGAAACTTATCTTGATTCATGGAAAGGAGAAAATAATTTTTTTCAGAAGTTACTAGCAAGCTATTTTCTGAAGAAAAAAGGCTGAGTGGTGAAATAAATGTTTTGCCTGAAAACTTAGCATTGGTAGTTGACAACCGAAAGAAAAACAATTTCATGAAAAAGAAGATAGTGTGTTGGGAGTGTGAACAATCTGGGCACCTCAAAAGAAATTGTCCGAAGGGTGGAGCTGATTTGACAAGAAGCTCAAATACCGACGGTGACGCTAATAGTATGTCTGTTTTCAAAGACTATAGTGATGCTCTTTGAAAAGAGCATGTACATCCTCATGGTATGCCGCTAGTCTCTAAATATTGTCATGAAAGAGGGTGTGTTACTGGTAGCGGGTCCACAAGTTTGCACACGAGCATTGACTTGGTATAGATGCAAGGTGTGTGGTGGAAAGGATGTCGATGACTGATGAACTCTTGAAAAAATCAAGTGTGAGAGTTGCATCATAAATTTCAGCAAATTTTTTTTTGACACGAGTCAATGTGAAATTCTTAGAATTGGTGATTAATTCTAAGTGGGTGTACTCTTTATGGTGGAGTATGATATTTCTTGGTGTAGAGAATTATGACTGTTGGAGTAGACAATGTTGTAATGATAACTATGTTTATTTTTAATCAAGGTGAAGATTGTTGTGATTGATTAAAAATAATATTAGATTTTTTAGTCAAAATAGGAGGTGCCTAATTTAGAAGAAAATTCATGGAATGTGACTTACCATATTGTCAAAGATGGAGGTGCCTAACCTTGTATGAATAAATAATAGGAAAATTAGGTAGCCTAATTTTGTTGAATAAAGAAATGTTTGACATATGAAATGAGAATTTGAAGACTATAAATATGACTTCATTTCTTCATTGTTGATCATCCCAAAAATAGAGAAAAACTTATATGAGAAGTTTTTGAGTGAGAAAATTTTGTGGGAAAATTACAAAATTCTCTTGGGCTTGTAATTGTTCTTGTCTTTTGGGTGTTTGAGAAAATCATTGAGAGTGTGGTTGTAACAATTTTTCACATAGTGAAATTTTTTCTCTGGTTGTCTTTTGACAACGAAAGTTTTTCTTTAATTTGGAGTTTCTATTATAATTTTTGTGTTGTGTATTTTCTATTTTTTTTTATTATTTGATATTCTGTTAAGTAAGATCTTAAGAGAATAAATTTATGATTATATCATTTGATCCAAATTTCTTAATAGAATGTATATACAATTGTGATAAAATGGAATAGGTGTCTTTTTATTAAATTTGTTTCATCTAAAATTTAAGGTATTGATTATGTTTTAAAAGTGTTACTTTTTAATACTCATATTTAATATCCATATTTCTCAAAAAGATTTACCCTTGTTATTTTTGAAAAGTAATAAGCAAAAAACTATTGTGGAGACTTTGAATAGGAGTAAAAATCTAATTTATCATCCTTCGCACCTATATTATCTTCCTTTTACCTATTGTTTTCCTGTCATTTTTTAGCATGGTTTTTTCCGAAAATGCCGTTTTCAAGAAGACCTTAAACCATTTGCCCAATGTGCGTGAGGAGTTGACCTATGCCAATGGTGAGGTTTTTAATCTTGGCATATTTCCACAAATTTGGTTGCAAAAATTCGAAAAGAAGAGTTGAGTTCTGTGCCATTGTCGTTAACCAGGAAAAATATATATATATATTTCATAGCATGCAGTTAATATGCGTGTGCACTTATTGACTTCTATTTGCTAATTATAAATTTCTGATATATTATTAACCTTGCTTTTAAATTTTTTTTGCTTATTTTTTTGCAGTAATGGTACGAGGGATCGGCGACGCAGCAGAAGTTGAAGATTGCTCCCTAGAAAATTGGCTACATAATTTTTTTAAAAAAGCCCTGCTCAAAAATACAGGAAAATGATACGAGGGAAAGAAAGATATAGGTGAAAATGATGATAAATCATCATATCATCGTTTTCTCCCTACTTAAAAAATCTCATAATTTTTTTTTTGTCTATTAAAAGGGAAGAAAATATTTTTTAAAAAATATAAATACTAAATAGCTTTTTTTATATCATAGATATTTAAAAAGTTATTTTTAAATATAATTAATAAATGAAACTTTAAATAGAATATGGGTATAACGTTTATAATGTGAGATGAGTACAATTATTCAGATTTTTTTTACATGACAGGTCAGCTCTCTCTTTTTTGGTCAAACGTGGGATGAGGTTGATTTTTTATTTTACTAAATTAGTTTTTTTAATCCCATTTTTACCATTTTTCTGATACGTAGGATGAGATTACAATTTGCACCCAAGTATCAATTTGACGATTTAAGGACGGTGGAAAAAAAAGGTCAATTTTTGACCTTTTTTTTTCAGTTTTATTTTTGATATCATATTGGTGAATGCAATATAGGATTATATTAGTTTAGTAATATATTATTTAATATTTTATACTTTTATATATTAAAAATTAAGATTTAATAAATAAAAAAAATTTCTTCATTATAAAAATCTCAACCTTGATATATGATAATGTAAAAAATATATTATTTCTTTGACACATAAATAAAAAGAAAAGTGAAAAAATCTAACAAGATAGTATAAAATTGAAAATAATATACGAACAAAGAAATAATTAAAATGATATAACATAAATATTAAATAAAATTGTTAAATAAAAAAATTAAAATTAAATAATATATGAACAAGAATCTTTATATATAATAAGTCTGAATGTTTGGTTGATTCTCGAACAGCTTTTTTATTTTACCCTTTCACTTTCTCGCTTTTTTTCCTTTCTACATGTTTCTCCTTGCCTTTTTTTTTATTAAGCTTTAAGTTTATTTTATATATTAATAAATATTAAAATATTTTATAATAAACAATAAACAATAATTATATAATTTATATTTAATAATTTTAATTATTATTTGAAAAATCATATTCACTTTGAATTAATAATATTTTTATCTTGTTAATATATAATATTAATTACTAAATATTCAAATAATCTATATTAATTTTAATTAAAAAATATTTATAAAAATATTTATTAAATTCGATTAAATTTTATTTATCGTGTCAAGTTTATATATATTATCGTATAATATTTAATTATTTATTAAATAAAATATTAATTATATTTAAATTGCATGTAATTGTTATAAAGCCTTATATATATTAATCATAAAATAATTATTATTGTGTATATAGTTTTTATTAAAATAATAAATTAATTAATTTTTAATAAAAAATAATTATTATTTTATATTTATTTTTAATAAAATACTAAATTAATTAACTATTTATTTTAAAAATATATTTTTTACACTTTTATATAAAATTTTAACATCAAGTTTTATCTTATTATAATTAAAAAAATTGTTTTTCTTTTATTTTTAAAATAAAAACTTTGTATCAATAATTATTATTATTATTATATATTAACGTTGTATTGCATTATCTCCGCTGCTCACAAACGTATAAACTAATACAACAAAAGTTTCGTTTTCTTCTTCCTTTTTCTAAAGGAAACATCTGTCTTTTCTGGCTTTTGAATTCTAACTTTCTCGTCATGCAATTTATTGACTTTCTGTTGAAAAAGATCTCACCATTTTCTATATGATCATCTAATATGATAAAAGGTTGATCAATAGTAATAAAGATTAAAATACGATATTTATAAATACGTTTATAATTTAATTTTACATAAACATCTGGGTATAAATCAGAGCTTTTGTATATTTGTGATTATCTATAATTATTAAACGAGTTTATTTAATTTTTAATTTTAAAATATAATTAATTAAGTAAAAAAATTGAATTTTTTTTTTTTTAAAAATAAGACTTATCTATTTTATTAATAAAAGTAATTTAAAACAAAAAAAATTAGCATCTCTCACTTATTTTTTATCTCTCCTCCTCTCTCTTTAATATTTTATTAAGAAAAAATATTAAAAAAATTAAGAAAAGAAAATAGTGAAAAAGTGCTGAAAATATGGACGAACAGTGAGAGAGGAGGCTAGGCTCTCTCTCTTCATCTTTTTTTTCCTTTTTAATGTTTTTATTATTAAAATATATAACCACTATTATGTTATTAAATAAATCTTATTATTTTTTAAAAAATTTAATTTAATTAATCATATTTTTAAATTATAAAATTAAATAAACTATCCTTAATAATCAAATAATAAATTCATTTAAAATTTAAAATATATATATATATATAAATTAGGAAAAAGTGACTCATATATTCTTCTTCGCAAATACTTTTAACATTTAAAAATAATCTTTAATACGAATGATATTAACATATTATCACAAATAATCCCCATGAATAATAACCTTCACTTTTACATTAATTATCTCTCACATGCTTTTTTTTTGTTTGTTAAATTATTCAATTACTTAAAAAATATAACTAGCTAACTAAATAAATTTATAAAAATATAAAAACTTTATTTAAAGTTAAATTAAAAAATAGTCTTTAAAAGAGTCATCTAAATTTCTTTCATTGCTCATTCCCCTCCTATCTCGTTAAGTTTTTCTAAAAATATTTTATTGTTCTATATTTTTAATTTTTTTTTCTCTTTTTAGTTGATATTTATTGATAAAAAATTAATTAACTAATTTTTCAAAATTAGAAGAAAAAATTAAATATTCTTGCAATGTATCATAAAAATTAAAATTTTACTTTTATTATAATTAAGTTATTAAAAAATTACTTACAGATACAATAATTATTAAATTAAAAAAAATAATTTAATTATATATTTATTTTAAACTTTAAATTCAAATTAATTATATTTAATTATATAATAAATAAATATTTAAATTATCAAAGATTTAATTAATTATAATTTATTTATTAATAAATAATCTCTAAATCTTATAAAATACCTAAACCTTCAATTGAGAATCCCAATCACACTGATCGAGATATTTAAATAAAATATAGGGATAGCCTCCCCAGTCTCCACGTGACCAAGAGGGTGGTCAAATATAAAACATTTAATGGGGAAAATTTATATATTTTGTTTAGTGTCCGACAAAATGTCTTTACCTCCCTATTAATGTTTTATTTTTGACCACCCTTCATGACTTAGGTTTACCCCCTATTAATGTTATGAAAAGTGCTTTAAAATATGCAACGAAATATAGCCAAAAACGAGGAAAGATGGTTAAGATTCTTTGCTTGGTGAATCTTTCTGTCACAGAAATTATATTCAAGTCACAAATATAAATGATAATTTTGTATCTTGTGATCGATTAATTAAGAGTATATAAAACATTCTATAAATTTGTAAAATTCTTAATGCTGATTTTATTTGATAATTTGATTATGTTAATCTATATGTAGTAATATATTAATATATATATATTTATAAATGTATATCTCTTTACTTCTGGTATATCTGTATATAATTACTTTATACATATCTAGTTTATTTGTAACTCTTATATAAAGGTACCATGTATATTTATTTATTCATTAGATAGAATACAATCATTAATTATTTCTAACATGGTATCTGAGTCAGGTTTCTTTTCTTTCTAGTAGTGTTTTCTTTTTTGGTGTTATTCAGCCCTTATAGCTTTCACTGTCACAATAGCCGCTGTAATCATTCACCGTTTAATCTCCGACGTCTTTCAGCTGTTGTCCTTAGGTTCCGGAATTACAGTGATCGTTGTTAAGGAGTTCCGCACCATACAAACAACTGCAATCACCGTCGCCGCCGTACATATTGTTCCGATTTTTTTTTTCTGCATATACCACTGTGATCGGCTCGACAGGATCTACACAACCGTGGAAGTATCGCAACCACCGGACACCGCACACTCCCTCACGCACCGCATAACCACTCTGCACGTCGTTAACGCGCCACCGCCGCCGCCATTAATCTTAACCCGACGACCTATCTACAGATACCACTGTGATCGACTCGATAGGATCTACACAACCGTGTAAGTATCACAGTCATCAGACTCTGTACGCGCTCTGACGCGCCGCCAACATCCACTGCGCGTGGATCTGACGCGCCAAGCCGTCGCACTCTGCTCGTGACGTCATCAGTATTTTGCGTAGGGCTAACATCATCATCACCTCCAGCTGACGTCACAAAACCGATCTGACCGTTGACCGTGCTGACCGGACTGCTCGTTAACCGTTGAACGGACTGCCCGTTGACCATTTGACCGGACTGCCCGTTGACCGGAATTTTGCAACACAGGTTCACCCTACCCAGTTTTTTGTGTAAATCTCGTTTTTGCAGTCTATTTTTTTGCATATTGTGTTTTCAAAAGGATAAAAAGGATACTTTTGTTTCTTGCCCTATCAATACTATATTGGAGGGGACTAAGAATTATTTGTCATGGTCTCAAGCTATGCGCAGTTTTCTTAAGGGTCGTATGCTCTGACATTATTGTACTGGTGCAATTAGTATTCCTGATAAAGGAGCAAGTAAAGAAGATGCTATCTTTCTTCGTCGTATGATTGAATGGGATAGTCACAACCACATGATCCTCACATGGATTCGAAATACTTCTATTCCATCCATCTCCAATCTGTTAGGCAGCTTTGATGATGCCAAATTAGCATGGGATATGTTGGCCAAAAGGTACTCCACTACTCACGAATCTATGAAATATCAACTAATAGTTGAATTGCATAAACCGCAACAAGGACCAGGGCAATCCATCAATGACTACATTGATCAACTTCGCTTCCTTTGGGACCAAATTGACCTTTGTGATCCAATTTGGGCATGCTCAACAGATCCTCATCAATATGCTACTATTAGGGATGAATTTCGTCTCTATGAGTTCTTGATGTCACTCCACAAGGACTTTGAGCCAATCCGAGGTCAGCTTCTTAATCGTAGTCCTCTTCCCTCTCTTGATACTGCTGTAAATGAGTTGGTTAGAGAAGAAGCTCGACTTGCAACCCTTCAAGCCCAAAATAAGCTCAATGTTTTGGCTATTACTCCTCTTGCTCCTGCCATTGAACAACCTCAGCAATCGGGTGATTCCTTTGGCTTTTACAATCGTCGCATGCAGAGCAATAAAAGGTTCTGCAATTATTACAAGCGTCATGGCCACACCATTGAGACTTGTTACCATCGCAACAAATCTACTGCTGTTGTAGCTAATACTGAGCCTACTTCGTTGATGCCTTCTAGTTCAGCAGAGTCCCAGTCTTCTGAATCCACTATCAACCTCTCCTCCATTGAACTACAGAAGATCATAACTCAGGCTGTTCAAATGGCTGGTAATGCATCTCTTTCCACTACCCTCTCAGTTTTTCCCGGTAATTCTCAAACTTGGCTTTTTGACTCTGCATGTTGCAATCACATGACACCTCACTCATCTTTATTCTCTAAACTTTACCCTGCATCACATCCCCTTAATATTCATATAGCTTATGGTTCCACCATTCATGGGAATAGTCTAGGTTTTGTTTCGACCTCTACCCTCTCTGTTCCTGGGGTTTTCCATGTACCTGACCTATCCTATAATTTATGCTCTATGGGCCAATTAGATGAACTAGGATATCGCCTTATTTTTGAATATTCTGGGTGTATTGTGCAGGATCCGAGGACGGGGCAAGAGCTTGGGACTGGTCCTAGGGTCGGGCGTATGTTTCCTGTAAAAAATCTTCATCTTCCACTTGTTGTTTCTGCCTCTGTTGCTACTGCAACTGCTGCAGTTTCTTCCTTATCTTCTCTCACACTTTGGCATTCTCGTCTTGGTCATGCTCCATCCTCTCGGTTACAACAGTTAGCTTCTAAAGGTCTATTGGGTTCTGTGTCCAAAGATAATTTTGATTGTACTTCATATCAGTTAGGAAAACAGTCAGCTTTATCTTTCAATAATAGTAAATCTATCTCTAATAGTATTTTTAAGTTAATTCATTCTGATATTTGGGGACCTTCTCTTGTTACTAGTATTGGTGGATCTCGATATTTTGTTGTTTTTATTGATGATTATTCTCATTATAGTTGGATCTTTCCAATGAAATCTCGTTCTAAAATCTTATCAATATACAGTAACTTTTCAAAAATGGCTAAAACACAATTCTCCAAACATATCAAAACTTTTCGATCTAATAATGCTCTTGAATATACTCAAAATTCTTTTCAAACTCTATTCCACTCCTATGGCACTGTACATCATCTAACCTGTCCAGGAACCTCTCAACAAAATGGTCGAGCCGAAAGAAAACTTCATCATATTCTTGACACTGTTCGTGCTCTTCTTCTCTCTGCCAAAGTTCCTGCCCCATTTTGGGGTGAAGCTACTCTTCATGCTGTTTATGCCATTAATCGCATTTCAAGCGCTGTCATTCATAATCAGACTCCGTATGAGCGCCTTTTTGGATCATCTCCTAACTATCATGACCTTCGCTCATTCGGATCTGTTTGTTTCGTTCTTCTTCAACCTCATGAACACAACAAACTCGAGCCTCGATCTAGACTTTGTTGTTTTCTTGGTTATGGTGAAACTCAAAAAGGGTATCGATGCTATGATCCTGTCTCACATCGTCTCCGTGTTTCCCGTAATGTTGTCTTTTGGGAACACCGTTTATTTGTTGAACTTTCTCACTTTCGTTCTTCCCTAACTAATTCAAATGTTTTAGAATTTTTTCCAAATGAGTCTCTTGTTCCTTCTACAGATACTTCTAATTCATCTTTGGACTTCACTATTCAATCTTCAAATATTTTTGATGATTCTCCTAGACAGGTCGTAGAAGAACAGGTTGATAATGAGCTACCTCACCTTGAACATAGGTCCCTTGCTCCTGCTCTGCCTGAAGATCCTCAACAAGACATTCCACCTCGCCACTCAACCCGGGTAAGATTCATTCCTACACATTTACTTGACTATCATTGTTACACTGCCCTTGCTACACTCCATGAGCCACACACATATCGTGAGGCATCTACTAATCCTTCTTGGCAGATTGCAATGAAAGAAGAAATTGATGCATTAACCAAAAACCATACTTGGGATCTTGTTACTCTCCCTCCTGGTCAATCTGTGGTTGGTAGTAAGTGGATCTATAAGATCAAGACTCGCTCTGATGGGACTATCGATCACTACAAGGCTCGTCTTGTAGCAAGAGGTTTTACACAAGAGTATGAGATTGATTATGAAGAGACTTTTGCTCCAGTTGCCCGTATTTCCTCTGTTCGTACCCTTTTAGTTGTTGCCGCTGCCAATAAATGGGACCTTTTTCAGATGGATGTTAAAAATGCATTCTTTAATGGGGATCTGCATGAAGAAGTCTATATGCAACCTTCTCCTGGTCTTTCTATTGAAACAAATCAGGTTTATCACCTTCGACGTGCAATTTATGGCCTTAAACAAGCTCCACGAGCATGGTTTGCCAAATTCAGCTCCACCATCCTTCGCTTGGGTTACACTGCCAGTCCTTATGATTCTGCCTTATTTATTTGTCGCAATGATAAAAGCACCATTTTGCTTCTTCTATATGTGGATGATATGATCATAACTGGTGATGACCTTAGTGGCATTCAAGAACTCAAGGATTTCCTTAGTCAACAGTTTGAGATGAAAGACCTTGGACATTTAAGCTATTTCTTGGGTCTTGAGATCACTCGTTCCACAGATGGTATTTACATTACTCAAGCAAAGTATGCATCTGACCTCATATCTCAAGCTGGACTCACTGACAGTAAGACTGTTGACACTCCAGTTGAACTTAATGTGCATCTGACACCATCAGAGGGGAAATCATTGTCTAATCCCTCTCTTTATAGACGATTGGTTGGCAGTCTGGTTTATCTTACAGTTACTCGTCCAGACATCTCTTATGTTGTTTATCAGGTGAGCCAGTATCTGTCTGCTCCACGATCGACTCATTTGCTGTTGTTCTGCGTATTCTACGATACTTGAAAGACACTATCTTCCATGGCCTTTTCTACTCAGTTCAGTCTCCTTTAGTACTTCGTGCATTCTCTGATGCTGATTGGGCAGGAGATCCTACTGATCGTAGGTCCACTATAGGTTATTGTTTTCTCCTTGGTACTTCTTTGATTTCTTGGCAAAGTAAGAAACAAACCTTTGTGGCGCGCTCCAGTACTGAAGTAGAATATCGTGCTCTTGTTGATACCACATCTGAGCTCCTTTGGTTACAATGGCTCCTTAAAGATTTGGGTGTGTCCACATCTTCTGCAACTCCTCTTTATTGTGATAATGAGAGTGTCATTCATATTGCTCACAACGATGTCTTCCATGAATGGACTAAACACGTCGAGATTGATTGTCACTTTATTCGCTCTCATCTTATCCATGGTGCTCTCAAGCTTTTCCCCGTTTCCTCCAACGATCAACTTGCAGATATTTTCACCAAGGCACTTCCCAAAGGACGCACTCGTAATTTGGTTGACAAACTCAAGTTGGTCTCACATCCAACTTGAGTTTGAGGGGGGCTGTTAATGTATATCTCTTTACTTCTGGCATATATGTATCTAGCTACTTTAGACATATCTAGTTTACTTATAACTCCTATATAAAGGTACCATGTATATTCATTTATTCCCTGAATAGAATACAATCATTAAGTATTTCTAACAGATTAAATTAAATAAAAATAATTAAAATTTATAAGGATAGATCAAATAAAGGATTATTATTTTTAAATCTACGTAGATCTAATTCTATCTATATATATGAGTTATAATATTTTTATATATTTTGTATAGAATTATAAGTTTTTTAATAATTTTCAATTAAATTTACATTTTACTATACATAATAATTAAATATATTTATTAATTTTAATTTTTTAACATTTTAAATGAAATTATTCAATGTATTATTTTCCTTCCAAAATTAATAAATAATTATATTGTTCAAGTATAATATATTATAATTTTTCATTTATTACCTGTATATGTAATTAACATATTTTTTTATTAAAAAAATATTTTATAATAAAATATAATTTATTAAATTATGTGAATTGATCTAACTTACAATTACAATATATGAGATGACAATAATATAATAATTAATTTAAAATTATAAAATTCACACATCTCACATTGAATTATAAATTTATTAAAAGTATAAGAATTATCATTAATACGTGAAGTTTAAATTATCACAAACTACAAAATTAAGCTATTTTATAATGTACTCCTAAAACATCATTTCGCTTCTGATATATCGAAACCAAAAGCAAACAAGCAGGGAAAGTAATCACCATTTATGTGTTTAATATAAAGTAAATTTATATTTATATTCATTAAATTGCATAATATATTAATATTGTGTTTAAAATTAAAAATTCTTTCATTTTTTATATAATACTAACACATAGGGGTGAATAGTGGTTCCAAATTATTTCTTTTTATCATCGGATTTGATCCAGGTCTAATTTAGAAATTTTAAATCTAAATTTTATTCATTAACTTATTCAATCTAATAAGAACATATTTAAATTTTTTAATCATATAAGATTAAAATAATGTTATAAATTATTTATAAATTATTATCGTATTTAAAATATAATATATAAAATATTTAAGTTTTAAATTATTACATCTTTATCAAAATTTAATTTTTTTAGTTACACTTAATAAATTTAAAATAAAAATAAGAAATATACTTGAAAAATTATTACAAATATTTTATATTTGTATTTATTTTTAAACTAAAATAATAATTTAGTATAATTGTAATGCATATAATATATAATATAACACATTATAAAATAAAAATATATTTATTTATAATTTTTGTAGTAATCCAATCGGATTCGAATTGAAACAGATTATAAAATCTGTAAATTCAGATTCATATTCAAATAAATTATATACTTTTAAATTTGAATTTAAATTGATTATAAAATTTATCAATCCGATCTGGATTCAATGTATTAGTTTAAATTTTTCAACTTAAGTTGAATAGTTGGATTTTTGTGCTCATTTATAATAACATGTTGTAATATAAGAATATAAATAAAGATGAATATTTTAATTATAAATAATTAAAACTTTAATTATTGCTAAAAAATTGATATTTTTTTAAATAATTATAAGCAATAAGGCTTAGATGGGGTTCTTTATTAAAATAATGAAATAGTGTTTAATCGAAAACAAATATATATTAATATTATTATTTTACATATATATAGTTACATAAAAATACATTTTTAACAATAACATTTACAATATTTTAAATAATTAGATTGAATTTTATTTATTTTTACTTTTTTATATATTTTATTTTATTTAGAAATATACGGTAAATAGTTAAAATTAAAATTAGTTTTAATATTTTTTAATAATATAGTAAATTTAGAATTATATTAACATTTGATTTCATTACCCAGACTAATGGATACACGTACGGACTATGACGATTATTGATATAATTATCTCTAAATTAAATTATAAAATTTATACCTGAAATCATCTAAAAACTGTTACGGTTTAGAGATATTTTTTTACAGCGAGTAATAATTTGGAACAATTATTAAAAATATAAAAAAATAATTTTTTTAATTTTTTTTTAAAAAACTCATAATAAATCCTAATTATTAATTAATATATTAATTAATTAATTTTAAGTATAAATGATATATAATTATCAGTATAACTATAAATGAAATATAATCATTATTTTATATTATTCTTTTATTTAAAATCATAACTATCTTCAAAATTTAACTAATAAAAATCAAACAAACCTTAAGAATGACCAAAATGTACTGATTCCTAATATTTACCAATCTCGTGCCTATTCGTAGATATAAGCGTAAAAATTAGATTATATTTTTAAATTTATGTTTTATCAACGTTAATCTTTGCTCGAGACTGAGTTGTCTTAGAACTCTTGGGCCACTCACCTCTTAGTCTTGTCAACGACTCAACCACCTCATCTTACCCACCAAATAATCATACTCACAATACGTGTAAATCAGTGATTGGTGGAGTATTGTTATATGTGTTTTCCTAAACGTACTTCTTTTTTAGGTGAATAAAATTACAAAAAAATAATTTTATACGTATAGTGTGGTTATAATGCAACATCTGTTAAGATTTTATACAATTTTTCTTTTTTTCTTTTTTCTATAAATGTTAAGATGTTATACAATAGTAAAATTATTTGTTTTGAAAAAGTAATGAAAAATTGTATGGTTTAAATAAAAATTATTGTATTTATTAAATTAAATATTATATAATTAGTAAGGTATTATTTATTATTTTTAAAATATATATTTTTGTCAATATATTTTCTTGAATATTAATTTTTTAGAAAAAAATACACCAACTTTAAATTGTATTAAGAATAATTTTTCCTTAATCAATAGTGAATTCTAAATTTCTAATGTATAATTTCTCACCAATCTTTCTTCTTTCGAGTAAGAAATCCAATCATTCGTCACTCTCTATTGGAAAAGAAAAAGAGCCTCAAATTGATGGAAACCATCGTTTGTTTCCCAACCCCCATTATTAGACCTCGAGGACTTGTTGGGAATTTCCCAAGAGCCTCTCATTCTTCTTGGCATTTCATTTCCAAACGCTCTAATCCTTATCTGCAAAGCCACAGTTTCAATCTCAACACCAACCAAACACCGTCACTTTCATCATCATCGTCAATGGCGAGCACAAATTTCCAAGTCTCTGCATCGTCTCCGATTGGTTTTTTTTCTTCTTCCTCTCTTAAACCCATTTCTCGAATTATTGGAATTTTTCTCTGGGTTAGTTTTGATTGGGATTTTGTTTCATTTGGTTGGTTGTCTAAGGGGCAACGAACGAAGAAATTGGGTATTCCTCATCGAAATTGGTGGGAGAGAATGACTTGCTGATAGTTGGGCCTGGAGTTCTTGGTCGTTTAGTGGCTCAGAAGTGGCGGGAGGTACTACTTAATTTCCCAAAATATAATAATTTCCTAACTATTAGTGTTTGATATGATTCTTGTTTGCACATTTTTTTTATATTTTTCTTTAAAATTTATTTGTTGGGTTTATTTTTGATGATTGTGAAACACGTATTTATTTGTGTTGTCAGGAAAATCCAGGATGTCAAATTTATGGACAAACCGTGACTACTGATCACCATGAAGAGCTTATCAATTTGGGGATTAATCCATCTTTAAAAGACACAAAATGGACACAAAAATTTCCCTATGTCGTATTTTGTGCTCCTCCATCGCGATCCTCGGACTACCCTGGTGATGTTAGGTGAGCACAAGCTTGAGCCTTTGAAAATTTTCATTGCCTTCCTTAGCAAAGGATGTTCATGTGTCCGTTCATTATATAGCATAAATTATGGATATTTATATGTATTTCTTCTCATTAGGAGGAGGGTTTGCATGAGATAAGTTAATTAGTACTCATAAGCTGAATTTAAATGAGGAATTTGGATATTATTGAACTTTTTTTATGGTAAGGTTTTATCATAACTCATAAGGCATAGTATTATTAACATTCCTTTCAGGGTTGGATTTAACCAACCTAATATCGTCCCTTTTTAGAGGAACAATGACATTTATTTGGAGATAGAGGCAACATAATATGCTATAATTTGGATGAAATTGAGTCCTGGAATTAGTACTACTCAATTATTATTCTGAATTGTTGGTTGGCTATATCATTGAATTATATAGAGAAGCTTCATTGAACTGGAATGGCAAAGGATGTTTTGTGTTTACATCAAGCTCTGCTCCATATGATTGCAATGACAATGGACCATGTGATGAGGTAGATGTTTCTTAGATGTAGTTCTTGTTGATGGAAACTTCTTAAAAATGTTTCTTCACGGCAGTGACATACTTAGGAGCTCTTTCAAATATTGGTTATATTGTACATTTGTCTTTATGTTGTTCATGTTTCTTGGTGCAGGACTCTCCAGTGGTGCCAATAGGAAGGAGCCCTAGGACCGATGTTCTTTTAAAGGCAGAAGATGTAGTGTTGGAGATTGGTGGCTGTGTTCTTAGGTTGGCGGGACTTTATATATCCTTTTAAGAAAACAAATTGCAGACTAATATGTATGTTTGGAAAAGTTTCAGGTATGTTTTATGAATAATGCTGTATGTTTAAAAACGAGTGACCTTAACCATGCATACAAATCAGACAGAGGCGCACATAGTTATTGGTTAGAGAAAGGGATTGTTGAAGCTCGCGCAGATCATGTCCTGAATCTCATACATTATGAGGTTTG
The DNA here is from genome assembly GCA_037013495.1 of Hippophae tibetana. Taxonomy (NCBI): domain Eukaryota; kingdom Viridiplantae; phylum Streptophyta; class Magnoliopsida; order Rosales; family Elaeagnaceae; genus Hippophae; species Hippophae tibetana. The sequence goes on along the minus strand of CM072802.1, from coordinate 21,680,557 downwards.
ATTTAATTCTTGTGCTTCATCCAGGCTGTACATGTTTTCCTTTTCTTATTTGAAAATTGTGGAAGATGATCCTTGTTTGTTGTCACTTTTCCATTGTTTTTAATCCATTTCAAATATGAGCTTTACCATATTGCTTAAACGTTTATAAATAACTCCTGTATTATATTTATTTTCTTCGTTCTCCTCATATTCCATCTAAATTTTTGTCTGATTCAAATAGAAAAAAGTGCTAAAAGTTGTGTGCTTTTGGACAGGATGCAGCTTCTCTCTCAATTGCAATATTGAAGAAGAGATTGCATAGGCGGATTTTTTTGGGTTGTGACAATCATCCTGTTTCCAGGTCTTATCCTTCTCCTGGCTCATTTTCCTCTTGGTTGTCAACTGATAATAATTGATACTAAAAGCTGTACTACTATATATTCATAGCAGTAATTTTTCACAACTTATTTCACAAATTTCCAAGTAGACTATTTGGAATGCTGATTGTAGAGACAAATGAAATGTTTGCAGGCAAGAAGTAATGGACTTGGTAAATCAAAGTGGGAAATTTAATAAAA